>CM032767.1:5821268-7244961 GCA_019155195.1 Avicennia marina
TATAATATACGATATCTATCTATTATCTATCAAGAATAGTTGTGATGCTTTTTATTGCCTGCCTTATTGGCTCTATTTCCGGTGTTGCCTACCTTACCAGTCTCTTCCTAGTGTCACTTGCCTTATTGGCTTTCTTCTTAATTTCCCTTGCCTTACTAGCTCTGTTCTGGGTGGTGTCTTTGGTGTTGCCTACCTTATTGGCTGTCTGTTTGGCTATTATCTACTGTTGTCTACCAGCTGACCACATCTCTTGTTATCACGTATGGTACATGATCTCTATTTATTACTAGTTCTCTAGGAGTTCCAAGTTGAACTTTTTAACACAGTCTTATATTCAACTTGAGGGAGAGTTTTTTTGCAATAGAATATTTGAGAATATTTAATGTGGTATTTTATATAATTTGTTACCTATCATAGGTCTAGAATATTTTATCTTGTATTTTATGTGATCAGTTATATGTCAAGTTAGTTTCCTATTGTTGATATTTCTATACTAGTCCCATACTATAATTCTCTAATTTATACCATGCGCTAATTCTTCCAGTATTCTAACAACCACAAATTGCCTCTCTTTTCTGTGATTTTATAAGAAATAGGCTTGACAGTAAACCTACAGTATCATTAGTAACATGTTTGAAGAATAAAAAATCAAAGCAAGCCTTGATTTTTGTTAAAAAGATGCCAAACAAAGCCTAAGTTTCCGCCCAAAACAAATTAGGTTTATTGAAAAATGGACTTAACAAGGGCCCAAACAAACTAACACTCTTTAATCAGACCAAGAGGATATTATGTTGCCCAAGCTCTAACCTAACTTTAGCCCAAATGCTTTAAGCTTATTATCTTTGTCACTGGAACAACAAACAAGGCTGAGGATGGTGATGCGGGGCTTTTGTAGGTATTAATCAGAGTCATGATGCTATAGTAAAGTGGCTCAGGTCATTGGCTGGGGCAGAGGCGGCTTGAAATTGGGTTTAGTAGTTGGCATCAGTAGACGATGGTCTGGTGGAGTGATGCAAAAGTTGAGATGCAGCACAGTTCGTTGTTGCCCATAGCTGAAGTAGATCCATGATGGATGTTAGACAAGTGGTGTGTGTCCAAAAACTTTAAGTTTTTGCTGCTTTCTCTACTTTTATGCCTTTTTTCTCTTCCTTTTGACTGTGGCGCTGTGGCCATAGCGAGTTGATGGTGGTGCATTGTGGCAGCGGGTTTCAGAGGCTTGTTTCAACCAGGCATGCGTGTGGTAATGCAAACTTGGTTTTGGTGAAAGGACCTGCTCTAATATCATAAGGGAGATTGGAATAGCTAAGCCATCTGTTCTTAATAAAAAACCCATTTCGAGTTATACAATAGGATTTGTGTTAAGAAGTATAATGATACCAAATATTATTATTAATGTTGACATAATAATAATTCTATAACGAGAAATAAAAAATATGAAAATATTTTAAAAAAAGATGCTCCTTTTAACAACCGTATCTTAGATGAGGCAGATGTGTGGTCACCAACTTTTTGTCGGTTACAGTGAAACGTTTTTATCTGTTTGACATTTGAATGTTGTTCTCTAATGCATTGTTTTCTTGCATAATTATTTTTGTCTAAGTTCAGTATTTTTTCTTTTTGGTTAAAGTGTAAGAAACATTAATGTTACTTCAATGTGTCCCAAAATGTTTAAGAAAGTAGCTAAATTAAGATGCAGTTGTTTCTATTATCTTATGAAATTTTGTTGAGATGATTGAAATTCTTTGATGTTGTTTGGCAGATTTTGTCAGTGCGTCTGTTTTTTCACTTTTAGAAGAAAATGCTTTTGCATTCTTTGACTTGCGTTGCTAGAGTTGGAGCTTGCATTTCTTTTGTCTGTTTGGTTCCAACTCATTGGTCCTCCTGGAAAGACCAAGTGGAGCTATAAAATTTGCATTTTATAACAATTATCATAAAGAATCCCTGGTTTCCTGATATATTCTTTTTCATTCATGGACTATTTTAACATGAAGAACATATAAAAATTAATGCCTCCAATTTCTGCTGCAATGATACTTGATAGTTGTTACTAATTTCTTAAGCAGTTAACAATGATGTAATTATGTTGAACTGGCAAGTGGATATCCAGAATGTTTGGAAATGATGGATTATGTAATTACTTAAAGAAGTATATTCATGCAGAAACAAGTAATATAGCTGGTAGTAAGGACATTGGTAATGGGAATTGTTGTGAACTCCAATGGTTAATCTTCCTTTAAATTTGGTTATGTTATATATCCATTTTTTTTATATTTAAGTAAATAAAGAATGACTTCCTCATCTCATGCATTATTTTTACTCAATTTTCAGCATTTGGCAGAAGCTGTCGGTCTTTTATCAAAGGAGAAAAAGAAACTGCTTGATGACTACAACAATTTGGAAGTCAAGCTTAATCATGAATATGAATTGCAGGCTGAACATTATAGAAAAAACCAGCAGGAAGTTGACACACTGATGAACATGTTTTCTGCAATCAAGGAGTATGCTTTCTGGAAATAAGATCTTATATTGGTATCTCTCTCTTTGGATGTTTTCTATAATTAGGTCTATTTTCCAGATATGAGAGCTTGAATAAGGAGGAGAAACTAAGAGCATTACAAGAAAAGCAAACTTTGTCTGAATCTGAGATGCAAAGTTGTGTCACGAGAATGGATGAACTTCTGAAAGAACTGGATAAGTGTAGAGACTTGATCCGCAATCAGTCAGAATTAAGGCGTAATATAGTGGCGAACTTAGAATACAGGAAATTGAAGTCACAAGTGGATGAGCTCACTCGTGAGATCGAATCATTTGAAGAAAGTGTATTGAAAATCGGTGGTGTTTCAAAAATTGAAGCCCTGCTTCTAAAACTCACACAAGAAAGAGAGAGTCTACTTACAGAGGTTTGAATAATTTTATAAAGTTAATGCTTTCATGTTCTATTATGATATCTGACTATGAGTTAGAAATGTGCGGTAAAAATAATCACAGAATGAGTTAAAGCTGATGATAGTTGACCTATAATGTTGGTTGTATAATGTGCTGAAAAATGAGAAATGACTTTGTTGGTGGTCAACGTACTTGCAAGATCACATTTCTGTTTTTTCTTCAAGGAACTATCATGTAGATTTTTTCTTATCATTTTTATTTTTCTCTCTTGTATGATGCTGTGCAGTCTTGTTTGGCTTTTACCTTTCGTGCTGTTATCCTGGATGTCCGAATTCTGATTGTTAATGTCTGTAACTAGTAGCATGATTGTTTCTTGCAGTTAAACAAGTGCCATGGCACCTTATCTGTCTACAAGAGCAACATCGATAGCAATAAAGTTGACCTGAAGCAGGCACAATACAAAGACATTGATAAGCGTTATTTTGATCAACTGATTCAGCTAAAGGTGATAACTTTAGGTCCCCCTCCCTCCCAGACAAAGAAAAAGAAAAAATGTCGCAGTGAATGTGATTTTTTGTTGTTTGACAGACGACTGAGATGGCAAACAAGGACCTAGACAAATATTACAAAGCAGTTGACAAGTGAGTGCATCAGTGTTCTATTACTCATGCACAGAAGTATTTATTTGTGATCTTTAAAATTATTTTGAACTTTTCCTTTGAGGGTACTAAAAGAAAACTGAGAGTAAGGTTGTACGTGGGTGTGGGTTTTGTCTATATACATCAGTAGTGTATATCTAGGCTTTCATCCAGTCACCTTGTCTGTATTAAATCGTTTATGTTCTTATTACCATCGGTTGTGGATGTTTTCTTCCAAAAATATCATTATTTCTATAGCTGTTTGTTGGGTAGTTCCTGAATAAGAAGGGATAATCACACACCCCCTGAGTTAGTTTAATTACAAGCCATACTTTTTTTCTTTTTAATATTACAAAAATCTTCTCTTTATGCTTGATATGTTTACATATTTCTTTTTCTATTACTGCTTTCGATGAAAATTAATGATGGCATCAAAAAATTAAGTAACTTTTTTTTTTTAATTTACACTTGACTTTTATTTCTAAATTTTTTGTACTTTTTATGGACAATGATGTTTTAGTAATATGCCAGATGTAAAGATATTTTGTTTGTAATAATTTAAAAATTTAAACCAATCAACTATAATTTTTAGATTTGAGCCAATTTTTTTCTTTTTAAATTTTAAATTAAAAAGTAGAATTTAGGTACCATAAATGAATAATTAGTTAAACCTTTTATGACATCATGGTTTCCATCCTAAACTTTAATAGAAAATAAGATAAAATTATATCAGAAATGGAAGGGAGGTTTTGGTAATATAAAAAAGAAACGGCATATAACTTGTAATTATACTAATTTCAGGGGAATGGTGGTGTAATTAATCCTAAATAAGAATTCTTATTTAGAAAATAGCATTATTATATTTAATTTAGGTAGCTTTCCTTGTTCTTTTTAGAAAAGAGGAACATTATTATAGCTGATTTAGGTAGCTTCCCTTATTATTGTTGAAGTAGCACTATTATAGTCTATTGCTTGATGACTAGTGGAAAATAAGGATTCCTTCTATATGAGGATTTCTAGGTGGCATTCGGTTTGCACATTGGAATTGTATTCAAAATCATTTACCTCAGATTTGCAATAGATTTATTTATTCGAATACATATGTTTGGTTGAAAACGTGGAATGTTTGTCATTATTATAGTTGACTATTTGGTTTGTCAACTTTTTCGCAATGAGATATGAAAATTTTTCAATTTTAACCTTGATTTATGTAACTTTAAAAATAAACAATTGAGAATAAACGTATATAGGTAAATTTATAAATTTTAGATTTTTATTAATTATAATATATTATAAAATTAAAATATTTTAAATAATAATTTTTTTCAAAATTAAATAATATTATAAAATAAAAAACAAATATAAAAGTTGAAAGAAAAAAAGAATATCTAAGAAAAATAATGTTGTACATTAATAGAAAAATAAAAAATTAGTTAGTTTGAAGCTTTTTAAAGCGTAATTTAATAGTAAATAAATAGTTTGAACAAAAAAATTTTAAAAAAATCAATGAGAGAGATAAAATGAGGTCAAATGGGTGATAGATATAAAAAGATAAACAAAGAGATCGAAATATATTAGGAGATATATGAGAAATAAAAAGTTTGAAATAAAAATAAGGGCAGTTTAATAAGCTAATTGGAAGATGAGGAAGAAAATATATAAAAAAAGAACAAAATATGTTAAAAATAAATTGACAAAAAGGTTTTCAAATAAGGCTAATTTAGTAATTTTACATGTAATTAAGCAAAGCGTATACTTTATCTTTAATTATGTATAGTGTATGTATTACATATTTATTAAATTAGTGTGACTTATATATTTCAAATTAATTATATGGGACTAAAGCTTGGGTTCTCTTAAAACCCTTCACCTTATTTGGGCTATGATTTTGATAGTAGCAATCCAAACAACACTCATAGGTTTTATTCCAATTTTCGATTCTGAAACCTTTTTACCGAAATGCCATCTTTGTCTTGTAATGGATTCTTAGGCATTTAAAGGAGGACATGATGTTTAATAAAACTCACCAATATTTTTCAGTTAAAGAAGGTGTTGGTGGTCTCTTCAACAAATGACCATTATAGGTTTTAAAAATAGGTTTCTTGAGGAAGAATGATGAAAATCCTGAGGATTTTCCTGTTAATAGACCTGTGACAAAATTCTATTTGCTGTCCCTCAACAATTATGCATCAGAGCTAGGCACCATGGGTTATATATTGAGTGATATTGAGCAATTGACTTCTTGTTTTTATGAACTAAAATGCAAGTTTATGAAAAAACAAGTGCATGAGATCAAGGATGATGTTCAAGAGTTAGCGTGATTGTCGGAGTTACACTTTTCTGGTAGGGAGAAGACATTGGAAATGACTACAACCTTAGGCAGCCACCAAGTGAACTTGATAGAATCATCGGCCTAAGTCCTAACCACAAAATTGTATTGGATTTCCTTGCTATAATGTAACTGGGCATCCTTTTGGATGGTTGCATAAATCTGAGCAATTTTTCATCTACCAATGAACAGAGGAAGTGATAAGGTTGGATTGGCTTCATTCCATATGACAAAGGAGGCGGAGTTGTGGTATTGTAGGTTGGAACATGAGAACCTAGGCTCTGTTAGGCCTAATTCATTTCCTACTGCCTCATAAAGTTTGGATGGCCACCATTAACAGATTATCTATTAGGAGAATTGATATAACTTAACAGACTAGAACTGTGAAAGAATATCAATGCCCCTAAGGCTTGGGCTACCATGAGGAATCATCAGTTAGGCCCAATTCAAATCCTACTACCTCCTAAGGTTTGGGCCACAGTTAACAAACAATCCATTACGAGAATTGATCAACCTTAACAGACTAGCACTACAGATGAACTTGGGAGAGGGGTCTAAATGGGTAATGCAGGAAAGTAAATTGTATGATGTGTTAATTTCTTTGTTCCATACATAAATACTTTGTTAAAATCCTAATTGTATAATTCTTGTGAATGACAGTTGTGCAAAATATCTCATTGATCAAGGCTCATCTTTTGTTTCACTCTTATTTCATTATATGAAGTTTTCTGAATCCGGATCTTAATGAGATCCCGTACACTTTTTGATCAATGCTCCTATTGCTGTCCTTTCTGTTTTTTCTATTTATACTTTCTGTTAATTCCATTATGAAGAGTGGAAGAAATGCATAATTGCATTTCAAGTTCTCCGTCATGTATGTTTTAGCTCTTGATTTTTTGTTAATTAAATGGTTATAGAATTAGAGCTTATGTATACTATTAGTGGTTGACAAGATTAAAAAATGGTTTTGCCAGTGTGAAACCTAAAATAGGAATTTGCAGTTGCACCAATTTTACATTTTGGTTGTTTATCAGCTTCTAGTGACGATTGACTAAGATTTATTCTGTGTAATTGCTGAGAGTGTTGATTTGTGAAAATATTTTTTTATGACATACCAGTCTGACTATACCACCCGCCCACCATTGCGATAATATTTCCGCTCAATTCCTCTTTTACTTTCTAGAGCACTCATGCGTTTCCACACTATGAAAATGGAGGAGATAAATAAGATTATACGGGAACTGTGGCAGCAGACTTACAGGGGACAGGATATAGATTATATTCGCATTCACTCAGATTCTGAAGGTTCTGGTACTCGGTCTTACAGCTATAAGGTAATTTATTTAAGCTTCTTTTCTTTATTGTGTAGTAATTTCTCAAGGACCTATACATGACCTTTCACATAACCAACATGCCAAAAAGCAAATGGAAAATTTACCTAAATCCTGTATATTCTCAACGAAAATACACTCTAATGAGTGCAGGCACTTTTTTTTTTTTGATTTTATCTGATAACTTTGAACCAACTTGATACTTTTTCCATTTTCCTTGAACCCACTTGGATTTCATGCTATTCTTCTGGATAAATTATTTCAAGCATTCCTCATCTTTAGACTTGGCGTCTGAACTAATTATTGAAAATGGGAATAGTCAATGCCTTGAAAAAGTAAAACATATTTCTTAGTTTTTCCAGATAGCCAAAAACCAATTTTTTGCTAAGAATAATTTGTTTTCTTCTAATATTTTCAGTAATAACTTACTGTGTGTCCCAGTTATTTCTCATGATGAAAAGCACTTTTTCATTAGAGTTTTATTCATCTTGACACTGAAATGCATTTTCGTGATTTTCTGCTGATGGAATGCAATACTTGTAGTATTTGTTATCTAGTCTCATATGAATCTTTTTCATGCTTGAGGCTTATCTAGAGATAACTGGATTATGTTGGAAAACATTTTCTCAAAATTTTTATGACTTCTTTCATTAAAATTGGAAGACCATTACTAAAGCAGAAAATTAGAAGATAAATCTCCACTTTGGATCCAAGGCATTTCTAATGAAGTCTCAGTAACTTTGCCAACTTGCATATTTTTCTAATTTCAACTCTGAATGGAGCCGACACTGTTCATTGGGCTGCTGAATGCCTCAAATCTTCTGAAACATCATTAACAATGACTATGAAATGCAATTTAAAAGGTAGTATTAGCTGGGTAAGGATTGCCATTGCTAATAAATTAATCATTAAGCAGTATATGATTTTCTAGTTGCTTTTCCTTGCAATGTTACCACCAAATGCCTTTATTGAGATAACTGACTAACACACTAAACGTTGTTTTTTCACTCGCTCTGCCCTTGAACAAATCCATACAGCTTTACTATAATTTCTGTGTTACAGGACTTGACCAGAAGACTCTGAATAATCCACTGTGGGATTGTTCTTGCTACCGATTTTTCCTTTTCTTTTTGTTGGGTGTGGCCTCTTTTAACTAGTAGAATTTACCACTTATGCTGTTTTTTCATTTTTTCTTTCCCCTTTATTTATTCTCTCTAAATATGGCCAAATGTCCTTGAACTACATTTGCAGAGGCTGACATGTGGAACGGCTCTCTCCCCATTCAAAAAGTTTTAGATGCATGTATTAGCTGCATTTCATCTACTTCTAGTCAATTAAGTTCTACACATTCAATTCCCCATACTGTCAATTCTCTGCCTTATTCCCCAATAACTGGCTGTAATCTGTTGATTTCAGTCTAGCACGATAATTCTTTATTGATCCATTTCTGAAAATGATTCATCCAACGGCTACTCTTGGTTCAATTGCAGGTCTTAATGCAAACTGGTGATGCAGAACTAGAAATGAGAGGAAGATGTAGTGCTGGTCAGAAGGTAGCTGATATCCCAGATTCTTTTTAGGATGATTTTGTTAATTTATGTGGAACTATCGATCTCAATGTGTTCTTTTAGTCTCTCTCTCTCTCTCTCTCAACTGTTTTTATTATTTATTTTCAGGTCCTTGCTTCGTTGATCATAAGGTTGGCTTTAGCTGAAACTTTTTGCCTGAACTGTGGAATACTGGCACTTGATGAACCAACCACAAATTTGGATGGCCCTAATTCTGAGAGCCTTGCTGCCGCTCTACTTAGGTGTGCTGGACTTACGATTAATATTATTAACAAAGAGATATTACTGAAATTCCGATATTACTGAAATTCCTTACATCATCTTCATTTTTCCGATAACATCATCAGAATAATGGAAGACAGAAAAGGCCAAGAGAATTTTCAGCTTATCATCATCACTCATGATGAGCGATTTGCTCAACTCATTGGTCAAAGGCAACATGCTGAGAAGTACTATCGCATTACTAAGGATGACTAGTAAGCCAGCCTTGTTCGACTGTCATCATTTTCCTGTAAATTTTCATGTATCCTTCATTACACAAAACTTATTTTCATGTTTTTCCTGTTTCAGCCAACATAGCATAATTGAAGCCCAAGAGATATTCGATTGACTGCCCTGAGCTCCTAAAGATAAAATTGTGCAACGGGGCACGCCGCTGATTGGTTGTAATTTTATTCGGCTTCTTTATGTAGCTTTACTTTCTTGTATAGCTAGCTTGTGCTGTAGAGTTTTTGTTGTCTTAAACTTAACTATTTTGACCATCAGAAGTACATGCTTCTCTTATCTCAAACCATGAGTGCTGGATTTCATCCACCTCGGTAACCATTCTTTGATTTAAGGAGCCTTTCTCGGATTGTCATAAATAAATTTTCTTTAGCCTTTACATATGAATGTGTCTATTTTACCATTTTGGCCTCAAATTGGGAAGTGTGAACTCATCTGGGGTGCCTGTATCAATGCTGAGTGCAGAGATGAAAATTCACGCAATAATGGCATGTAAATTGGAAGATGTGTGGATGGATGAATATAATGGGACTAGGCAGCGGCAGATGGAGAGTTCAAACAAATAATGTTTCAATGTGTACATTTTGTTTATATGGCTAAAATGTAATCTGTACGATCTTCTCGATCAGCTTGTATGTCTTGAATATGTAGTTCACTCTGAGCACTAATGTGAGGGGATATTCATATTTGCTGTAGTTATGGAAGTATGAGAAATCTTTATTTATTGGTGCTATATTAGTATAAATATAGATTAATATTTAGTAATACGATATGAAATTATTTATTTATTATTAATTAAAATATAAACTATATATTGAAGTTAGTAGCGTCTTCTATGTTATCAAATGTATAATTACCAATATTTCATATATGTACACACACACACACACACACTCATATACATATATATTATTTGTACTCCACAATTTTTCATCTATTATACTCTTCTAATTTTAATTTAATACAGTACTTTTTTTTTCTGTCAATCTCTCTTACAATTTAGATATTCTTGTTAATGCTCTTTTCTGAGGTCTCTCTCTTATTTTATATAAATGATACACACACACACACACACAATATATATATATATATATATATATATATATTGAGGACAAAAGCAACTTTTGCTTCTTTAGACATTTATCCTTCCTTCTCTTTTCGTCCAATTTTGTATCTTTCTTTCCGCAATTCTCTCTTATTTATATGTATTTTATATTCAAAGTTAACATAAATTAATTTTCATGAATAGTAGACATTAGTAGTCGTTTTGAAAACAAGTAAAGTGCAAGGACGCTTCATATGAATAAATAATATTTATTTTATTCTATTTTTAAACGAAAATTTTAAAACATTTAATTATGAAATAATAAACACGCCAAAAATAGGCTGAGAATCTGAATAAATGAAATTTATTTAGTATATATTAGTATAAGCATCACTTTATCAAATTTATTAGTTTATTTTATACCTTAATAACTATATACAGAATTAGATCCAAAGTCTTAATAATATTATTAGTGCACACTCTATGAGTATGCAAAAATTAATTATAAAATTTATTTATTAATATATTTGAATTTTAGTTGTAATTTATGACATATAATATACAGATATCAAACTCAATTTATTCAAAATTTAGTATAAATAAAAAAAACTTAACTTCAAGATTTTTTGTTTAAATATAAATACAAATATTACTCTATAATTAACATAATATTTTTATTATATAATATGTGTGTGAATATGTGTGATGATGATAAATAACTTTGATATTTTTACAATTATAAATGAATTAGCATGATATTAATAAAATAAAAAGTTATTTACTATCAATTTAAATTGGATTGATAGATAAATGACAAAAAAATCAAGAAAAAAGACTGCAATTTGAGGGGGGGGGGGGGGGGAAGGGGGGAGTGCGCGTGCGCATACGTATTAAATGTCACCGAAATCAAAAAATTGTCCACATGTTATCTCTTGGCTAATTTAAAATTAAAATTAATTATACGACAAATATTAGTGAATGTTGTTGATTTCACATGTATGAATAATTGTTTCTTAGTTGTGTAATTTTACTAATTTTAGTAGATAGTGAAATTATTTTGAGGTCAAAAATAGATCAAACGGAATAAAATAAAAGCCTATTATAGAAAAAAGAGATAAAAAAACAGAGATATTAAAGAGAAAAAGATGTGACAAGAAAAAGGAGACGAAGCGGCTGATGTGAAAAGAACAATCAGAGACTGAAATTACTGACTTTAAAGGAGTTGAAGGGAGATAGCTGCACCTCAAATCATTATACATCTTAATTAAATTGGACAAGTCAAATTGAAATTCTTTTTTTCTCATAATTTTGAATTATTTTGTTGAATTAAAAAAGTTTTTTGGTAGTCCTTGTATATAAAATGGGTATTGTGGTCAATATATGATAAACCTAATCTAATTTTCCTATGGAAAGAGAAGATTCGTTGCAGAATTAAATTGATTGCATACGCTCAGAGCCACTAATCGTATCTTGAGAAATTTTGCATATACTCACCTAAAAACGATCAATATTTTCCACCCACACTGAAAACCCTAACACCAATGATTTACGTATTGTCCGAGAAGCATTATTTTCTCCAATCATCTCCTCAACCATTAAGAGGGGAATAAATGAAAAAGGGACAGGCTTCTTTAAACCCATTCCAACCAAGTCGACTGTAAATTCTCATCAATCTCCCACAAAACCTAAAAATTACAATACAGATAACACATATCCACGCATTGATGTTGGTGTCATCCTCTGTGTAATGTACACTGAAAATCTGCATGAATGAGATGACATGTCAAGAAAATTGGAGCCCCTACTGTTGATCAGGGGCTAGTGATTGCGGTACAGTTTTAATTTTTTTTCAATAAATTTTAAATCAAATTGCCATATGCGGCTTTTTCTAACAAACAAAAAATCAAAATTGTAGTTTTAAAACCAAAACCAAATATTCGATTTCGAGCGGTTTTGTGTGGTTCGATGTGGTTTTGTAGTTTGTAAATAAGTTCTATTTACTAATTGATGTATAATATATAAAAAATTTCAAATATATCGAAAATGCCATTGATATGCATTTTTAATAATATAAATATCAATTTAATTTTAATAACCAAAAAATGGGTGCATCTCACAAACAATATAAGTTGAATAACAGTATAAAAATAACGATCGCCACAAAATAAAGTTTCATTAGCAAATATGTTATCTCCTCCTCATTTTATTACCCTAACTACCATAGATCACGAAAATAAAAAACGTGCGTATACACATCACTTATTCTACAAAAAGAAGAAGAATAGTTTAAGAATAATGAAGAAATTAAGAAAATTAAGAAAACTAATTATAAATATAAATGCAAATTTGATATACACTTCATGAATATTAATATTTTGCACTAGTGTCTAAGCTGGTAAAAGAGCTTGATCCTTTTAACTCTAGGTCTAGGGGAGTTGGCAAATGACAAATATACCCTTAAAAGGGCTCTAAATGGTCAAAATTCAAGAAGAGATCAAAAACTGCATTCTCGCTTGCATCACGAGTGATCTGGGCTTAAGCCAAATCAAGCACCACTCCTCAACTACTGCACTAGATTTGAGATCGCCTGATGTTGCGATCGATTGTGTCCCTGGCAATTGTAAGTCTAGAACATTTCCCATTTCGATCGCATCCTTCTTTGCTTGATCATGCAAGGCGCAATCGTGAAGTCAAAAGTCCTCCAATGTCGATTTAGATCGTATTCTTGGTCATTTGGCGCTTCTTGGACCTTCCAAGTCAAAATTTAATGTCAAGTTCTTCCCTTTGGTACTTTTTGTATGTTCAAAAGTCTTTCAAACTTCTAATTGAGCATAAAATTGGTGAGAGTCTTCTTGAATGTGTGAGCCTTTGATCTTGTGATAAGTCTGGGTGGCAACTTGAGGGGATCTCGCCCTTGAATGTCTATATTAAGGATCTTCAGGCCAGCATGTCGGAGTTTAATTCATCATTAATTGAGTCGCCCCAATTCGGACATAGTTTTAATAGTGGATTGAATGAGGAAATCCAACACTCTGTTATCATGTTCAAAACTTAGTCCTTAGAGGAGGCTTTTTCCCTTTCCAGAACAAAAGGAGAAGAAGTTGGAGGCTTTAAGATGATACAAGATACTAACAAGGGTAACAATATTAGAAACAGTAGCAATAAGCCTATTCAATAAAAAGTATAGCCAAAGTAAGAGGAGCAACAACGAATTCAAATATCATTATAGGTAACACTTCTCCTATAGCTTTATGATTAAAAGCAAAGATTTGTGGGTGTCCAATTGAAATTCTTGTAGGTACTGGGAGCTCCAACAACTTCATAAATCTGAGGGCATCAACAGGGACAACAGTTGAGCAAGTTGAAGCTCATAGAACCCTGCCTTAACGACACATATGTTGAGGGAGAAGTTAGTATAAATACCATTATAGGTAACACTACTCCAACAACTTTACGATTAAAAGTAAAGATTTGTGGGCATCTAGTCGAAATTCTTGTAGATACTGGGAGCTCCAACAACTTTATAAATCTAAGGGCATTAACAGGGACAATAGTGGAGCAAGTTGAAGCTCATCCCTTAATAGTAACCATTGCTAATGGTAATATAATAAAAGGTAATTAGGAATGTAAAAGGGTAAAATGGACCATGCTGGAGGCATGAATTTAAGTGTTTGTTTGATTATTAAAATTGGGTTCATGTGATATGATTTCGGGGTTGATAGGTTACAGACTATCAGCCCAGTGACGTTTGATTTTAATGTATTGCCCTTGCAGTTTTTTCACTAAGGGCGATAGGTACTTTTAAGGGGTAAAAGCCCATATCTGACATTTAGAATGTCCTGCCATGAAATATTGGATAGTCTAATGCCAGGTTGACAGGATGAGTAGGAGAGGCAGCTAAACAACTTGTAACTTAAACTTCTAGAAATAGATGTACCTTAAGCCTTGTCAAGAAATCATTAGGAGATCTTCAGCAATCTTTTCTAAACCTAAAAGACTTCCATTAGAGAGAAGCCATGATTATGAAATAAATTTAAAATCCAATTACTAGCCTATTAATCTTTGACCATATAGGTATTCTCACCATGAAAAGGAGATCAGAATGGAAAGATTAAGATAAAACCATTAGCTATATTAGGCCAGAGACAAATAAAATGGGAAAGGGAGATAGCCACTCAGATTCTAGTACAATGGTCTAATTTGGACCCATGGACCTAATGACACAACCTAGGAAGATTCGAAAATCCTCTAGCAGCATTACCCAACCGCACATCCTTGGGAACAAGGACTTTTTGAAGGGGGAGGGGGTGTAATGCAACCACAGAATAATTATAGAGATACAACATCAAAAAGCCTATATCAAAGTACATCAGGGGATGATTAAATTACAAACTAGGGCATAATCAAGCGGACCATCCAGAATAAAAATCATAGTAGCATAAAGAAGAAAAAAAAAGGGAACCACATCATACTAATAGCTCAAGATCGTATGTAGTCATGAAGTCACTAGATTAGTAGTAGAAGCCAAGATTAAAGTAGTACCAAATCATAATGTAAAAAATATCTGCGTAAATAAATGTAATTAAATTCAGCTGGGTATAAATATTAGAAGCCCTGTACAAGGAAGGCAATCAGAGAAACAACAAAACTTTATCTTTCCCTTTTCAATTTGGTGTTCTGTTCTTTCTAGTCTCCTCCATTCTTTTATTGCTTCAATCTTCTTCATCTCCATCATCCCAGCCTCACTAAAAATCTCACAATTAGAATTTTGTAGTATTTGTTAGAAGGGGATTTTCCTCCTCTAGTGAAGATTTCAGGTCATTGAAGGTCCAGATTTGAAAATTGAAGGCACCACTAAAAATTAGGCTCCGATTAATTGAATAAGGACATTAAGGTAGAAAAGTGGAGCAGTTGAGTTCAGGCTATCGATGGTGAGAATCGGGTGGCGCAAGGCTTCAAGTAAGAGGAGAATGAATCCGAGAGAGGAGAAGAAAGAAACAGAAGTGATGGCATTGGGGGTATTGTAAGGGTTTTTTTAAATCCAAGCCCACAAATTTTATTCCAAAAATTATCCTTAACCTTAGTAGTGTATTTATGACCTTGCCCCTAAATCTTATAAAAATCAACAAATTACCATCGTCTGGAGACTCCTAACAATTGGACTATGCCTGGACCGAATCTATTAAGCCTAATGTGCAACCCGTTACACATTTTGGACCTTAGCTTTTAATTAGCCTAAAGTTAATTTCATCCTTGGCCCATCTTATCATAACATAGAGTACAATATTAATTTAATAAGTTCTATACACACAATAGTTGTGTAGGTTTTTTTAATGTTAAAATAATATGCATCGTTATATATTTGGTCTCTTGCCTTCTCAATAACTCTATTCCGCATGGCATGTCATATGCAATGTTTGGTTTCTTGCTTTCTTTTAGAATATATATTAGTTTATTATATTCTACAATATTATAATTTGGAAAGGATGATTACAAAATTTTATGTGCTCTTAGACAATGATCTGATGCAATTAATAATTATTGGCCTTGCATTATTCATGCCTATTAAGCATCTAATTGCATAATATGGAAGGAAGAAACATGTTGGTAGGATTTTGAACAAAGAAGGTTGCAGAGAAAAGTTTCTTCATTATGTTTTGGTGAATTAATGGCAAAGGTACTGTTACATTGGTTTTCTTGTTCCTCGCTCAACCAAAAGAATCTTACTTAGCTATAACCGTGAGCTAACTCTAGAAGCTACTCAAAGATTGAACTAACTACCAAAACTACCCTTACAAATAATTTAACTAAGCCATCTAAAGATACAACTCAATAGTGAACCTATTAGCTCCTTTCTTATCTGATATAGACAGCTGAGATGGAGCTTAATAGCCCCCCTCAAGATGTGGGATGTTTTTCACCATTCCCATCTTACTGAGGTGATCTTTGAAGATGTGAGCTGCCACAAGCTTGGTCATAATATCAACCACCTAGTTCTTAGTGGACACATGACATGTAGTGATTAATCCTAATTAAAGCTAGTCCCTTACGATGTGACAATTCATCTCAATGTGTTTACTTCTCTCATGGAACACTGGCTTGGTTGCAACATGAAGTGCTTCCTGGTTTTCACAATATAATAAGGCTGGTTGAGAGTGAGACACATCTAAGGTTGCTAAGATATACTTCAACCATGCCAGTTCTGCACATACGGATGACATGGCATGATATTCTACATTAGCTGATGATATAGACATGATTAATTATTATTGGATTGCCAATACACTAAGGAGACTCCAACAAAGATGTAAAACCCTGTGGCAGATCTTTTGAAGTTGGGGCATGCTTCCCAATCTGAGTCACAATATGCTATGAATTAGATATCACCAGTATACAATAGGAGAATTCCTTGTGCAGGTGCTGATTTGATATAATGAAGCACCCATCACCCTGTGAACTGCTTTCATATGGATACCTATAAGGGCTTGCATAAATTAGCTTTGAGGTTGCATATAGAGATGTCAGGTATAGTTAAAGCTAAATAGAATAGCCTCCCAATCAACCTACGGTAGACAAATGGACCTAACAAATTTCCTTCTTCTCTGTTGAGTTTGCTATTTTGTTCCATAGGTATTTTGCAAGCTTTCCCACTAAGTAATCCATTGTTTGCCAAGATGCCCAATGCATACTTTCGTTGGTTGATATATATACCCTTTCATTGCATATAATTTCTATTCCCAAGAAACACCTCAATTAGCTTAAGTTCTTGATTCTGAACTTGGTATTAAGAAATTTCTTTAAGTGTGCCACCTCCTCTACTGAATTACTTGCATTATTTATGTCATCCGCATACACCAACAGGGCTATAAACAAGCTGTTCTTTTTCATGATAAATAGGTTATAATTAGCCTTGCATTGATCAAACCTAAAGTTGGCCAGTGAGTGTGAAAGAGCAGCATACCATTACCTTAAAGCTTGTTTAAGGCCATACAAGCTTTTATTTAGTTTGCAGACTTATGTTGGTCCTCCTTTGTCATATCTTGGTGGCTTTGTCGTGTATATTTCCATGTAAGAAAACATTATTTACATCAAATTAGTAAAGCTTGCAAACTTTGACAGCAACCATTACTAGTAAGGTCCTCACAGTTGTCAACTTTGCTACTAGAGAGAATGTCGCTTGATAATCTATCCCTTTCTTTTGTGCAAAACCTTTGGCCATAAACTTATCTTTGTACCTCTCCACACTACTGTCAGACTTGGGCTCTTTTCTTGGTGGTAGTTTTGTCAAGATCTACATTTGATTGTATTCCAATGCCTTTGGCTCAGCTTCCATTGCCTTATACCACTTTGGATCCCTTGATGCTTGAGCATAAGTTTTTGGTACCTCATGGACAAAAATAGTAGCTAAAATTGTTTGGTGATGAGGTAAAAGATCTTAGTTGGTTAGAACACTTTGAAAAGGATATTTAATGTGCTCATAGATGTTACACTGACCTTGTTGAGGTGAGAAGGGTGACGATGAAGATACTTGTTGATTGTAGTACTCTTGGAAGTATTTAGGTGCATTCCTTCCCTTGTATGACCTTCTCAAGGTTGTTGGTTGGTGGTTATCTAATGGAATAGTATTTTGATCAGTAGTTGGCGCATTATGTTCAGAAAATGAATCTGTGACAAGTTGTTAGTTATATTGGTAGTCTAAGTTTGACTAATTTGAGTTGATTTGAGGAGTTTCTTAAAATGGTGTGCTAGGACCATGGTTGTAAAAGTAGATGGGAATGGGTAAAGTCTAGGAAGGCATAAAAAACATAAGGTTGTGACTAAAGGGGTTCAAGCTAGGCTGATGCATGATTATGATCTTTAGATTGGAATGGGTAGATGTTTTCATAAAAATACCACATCCCTTGAGATGATTACACATTTTCTTTCTATCTCATGTAGTTTATAGGCTTTAACAACATAAAGACATCCTAAAAACAAACACTTTCTTCCCCTAGGATCAAACTTCTTCCTACCTTGGTTCAAAGTTCTTGCATCGCCCAAACAACCAAACATCCTTATATGTTGGTAGGATGGTTTTATCCCAAATAGCATGTCATGGGGTGTTATGTTATTTAGTGCATGTGATGGTGTTCTATTCACTATATAAGTAGCAGTTAGGAAGCAATCAGTCCAATATGTTAATGGTAGGTTTGATTGGAATCTAAGGGCTTTGGCTATGTTTAATAGATGCTGATATTTTCTCTGAACCACTCTATTTTGTTGAGGGGTTTCCACACATGCCTTTTGGTGTAAGATTCCTCTCTCTCAATAAAAATCTTTCTGAGCAAATTCTAAACCATTATCAGTTCTAATCACCTTAGCCTTACCTTTAACTTAGTTTTGCACCTGGTTATGGAAGGATTGCATGGATTCCATGGTTTTTGATTTTGCTTTAAGTAAGTATATCCATGTAGTCCTAGTGAAATGATCTATTATGGTTAAGAAATACTTTGTACCATTGTAGGCTACCTCACCAAAAGGACCCCACAAGTCACAATGTAACGTTTTAAAGGGTTTTGAAGTTCTACGTCACTATGACCAAAAGATTTTCTGTATAATTTGGCCAAAAGACAAACAGAGCAAAGACTTCATTGAGTTCCAATGAGTTTAGCTTTACATTTGGATCATGCAGAAAGCTTATAGTCTTATTTGATGGATGACCAAGATGATAATGCCATAATAGATGGCCTGGGTAGTGATTTACATTAGAAAGAACATTACAATTGTGTGATTGTAAAGAAGTTGGTTTTTTTAGCTGCAGGCTTTTGGTTATGCATCTTGCCTCCTAAGAACCTATACAAGCCATCTCTAACTTCACCCTTCACAATCATGTTAGAATAACTAAGGTCCTGCCCAAAGCAAAATGAGGAAGAAAAAACAACACAACAAGAATTGGTTTGAGTTAGCTTTTTGATAGAAATAAGGTTAACTGTAAAGGATGGAACACATAGCACATTATCCAAAACAATATTCTTGTTCAGTTTGATAGTCCTTATAAGAGTAACAAGAACCTTGGAACTATTTGGAAGTCTGATTGGATTGGAAATTAAAGTTGCAACAAAGGTGAAGAGACTTGGATTATATATCATGTGATGTGTTGCTCTAGTGTCTATTATCCAAACCTGATTAGTTGTTAAAGGAGTTTCAAGGGCCTGCAAAGTTGCGCATGAGGGATTATCAATTGTATATGAAAGGTTATTAGTCATGTTGAGGGAATTAGCATTGTGAGTGGAAGTGATGATAGTAGCCGTATTCGTTATGGATGGAGTTTAGATCTGATCCCTGTCATCATTATCATTAACTACTATTTTTCTGGTTGCAAGGATGGCCATTAACTCATGATATTGTGTCTTTGTAAGAGTCATCCTATGACATTCATCAAGTAAGGGGTCCTTTAGCTCCTGATTGATCACTTGAGTCAAATTTGCTGATCCAGTTCCCTTGGTTGATTTCTAGTTGAATTTGTGCTCGGCGGAGAAAAAGGGGGTACCCCTTTAATTTGTAACACTTATGACCTCTCATGTGGCAATGAGAGCACATTGGTATATTTGCATTTCCAACATTGAAACAACTATTAAGTCTGTGACCAAGAATTTTGCAATGAGCGCAGTAGAGCTTATCTTTCTTTCCTATGCCCTTGGAAATGTTTAGCCCTTTATGTATAGCTAAAGCCAAGCTTTCAGGTCCCTGCATCACTCGTAGCATTTGGTTTTGCTTCCCCTACTATTGTGCCATTGCAAAGACCTTATTCACTACAGGAATATGGGCTAACATTAGAATTTGGTTGCTCACATGTGTGTAGGCATCATTCAACCCTATCAAAAATTGTATCACACAATGATTTTAAGTTGACCATATGTGCATTTAGGCATATTATCATGCACAGAGAGCTCATCCCAAATAGCCTTAAGTCTATTATAATAAGTAATGACCATATAATCTCCTTAAGCTAGGTAGCTAGGGCTTTCGTAAGTTGATATATTTTAAGCCCATTATGTTGTGACATTTGTTCATTTAATTCAGTCCACAGCTCATAAACATCATCTAGAAACAATAAGCTAGATTTAATAGTTGAGGAAATGGAGTTCAAGAACTAAGAGACTACCATGTCATTACATCTATCCCACACTTCAAGCAATGTTGGTTCTGTTTTAGAAGGCTTTGTGATTTGTTCTGTCATGAAGCCTTGTTTATTCTTTACCTTGAGCACCCTTTTTATGCTACGGGTCCATACAACATAATTTTCAATTGTGAGAAGATCAGGGACCAAGGAAACCATTGGATTATTGCCATGATCTATCCTGAAGTGGTTGTTTGGGTTTGCAAAACCCAAGAACCTATTAACCGTCTATCTGTTGGTGTGAATTCCAACTGACGATGAAGTTTCTACCATCATTAATTGGTTGCTACAATTTGTTGCTACTTCCTTTATGGCTGTGGTACCATATTAAGCATCTTACATTGGTTTTCTTGTTACTCACTCAACCAAAAGAATCTTACTTAGCTACAATCATGGGCTAACTCTAGAAGCTACTCAAAGATAGAACAAATTATAAAAACTACCCCTACAAATAATTTAACTAAGCCATCTAAAGATACAACTCAATAGTGATCCTATCAGCTCCCCTCGTGTCTAATATGGACGGTTGAGATGGAGCTCAATAATTTTGACTATAGGGACACATAATAAAATGAAAAAAAGATTCGCCAATTACACGGTTCACATTCTGTTTTGTTTCATTCTTGAACATCTAATACTATTAATTTTTGTAGAACAGTTCGTATAATCTTTTATAAAACTATAGCACTTTTTATTTTGAGTTTTAACATTAAAAGTTTCAAATACCAAGTTATTATTGCCTACATTTTAATTCTGTTCTTATGTAGTTTTGAATATATAGAAAAGTAAGTGGATTTGCGTCTCCCATGATGATTCAGTAGATGGGCATTGTTTGGGATATGACCATATCTACATCCTATTCATATTTTGAGACTTGATTTGAATATGTTTTCTTAATCTTTGGAACTTAAATCGACTGTAAATCTGATTTCATAAAGATTTTGTTGTATATTCAAAGAAAAATATTACTATTTCTTTTAATGATAAAAAATATCTGAAAATGCTATTCCTCATGAAATAATATAATATATACTAATTTCTTTTCAACTCAACTTTTTAATATATTACATTTTTGCTATTTTATTGTTAGTTATATGTCCTCTAATGCTAATAGAAAATGAGAGATATTAGAAGGGCATTTGACTGTATATGTAATTTTTAAATTAATTAATAAATATATTAATGTTCATATCAATATTATGGTAAACTTTTATGCATGTAAATCTCAATTGGCGTAAAGTAATGCATGTGTTCATATGCTTTAGTTAAGGACCCTTATTCATAAAGAGTTGTGAATATGGACACAAAACTCTCTTGGTACAAATCACTAAAACCTGGCCATGAGTCATAGACATTTTAAAGGGCATTAGAGAGTTAGTATAACTTGCACATCTTATATTTGTACGGCGAGTGCCATACCGTTCGGTATGAGATATTGAGAATATATGTGTGTGGGTGCACCATTGAAGAATAGAGCATTTGAGTAATGACTTGTAGAATGAAGTAGACACATGGAGTTCACTCTTAGTCGTTGATGTTCTACTTCATAATCATGTTAAGTATTTGTGGACCTTAGATATGAGACGATATAATTGTCTTGTATACATGATAGTCAACGTGCCATTAGGGCATTAAGAACTAATATTTATCCTCGTATGGAATGGGCCATGAGCTCAACGTGTCGTTGCTTGGGTGCGTATAGGGACATGTGCGTGTTTAATAAGAGATTTGTTTTCTTGCAAGTGTGCAAGGTATTTGTCTTATGCAGTTGGTGTTCTATGAGACTAAAGCTCTTAGCTAAGGCAATGTATGATTGAAAAAGAGTTTTTGATAGAAACATTTGCCTCATGAGGAAATGCTGATTGGTCATATGACCAAGTTTATGAGTTTGATTGAATTTATAACTCTTACTTGGTTGGAATAAAGTAAGGCAAAAGGTCTAGAAGGCACTGTCATCACGATCTGAAAGTTTTATTGTAATCCTAATTACTTCATCTTAATTGAGCTACCATCTGAGCTGTAGACTATATGTTACCTATGTTCTTTAAGCTATGCTCATTGCCAATTAAAAATAAATCTAGAGAGTCACACACATAAGATTCGGATGAATTGTGACTGTTAAATTAGTGGGTTGCATAAGTTATTTACTTGCAATTAGATTGGACTAAATAAATTGTCATGATGCTTGTAATGATGAGATCATTAATTGTAATGACTGCATAAGTTATTTAGTTGCAATTAGATTGGATTAAATAAATTGTCATGATACTTGTAATGCTAAGATAATTAATTATAGGCATAATGAAAATTTAATTTAATTAATGAGATTAATTAAATTAAATTAGCTAGACATAAATGGATTTTAATTATTAATGAAATTAATAATTAAAGAATGTATGCTAATCTATTAATGAGATTAATAAAGAAGAGTCTATGGGCTATTTAATTAAAAAACAAAAAGTTTATGTAGGAGGGTCTATGGAGCCTATGCGTTAAACTCTAATGTCTCAACTATTTATATGGGTTTTGAAGGTTTCAAGATGCACAAGAAAACCTAAAAAATTTGTTCACCATCTAAGCAAAAGAAAGAGCAACCCCTAGCCATCCTTTTCCAACTCTCTTTTGTCAAAAATTCTTCTTAGGCCAAAGGTTTGCGTTAGAATTTCACAAAAAGAATTTTGTAGAGTGTTGAAGGAGCTCACAAGCATCTTAATCATGTAGAAAATTTAAATGTTAAGGTTTGAGGGCCACGACACCTAGAATCATGCATGAAACAACAACAAACATTGCAAAAGTAAAATCTTTATGCTTGTGCTTGTTTGATTAATATTTTGGGTGTTTTGCAATAAAAATGGATGGGGTTTGTTTCGTTATATTTGCTGCATATGTATGATGTTTTTATGTGCTATAGTTTTAATTTTTATGGCCAAACCCTAACAAAATCCAATAGTTATAATATCTCATAATAAAATCTAACTTTCTAACAATACATTTTAAGTAAAATGTATATTTTGTATTCATCTTTGCAATCTTTTTATAATTTATTGATCTCCTTTGTGTACTCTTGTTCATATTTTGCGGCAATGATCTGCTAGCTACGACAACATATGTAAAGAATTGAGCTATGCAGTATAAGTAAACATCAAGCTAAGCTAATACCAACTTTGCTAAGAAAGTGAAACAGTGCTATATAGTACACCATGATATTGTTTCTTCGCGCCAAGCTCTTGTATAGCATCATCCTATTTCTTTCCAAAATGAAATCATGCTATTTTGTTCTATTTAGCACTTCTTTTGTGGAATCTGCAGCAACCTCTGCAATATCTAAGTCTATTAGAAGGATTATGTACCGTTCAATTTCCCCCGTTTTGATGCTGTGTTAGTTGATTTTTGCTTCTCAAGCTGGTATGATTTTGAAGAAGTAAATTCATTGTGATCACCACTTTTTGATGAAGCTAGTTGTTTTCTAGATGCAACCTTGAAGCTTTTGAAGTTATGGGAAGGACAGAGATGTTCACATATTCTATTTCATTAACAAGGAATTCTGTTATATCTCTTTTTTTTTCTTTCTTGGTGTAAGAGTTTAGTAAATAATTTGTAAATCATACATTCAACATGTATAGTTTGTTGTGCATGTAATATTTTATTTAGAAAATTACTTTCTTATAATCTAAAATCTTAAAATTAACTTTTCATATATCAGTGTTTAGTTTGTTTTTCATACACTATTTGTGATTACAAATTTCAAGATTTTACAAGCCATTCGATTATAGGACGCATAATAGACTATAATTGATTTCATCTAAGACAATTATTTAGGTTTTGGTATTTATTTCCAAAGCAATTTTATTGCTTTTTCATTTTATAGAAATGTGTAGACATTGAAGAACATATATATAAGTTTCATCTACATGATTCGACGTTCAGACAAGATGCTATGAATCACAAGTTGTCCAACCCATGTGTATTTGAACTTGGTTACTCTATATTGGGATTTCTTGCCAATGATGAACAGTCATCACAGATGTTACGAATGGGCAACATCTAGTAAAGGAGATTCACATTATTTAAAACAATGAATTTTTTCATTTTAGCTTATAACCTTTAGTTTATCTAAAAATATAATAATAATAAGTAACGGATGAGAGGTGAATTGGATCCAGAATTCATGTCGGGTGTTGGCAAATTTATTGATTTTGCATTTAAGGACAAAGAGATTGATGTAATGGTCCATTGTCCTTGTAAAAAATGTAGAAACGGATATAACAAGCCCCGAAATGATGTTCTTGTTCATTGTGTACTAAATGGTTTTCACACACCATATAAAAATTGGATTTATCATGAGAAGGACAAGTCAAAGGAGCATAATTGGCAAAAAAGGGGCATCATTTTTGAATTGCCTTAATAGGTGCATAACTTGATTCGATATAATCTTGATGTGATGCATGTTGAGAAAAATTTTTGCGATAATATTCTTCATGCCTTATTAGGTGATAAGAAAAAATCAAATGATTATCAAAGAGCTTGGTTACAATTGAAACCTATGAATATTCATAAGCCTTTATAGCCACAACCCCCTTCTTCTGGGAAAGATATTTTTCCCCCAACCGCATTTACAATTGGTAAAAAAGAAAAAGATATATTTTGCAAAGTATTGAAGAGTATTAGAGCTGCAAATATGCATCTAACATTGCACCTCATGTAAATATTCCATCAAGAACCATTTTGAGATTGAAAAGCCATGACAATTATATTTTAATCCAACAGTTGTTTCCTGTTGCAGCTCATAAAGTACTACCAACAAATGTAGTAAGTGTATTGATTGAATTGGCAAACTTTTGGAAGCAATTGTCCTCTAAAGCTAATACAACACATACATTAGATAAACTACAAGAGCGGATTGCACTAACATTGTGCGATTTGGAGAAAATATTTATTTCATCTTTTTTTTTTTTTTTGATATTATGGAGTATCTACTTTTCCATTTGATTGATGAAGCATTAAAAGATGGCCTAGTTCAATTTCAATGGATATGTCCTGTCGAAAGGTATGTTGAAAATATAAAATTCTCTTTAAATTTTGATACACACATACAGTGCACTTATGTTAAATATTTCAATTTCTTATCATTTTTAGATATTCACTTACATTAAAAAAATATGTTCACTATCGAGCACGACTAGAAAGATCAATTGCTAGAGGTTACTTGGTATATGAGTGCATGAACTTTCATTCAAGATATGTTGAGGATATCGAAACAGAAGAAACTTGGTCATTGTGAAATTGGGATGAAAATAACTATATGAGTCAAGTTTTAGGAAAAGGCAAACAAACAATATTTGATAACATCACATTCATTCAAGCTTTATCAATGGGCTCTTAGACATGTTGAAGGTGTAGCTCAATACAAGTCATAAGTTATGTATTCTTATAAAGCTGCTTATGGATACTTGTGGAGTGAGATTTTATTTTTTCTTTTTGTTGTTGATCAATTCCATTGCTTATTATTACTATTATAATTCTTGAGTGATGCAGATGAAAGATGGAGGTCTTATTGACCTTCTCAGGCTTGAGAATTATCTTTTCGTTTAGTTCGTATAATAGATAGGGCTTTTAGAATATGATTCATTTTGAATTTTGCTGAATATTTTTTAGTTCTCAGAACTTATTTTTAATTTGGTGGAACGTGATATGTGGCATACCTACTGCCATTTGGGAATAAGAAGATAAAGCTAAATTGTATCTCAAAGTTACAAGTTAATTTAGAGATACGTGTTATCTATTTTGCATAGAAAACTATTTTGTCATAAATTTCGAGATTTATATTGAAAATTGTAAAATTTTGAATTTTATATCTAAATAAAATGAATAAATGAGTATAATATGGCACTACAAATTTATTTATATGTTCTCATATTTTTGTATATTTGATAATTAATATGTTTGAATTAGTATGATAACGCAACTAAAGTATGACATATGTGTATAAGAATAAGAAATAATATAAATAGTTTTTGTTATATGGGGAATATAACAAGGTATTAATTACAAATATACTATATTTCAAAATTTAGCTATGAATGTAAAATGAAATGAATACATAAAAATGACGAGTAAATTTTAAAAATAAAAATGAAGTATGCCTACTAAACTTTGGCCTACGCTCCAAAAAAACATCAAATTTAAGAGATTATACATGTCCAATTTTAATATATATATATATATTTATATATATATTAAAGAAAATGAGTGATGAGTAGATGATAAAAGTTTATAAGTTCAATTTTAATAAGCTTATTAATTGACCATTCATACTTCTAATTATAGTAAGAGGTAAAACTCTATAACACTCATTGTTAATAGAATAATTTATCATTAGGAAATTTTTTTTAGTGTTCAAAATTAATATATTTTATGGTCTAAAGATATATGATGTGTTACAACATGTGTGTATTCATAATATAGATATTATGGGGAACATATATAGCATTATAAGTATTATCCTTTAATATAATTTTTAAAATTGAATAGCAAATTAATTTCATATTATATAATTGCACACAATCCCAATTGCAACATACAAAAACCTGAAAAAGAAAATATACATATATCGAGAGACATAGACATTACACACGCACAAACACATATACGAATAATAAATATGCCCTAATTTTGTTAAAAACTAAAACAATACACATGGAATGTTAAAGAATTGTATGTAAGCATATAAAAATAATAATCATATATATTAGTTACATAAAATAGTAAAATCACTCAAAGTTGCCTTAAACAAAGTAATTTTGATAAATTATACTCGACAAGGAAAATGAATAGACATTTTGTCATAATTTTTTTCCCTAAACCATACCTTTTTAAGAGAAAGTTTGTCACATTTTGAAATATCTGATGGATATTATGAACATGTAAGAAAAGTGTAAAGTGCATAACTTTTGCTTTTACATGTGTTGGAGTCCATTCAGTAGACCACGTCAGCACAAATGTACTACTCAGTATCATTTGGCCTTACTTTGCCGCAATAATTTTCCCTCCATTTTGCAGTTGTGTTTTTAGTGATATTTATTCCTTTTTAGTTATTTTGTTGTACCTATTTGTTGGTTGATGAGTTTAGATTATTCTAGTAGGAGATAGTTTTATGAAAGCCTAAGGGGCTACTCAGATATTAATGGAACAATAACTCTGCCGCAGAACTTTCTTTCTCTTTTAAGCTAATTTCCTTCCTTTCTTCCTTGTTCCCTAAATATGCAATCCATCTAACCGTTTCTCTAGATGGTACCAGAGCCAGCAAGGAAGAAAGTAAGAGCATAATCACTCAAAAACCATGGCGAAGTATCATCTTCCATGGGCAACTAGCAACACATCTCAACTAACCAACTAAATAGGTACCTAAACTTCGCTGATCCATCTAATCCTTTCAAAGTTGATAATGGTGGTAATCCAATGGTGGTGCTAGTTCCAAAGCTACAGACCATTGAGAATTATGTGTTGTGGTCATAAAGCATGAAGACAACCCCCCAGAGCAAAGAATAAGCTAGGCTTTGTCAATGGCCAAATTAAAAAACTTGTTGAAGTAAACATTCAGCTAGTGGAAGCTTGGGAAAGATGCAAGGATATGATAGTCTCTTGGATCTTAAACTCCATTTCACTTGCTGTTAAATCTACTTTGCTATTTGTAGACAATGCATGTGAACTTTAGAATTAGTTGAATGAAAGAATGTTACAGCATAAGTTACAGACTATACTAGTTGAAGAAGTTACTTGCAACACTGGTTCAAAGGGATGACTTAGTGATAACTTACTATAGAAAATTAAAGGTGGTTTGGAATGAACTTTCAGTGTACTACACAATGCTTGAGTGCACTTGTGATCAACTAAGAGATCTAACTGAGAGAGTACAGAGGGATTGTGTTATTCAATTCCTAAAGGAATTGAATGGTAGGTTTGCTCATGTGAGAGACCAGATTCTAATGTTTGATCTAATACCTCCTGTCTCCAAACTCCTTGTCAGACTATTCCCAACCAACCACAGACAGAAGACATTCAAGAACCTGAACACAATGCCAATCACCAACTAATTGCATTGGAAACACCTTCCGTCTCCACTAATCCATTGGAACCTCACCACTCCCCACTTGAGGAGGTCCTACAAAGTGAAGAAGGCACCCAAGTACCTACAGGATTACCACTATCATCAAGCCATTTCATCCTCACCAACACCAATTGGTCCAATCATGACAAATGTAGAACATAATGCACTGTATCCACTTGAACATATACTCAGTAACCACAAATTTTCTCCTTATCACCAAATTTTCTTGGCAGCTATTTCTTCACAAGAAAAGCCAAAAAAATTTGCAAAGGTAGTGAAGTATCCTAGGTGGCAGCTGGCCATGAATGCTAAATTGGAGGGCTTGGAATAGAATCACACATGTACATTGACAAGCCTACCTCATGGAAAGTAACCAATAGGGTGCAAGTTTGTCTACAAAATTAATTATAAATTTGATGGAAGAATAGAAAGGTAAAAGACTAGACTGGTGGCAAAGGGCTTCACTCAAAAGGAAGGAGAGGATTACCATAAGACTTTCTCACCAGTAGTGAAATAAACCACAATTAGATGCCTTCTAGCAGAGGTAGTGACATTAAATAAGAGTTTGTATGGTTTGAAGCAAGCTTCAAGATAATGGTTTGGAACACTGTCAAATGCTTTGGTTTAATTTGGCTTCCAGCAATGTAAAGCTTATTACAACTTATTCATCATGAGAAAAGGTGAATCTTTTACAGCATTATTGTATGTGGATGACATTATAGTGGTAGGTGATTTAGAGGAAAAAGTATCTAAGATAAAGGCCTTTTTGTTTGAGAAGCTTAAGATTAAAGATTGGAGGACCTTTGAGGTACTTATGGGAATAAAAGTAGCAAGGAGTGTCAAAGGATATACATCAACCAACATAAGTATGCTTTGGATATCCCCACAGATAGTGGTTTGCTTAGAAGCAAACTATGCAAGACACTAATGGAAGAAAGTAGTAAACCTAGCAGAGAAAAGGGTAGACCATTAAAAGATCCTTCCACTTACCTTAGGATGATTGGAAGACTTCTCTACGTAACAATCATAAGACCAGATATATCATACTCCATACAAACGCTAAGTTAGTTCATGCAAGTGCCTATAAACCTACATATGAAGGCTACACCGAGGGTGCTTCATTGTATCAAGAGAGCACCAGGACAAGGCTTATTTTTCCCTTCAGAATTTGATCTACGGCTCAAAGCCTATACTGACTTAGATTGGGGATTCTGCATTAACACATGTAGGTCCATCACTAGTTATTGCATACTTCTTTGTAGCTCCATGGTGTCTTGAAAGTCAAAGAAGCAATCTATGGTCTCTAGATCCTTAGTAGAAGTAGAATATCGAGCTATGACAGTCATTTGTATTGAACTAACTGGGTTAAGGTACATATTGGAAGCCTTTGGGATTGAACACTTGGAATCCACCTCGAAACATTGTGACAACCAAGTAGCCATGTACATAGCTGCTAATCTAGTATTCCACAAACACACCAAACACATAGAGATGGACTGTCACATTGTGAGAGATCAGTTGCAAGAAGGAAAGGTTTCTATCTGTCATGTCCTTACTAAGCATCAAGTTGCTGACTTCACGACAAAACCATTGGCATTGACCTATTTAGAGAACACTTAATCAAGATGGGAATGGTGAATTACTATTCTTCATCTTAAGGAGGGCTGTTGGAGTCCATTCAGCAAACCACATTAGCACAAATGAATAGCTCATCAGCATTTGGCCTTAATCTACTGTAGCAGTTTTTCCCTCCATTTTGTAGTTGTGTTTGTTAGTGATATTCATTCCTTTTTGGTTAGTTTGTTGTACCTATTTGTTGGTTGATGAGTGTAGATTATTCTAGTAGGAGATAACATTATAAAAGCCCAAGTGACTACTCAAAAATTAATGAAATAGTAACTCTACCGTAGGAGAACTTCTTTTCTCTTCGAAGCCAATTTCCTTGCTTTCTTCTTTGTTTTCTAATTAATCTTAAACTCAACACTATTACTTTTGAAATTTATCACTAAATTTATTCATAAATTTAAAATTTTAATAGAGAAGTTATGAAATAATTTTATTTAAATCATATACATGAATTCTGTTTGTCATAGAACAATATATAATGTAATTAGTCAAATATTTAAAATAAATTTCATATATTAGTCATACACATTAGTCTTTAAATAGTAATTATTCAGATACTAATATTAAGTTCACCAAAATATAGAATTCTTCTGACACCAAAATATAGAATTCTTCAGAGCCATATAGATTTATGAAATACACACACACATATCTCAAAAAATTATCTAGTTGTAAAAGCCATTTATATATATATATATATATATATATATACACACATACATATTATGGATATTTTATTATTCGATTAGCATATGTTGTAGTATTTTATATTAGTTAGAAAAAAATGAAGTGATTGTAATGAAAAGATTAAAAAAATAAAGCTTCAATTAGTTTAAAGTACAAAAGTAGAAGACCGAAAATTTTATGAAATTAAAATAACAATACAAAATGGAGGCATAAAGATCGTTGCGTAAATGGACTACAAAATTTGAGAATCTAAATTACTACAACTCAAAAGTTAATTATTTCTTTAGTTCATTCCTGTATTTTCTTATTGTTGTTGTTGTTATTATATTTATATATATTTTTTAAAATGTCTATATGGATTTTTGATGGTTTATGCTACATAAATCATCTTTAAAAGGAAAAATATAGTATAATATAAACCTAAAATTTTTTCTTAATAACATAATAGACAATATGTAGAAGCACCGTACAACTGCATTTTGTAGAATTGATAATTTGTTAAAAAAGTTTAAATGTAATATAAAATATAGTAACCCTATGTAATATACATATAGCTTTATAATAACATTATTTTATAATCTATTTTACATTTTATACTATGCATACAATTTACGATTGTTGTAGATAGGTTATTTATCCGATATATTAATGAAGAATAAATAGGTTAGTGTATTTATATATACATATTCACAAGTCAGCATTGCAACTTCATTTAATTTTGTATAATCATTTAAGCCTATAAAAATTGTACATGATTAAATTTTTTTACCCATACACAATACAAATATTTCAAGTTTTATTATATGTATAAAAATAGTAAATTACACACATACATTGTTATGACTTTGTTCATGTAAATAACAACCTTAATCCATAAAATATATGCACATATCATTTAGCAACCATTCTATTTTTGAAAAGAAATTAATTAAATAAATGAAATTATAATTTACTTCAATACGTGGATTTTGGGAGCTAAATTTTTTTTAAAAATATAATAATTATATAAAATAGAAATTAAAAAAATTAAAACTATTCAATAATGCTTTCAAGAAGGCCATTATGACAAATTACATTAACGATTCATGAGGATGGCATTTTTTTCCTAAATTAAATTTTCTATCAAAGCCACGATATATATATATATGTGTATATATATGTATATATATATATATATTTGTGTGTGTGTACACACACACACGTATGAAAGTTTATTATGTTTTGAATTTGTAGAATCATATAAAGTATTTTCAAAAATGAAAAGTATAAACATTCTTTTTTCATAAAACTTTTGAGAAAAATTAAAACAAATTTATTCATCTTATTTTTATAAATCGGAAATCATACCTAATTTTATTTATATGATTGTATGTGAATAATAAACATATAATAAAAAAAGGTACATACAATAGGTTCATTGAAATTAACAATATATACTTGTTTTCCATATTTATGGCATATTTGATAAGATAACTTAGATTATTAATTCCAAACTGATTATAATACTTGAATAAATATTTAAAGATATAGCTTCTCTATTTAACACGCATAAACGTATAAAGACACTGATATTAAATTTAACAATATAAAGAGGTTTTTGTGAACTAAGATTTATGCCCAAAAAAACTATATTAAAAAATATTTAGAATTTCAAAAGCAAACTGATGTGCGTTGTCTCACACACTTACGTAGTAATAAACAAATAGTTAGTACTAGGTAAATTCAGATATTATATCCATAGGGAAAGGTTTACATCTATTGATATAACTAAATATTTATTAGTTAAGTCTATTCAAATAATTAGAATGAAATGGAAGGATGAGGAAAGAATTAGACAATGGAGTGACTGGAAAGCAATCGCGGAAACACACGAATATTGGAAACAATTACCAATGATTAAGATATTTAGTCCCTTGTGACATGATTGGCACAGAATGATGAATGCCTTACGATAATTATTAATTTAATTGCTTTGTTATAGATTATTAATTCTAGAGTCTCTAGGATATCTTCCCGTATTTTTCTAAAGTTTCAACTCCAAATATAAGTAGGTTCTTCATAACTTAATTGAGTCAAGTTATGAATTTTGTAATTAACAATATTGTCCACACCGATTCTACGGTTTCAAATCCATTATTTCTACAAAATTAATGTTTATAATTGAGGGTTTAACATGGAAGTTTCACTCCTATTGTTCTCTGCATGGTTACAGATAAATTAAAAGGGATGATCAGTTCACTTAATTACAATTCAAACCATCAACTGTAAATAGTAAATGTAAGGACAATTAATCAAAAGAAAATTCATGCATTTATGGACTATCACAATCAAAAGGTCTTAGAAATTAATTTAGCAAGACATGAAATATCAAAACTCATCAATGCTAAATTGTTTATATCCAACATAATCTCAAAACTCAATAAAAGTGAAGAAATCCTGTCTATGAGAAGGCCTGAATAGAAACAATCCTAATCTTTTGTCTTCACCTGTAGGAATTTGGTCTTCTCCCAAATAACTTGTTTTTTATCCTTAATGCTTCTTCTTCACATCTCTAGACCATCTCCAAAAAGAAATTTGGTTGCTTTTTATATGTATGGTTGAGAAGAGGTGGGAAAGGCGAGATTGCCATGAAAAATCACGCCTAGTGCTTTTTTGTAATTCGATCTACAATTGCGGGAACCTCTCTTGCGATCACGACGGCCTTCCTCGCAAATGCGAGCCTTTTTCTTGACAGATGATGTCTTTCTGTTGCACTCAATTTGTGGTTGCAAACTCTAGCTTTGTAGTTGTGGTGCCACTTCTCGCGACTACAAGAACTAATTGTGAATAATTCCACTATGTTTTGCTCTTCTTGTCACTGGTGTAAAATTATCTCTCATGACCATAGAGGGCTTCAGGGCAATCGTAAGAACTAATTGCAAACATGGCTTTAACATTTTCATATCTTGCAATTATAATACCCCGATTCGCTATTGCAAACACACACCTCGTGTGACCTACATGCATCAAAAATTGTTTTAAGTGCATGAAATGTTTGAAATTATTTTCTCATAAAAACATTTAAAACATCTACAAGACACTAGATTGAAACTTTAAGCATTCACAATCAATTTATCTTGCAATTAGTGTACAAATAGTAAGGAAACTCACAAAAATACTGATAACGAAGAGGTAAAAAGGCTATAAACCCGGAGTTATCATACCCTCACACCTAAAGTTTGCTAATCCTTAGCAAACTGAACCATGTTCAATCAAACTCATAGAGACAGTTATGCAAATCATGTAAATAATGAATTGATGAAGTTTATACATAAACGATGGCCATTCAACTTAATTTCAAGATATGAAAATGAATAACTCATATGATTTAGGTTCATTCAAAAGTATAGCAATTTTAGCTTAATTTCATCCTCAAGAAGTCTTGTGTGTGATGTACCTTTCCTTTTAAACACACAACCCTTGATGGTTTTACTACAAGTAAAGATTATCAATTTCGAAATAACTCACCTTAATGTAATTAATCCACCCTTATCAAAAAAACTCAAATAATAAAAAAAGAGGGCAATCAATAAGACTTTTGGGTGTGGACTAAATCAAGTTGAAAAGGACTAGAACTTGGTAAAATTTACTTCACTTTTTCCCTCTTTCCTTGTCTCTTTTTCTCTTCCCCCACAATTATTTCTTTCCTCCTTTAATGAGCTTTTTGATGTTTTTTTGGAATGTTGTGAGCCTTTTTATGCAAAGGTGCACAAGGGTTACTCAACTCACAACAAATGAAGGATGGCAAGTATACTCATGGTTTAGTGACTGTTTTATGCAAGAAAGAATAGGGGTCTCCATGAAACCTCAATTACTAAGTCACATTAACTAGTAGAGTAGAATATTTATGCACTTGCTCTCCTTCTTTCAATTTTTTTCTTTGTCTCTCTTTTCTTTCCTTTTTCTCCACTTTCTTTTGAAACATTTTTTTCAGCCAATTTTTTTTTTTTGTTTTGACAATTTTCTTCCCTTTCTCCTCTCTAGGTACCAACAATAAATTCAAAGGAAAAAAAAATCAAGAAGATAATGCAATACGGCTCAAGTAAGTGATCAAAGGGAGAAAATATTGTTTTGAAGGAATTGCCTATATCATTTTTTCCTTTTTATTACTCTTGTTCATTTGCTAAGGATGTCTTAATGCTCCCAAAAATAATAAAAGCAAGAATTACATTTCTAACCAATTGTCCATTCTTACATGGTAGTACTTCTCAAGAAATCGAGCAATTTAAGGTGAAGATAAAGTGTGCAAATGTGTAGCACTTTTTATAACAAAACCAAGCAAAAAACTTGCTATGCCCAAAAATGATCCCAAATCATGCAATAAAAAGTGTGAATCCAAAAGAATTTATCATAAATTAAGTACAATGGCTATAACATCAATTAACACTATCATCAATCCACATCAAAAATTGACTAAAGTAAGATTCATTACCTACTTATGAGTCTAGATTCATCATTCAACTACAAATATTAGAATAAAAATCAAATAGGTACATGCTGTCAAATTCATCAACAAGCCAACATCACTAGCCAACAATTACACTCTTTCCCCATACATAGGTATTGTATTGTTCTCAATGCAACTAAATACAAATAAGCTCAAAAAGAGAAAATAAAGAAAACACAACCTGGGGGAATGAAGTGACAATGCGACAGCACTCCTTAGCTGGAAGGGCCTGTGGTGACTCATCTCTTGACTAGAAGTGTGGCTAATAAGGCATAACTGAAGGCTTCTATGCCATGTGGAAGGAAATGTCTAGATAGATTTGTTGGAAGTCCTATGCTATGTTCCTCTAAAATCCATCATAAATCCAGCCATCTAATCAAACTGACTCTAGATGATATAGTTTACTCAATCAAGGTGCTGCTTCGTCCCTTTAATGTGCCTCTCCAATCCATCATGTGATTGTGGTAGTACCTCTCCAAGGCTGGATGTCTTAGTCTAACCCATCCAGCATGTCAATAGTGGAGAGCCTATAAGCTTGGGGACCTTGAAACTTAAGCAATGGGGCTGCTGCTTCCTCATTGGTTACCTTGGCCTCATCCTCTGAGTCAAATAGAGCATCATCCCTCCTAAAGCATCTAATTTGTTGGCCAGGCCAATATCCATCCTAAAGTGTTCCTCAATATCCAACCCAAATGCCCTACATAAATCGAAAATCAAATATGTATGGGTAAATCAGGCCCTCCTCACTTGGGCAATGTGCAAAATATTAGAATAAATAAGGTGGCGTAGATCTAGTGGGGTGCTAGTGTAAAGTCCATAGGGGAGGGAGATCGCCTGAGTGGAGCAAGTGGTGGAGTGTCTACATGCCTAATCTTCCCTAAGGTAAAATATGACCACACCTTTGCCCGAATACTCATGGGGTTCGTGTGGAATAAATGGCTATGCTCAACCCATATAAACTTAATAAGACACATGCTAGCTAGCATGGCCTTGTTTAGGACACTAGCTTGCTTCATGTGGTTAAATTTCTCTAAATCTACTGGATCTAAGCTATATAACGTATTAATGTCCTATGGATCAAAATGCACTAGGACCCCTCTAATCCTGAAAGTGTAATCTTCCTTATCTAAGATATTTGCATAAAACTTTCTCATAAATTCCAAGGAAGATTGCCTAGTAGGGTGGTGTATGGCATTTGTCCACCCCTTTATATTCACCAAATTGGTGAAGTGTGAGTGAGGATTGTCCTCCTCACTAATGCCCCTCTAACCACATGTCAGTGATGTACCGTTTCTATCCTATATCTATCCTAAGCCTTTGCCAACATAAATCTCTCCTCATCAAAATTGACTATTATTCAAGTTGAGCTAGCTGCATGCTTGCTCTTGTTGCATGATTGACTACGTATAAAATCAAACAATCACCAATTAGGCAATACCAGAATATTGTCAAAGCAATTTCACGAACAACCAAGTGCAACTAAGCAATCACCAACCAAGCAACTAAATAGTTGCAGTAACACACCTATAGGAAGTCATGGTATCTAGGAAAGTCATTTAGGCATTTTTAGAAACACTTAGCATACACTGTGAAAGAAAAGGTAGAATTCAACTAAACTTCACCTAAAACGCATCCAAAATCCCAACAAAACAAAAAGCAATCCCATATGTTCAAGTTTTACCCTAACAATTTCACAAAAAATAGAAGAACTAAAATGTAAATTGTAGAAAAGTTCGCTAACCCGTATTAAACACAACATAATTCCATAATCACAAACACCTTAAAATCCAAGCTTGTAGCTATAAATCGACAATAAATGTAACAATCTCCCAAAATATGCAAAAAAGAGTTAAAAATTCGTGAGGCATACTTTCCATGCTCATAGAGTGCGACGGACGGGCTTGGAACCAAAATTTGAAGAAATGCAAGAGCTTTGAAAATAGGTGCGGTGTGGGTGGATTGTGTGGTGTGTTGAAGCAAGAAAAAGGGGTGAGAAGAAAGTTACAAATAGAGGCATGATCTAAGTCTAGATCTGTTCTTGCAATTGTGATGATGTTTGTTGCAATTGCAAAGCTAGTTTTCATGCTTGTGAGCCCTCTCATGATAGAAGCGTGATTTTGCCACAATCTTAATTCTTTATTATGATATGAACGTTTGATATCACGAGCATGAGACTTGCGCATGTAGGAAATCTTACCTCTCAATCGTGGCCTAAATCTCTACTGCGAAATCCTATCTCATGATCGCAAAAATGCTTTTTGTAGCTATGTGTTGAGTTGCGATTGATTCTGTCTTACACCATGATCATCTCAGTGGTTGTGAAATTGTTACCTACACTCATGACATCATCTTTCACAATCGTGGCATTGATTGTGAGCTACTAGTTCTTGCACAAAAAGTTCAAAGTGAAATTACTTTGTTCCAGGCATATCTAGAACTCAAAAACAACTTAAAATGTATGCAAAAACACACTAAAAGTTCAAGAAACAATAAAAGAATCTAAAATAGGTTGGGACTTAGGTTGCCTCCCAAGCAACTCTGTATTTTCATCTAGACGTCTCATGAGCCTATCATTTTATTTTTCATTTTAGGATCTAAGACCCCTTGTTAGAAATTTTAGTACCCCTTTTTTGCTTTCTTTGCCTCCTCTTTTTATTCTTCCCCATCACAACATGAAGTTTTGATTTATTGCGCAACCATAGGGAATTTTTGAGCCCACTAGGGGCCTATCGTCAACTTTTGCCTTAACTTACTCATCAAGCTCTAGCTTGTCCTACTTGATTACAACAAAGACCTCAAGCACAACATTAAAATTAACATTTTTCAATGTCAACTTGTCATTATTCTTTCTATCATTCATAGGCTCTATCAAATCAATAGAAGACGGTGTATACATAAAAAAAATATTACTTTCTCCGGGCTAATATGTAATGTGAGATTACCTTTTTCCATATCAATTACACCCCTGTAGTAGCTAAAAATGGGTGCCTTAGAATTAGAGGAAACTTATCTTCATCACCATATCCAATACAATAAAGTCCACAGGAATGAGACCATCATATTCTCCATAACTCACATTCGCTTCCTTGTATATCTATTTGCCTGTTGTACAACTATCTTTGTTAGCTTCACCACTTTAATCCCTAATGCTTGAAAAGTAGAAAATGACATAATACTTACAATGACAACAAGATCTCATAATGTTTTATCAAAAGCCTTATGCACAGTAGTGCAAGGGATCGAGAAACTTTCTGGATCTTTCAACTTTAGAGATAGGATTTGCTCATTCGCAACCTAGCATTCCTCTACATCTTTCAACTTTTATTTTCTTGATAAGATCTCCTTTAAATACCTAATGTACTCAAGGGAGTTTTTCAACACTTTGAGTAAAGGCAAATCGACTTCCAATTTTTTAAATACCTCCAAAAATTTAGCAAACTACTCCTTCTCCTTTGTTTTCTTCAATTGATGCGGATACTCCTTTGTTTACTTCAACTGATGTGGATAATGAATTAGTGGTACATATGGCTTCAATGGAGATACCTTTACTTCCTTTTTTGCTTCTTCTTTGACCTTTGATTCACCTGCTGTATCAATTTTCTCCTCAATTGTCCCAACACTAACTGCCTTGATATGTTTAGTCGGATTATTCTTAGTGTTCCTCGGAAGGGAACCACTGGGGCTTCTTTATTTCTTCTTGTCAATTTTCCCAACTTGAAACTTTAGATTTATTTTTCAAGATGGAGTCTATGCGATTGATGTATTTTTGTCTGCACTTCATAAGACTTCCAATGAGATCCTCTAAAGTTTATTTCTTTTCTTATTGTGGAGGGATTTGTTGTTGTTGTTGGGGCTGGGATTGGAATCCAAGTGGTAGGATTTAAGAATCTTGATTCTTCTAAGAGAAATTCCGATGATTTCTCTATCCTAGGTTATACATATTAGAGTAGGGATTGTTCTGTGGCTTTCATCGATTATTCACATAGTTTTCTTGCTTAAAATTTACCCCACTCTAACTCGTGATCCCAATTTGACACTTGTGTGTGGGATGGGGTCCTACACACATGTCATAAACTTGTATTACAGCTACAGAAGTGGAAGTATGAGGACTTACATTTATATTTTTTTATCTTTCTTTACAATTGTTCCACTTTCTCAACAACAACAGTCAATGCATCAACACCATGCACTCTCGCTACCCTTCGTGTGGCAAATCTCTCACTTGGCCAGTGATAGGCGTTTGAGGCCATTTCCTTAATTGGATCCCAAGCTTCTTTTGGCATCTTGTTCATCAATGCTTCTCTAGATGTTGAACATGGTTCTAAGTTGCTCATTAATACCATTATAAAAAGTTTATACCTACATCCAAAAAGGGTATTGATGTTGTGGGCACTTCCTCAATAACTCATTAAACAATTCCCATACCTCTAGAAGCATCTTAGACTCTAGATACTTGAATCTGCCTATCTCTAACCAAAGCTGTGTTGTCTTGGAAAATAGAAAGCACTTTGCTAGAAACTTGTTCACCATATCCTGACATGTTGTAAGGTTGCTTGGTGGCAATCCTTAGAGCCACTTCCTTTCTTGATCTCACAAAGAAAAAAGAAATAACCTCAATTTTACTGCATCATCTAATACACCATTGAACTTTACTATATCCACAACTCTAGAAAACTTGCTATGTGTAGATTAGCATCCTCATGTGGCACCCTTGGAAATTGGTTCAGTTAAACCATATTAATCATGGTTGGCTTTAATTCAAAATTGTTTGCGTTCACTAGTGGCTGAACAATAATCATCACTGGTTGAATGTGGTCCTTAATTAGCCTTTGATTTGGTGGTGGAAGTTGTGGAGGTGGTGGTGGATTATGTTCATCTTCCATGTCTAACTTTCTTTCTTGTTGGAGTTGTACGACTCTTCTTCGTTGAATTGTTTTCTCTATCTCAGGGTCATTCTTCTCCAAATTACAACCTCAGCTCCTATGCATGAAAGAGTTCCACAAATCTTAACAAAAAAACCAACACCAAGAATGTGATCAATAGAAAAATAAGAAAAATGAAGCAGTAAGAAGGATAGAAAATGCTTGGCCTAATCTAGCAAACACCAAGAGTGTTCAATAACACTTTTTGCCCTTTCCCAACAATGGTACCAAAAATGCAATGCATGTTGTATCACACCAATGTATTAATAAACAAATGGATAGTACTAGGTAAGCATAGATGTCGTATCCACAAGAAATGGTTTGTGTCTATTGATATAATTTGGTGCTTAATACTTAAGCCTACTGAAATGACCAAAATGAAATAGAAGGATGTGGAAAGAATCAAACAATGAAGTAACTGGCAAGCAACTATAGAAACACTCGAATACCATAAACAATTACCTATTATTAGGATATCTAGTCCCTTCTAATGTGATTAACACAAAATGATGAATGACAATGTTAATTATCAATTTAATTACTTTGTTATAGATTGTTAATTTTAAAGTGTTTAGGATATCCTTCTGCACTATTCTCAAGCTTTGACTCTAGATATAATTGGGTTCTTCCTAACCTAATCAAGTTAAGTTATGAATTTTGTAATTAACAATGTTGCCCACACTAATCCTATGGTTTTGCTTCTATTATTCCCACAGAATTAATGTTTATAATTGAGTATCCAACGCATAAGTTTCACTCCCGTTATTTTTTGCACAGTCGCATATTAATTAAAGAGTTAATTGGTTCCTTTAATCGTAATTCAAACCATTAATTGCAAATAACAAATACAAGGACAATTAATCAAAAGAAAATTGATGTATTTGTGGTCTATCACAATCACGAGGTCCTAGATAATAATTTAGCAAGACATGAAAATATCAAAACTCATCAATGATAAATTGTTCATATCCAATATAATATCAAAACTCAAGAAAAGTGAAGAAATCTTAGTCCATGAGATGTGTTAAATAGAAACAATCCTAATCTTTGTGTCTTCACCTCCAAGAATTTAGTCTTCTCCCAAATAACTTTTTTTTCTCAATGCCTCCTTTCATGTCTATAGACCATCTCCAAATAGAATTTGGTTGCTTTTTCTATGTAGGGTTTAGAAGAGGTGAGAAAGATGATATTGCCCATGAAAAATCATGTCGAGTTCTTCATCTGCTTCATAATTGCAAAAACCTCTCTGGCAATCGCAATGGTCTTCCTCACAATTGCAAGCTTCTTTTGTGACAGATGTCACCTTTTTGTTGCACTTGATCCACGGTTGAGAAGTCTAGCTTTGCAGTCTCGGCACTACTCCTCACAACTGCGAGAACTGATCACAAACAGTTCCAGTATGTGCTGCTCTCCTTGTCATGGGCTTAGCACTTGGAAAGAGCTTCCTTGCAATCGTGAGAACTAAATGTAAACATGGCTTGCATGTTTTCCTCTTGCAATTGCGACACCCTTCCTCGCTATTACGAACACACACCTAGCAATCGAGACTTGCACAACCAAAAATTGTTTTAAGTGTATAAAATGTTTCAAACTCAATTATTTTCCATCTAGAAACACTTAAAAAACCTACAAAACACAAGATTGACACCTTTAAGCATTCACAATCAATTTATCTTCCAATCAACACACAAATAGCAAGGAAACTAGCAAAAACACTGATAACAAAGGGGTAAAAATGCTATAGAATCCAAAGTTATCACAAACAAAAAAGAATATTGAATAAAGTCAAGAATGGAGTGATTGGGACCAAAAAGAAAGCTTTAAATATAAAATTTTACAAATAAAAAATATAATGTGAATAATTGTATGAAGCTAAATAATAAGATAAAACTGGAGGCGTCAATTTGAAAAATTTTACATAGTTTGACTTAGAATATAAATTAATTATATATTTAGTTTAGTTATAACAATTTTATTCATAATTTATATTTTAAAAAATGTTGATATGGATGTTAGATATGATATAGAAGATAAATTATCTTCACAAAGGCATATTTTCTTCAATAATTTATATTGAATTATCTTTCTGTTAATTAACTTAAGTGTGTTATATAACTTTAGATTAAAGTATGTTTTAAAATTCAAAAATTTGAAAAAGAAAACTAGTAATGATCTTTTGTTGTTAGCTTAGTATACATTATAGTATTTTTATATTAGTTAAAATGAAGAATAAAGTAATTATAACAAACAAATAAAAATCATCATTAAATAGTTTAAAGATAAATAAACACAAATAATTTTATAAAGCTAAATAAAAAATGGAGGAATATGATCATAACATGAAACAACAATACAATTTAGTAATTTTAGTGATTGTATATGTGTATGTATGTATATTTGTATTAGGTAACTCTACAATTTTAATGTTCTAATTACAAAAATATATTTTAAAATTGATATTAAACTATGAAAAATATTAAGTAAAAAATAAAGTGAGACATGATTTTTATTATAAACTATTTTCAATGTGCAATGCACGTACCTTTTGATAGTTTATTGAGAAATATAAGTTTGATGACCACTGTAAGGCCATAAACACTTTAGATGTAGAGTTTGCTAATGTTCCTTCAGGAGTAGATGATATAGGGAAGAACATCAAATCATTGAAAATCCACTTGAAAAAAATTACATTTAAGTAGGAATGGTGTTTCTTGATGTGCAAGAATTTAGGAGAGTCCTGAAAGAGAGGATTATGATATTATCAAACAAAAATGAAAAGACAAGAACCATATGTTTGAGATGTCCCAGGAAGATTCATGTCTTGCCATTGTATAACACTAATGCCCTCAAAATAAAGACATTAGTGGATGAACATAGTTGCATTTGAGTTGATAAAAATAAGGAGGCAATTCTAAGTGGCTGATAACATGTGAAATTATAGAGTATTTACACCAAATTTGTGCTTAATTTATGCATGCATATGAGCTAAAATAATTAAATTATGGTATCATGCATGAATTACAATAGTTTGGGTTAATTATGCTTGCATAAGTGTAGTTTTGAGGTTAATGATTAATTTTGAACAAATTCTATAGTAAAATATAATTTTTGCTCGTATGTCAGGTTTGCTGCCACAAAGAGGGAAGTTGTGGCCACGGTAGGTAGAGTAGCAGCCATAGAGAGCAATGCCACCTATCTTGGAATTTGCCATGTTCATCAATTGCGATCACAAAAGAAGGGATCCCAAGAGTGAGATATTGAGTTGTGTGCATGAGGGGCCGTGGGGTATACTGGATCATGAAGTAGAATGTCTCACAGTTGGAGTTGAGAGCACAAAGTGAACAGGCATGACCATGAAGGACATATGTTGTAGTAGTGAATCAGGGGTGTGGACTTTACTGGAGTTGAGGTAGGTATAAGGTGCGGCCACAAGGTGATTCAATGCGAGTGTGAAAATTGAGAGGCGGTAGGTTATGCAAACTTGTGCTTGGGTTCGCTAGAGTGGGCAAAAGTGTCGCTACTATGGAGCTAAGTTTAGGAGCCGCGAAGCATGGCATAAGTACTAGCTTGATCGTGATCCTACAATATTTTTTAAGGACATTTCTATCTTTTCTCACATGTACATGAGCCGTAGCCCCATGCACATATATGTGCCTTCTACAAGGTCTTGAGAGTATGTTAAGCTCAGTTTTGCACTTTACAACACTTAGAACTCTAGTGATACAAGATTAGAAGGGCTTGGAGAGGAATAATCTACACCAAGGCTTGGAGCGCATTCACTTGTTCACGCTACACGATGTTCAGCTTTTTCTCTCGACTTCACATTTTGTTTGGATGATGAATAACTCTGATATGGTTTTGATTGAATTTTCTATGAGTTTCTAAGTTTCTTTCTAGTTATGCTTGGTAAAATATGCATGCATGACTCATGATTGATTGTCCTTGCCTAGTTTATTCCTAAGTGTTGAATTGGATAGTAATTATGAAAATTGGTCAATGCACAAATTAATTTGTGACTATGTGAGAACTAACGAAAGTGAAACTTGCACACTATATATACAATTTGTGAACACTATCTTTATGAAAATAATAGGAGTAAAACAATAAAATTAGTGTGGGTAACCATTATCAATCACAAAACTTGAACTTTTGACTCGATTTAACTTGGGAAAACTTATGAGAATTTTGAGTTAAAGCTATATGAGAATTTAGCAAAAAATCCTATAGATCTTAAGATTAACATCCGTAAACAATGCAATTAAACTAATAATTAAGATAAAGAGCATATATAGGAAACCAATACAACACAAGTACCTAGACACTTAATTTACTGGTATTTCACCCCTTAATTTTGTATTGTTATTTTTTGGGTGCTTGTTTTTATTTAGTTCTTTTTACTTTCACTAAATTGGTGCGACCTGACTAATAGAAGTTTGGTTACATCAATAGACATAAAATCCCTCTCCATTGACATAACACCTGTACTTACCATAGTACTAGTCTTCATAAAAATATAATTATAGTGTGGTGATGACCCACATCAGTGGATTTCTACTAAGTTAGTTGAAAGTGTTGAGTGAAATATTAACATTAAATGTAGAGGGCTAAGGGCAGAGATGAGAAAGTATGGAGTGAACCCACCTTACATACAACAATATAAAGCAAAATTGAAAGTAAAAGAAATCAATAAGAGTAATAGTGTAGCTTTTTTTTTTTTAAATTGCTTCTTGCTTATGCTTTTGTTTTAAGAGAAACAAAAACACTAATAGTCTTGTGACAATTCTGTACAATTTAGAGGAGGCAAAAATAAGGTTGAAGGCACCAGTTTGAGCATACCTTCCACACCATTTTTCAAGAGGATTTTCACAGGTTTAAGTCCTTTAAAAGATGGTTATTTGAGTGGCCACAATCTATTCATAAGATTTTATGAATGCAACTTGAAAGGATCATTTATGGGTTTGCTTCTAGCTATTATAGTATCAGATTCAACCAATGACCTATTCTATTTTTGAATCTGGATAGCTAAAGCTTTTGCTTCACATGCTTGGTGGAGTTTCTTAAACAAAACAAGCCATGGACATTCATGACTTACCGACAGAAGGTAATTGCTATTACATTTTTATGATTATAACTTAGTTTTCATGTACTAAACTTCAATTAATTAGTTTTTTTAATGAAATTCAAGTTTTTGATTAGTGCAGGTTATGAATTCAATTATAAGGATTCTAATTCTACTTTGTAATTGTTGTTCTCTTTTAAAAATTAGGATTTGGTTGAGACAATAAATGAGTTGGTGTCACTTGCCATCAACAGAAAGCGTCATAGACATTTTTGTAAATTTCATGTAATCAAACTCTAGCTTATTGCTCAAAAACATACTTTGATCTTGCAATGCATGACTTCAACTTTTCCAAGGATAAGAAAAAGAAAATCAAACCTCAAGCATACGAGTGGTTGACGAATGATGAATATTCTTGTGAGCATGTGGGCTAGGTATGCATTTGATCATAGAATTAAAGATGAGTATGTGACAAATTATATATCGGAGTCATTTAGCAGAAATTGCCATAGACACGTATTTTTAAATTTCATGTAATCATCCTCTAATTTGTTGCTCAAGAAATATTTCTAGCTTGTTGTGCATGACTTCAACTATGCCATGGATAAGAAAAAGACAATTAAAGCTTAAGCATACAAGTGGTTGATGAATGGTGAATATTCCTATAAACATGTGGGCTAGGAATGTATTTGATCACATGATCAAAGATGAACATGTAACAAATGATATATCTAAGTCATTTAACAATTTATATTGGTTATCTGAACTCAAAACCTATTCTCACATAATTTAATGGTTTGAGAGTGAACTTGATTAATATGCTTAAGAAGAGTCTAGAAAAGGGATTCTAGTGGAACACTTATGCGGCTTAAAATGAGATGAAAAATTTGAATTATATGAAAGAAGTTATCGCTCATTGTAGGATAATGGTTACCAGTGACAAGGAGTTTGATGTTCATGAAAGAAACATGTGCATTTCACTGCTAATTTAGGTAATTAAGCATGTGACTACAAGGTATGAGATGTGACTGGTTTTCCATGTAAGTGTGCAATCTTAGACATTGCTTACAAAGGAGAAAACATTGAGCTATATACTTGTTTAGGTTACTATAAGACATGATATATGCTAATGTATGGTAATCCCATACATTCTATACCGAGCACTTGTTTCTAGGGTGGTACCATGACTACAACCCTTAATTTGGACCTCCATTATTGAGAAAACTTGGGAGATCAAAAAGGATTAGAAGAAGGGAGGTTAGGGAGTGTTCCAACATTAATATGAGGTTGAACACCTTTAGGTGTAGCAAATATCATGTTATTAGCCATAACCAAGTAGCATTTCGAGTACCTATAAGAGGTGAAAGAAAAAGAAACAAAGTTGTGCAAGAGGTGCAACACGTGGCTTATTTCCTTTTATTTTCTTTTTCCTTATTAATGTACGACACATATTATGTTGTTCATTAACTTTCCTCCTTTACTTTGTCAACTTTGGGAAGATGGAGACATTCCGCTATCTTAAGTTTTAAGATCATTAAAAAGAAGAGGAAAAACTAAAGGGTGAAGTCTAGAGGGGTTGGAAAGACTTCTATGTCATTACAACCACTACACATGGTGTTGGTCAATCAATTGTTGGGATTTTTAGAACTGAAAAATATATTTAAAACCATAGCGGGAATTTAATTTCCCAAAATCCCTCTCATAGACCTTTGCGGATTAACAAAAATTGAAGAAAAATCGAAGGTATCTACCCTGTTTTTCACAAAATTGGTTTTAATTGTCTCAGTTTTTATACACTATTGTAGGAATGAATGCCCTTTACAGTATTCACATGATCAAGTGTCAAGATGAATGGAGGTGTGCTAACACCCTTGAACATTTTCACGAAATATTCTTAATTTTTCCTCTCTCTAGTTTTCATAATTTTAGCAAAAATGAACACCTTTTCTTTTGTTACCTGAGTTTTTAAAGAGATGCAAATCCTTAACTATTAAAGATATGATTTTGGATAGATCCTTTCCTCGCATTAATGACTTGATTATGGATGAAGATCCTTTCCATAAGTATAGAGATTATATCCATCTATCCATAATTCCTTAGAATCCTTTTCTCCTACAAATTTGAAACTCATTTCTTCTTCCTCCTTTTTTTTTTCTTTCTAACATTCAAGTTTAAATCAAATTTAAATCCAAATATTAAACAAAATTCTAGAGAGAGAATTAGGTTAGTTTTAATTCAATAAATTTGAATTTAATGGATTTATGCAAAATTAACCTTAAGTCTTTTTTTTAGCTCAATCCAAGTGTGCGACCCTATAGGCACACTTAATGTGGGTAGTGGACTTCAATTTCATTTCAAGCCCATAAGTCATAAGAGGCTAGGTATTATGACTACTCAAATTAAATAAATATCGATAATCAAATACAACATAATCTATAGCTTATGTCATAATTCTTTTGTCTCATGATGTCTAGATTGAACATAAGGTATGAAAATTGTCACCCTTTATTGCTTAATTATATTATCTCAATTATCGAGTAGACTGATATAACAGATGATATTGAATTCTCCATCAATTCATTTGAGCTCGACCATGCATCTTTCGATCTTGCTTATAGAAGGGTCCAAAGATATTTCTCTCATAATGAGAGGGGCAAATACCATCTTAGTTGCTTATGTCCCTCTTTATGATCTTCATTATGTCCAACAACAATTTTTATAGCTATCTGATTAAAGATAGTGTTTGGTTGTGTTAAAACATAGTGTTTATTATGTAAAAAATTATGGTGACTTCAGGTTTAAGGATTCAATGGCACAACTACTATAAATGTCACTTATGACATTAATCCATGCAGTGACCTTACAATGAGTCAGTCTGGTACCTTGTTCTTCTACATATACCTCATAGCTTGATTTGTATCTATATACACATGACGATTTTATCATCATCTATCAAACCTTACATTAGTTTTAGTTCATTATTGTTCTCACGATAATGAGCGACTAGGAATATTTAAAATAATATTTATAATTATTCATGGACATTATTATAAAATCAACATAATAATAAATTCTTCTAAATAATAAAGAATAACAATGTTCACATAATTAGTCTAGAGCACAATCATTAACATCTATTGCTACTATTGATAGTAAGAATGTTAGAGTTAGTGTTAATGCTAGTGCGGAAGGTGAATCTCCGATTCAAGTTGTTGGAGATGTTGCAAGTAAAGGTGAGGTTGTTGGTGACACATGATCATTTACTAATAGAGATGATAGTATTCTCGATGTGTTGTTATGCTAGTGGTATAGGTTCAGTTGAGCATACGAACAAAGATGAACAATTCCATGATGACAGTGAGATTCTTGTTGATGCTATTCATTCTTGTGCTAATGGTTGGGCCAACAATGGGACTGATTGTGGAAATGTTGGGATGTGATTGCATTATGTTAACTGCAAGTTTATGGTGTTTGGTGAAACGTTTGCTCTTATTTATCATTTGCTTGTGTGCTGGTCATGTGGAATGGATGGATTCTATGCGGTGCTGATGCTCTATGCATGGATTTTTTATTTTTTTATTTTTGTTTTGTGCATGGATGGCGGACTTTTTTAAGTGAAGACTCTGTGATTAACCCTAGTAATGAAACTTTATTTTGTACATGAATGGCGAAGTTTATGATATAATTTAAACCCTTGTGAAGTTGGATGTAATGTAAAGAAACATAGTTTTATGTTACGCTAGAATGGCTATACAAATTGGATGAAATGGATTTTGTTTTGCACATTGTACCATCGTAGGTTGTCCATTTTACATTGATGTGTTTATGTAATGTTGATCTTATTATATTATCTTATTACAATGGACACACAAGTAATACTATAGTAAAACCTGCGTGGTGAATGCAATAATTCAAATTTGTCCAAATTTTACAAAAAAATGAATAAGACATAAATGAATAACTTTCTTCAAAAAAATTAATTTTTTATAAAATTTTAATATTTCCAATATATTTTTCATAATGACCTAAATTTATAACAAATAAACCTGAACTCGTATTTTCGTTAAAATTATACCTCCTATATGGCATACATGTAAGAGTATTTTTTTGGTCTGAAATAGCTTTGTTTGTTTTGCAATTATAGTGTTTGTTTTTTGTCATTTTTATTTTAAAAATTATATAAAATTAAAAAAATAATAATAATTGAATAAATATTTTTTAAAAGTGCACAATTACAAAACAACGAGACCAAAAACCAATATAGTAATAAACTAAGGGTTAAAATTAAATTTAATTCAATTTTTGGACGTCTCCAGAATTTGACAATAATCTCATGAGTTGAGCTTAATTGTTAGCCAAAATATACACATGAAAAAGTCCCAGTAATTTTTGAAAACACAATAATCCGCGTGCATTTAGTCCAAACCCAGGGGTAGTGTCATTTTCCTGTTTTAATTTGCAACTTGAATTCCCATGAGTTCGCACCAATTCAATACATATGCAAAGGTTATGGCAATTGGCAAACCAACGAACAAGGAATATAAAATCAGTGGTAATATATTGAGTGGATTTTCGCTTTAAACTTCGTGAACACATACAACTTTCCTCAAACAGAGCTGGTAGAGAACAATAGCAATAGGTAGAAGAGAAAATTATTCTTTCGCCCAATTAAACAACGTATAAATTCAAAGGCAAAATTTAGTAATAAATCAAGGCATTGGCGAGCCAAATCATAAGAAACGTGCTGACACTCAATCCTTGTACTTCATCTCAGACATCTTGAAGCCCGGCATGTCAAACGAGGAAGCAAATTTTTCTACATCACTCTTGAGCTCCTCAATGTCTTTGTTGTTCACCAAGCCTTTGTTGAAGTCCTTCAATAATTTACCATGCTCCTTCTGGATCTTCAAGGTGATCGAGACAGCACGGTGGAGGAATTCAGCAATCTGCTCGAAGTCTTTCTCAGCCAACCCCCTGGATGTCATGGCAGGAGCGCCTGCAATACCAACCCAAGAGAATATTTAATTTAAAGATCATAGAACATTTTAATCATCCTAAAGGACAAAACAATAATAATTATTAAGCCAAGAGCTGCACCTATGCTGAAGCTACTAATTACCATCTAAATCCAATTAATTTCAGTTGTCCAATATAAAACTAAGCACGTTAAGTTTTAAGAAACTTCCAGTAACACAAATTTCGAGCTATGCTTTATATGCTTGGTTTGACAATGTCAACTTTCAAAGTAATCTAGAATAGTAATTATCTCATAAAATCTAAACTAGCTCTAGTTGTTCGTAGTCTAGATGAATTTAGATTGCACAAGAAGGATCTTCCAGAGTTACTATGTATAGAAACACAAATGTTAACTGACAATCCAAAAATTCCTAACTTTCACCTTTAAATAATGCTTGACTACCAAGAAAAAGAAATGCACAGATTCTTACCAATGCGAACCCCGCCAGGGGACAAAGCACTGCTGTCACCAAACACAGCATTCTTGTTAACAGTGATGTTGCATAGGTCACAGAGCTTCTCAACCTTGTTTCCTGAGGAAACCAAAGCACATACACTATCAGAGGAAATTATCAGTAAATACTTTGATGACAAATGTTATCAAATTCGTAGCTGTTACCAGTCAATCCAAGAGGGCGAAGATCCCACAGAACCAAGTGGTTCTCAGTTCCACCAGTGACAAGCTTGTATCCTTTACTCATCAGATAATTTCCAAGAGCAACTGCATTGGCCCTGACTTGCTTAGCATAAGCCTTGAATCCAGGGGACATCGCCTGTTTCAAAGCCACAGCAAGAGCACCAATTTGGTGATTGTGTGGACCACCCTGGAGAGAAGGGAACACAGCAAAATTGATCTTGTCCTCAAAGTCATATACTGCATCCTCTGGCTGGCCCTTCTTAGCTGGCTTGGGACCCTTCCTATAGAAGATCATGCCAGACCTAGGACCCCTCAGACTCTTGTGAGTTGTAGTTGTGACCAAGTCGCAATACTCGAAAGGATCTGCCGCTTCCTAGAATCATTTGCCATGATTATAAATTTTGGGTTACAGTCATATTATTGAACTAATTGGAGCATATGCTTAGATAACCTCAACCCTGAAACTCCCCTATTTGCTTGAACGAAACAGATCCACAAACAGAGTTTAGAGTTTGACATGAAATCAATTCAATACCAAGATGCCAACAATAAATGAAATTAATTATGATACTTGCTTCATAACCGAGGGAGGTAAATGCTCCATCCCAAAGATTAGATCTGGAAAGCATTCCACAAGTGTATTATTATAAAACAATAAAAACTCTAGCACAAGCCCAATCCCAAAGCAAAGTACCCAATTGGTGCACAAGCCAAGAAATATGTTATAAGCATTATCCACGTTATCAGCTCGATTCAGCCACACCAAATCTGGACAAGATTTTGTAATTAAGTCCAAACCAAAACGTCATCTACCGAGGCAACATCATAGAAATCTTGGATCAGAGTGCCGATGCGCAAATTAACTTATTAGGAAGGAACACAAACCCAACACAGACAAATAAATATCTAGAGAAAGAAGTATCAAAACCAAATTATACTCCAATTATTCACAAATTCTGCAAATTATAATAGAAAGCAGACCTCATTAGGCCAATTGATGGCACATGCAACAGTCGTCGGAATTGCCCAGATCACATGCAGATCTATAAATCTATATAATCATAAACCGACATCAAATAAATCAAGCAAACTAATGGAACCCATTTTCACATTCCTCTCCCTAATAAAAAGACAAAAAGAAAAGAAGCAAAACGAATCCATACCTGAGCAGCAACAAGGCCGCTAATATGAGCCATATCACAAAGCAAAAGCGCCCCACACTTATCAGCAATCTCCCTAAACCGTTTGTAATCCCAGTCCCTGGGATAAGCACTTCCCCCGCATATAATCAATTTGGGCCTAAAATCCAGTGCTTTCTCCTCCAACTTATGGTAATCAATATACCCCGTCTCCGAATCAAGCTTGTATGGCAAACTTTCGAAATAAATTGAAGTAGCACTAATCTTCTTCCCTCCAGAAGTATAATACCCATGCGTGAGATGCCCGCCAGAAGGCAAATCAAGCCCCATTATACGATCGTGGGGGTTGAGCACCGCCGTATAGGCCGCAAAATTTGCAGGGGAGCCGCTGTACGGTTGGACATTGACGCCCCATTTCGTGGGATCAAGGCGGTAGACCTGGAGTGCGCGCGAACGCGTGAGATTTTCGATCTCGTCGATGTACTCGTTGCCGCCGTAGTATCGGTTTCCGGGCATGCCCTCGGAGTACTTGTTGGTGAGAGGGCTGCCAAGGGCTTCAATTACGGCGAAGGAGGTGAAGTTTTCGGAAGCGATGAGCTCGATTCCGCGGCATTGGCGGCGCTTCTCCTTCTCAATCAGGTCGTGGATTTCAGGGTCCACGACGGAGAGACAGGTGTTGCCCCACTCGGAAACTGGATCCATGATGGGCGGGATGGGAGAGAGAGACGATGTGAGTGTTGCGTGTGTGAGACTCAGAGATGGAGCAGAGCCAAGAGAACACGGCGGAGGTGGATTTATTGAGGAGCGGCGTAGAGTGAATGGACCTAAATGACCTTCGGCTTGTAGGTGATCAAATGTTTTATTTATTTCTTTGTGGAGGCCAATAATACTATATTTTTTCTTTTCTTTTTTCACTGTTTCATTACACACGCGCGCACCCATACTCTCTCACTTTCTTCCAATTTTATTTTTTTTTGTTATTTATGGCCACTAGCAATCTGGCACCAGCAATGCATGCGTAAAAAATTTGAGCCTATTCATCTTGGCCCATGGATATAACAAATGCAGTGATATACGAACAAATATTTATCAAAAATAAATAGCGAATTCAAGAATTTATACCTTCATTACTTTTTTTTTTTAACTCTAAAAGCTCAAATATAAGCAAAAATATCATTAAAAAAGTATGTTGCAGAATACTGTATACTAAACATAAGGGTTGTCTTGTTCTTGTAATTTAGATTTTTACATGTGTTTTTTAGACATGATTTTATCGAGACTAATATAACATGTAAGAAAAGGATCGAAATAAAATTTAAAAATTTTGAATATAAAATTAGGTGACAAAAATAAATGTTATGGTTATGTCTGTTTTGTAATTATGTATTTTAAAAATATATATTTAATTATTATTCTTTTTTTTATTTCATTCTCTCTATTATTTTTACATAATTTTTGAAATAAAATATTAAAAAACATAAATTAAAATTTAAAAATAAACTAAATCTAGAGTAATATCATTCCAAAGTCGAAGTGAAAAGGACATGAATACCCCTTGTTTCTCTCTCTGCTTCCCATGACTGCACCAGAAAAAAAACTCTCACCTGAATAACTAATTACCCGATCAGTCAATTCTATAGATAATAAGAAGGAAAGAAAGAAAGGGGAAAAGGATAAAAAAACCGTGAAGGGATTTTGTCATCTCCTTTTCCTCGTTCAACTCCCCCTTAAATTCAAGTATTTGATCTTTTAATTTGAATCCGGCTCGATTGTTTTCGAGGGTCAATAAATTTAACTCAAGCTTTACTCGCAAATTTTATAGGTTATTCGAAACTAACTAGTCAACAAAAACAATTTATTTTTTAATTAAAAATAAAGTTTACTATTTTAAATATTTATAATTTTACCATTTATATTTATATAAATATTTATTAAATTATTTAAAATATATTTATAGATTCGAGAATTATTCAACAAGTCAACCCAAAATTAACTCACTTATTTTTTGAGTTTGTAAATTTGACCGATTTTAATCCAAATATGTGAAAGCTTAACCCAAAATCTATTAATTTCGAGTCAAGTCCAAGTCGAGTTCTTGGTCGAGTTAGAAATTGTCGCCTAGAACTAACCATTAAATGAGCAAAAATGTGTTTGGAAACTCCAGTCCGTCGCATTCTGTGAAGAAGCATTCATCCATTTTTGTTGAAAACTTCCAATCCTTGATTGCTGCTTGGCCTTCATTGGAGATAGAGAAAGTGAGAGTTAAATAAACTTAAATCTAATATGTTTTTAAAAAATTAGTAATAAAAATAATTTATCAAGAATAAAAATTATACCAGATAGTTTCTATAAAATGAAGGAAAAAATGAAGAGATAATGAATTAATAAGGAGAAACAAAAAGAAAAAAAATAAAAAACTGAAAAGAAAAATAAGTTTAAAAAGGATTTCTTAATAAAATAACTTTCACAACAAATGCGATTACTATTCATCCTTCACACATTCTATATAATATAGTCATATAAAAACGAAAAATAATAAATGTTGATCAAAACAATAATAATAGAATGAAAATTTATCCTTTTATACATTTTAATTCATTCTTTATTTGACTTTTTTTTTTTTTTGATATTTTTCAGTAAGTTAGTTCATTTCATTGTTCTTCTTCTCCCACGATGTTTTTTTTTTCTTCATCTTTTCTTTTCCTTCCTCCTTTTCTTCTTCCTCTCTTCTCTTTTTCTCCATCTTCTTCTTTCAAATAAAGAAAATTAAAATAAAATTTAAAATAAATTGAACCAGTGGCCACTCGGACTGGACCACCTGGCAATTCCCACTCAAATCAGTGGAACTGACTAGCCTGCTCCAAGTTTTGAAACAGTAAATTATACCATGGGGAGGATGCATCTAGGATGAAATGATGAATGGACCAACACGACCTTGCGATGGTTGGGAGGGGAATATTTATTTGGAAGATAAATGTCAAGGGCATTTTGTGATAAATAATAATTTTTTTCACTTTTTTATCAAACTCTCTGTCTGTGTCTCTCGTTTTAGGGTTTCAAGAAATGTATTTTCGCTTAACAACAGACTGTGTTTTAGCTTCAGAATTATGACTTTAAAAATATTAGATTGAATTTTTATCAAAATATGAGCTTCTTTTTCTTAGTAATTATTAGTTAATTATAAATTATGAAATACTAATTTTTAGTTGTACGTATAATGTGGCAGAATGTTGAAGGAAGGTGTCTTGGCAAATTAACAAATGAAAGTGTTATATAAAATTCATGTATTTTGATTAATAAAATAATTTTTTCTTTAAATGATAAAATACAATTTTGTGAATAATACGAAAATAAAATAATTTTATTTTTAAAATCAAGATCTAACTGTCAACCAAAATAAAAAGTCAAAAACAGATAATAGAAGGGGGAGAGTTTCCAAGTTACCAATGGATCCTACAAAAACGAAAGTTATGCAATGTATACCTCACAAATATTAACACAAGTCCCAACTGCTCTTTTTATCATACTATACTTGTAAAGAAAAAAAAAATTAACTTTATGTTATAAAATTGTATGTCAGAAAACTAATAATAATAATGGTAGCAATGCATTCCAATTTTATGGAAACGCTACAACAAATCTTGTAAAGGCTCCTCGGACGTGAATCGAAGTGGTGCACCGAATAAATGCTAGCTAGCAAAAATCCCAGACAGACTGCTCAGAAATCAAGCCTCGTGGAATTTCACCAGTATGCACAATGAAATAGATGTAGATATATTATAGTTTTTATTCCTCGAATATATAGCACCAGCAGAATTAAGTGATGGGGTTTTTCTAAATATTATAATTTTATTTATTATTTTTCAAAATAAGAAGGTGGGAAAATGTTTTACGAAACGTGTCATTCTGTGAGATGAAACAATGGAATGCAATCATTTTTTCTTATTCATACGGCAACTTGTTGCATGCATACAACCGTCGTATGAATAAAAAAATTTGACGCGGAGGCATTCCATGTCACTTATGTGGTATAATTATAACATTATAATTAACGGATATATAATTGAATAATAATTATTAAAGTTTTTATTGATTTAGAATTTTTAATGGTTAGAATTTGTAATAATTTAGTATTTTTGATGATTTAAAATATTTAATAGTTAAGTAGTATTTAAAATTATAGTTTTGTTAATTATATTATTATAATAATTGTTAACTTTTTAAAAGTTTAAAACCTTATTATAACCTTATTTTTCCTTCTTTTTTAATATTATTGTAGTGATATATGGAACAAATTATAAAAGGCATTCATTAGAAAAAATGCAATTTTGACAAAATAGAATTGACCAATTTCGGCTAATTCCTTCTTTTATAATTAATTAGTACATATAAATGATGAAAAATGATTAACTATACAAGTATGCATAAAAAATATTTGTCATTATAAATGGCCTTTAGTGCCACACCTTGGTGCCTGTATATGATGATGTGGCTTTTATTATTGTTATGAGTCTTATCTCTATGATGCTGGCTAGTATTTGGAATCATTACTAATGTTACTATCATAATTTAGGACCTTTAAATGTAATATGGTAGTGAGAAAATATCAATAAATGGTATTGGAGACATAGAATAGTGGTGAGAAACATCATATTGCATTGAAAAGGTAAATTTTAATCTCAAATGTAAATAAAACAAAATGTAGGGTTTTTATATAGTTTAGAAGTTTCTTTTATAATTTAGGATTTTGTATGCTTTAAGGTTTTTTATATTTTAGAGTTTTAAATATTTAAGTGGTATTTGAAATAAGAGTTGTATATTTATGCTTTTATATTAATCATTAAATTTTTTAAAAAAATATCATAATTTTCAAATTGATTAAAACTTTAGTAAAAACAAATTTATGTTTTATTATTCACAAAAGTGTGTGAACATGTTGATATTCTGTAAACAATATTGTACTGTTAGAATTTTAGGCTACGTATCGAAATATTATGCAATTACCAAAGAAACGAGAACATAAATAAAAACTAACAATTTAGAATAAAACCTGTAATTTAATGATAAAAATATATAAAAATAATTAAATTTATTTAAACATGTAATCAATATATGCAAGTAACGAAAGAACCAGTAACTAAACAAAATATACCCAAAATGTCTAGTGATATAAATGGTGCCCGGTGATATATCATGATGCCTGTGTCTGACAACATGACATACATCATCCCTCCCTATGGTTCTTGTTCCTACAGTTTCAGCCTCCTTCACCAATTGGGATAATGCTCATTTAGGCAAGTAAATGCCTCCATTAACCTCGAATTATCTATAGCATCAACAAATTCTAAATTCTCTATATTTATTAGTATCCAACAAATTTTCAATAGTATATTTTTAAAGAAAACCTATTTTAATTATTTATTAAAAAAATAGCCTACATTTTGAGGATATTAAAAATTTGTTCATGTGTTGGATTGGAAACCGAGATTCTAGCTTTATGTAAAAAAATTTGAAGTTGGGATCTTGATTAACGAAAAAAAATTAAATGAAATTTGACTATAATAAGAAAATATAATAAGTTAAAGTCAGAATTTATGGTTCCTGCTTCTAACTTTACCAAATAAAAAAAAATAAAAAAATAAATTAGTTAATTTACAAAATAACCCCTCTATAGGGGTTTTATTAAAATGACCCATAATAGGTCTAGAGTTTTTATATTATGAGTTTTCTTGCTACAATAAAATCTAATCTGAATAAAATTAATAATTTTCGACATAAATGAAAGAGTTGTACGATTGATATAATAGTTTTGAGAAATTTCAATATAACAGTTTCCTTGTCTCAACATAAATGGAAGGGTAAATGTACAAAGAACTTTCGCAACATTTACATTAACATTCAATTTTGCTAATATGTATAACATGTTGTTGTGAAAGTGCTCTGTGAATATAATAACTTGGAATCGATAAATTATTGTTCACAAAATTTTTTATAATACATAAAATTTCTTTACTATTTATCTATATTGTCTTATTATTATGATAATAATAAATCTTAGTTGGAGAAAGTAAATTTAGACAATTATCCTTATGTCAATTATTCCTATTTTTCAACACTTTTCTCTCTTTTTATCCAAAAATAGAATTTATATTTATATTGTACAAATTGTATCATTTGTTAAATATTTCATTTTTTTGTATTTAAAATATTTATGCACTATTTGTCTTTTGTACACTTTTTCTAGTAACCTGTTTATTTGTGTATTTTCTCAAACTTTCCCATTTTCTTCCAAATTCTATTGACATTTTCTTATTTATTTATTTCAAATTTTATGAAAACTTTATAGTATTAAATAAATTTTTTGTTAATATTTGAAATATAATAATTTTATAAATTTAATATAATATTGTAGGATTTGTCATGCATTGCAATATTAATTTTATTAATAATTGGAAACAAAACTAATGTGTAATCTGATCATAATATATGTGGAAATATACAGAATTTGATAATAATATATTTGTGGAAAGTAATCATAACATACGGAGAGCCACACATAGTAAACATTAGATTATAGTCATTTATTCATCTTTATCTGACTTGTAATAGTTTAACTTGTACTATGGATGGTTGATAACATTTAAAATTTCACGATGTGATAGACTACGAACTCGAGCAAGTGCAACCTTTTCAGCTAACCGCAGCATCTGATACCTAGAGCAACGTGCTAGCATTCAATTGTTTTCTTCTCCTGTTTGTTAGACGGCATTTGCGTATATTTCTACTAAGTTTTTAGGTATGGACAATGACCATCACTTTGGAACCTTCACGACCAGGGCTCGGACCCTTTTCTTCTTATACCACAATAGTATTCAACTTAGTCATCATCAATGAGAGATGTAAAATTGTCATCTCTTTCTATAATAAGCCACACCCCACATAGCTTAGAATTTGGATAATCTCCCATGCTTATGAACAAAATACAACGAATTTTGAGTAAGGATGCATACCCTTCTACATGAGAATTAAACTTGAAATGTGGTTGATACTTATACTTGCATGTAAGATAAAGAATATAACTCAAATAAAACAAACCATAATATATATAGGGCAAGGGCACTACTTTGACTACATGAAGCAGTGTAATAGAATTACATGTAAAAGTGTAAAAGTATAACACGTTGCAGAAATATAGATGCCTCACATTCTGATATGACTAGATATTAGAAGCTGAGGACCCATCTATTAATGGAACAAATCAATTTAATAGTAGGGCCCATCAATCAAGAATCGAGCAGTCTTCATTTACTGATGTTAATAAGGCCATAATAACGGTGGCACACTACAAATGGGTATTGATATTGATGAGATAAGACAATGTATAGATTTATGGTATGTCATTCAATGCATTGAATAGGGTCACATGTCTTGCAGTCTGATGTGATGAGACATTAAAAGTTGATGATCCATCTATTGATGAGATAATTCAGAGTAGTGGTAGGTCTTGTGAGTTAAAAATGGAGTAATCTTCATGACCTATCTATTGTAATAGTGGGACTTACCAATTGAAAATTGTGCAATTCCCATTTATTAATGTCAATAAAGTTGTAATAAGAATGACATGCTGCAACGAGTATTGATATTAATAGGATAAGACAATGTACAAAGTTACGATGTGTCATGGAATGCATTGAATAGGGTCACATACCTCACAGTTTGATGTGGCGAAACATTAAAGTAGAGGACCCATCGATTGATGTAATAGGGCACTATAGTGGTAGGGTTGACCAATCAATGCACTTAAAGCCTGTATGCCTAAACCAGTTGAATTATCTCATTCCAATATGAAATGGAGCATGTTGGTTTGATGGGACAACACAGGTAGCAGCGAGTAATTGATCCAACCATACACTAAACACAACTATAGGATTTCTTATTATAAATACATGTGTTGCTGTTGGCAAAAAACATCAATGGAGCCTTTACGAGCATCCAAAATGTACTACACTGAAGGAGATATCTTCTAAGCAATAAGGAGATCATGGTTTCTTGATGACAATTTCCAATACAGTTTAGATCTAAATAAGAGATACTCATCTACTTACCTTACACAATAGAGGCGAAAATACAATATCAAATGCAATGACAATATGAAATTTTTGTGGAGATTTGAAAAGTTGGAATTCATTGTCCCCATCGGAAGGTAGTGACTATGTTACGAGAAATGTTTGAGTAAAGACACTAGCTTTGAATTGGATAAGATAAGAGAACAACATAATGATCATAGGTTTACAGTACAATGGCTACCAATCCATAGCTCACGAATGTGCAACTCATGGGGAGGAAGAAGAAGCACACGTCGATTGGGCATTGAGCATGTAGCCAATGTTTATGTTTGATATAAAGATATCAGATGATGAGTAGTGACATTTTTGGCTTACTAGTTGTGTAGGCATTGTTGTGCAATTGTGAAGTTTTATTGACTACGTTGAAATAAGTTTAAGAGCTTTTGTTCAATGGTGCATTAGATCTAAAGATCATGTAGGCACCATGTACGCACCAATATTTGTGTTCATTTGTGAACTACTCTTCAGATGTATGTCAGATTAGTTGAATGTTATAAGTTGTTTAGAGTATAAGTTTGACTATTACATGTCTAATGAAGATAACTATATTACTTTCATTGATGTTAGTTACATATGCCCCGTATTATGTCATAATCACATTTTAATGAAAATGTTATTTATATATGTCTTATCTTATGTTGGTTAAGCCTCGTAATTTGTTTGCTATGTACATGAAAAAGTTATTCATGTAATGTGTTTTGTTAATTGTTGTCTTGGGCAATATGCATAATACATTTATTATGAGTAATAAAGTTTGTGAATATGTTGACACTGAAGTTTTATTTTACACTATAAAGAATTGGATAAGAAAACCAAAAACTAACGATGAAACCCTAACTACAACTGTACATGCCAAAATATGAGACTCAATGGAGTCGACTCCTTATCCCACGCCAAGGGGGGTGCATAGGTTGACAAAGTCTCAGTGGAGCCTGATCACCCACGTGCACGTCATCTACCTCTGAAGTAGATGCCTTATACTCCTATGGAACTAGCGACGTGCCCAAAGCTCATGTATGAGACTGCTACAGACCTTAATGCTGCATTGGCAAACCTACGCTATGTCCCTTAGCATATGTATAAGGTGTATATAGGAAGTACAAGTGTGGGTCTAAAAGGTGTAAGAATGTAGACGGCATCTGGAGCTGAATGTTGGGAAGAGGATGGTCCTAGTATGCAGGTTGATGCTTGCCCGTGCCTATGTGAGGCTGAGTTTGGGGGCTGAGCAACCACTTGGGCGTACTGACCAAAGGACTTAGTCATACAATCCTTGCCATATATGATGATCTCATTTATTATGCTCTAGTCCTACAATACATGAGCATCTCACAATCTACTAACTTGCAATGCTAGAGAAACATCAAAATAACTACAATATACATATGAAATAAAAAAGAGAAATGGAATGAATAGGCATGTAAAATGTACTTAGTCCAACCCCGATTTCCATGTTGAAAACCACTGTAAACATGCAAAGTATAGTGACTGATGACGCATCGAGTGACAAGGTGATACCACTTGGGGAATCTGTGAACCACGTGTGGTAGACGATTGTTGTAATAAGGGTCCTCAATAATCCTCACTCGGATTCTCCACATGGCAATCCAGTCATGATGGTATGTCTTGCAATCCCTACCTTGTTTGTCCTTATGGTTAAGACTATGCAAACTGTCCATAATGTAGAGATTATCCAAGATAATTTGCTACATCTTGAACTGGTGTAGCACTTAATCTATGCGATGCATCTCAACCACTACATAGAATATTTGTGGTCCTTGATATGTTCACATCTCCCATCTAGCAAATAGTGGTAATGAAGCATATTTCTTAGGGGTGTAGGGTTGCCACTTAAATTGGGTACTTACAGATTTTGAAAATGTTAGACAACAAGTGTAACACATGTAATGTTTAATGATAGTTAATCAAAATTACTAACATACTTAGGCCTGGGCCTCGAAATCTAAAATCTCCCAAAGTATGTAACCACTGTTACTCCCAGTCTCAATCAACTACCGCCTATAGCTTGTCCACCTGCAGATAGAGCAATAGTGTAATAATGAGCACAATGCATCAAAATTTTTGAAATTAAGAATTAGTAGCTAAAATATATGCACAAATGACTTACATGGCACCATAAGGTGTGGCTAGTAGTGTAACAGGTCCCTACACCTGTAAGGGCCCTGTGTCGAAATATTGTATCGATAGATGTGGGCTCACGACTGGGATGCATGACCAAGCCCATATTTGCTCATAAAGATGCACATAGAATAGCAATATGTTCTTACAAAGATGATGTTAAAAACAAATATGACATGCATATTTTCATTTGTGAATCTACCTGTAGTAGTAAAACTAGACATGTAAGTGTGGATCTCCCTCTCACGTATGCAATACATAGCTCTCGGTAAAGACATACTAATGTTGCACTCCCCAAACTCTATAATGGTGGGCAATTATAACGCAAAAGACGGCGTGATACAACAAGTTGACATAAGCCTGCGATGAATCAGGGAATAGAGTGCCACCTATAATAAGCATAGCAAGCTCGTGTGCCCACTACTCCACTTATATCCATGCGTAAAGGGTAATGATGAAGGTGAACATAATTCCTCGTCAAATAAATAGAGCCACCTTTGAATGCTTGGTCATCTAGACGCCATCCTAGGGCCTTCTCGCACATATCATGGAAGTTCCTGAGTGTGGCATCTAATTGTGTGCCTGCCATCGCCTCTCTAGTAATTAGTAAGTACCATATAACTGTGACATTCTCAAGAGTACCAGTCACCTCACTTGATACTAAATGGAAAGTGTGCATCTCTTGATGCCATCTCTCGACAAGAGCTATAATGAGATAATGATCCAATATACTGCCATATCTATAGATGCCATACAAGCTAATGTGGTGCAGAATATCCAATGCACAATCATCAACCAATGCAATACTCATCCAATAATTCTCATGTGTAATCGGGTGCAATCGGCATCATGGTGTCGTCAATTTAACTAACCCACAATTTCTCTAAGCAGTGCTCCGATTGTATGCAAAGCAATGGTCCATCAATCAAGTCGGCGTGCATATGAGGGGTCCATGGACATCTTGATAGATTACATAGGAATATTTGAATTCTTATATCAAATTAACCAACCATGTTAATAATGGAGAGTATAAAGAACCAACGCCAAATTAGATGTAACAAATGGAACATGTAAAATGCACAAAATATTGCAACAATATAACAAATACATGAAATATCACAACAATACAACATATAGGAGTATTCATGCCTAGGCTTTGACAAATGAAAAATATAATAATATATCAACAATAAATGCAAATAATACTTCTATTAGTACTATGAGCTTGATGCTCCGGGATCAATATCTCCATACTATACCTTCTACTTAGTTTGCATTTAACCACGATCAATCTCATTAGATATATGTGTTGTTTGGTCTCGTCCCCATTGCCGCCACTGTTGATGCTCCACATACACTAATGCAAATAGTGGAGGGTCCTAATACTTCCCACTTCACATGACTTGGAACTGGCCTGAATTTATAGCCATCCACTGGTCAATTGAGTAAAAAGAGCTCATAAGTTCCTTAGAATTCACATTTTACCTTCTACAAATGTGCACCACATGTGAGCATAGAATCCCATACGCACTTCACTTCCCATAGTTGCACTCCTACTATATAATACTCACAGAATAGTTAGTCTCGTGATGATCCCTCTAGTACACGGTGCCTACATCTACTGAAAAGGTGTGCCGGTCAGTCAATTAGAAAGTATGCCTAATAGATTCTTGCTTTGTGGCCTTGTACATCTTAGCCGGTCACGTGGGCCATTTCTGTCCATCTACCTTCTTGCTTGAGGCCTCGGTCAACCTATTTAAAAAGAATGAAACAATACACTCAAATGTAAGTTGCAAAATAGATATAATTGGTAGCCGTCATGGACCTTTCATCACTTCAATTAGGGACTCTAAGATGTTGGTCATTAGTTTTCCATATCGATATCCCCCGTCACAACCAAGAGCCCACTTATCACAATCAATCACTATTAGCCAATTATATGCATCTGAATTTATTCTATCTATCTCGATCATGCACCTATTGAACTCATTATGCTCATACATAGAGTCCGCCCTTTAACCAATGTCCTTCAATTTCGAATGCCTTAGTAAAGTTAGCACACATATCCCGCAAACAAACTTGGTTAAGTGATTGAAAGGTAAGAACATGTTCTGCAGCAGCTAGTAGACTAGTATGGCAGTTAGATATCAGACAAGTCGAGGTCCTTCCTTACATCACATTTTGGCTCAATAGAGTAAGAAACTAATACCGAGAGTCTAAACTCTCCTTATCAACAATAGCAAATGTTAAGGCTAATACCTTATGGTTCACATCCAAGACCACTGCTATGAGCATCTTATGTTTGTAATTCACATACAAATGTGTCCCATCAACACTAATAACATTGTGACAGTGCTCAAATCCATCCACACATGGTTTAAAAGTCCAAAATACATACTCCAATATGTATTGGCCGATGATGATCCTAGGGTTATACTTCTAAAATGCAAGTATATATGTTGGCAACTTTTGAACTGAACTCTCCTACATCCTATAAACTATATCCAAACCTCACTTTGATCCATGCCAGGCCTTAGCATAGGTACATTCAAACCTATACCTATATTTCACTGTCTACATTATTAACTTGATCCCGCACGATGGGTCTCATTACATCATGCCCACAAGTAGTCATGTTATTGTGTTCATGTCTAAATTCTCGTCTTTCATTGATATTGAGCTAGAAAAATAAATGCATGGGCCCTCGTACTTGGTAATCCTCCAGTAACCTAATCTTGGTTTAAATATAGCACGTAATCTCCACCTGCAATGTCCATCACTTGTGCTATGCTTGCACTCCACTCTCCATTGGTGCTCTTCACAATTTTATACTCACATTGTACCACATTGAACGAATACTCATTAACGGCTGTAATAACATATTTTTACTCTTGCAGTTCATCCAAACTGTTAACTCTCTACTATCATCCTCATAGGTTAGGCCCCATGTACTTGCTAGAATATTTATATTATCTTGATCACAATCACTAGGTACATGCCATAAGAACTTAGTCAATAAATATCATGTGGCATGGTACCACTCTGCATGGCTGGTTGACTGGATCGGCCTGCTTCCTTGTGCCATGTACATGACCCCGATAGTTCTGTGGCAATTGTGTCTTTTGCATCAACTTCATCCCCATCTCCACCATCACTATTCAGAGGGCATTTGTGGCTCCTCAGTTCAAGCCAAAATTATCACCATATATGCCAAGCAGATCAACATGCAACGTCGTCTCAAACTGTTGCTCTATCTCTACACCTCTTGTGGTCTACTAGAGATGAAAGCTAGGTTCTACAATGCATTCCTGCAGCCCTATATTATCCTGAACCCTCAATGTCATAAGTGTTTTGGTCATTGTAGATAATTCATCAACATATTCATTGTGATTCCCATCTACCTCGTTATGCTCGTTTTGATAACCTAGGTTCCATGTTAAGGCATCAAACTCCACAAACAACTCTATAAAGTGTAATCTATTAATAAAGTTTAAACAAAACCTTAAGTGACGTTCATCATCAAGCTTTATTAAAACTATTTTCTGATGCCCATATCCATGACTAAGTATAAACGAAGTGTGCATTATCAATTTGTACTAATGATAGTCAACATCACTTAGTTCATTCACCCTCGCAAACAGTTGCGATAAGCTCAAGTTCCGGTTGATAATATCATATACTCATGGTTGGTGATTATATCTATATGAATTCTCATCCTGCTAAATATGAACGTCCCAGTATGGCATGAGTTGTATGTAGTCTCCTTTAATAGACATACTTCACAAAAAATTATCAAGACAACTTAAATACTAGACTAAAAATTTTCTAATTTGAAAGAGTATAATTATGAGTTCAAAAATGATATAAATTGCATCCAAGCATAAACTTAACTGATTGTTCCTACCAAAAGTAATTGCTTTTATTTTTGTTTTCCTAAACAATATGTTTGTTTTATTTTCTATTAAAAATATCTTAATCATAAAGAGATCATTTATAATCTAATAAAATTATTAATTTCATAAAAATAATTGGATTAATAAATATAAAATAAAAATATTTCAGACATATATAAAATTTCATTTTCATGACTGAAGAATATTCTTAATATTCCTTTAATTGTTAAGAATTATTTTAGTAACTAATAACTAATTATTACTATCGAAATTAATATAAATATATTTTTGGTATTTTTAATATTTTCACTGCAATATTTTAGGTATATTTAATAATTCAAATCATATAACTAACACAATATTACTAACAAAACCTAATGGAAATATATTCTAATTTTCCTACTCAATATTTTTTCCTTATAATAGCATAATAGATTCAAATTATTGTAGGCATATTCACAAAAATGATCTATTAATAATATTTTCTAATATACAGTAAACAATAATTATTCTTACTGCTTAGATTAACTAATTAATTCAAAATTAAAAGTTCATGGTTAAAATATTGGTATAATAATATTTTGAATATAGTCTACGTGAACTATAGTCACTCTTAACAAAAAAAAATATTGCCATAAATATTATATTAACCTATAATCTACAAATATTCTAAACCAATCGGAATTCACAAAAAAATAAATGAATTCATAAACCACTACAATAGAACAAGTATACATAACATAATTATGTTACCCTATCATTTATAACATACTAAACATAAATATGAACAGACGCTTATACATAAGATAATAAAACATAATATGTAGCCTAAATTTATATGTCATGATTAAAAATTTCTAAGAGTACATATATCATGATTAAAAATGTCAATAAACATTAACATAAATTTCACAAAAGCGTATAATAGCTCATAAAATAATCAATTTCATCAAATAGTTAAACAAGACCTTAATGTTCGATTTCTTCATAAGAGTACGATGCTCTTCTTTTTCAAATCAAGTAAGAATGGGAATAGAATTGCAAAAAACATTGAACGTTAAGCGGTGACAATTCTTTCAAATCATAACAAATTTACACGTATAGAAACTTCAAGCAAGCCTTTGTTTCCTTAGTTTGCATATTTATCACAAATATATCTAGATATGACTCTAGATTCGGGTTCCAATTTTAGGGATAACAAATGAAGATAATTAGAGACATGTAGTTGCTTGTTATGGCATGAGTTTTCAATGAATGAGCACAATCAAGATTTAGATTCAATAAAACTAATCAACAATGAAACAACCCATGCTAAAACTAATGAAACTAAAACTCTTTGGTAGCAACAATGAAACAATCCATACTGAAAAACTTAAATTATAGACATACATCCCATTCAAATAATGAAACAACCCATTGACACCTCGTTCATGGTCAACGTGATAGAAAATAATGAGAGGTGTTGCAAAAGGGCTGGTTTATCTACTGAGTATAGTCCCAAAAAGCATGTTCATGGCGATCTAAAGCCAACATACTAATTAGGCACCATATGGAGCCCAAAATATCCAATTTGGCCTTGGCCGCTTGTCTAACATAGCCAGTGGATCCCCAACTTTGCAGTCCAGCTGGTGAAAAATTAGCATTCTACACTAGGGGTGAGATCAAGTTGAGTCGAGCTCGAGTAATGGTATACTCAAGCTCAACTTGATAACACAAGGTGCAACTCGAACTCGAGCTCGACCTTGAGTCGAGCAGATGAGCTCAGCTCAAGCTCGAGCTAGAGACTAAAAAAGAAAGCTCGAGCTCAAATTCGTAGAACAACAAATGCATCAGTAAAATAACAAATGTCCAAAATGCCATACGATGAAGACTTATTTACAAAACTGTCATCGAGTCTAGTTACTCGAAACTCGTCAAGTCGACACAGAGTCAACTCGAACTTGACTCGAGTGGCATAACGAATAGCTCGAGCTTGACAATACTCGAGCTCGAACCGAGCTTTGCGTCAAGCTACTCGACAAGTCGAGTCGAGTAGCTCGACTAACCCCCACCCCTATTCCACACTTTCAAGTCTTGCCAGTGAAAAATCCATACTAATGGTAAAAATTAACATTTCAGTAAACATTATATACATTAGGACCACATAATAAGATGTAGTTCAAGAAAGCCATTGATAAAATCCATACTAATGGTAAAAATTAACACTCGACTAAACACATACAAATTCACTAAATGGAAAACTAAATTTTGCTTTTACACAAATAAACAAGTAACTCTTCATTTGTCACGTATGGAAATTAACATCCAACCATGAAGAACTTCTAGATTAATATAAATTCAAGTGAATGTTATGCTTAATTTTTTTCCTCTTCCAAAACTAACAACATCATACACATATAGTGCAAATATCTATAAAATTTACAACCTATTTTGAAATATTTGTTCTTTTCCTACCACAAATCCAATTCAATACAGCAGTCCATTTAAATAAGAAAAACTAGAATTCATTCCAGGCACAACAAGAAACTTAAATTCTATAGTTCCGATGAAATGAGGTAAAAAGCATAATAAGAAATTGCTCTAACATAGTGAAAATTAACCAAACCCGTAAAATTCCCTAAATCTACCAAACAAACTGCAATTCTGGCAAAGGAAAAAAATTTTAAAATTCTCAAATGCCAGGTTATTTTTTAAATAAATAATTAAAATATGAATTTAAAAAAAAAACCCATAAGATTCCTACCATGTAGAAGCTCAAACCTTTTCTGATTAGTCCTGGTGAAGTATTGCAATGAGTGGGCTTTAGCAATAGAGGGTTTCTTTCTCATTTTCTTTCAGATTCAATTGCATTGACGAACTTTCTTTTCCATTTTCTTTTTTCTCCTAGTTTCCCTTTGTTGTAGTTCTACTTGAGGCAATAAGGCTAGAATTGCAACTTTGTCCTGTTTACCTACAATTGGGATTGTAGTGTCACTAGAATTATCAAATTTTAGAGCTATCTCAGGGTTTTCTTCAAGCAATTGAATTTCTTCTTGCTTCTGGCCAATTTCATCATCTCCAATGCCCAAGTCTCCCCTTTACTCGGTATTTTCACCATCCTCTTCATCAAGTTCAAAACTTTGTGTTGAATGGGTCTTTGGCATAGTTTATGATGCTGGATTTGCTTCTTCAATCTAGCGAGATTGAGCTATCCTCACAAATAGGTGTTGGTGGTATTGGAGTTAGTTTGGGCAGTGGTGATGTTGGTGTTAGGTTCCTCTTGGTTACCAAGTGGCTACCTTGACTATAGGTGGACTTCCTTTCCATTGTTAAAGTTTTAGGGTTTTCTCTCTATAGCAAAAGACACAAGGTTGAATAATGCTAAAATCAACAACAAATCAATAATATATAGATATATTAAGGGTGAGAGTCCTTAAGGAAGAAGGAGTATCTTTAAAAAGTATAGTAATTATGGCAAGTGGTTGCACAAGATTCAAAGCATATCTCTCTCCAAGATTTTTGATTCTCGCCTTCTTCCCCTATAGAGTTAGGCCTTTTAGGCTAGGTCAAGCTAGGCAAAGGCCCAACTTATGTTTTAAAGCCTTAAATGTCTTTTGGTTTAGTGCCTTTATCATTATGTCTGTGTGTTGAAACTTTGTTCCAATATAGTCCAACACAATTACCTTATTTTTCACTAACTCCCAAATGAAGTAGTGCTTGATGTCTATATGTTTGGTCATGCTATGTTGCATGAGATTCTTCGATAGCGACAATGATAGCGGACAACGGCCTCATGCGTGCCATTGTTTGCCACAATCACGACGGCTACGTTTGATGGCAGCTTTAAAAAGTTTCTAGAGCTATTATCGAGCTCTGCCATCATGATTGCAGTGACAATGATTTAGATCATCATGATCGACGTTGCTTGTCGTAATGGTAGAGCTTGAAAACGGCTCTAAAAAGTTCTTGAGCTACCGTTAAGCATGGCCATTGCAACAAACGACGTGCGATGGTGGAGGTGACAACCGTCATGCCTCGTCATGACGATAGGGATGAGAAATAGCTTATGATGCCCGTTGTGAGTGTTGTCGTGACAATAGGCATGATGACCCAAAAAAAAGAATGCCGTCATGCCTGCCTATCACTACAATAGGTTTGTAGCCTATAAAACCATCATTCTCTTAAATCATCCATTATCCTATACATATTCCCATCCTTTCTCCCCAAACTCCTTGGTTTGGAATGGTCATCAATCTCAAAAGGAAATCAATCTTCCATCCATAACATAAGCCAAAGAATTATATTTCATTACACAATTTCAAGTTTATGATGTTTTTCAATTATTGAATTGTAGTTGGGTGTGAAATCCATTTTGAAGATTGTGATGTCGCAATTAGTGTTGTGATAATTTGTTGTAAGTAATGTTTTAGATTTTTTTTTTGGAAAATTTTTGTGATTGATTTGTTGTAAGTAATGTTTACATTTGATTTGATTTCATTATAACACGCACATTGGAAATTGAATTGCATAGTAGGTATTCGACAAAATGCCCAAGTGGTAGAAACTTTACTTTTATGCCACATAACACATGGAGTAAGTAGTATCAAATTTCATGTTTATGTTTAGACACTTTACAATATATTTCATGCGTGGTTTCATCTAGTTGTCCAATTTTCCACACTATTTTCAATTATTTGTTCATTTGTTGTTATGAGTTACAAGTGTTGGGTATGAGGTTGTTCATTTGGTGTAGACATGAACAACAAATTAGAATGTCCATTGTTGGAAAACTTAAGCATATTAGGTGTTTGACGACATGTCTAAGTGGTGGAAACTGTAGTTTTATGCCAAATAATACATGGGGTGAGTAGTATCAAATATCATGGTTATTTTTTGACACTTTATAATGCATTTCATACATGGTAGCCTCTAGTTATACAATTTTCACATTATTTTCACACTTCAGTTCAATCCCCATCTAATTAACGGATGAAAATTATTTTGCTTTTTATAAGGTAATGGCACCTAAAGAGGACAAAAGGATCTGTCTATCTCGTATGATAGGGAGAAATTCCTATTTAGGAGGCTTCAGAGAGATACCAATTCGTCATCTAAAATTGCAACTTAATGCTAGAGCAAAGGTAGCTTGGGTAATGCGATATCACAACCTGTATCACCTTATCATTGATGCCTTAGGATGGCAATACTTCATTCAAGAGCTCAAGCATCTAGCAATGAAGTCTATTCTTAGGGAGTTTTACACAAACATTGGAAAATATTATACAGATTGAGTTTAGGTGCAAGGTGTGATGTTAGACATGAAGTGAGGACCATAAACAAGGAGCTTGAAACTCCAACTAGGGAACATAGTGCAAGATTCAACCAACTCTTGAACAATGCTTTGGCTAATGGAGTTGGGGAATTATGTCCAGATAGCATCCAATGGATTGACCTAGGGGTGCGAAGTGCATTCCAGACTACCAAGTTGAATGATGTGGCCGGCACATGGTTTTATTTTGTTGCTGCTTGACTACGATATATAAGTTACCATACTAGCATCACTAAAGAGCAGGCTATGCTATTGTATGCCACCATGAAGGGCATATATTTAAATGTAGGGAGTGTAATTAGTGATGGTATATACAGGTGTGGGAAGTTGTTGAGAAAGACACTATGGCACCTTCATCTCATCACTAAGTTATACCAGTGCATTAGAGTACTTATTGACTCGAAGGGGGAGACATTATCCATACAATAGGAGATTTTGTTTTGACCTCCCTATGAAGGATCCTATGGGGTACATGAAGAGCCCCTTGTAATTCAACAACCTTTCCCACAGCGTCATGGTCTTTGGAGTATAGAGCAATTACTACTAAATTTGACAAATCATATAGATATGGTGGTTGGGCTTCTAAGAGAGGAAAGAGAGATGAATGCATGGGATAGCTTGAGGCACAACTAGCTAAGATCTTTATTGGTCAAGATCATTATCACCAGTATACTCACCAATATTGAGATTACGCCATAGGATGAGATGAGGCCACCCACAACTATTAGCAAATGATGGCCACTCATTATGCAGTGGAACCTATGCCACCATGGCCTTATCCATTCAAACCTATTCCATACCCTATACTATAGCAATCGTAATCACCAGAGGCTGCACTTGAATCCATTGACATGGAGTATGCATCGTAAGGAGATCAAAGCATATATTAATGTATATTATTTCTAAGCATTATATATTTTGAATGAAAAATGAATTTGGAATGAATTATGTTAAATTGTTGTCCCGTTCTGATTTGCATGCATTTGGTATAAACTATGTTATATTGTTGTCTCATTTTTCTTTGCAAGGCTTTGGTCTAAACTATATTATATTTTGTCTTGTTCTTTTTTGGATGCGTTTGCTAGGAACTATGTCATATCAAAATTTACTTTGACCAAACTTATTAAGGCATGTATTGTGAACATGGTAAATATCTTATGTCCAACTTTATGCTTAAATCTGTAAAGTCTATATGCTCTAAGAAAAGTAAACAATGACTACACATCAATCCCTTGTTTAGAATCACCAAATTCACTACCATTGGGCGAGTTCCTCGTCGAAGTATCTCCTAAACTATCACTAGAGCCGTTACCATACGTAATTGCCTCCATGGCCTCATCTAGATCCACATACAGTGAAATCTCAGCATGGTCATGTAGAAGAGGGACATCTAAATGTGTGGACCATGGTCCATATATGAATTCACTGTTAGGCTGAAAAAGGACCTCACTCCACTTTACTTCTACAATGCTTTTAGCCTTAGTCTTGCATGCAACTATCTAATTTGATTTGTTCCTTTTCGAATTGAGGTATCCTACATAATACACTTGAATAACCTATTCAATAAACACAAATGGTTTATCTGTCTTATATATACATGATAGATTAACATCCACTAGGGCATACTTAGGATGTGCCTTACGCCCTATCACAAGGTCTATACACTTAGACTTGAACAGTGTGACATACATATTTGGCAAGTCACAACATTAGAACTCTAATATTTCCTCCAACAATCCAAAAAAACCATAATCTATGTTACTTATAGCATGATGATCGAATACAAACACTAAAGTTCATCGTTGACTTGTCTTGGGTATGGTCAAATATGTGGAATCTATTTTCATTTACCACATACTTTGAGTAGCATGTGACCTAATTTCTTAGACCATAGGCCAAGCTCTTCATCAATGGATTGCTTACCTCGTCACTTGGATTCAAAATTTGTTTCAAAGTACATACTTGAGCAATGATGGGTGCCATATAATGCTTAATTACAATATAGGTGCAATAGTGCTTATATATGTTTTAACAATGAGAGGAACTACTTTGCAACAATCTTCTCCATGAGGGGATTAGCTTCATCAAATTGGGCAATGAACACCCTGTTCCAAATTTATGCATGTCAGCACAGTGGGAAATTTTGTGTAAAATGCAATTATATTCATCTAATGCCATGCATACTTACAAATTGATTCTACCTTTGGACAATTCAATAAAACATAAGTTTCTATTGCGTGCTTTTTCAAAAGTATTGAGGTAATGTGGAGGCTTCTTATGGGAAGGTCAACCATGATGGTTGAAATGGAGGACATTACTGAAGAGGGCATAGATTGTGGGTCATTGTAAACCGACCTATTTCTTCTTGAACAAACAACGGATTCCAATTAATATGATTCAAATGTGGCTATTTCCTTCACAATATATGCTTCGCATATTGAAGTTTCAACACGTGTTTTATTCCTGACCTTCTTCTTAAGTGTTTAAAGGACCTACCAAGAAAAGTAGGAGTTCTTCTTCATTGGAAAGAAAAAGAAAATAAGGTATATTTGGACATAGTTTAGTGTATAGACATAGCTTTCAAATAGATACATACATCTATATAGCACAAGTCCAATCCTCGCGTCATATGGTAGATAAACAACTAAGTGTTCTATTGAATCAAAAAATGATAGGGGAAAGCTTTTCTCAAGGTTAGAAGTTAAAATTGAGACATTAACCTTCAACTCTTGTAGTTAACAAACGTTCTAAATGGGTAAGTAGATTTTTTGGAAAAACAAACTCAACTCTGTCAATGCATTCTGCACGAATCATAGCTATAGCTCCCTAAATGTAATGAGGAGTAGACACCCCATGGACACATGTGCACCGTGAGTCTTCATATCATGTAATTTCAGCTCTGTCATGTCAACACATCAACCGAGGTTCAAGGTGTACTCATCCGAAAACCTTAGTTGCATAAGCCACAAACATGTCTTGCATTTCTGATATGGACTAAGAGTATACGCCGCCTTGGGCTTAGGCCTATTACTTTCTGGTAGAATTGCAATCTCTAGCTAATGACAACTCTTACTGATATCCTTATGGGCATTCAGGGTGTCCTTTGTCTTCTCTTTAATATCCATAATTGTGTTGAACACGTTATCGAACACATTCTTCTTGGCATGCAGAACATTAAGATTGCGCTGTAACATGTTATCCTTCCAATAAGGTAGGTCTCATAGTATGCTTCTCTTTGTCCATTTATGTTTAGAACTATAACCAACTATTGTTGAAATTAGGTAATCGATGACTTGAGGGAAGTTATGTACCCAGTCCCATACATATCTACTTGACATAATCGGAGGTAAGGTGCAGTACTTTGTATATCTTTTCATTAAATTTTTCTTATTCTTTATATAAGAGTGATTAGGGGAAAGAAATTGATGGTGACAATTAAAATGAATTGCCTTCCTATTATGTTGAAGGTAAGAAACCCTAATATACTTTACACACACTAGACATCCCAACAGTCAGGCAAAACTTCACCTAGAAATTATAGAGTAAGCAGGCATGTCATGAATGATCCACAACAAAGCAACCCTCATACTGAAGATACTATACCAGAATGCATCATATGTTGGAACTCTTTCATGCCACAACATGAATAGTTCATCAACCAGAGGTTGTAGGTAAAAGTCGATAAGTCTTTCAAGATTTAATAGACCAATAATCATTAGGGATAGAAACATGTATAAGTTTTTATACACAAACCTGATGAAATATTATGTGCTGTCACAATAACGGGCCAACAAGATTAGGTCTTCTCATATGATCTATATGGTGTAAACTCAACTACAGATAGATCATGCCTTACATTGCGTGGCTCAACAATAAACTCAAGATGGCTCTAACTTAAACTCTTCTAAGCTAGCCCATAGGGATGGTACATGCTTCCCTCATCGTCATGTGTGCTACATGCCAAATTCTCTAGTCCGCCATCACATCTAATGTATACAAACTTTTCAAGCAGAGAGTCAAAAGTAAATAATGTAGACAAGTAAATAATACCTTTTTCCTAGTACTGTTGTTGCCAGATTTGGGCTTATACCTAGGCACGCCATAAAATTTACAATTATGAAGATTACTATCAAAGTTCTAATATAACATACATTTAGTTAAACAATAGTCTATCTTTTGCATTGGGAGTTTCAGATCTCTTATAAATCATTTCGTGCTATATTAGTCCACCAGCATACAATGGTCATAAGGTAAGATCTCACCAATCAAACTACATACATCATCAAAGAAACTTTCTGACATGCCATGGTCTCCTTTTATGCTCACCATTCTTGCCACAGTTGACAATTGAGATGAATTTTCACATCCCTTATACAATGGTTTGTTTACCGCACGTAGCACGTCTAAGAATCTATTTTTTAGCCCATCAACATCATCTGTTTCAATGTACTCAGTGCCCTTTGCACTTTCATCACCTTCACATTTTTTATTTGAACCGTTACCACTTACTTTCCACATACATGAGGTCGTATATCACTTTTGGGCATCATATAACATCCTCTAGGCCCATGGAATACTCAGGTAGCTGCCTCCTCCTATGTTGTACTCATTCGATGTGATGCTTAGCTCAACAGGATTGCTGTTGTCAAAGTACTTGTTTTCACTGATGATCCAATTGAAATAATTCTTCATGAATCCCTTTCTTAGCTAATATACTTTAAATTCTTCAAGTTGCAAGAACTTATTATTCTTACATTGACAACATGTGTACCTAATTTTAGAACTATCCATACAATTGTGTTGTTGTCTTGCCCATTCAACAAAATCATTTACATCGATCATGAATTCCTCAACCAAGCCCCAACAATTAGGAAGGTTCTTGTTGTACATCAATACTTTAATATCTCTCAACATGTGCACTATAAAACTAAACCAAAATAAAAGTATAAATTACAATTCAACAACTTCATAAATAATGCAAAAAAGAAAAAAAGAAAAACTTTCTCACAACATCCTTATTCAATTAAAAGATTAGTATATACAATTAGTCTCAAATCACCACTCCATATCCCTATAAAAATTAACGAGTTTCACACAATATATTAAGTCACCAAAGTAGAAAAGACCTACACGAAGGAGAACATTCACCATATAAGTACCTTGGAGAGTAATTAGCAAAGATACCTCAAAATTAGCAACATACATTGGACAATAACTAAGAAGCTTCGAGGACCATTCGAAGATGGCTTTCTAAGGTGTTTTAGAGTGAAAAAAATCATAACAGTGCATTTGTTGAACCCTAAAGGTAAATTTATATATTTGCGACATTAAAACGGCTTTAGAACGACATCAAAAGTCATTTCAATATTTGGAACAGTATTTTATAAACTATTTCAAATTTTTGAATGGCTTAACAAGACCATTCTAAAGTTTGGAATTAACAGAACGCCGTTCCAGATTTGTAATGGTCTTGTAACACTGTTCCAAATTTTGGAATGGTAAGCCGTTCCAAAATTTGGGACAACTTCTCATCCGTTCCAAAATTCAAAACAAATTTGGAATTGTCTTGTGACACTGTTTCAAATTTTGAAACGATTTTTCAAGTATCATTTCGAATTTGAAATGGTTTAGTACACTAGATCTATTTTGGAATAGATTTATAACGACTTTAGTATATCACAAGATTTACATCGTAAATTCATGTCAAAATTGTTATAGAGCAAGGCTTTTAGGCATTCCAATCCAATAAATTTCTAATAATGTTTTGTAAATCTAAAAATAAATAAGATTTTTTTAATAATATAAAAACATTTCATGTTCAATAATAAAAGTACGTAAAGTCATGCAGATGGAGTAGAATAGATATTCTATGATTAAAAAATTATAATTTCTTTTGATTAATTATACAAACCACAGGAATATAAATGAATACGGGAATGACGATTTCATTCTCCATCCGTTTCTACATACTAATCGTATGATTATATATTATTAATTCTTCTGATTTTTGGAAATTACTTAGTCATTCATCCAGTTTCAATAAAATGACTTTTAATCCAATACAACTTAAAGTTTTTTGGATAGAATCAGCACCCTGGGTTATCTACTGTTTCTAACACACTGCATAACCCAAAGTTGGACCAAACGAGAAGAATTAATCCGTGGAGGTTTGCCAAACCCTAACTTGTCAAAGACAACTGAGTACTGTCCATTACACCATGATGTGTAATGATCTCTACATTTTATCCTCAGGATTAGTGGGTTGGTAAACAGAAATTTAGGTGACGGAAGGAGGTTGGCTGGAAAGTTGTTGAGGGCAATTTTGTCCTTTCTGAAAACCAACCACTCTGATTCTGACGTCGTCCCTTCCTCCATGCCTTCGAAGTTGATTAGTGAGATTACGAGCTTTAATCAAAGATTAGCAACTTGTCGAACTTCAACACAACCACAAAGTCGCCACAATTAAATTAATTAATGAAAAATAACTTGTCAACATTTCACCAAACCCCGGAGATCAACGGGTCAGACTTGGCCAGGCTGCTCTCACGTTCTTGGCCAACTCCCAATCCAATAAGTAGTTTATCTTGACTTGGATTTCACAGTAGCGTGGTTGGTTAAACTTATTTTTAAAAAATATAAACTTTCATACATGTTTATAAACTTTTGAATTCTACGTTGAACATTTGTTGGGTGTCTCAGAAAAATTACGCAACTTATAATACACACACACACGTACATATAGACAGAGACGTATGTTGAAAGTTCTAAATATATATTATTTATAATTTTTTGTTTAATCATGATAAACATTATTAGTATAATATAGTTAAGGGTTATTTTACAATATAAAATGGTAGTTTATAACATATTTTAAAATGAATTGGTGACATTTTCTTGTGATGAAGTTTATAGATTTAAAATATTTTATTTTTAAAATTTATTAAGTAAGTGTTTTTATTAAAAAATTTACGAATATTTTAAAAAGATTTTATAAAATTTTAAATATTTTATAAGATATTTTTTTCTAATTCATACACGTGTGTTCTTTTTTGTGGTTGCTTTAATTTTGTTCCAGTCTTGGAACACCACGTAGTACAACCTCCCAATCTGTAGTGAGAATTAGTTCTTATGAAATGTTCAGGGATTTGTCCTTTTGTGTCCGGCCGCTGTCAAAATGGATGTCTGAGATACAGAGTTGCCCACGTGTTTTCCAACCATGCACAAACTATAAACGTCACTTCAAACCACTCAAATTTTATCAAACTCAGTGGCTATGTTTGTTTCCAAATTAAAGTTAGAGGACAATTTGAATTATTTGACTGAGGATGAAAAATAATATTGAGTTTGTAAGATTTAGATACTTAGTAAAATTATATATATATATATATATATATGTATGTATATTTAATATATAATAATGGTTGAATAATGTGATAGTAAAAAGGTTTAGAGGATAATAATAAAATAAATATGAGTAGAAAAATTATAGGGATAAGTGTTGATTTGATTATGAATAGGTATGATAATTGAAAAATTATTAGCTAATTATAAAAGATAAGAGAGGAAAAATTTTGAATATAAAATGTTTAATTTGTAAAATTTTTAAGTGGTGATAAATAAACAAACAAAACAATTAATTTTTAAAAATAATATAGTAACATTTGAAATTATATTAATTGTAGCATTTTGTTCATTAATTGTTGAATTTTTATTAAAAACTAGCTATATTGGCTTTTGTTTTTGAATTTTTATTTTTATATATGATTTATTTTATAAATTGTGTTAAGTAAAAAAAAATAGAAAAAATTAAAAAATATAATTGTGGTAGTGTGTGCCTTTAGTGTCAATAATAGAAACAAAAACAGCCATCATGTTTCGGCATGTCTGTCTTTTTCATTTTTCTATTAAAAAATCATACTACTATTTCAGTAATATTAATTATAAATAAATAATATATAATTATATTTTTACTATAAATAGTGTCAATTTTAATATGAGGAATAGAATAAATGGTTGTAATTGATATTCATTAACAATATAATATTTATACAGTTATAGAAGTTAAAATGTTTAAATTGAAAGATGCAATAATAATCGTCAAACTGCCATGATCAACGAATAACTTTTTGCTAAATTTATATTAATTATAGTACTTCATTCTATAATTTATACCGAGTTCCATTAAAATTTCTTTGTCCATTGTTAGCTGTATTTTATTTTTACTTAAAAATCAAACAAAATGCCTCGTAATACTTATTTTTACCATTAATAATTATAAATATAATATATATATATATATTAAAGTAAAATAGTATTTTTCTTATTGCATAAAAGTTTATAAAGTAGATACTGATAATAAATAATATAAACATTGATTATTAAAAGAACATAAAAAAATGATAAGATATACTTAACAAATCACAAACTTATCACCTTATAGCTTTTAATTAAAAAATTTGTTTGAAAATGCACTAGAGAGATAAAGTGCTCCGATAGAATAGCTTCACCCTAATCTAATAAGATTGAAAAACAAAAATTAAACTACACGGCACTCGGTGATATTGTTTTGTAAAATCTTATTTTAGTATGATTCATCGCATTGAAGTTAAATGCATTTTTTTTCGTTTGATAAATTCTTCAACTCGATTCAATTATTGAAAAACAACAAAAAAATTACAGATAAAAATATTAAATTAATTGAATATGATTCGAATTCTACTAAATTAAATAAAGTTTCCCTTGGGCTTGATCCGGTTAACCAACAAAACAAAGTAAAAGCTAATTTTTAAAGCTTGATTAACAATTTAAATAAGTTTGAACAATAATTCATAATTCATTTTACTCGAGTCAATTTGTTAATTTATTCCCTTGACAACCAAGTAATCAGGATATTTTAGAAATCCACGACACGATCGAGCAGTATAAAACAATCACACATCCCACCTCATGACTCCTAAGGTTGACTGCATTTATCGCTGCGTACCAAATATAAAGAAAACGTAGAGAACACCTAAACTTTAGACAAAGTGGTTACTTAAGAACAAATTAATTTTGTTCCCAAGAGGAAGTCATACGCATCGGTTGCTGAAATCAAAACCCTTTAAGAATTAAAACGACAACCCATCCCAACAGACTAGGAGTTTTGTAGCTGGTGCAAAAGCAGGGTTGGTGATCGATGATGAGACCATAAAATAATGAAATGTAATGGAGTTTAGTTGCCCGGAATGAGGGTTGGTGATGATGGTTAGACCATTAACAAATGAAGTAGCGGTATGCCCACACACACACACTCATGGTGAGACGACAACTTGATGATGGTAATGATGAGTTGGATACGTCACATGCACACGTGATGGCATGTGTAAAATGTACGTTTTCTTCGCCTTCGGATACACGAAGAACGAAGGACGCAAATAGTAAGGCGATTGCAAGACCTCTCAGAGGCTCTTGCACCCGCAGACTAGTTCGAGGTATGAATTAAAAATATATGATCAATAGTCGATTGAGATGATTGATACAGATCCAAATGCGGCATGATCACCCAGATCTGAATTTCTCCTCCGCACCATGCTCACCTTAAGTCTTAGGGGAAATTTGTGTTCCATGAGAGAGAGAGAGAGAGAGAGAGAGATTGGCCCTGAATTCATTCAATCATTCATTCGTTTATTATAAGCTTAAATTGCATACTATGTTTCTTACATGGCCAATGTTTCTCCAAGGTGGTTGGATGGGTGATTGTATCAAAACACTCAAGTTTTGTGTTTAGCTAACTATCCTCAAGTTCAACAATTACATTGTTGGTTTATGCCATTACAATGTTGTTCACTCACATTAACTCTCATGCATGTATGAATGATCAATCAAGAAGTCTAGTATTCTCATGGTTAGTATTTGGAATGGTGTAGTATTTATACTTATCGAGTGACAGATCCCTATTTTAAGCAAAGTCTTGTAGATAATCACAAGCTTCTACAAAGTCTATTAGATCCCAATTAACTTAGTGATTTTACAACAGCATCCACAACAAAATAGTCACAATTTGGAGATACTCATGGATCTTGATGCATATCCATTAGTCGATTGTTCCAATCTAATTTCAACACATCACATTCACATCAAGTCTTTATTATCCACATGAATTTCATTTGTTTTTGTCCAGCCATAAGCTACATCAAGTAGTTAGACTCAAGAACTTTCCATAAAGTCGTTCAACTCAAGAGCAATCATCAGAAGTCCAAATTTACCCAACTGTTAATAATTGTTAGATTCTATTAATAGCAAATTATGTACAAATGTGTCAACATAAATTTGATAACAATCTCTTCCTTTGGCACATTTGTGGCAAAATACATAATGGACACCCAAAAATAAAATAGAGAAAATTCCAAATAATGTAAGGTACCATAGTCTCGATATGGCAATTCAATACAATGACCAATTACAGAAGTTTAGAAATCCAAGGTCATTGTTGGCAACAGTCATTACAATAAAAAGAAATAAAATGGAAAGAAGAGCACATCAAACTTCAAAATTGTAAAACTCCCCTTTAAGCATTGCCAGTACAAATACTTGGGCATCAACATCAATGTTTTGGATGTGACTCCCCTTTTGGGCCTCCTATTTGCCAAAAGAGAGCAAGTGAGCACATAAACATATCTTAGGAAGTAGTAGGATTAGAAGTTTTAGTCTGTGAGGGGGTAGAATTGTGAGAGCCCTCAACTTGAGTAGCTTCTCCTTGGTTTGCTTTTAGCTCAAGTGCATTGAACCATGCACCATCTTTCTCATCATCAGGAGCAGCAAGTCCAACAATGTTACCACCTTTAAGGACCTATTCAATTATAGTTGGCTCAGAGGGAATAGCAACAATATTCATACCTAATTTAGGGTGATCCAAGCATTTGTCAAATTTTAAATTGTTATTTTATTTCATTTATTTAGTTGTTATTAGGCTTTCTTAATAATTTGAGCCATATGGACTTTTTAGATTAGGATCTAATGGGATTTAGTATAAATAGTTATTTTATTTAGTTGGAAAATAGATTCGGGGTTGAGATTTGAGAGTCATAAAATTATTCTGTTTTCTATTGAAATGAGAATATTCAAAGCGATTCAATAGGAGTAATTCCTGTGTGAGTTGTGACGTATCAATCGATCTTGGCACATTTACTGTGGTTATTCTATCACGCCGATTGTCTAATTTCGAGTTCAATTTTGGTTTCATTATGTTAATTTAAGCACTTTGATACATGGTTTGCATTCTTAGAATTCAAGATTGGATTTGATTATTTTTCATTCTTCTGTTGCCCCCTTTAATCACGTTAAGTGCTATCAAAGTCAACTATATCAAACTCTAATTTGATACTCAGTCCATATTGAAAAAACAAAAAAAAAAAAAGAGGTGACCATCACTCCATCTGCTATCAAACCAACTGTCAAAGAGGAAGAAAGGATGCAGGAGTTGGAGAATTTCATCCTAAAAACCACTGCGTCACTATTGTTCTTTTCTCCTCTCCATTGCACTCGTACCATCAGTTTTTCATCCTCCTTAATGGCGCTATTACCTTCTGACATCTTTGTTGCTGTTGCCCACCTCAACAAAGCCAAAGTAAACCCTAGCTCAAAGCACCGCCAATGAATTAAAAGAGAAAAAAAAAAGGAATTTTGGAGTTTAGGCTAGACCTATCCAATTGGGCTATTTGCTTGGGCCAAGGAAGAGAGGAAACAATATTGGGGCAAGGACCCTCGAGTTAAGGAATTGTTGCTAGGCCAAAGAGAAACATACAAAAATAGGGGGGTGTGGAGGATCAGTTGGGCCAGGGTCTTCATTCTTGTTGGATCTAGTAAGGTAGTATTTGGTTGTCTTATTGCTGTTGGAGTTAGTGACTTGTTTGGTTGCTGAATTTATTGTTTGATAAGGTCTTGTTTAGATGCTTCATTTTTGCTTAATTGGTGATTGTTTTGAGGGGGAAAAAAGTGAGTAAGGAAAAAGAGAGAGCAAAAAAAAAAAAAAAAAGAATAGAAAAGCAATGATAAAAAATACAAAAAAAAATAGGAAAAAATTGAGAGTGAGAGACGTACATTTGAGCTATAGGATGTTGATTAATCAAGGAAGCCACATATATTACATGAAAATGATGTTTGACAAAATCTAAAAGATATCTAAAACTGTAAATAAAATGTAAAATTGTCTAGACAGAATGGAGTCCTAGACTATAGTTAGAGACAATCATTACTTAAGACACGAGAGGACAAAAGATAGATATACTTTGTGGCATGGTTATGGCAAGGAGTGTAAATTGAACAAGGATGAACATGACGAGATATCCAAAGTATTAGATTCTTATATCAAAAATTGATCTTAGTTATACTTTCATAACTTTTAGCGTGGACATAGCATGAACGAATGTCAAAATGAGGAAGTTGATACTCATATTGGCATTAGCAAACTTATGAGAGATAAGAAAAATCCACCAGTTGAGATGCTATCTTTGATTGAAAAAAAGACTACAAAGAAGATGCCATTAGAGGAAACACAATACGAAGGTAGCAATAGCTCTAACACCTATTTGGAAACTGAGGAAAAGAAAATTGAACAAGAAGAAATAAAAGAAATCATAGTTGGAGTTGATGATGAGCATTGGAATGAAGACCGAGTAAAAGAATGGGAAGTTGAGCTTTAAAGAGTCATGAATATGTTGCCCCATTTGACTTTTCAATGCCACCTTAGTCTGTTTGCGATTTTCAGGACTTGGAGTTTTTGCTAGCAGAGGAGATTTCGTATGCAAGTCTATGCAAGTCTTTGGAGAATGTACCTAACATTCCACATGATTCATCATTGATGTATTATTGTTAGTCATGTGTCATTGTATGGATATTTCACATGCAAGTGTTTGACTTTAAAGCTTTGAAGAGGATGATTGTGGAGCATCAAGAGGATTCTGTAGATTAGTTTTTGATCTAGGATGACACAAGTTCAAATTGTGGATAATTTACCTTCAAGAGGAAGGTATGGTGCAATCAAGAATCTGTTGAATTTTAAATTATTATTTTATTTTATTTATTTAATTGTTATTGGGCTTTATTAATAATTTGGGTCATATGAGCTTTTCAGATTAAAGTCTGATGAGGTTTAGTATAAATAGTTATTTTATTCAGTTGGAATATAGATTCAGGATTTGAGATTTGAGAGTTATGAAATTATTTTATTTTTTCTAAAAATGAAAATATTCAAATTGATTCAATAGGAGTGATTCCTCTATGAATCATGACGTATTAATCGATCTTAGTGTATCGATTATAGTTGTTCTATCATGCTAGTTATTCAATTTTGGGTTCAATTTTGGTTTCATTGCATTGGGTTGAGCACTTTAATACTTGGTTTGCGTCCCTCAAATTCAAGATTGGATTTAATTATTTTTCATTCTTTCGTTGCCCCTCTCTAATCACGTCACAGGTGGAACAAGAGGAGGGGGTACAAGATTAGCAAAATCTTTCTATAAAATCACTCCTAAAGTGGCTAATGTTGCATTTAGGATTGCAACATTAATATCCATATTTTTTATCACAACCTAAAGATTGATGACTAGACTTCTCAGCACTCTTCTCAATGTTAGCAAGGACTAAACAACATCTAATAATTGCTACCTTGAGCGAACGGGTAGTGAAGCTGGTCAGCATCAATTGTAGTATAGACAGCCAAATCATCCACTTTTCTAAGACGTCTAATCTTTGGTCTTTAGGGCATTAACTTTAGGCCTTGGATATGATCACCTTTTGCCACCCATTTTATACTTCTTATCTAAACAAGTTTTTGCGATCAACCCAAGATAAGGGATGTAAGTCATCACATTTCCTCGCCTAGCAAAATATGTCATAGTATGATAAATCTAATATCCCAAATTCACTTGAGCTTCATTAACCAAAGCATACATTAGAGCTGCTATTTCTCTAGTTACTAAAGTCATATTTGTAGTAGGCAACTAGTCACTTGTTCCTATCTTATATAGCAAAAATACTTTAGCATTAGGAGAGATGATTTGAGGAAATCAGATTCAGGCCACTTGTTCAACCTTCCACCAGAGAGAACTCTAGCAATCTTGTTGTAATTAGTGTAAAGATTGGAACCATATGGACCATCCAAGTTAGACTCAAGCCATTCCAATGTAGCATTAATCGCATTAGGAGTGAATCTAATAAATCATCTTCTAACATAAACTTATGGGTACCATGCACAATCAAGATCACCAATTGTTTTAGACAGGTTTGCCTAAATTCATAGACATTAGGCACAAGCTAATGATCATAAGCCTTAACCAATCCAAGCAAACCATGATGTCTTAGAAAATCAATGAATTCACCCTTGGTAAATCGTGCTTCATCAACAAATCTTTCGAGGATAAATTCAAATGAAGAAACATACTCGTAATGTTTATGAGCCCTTTCAAAGTAAAAGAACAATCCAAATGGCTTAGCAAGCTTCACCATTTTTGACATCTTAATTAAAGAAAAGGTGTCATCAAATATATTCTACTTGCCTTTGCTTAACTTTATAGAACTTAGGGGTGTCACTTAAATCTCTTCAAACACTCTTGCCTTAACTTTTGATCTCCTTTTGGACTTAGTAGATAGTAGTTTAAGAGCATCAAAAGGCATTCCAGACATCAAAAGGCATTCCCTGTATATGGAGTGACACCTTCAATAGCTTTTGCTTTTCTTATTGAAGACCTCGTCTTAGGTATGCTTGGTTTAGTCCTCTTGTCTGTAAACTTTTTTGTCTTCTTAAGTGTGCCATGGGTTTCAGAGACCTTCTACTTACCCTTCTCTTTTAGAGATTTTACGGCAACTTCCTCATCAACCTTAACCTTTCCTTTATCTATTTTGGGCTTCTTGTTCTTTCTTTATTCTTGAGGCTGTGATAGACCTTTTCTAGCCTTTCATTTGGTTTGCAAAATTTCCTTAAGAGGCACATCCTTAGAACTTACTAAAGGGCCTTCATTCGTTCTGGGAGTTGTAACAGTATCACCTTTCTTTGATGGTTTCTTGACTAACTTCATTGAAGTATTACTAGAACGCTTAGCCTTAGTGTTTTTCTTACCAAGCTTCTTCTTTAGTGGACTTAAGGGAGGAATAGGGGTTTCCTGACTTCTGGTTTGTGTACTAATTGGTACAAAAGGCTGTGGTTGCGGTGGAAGTGGCATCACAGTGTCTTAATCACTGTCTTCCTTTGATTCCACTAGATAAATGTTCCTAAGAAGAACTAGTTCATCCTGTTCATCCCTAAAGGCAACAAGACTCTAATCTAAGGTTTTCTCGATTAGGGTTGGAGACTGATTCGATTGTGAATGTGTTTTGATAGGCGACGAGTCTTGTTGGGCACTGGGCAAATCATTTGTTAGATGTGGAATTTTGGTGATTTAGAGGAACTTGATCCTTTTTTAGCTATAGTTTTCTTTTTAGAAGGACAAAGAGAACACGAAGAAGGTTTCTGAGTAGAATTAGGAAAAGAGGGAGCAGATTTGAGCGAGAACAATTGTAGCTTTGTGATTAAATTAATTAACTTCACGTTAATTGCATTATAAGTAATAATCGCCATTAAAAAAAAAGGTAATTGCTATTAAGGTAATAAAAATATAAAGGACTTCAATCTTACGAAAAAATAAAAGAAGCGACTCTTCAAAATATCACAAACCAATTACTTTATACATAAGCCTAGTGATTTTCTCAGGTTATCAAACCTGGAAGTATCTAAAGCCTTAGTGAATATATCTACAAGTTAAATTCTGTTGCAACATGATTAACAACAATAGTCTTGTTTTCAACTAGCTCATGGATGAAATGATGCCTAATGTTTATATGCTCTATTCTTGAATGTAGCACATGATTCTTTGTGATATCAATTGGGCTTTGTTATCACATAACACTGTCATCCCATTAACATCCTCACCATAATCGTTTAGCATCAGTTTCATCCATAATAATTGGGCACAACAATTACCAGCAGCTATATACTTAGCTTTGGTTGTAGAGAGTGAAATACAATTTTGTTTCTTACTGTCCCATGACACAAGGTTATTCTTAACAAAGAAACATCACCTAGTAGTACTCTTATGGTCATCACAATTTCCACCTCAACCAACATCAGTATAACCAACTAAACTAACCTTTGAATCTTTAGAATACCAAATACTAAGATCAGTAATTGAATTTATATACCTTATAATCCTTTTGACGGCTGTTAAATGACTTTTCCTTGAACATGTTTGATATCTCACACATACACCTACACTGAAGCATAAATAAGTTCTACTTGCAGTTAGGTATAATAGGTTTTAGTAATACTTCTATATAGGCTTTCATCAACAATTTTTTTTTATCATTCCTGTGAAGCTTCACTGATGTTGCTATGGATGTTGCAACATGTTTGCTTGTTTTAAGACCAAATTTTTTTACCAAATTTCTAGTATACTTGAATTGGGAAATAAACATACTTTCTTTTAATTGCTTGACTTGCAGCTCAAAGTAGTAAGTTAATTCACCAACCATACTTATCTCAAACTCTTGCTGCATGCTCTTCACGAAAGCATCTAACAAATTTTGTGAGGTAGATCCAAACAAAAATCATCAACATAAACTTGGGTTAGTATAATGTTTTTGTTGCAGCATTTCACAAAGAGAGTTTTATCAGATCCCCCTCTCTTATAAACATTTTCAAAGAAAATTTGTCAATCTTTTATGTTTTAAACATACCATGCTTTCTTCAATTTGTAGACATAATTAGGATGATGTATGTCAACAAATTCTTTTGGCCGCTCAACATATTCTACCTCATTTGAGAAGTCATCTATGAAAGAATTTTTCATATCCATTTGAAACAATTTAAACTTTAACAAGCATGCTGTGGCTAGAAGCAATCTTACAGCTTCAAGTCTAGCTACATGAGCAAAAGTTTCATCAAAGTCTATGCCTTTTATTTGCGTATATCCTTGACCTACTAATTTGGCGTTATTTCTTATAACAAGTCTGTCTTCATTAGTCTTGTTTTCAAAGACCCATTTTGTTCCAATTGTATTGACATTTTTAGGTCTTTCAATAAGAGTCTACATATCATTTCTCTTAAATTGATTTAATTTATCTTGCATGGCTACTACCCAAAATTTATCTTTTATTGCTTCTTCAACATTTTTTGATTCAACATTTGAGACTAAAAAAGAATATCCAGCAAGGTCTCAATAATTTATCTTTAGCCTCTTTCAGGTCATTCTTTCATCATTTTTATCACCCATTATGGCCTTAACTGGAAGGTTGTCATGGATTTTGGAGAAGGATTCTGGAACCGTTTCTAAAACACCAGTTTGACCATTGATGTTAGTTTTAATGTTGCAATAATGTCTTATGAATTCAAGGTTTAGTTGTCAGTAGAAATTCCAACACCTTCTACTGGTTGAGGGTCTTCTTGTTCTACCAATTTCAACAGTTCGAGAGTCCTCTAAACAGCATCATCATCATCAACTACAACATTTATAGTCTCCATTACAAACATAGTTCTTTTGTTATAAACCCTATAAGTTTTACTATTAATAGAATATCCAAGACTTGTCTAATAAGTTAAAAGCAACAAGGTTACTTATCTAATTTTATTCCTCTTTAGATTCCTCAGATCCTTTCTTACTTAGGTTGTATTCATGGATTTACCTTGTTGGCACAAACTGCTTACATGTGGCCATATCCTTTACATTTATAGCATTGTGGTTCCTTTCTTTGGTGGATCAACCTTTTCATTTTTTCTAAAATTCTTAGTATTTCTTTTAGATTCCTTTCTGATGAGCTGCCAGCTTTATTTAGTTGATTGAACTTCTTTTTGCATAGAAATTTCCTCAACTTCTTAGCCAAATATGCAATGTTAAGATTGGTGTTGGAATATTCACTATCTAATTCATTGGAAACTTCACATTGAAAAGTAATGTCTTTTTCTTTGTCCTTTTTAGCAAAATTTAGATTCATTTCATAAGTTTGCGAAAACCCCATAAGTTCATCAAGACACATATTGTCTACATCTCTTACCTTGTCAGTTGCAACAACTTTACATGCAAATTTCTCATGTAGAGAGCATAGAATTTTTCTAACCATTTTTGCATCAGAATATCTCTTACCTAATTGGAAAGCTTCCCCGGTTCCTTTATAAGTGTTTTGCAGAATCTCTCAAGCTTCTTTCACAAAGTCACAGTTGGAGATCAAGTAGAATTATTCATCGTTAACACCTATAAAGATCATGTTAATTGCCTAAGGCAACTCGAATTTCTTCTGGAGTCCAAGTTTTCACATCATTCTTGATTTCCACACATTTAGTGTTTGTTTCTGTTAATGGTCTCCACCCCATCTTAATAGTGTCCCAAACTTCCTCATCTTGTGACCATGTGAAAGCACTCGTTCCAATATGGATAATTGAAACCATTGAGAAGAGGAGGGTAAGTTGCCAAAACTCATTCTTTGGTACTCATATCTTTAGGATCTTACCCACTTTGAATCAAGCTCTCGTGGGCAACTTGGCTCTGATACCATGTGTAAAATGTAGCAATGTTATAAGTAGTGTTGCAACAATCACAACTCCATTGGAGAGACCTATAGTAACAATTACTTATGAATTAACAAACATGCATTCACACCCAAAAAATAAAGTAAAATATTGAACACCAATATTTATTAATATAGTTTGGAGATTCACTCCTATGTCTACAGCACCAAACCAAGATCACTTCACTAATTCAACCAAAGAGTAGTGAAACACAACATAAACAACACCCATAACTCACACAAATCCTAACACCTTTTCCAAGGGGCCGAATGGTTTATTGCACTAAAACACCCCAGTTTTATACTTAATATAACTACCCTTAGGCTCAACACTCATTTACACAACTGGTTTGTCCTATTACAATGTTGTTCACTCATTCTAACTCTCACACATGTATGAATGATCACTTAAGAAGTCTAGTATTCTCACGGATAATGCTTGGAGTCTTTGGAAGTTGCACTCCACATCTAGAATTATGTAGTATTTATACTTGTCGAGTGGCAATTCCCCATTCCATGCAAAATCTTGTGGATAGCCATGGAAGTCGGCTAGATCCTAGTTACCCAAATGATGCTGTAACAGCATCCAAAACAATATAGTCACAATCTGGAGATAACCACATATCTTAATGCATCTCCATTAATTGTTTGTTTCAATTTGATTTCAACACATCACATTCACATCAAGTCTTCATTATCCACAAGAATTTCGTTTGTTCTTGTCTAGCCATAAGCAATATCAAGTAGTTGGACTCAAGAACTATCCATGAGGCTGTCCAACTGAAGAGTAATAATCAAAAGTCCAAATTTGCTCAATCATTAATAATTGTTAGACTCTATTAATAGCAAGTTGTGTACAAATATTCCAACATAAATTTGGTAAAAAATGTATACAAAAAAAAAGAAAAACATCATAGTGAAAAGTAATAATCCTATTTTGCATATGTTTAATGAATATAGTCATGTATTGAAGATGAGAATACTCCAAAATATTAATATATAAAAAATTCAAGTATCAACTTTCAAAACTATCCAATTCTACAGCATGATAGATGTCAATCCAAAATAAATTTCAAAGAATATAAAAATAACCAACTAAATTAAATCTTGTTCAATAATTAGAAATTATTGAAAATGTCACAAAAATTTTTACATAACTGAAATATCAATTAGATGATCAATTTTTTTTTCTAAAAAAGATTAGTAAAATATATTATACATGTTCTTTTGTATTGGGATTTATTATAATTTATTATTATTATTTTAAAAAGTTATTAGTAACTATTTTTTTTCTTATTGTAAATTTAATCTTTAGAAGTTTGGTTTTTTGCATTTTACTTTTAAGGTATCTATCTAATTTTTAATATGTAATATTTGAACTCAGATTCTTAAAGCTAAATATTGGAAAGCTCTCTCTCTCTCTCTCTCTCTCTTTCTCCCCCTATGCAATTAGGTCATTTGAGATATTTTCAGTCAATTAGCTTTACAGATATTTACAATAAAAATATTTTTAATAAATTATTTTTGAAAAAAATATGAATAATAGTACATCAAGGAGAGTAATAAATTATAAAAGAGTGCAAAGATGAATACAAAAGATACTTTTGACTGAAAAAGTATTGTTAGAAAGCTAGAATACAAGCAGATATTATACAATAGTGAAATAATAATGTAATAAATTAAAAAGATAAGTTGAAAAGAAATCAGTATATATTATGTTTTTTAATTGAATGTACAATAGAAGTTTTATGTAATCAGATTTAAAGTTGATTTTAGTTCCCTAGATTAAGAAAACATATTCAAATTAATTCTCAAAAACTAAATAGGATGTAGAAGTGGTCATATACCGAACAACACCCATCTATTGAATCCCCATGGGAGATGCAGATGCACTTACTTTTTTACATATGCAAACACATAAATAAAGATTGAAAATTGCATGAGAATTGAGGAAAAACATAAATAAATTATTAGTATTATAATATGTTGATACTTAAATGATACGTAAGTGGCAATTCAAGTCAACAAAATTATCGCTATATTAAAAAAATATTATTTTGATAATATTTTCTTAACAATTTTGATTGTGAGGATATGACAAGAAATTAACCAAATATTTAAAGAGATTGTCATCATCCAAATGAGGGAAATTCTGGCCTTACGTTTTACAAAATCTCACCCAAAATAGGATAGATTGTATCAAGTAAAGTATGGAAAGATTATTCTTCCATAATCTAAAGATTTGGAGATATGAAGAATTTTAAATTGAAAGATAAGTCAACTTAGTTTTGCAATGTAGATCTAACAGATTATGAAAACATTTGAGTTGATTAAATAACAAGGATTCTTGTGAATTTGAAAAGCCCTAGTTTCATGGAAATCTATTCTTGGAGTTCTACGAATGCTAGAGATTCAAGAAATGAAAGAACCAAGTCTAAAGAGAATATGTGTGTGATTTGGTGACGTCTGGAAGTAGCATTGTTGACCAGCTATGTAAGATGCAAATCTGGAACTTGTGTGCCTCTGAGATGTGGTTATTATACTCGAGCTTGTATTGTTGTTGAGCCCTAAAGTTTTGTACCTCTTGTGTACTATTCTCTTTAATGAAAGGGTGGGAATCTTGAGAGTTTGATCTTTGTTTTAGTAAGGACTTATATAGAATAGCATATAGTCGTGAACCAGGGTTGTGGGGAAGTTGAATGGCTTGAGTGAAATTCAAATTGAGTTGTCAGAATATTGTAACTCGCTTAAATTTTGGTGGACTCATTTCCATTAGATGAGGGCCCTTAGATCTAGGTGTATTTTTGGTGTTCATTTCTTGCAAATTGCTTCATTTATCAGACAATTACATTTCTGGGAGAGGTGGAGTGAATTCTAAATCATTAAACACCTAGATGTTGCTTGATTATTCCATTGCATACTTGATCGTTGGTTCTGTGTTCCAACATCGATAGAACATAGTGTGCTTAGTTCACCTGCCCATGCCAACATGTGGTATTAGCGTCACGTCACCACTTTCGACTTGGTTGGTTAAGTAGGTGAGATCTTGATTTATGTGGTTGGACAATGAATAGAGAAGGTGCATTGGTGACACACCCCCAACTACTAGATAGCACAAATTACTAATAGTAAAAGGCCCATATGCATGCTTTTATTAAATCACTTAATGAGAAACCCTGACTCTCCATCACTGCTAGATGGAAACCACTTGTTAAAAATGACAATGGAAAGATGTTGCCTAAGGAATTAACTAAATGGATGATGGATGAAGAACAAGTATCCATTGGAAACCCCAAGGCAATCAAAACAATATTCAGATGTATGGATGAGGAACAATTCAAATTGATCTTTATCTGTGAATCTGCAAAGGAGGTATGGGACATGCTACAGAATGTCCACGAAGGAATGAGCGTTGTGAGATTCTCAAAGTTATAGATGTTGATTTTGCAATTTGAGAAGCTGTGAATGGGTGAGGATGAAACAATCTAAATATTTAATGAGAAGTTATGCGATATTGCAAACAAACCCTACTAGCTTGGAAAAAATATTCAAAGTCAAAGCTTGCAAGGAAGACCTTGAGATCACTCCCTGAGGGATTTTACAACAAAAGTTATAGCTATTGAAAAAGATTGTAACATGGATAGTACGAGATTGGACAAGCTAATGGGATCCCTTCAAACATGTGAGATGAACATGAAACAAGCTAATAAAGAAAAGCAGTCAACCTTGAGAATGAAAAAGCACATACATGAAGCTGAATATTGCAACATTGATGAAGATGATGTTGCAAGTATTAAGAAACAAAGAAATCAACTAATAATGGACAAGAAATCGAGTTCTAATATAAAGGATAATGCATACAAAAAGATTGCCAAAGATGTTAACAGCAAAATTTTAAACAATAATCAAAAGTTCAACACCCAAAAGAGAGGAATCTAATGTAACGAATGTGACAGCTTTGGACATGTGATAATTTAGTGTGCAAATACCCTAAAGAAATAAGGAAAGTCCATGGGCACCACACAAAGTGAAGAGGACACTAACAATCATATTGCCTTCAATAATACAAGTCGGAAGAACAAGGCGACAGTGGATCATACTGTAAAATCAAAACAACATGAAGATGCTCTTTGAAGCAATTGTTGTGGCAATGAGGAAATGCCTAATGAGAATCTAACAAAAACCCGCCAACTGATGTATGATCGATGGATGGCTACTTGTGAAGTAAAACCCATGAAATTGAACGTGGATGCCATGGGAGGTAAAATAGTTGAGCTCAAAGCTAAAAGATAAAAAAAAATCTCAATTGAAGGAATTTTTTATTGAACTAGAGACAATAGTGGTAATATAGAAAACTAAGAATGACAAGTTGAATAAACTAATCCACATTGCCCTGGTGACATTAAATAAGGCTAAAGCTACCCTTAGAAAATTGAATAAGAGTAAGGTAAAGTTAGATCATTTTTGTATATTGAAAAGCAAGCTAAGGACCATTTTGGGACTGGCTACATAAGAGATATAGCCCTTACACGACCTACAATGAGCAAGATAAAGTTTGTTAGAGGAACAATGATCAGTGATTACAAAGATGTTGCAATGTGAAAGTCACAACCCAAATTTTCTTCCTTTGTAGGAACATCACAGCCGCACAAGTGTAGTTCTTTCCACATTGCAATGCCACTTCCTGTAGAAAGTAAGAGGACCTAAAAGAATTAAATCATATGCTATCTTTGCACTAAAGCTAGACATAAAGATCAAGATGCTACACTCTAGTAAAGTGTCTCATGAACAGAAGGTCAATAGTGATACACAAACGAAACCCACAACAAAGTTAAGAAAATTTATGTTAAAAAGAAAGACCTAAAGTGTGATACCTTATAGGTCTCTGAGCGTGCGTGTGACATAAATGATGATGAATTTGACCAAGATGAATGGTGGAATGTGCAGGCTATGCTAACAACCAAATAACAAAGGAATGTTCACCTAGTGTTGCAACACTAAAGCAACACTAGATTACCTATATCGGTCCTTATAGTTCCTTTTAATAGAATGCATAATATCACTAAGACTCCTCATGATGGTGATGTTGGAACATCAGCTAAGGCAAGTACCTCGATCTCTCCCTTTTTGGTTTCTTTGCATGATGTAATATTAAGGGGGAGTTGCTTAGGGTGGAGTAGTAGAATTTGTAGGAGCTTGGAAAAGTGCTTATCTATGGTTTTTATCTACTTACTATCATTAGTTGTTGCTTTGGAATCTGTATTTTGGCTACGTATGGTTCCAATTCAAATCTATTATAGGTCTACATTCATCTCTACTATTTTTGCTTGTTCATTTGCATTTGGTTCTATTTATATCACCATTATCCAAAAATCTAGCTATATAAGCAATATATGAAGAGGCACCATTTTATTAAAGAGTGGGTTGAGAACATGATTGGCGGATGATTGTGTTGGAACATATAAGAAACATGCAGACATTCTTTACTAAACCGCTAAAGTCCAATAGATTTAAGACTTTGATGATGCAATCTCTAGATGTTAAAATTGATGATTATGAGCCAAACGATCAGAATGTTGTAGAAAATAGCCAAGGAACCTTGAAGGATCAACCCTCAAAGCAAAAGGTAGCAAGAAAATCCAAATGTTGCTACACAAAACAGACACGTGATATCGATGTTGCAACCCTAAGTTACAAAGTGATACTAACGGTGAATAGAATATTCAAGGATGAAAACCATCTCCAAAGGTGAAGAAATGTTGCCCAACGGTAGACATAACATTTAAGGATGAAAACCTTTTTCTAAGGTGAAGAAAAATTGCCCATTAGAGGTTGTGATTGTAGATCTTAATGACCAGATAAGGACTTGGGGAACTAGACATAGAGAATTTGTTGGTTACTCTTGTTTCATTAATAATTTTTGAAAAGTTTGCAACTCTTTTCCTATAGCAATTCACGAGCGGCTAGAGCTATGTAAAAAACCCAATATCCCTGTTCAATATGAGGCAGGGGAAAGAAAAATCCCTTGGTTAATATGTTAAAAGATTCTCTAAAGCAGTGTTGGACACCCTTTCAGCCATTTAAGAGGTATTGGCAAGCAAATTCACATAAGGACTTACGGAAGGAGATTTCTTCAAATCATTGGCTAAAAAACTAACTAGAGATTTTTACAATCCTTGTCAATAGCTGAGAAATATATAAAGATGGAGGAAGTTAGGCAATGGAAAATGGTGCAATGAAGGACAATACAAGATGAAAGGATATGAAAGCAAGTAATATCATCTGTAGTAACAATAGCAGTGGAAAGGTCAGTTTATAAATTCACCCTGCTATGTATAAGTTAGAAACAAATATAGATGGCTCTATAAGGCACAAATTTTATATAGTGGCTTAAAGGAGTGTTAGAACTACCACGAAACCCAAGAGAAAGCAAGATTTTGTAAATTTCACAATGAATTTGGACATATCACTAGAAGTTACATTAACCTCTAATGCAAATAGAATGATCGATTAGAAGAGGATTCTTGGAGGAACACATTAGAAGAAAATATGAGTGTAATCAGAAAAGGAATGGCAAAACACGCAATGAAGAAAGGGATGGAGAGGAACGCCAACCAAAAAGGGAGTTCATAAACATGATATTTAGAGGACTACCCGATAAAGAAAAAAAAACAACTTGCAAGTTATAACTATAGTTGAGAAGAGAATGGAGTAGACTAAAAACAGGAAGGCCTAATCATATCATTTCGACCAATGGCCTTCAAGGGAAAATAGCTACTCATATGGATGTCTTAGTTGTGACAATTACTATCGCTAACCATGATAGAGCAAGATGTTTGGTGAATAGTGAAAGTTTAGTAGACATCCTAACATTTTCAACATTTGAGAACATTGGAATAGACCTGGATAAATTGGAAACAATAAATCAAGCCTTATTTGTTTTCGAAGGAAATGCTATGCGACTAGAATGAGGAATAGCCATACCTAAGACAATAGGACAAGAAAGGATAGTTAATAGAAATATTATCCAGTACTTTGGGGTAAAAATGCCTTCTACATACAATTTAATCATGGGAAGACATGAACTAGAAGAATTCCAAGTCATGGCCTCTCTGTACCACTTGCCTAAAAAATTTCTAGTAAAAGAAGAAGTGGGGGTAGTTAAAGGAGCACAATGGGCTTCAAGAAAATGCTATGTGGAGACAATAAAAAAGGGTGAAAAAAGGCCTTTAGCTAAAGCCAACAAAGGAAATCATCTTTAAATAGTACCAATGATGTATTGTTTCAAGTAACTTTGTCACCATGGGTAACTATTTTGGCTGGAGTTGAATTACAAGAACCATGGAAGTCCCATCTGGTGTTGTTCCTCAAAAGGAATGAAAGCATATTTGCATCTTCTGCTCAAGAATTGAAGGAGATAATAATAGAAATTACTAAGCATAGGTCGAACATTGATCTAGCTGCTAAACCCGTAAAGCAAAATTTAAGAGGTTCAGTCCAAAAAAAAATTGTAGTCATCAAAAAGTAGATAGAAATATTGTTAAAGGCAAGCAAATAGAAGAAACCCAACATAGAGAATGGTTGTCCAATGTGGTAGTAGTACCAAAGGCAAGGGAAAATAAAGAATACGTGTAGTTTTAGAGATGTAAATAAAGCTCGCTCAAAAGATTGTTACTTGCATCCTTGAATAGATCAGTTAGTTGATGCCACGATAAAATTAAAGTTGTTGAGTATAATGGATACATATCAAGGAGATCACCAAATCTTACCTACTAGGGAAGATTAGAAGAGGGTAAGTTTTGTTACACATTTCAGTACATATTTTTATGAAGTGATGTCATTTGGATTAAAAAATGTAGGAGCTACATACTGAAGGTTAGTAAATAAAATTTTCTAAAAACAGATACGGTAGAATATGGAAGTATATGTAGATGACATTCTAGTAAGGAGTTAGCAAGAAGGGATCATGTCAAATATTTGGAATAAACATTTTTTGTGCTAAAACATTATGGATTGAAACTAAATCTCGCTAACTTTGTTTTCAAGATCAAAGAGGGAAAGTTTCTCACGTACATGGTAACTAGAAGAGAAACCAAAGTAAATCTAGAAAAAAAATAAAAGCTATACAAGAGATGCCTACACTTATAAATGTCAAACAAGTACAAAAGTTGAATGGAATGATAATGGCCGTAAGTCACTTTATCTCTTGGGTGGCTGATAAAAGTCTTCCATTCTTTTAGCTTTTGACGAAGGTAAAGGCATTTGAATGGATAGAAAAATGTAAATAAGCTTTTGAGCAATTAAAATAGAACCTAACTAGCCTGCCTCTACTCACAAAACTCTAAATAAGAGAGAAATTTTATGTGTAATTAGCTATCTCTGAAGTTGCACTTAGGTAAGTTTTGATAAAGAAGGATGGGGATTACCAAATTCTGGTTTATTATATCAATAAAAAGCTATAGGGGGTTGACACACAAACATTAAGATAGAAAAATTAATCTTAGCTTTGGTAGTCATTGCCAAAAAATTTAGGCCATATTTCTTATCATGCCTCGTAACTATTCTGACACATCACCCATTGAGAACCATTTTGTCCAAAACAAACAGTAAGAAGAATGGTTAAATAGATTGTGGAGTTGGGAGAGTTTGACACTACATATGAGCCTCGAACATTGACAAAGACATAGGTGTTGGCTAATTTCATGGTAAAAATGTATGAGAATAAAAATCACCCATCTTGGATGTTGCACATTGATGGGTGGTCATCTTAGAATGGAAGTGGAATTGGCATAATATTAACCCGTCCCAAAGGGGAGGAATTGGAATCTGAATTGCAGATGGCATTTGTAGCATCAAACCATGAAGTTGGATTTGTGGCTCTCTTGTGGGAATTAAGAAAGACTCAAGCGTTGTGAATACCAAAGATAATAGTATATTTAGATACGTAACTAGTCACCAAACAATATAATGGTGAATATGATGTAAGGGAGTAAACAATGAAAATGTACTTAGATCAATAAAGGAAATTGAGCAAGGGTTTTATGAATTTCAGCTTTGTCAGATTGCCTACGAGGAACAAATTTCTTAGCTAATTAATCGCCATGTTTAAATTGGAACTCCAAGAAAAATCATGTTGCTGAAAGTAGAGAAGGCTAATATTAGTGAAATATTTGAAAATGATGACTAGCGAACCCCCATACTTAGATTAATCTGAAGAGAAGAAATAGATTAAAAAAAAAAAAACTAGTAAAGAACGGCTAGGTTTGTCATCATAGGATAAAACCTCTGCAAAAGATTGTATGAACAACCTTTGCTCAAATAGTTGGGAAAGGATGAGTCTATCTACGTGTTGTAAGAAACACACGAAAGAGACTACGGGTCACACATAGAAAGGATCAATTTAGCAAGGAAATGGTAAGGGCAGGTTATTTTTGACCAACAACGAAAGAAGATGTCATGAGACTAGTGCAAACTTATGACAGGTGCTAAAAAGGCACGGGTAAAAGAAATTTCTTTTAGAGTATGCTTGGTTTTAGGAATTTAGAGTGAAAAGAAAAATGATAAAGAAAAGAAAATAAATAAAAGAAATTTAAAATTCTATATTGTATTTGATTGAAATAATTTCAATAAGAAAAGGAAAAATTAAGAAAAAAAGAAATAAAATTAAACAAAACTTTAAAATTGAAATTTTTTATAATTGAGAAAGAAAAGAATAAATAAATTAAATAAACATAACTGGTGAAATTTTTGGAATAAAAAAAGAGTTAAAATAGTTTTGTTTCCATTTTCCTCTCTATGTTGTGAGGAAAATAAATTTTTCTTCACTTAACTATAACTTCTTTCTAATTTTTTTTTCCATAAAATTTTCCTTTTTAACCAAACAATCGAAGTCATTTTCCTTAACATTTTCTTTTCTTTTCCTCTTTGAATTTAAAACATGAAACATAGTGTTAGTAACTGTGGATTACTTCATAAAGTGGATGGAAGTAGAGCTAGTAGCAAAAATTACAAGAAAAGGAAGTCATCAAATTCTTGTGTAAAAACATTGTATGTAGGTTCAGACTTCCTAGAAAATTAATTATAGATAACAGAAAATAGATTCAAGGGAAGATGATACGAGCTTGGTGTATAAAGAGATAAAGATTAGCTTAAAATTTAGTTCGGTTTATCATCCCCCACGTTATTTAGATGAAGATTAGCCAAAGATTAGTAAATACAATGTGAAATATTTCATAATTCACAAAATACTACATTGTCAAGCAGTCACGTTTTAGGTGGGACTTGAATCACAGATGAAAATTAACATTTGGCCGTTTTCTAGAAACTACCTTGTAAAGGATGTCTTGTTGTGATCAATATAACCATTGGCATCATTTGGCAATTACATTCGTGGAGTTCCACGTATTTGATTAGAACATAAAATTAGACTTAAAATTAAGAGTGATTATGCTAAAGGTCTCATATTTTATATATATTAATAGACTATTATTATTATTTTTATCATTATTATCATTATTATTATTATGGTTCATGAAACACAAGTTCAATTGTTTTGATTCTATTTTTTCAGTCAAGTCCAATTTTAAAAATTGATTTTTCAAGTAAGAACTAAGAACGCAGCCCATTATTCCAAGACATCTTGCGCAATGAATGTACAGTGGAAAAGTTCGGCCTTTTATTAAATTATTTAGTTAAATTTTTTTTATTAAAATAATCCAATTCCACAAAATTTGTCGAACTGGGATTTTCCATCTTTGTTCCAAATGAATTTCCACACTTGTAGAAGGTGGAATTACATAAATTTCCACCCTCATCGAGGGCAGAATTACACAAATTCTAAAATAATAAAATATATTGTATAATTTATTATTTTAAAAATAATATAATATTATGTTATGTATGAAATTTAAGTTACATATAGTGATTTGTGGTGTTATATTCAATTTTTTACATTTTTTTATATATAATAGTGAGTTTGGCGGTTTAGAATTTTTTAAATATTTTATAAATAAATTTGAGATATGTAAGTTTGAATATATAGTTATAAAATTGCAACAATGTCCAATTCAATACGTACACAAAGATGATACTTAAAAAAACTAAACCTTAAATCTAACAACCACGATGACCTTCAGTGCCACATGAAGGAGGTCTAACTATGTGTTGTGGATAACGTCATTGATTTGCTTCAAATGTAGCTCTATCATCAGAGTCGTGCTGCTCATCTTGTGTTGAAGATGGTGAGAAACCGATGAATGATATGGACGATATGTGAAAGTCGTGAGATCTTGGCAGGACTGTGTATCCAGAATGAGATGGTGTAAACTAAATCCCAACTGAAGGTCTGTAGGAATATGACTGTCAATTGGAAGAGCGTGATCGGCCCAACCAGGTGTTTGGATGTAAGTGGTGTCTAGTGGACCTGGTATATAGACATTAGGAGCCTCTACTAGTGTTGGGTAACATGAAGTAGATGGACCAAGTGCTTGATAGGAAATGGAAGGTCCAGGCATGTCACGTGATATGAAATCGGGGAGTACCGTACACCGGTATCTCGTACATGTGAGGTAGGTGACGGCAAGTCAGAGACAACTTCATATGGTGTAAAGTTCCTCATCATGCGTGATGCACACAGAGTCCACATATTTTGAAGGACATTATCATCATCGCGATGGAGGTCAAAGTGAAGGATCTGTTTCACCTAAAATGAAATATCATTGGGTCAATATTAGCACATAAATATGTAAATCGATATGACATCATACAATCTATGAAAATAATATTCAAAAGATAATTTTATTGCGTACTAGGTATGCAAAGATGCTACTCTGACCTAGTTTGTAGCCACTATCTACGAACTCCTTGACAAGACTGATATACCGACATGTAACTCACGCATACCACTCAGCATATCCATACACTATCCAAGGTATACGATCGTGGTGAACCTCTCCCATAATTACGTTATCCTATCTCGCTTATAGTGCAATGCAGTTGGCATGGCGTCTAAACCAATCTACTCGTACTCTACTAGCATGACAAACTCTGTGTAGGGAATCCCTCTAGCATGAGAGGTTGGCTGGTACATACTGTACAATCCCAAATTGGTGTAGCACTCCTCTCTACATGGTCATCTTGACAATATCGTATAGAATAAGTGGACTAGAATAGGCCTACATGTGCTGCCCTGCGTGACTAGGTAGTTCAGCATAGCACGCATCGGAATAGGGCCGCCATATAAACTAGCACACAACTGATACTTATTAGCAATATGAAAAAACTTATATATTGGTAGATTTCGTATTATAGAAGGCACAACTGACGTGACTGTGTGCCTCAGCATCCAAGATATCATGTATAATGCATAGTGTGAGAGTCACAGTCACAACACAGTGTTTGTCCCTACTTATCCATCTATAAAAAAGATAAGGAAATTTAAATTGAAAAGAAATAACACACTCTATTTAAATTAATTAAAAAAATCATTAAGGTAGTTATTACCATGCACCATAGGGTGCACCTGGCAATTCTTCATTAAGCACCTGAAGTGGACCTGTGTAAAAACTCTCATACTGACCTAATACAGGGCCAATACCAAGAATCCTACTCTATACCCATATCTACATATACAACATACACAAATAATATGCATACATGTTTCATACAATAATACCGTTAAAATAAAAAAAATACTTGTAAAAGAACATGAGCACAACCCATGCGTTTAGTACTTGCTGATGACATTGCACACAACTCGCGGTGTAAACATGTGAGCATGGCAGAACCCCAATAGAGGCAGTGTGCCTTGTTCAAGTCCTCTAGTGACTACAAATACATCAACTTCACCCTATTGCCCGATGAATTGGGAAGCATTTGAGGCCCAACAACAATAAAGCACAACAAACGGGCTTACCGTACAATATTTACATCAGTGTTGTCATAACTTGGGTGGTGATCCCATATGTGCAGGGCTAGTGTAAGCAATCGGATCATGGCACACTTGGAAAACTCTGAAAGATCTGGTTGAATGTCAAAAAATGTCTCATAGTATGCCTGCCATGTGACCTTACTCCTTAGAAGGTCACTCCCAGTAACCGACTCGTCAATGACTAACAGCTACCATATAACAGTCATTTCTTTTAGTGTAATAGTGGCCTCTCCCGATATTAAGTGGAACGTATGTGTCTCACATCGCCACCTCTCGACCAAGGTTGTAATCAGGTGCCAATCCAGTGATAGATGCCAACACCTAAATACTTCATAGACGTCAATAACATGTAAAATCTATACCATACAATCAGACAGATCATCTACACGAAGCATGCTCTGTCAACAATTCAAACTCGTACGATGGAATCTAAATCACCGACCTATATCGCCTCAGACCTATGACGGTCCTGTTTCCAAAGTAATGTACGATTTTCCAGCCCAGGCTCTATAACTTGCTCCATCCTATAAATTAGATAAGCATTAATTATTCAACCATGTAAATTCCAATTATCAAAAACATAAAAACTAACATATGAAAAATATTACAACAAAAAATCACATTATAACTCAATCCTATAATCAAAATTATAAGTTTTAGCATTTATAATTTTTATTTAAGTCAAGGACGATTTTGCATTAACTTTATAATAAGAATATGCTACCATAAGAACAAATTACCATTAATTCAAATAGCACAAAATATAAGTGTCTTAAAAAAAGTACATTAAAATATTCTGAACATACATTACGTTGTCATGAGCATTACAAAGATAATACATAACAACTACAATGTCGACCTAACAGCTAATTAAGTCATCTAGGTCAGGACGAGGATGCTATCTATTGTTAGGATGATGACACTGCCTGCTGTCGAGACAATGTTCTTGCTTGCTGTCTCGTGTATTGCTGCCTCGCACGAGTCTGGGACCAATCCATCTCGTTCTCAAGGCATGTTGTGAGATCTTGCCCCTTTTTCGTGCTTATGTGATGTGTCAGATTGTGTACTAATTGAAAAGGTGGAGTATCCCACATAGACTCTCCCCAAATTGGTTCAAACCTCCCTTGATATGTTTATAAATAAGCATTAAGGGAGTAAAATTTCTTTACATACCTTTAGAATTCAAATATTTCTTTCAGAAAATTGCAATCACATACGAACAAGGTATCCCATAAATCCTCCATCTTCCACACAAACATTCACCACTTCTTATCTTCACAACATGTGTACCATTCTCAGTGACCACATTCGCCGATAACATTCTATAGTCAAACATATGCACTCTATGGTGGACATATTCCTCTTCAATGATAGCATACTTCGTATGAGCCCAATCGGGCCACTCTCGCTCTTTCCCTCATATACCCAAGGCCATTTCCCGCCTATTCAAAAATGCACTGACAGCTCTCTCAAACGTAAGTTGAACTATTGCATAAATTGGGAGATGCCTTATTCCTTTAAGCACTCTATATATGCTTTCATTCATGTTTGTTGTTAAGATACCAGTACACCATCTGCCATCATGTGCAAGTGCCCGCTTACTTTTGTCAATAGCAGACAAACACTTAATAGCTCGGGGTTCAATTACCTTAATTTGCTCCATAATCCTATCAAATTTATGAGCTTGGTTTTGCGTCCCTACTCTTTAACACATATCTTTCAATTGCACTTTTTTGAAATGTTTGTTGAAATTTGAACATACATATCTAAGGTAGGAACGATGAACCCCTCGAAGCTCTGTAAAATCAAAATTAAGTTGCACAGCAAATATGATGCCTACGTGTCGATCAGAAATCAAGCAGTTACCTCAACCCCTCTAACAATATGCGTGTTGATCATGTTCAAAAACTACTGTCGCAACAAAGTAGTCTCCTATTCCACAAGTTCAAAACATAAGAGTAGAATTTGGTGATTACTATCCAATGCAACAACAGTTAATAACTTGTGATGATACTTTGTGTACAAGTGAGTTCCATCAACATATATCACCTTGCAATAATGTTGGTATCCATCAATGCACGGCTTGAATGCCCAAAACATGTAGTACAACATATGCTGGTGTGAGTGCTTTGTTGGGAGATTTCTCCACTCCATGACTGTGCCAGGGTTGAACTTTTGTAAAGCTCCCAAATAATATGACAACTTTCTTATTGAAGTCTCCCAAGTCCCCTACGCATTCTCAATGGCTCACTGCAAGGCATATCAGGCTTTTGCATAATTGATCTCATATCCATACTGATCCTTCACCATCTGCCTAATAGATTGTATCTTAAATGCTGGATTCTCTTAAACTATTCCCAACGACATGGTAGCTACCATATTTTTATCTAAATTAGCATGTTTCATGGATAGCTTGGTAGGAAACATATATGCTCCCTTTCACACTTTGTAATCTTTCACAACCTATAATGTTTGTGCATGCTAGCCCTCACATACCACCCACATGGATTTCTAGGCGTACTGTGCCTGCATGTTACATACCATTGTTGTTGTGTTCTTTCGCACAATGTACTCACGCTTGGCAACATGCATTGAGAAATCCTTAACTGTTACCTGCAATCATTTTTTATCTTTAAAAACCATACCAACTTTCAACACCCTTTTTTTATAATTATAAAACTGCCCCCATCTTCTGCTAGGAACGTCGATTGAATCTTGCTTGACGTCAGGACTAATATTAGAAAAGAATGGGACCGTCGGATATACCATTCTTTCTCTAGCTGCAGGCTTAGCCTCATGTATAGAATAACCTTTATCATCCTAGCCCCGTAGTGTCTTTGCAAATGCATCAATGTTAGCTTCTTCTTCGTCGTTTGTTCCATCCACCTCATGCCTCAACTTCGTCATCATCGACATCAAGATCATTACTACAATCAGATGCAGTCTTATTGTCATCTCCTTGTTCACAACTCTCTCTACAAGGTCCCCCACCATTATTTTTAAAAGATTGATCAGGTTCATATTCTACTAGAGCATTCGCTTTTAAATGTGTACTAGCACACGAAGTTGTGGTATATTGATGTGCTACTGAAGAGTCTCGAATATGGAATAGAGAAAAAGACACAGTCATTGCAGGTAGGGTTGTGAGTTGCTCAATAGTGGAATATCCCACTGCACTCTCAAAACCTAGTGACACTACTGGCTCATTATTAGTCTCATTGTGTTTTGTGTCAATGTACAACTCTAGGAAATTGATGTAGTTGTTCGAATTTAATAAGAATCTCAAATTTTGATCACCATCTACAGGTAGCAAAACAAATTGTTGTCCCTACAATATATCCCTCAAAACATGCTTTGCAAAAACCTTCAACCATACTTGTCCACTATCAAACCCCATCAAGCCATATAATGTTACTAGAAATTGCTCATAATTTGTGAAGTGAGAAAATATACCAATCTTGTATGAGTTCCAATCATATCCTATATAATGCTAACTTCGTACAATGTTACTTCCCCAATGCAAAATAATTTGTATGTTATTTCCCATCGATGTACCTAAACAAAAAAAAACAAATAATACATCAAGTTAGTGTTGTACTGCTAAATTTAATTTGACTACCTAATGTTCAAATATTCCATTATCAAACTATCAACTAATGTATAAATTCAAATACATAAATCATCACATAAACATAAATTTAAACAATTAACATAAACCATAACAAATTAAAATATAAATTATCACGTAAACATAGATTTAAATAATTAACATAAACCACGACAAATTAATACAAAAACCATCACATAAACATAAATTCAAATATAGATAAAATAATGAGTTATAAATTACAACAATTACAACAACAACCAATAAACATAAATTTAAATAATTAACAAAAATCATGACAAATTAATATATAAATCATCATGTAAACACACATTTAAATAATTAACATAAATCATAAAAATTAATATATAAATCATCATGTAAATATAACTTTAAATAATTAACATAAATTATGAAAAATTAATATATAACTCATCACGTAAACATAAATTCAAATAATTAACATAAATGATGACAAATTCATACATAAATCATCACACAAACATAAATTCAAATATAAATAAAATAAAGACTTATAAATTACAACAATTTCAACAAATTAATATATAAATCATCACATAAAAATAAATTTAAATAATAAACATAAATTATCAAAAACATATTAATTTTTTTTCTCTTCTTTGTTCCTTTCTTTTTCTTTGGTCTCTTCTTCCGCACCCCCACCTACTGCTATCGCCGCTGCTGACCACCGCCGCCTCACCCATCTGCAGTAGCACTCTCTCAACAACAAAACAAATCTACACATTTTCAATCTTACAAACTATAGATTCAAACTTAATTAAAATAAAAAGTTACCTTAATTACTGAATCAATTGAAAAAATTGACAATGGCTGAAGAAATTATTAAATATATCAAAGAAATCGACTGACACTCCTTATTCTCTGTCATTGCCGTTATCTTCCGTTTTAGTTTTAGGGAGAGAGTTGTATTAGTGAAAATAAGTTTAAATTTCGCCCTCAATGAGGGTGGAAAATCTCAATTCTAAAAACACTGTGAAATTGGATTATTTTAATAAATTTTTTTAAAAATTAAATAATTTAATAAAAAATCCTGAAAAAGTTAGTAAGGTATACTAAGTATTTTTGTTTCCCTTAAATATAGAAATACTACAGATATGAGTGGACACGATTCTCCACATTTCATTTTCAAAGATGCGAGTAAAAGTTTTGAGGGTAAATAGTTGATCTTTGATTGTAATGGATGAGGTATGTGAGATAAACCACTAAAAATAATTTTAAATATTAAAATTAAAATAGTTGTGCAAGGTAGAGAGATTATTGCACAGTGGCCTTCATTATTGATGTGATACGTTGATACAATAAAATATTGATAATGAATGAGTAAATAATTTAATGAACGAACGAATGAATGAAATTTTTAAAAAGATTTTTAAAATAAAACGGATGTTGGCTTGATATGTGGAGAAAAATTTAGGCCGAACTTTTCGAAAGATTTTTCCTCAAACCATGTTATTTTAATTTTTTTTTTAAAAAAAGTGAATGGTGAATGACTATCTTATCTTTCCGGTCCCAACTTGGACAATGATTGGTAATCAATTCAAGCTGTTTTTGTTTTCAGACGTTTAAATATACATCGGAAACTAGGTAATACACATGGTTATATTGGTTTTTAAATTTTAATGTATATTTTTAAATATTTTATTTTTTAAAAATAAAAAAATAAAAAAATAAAAATTAAATATATATTTTTAAATATTAATAATTATAAAATAAAGACCATCTATATCTTTGACGATATATAGATGCTAATTTGATTTAAAAAAATGTACAAAATAATTGAATAAATATAGTTTCATACGGCTATATTTAGACGTATAAAAATTAAAAGCATCATAAATTATTTTAGATTTTTTAAGTATAGATTATTTTATACCTTTTTTTTTTATGAAGTGTTAAAATCGATTATACATCTGATTCGAATTTTAAAAATAAATAAAAAATTTAAAAAGCCAAACCAAATATTTTTCTTAGGCTTGAGAGGAACCGTGCATCTGACTCTCGCCTCTTTAAATATCTCACCTAATATGAGATCCACCAAACCCCTAAATCTCAGCCGTCCATTTTTATCCCTCACAGTCTATTTATCTCCCTCTCCTGGGGTATGCATTGTGCCCCCAATTTCCTCAACTCTCGAGAAGTGATCCAGATCTCAAATCCAAGCACCTCGAGCTTCCCATTTACTCGCTGACCCATGGCGCTCCTGGTAGAGAAGACAACTTCAGGCCGCGAGTACAAGGTCAAGGATATGTCCCAGGCAGATTTTGGCCGCCTCGAAATCGAGCTGGCCGAGGTCGAAATGCCGGGCCTCATGTCCTGCCGGGCCGAGTTCGGGCCTTCCCAGCCATTCAAGGGCGCCAAGATCACTGGCAGCCTCCACATGACCATCCAAACCGCCGTCCTGATCGAGACCTTAACCGCTTTGGGCGCTGAGGTGAGATGGTGCTCCTGCAACATCTTCTCTACTCAGGACCACGCCGCCGCCGCCATCGCCCGCGACAGCGCCTCCGTCTTCGCCTGGAAGGGCGAGACCTTGCAGGAGTACTGGTGGTGCACCGAGCGGGCCCTCGATTGGGGGCCTGACGGTGGCCCAGATTTGATTGTGGATGACGGTGGTGATGCTACTTTGTTGATCCACGAGGGCGTCAAGGCCGAGGAGGAGTACGAGAAGTCGGGAAAGCTGCCCGACCCGAGTTCCACGGACAATGCGGAGTTTCAAATTGTGCTGACCATAATCAAGGATGGGCTGAAGGTGGATCCCAAGAAGTACAGCAAGATGAAGGAGAGGTTGGTTGGCGTTTCTGAGGAGACCACCACTGGTGTGAAGAGGTTGTACCAGATGCAGGCTAATGGCACTCTGCTGTTCCCTGCTATCAATGTCAATGATTCTGTTACCAAGAGCAAGGTAAATACTGATATTCTGGCGCGTTTCTTTTGTAGATCTGATATTATCATGCGATATTTGTGTGGGACTATGTGGCCGTTGATGGGCTTTGATTCATCTTGCTAAATGGATCTGGCAGATTTTTTTTTTCCTTTTTCGAATCTTGAAGCTTAGATCTATTCTAAATCTTGGAGTTCGGATGTCTTCATTGCATGTGATGATGACCTGTTCCTGGGATTCTGTTTTCGTATAGGTTACTTTATGCAAAAAATCCATCCCCATAACTGCTAATTTAGAATCCTTCTCCCAATTGCTGCGTCTTGGCTGTCTAGAATTAATTGGTTTCATGTGTATTACTTTTGAAATGGTTAGTACATCGATGTAACGGCTACTCAATCTGTTTTCTGGTGTATTTCAGCTTTATTTTATTATTGTGTAATCCTCTGTGATTGGTATGCTTTTGTTTCTACACACAGAAGAGAAACAACCAGGAGACGCTTTTAGGATGTAGTCAATCCTGGATAGCTTTTTACTTTGTTAATAATATTGATCATCACCTCATCTTAATTGTGCGTCAATCAGTTCGACAACCTGTACGGGTGCCGCCACTCTCTGCCCGATGGACTGATGAGGGCCACTGATGTGATGATTGCGGGAAAGGTCGGCGTTGTTTGCGGATATGGAGACGTCGGCAAGGGCTGCGCTGCTGCCTTGAAACAAGCCGGTGCCCGTGTGATTGTGACTGAGATTGATCCAATCTGCGCCCTTCAAGCCCTCATGGAAGGCTTCCAAGTCCTGACCCTCGAGGACGTGATCTCCGAAGCTGATATCTTTGTCACCACCACCGGCAACAAGGACATCATTATGGTTGACCACATGAGAAAGATGAAAAACAACGCCATCGTGTGCAACATTGGCCACTTCGACAATGAAATTGACATGCAAGGTCTGGAGACCTTCCCCGGTGTGAAGAGAATCACCATCAAGCCCCAAACTGACAGATGGGTGTTCCCGGACACGAATTCCGGCATTGTTGTGTTGGCCGAGGGTCGTCTCATGAACTTGGGTTGCGCCACGGGCCACCCGAGCTTTGTCATGTCGTGCTCCTTCACCAACCAAGTGATTGCCCAACTTGAGCTGTGGAACGAGAGGAAGAGTGGAAAATATGAGAAGAAGGTATACGTCTTGCCCAAGCACCTGGACGAGAAGGTTGCAGCTCTACACCTCGGAAAACTTGGTGCTAAGCTCACTAAGCTCTCTAAGGAGCAGGCTGACTACATCAGCGTCCCAATCGAGGGCCCTTACAAGCCTCCTCACTATAGGTACTAAACATTGAATTGAGAAAACAGTACACTTTTATGACTATTGTTGTTTCTTTTTGAAATATCTTTGGTGTTCTTGGGGGTGGGGAGCGGGGAAGGGTTTTAGCACTTTTGGGAGAGTCCGTTTGATGACTGACAATAAGCTGAAGAGGATTCGAGTCATTATTGCAGCTTCTCTTATTCTGTTTTATTTTTCCGGCATGATGAAAGTGTACTTGTTGCTTCAAAGAATCTATATGTATTCTGTTTTCTATAAAATGATATATTGCATTCAACTGCACCCGGAAAATTTTTTTAATACGCTTGCTGTGAAATGCTCGGTCCATATATCGTACTCGGATTCCATTCAAACAACTTAAAAATTGGGGAACTCAGAACAAGACTAACTAGACATGCAGTACCTGGCTAGTTGGTTTTTTATCATGCTTCATTGTTCTCTTTAGGAGCTGTTGGCATATATATTGGGTGTTTTTTTAAATATTCAATAGCAAATTAATATTTATGGATATACGTGCAAAACAATGTTTGAAAATATGCATGTTATATTGCGATATGTTTAGGGTATGTTTGCGAGGGGATTTGTTGGGGATGATGTTTTGTGATGATAAAGATGGAATTTATTTGAGTTTATGTATTTATATATGTATAACACGTCTAATAATAATTAGATAACGTGACAGTAATGATTAATTTGAGATATAAATATATATAAATGTGAGTATGGAATTGTGAATAAGTGTAATATTTAAAAAATAATTTTGAATGAAAATTTTGTTAAATAGTATATTTGACAATACAAAGTTTGAGTAGTTGTGTAAAGCTTTCAAATGGGGATCCATGTATAGGATTAATGTGTATGTATTGGCAATGACATCAGTTAGGTTATGTTGACCTTGATTGATTAGGCTCCATGAATTATTTTATCAAATTTAAGCCTTTATGATGATTAAAAGCTTTAATTAATTTTAAGTCTAGTAAAAAATTATTAAAATAGGATGATTAATTCTGATTAAATAATAATTCAAAATAATCTCAAAAAATTTTAATTCTATTCTTGAAAGTGAACATTCTCTTAGAAAATAAGGGGAAATTTACATTGCTCCCCTAAGTTGTATATTAGATATCATTTTTAATCATCATTTTAAATCTGTGATATAAGAACTTTGTGTCTTTCATCAATAATCATACATATATATATTTTTTGTTTTATCAACCTTTTCAAAATAATTGGATATATTATATTTAAAGTATTAAATGTGAAACTGTATCTGTAATTTATATAAATATATAAAACAGTTAATGAAAGCAATCTAGGGAAGGAGATAGGTAAATTGCATAGTTTGATGTACAAAACAATCTCCCATAACAGTTAATGAAAACAATCTAGGGAAGGAGGTAGGTAAATTGCTTGGTTTGATGTACAAAACAATCACTGTATTTGGGAGACGGGGCTGAGTGAAAGATGAAGTTTGGTGTAGGATTTACTAGGATGTGTAATATGTAGATTGTGTGATAATGATGTTTTAAAAATTTTGATTTATTTAAATATATATATATATATAATATTAATGATTGAATAATGTAGTTGTATATGTATGCACATGCATATACACGCATATACACACATATATGTAATGATTAGTTCTAAAGACATATATATATTATTGTGAGTGGATGTGTGTATATATATATATATATATATAAGTATTAATTTGATTGTAAAAAAATAATAATTGAATAATAATTAATTTGTAGGTGTGTGAAGAAAAATTTAAATTTAAATTTGGATTTAAATAAATATTTATTGAATATGTTTGATAATGTGTGTTTTATAGAATGTATGAAGATGGAAAGGGGTTCCAAACATAACCAAGAACTCTTAATTGGACATACATGTTAACATTTAAAAATAATATTCTCTTACAAGTTTACATTATATTTAGCTATTTATGCTTTAAACATGTTTTATATCCATTCTTAAATGGATGCTGTCAAAGTCACTTGAAATGACATCTAAACACTATTAATAATCTTTTTTGAATAGTTTATTTGGTTGTAACAATTAGGTTTGAAAAATAAAACCCAAATGTTAAATTTGTGTCGCGCAATCTATATGGGCCACTGTACAATCAATCAACTGGAATGGTCACAACCGACAAGAGTTTGTTATTGATTAAAGGCGTTAAGAATGATAGTGCAAAATGTTCTCTTCATTGCGAAGCGTGTATTCTTTGGCCTCTAGTGCTTTATTATGATCTAAAATTTCATTTTAGATTTCAAACTTCAACCTTGACTATTTTATTTAGATGCTCTTCAAAATCTTACGAAAGCCTTTTTGACCATGTTGAATGATATGTAAGCCTTCATTTTACATGGATCATAAATCTTACATGAGCTCTTTGACCTAGGGGTTTGATGTCCTCGGTGTTTTCCTTGTTTTTTAAATGAATTGTTCTTAATTTGTTCTTATGTTCATAATTTGCAAACTTTTGCAAGCTGTGTGTGTGTGTGAGACATAATTCTTCAAAAGTCTAGTAGTATTGATTTATGGCCATCTTCAAGTTCTTTATGAAGAATCTCCTTAGTTATCATATAATCAAATTCTTGCAATGAATTATCAACTACACAAAATACATAAAATTATAGTGTGACATATCCATGGCTGCTTGTACAATAATAATGATGTTGTCTATTAAAATTTTCTTCCCCTTTCCCCACTCTTAACTCACATTGTATTTACATGCATATCTAGTCTTTTTTGAGCTAATTTGGTGGAAGTGTGGCTAGCACAATCCTTCGACCACAAGATAATAATGTGCATTTGTTGGTGGTTCCATTATAACTCACTTTATCAAATTGTCATCACCTCCCTATTAAAACATAGCTATGTGCATTGGTATTATATCATACACCTCTTCATAACTACCAACACCAACACAAAGAGATATAAGTACTCTCTTTATTACGTTGACCTTTCCATAGCAATTTATGTTGGAACGATTAACAATAGAAAATGATAATTTATTCAGCAAAAGTGTGCTTGTCAAAGTTACACAACTCCACTTGCCTACAATTAAAATAGCTACTCTTTCACTTGACATCTTACTTGAAAAGTACTTTGTTCATCATCTACCTTTTTTTTAACTTGTACACTCATATCCTAAAATGTCACCAAATTAATTCCCTCATCTAGCCGACAAACATATACTTTCTCCAAAAGTGGTACTTCATCATTATATTCATCAATTACGATTTCTCTACCATTTATTTTATCCATCTCTCTTTTGTTAGGACATTGACTAGTAATGTGGCCTCGCCCTTGACACCTAAAACATAACATTTTTATTCCTAACACCAAAAGTAGCATTAGATGTGTCTACCTTTGGTGTGTTAACCTTCACTGTACCCGATTGCTCAACTCTTTCCTCCTTGATTAACGAAGTCCTACCTACCGATCTATTTGATGATTGAAATGTAGTCTTATCTCTTCTTTCAAGTTGTTTATTTAGATTGATTGTCTTTTGAACCTTATGCTACAACTCTACATCATGTTCTGGCTCAATAATATCTACAATATCTCTATGCAATCCACTTGAAACTTGCAATGATTGCTTCTCTATTTTTGACTACATTTGCCTACATCATCATCATCTCCATATTTGTAAAACAATCCCCCATGCTAACTATTCTATGTTAAATTCTAGTGGTTTTAATATAAATATTGATGGTAATGACTAGACACAAATCAATGCCTCAGCATGATGTTGAGCTCATTCCAAGTGTGAATAGGACATTAACTCGTTATCCTCTTGCTCAAAGATAGATGGTCCCACAAAATCATTGCATAATCCATAAACTCCACATCTACCAAGTATGCCATTTGCAACTCTATATATTGATAATCATCGAAAACGAGCTCTATTCAACATCGCCACTCTACATGAACCTTTAGATTAGACTTTCCTTGAAATGAAGAAAATTTTAATTTAATTCCCTTCAAGGTATATTCCTCCTCATGAGCTCTACAGTACTACCTCCTTTGCATCTCTTGGTGGTCACCATCTTCAATAGTGGTTGCAAACTTATCACTCAAAATTTTTCTTTAGTGATGAATTCTTTTGCTAGCCTTTTCTTGCCCAGGTGTATTGTTGAACCATAACCTGTGATACCTCAACACAATCCAATCTTTGATGAATAACCTTCATCTCACTCCTTAAGAGCTTTCTCATCTTGTTTGAAGAATCTTCCATTAAAAATTTTGCATCAAAATTTGAAGTCATGTCCTCATTGTTTGCTAACTAATTTGATTTCTCACAATTTACTAGTCGCCTGTCACTTTGTTCTCAATAATAAGCTCACCATTCAAATTCTTATGCCTTATTTGGTGAAATTCAAATATTGTCTTAAAAGATTTGATTTAGGGTGTGAAAAATGTATGATGCTATTATGGTGTAAGAAGCTCTATCAGAATGAACGAAAGAGGACATGATTGGTCTGAAGCAAGGGATGATCGATCAAAACAAATATTGACTCTTTAAAATCAAGATTGCATGATGATGCGGTCCATTCAACTTAAGCAAATAGCACCATGATCGGTCTCGAAGCAATAACTTGGTAGAAACAAGGACTCTAAAATTTGGGTCACAGAGGGGAAGCAATCAATCCTCGCATGAGGAATTGAAAGTGATTGATTGTGATGGATAAGCAATTGATTTGCCTTTACACTAAAAGCTATGGGAATAATCTCAAGATGACCAAATTGACTTGACTTAAGACATGACAATCTTGGTCTATCATATAGGAAGGATATGATAGAGTTTGATTTAGAAACAACAACAATGTGACATTTTTTTTTAACTATATGTAATAAAATTATTGAAAAAAATGAAGGGAACACAAAGATACACACATAAACAAGCACACAAAATAACAAGAAATAGACAAGAAAAGTTTGTTGTTTCACATCTTGCTTTTAAATTAAGAAATTTGATACAGTTTAACTCAACATGGAAGACTCATGAAATATGGTACGAGGATTTAAATGGAAACCTAAATCCAACTTGAATTCTAATGCACAAATGTTAACTTAAACACAATGAATTCAAGAACTCAAAAAAAAATAAAAATCCATTAATGACTGGATTTGTGAAATCCACAAGAATTTGTGAATCACTCAAAATTTTAAAAAAAACTAAATGACTTTATTAAAACTAATAACCAAAACCAAATCTAATGTTTAATGAAAAGAATTCAATATTTATAGTCCTAACTAATGTTACAAATTTAAGAACTTTAGAGAATTACACATTAGAAAAGTTGGGTCTAAAAGCAAGCAATTAGGTCTAAAAAATAAAACCTATTCTATGTATGCATCATGTGATCGATCTGGCTTTATTGGACATTATCTACATTATTGATCATAGGTGTTTAAGATCATTTTGAGGTGATGTATGTTGACATCACTTCCTGACAAAATAGAGTTAGTTTAATAATCGCTCCCCTCTTAGCTTGGGCAGTTAAACTATGGAATGAGCAGCTAATCTAGTAATAGATATAACAGTGGTTGCGGGCTAAGGTGGTAGATGTATTCTATAAATAGTTACCTATTTATCAAAGCAATCAGGTTATAAAGCAAATACTATTTTTGGTAGTTACTATTTTCGACAATTGCTATTTTTGGTAATAAAATATTGGAGATAATCATGGAAGAGGGAGGGGAGCATGAGGAGAGAGCATTCTCGGCTATCTCACCTGCCCAAGCTCTATGTTTCCGAAAGGAGCTAGTCACACCTACCAACTCGATCTATAACATCCTTTTGGATCGGTTAAACGAAGCGATCTTAGAAGTAGTCAACATGGCTCTGGCGAATAGGGGCAAGGCAACCTAAGGTATGAGTAGAGGAGTGACGCCTCAAGCTATAAGCTCATAAATGGAAGATAGTGGTAAAAGAATGCAAGTAGGGAACAGGTGGAAAGGGAAGTGTATCTTTCTCCGATGAGGAGCTGAAGAGGTTGAAACGATAAGAAGAGTGTAAACAAACTGTAGTAGGTTTGCTGTCCCCCCCAAAAGTGTGGGCAGAGCTTGTCCCTGAGGGAATTAAATGCAAGGTCTTTTAGATGATGCTAGGTGGTTTGGCTTAGAGATGGTTTAATTAGCTAACGATTGTAGTGATCAGGAATTTTGATGATTTTGTGAACTTATTTCTTTATTAGTTTGCAAGTTGTAAAAGATATAAGAAAACACTAATACCTTTATTTGATATAAGGCAAGGAAATGGTGAGCCCTCAAGGATTATATTTGTCGTTTCTTGAGGTTAGCTCTTGACGTTGCATTTATGACTCAAGAGGTTATAGCAAGTGCATTTGCATAAGGATTAAGGGAAGGAGATTTTTTCAGGTTGTTGGCTAAGAGGCCTGCGAAAGACTTTGATTAGACTTTGTTTTGAGTTGAGAAGCATATTATCATGGAAGAAGTATGGTGGGAAAAAATGATTAATCATAGGGTGGTTTGGGATGACAAACAAGTAAGGCCAGCATTGTCCACTGTAGTTGAAGAAAAAACTATCAGAAGGTTTTCTAAGGGTGAGGAGGGAGCAACTCCTTATAGTTTTGTAGGATTCTGGCATAATCTGGTAGCCTCGAGGTGGGTTCTTATCTTTGAGAAATCCCTAAAACAATAAATATTGCAAGCTTCACACTTAGTTTGAGCATACAACTAAAGGATGTTTTAACCTTCTAAAGCAAATAGAAAATCTAATCAAAAGGGCTTTTTTTAAAGAATTTTTCAATAGGCAAGGAGTTAGGAAGGGAAAAGAGAAAATATTAGAAGGAGATGAAGAGGAAAGGCCGCTGACATGAGGACTCGTAAGGATGATGTATGGGAGCTAGTCTTGTAGGGAGTGCATCATAGCAAGTATGGGGAAAAGAATGAAGTTCACATAAGAAGAACAAGAGGGAGTTGTCCTAACCTTAGCTTAGAGGACCTTTGGAGGATTGCAACCTCTAATTTCGACACCCTAGTGATAATTATGACCATAGCCAACTATGTTGTAGCACGGTGTTTTGTAGATAGTAGGAGTTTAGTGGACATTTTAGCATACTTGACATTTCAAGAAATGGGGATTGGGAGAGAAAAATTAGAACCGAAAAGTTAGACGTTGTTTGGGTTCACTAAGGATGTTGTCTAGTCAATAGGGAAGACTGCCTTATCTATCACAATTGGGCAGATTGGTGTAGCCAAAAATAAAATTTTACAGTTTCTTTGTTATAGAGATGGTGTTAGCTTATAATGTAATATTAGGATGGCCAGCCTTGACTGAATTCCAAGTATTAGTGTTCCCATATCATTCAACTTTAAAATTTGTAGTTGGAAACAAGGTTAGTATTGTGACTAGAGATTAGCTAATATCTTGAAAATATTTTGTTGAAATGACAAAAAAAATCGAAATAAACCTAATAGGTGAAAATAATGCCAAGCACCTCCTTTAGATGGAGCCTGTAGAAGAATTGTAAGCCTAGGAGCAGGCATGGTTGCCTAAATCGAAGTAGAACTAGGGGAACCTTGGAAGTCATAGTTAATGATTTTCTTGAAGGCAAACCCTAATGTCTTTGTGGCATCATCAAAAAAACTGAGGGGATTTGACCCAGAGGTGGTTGAGCATAGACTGATTGTGGACCTAAGGGCTAGGCTCATCACGTAGAAGTTAAGAGAATTCAATTTAAAAAAAAACTACGGCCATATGGCCACTGCTGAATGCTGGACACAATGAAGAGATACAATATCTGGAGTGATTGTTTATAGTGGTCATCGTACCAAAAGTAGTAGGGAAATGGAAAATGCGTCTAGATCTTAGAGATGTAAATAAAGTGTGTCCTAAAGAATGCTACTTGTTACCAAGAATAGGTTAATTAGTTGATGACGTTAGGGTGGGATTGGAGTTGCTCAGTATGAGGGACTTATATCAAGGATATCATTAGATCTCGATCGAAAAAGATGATTGAAATGGGTAAGTTTTGTCACCCCTTTTGGGATGTATTGTTTCAAGGTTGTGCTATTTAGACTTAAAAACGTTAAACCCACATATCAGAGAGTAATGGATAAGGCATTTTGGCACAAAATAGGAAGAAACATGGAAGACTACGTGGATGACATGCTGGCTAGAACAAAATATAAGAAGGATCACATCAGAGACTTAGAGGAGACCTTTGTAGCATTAAGGAAGTTTGGGCTTAGGTTAAATCCAAGTAAGTGTGCATTTAGCATCAAGGGAGGGAAGTTTTTGGGATATATGGTGAATAGAAGGGGAATTGAGGCCAACTCAAAAAAGATACGAGCTGTGCTAGAATTGCCAACCCTTAAACTATAAGACAGTTACAAAAGTTCAATGGGATGATAACTACCTTGAGCTTTTTATCTATCAATCTGTTGATAGAAGTCTCCAATTCTTTAAAATCTTAAAAAAAGGACAAGACCTTTGAATAGATGGGAGAATGTCAGTACGCCTTGGATGAGCTAAAGTAGTATTTATCTAGCACACCACTCTTGGAAAAACCAGAACAAGGGGAATGATTGAACATACATTTGAAGATATTTTAGAAAACAATCAACTAGGTCTTGATAAAGGAAAAGGAAGAGCCTAAAGCTCCGATCTATTATGTAAGTAGGACCATGCAAAATTAGAGCTAAAATACACCAAGATGGAGAAGGTAATTCTAGCATTAGTTATGACTCCTTGGAAGTTAAGGCCCCACTTTCTTGGGCACCTTATTATTGTCTTCGCATGGCATTCCCTAAGGGTAATATTAACTAGACTGAGGCCTTAAGAAGGATAGTCAAGTGGATAGTAGAGTTGGGTGAATTTGATATCTCTTACGACCTAAGAACAACCATTAAGGGTTAAGCATTCGGTGATCTTGTAGCAAAAAATGCTGAATGACATTCAACCTTGGATGGTTTAACAACATAGCTTGCTGGTAGGATAGGTATCGTTCTAACTAACTTTAAGAAGGAAGAATTTAAACATAGATTGCAATTAACTTTTTGGGCTTCCAATAACAAGGCAGAATTCGAAGTATTACTTCAGGACATGAAAATTGCCCTTACGCTGAAGATCTCTAGAATAGTCACATGCTTGCACTCTTAACTTGTGACCAATAGTATAATGGGGAGTTCATAATGCGAGAACAAATCATGAAAAGTTTTGTGTAGCAAATAAGAGAGTAGGCAAAAAATTTTGAAGATTTCTAATGTTACCAAATTTCCAAAAAATGACAAAGTAGATTCTCTAGCAAAGTTGGCTAGAATGATAAAGCTAGTAGAGCCCAAGGGAATCACATTGCAAACTATTGCACTTTAAGTGATTGGGAAAATAACTAGAGAATTCCCATATTGGAAGCTCTGGAAGGCAAAGACATTGACAAAAAAATGCAATGGGGGGTGGTCAAATTTTTGAAGATAGGAAAAGCTCTTTAGAAAAGAACATATGGGCAACCCTTGCTTAAATGTTTGGGCATAGGCAAAACAAAGTATATCTTATGAGAAATTCATGAAGGGTGATGTGGGTCTCATACAGGAGGAATCAACCTTAGAAGGAAAATCATCTACATTGGGTATTTTTGGTCAACCTTAATAAAGGATGCAATGTGAATGGTCCGAGCTTGTGACAAATGCCAGAAGAATGCTAATTATTCCAACATATTGGCGTAAGAAGCCAACATCATGGTGTCACCCATCCCTTTTGCAAGGTGGGGTGTTGACATAGCAAGGCCTTTTCCATTTGTGGCATAATAGAAGATGTTCCTTCTAGTAGCCTTATATTACTTCACAAAGTAGGTAAAAGGAGAAGATGTTCCTTCTAGTAGCCTTAAATTACTTCATGAAGTAGGTAGAAGGAGAACCAATAGCTTGGATAACCAAGAAAGAAGTCATGAAACTTCTGTGTTAAAATGTAGTATGTTGATTTGTGGTGCTTAGAGAGTTAAATATGGATAATGAAAGGCATTTTAAAGGAAAAACCAAGGCATTGTAACGGAAAAACCATCCAAAAATGGTGTAAAAATTGGAAAATCCATTAGAAGTTTAATGTGGCATATCATCTGCAAACCAATAGGCAGGTGGAAGTAATCAATTGAATTATTATTCAAAGTTAAAAAATTATGATTGAAAGGTCCAAAGGCAACTGGGTAGATGAGTTGCCAGAGGTCCTCTAGGCATGTCAAATAACAACTACCACCACAACTTAAGAGAGCCCATATTTTTTAACATATGGCGTGGACATTGTAATTCCCATGGAGATTGGGGAGGAATCCCAGCAAATCATGGCATATGACTTAGAGCAAAATGAGTAGGTAATGAAGAATGAGCTTATGTTGATAGAGGAAAAAAGAAGCAATGCCAATTTAAGGAGCTTGAAATATAAACAATGAGTCTTTGCTTTGTTTAACAAAAGGGTATGAGAGTGGAAATTCAAAGAGGGGGGACTTGACACTACGCGTATTATAGGCTATGCAGCCGATAGGAAAGCTAGAGGCAAAATGGGAGGGGCCGTACAAAATATAAAAGGTTCGGCCTGGATGAAGTTATAAATTAACTGATATGCCAACAAAACATATGGGAGGACCATGGAAAGTATTTAATGTGAAAAGATATTATAGCTGAATACCCCTACACTAATAACCGAGCTTTAAATATTACGAGCTATAAGTTGCTCATTGGATTATAGGTTGCCTAATACATTTTGGGTTACAAATTGCTCATCAGAATACAAGTTGTTCACCAGGATATAAGTTACTCAATATATTCTGAGCTCTAAGTTGCTCACTGGGTTATAAGTTGCTCAGTGGATCTAAGCTACAGGTTGCTTATTAGGCTATAAGTTGCTTAATATATTTTGAGCTACAAGTTACTATCCAAGTTACAAGTTGCCTAATTTATTCTGAGCTACAACTTGTCCAATACTTTTTGAGTAATAAGTTGCTTATCGGACTACAAGTTGATTAATATATTCTAAGCCATTAGTTGTTTACCAAGTTACAACTTGTCTAATATATTTTGAGCTATAAGTTACTTATTGGGCTACAAGTTGCCTAATAACTTTGAGTTAAAAGTTGCTTATTGTACTTCAAGTTGCCTAACACATTCTGAGCTGTAAGCTGTTTATTGGGCTACAAGTTACCCAATATATTCTTGAATTGCAAGTTGCTCAATAAATTCAAAGCTACGGACTACAAGTTGTCCAATAGATTGTTGAAATTCCTTGCTACAAAACCAGAAATTTGTTTCAAGTTTCATGTTGCTTGCTATTTAAGTTAACTCAAGTTATTCAAATGAACAAATTATTAGTTAATTATTCCATTGCACTAAACTTAAGAATTATAGAAAGTTTGCCATTTTAATGGGCTAGCTGTTCTATTGCTCTAAAATTATGAGTATTTTGGGATGAAGATGCACGAGGAGGTACCAAGGTAACCAATTTGAACAAATTAAACTTTCATTCACAAAAAAATATTTACATTACATCGAAAAAAACAAAAAAAGGGAGAAGGGGGAGAGGGAAATATTAGGGGTTAAACTAGCTACACCCTTCATTGGCCTTAGCCTTTTCTTTTGTCTTGCGCACTTCATCGACAATGTGCTTAAACTCCTCAGGTTGTTAAGGTTCGCATTTGCCTTTTTCATGCCTAGTTAAATCATTTGATTATAGCACACATTAAAACTGGGATGTAGTACAAAGTGGCATGATGGGCAAAAGTTGTCTGATAATCCTTGGACTCTTAGTATTCCTTCAATTTGAGTTTTCAGTACTTGTTTAGGTGCTTCTCTTCAGAACTCGTTAGAAACTCCTTGCCTCCCTTTTTGGCTTTAGCTGGGGCTGCCTCCAACTCTTTAGAAAAATTCTATTTTCGGATAGCCTTATCCTCTTTGAGTTTTTTGTATCTAACTTCTAGATGCTACATCTGTTGGGCTTAAGAGTTTGCTACGACCTCAGCCTTGGTAGCTTGGGCTTCACCTTTTTGAGGCAACAGGGCCTTAGTCTCGACCTCCAAAGAATGTTTCTTCCCCTCGGGCAAGGAGATCTTGTCAGTAAGCTCTTAAGTCTGAATTAGCTATGACTATAGCTAAACGACCTATTTGTTCATGCATATAATATGCCACAAGGACCAAATAATTGGAACTAAAGTATTTATATAGAAACAAAAAAAATAAAAAATAAAAATGGAATAAGAATCCATACCAGTGTGGCATTTAGCATAGAATTTTGGATAACTTGGCTGGGAGGGAGGTTGCGAGCTAGTTTAGCTTGAAGGGAGATTATGCCTCCACAAATTGTTCACAGGCTAAATTCTCATCCCTTAAGATGAATAGCTTGGGCCTTTGTGGAAGGGGGTGTTGAAGTTGGTGCATTGGGCTACAGAGGTGGAGTTGGTTGGGGAGAAAGAATAAGATAAGACGTAGGAGGAGTAGGTTAGGGTTGCATTTGGATGACCAATGGGGAAGGGGGTGGATGAATCATCTACTAAGATATGTGTTAGATCGTGACCTCACCAAGGAAAGTCTGACAAGCTTGGTAATGTAGCCTACGGTTGTGAAGAGGGTGGTAATGCTTTGAGTGGAGATCTAAAGATGGGGACATAAGGAAGATTAGCCTCCTTGGACTCGTCCCTCTTCCTTTTACCCTTCCCTTTATAATCGCCGTAGGTGGTAGTCAACAGTTCTTTCATGACTTCACCTATATAGATAACAAAGATAAGCAAAACATCACTCTGAACCAAGTAAATAGGGGTACTTACCAACTTCATTATAGAGCTCATTAGGATGTTAACTGAGGCTAAAATAAAACAAAACCCTAGGGTGGGTTATCACCTTCAAACTTATAAAAAGTTGATTTAAAGTAAAAGCCTTTATCGTAGTATCTAGAAGGGGTTTTTTTAGAAAATTAAGAGGTAAAAGGGGAGTAGAATGGGAAACAACTGGGAATAGCTTGACAACCCCTCCTCTCCTAGCTTGGGTGGCTAACTTAGAAGTAGGTTGGGAGGTGGTTGTGGGCTAAGGTGACTGATGTATTTTTATCAATGAGTACCCAGTTATCAAAGCAACATGAGCTACAAAACAAATACTATTTTTGGTAGTTCCTATTTTAGGAAATTACTATTTTTAGTAATCCAGGGAAATAGAAGCCATATCACGAGTGATGCGATTTAGGGATCCGTTGAAATTTTTTTAACATTTATTATTTTTATTGTTATTTATTAATGGGCTTTATTAATAAGATAGGTCATATGAGCTTTTTATGTTAGGGTTCGATAGGATTTAATATAAAAAGTATTTTATTTTGTTAAAACACACAAATTTGAATATTATGAATTTGAGAATTATGAAACCACTTAGTTTTCTTTAGAGATGATAACATTTAAATCGATTCAACATGAGTGATTCCTGAGTGAGTCATAACGTATCAATTGATATTGGTGTATCGATTGTGACTATCCTATTACATCGTTTATCCAATTTTGGATTCATTTTGGTTTCAGTACGTTGAGTCGGGCACCTTGATATACGATTCACGTTCTTGGAATCCAATTTAGGTTCAATTTAATTTTTGTTCTTCCGTTGCCTTCCTCTGATCATTTTAGTTGGTATCAGAGCTGGTTGTATCGAATTATAATTCGATACTCGGTCCAGATTGAGTAGAAATAAAAAATACAGAATTAAAAAAAACTAAAAAAATTAGAATTAAAAAAAAAGAAAAATCAAAAAATTTTTTTGAAAGGGGTAGACGACATTGGTGGAAGTTCCAGTGCCACCATCACTACCGTTTGATAGTCACACACAAGTCAGAACTTAGTCTCCAGGCTGATCATCACTAGCGCCACCTATTCTAAACCTAATCATCACTAAAGTGCTGGACCAAATGCGTTCTCCAGCCCGGAAAAAATTGCTGCAATTTCTGGTCTTCCACCACCTGTTCGGTCTCCTTGCCACTAGGACTCAACCGCCCTCTAAGGGCTCTACCCTCCCTTAGCCTAAGACACCCTTCACACAGCCGGTAGTTGTTGTTTCTCAAGTATCATCGCCACAGCCTTGTAACACCCCAGCTAGGTTTGCCAAGGAGGAAGAAAAGGCATTTGATTTTGGGCTGACCACATTGGACTAGGAAAGTATTGGATTGATTGCAAAATTGGGCCAGAATCGGCAACGACCAAAAAAAAAAATATTTGAATTAGGCTGGTCCAGGCCATTTGCTTGGACTGAAGGTCATTTGGGCGAGAGATCTACTGGGTCGAGAAAAAACTTCACTTGGGCTAGGTTGTGACAATTGGGGCGAATTGGATTGGACCAAAAAATAAACAAGGAGAGTTGCTGGGTTGAAGACTTGGGCCATTTCAAGTTAAATTGCTTATTTTTTTCTTGGGCTGAATTATTTCTGGGCCAGAATTAAAAAAAAAAAATTGCTGGGCCTATTGTGCTTTTGGGCCATTTCAAGAAAAAATTAAGGACTTGTTTGGTTGTTGGGTTTTCTAGGAGAAAAAAAGACAGTGGAAAAAAAATACAAAAGTGTGAAAAAATTGAAAAAATTGCAAAAAAATAGAGAGTTAAAAGAAAAGGTGTGACAACAAAAAAAAAAAAAAAAGAGGAGGGGAAAAAAAGGAGAGGGTTGAAAAATTGTGAGGTTAAATAACAACTTTATCCTATTATGTCTAGACATCATGCAGGTTAGGTTGAAAATTTTGATGATATTAAATGTAGATATAAAGTCTTTCACTGAAAAATTGAAGATAATGTCTAAAGCAATTCAAAAGATCTCTGGAATTATGGATAAAATAGATGATTGATTGAGAAAGGTTAAGGAAGCCAGTGATATTTTTACCACTTATTCAGTGCTTGATAATAATTTATTGTGCTTAAACTATTTCCAATGAGGGCACTCAATTAGTGGGTATCCAAATGAGGAAGTTGATGATTACATTGGTTTCAATCGACTGAAGGATGTTAAGAAAAGCTCATCAATGAAGATGTTACCTGTGAATGAAGAGAGTAGGGAAGAGGTAGAATTCAAAGACATACAGCACAAGGATAATGATAGTACTAGCGAAGGTTTGGAAATTGATGAGGAACAAAATGAACAAGAAGAAATAGTAGAAGTTGCAGTTGAAATTGAGGAAGATAAATTGATAAGGAAGAATCCATAAAAATGAAAGTGGAGGTTGATGACAAACACAGAAATGAAGAACTAGTAAAAGATTGAAAAATTGAGCTTCTACAGAACCATGTGTATATTGATCCATTTGACCATTTGGTAAATGCTCTATCCAATTGTGCTGCACAGGAGTTGAAAATTTTTCTATTTGCAGAGACTACACATACATATCTGGATAAGTCGTTGGTGATTTTTCATATTCCTTTGCATGGTTTTCTACTAATATTTTTGTGTTGGAGTTATGGGAAGATGAAGTTGAAGTTTCAACGGGATGATGAAAATTTAAGGAGCTTCCAGAGATTCATGTTTGATCCCTAAGGAGACAAGCTTGAATTGAGGACAATTCACCTTCAAGATGAGGGGTATGATGCAATCTAGAATCCGTCGAACTTTTTTTAGAATTTTTAATTTTTATTTTTATTGATTAATGAGCTTTATTAATAAGTTGAGCCATATTGACTTTTTAGGTTAAAGTCCAATAGGATGTAGTATAAAATGTATTTTATTCAGTTAATACACACAGATTTGGATATTATGAATTTGAGAGTTATTAAGCCACTCAATTTTCTCTGGAAATGAGAACATTCAAATCGATTCAACAGGAGTGATTCTTGAGTGGGTCGTGACATATCAATCGATCTGGGCGTATCGATTGTGGCTGTTCTATCATGTCGTTTATGTAATTCTGGGTTCATTTTTGTTTCAATACGATGAGTCGGGCAACTTGATGTATCGGTTCTCATTCTTAATATTTAATTTGGATTCAATTTAATTTTTGATATTTTGCTGCCTATCTCTAATCATGTCAATGAGGCATTGAGATTAATATTATAAAATGTTCCCCTTAATGCCAAACATGTACTCTTGGCCTTTAATGCTCCATTTTGATCCAAATCATCATTTTTGAATTCCAAATCTAGGGGTAAAGGAGTAGGAATGTCATGTTTACTCTTATGTGTAGTTGACCATGTTTAAGAAATGGAAGCACTCGTTGAGAATGGAAATTGAGTGAAAATTTTAATGCTTGTTGCTGGATAACAGTAAAAATTTTCTGATAATGAGTTTAATAATTATAGCTTGAGTCACATTATTAGGAGGATAATGAATGTGTTGAGGACACTATGACAAAATGGAATGCATATAACCATTTTGAAGCAAGCTCGTAATTTGAGGTTTCCACATGGGCTTACCTTTGCATATTTAGTGAGTCGTAGTAGATATAATAGTTGACCTAGTCAATTGGAATTAAATGAATGCATTGAATAGATGAATCCTACATGAAGTGTGGTCTAATAAAGCTGTAAATTATGCATTCTTGAAAGCTTTTGAATGCATCGCACATGCATATGTTGATCATGAAATGGGAAATAAATTTGTGACAGAATCTCAAAAATGTGTATTTATTGAATGCAACAACAATTAGTATATTGCTAATGGGTTATGGGTATGACAAGGTGTCTCACAATCTAGACGTTTTAAAAGAGTTGTGCATGTATAACGATTGAATGAATAAGGAAAATGAGTCATCCATGAAGAAGGATCACTTGGAGTTGGATGGGCAGAGGATGAGGGGAATCTCATAGTTGATAAAACTGTTAAGGCTAGTACACACCTTGGACAGGACAAAACAACAAAGTGAGTTATTGATTGAAGAAGATGGACCAAGTACTTCATCATGGGATGGTACATCTATGGTAAGAAGGAGCACTTGGTTAAGGAAGCCTACCCAAAAACTATCTTCATTTATATGTTTTATATAGTGATGGAGGTGAACTAGAGAGCTATTACGAAGTAATTTAGGATAAGTTTTATATTAAGTGAGAGCAAGCCATGGATGAGGAGATGAACTCCATGGAACAAAATCAAACATGAAAATAGTGGAGGCAATTGAAAAAGGTGAGAGTGAGTCATGGAAAATAGGTACATAGGAAGAAACATGAGGGGGTAAGGAAAACAATTATTTAAGGTGAGATAGGTGGCAAAAGAAATTCATCAAAGAAAAAAGGTAAACTCAAATAAAATTATTAGCCCAGTTGTGAAATTGACCCTTTTACATGTATGCAAACAAAATGTAGCCACTATATCCTTAATTGCACACAAAAATTAATCACAATGGGGTACAAATATGTTGCAAAATTACGTGTTATCAAGGCCTTGCTTCAAGAACTAAACACCCTTATGATATCCGCATGATTGGGTTTTTGAGATGAACTAAAGTGTGTTAGCACTTAGAATATTTTCTCCAAAATGTTCTCTAAAGTTTTTATCTCTCTCATATATTTGATTTCAGTAAACTCTTTACCATCAGTAGGTGCAAAACTGCATTTATTTTATGGAGATAGAGACTCTCAACTTAGGATAGAATCCTTAGCCATTAAGAATTCCTAACATTTCTCCCATAAATCCAAAATTGATTGTTGGAAGATGACCTAAAATTTAATTTGGTTGACTTTATTAATATAGATTGAATTTTCTTTATTTAAGGATCTTCAAATTTTAAAGTTTTGGTTACAAACTAAAATTCAAAATTTCTCTTAAAATTAGATTTTGGTTATTATCAAAATACAAATTTCATAAATTTGAATTTAAGTCTCTTGCTTTTTCTTTTCTATTATTCAAGATTTAAATAAAATTTAAATTTGAATTTTAAATAAAATTCTACTAAGATAATTGGGTTAATTTTTAATTCAACAAATCTAGACTCAAATAATGTACAAAAAATTAATCTCGAGTCCATTTTATCTCAATCTAAGTTTGTGATCTTGTAGGTTCGCTTAACGTTAGTAGTGGGCTTCAATCTAATTTCTACCCACAAGTCATAAGTAGCTTCTAGCAAGATATTATGACTAGCCAAGTTAAATGAATATCGATAATCTAATACAGCTTACTTTATAGCTTATGTTATAATCCTTTTATCTTACAATATCAAGATTGAACATAAGGCATTGGAAAATGTTGCCATTATATTTTTTAATCATTTTATTTCAATCACCAAATAGTCTGAAATAATAAATGACATTGAATTCTCTATCATTCATTTGAGCACAGCCATGCAGTATTTAATCTCACTTATCAAGTGGCTCAAAGATATTTCTTTTACAATGAGAGAGACAAATTCCCTCTCAATTACTCACCTCCCTCTACATAGTCCTCATTATGTTCAACTACATTTTTTATAGCCATTTGATTAAAGAGAACGTATGATTGTGTCAAAATATAGTGTTTCTCATGTGGGAAACTATGGTAATTTTAAGTCTAGGAATTCAATGATGTAGTTATCATGTGTATCATTTATGACATTAATTAATGCAGTGATCTCACAATTAGGTCAATCCAGTATCTTGTTCTCCAATGTGTACTTAAGAGTTTGATTTGTATTTCCACATATATGATCATTTCATAACTATCTATCAAACCTCATATAGTCTTAGTTCATTTTTGTTTCCACAATAATGACCGACTAGGGACATTTAGAATAACATTTGTAATTATTTATGAACGCTATTATAAAGTCAATATGCAAACATATAATAAAAAATTCCTCTAAATAAAATAGAATGACAATGGTCACATGATTGGTCTAGGGCACAATTAATAACAATCATGTCCTAAATAAGCTACTTCTTATTCCTATTTGGTTCTTGAGAGGTTTTGAACATATTAAAGACAACGTATACTTTTAAGTAGAGGGGTGAAAAAGTTGAGTGAGTGTTTTTGTCTTTTCTTTTCATGTTTGTTGATTTTGATGTATTTGTGGGAGAATGATATTGATGAGAGACATGGAATGGACCTACTTTGATTTTGATGGATGATTGATGAATCATGATGAGTTTTTGCTAGTCTAGTGCATTGATGATGGACGATGATTAATGAATGGATTTTATTGGATTGATTGTCAATTTGGCCTATATTAATGCTAATGTTTTGATGTTTATGTTTAAGTTTTTGATTTTTCTATAATTATTAGGTCTTGTTAAATTGATTTTGATATTTGTTGACTTGTTGAGGATGATAAATGATAGATGGTAGCAAAATTTATATAGTGCTTTGATTTCATTGCGAATTACACTAAAATTGATGATTGTGGGTCTTAAGTGTATAAGGTCTCTACATTTTTGTGTGCACTACTGCGAATGCATAGTAGGTTAGGATTTAAGAGTGTGGTGTAGATACTATAATTTTAGAAATGTCATCAACCTATTAAAATCAAAATGATATAGACCATTTTTTAAGTGATTTGGGTCTTTCTAGCCACCTTATTTGAACATTTTTCACTTAATTTTCTTTGTGAATCCTAGTGTTTGAAGGGAACCTTCAATTAATTTCTTCACACATTTGCCTACCATATTATGTCCTTGATAAACATTATCCACCCAAAATCATTAGAACTAGCTACACATGAGTGAGGAAATGAGGGTGAATGTAGTATGAAAAGAAAAGAAAATGGAGGTTGGAACAAGAGAAAAATAAAGAAATTTGTAAAATGAATAAATTCAAAAAAATTGATATACTCTACTAGTCTAAGTTGCTTATTAACTAAGGTTTTTTGAACACTGTATAACATGGTGATTAAGGACAAAGTATGCAAAGCATCTTGATAATTGTTTAAGTAACGAGTATTTGCATCATTAATGTTTACACTCACCTAAAAAGTCACTAAATGTTTTAAAAATAAGAATAGTTTAAAAGATAAAAGAAGGGTGATCAAAAAATAGATATCAGTCCATTCTATTGTCTACCACTTTTTTGTCCACCACAGCATTCTCTCTTGTGGTTGCAACTCCTTTCTTTGCCCTTGCAAGCTCAACCATAGTCTTCTCCTAGTTTTTGTTGCTTGCTTTCTCGTTGATGCACATCCTTCATCGACAGCCCCAAACTTCATCCTTGCGAGTGCAAAACTTAGAAATCAGACATAAAACTTTTTCTTAGTGTAGATAACATCTAATTTCAACCATTTGTCAGCTAAAATGCACCTAAACTTCTCCAATCAACATCATAATGAACATATATAAGAACATGTGAACACAATATGACACTTCAAATGCTAGCAAATTTAATGATAATAGAGGTGGAAACTACTATAAAATCATAAGTTATCATACCTTTGCACTTAAACGTTTGCTAGCCTTTAGCAAACTTACCTAGCTACAAATCATGAGAAAATCTTCATCAATCAAAAAACACTTTTCAAATTAATGATGCATGATTTATGAAGTCATGAAATTAGTCACCCCTTCTAATTTTAGGAATCTAAAAAAAAATTACATATATGAGTTACATAGTTCCCAAAAACATTCAAAAATACAGAAGCCTCAACTTTATCTCATCTGTAACATAGATTCCCATGTGTGTTTGACACTCCTCATCCTTGATCCACTCTAAACCCTTGAAGATTCTATTACAAGTCTATGACAACTGGTTTAGAACAACTCACCTCATTAGTTGACTCACTCTCCTTTGAACATGTTCAAATAATGTTCGGGGGGATTGGTAAGACTTCTAGTGTTGGTTCCATTTTATGTTCTCTTTTCTTCCTCTACTCTTATTCTTTTCATCATCTTGTGAGCTTTTATAAATTTTTCCGAAGTTGTTAAAAGTCTTGTTAGGCAAAGGTGAACAAAGGTCATCACACCTCTCTGGGTACTTAGCTCGTAATAAACTTAAGATGTAATGTATACTCATAGTTAAGTGACTATTTTACATGAGAATGAATAGAGGTCTCTACGCAATCTCAATTACTACTAAGCCACACCACTGAGTAAAGTAATTTTCCACAAGCTTGCATCTCCTTCGACAACGTTCCTCTGTTTCACTTTTTTTTCTTCATTTTTTGTATAGGTTGAAAATTTCCATCATTTTGCTTACCTCACTTCCCATCTTTTTCCTTACTCTCACTCATCCTCTGAAGAGTTCATCAATATATTAAAGCAAGTCTTACATACCTAAACTAAGTATCTTCTTCTCATAATAGAACTTATCAAGTAGCTGAGTATTTAAATGTGACGAGTGGTGTGGATAGATATATGGGAATCTCAACTTTGATAAAACTAGGCTAAGGTTGTTTATCTTTAGGAATAGTCAAAGAAATATGAAACCTACTTGGCTCATCAAATTTCCAAAACGACTTTCATCACTAATTAAGTATAGTGGCTATAATGGCCACAATTTCATCATTCCTTTATCATCACATCATGGAAAATCAAACCATTTCCCACATATAAATACATTTTTGAAAAATAAAATTCAACATAAGCAAAACACAAAATTCCAATACAACATTGAAATTAGTCTCCTTATTTGACTGACTCCCCCACACTTAAGTTGTTCTCAATGCAACAATCATGACTACAAAGATAAGACAAAGCAGCAAAGAGAGACATAACTTGGTGGGGGTAGTTGTAGATGCTATAGCCTCTTCTTCTAGTCAGTGGATAACTCGTATATAACATTTGCAAGCAGCTTTTCTTTTTTGCAGGTATGATCTTGCACAAATTGGGAAACCAATAAATAGTAATTCTTCTAGTGTAACCACACCAATCTAAAAAAACCAAACTAAGCCTAAACACTAATGAAATAATTGAAAAGCAAGTAAAAAGTCGGGTTGCCTATTGAGAAGTGCTATATTTTATGTTTGCAACTTAACATCCTCATGGGTTCAGTTAGATATATAGGATATTTATGGCCCCAAAACCCCCCACAAGTTGTAGCAATTCCTCGTTTTCTTTTCCCTCTCTTTTTTTATTGCTTTACTCTTCTTTTCCTGCTTGCAACTCTTCTTTGTTGATTAACCATGGAGGCACCTTAGACTTACCCACTGCACTTGCTTCTTTTACATCTAGCTGCTCCTTGTCATTCATGTGTTCCACTTTGTTTTACATAACTAAGGCATTGCATAAAACATTAGAAGATGAGGGAGTACATATGAAATGTTACCTCATTAGGGCCGATATGCAAACTCAAGCTACCTATCAAATGCCTTATTGCAAATAGTACAAGGTATAGAAAAACTCCCTACATCCTTTAGCTTTGAGGGCAGGATGCGTCCATTCTCTAGTTCACATCCTCTAGCTTCTTTAGCTTCCTTATTCTAGACACAATTTCCTTGAGATATTTCACATAATCTAGGGAGTTCATAGCTTTAATGAATGGTGTCTAGATGGTTAGCTTCTCTACGAGAAATTTGAGTGGTTTCGCTATACTAGGTTGTATGTTTAAGTATAGGTTATTTAGTGGCCCTCCTTAATTGTTCAGAAAATTCACTTACTTCATTTGAGTTTAATCATTACTTGAACTATCCACTTGACATTGATGTGTAGGATGTGAAATTATACATATGTTACAAGCCTGCATCATAGCAATAGAAGAATTGTGAGCATTTACTTTAATGTCATCAATCATTTTGGATAAAAGCTCGACTTTGTAGAAAGTTCTATTAGTGCATCAACATCGTGTATCCTAACAACTCTTCTTGTGGAGGATCACTCTATTGGCCATGAATATGCATTCGAGGCCATATCCTCGAGGATATCTCAAGCATCCTTTGGTAGCTTTTTGATTAATGCACCCCCAATTGCATCATCTAATATGGTCCTTAACTATCCACTGATGCCAATTTAGAACGTCAGTAGTTGCATCCATAATAGGTACCTATGCTGTGGACATTTCCTTGATAGTTTTTTAAATTGGTTCTAAACCTTCGGAAGTGTCTTAGTCTTCAATTGCCTGAAAGTCCCTATCTTTAATCATAATTGAGTTGTCTTGGAAAGAGGGAAAATATTTTGATAGATATGGTCCTTAATCATTGATGGTCCTCAACTATCCACTAAGATTGTATGAGGTTTGATAGATAGTTATGAAATAATCATATGTGTGGAGATGCAAATCAGACTCTTAGGTGCATGTTGGAGAACAAGACACTGGACTGACCTAATTTTGAGGTCATTACATTAATTAATGTCATAAGTGATACTTATGATAACTATATCATTGAGATATAGTTATCCCTCTCAATATAAAAGAGATATCTTTGGGTCACTCAATAAGCAAGATTAAATACTGCATGGCTGTGCTCAAATGAATGATAGAGAATTCAATGTCATTTGTTATTTTAGACCATTTGGTGATTAGATAAAATGATTAAAAAATATAATGGTGACTTTTTGTAATGCCTTATGTTCAATCTTGATATCCAATGGCAAAAGGATTATAACATAAGCTACAAAGTAGGTTGTATTGAATTATCGATATTCATTTAACTTAGCTAGTCATAATGTCTTGCTAGAAGCTACTTATGACTTGTGGGTAGAAATCAGATTGAAGCCCATTGCAACGTTAAGTGAACCTACAAGGTCACAAACTTAGATTAAAATAAAATGGACTTAAGGTTAATTTTGTGTACATTCTTTGAGTTTAGATTTGTTGCTTTAAAAATTAACTTAATTATCTCAGTAGAACTTTATTTAATATTTAGATTTAAGTTCATTTAAATCTTGAATAATAGAAAAAAAAGGAAGAGATTTAAATTCAAATTTATGAAATTTGAATTTTGATAATAACCAAAATCCGATTTTAAGAGAAAATTTGAATTTTAGTTAGTAACCAAAACTTTAAAATTTGAAGACCTTAAATAAAGAAAATTTGATCTATATTGATCGAGTCAGCCAAATTAAATTTTAGGTCATCTTCCAACAATCCATTTTGGATTTATGGGAGAAATTTTAGGAATCCTTAATGGTTAAGGATTCTATCCTAAGGAAAGAGTCTCCTTTAGGATAGTTAAGGACCATATTAGATATTGCAGCTTTAATCACTGTAGGCTTCAAGTGGTCTAACTATTTCAGTCATGTTTGGATTTATCATTAGTTGAACATAAATGTGGATAGCCCATTGATTTGGTGGAGGAAGGTGCTCTAGAGGCGGCGGTGGTAGGTTGTCCTTTATTGTCGTTGTAGAGCTTGTCTCCTCCACGGTGTCCTGTCAATCTGTCAATCAAACTCTTCCAAATTCAAGATCTTACTTAGGCAAATGCAAGAATCCTCCAAAGAACATCATCAACCTTCCTTAACAAGAATTCTCCAATTAGATGGGAAAATTGAAAGTAAAAAAGAGAAGAAAACAATGATAGACAATAATAGAAAATAATGGCCTAATTTAGCACACACTTAGGGTGTTCAATAGCAGTCATTACCTCTTGAGCAATGACACCAAAATTTGATGCTTGTCATCCCACACCAAAATTGTAAAGATGTAAGGGTTGTACTTGGTGAGCATAAATGGCAAATCCACGAAGAGGGTGTATGTGTGTGTCTATTGATGTAAGTGTATATTAGTTAAGCCATAGGTGATGATATAAAGCAAGTGACATGATCTGGGATTGCCAAGTTTTTGTTTTATTTTAATATATTTTTGTTTTTCGACTTTACTATATGTTGGGCGATATGGGATTTATAAATTTTAGTTCAATGGGCTTTACTATAGATATTTATTTTCATTCATTTGTAAGATAAATATTTTAAAGAAGTGAATTACTTTGATATTAGATTTGTCTCTAGAATGAGTGTTGTTGGTTTTTCAAAATTTAGTTGAGCGATTTCCAACTCCATGAATTAGTCTAAATCGATTCAATAAGAGTGATTGTTGAGTTGTGATATATCAATCGGCCTTGACGTGTCAATTTTGAATGTCCCACTGTATCGGCTATCCAATTTATTGAATTTTATTTCAATTTTATTATATTAGGTGGGGCAACTAATGTAAGGTTCACACCTCTGTAATTTGGAATTGGGTTTGATTTATTTTCATGCTTTTACTAAGTATCACTAATCACATTAATTGGTATCAGAGTCGATTGTATGAATTTTAATTCTATACCAGGTCTAGAAATTTACTATCTAAAAAAATTAAAAATCTAAAGAAAAGAAGTTCAGATCCCAACTACTGTCTAGAAGCCTTTAAGTATTGTCATTGCCTTCAACATTAGAGAACTAGGTGTTGACTTTGCCTGAAGCTCGCTACCCCTCCCTGAAACGAATGTCGCCATTATTCGGAAGACAAGGCCATTAGAGCGTTGGATTTTAGCTTAGATGTCATAGGTAGTGCCACAATCATCTATCTGCCGTCGTGGGCGATGCACAATCGAAAACACCACCAGTAGTCTCAATCAATGATGACCCCGTCGACCTAAAATTGATGTCTGCCCTACATCGTTAACCACCATTGTTTAGAGCACCAAAGTCTAGCCACAATCAAGAAACCCTGACTGGCTTACTATTTATGGCTATAGGTTCAGACATTAGGCCAAAAGTTGAGGCTAAGCTAGAAAGAAAAATTATGTTGGATTAGAGGTCCACTTGGGCTGTTCGTTGGGTCAGAATGGAGAAAAAGTTGATCAAACCTTCAATTGAGCCATAAAAAAAAGGGATTGCAATTGGGTTGAGATTGCAATTGGACTAGGTAAGACCTTATTTGGGGTGCTTAGTTTCTTGTCTTGCTAGGGATTTGTTTGCTCACTCTATTTTCTTCTAGAAATTAAGGTTCTATTTGATTGTTGAATTTACGACCTTTAGCTATAGGGTTTGTTTAGTTGCTGGTTAGTGAAAAAAAAATTAAAAAAAAGTCAAAAAAAGTGAAGTTAAAAAATTATAGAATTGTGAGCTTGTGAAGATATATTTGTAAGATGTAAGGAGGAGCAAGAGTAGAGAATGGACAATGTGATTGTATTTTTTAATTGAGATGTGAGATTGGAGGTAGAAATTTTTGTTTAGTTATTGATAGTGGTAGTTATGTGAATTTAGAGAATACTATTCTTGTTGATAAATTAATATTGCCATTATTGGATCATTCTCAATTATATAAATTGCAATGGTGAATGGTAACAAGGGGTTTGAAGTGACAGAGTGCTTGTTTCGGTTTGTATTAGTTATGTGATGTGGTTTATATGTAGTTTAGTCATATATTGTTTGGGAAACCATGGCTGTACACTCCATGACTTTGTGTTGATGGGGCCAAGGAGAAATCGCATTTGGAAGTCATTGCTTTACGTTTGTGCCAATATCACAAGCATCAGCTATAGAGGATAGAGTGTATGTAGAAAGAAAATGGAGGGAAGAAAGAAAGAAAAATTGTAAGAGAGAAAAAGGATAGAAAAATTGATGAGGATATTAAAGAGATTACAAAAGAAATTGAGACAGTATTTGAGGAAGAATATGGGAGGGAAAAAAGAAGAAAGAAGAGAAAAGTGATAAAAATATTGAAGTTGAAAATTCAAATTGCAAAGGAATATTCATATATTGATCTATTCAACTGCTATTTATCTTCTTTTCTTACGTGCATTTTGCAAGAGTTGAACATTGTTCTAGCCAAGAAGTATAGATGTCCATACATATTTGTGGATTTTCATATTATTCCCTTGTTCCTTATTGATTGATCCATATGACGAAGAAGTTGGAGGATTGGCACATTCGAGTCATTGCAAGTCAATTTTATATTTGTGTATTTGATCTTAGAGAATTGAAGGAAGACTATTGCAAGATATTTAGAGGCTTTTTGAGGTTTGTATTTGATTCAAGTAGACATGCATTTGAATTGAGAATAATTTGCTCTTAAGAGAAGGGAATGACGCCATTAGGAATCACCAATTTTTTATTTTTTTGGGGCTTTAGTATATTTTGAGCCATATGAGCTTTACAAATTAAGATCTATTAGGTTTTATTATAAAATTTTATCTTAATTTAGTTGTAAGACAGAGATTTTGAAGAAGGGAAAAGGGAATTACTTTGATATTAGATTTTTCTCTAAATAGGAATTCTTGGTTTTTCTAGAATTTAGGTGGGTGATTCCTAATTCCATGAATTGATGTAAATTGATTGAATAGGAGTGAATCCTATCGAGTTCTTATGTGATCCTAGACCGATCGAATGTGAGGACTAACCTTTTATTGTGCCTTAGATTTGTGAGTGGAGCCAAAGGATGAAATATGGCTTCAAATTTAGGCTTGGAAGGGACAAAAAAGGCTTAGGGGATGTTGGAATTATGATCCAAGCCAAGTTAGATCAAACTTCATTGGGATTGACGTTAGAGGAGTTCTAGGTGTTCTGGAATTACAGCCAGACCAGGGTCTGATCGATTGCAACTAGCGGGATCGACTTGGGTTCATCTTGGAGATCTTCTGCTATTACGATTGCATGATTGTGATCGATCTCAAGTTCTCACCATTAACAGGGTTGTGCATCGGTAGGACAATTGTAACTAGGCTAGATCCACACAAGATGATCTAAACAAAGTGTGATCGATTGCACTTATAGCCAGATCAATTGTACAAAGTGGAAAATGCAGATTTTGAGCTAGTTTTCATTTTTTCTGTGTTTTTAGGCCTATTGTAAGGCCTTGTTCAGCTAGTTCTTAGTTTTGGCCCTTTTGGGTTTGTTTTGTAGCATATAAATTCATTTGTAATGGCTTGTAAGACAACAATGAATCTTTTGGCACTTTTGTTATTGAATGAAGATTATTCCTTCTACTTATCTTCGTACTTGTGAGTTTTATATGTGAAAGCCTTAGCCTCAAGTATCGAATTGGGATCATTCAACTTGTTTTTGGTGGTTTGTGGCTAATAACTTGTGGTGTGGGAGTTTAGGTTCTTTTGGTTGTGTCAAATCCAATTTGTTGCAAGAATTTGTCCTATGCGAGATATGTTCTTGCTAGGTTGTTTTTGTTACAATCTTGCTAATTATCTTCCTCAACCTTATTTCGATCCTATCTTGCATCTGTGGGTCACATCAATTGCCATCAAACCAGTTAATCGAGTTTCTTAATTTGGTTGATTGGTTGAGGTACCACTGCTGTTTTCTCCATATTTTTGATTTTTATTCTTTACCCTCTTTTACCCATCTATTTTATTTTTCAAAAATTAATTGAAAGGGTCTGGGCTGTTTGGACAAATTTTGGTGGTTTTGTGGTGTTGACATAGTTTTTGTTGGGAATATTGTTGAAAATTTTTGTGAGTTGGTTGGATGAAAAATGAGAAGGAAAGAATAGTACAAAAAAAAGAGAAGGAAAAAATTGTGGTAGTGTTGCTATTTAGACAGAAATTTTTTTCAAAAAATTAACGTTGGATTAGTCACAAACCTAGTTGGATCGATCACATTGTTCGGTGTCACAAAAACCCTAGTTGCTCTTAATTGTGATTGCAATTGATCACACTTCCACCTGATTAATCAGAACCTTCTCTGATTAATCCCCAACAATGCCAATCAATTGTGATTGAGTCCCTAAAGTGATCACGTGCACGATCTACCCAATGCGATCAACCACACCTCTGACTTAGATTGATCTAACGCTTTTAGGATCAATCAACTTTCCTATTTTTTCGACTAGATCAATCTCTTCCAAATTGATCTAAAACCCTATTTTCTTGTTCCCTATATTTTTCTTATAATTTTTATGGGTCTTATGCCTAGGAATTACAGTAAATTGTTCGAAGCGACCTTCAATTGAGTTGGGGGAGAATATTCTTAACTGGTTTTTGAGTGCATACATGAGTGGTGTGAGATTTACTTCCACATTTTATTTACACACTTGTACTTTCACCTTGTTTTCAATACACTAAATAGCTATGCAGGTATAGGAGTGGAAACCCATTACATAAATTTGATGTTTAAGTAGATGTAAAAGTTGTCCTAAACAGTGGACCTAATGTGGAGTTGTTTAGATAGGATGGAGTACCAAGCTATTGTTGGAGATGGACTTAGTGTTGCTTTGTGCCTTAATTATTTCCAATAGAGGCATTATATGAACAAGTGTCCGAATGAGGAGGTTGAGATTCATCTTGGACTTGGATAATATGGGCAGGTCAAGTAGAACCCACATATGGAATTATCACCATTAAATGGAGATATTCACGAGGGGAATTTGAAGAAGAAAAAATCTAAGGAAATTAAATTATGAGTCAAGGAAGTTGAGGAGGAGGTAACAATAGAGGTAAATGTGGGATTGAGGATAAGCAAGAGAATGAAAGGGGGGTAGCTGAATGGGAAGCAGAGTGTTTAGTGACTTATTTGTATGTTGATCCATTTGACCACTCGACATGTATCTTACACATTTGTGCTGTACCAAAGTTGCAAATCTTTGTTGTTAAGAGGATTGTTCATGCATATCCCTTTAAGGCTTTCAAAATTTGTCATATTCTTTTACTTGGATTTGTATTGCTATTGCAATGCCAAAATTGTAAAGAGATGGAGTTGAGAGTCAAGCGAGGAGGTGAAGTGCCACAAGAATTTTATAGGTTTATATTTCATCTAGGAGAATAGGAGTTTAAATTAGGAAAATTCACCTTAAAGATGGGGTTTGATGTGATCCCAGATCGATTGGAGGTGTCACAGATCTAGGTATTGCCTATTGTTGTGCATGGGATTTATGGAAGCAACCAAAGGATGGAATGTGGCTTCAAATTTGGGCTTTGAAGGGTAAAGAAAGCTTGGGGGATGCTGGATTGTAATCCAAGCTAAATTAGATTGATCTCGAGGTGTCTAGATCAACATTGGAGGAGTTCCAAGCACTCTAGAATTTTGATTGAAATCAGGTCTAATTAATCGCGATGTGTAGGATGAACCTGGGTGCATCTTAGTGATCTCCAATTTTTACAATCGTGTGATCGCAATCAACCACAAGATAGTGCATACTACTACACAGTGTTGCTCGACAAGCTACACAATGCCCACTTGACATGGTTGTATAACACCACTTGCAACTACACAATAGCATCTGGTGGGCTGCACAATGTCTGCTTGACATTGCTTGTTGTTGCCTAATGCCTGATGCTCTACACTGACATTTCTTGACCCAGTGCCCTTCATCAACACTCGATGCCACCTGATGCCTAATGCCTCCTAATGACACCTAACGACAGCACTGTGGCCACGCTGCTAGCTTGTTCCAATGATCAATGCCTTTAATCTTGAATTTTAAACCAAAACTAATAGTATACTTTTTCTAGGATTTTAGAATTCAAAAGAAAATATTAGAGAAAAGGAAAAGAAAAATGACAAAATTCTGAATCTCATTTTGATTGAATAATTTTTGTAAGGAAAAGAAAATAATTAGAACAAGGAAACAAGAGATAAAAAAAACATCATTCTTTTAAATTTTTGATTATTTAAGGGAAATAATTTGATGATAGGTGAGAAAAATAGAAATAATGAGGGTTTATTGAGAAGAAGAGATGGTCAAAATAGTTTTCCTCTTATTTTTCTCACCATTTTGAGAGGAAAATGATTTTTCTTCACTTAAATTATCTTTTCCCTCTACTTATTTTTTCTTATCAATTTCCTTATCTACCAAACATTTAAAATTGTTTATTTCTACCATTTTCTTTTCTTTTTCCTTCCAAAATCGTTGAACCAAACATAGTGCAAGGATTTTGATAAATCAACACATATAAACCTCATGTAATGATATAAATCAATTAGAACATGCAACAATTCATCAAAATTCATACTTTTTGCACAAAAATCAATTCCAAGATCATATGAATCCTAGAATCTTATGAATTCAAAATTTACCGCAAATTGTGATGCAAATAACATTCAAAAATTGCATGATTATTTGTAAGTAATTCCAAGATAAGTCATTGTTGTGATACCACTTGTTGGGATTTATTCAATAAACACCCCAGGATATGAGTCTTTTCCTAGAAATCACGTGGGCATTAAAAGCACATAATAAACATGTATTTGGATCCATTCTTTATAATGTGAGAATTCAAGATTGGTGGTTTTTTGATTGATCGTATAGTTCCCAAGGAGATGGGAAAACTTTTTCTACAAGAAAACATGTGTTGGATTTTTTTGAATGATTACTTTTCTATACGTCAATTAAGGATTACATACCTTTAATTATATCAAAAACCTAGTGGGCCTAAAAGCCAAGTAGGCCTTTCAATAGTTGACAATTGGGCACCCTAGAATTGCACATAGAATGATTAATTCCCTCATACTTTATTTTACATAATGTGTTCCATTTATTTTATCACTTCATTTGATTACCTTTAAATGGGCTTGAAACTTTATTATAATGAATAAATGTGGAACTCACAATGTATTGCATGTGCTTCGCATGTGCTTCCCAATGTCAAAATGTGTCAATCAAACACACGCATGATACAAAGTCCACATCCAACACCATTAACTTAGTGTTGAATGGGATTTTGATCAAATTAATTAGTATGGAACATAGTATAGCTTTTTATATATTATATTGTAATTTTATAATGGTGACAGTAAAGTAAATTTGTTAGTAAAATTGTACTTTAAATTCCGTAAGAAATGCACATTTTACTAAGTCCCACGCTTCATGCAATTTTAAGAATGAATTAACACTTTTCATTATTTTTGTCACATTTAATCTTTTCATTTATTCCCAATTATAATTTAGTAGAAAATGTTGCATATTGGTCTTGTCATCATTAAAGATGAATTTTATAGAAAATTATAACACAATTCCGGTTACTAAAAAGGTCCATTTCATATTAAGTTACACTTTTTATAAATGTTTATTTTGGTCATCTTTTTAAAATTTGTACAATATCAAAGTATGTAAAAATATAAAATACAAGATCAGTTTGATAAAAAGTTGATGATGCATACTGCCAAAATGCAGCCCGATAGGGATAGCCATCTAGGATGGTGTCACAATTCAATTTCAACGAGTTTTGGGAAGCAACCAATCTATCCCAAATAACCCCATCGTAGATCTTTTGTGATGGCTTCGTGGAATACCATCACAAGATCTAAGACAGTGGCTATAATTGTCATAAAAGATTGTAATGGTCATAAAAGCCATCTAAAATTTTGAGATAGCCTGTAGAAGCAGTCTCAAAATTTTGCGACAACATATGTATACCCATCCTCAATATTAGGATGGATTTGAGATGTTTAACTTGAGTATGGTTTTGGAATGGCATGTTATTATGATGGACCTAAGACAACAAAGTTAGGAACTATTTTGGAATTGTAGTTTTTGGCACGGGTTTGGATGACTAGTTTTAGGATGGATTTGAGATGGGATAGTTTTGACATAGTTTTGGGACGACTAGTTTTGGGATGGATTTAAGACAGTCTATTTGGCCATGTCTTTAGGACAAATCTAAGATTGATTTGGGATGATCTTAGATGATTTTTTGTTTTCTCTCTCTCTTTTTATATATATATATATATATATCTTGGTTTTTTGGTTTTTTGTTAATAAAATACACATACATGTCCACTTGAAAGTAATAAAAATTGCAAGAAATAATAATTCTAGAAATTTACACATAGCTTGAATAGGAATAAATATTAATATTATACATTTTTAATAATTTTTTTTGCAATCATCTTTCAAACAAAAGGCTATTAAGAAATGGAATCTACTCATCAACACCAAGCCTTTCATTGCCTCGAGTATCATCCTCGCTATTGTCATCATCGTCAAGGAAGTCTAGGGAGACGCCAAGCCGTGTGACAATGGCATTTATAATATGATCTAGCTTAGATTGCATCTTTTTCAACTCTTTTCTATTGTCATTCAACTTCTTTTTTGTGGTCTTCAACTTATCCTGAGTATGTTACAACTCATCTCTCAATTTGACGAGCTCTATTGACTTTGAAAATGATAAGGAGGAAGAACCTTGAAGCACCTATCGATATGCTACTGCCCTTTATCCCATTCTTGATAGCCTTCCTTTTTTGAACTAACTGTGGCTGCTAGAGCTTGGAGCTCCACCAACTTCTTAGAAAAGGTAGTCTTAGTCCATGGTATCTTGGTCATATTACATTTTTAAAAACATCTCTTGCACAAAAAAAATTCATTAATAATGTTTATTACACATAGCAGAACTAAAATTATACAGGGCAATTTAATTTAAGAGGAAGGTGTTAGGGATATGCCTTCCAACGCTAATAGAAAATGAGGGATACTAAAGCCCATTTGGTTGTATATGTACTTTCATTCAGTTATTAATGAAATGTTGATTTCTATATCAATCTTCTAGTAAGTTTTCATCCATGTAAATTTTAATTGGTATAACGTATTGCATGTGCCCATGCGTTTGAGTTAAGAAGTCTTATTAATAAGAAGTTATGAATACGAATACAAGACTCTCTTGATACTCAATTATTAAAATATATCTACAAGTTATAGACATTCTAATGGGCATGAGAAAGTCAATATGACTTGCACACCTTGTATTGGTACGATGAGTACCATACCATTCAATATGAGATACTGAGAATGCATATGTGTAGAAGAAACATTAAGGAATGTAGCATTTGAAAAATGACTCACAAAACAAAGTAGATACATGGAGTTCACTTTTAGCTATCAACACCCTACTTCGTAATCGTGTTTAGTGTTCTTGACCTTATACTTGAGACGACATGATTATCTTGTGCTAATGACGGTCAACGTGTTATTAGGGAATTAAGGGCTAATACCTATCTTATGATGGGATAAGGTTATGAGCCCAATGTGCCATTACCCGAATACGCATAGAGGCATGCATGTGTTTAATAAGTTATTTGTCTCCTTGTAAGTAAGTAAGGTGTTTGTCCTATGTAGTTAGTGTTCAATGAGATGGAAGTCCTTGGCCAAGTCAATATGTGATTAGAAATGAGTTTTCAGTAGGAATATTTGTCTTATGAGGAAACTCTGATTGGTCATATGATCAAGTGTATGAATTTGATTACATCCATGAGCCTCACTCAATTGGAACAAAGTAAGACAGAAGGTTTATAGGATATAGTAGTCATGATTGGAAAGGTTCATTGTGATCTAAATCACTTCATCTTACATGGGCTACGTATGGGCTGTAAGCTAGACGTTACTCATGTCGTTCGAGCCACGCTCTCTATCAATTAAGAATAAATCTAAAAAGTCATATATATAAGATTGGGATGTGTTGTGAGTGTTAAATTAATTAGGATGTGTTTGTGAGTGTTTAATTTATTTGGTTGCAATTAGATGGAACTAAATAATTTGCCATAGTGGTGCTTGTTAATGATGAGATAATTTATTAAAAGCATAATGGGAATTTAATTTAAATTAAATTAGTTGAAGACAAATAGGCTTTAATTATAAGTGAGATTAAAAATCAAAGAACGTATGAGGTGATTTATTAATAAGATTACTTAATAAGAGTGGACAATCTAAAGGTTGAGGTTTAAAGGCCATAATTCTAAGATCACGGATAAAAGGCTTGGAAGCATTCTAAAGGTACAGTTTTTATGCATCTTCTTATTTAATTAATATCTTGTGTATTTTTGCAACAAAAATGGATGGGATTTGTTCCATCGCATTCTACTTCATGTGCATGATGATTTTATATCCTAAAATTTTAATTTTTATGGCCAAATCCCAACAAAATCTAATAGTGATATTAGAGCCATTGTTTTTCTTAAAAAATCATAAAGTTCAATGATTTGTCCATGTACTACATTAGTTTTCATGTTTAAATTTCTTTAAACATGTATATGATCTATGAAAACCTTTCAAAAGTGTTTTGAAAGTGATTGTAATTGAAAAAATTGAAAAAGAATTGAGTTTGAATTGAAAAACCATAACCAGCAGATTTTCTACAGTGCGCTGCAATTGGTAGTTACAGTCGTGTGAAGAGTTCTTGTAGCCACAATGCTAGCTTGCGTGGGTGTGCCATCACCATGGGGTTGTGTGAACCCCATAGTTTGTTTCATAATAGTAGGGCCTTCTCTTAAGGTCATGATGGCTTGTCTCATGATTGTAAGAGGCACTATGATAGAACCCTAGGGTTTTTGATTAGTCTCTGTGGTTGTGGAAGGGCGGCTCGTAACCATGGTGGTTGTTCCCATAATCACAATGGATTTCTGTGTAGTTTTTCCTTTTTCAATTTTATTATAGAAAAATTATTTTTCAATGGGCAAGAACTAATCCATGAGATGCATAGGGCATGGAAATAATCATTAGATGAAATTATTTAATTATGCATGTGATGTATAATTGTTTGGATATATGTTGTAGTTGGATTATGGACTTAGGACACGTGTGGATGAATATATTTAATTTTGCTTTGGTTTTTATGGGTTGTATAATTAAGTTTTAATGGGTTTGTAAGGGTATCAGCCTAGTTTTATTTTAAATTACATAGAATAGGATTCTTTAGGGTATGCCGCGTGTATTTTTAAAAATTTTCTAGATATCAAGAATAGGTGTTCATGTGGAGGCCAAGAGTTGGTGCTGTTCGAAGTTCCAAGATGTGATGGACCCCATGAAGCCATGAAGACCAAGATGAAGGTATTCAAGAAGCCTTTATGTACTAATATAGGGTTTCATGTACTTGTGCACAATCCAACCTTAGCTCAAGTTAGATCTAGAAGTCTATAATCCTTTACTTTTATTTTTGCATATTTGTGATAGATATATGGGATACATGAAAATAGATAATGTGGAAAGTGAAACATAATCAACATAGACCCTTAAACTTCCTCAAACAAATATTAAATTGCAATAGGAAAATGTTTGTCATAGCCCTCTACTGAGTTTGGAGCCCTAAGTGTAGCCTTAGTATGTGATATCATCATATTAGTGGGGTCACATTGTGATAGTGCATTTATAATTTTGGGTGCATTAGATGCAACATTCAAAGAATACTATGCTCTAAGAGTGGTTAGCCATGGTGGAGTTCAAGTTCAGTAAGTTTTCAGTTAGTGGGTATAGCTTAAATGGACCCAATATACGAAGACCTAATTACGTGAGGCAATTGCCTAAGACCAATATTCTAACTGAGCCCAACTATATTGACTAGCTCCAGAATCAAAGAATTTTTTTCAATCTAGAGCAACCTGGCTATATTTTGGAGGCTAATATCTCATGTGCCCTTCTTAACATGGCTAGTGAGAAAGAAATAGCCAAGCCTAAGAAATGGGTTGATGACGATCTGTGAGTCAAAAGCTATATGTTAGTTTCTATGACCAATAATCTCTGGAGGACCCATGAGGGTACAAGGACTACAAGGGAGATCTTATACAACTTGTAAGAGTTGTATGGTGAGCAGAGTCATTCTACCAGATATGTGATATCAAAGCAACCATTTAGGATATGCATGGTAAAAGATGGTGATCTTAGTGAGCATGTCCTTAAGATGATTTCACTTATTGAGAGGCTTGAGTCACTGGATTTTGTCATGAACGTCAATCTGCAAACAAATTTGATCCTCCAATCACTTCTGGATTTCTTCTCATAGTTTATCATTAATTATCACATGGGTGATATTGAGTGCACACTAGCTGGACTTCTCAATAAGTTGGTAACTGCATAGCAAGCTACGAAAAGGAAAGGGAAGGAAGTGGTTCTTATTGCATTGGCTCCTTAGGTGTGACTAAGAAAGGAAAGATAAAGAAGAAGAATGTTACAACATTATGTGGACTTAGATAAGATGGTTCAAAAGGCCTTCAAAGTTGAGAAACAACTTACGAGGAGGGATCGCGGAGTAGCATTGCCGAGCAAAATGGGTCGTAGGACTTTTCCAAGAAAGGACAACTAACTACCTTTGGCTAGTGCACCCAAGGCAAAGATACAACAAAAAAAGGGACATAAAAGGTACCTCATTCTTAACACTTCAAGTAGTACTTCACATAATAGAGATCTCAGTTGTTTTAAGTGCCTACATCTAGGGCATTTTGCTAATCAATACCCAAACAAGAAGACTATGATTTTGAATGACTTAGGTGAGATCATTACTAATAAAAGTGGAAAGGACAATAGAGTTGATGAGCATGATGGTGATGTTGATGAGGCTGAGCAAGTAGATAAAGGAGGCATCAATTTGGTGACAACGAGAGCCTTTAGCATACAAACTTAAGAGGATTTGAATGATGAGCAAAAAATGAAATTTTCAACACTCGGTGCCAAATACAAGGCCAGACATGTAGCCTCATTGTGATAGTGGGTGTTGCACCAACATTGTTAGCAACACATTTGTTGAGAAGTTAAATTTGCCTACCATTGCCCCTCCTAAGCCTTATCGCTTTTAATGGTCAAATAATAGTGGGAGGCAAGTGTTAATGCCTTTCAAGATTGGAGGAGGCTTGAATGAAGTCTTGTGCAATGTGTTTCCAATGCAAGCTTACCACATTCTTTTAAGGGCGATTATGGCAATTTAATAAATGAGTGTCTTATGATGGAGTCACTAATTGATACACCTTCCATTTTAGTGGAAAGAGGGTCACTCTGGTGCCTTTGTCTCCCAAGCAAGTTCATGAGGATTAAGTGTACATGCAAAGGCAATATAAGTTGGAGCTCGAGAAAAATAGAAAAAGGAGAGAAGAGGGGAAAAGGAGAGCTAGTGAGGGAGCTAGTGAGAAAAAGGAGTGTTCTCGTGAGAGCAAAAGGAATTATGTTAGCAAGAGAAAGGGATGTTAGGAGGGCATGTGAAGAAGAGTCTTATGGTGTTAATGTACAAAAAAACATTTAATTCTTTTTGATGATGTCACATCCTCCCTCCCCAAATCTATTATTTTACTCTTGTAGAATTGGAAGACACTTTCCCTGATGAATTACCTAGTGGGTTACCACCCATTCATGGGATAAGCACTAAATTGACTTAGTGCCCAAAGCTTCCATTCAAAATCATCTTGCATACAAGGTAAACTTAGAAGAGGCTAATTAAAACACAATGCCAAGAAGAACAATTGTTGTGAAAAGGATGGGTTTGAGAGAGCATGAGCCTATGTGCCGTTCTAGTTCTACTTGTGCCAAAAATATGGTAAGTGGTGCATATGTGTTGATTGTAGAGCCATAAACACCATCACAGTAAAGTTTCACTATCCCATTCCTCATTTAGATGACATGATAGATAAATTTCATGGTATTAGCATATTTTAAGAAATTGATTTGAAAAGTGAGTACTATCAAATTAGAATAAGGGAAGGGGATGAATGGAAAACAACTTTTAAGACCAAGTTTGGATTATACGAGTGGACTGTGATCCCATTTGGTCATACAATTGCCCTTTGTACATACATGAGATCGATGAACAAAGTCCTACTTGCTTCATTGGTAAATTTGTAGTTGTTTATTTTAATTATATTTTAATTATACTAGGACCATGAAGAGCATATTGAGCATGTGCATCATATGTTAATTAATTTGTGGCAAGAGAAATTATATGTTAACATGAAGAAGTGTGTATTTTGTGTAGCCATTGTGTGTTTTGGGGCTTTTTTGTTAGTTCGCAAGGGATACATGATGAAGAGAAGGAAAAAGCTATTCAACAATGGCAAACCCCTCAATCCATTGGAGATGTATGAAGCTTCCATAGTTTGGCTAGTTTCTATTACCGATTTGTGAATGATTTTAGCACTATAGTTCCTTATTAATAGTGTAATCAGGAAGAATGAGAAATTTAAGTGGAGCTAAGCACAATAGGATGCCTTTGACAGCTTGGAACAAAAGATCACATAGGCACTTATTTTAATTTACCCAATTTTAGTAAAACCTTTGAAATTGAATGTGATGCTTTAAGTGTTGGGATAGGTGCTCTGCTAACGCAAGAAGGAAGGCTTGATGCTTACTTTAGCGAGAAGTTAAGTGGATCCTGAAGCCACTACCTAAGACCCAACAAGTTCGTAATCTAAACCAACCATAAGTCTTTGAAGTGTCTTAAGAGCCAAAGTAATTTGTGTAAAAGGCGTGCAAGGTAGGTTGCTTTTGTTTATATGTTTCCTTAAATGATTAAGTGCAAGAAAGGAAATGACAATATTGTTGCTGATTCTTCATCACAAAAGTACATTTTGATTTCCACTTTGAGCACTAAAATGTTGGGATTTGACCATATGCATCAAATTTATAATGATGATGGTGATTTTGGTGCTATGCTCTAACACACATTACCCCACATGAAAGGTTTTGTCAAGATGATAGATATTTGTATTTTGGTGGGAAGTTGTGTGTGCTAAAATGTTCTTTGCATAAGTTATTAGTGAGGGAAGCTCACAATAAAGGATTGATAGAACACTTTGGTATCACTAAGACTGTGTGCAGTTTGCAAGAACATTTCTATTTAGCCTTATCTTGCTAGAATCATTGACCAGTGCCCAAAATGTCTAGAGGCGAAGTCCCACACACATCTATACAGTTTGTACAATCCTTTATCTATACCCTAAGTCCCTTAGATTGATATTTCTATAGATTTTGTACTAGGTTTGCCTAGGAGTAGGAATGAAGGTGATGTATATTTGTTGCTGTTGATAGATTTTCCAAAATGGCTTATTTTATCATTTCCTAAGCTTATAAACCCTAGACATTGTCTTCTAACTCTAAATACATTCAATGGCCCCTTTTGTAAGAACTTTTGGTCAATGAAATACCCGTATATTCCACTTTCCTTCGTACTTGTTTGTTGAGTGTGAGTAATTGTACACCAACTTATGTATAAATTGGGTTATTTAGTTTATATTTTGGTGTTTCATAGCCAACATCTCTTGGCACGGTATTTGGTTTCTTGGTTGCCAAAAATCAATTTGTTGTAAAGGTTGGCTCCAAGTGAGGTTAGTTTTTACTTGGTTTATTTTTATACAATCTCATCAGTTATCCCTTTTTATTTTTCCAACCATATTTCAATCCTTACTTTTACCATGTTCACATTAGGTTTCCTCTAGGAATTCATTAATGGATGAGGAATTAAGAAGGCTAAGAAGAAGGTAGTAGAAGGGAAAGAAAAGGACCAATAAGTAGAGGGCTTACAAGCAAGATAGTTAGAGATTAGTCGAAGGTAAGAATAGTTCGTGTCTTATGGAAAATGTAGGGAACATAATAAAGTTCACATTAGAAGAAGTAGTGGGAGCTACCCATACTTTTGGGTTAGAAGGCCTTCAAGGAATTATAACCCCCCCCCCACCCCACTCCATTGTCTTAAGAGTAACTTAGGCAATAGTTAACTATGATGTAGCACGATGCTTAGTAGATAGTAGGAGCTTAGTGGACATATTAGCTCTCTTAGCATTTGAGAAAATAGGAATCAATAAAGAAAATTTAGAATTGGTAAGCTAGATCATATTTGGATTCATTAGAAAAGCTAACAAGCTATTATGAAGGAACACATTACCTGTTACAATAGAGTAGGCTGGTGTGTCCAAAACTAAATTTATACAATTTTTTGTAGTAGAAATGGCATTAGCTTATAACGTAATCTTAGGTCCCTCAGCTTTACCTGAATTTTAGGCAATAGCATTCCTACACAACCTAACCATTAAGTTTCCAATGGGAAGTAAGGTTAAGGTCATAACAACTGGGGGATAATAAGTACTGAACATCCCTTTTAGATGGAACCTAAAAAAGAATTGATACAAATAACCTTGGTAACAAATGTGGTTACCTAGATCAAGGCAAAGTTGAAAGAACCTTGGAAGTCACAACTAATTTCTTTCTCAAGAACAAATATCAATTTATTTGTGACATCAACAAAGGAATTGAGGGGAATTTATCTAGCAACGGTAGAACTCCAGATAAATATAGACTAGAGGGGCAAGCCTATTAAGTAGAAGTTAAGATAATTCAACCTGAAGGACACCATAGCTATAAAGAAGGAAATCAAGAAACTAATAAGTGCTAAGCACATTGAAGAAATACAATACCTGAAATGGTAATCAAATGTGGTTGTCGTACTGAAGGTCAGACAGAAATAGAGAATGTGTGTAGACTTCAAGGACATGAATGAAGCATGTCCTAAGAATTGCAAACCTGCTACTTAGAATAGACCAGTTGGTTGATGCCATGGCAGGATCTGAACTACTTAGCATGATGGATGTGTATCAAGGATACCATTAGATTGCTTTTACTAAAGATGATTGGAAAAAAGTGAGCTTCGTCACCCCTTTCGAGACATACTATTTCAAGGTCTTGCTATCCGAGTTCAAAAATGCTAAAGCCGCATACCAAAGGTTAATAGATAAAGCATTCTAATATCAAATATGAAGTAACATGGAAATTTATGTAAATGATATGTTGATCATGAAAAAATACAAAAGGAACTGCATAAGAAATTTAGAGGACACCTTCATATCATTAAGGAAATATTACATAAAGCTAAATCCCACTAAGTGTGCTTTTAGCACTAAGAGAGGAAAGTTCTTAGGGTATGTGGTAACTAGAAAAGGAATTGAGGCTAACCCAAAAAAGATATGGGCCATATTAGATGTACCAACTCCTCAAAGTAAAAAAAAAAAGTGCAAAGGTTAAATGAGACGATAACCTTTTGAGCTGCTTTATCTCTTGATCTACTGATAGGAGCCTCCTTTTCCTTCAAATCCTTAAAAAGGATAAGATTATTGAAAAGAGTTAACTTGCCTTTGATAATCTGAAGTAGTATTTGGCTAGTTTGCCACTTTTAGCAAAGCTAAAGAATGGAGAAAGGTTGTAGTTATATTTGGTGATATCTGAAAAGATGGTAAGCTTGGTCTTAGTCAAAGAAAAGGAGGAATAATTGGCTCCAATCTTTTATTTGAGTAGAATTTTGCAAAGTGCATAACTAAGATACTCTAAGAAAGAGAAATAATCTTAGCATTGGTTATGATTGCTAGGAAGTTAAGACCTTACTTCATTGCTCACCTGGTTGCTATCTTCACAAGGCATCCCTTAAAAGTGATATTAAGCAACACTGAAGCCTTGGGGAGGATAATCAAGTGGACAGCGCAATTAGGTGACTTTGACATCTCTTATGACCTAAGAGCTACCATCAAAGGTTAGGCCTTGGCTAGTTTTATTGCAAAAATATACAAAGAAGTTGATGGTTGCCCTTGGATTTTGCATGTTGATAGTTCGTCAACCCAACACAGTAGTGGGACAAGCATCATCCTGACTCGCCCAGAAAGGAAGAATTTGAGTATAGGCTAAGGTTAGCCTTTCATGCCTTGATAGTAAGGCTAAGTTTGAACTGGTCCTATAGATCATAAGATTGCCCTTACAATAAAAGTCTCCTGAATAATAGCATACTTAGATTCTCAACTAGTAGTTAAGCAGTGTAATGGGAAGTTCATTACATGAGAATAGACCATGAAAAATTATATTCAATAGATTAAGGAATTGGTAGAATTTCAATGATTTCAATTTTTGCAAGATCACCAGATGAAACAGCAAATTCATTGGTTAGGATAACAGCAACCTTAAAGGTGTAAACCTCTAAGAAGATCATGTTGTAGAAAGTAGGTAACACTGCAGTAGAAGAAATAACTATAGAGCATGATTGGAGAATTCCCATACCTAAAGCTCTAAAAAGTGAAGAGGTAGACAAAGAAACACAACAAAAGATAGGTAAAGTTCTTTTCAAGAGATCATATGGTCAACCCTTCCTCAAATGCTTAGGCCTAAGGGAAATAAAGCATATCTTGAGAGAAATTCATGAGGGATGTGGGTCCCATATAAGGGGAAACAACTTCACAACAAAAACTATTTGCACTGGATATTTTTGATTGACCTCGAAAGGAGATGCAATGAGAGTAGTTTAGGCTTGCAACAAGTGCTAAAAACACACTGATTGCTTTAGGATACTAGCACAGGAGATTACTAGCATGGTGCTGCCCATTGCTATTGCAAGATGGAAAATCAATATAGTTTCACTAATGGTAGGATAGAAAAAATTCTTCCTTGTGGCAGTAGACTATTGCACAAAGTGGATAGAGGCAAAGTGATGTGAATTGGTGGAAGTAAGTACCGAATATGTTTGGGAAAATTTGAAAAACATTATGGAAGGTAAAACAAGGAAACAAACAAGAAAAAATAAAGGAATAATTGACAAGACTGCACAATAATCAACTAAGCAACAATGTACCTCATATGGGGTAAATCCTTGTAACAAATCAAAATTATACAACAAAAGATTAAATACCATGATGGCAAATGTTGACCACGAACCACCAGAATACACCCGAATAACCTAGTTTGACTTGAGCTTGGAAGTGTTGATTCACTCATACACTCTCAAGGAACAAGTAATGGAAGAAGAGAGAAAAATCTTTTGTATTAATGAACTTAGTTATCTTACAAGGACACAATGAATGAATTTAAGAGGATTATAAGCCAAAACCAACTAGGGGAGAGTGAAATAACAAAAATATCCCTGAAAAATTGGCCCCAAACGGTCAAATTTTAAAAATGGGTCAAAATGAAACATCTCGCCTATTATATGATCAAGCACTCGCTGTGTCGGATTGAGCGTGCAGCTTTCATGCGTTTAATCGTTATGAGGCAGTTCCTTAGGATTAATCATGTCCTTAGGCTATCGTGAACACAAAGGGCTTTTCTTCTGACAAACGATTGTGTTCCTTTTGGCTCGATCATGTCTTTGGCTGATTATAATCACAGGGAACTCATCTCCTAATAGACAATTTCGTCCCTTTAGACTTAATTGTGGATTCTTCAATGTCGATCTAGAGGGCTCAGCTTGACCTAGGCTAGTCTAAATTGAGCTTGCAGAGTTCCTTAGCATTTCTTAAGATTCCTAAGTTAAAATTTGGTGCCACAACCTATCATTGAATTGTTTCAACATGCATGAATGATCATCAAACCTCCAATAAAACGTTGAAGGGACAAGGGTAATCTCAGACGTACGGCTCTTACTTTTATGATAGGTCTGGGTAGCAACCTAAGGGAACCTTATTCTAGGATGTTGACATTGTTTCCCTACTTTTGAGAAGGTTGTTTCGTTAACCTTAGGTCCTTCTTATCTCCTACACCAGATAAAGATAAATAAAAAACATTAAAAGTAGCACTAACATAGTACTCACTAGGTAATTCGATGTTGTAGGTGTTATCTCCAACTCTCTCAAACCTTGAATGGACTATCTCCTATAAGGTGTAACTTTATCTTTCTTTGTTGTGGGAGCCTCTCCTACCTAAAATGAACCCACACCAAATTAATAGGTTCAAAGAGGATTTTCTTGCGCACCATGTTAGCTTGTTGCTCCTATTGTTGTGTCCTTTGCTTGGGCTCACCTTCTCATGTAAGGATCTTACAATTTCAGCTCTCTTCTTACCATCTATACTAACTTGCTCACTATTAAGTAATAGCAATAAATCTATAGGAGTTAAAGGATTAAACCTATAAACAATCTCAAATTGTGAAATTTGTGTGACAGTGTCTATGCTCTTATTGTATTCAAACTTTATGTGTGGCAAGCATTCTTCCTAAGATTTCAAGTTCCTTTTAAGAATAACACACAACGAAGTTCCCAAGGTGTAATTGACCACTTCAATTTGGCCATTGATTTAGGGATAACAAGTGGCAGAGAAAAGTAATTTAGTTCCTAATTTGCACCATAGAGTTTTCCAAAAATAACTAAGAAATTTTGCATCACAATCGAAAACAATGGTCCTAGAGGCTCTATGCAAGTGTACAACTTCCCTAAAGAACAAGTTAGCAACATGGCTTGCATCATCGATTTTGTGACATGGAATGAAGTGTGCCATTTTTAAAAATCTATCAACAACTATAGAATCACATCCATTCCTATTCCAAGGCAACCCTAACACAAATCTATAGAAATATCCATCCAAAGGGTTAGGGTATGAGTAAAGGAGTGTACAAACGATCGGGTTGTTTATGCGACTTGGCCTCCTAATAGTTCAGGAATTGATTAATGATCTTGGACACATCCCTCCTCAAATGAGGCTAATAGAAATATTTTTTCATGGTACTCATTATTTTGGTGATACTAAAGTGTCCTATTAATTCTCCATTATGAGGTTCCTTTGCCAACAACTCACGCAATGAACAATTGGGCACACATAGTTTTCAATCATAGTACAAGTACCCATCATCTTGATAAAATTTCTCATGTGGATAGTGTGAGTCAAGGCATATTCATCACCAAAATCATCATCATTTGCATACATTTTGACAAATATGTTCAAACCACAAAAATTTAGTGCATAAGGTTGAAATTGAAGCATATCCACGTGACAAGGCATTTACAACAATATTTTCTTTCCCTTTCCTATACTTGATCACATAAGGAAAAGTATCAACAACAGAAACCCACCTAGCTTGTCTTTTGCTCAAATTTCCTTAGCTTTTGAGATACTTCGAGGACTCATGGTCAATGTAGATCACAAACTCCTTAGGCCCTAGGTAATGTAGCCAAGTTTGCAAGGCCTAGACCAAAAATACAATTCCTTGTCTTAAGTTGAATAGTTGAGGGTGGTTCCACTTAACTCTTCACTAAAGTATACAATAGGCTGTCCTTCTTGTATTAATATGGCGCCCTTACATATATTAGAAGCATCACACTTAATTTCAAATATTTTACCAAAATTGGGTAAGCAAAGAACGGGTGCTCATGTGATCTTTTGTTTTAGGGTGTTAAAGGCATCCTATTAAGCTTTATCCCATCTGAATTTCTCATTTTTCTTGCTCACAGTGGTCAAAGGGGTAGTAATGGTGCTAAAGTCTTTCACAAACTACCGGTGAAAACCAGCCAACTTATGAAAGCTCCCAACTTGGGCTATTCATGAATGACTTTAACTTTCTCCTCATCAACATATATTCTTTACGAACCAACAACAAATCCCAAGAACCCACAATAGTCCACTCAAAACACACATTTATCAAGATTAGCATATAATTGTTCTTACCTTAATGTAACCAAAACATGTCGCACATGCTCATTCATGCTCCTACTATATATTAAGACATCTTTAAAGTATATAATAACAAATTTACCAATATAAGCATGTAGGACATGGTTCATTCATATAATCTAAATTTAGAGTTAAATGCCATTTTCCATTCAACCCCTTCCCTCATTCTAATTTGATGGTACTGATTCTTTAGGTCAATTCTAGAGAATATACTAGCACCATGCAATTTAGCCTATATATTGTCCAAATTGGGAATAGGGTAGCAATACTTTACCATGTTTGTGTCTATGGCTTATCAATCAACACACATTCTCCACTCATCATTTTTTTAAGCACAAGTAGGACCGGTATAGCACAAAGGCTCATGCTCTCTTAAGCCCACCCTTTTTCTAGCAATTCTCTAACTTAGCATTGTATCGCCTTGGACTCTTCTACTTTCACCTTGTAAGTAGGTTGGTTTGTAATTGAAGCTTCAGGTACCAAGTCAATTTGATGCTCAATCCCACTAGTGGGTGGCAAACTATTAGGCAACTCCTCTAAAAATACATCTTCAAACACCTACAAAAATGTAACGATAGAATCGAGGAGGGAGGATGTGATATCATCAAAAAGCATCAAGCTTTCTTTACATAATAACAATATTATAGGACTCTCATTTTCACAAGCTCTCCTCACATCTCTTAGTCTTGCTATCATACACCTTTTGGCTCCCTCTTTACTCTCTATTTTCTTTTCATTATCTTCCCCTTTAGCTCTTTTCTTCTCCTTTCCTCTCAACTTTCTATTCTTATCAAACTTTAGTTTATATTGTTTTTGCAAACACACTTGGTCTTCATGGACTTCTTTGGGAGACAATTGTGCCAAATTAACCTTTCTACCATCAAAATAGAAGGTATATATTGGTTGGAGACCCCATCATGGCACACTTGTTAGTCAAATTGCCATGATTACCCCGAAAAGATGTGTCATGCTTGCATGGGCACCACATCACATAAGACTTTATCTTCATACCCACTAATCTTGAAGGGAACCTATACTTACTTTGCGACTTAAACTTAATCACTATTGTTCAACCATTGAAACCAGTTGGGTCTCGAATGGGCAATGATAGGCAAACCTAATCATTTAACCAATGTGTTGCTTGCAATATTGGTGTAAGTACATCCATCAACAATCATACTACAATTGTTACCTTAGATTTAGCACTGAGTGGGGAATATATTCTCCTTCTGCTCATCATTCAAGTCCTCCTTAGCTTGAGCACTAAGGGCTCTTATGAGTACCAAGTTTATGCCTCTTTGATCAACTAGTTCAATCTCATCATCACTAACACCATGCTTGTCTGCTTTATCTTCTCCTTCACTTTCATCGGTGATGATTGCTTCCACATCTTTGAGGATCATTATCTTTTTGTTTGGGCAGTGGTCTTCAAAATGTCCTTGTCCCTGTCACTTGAAACATACAAGGTCTTAATTACATGAAGCACTATTAGCAGTGCTAGAGTGAGTTACCTTAGATATCCCCTCCTAGGGTGCCTTCTTTGGTTTGGGTGCACTAACTATAGGTGGCTGGTCATCCTTTCTAAGAAAGGTCCTAGGACTTAATGCACTAGCCAATATCTCATCCAAATCTATGTAATGTTGCAACTTCACAATATTGGCTATGTCTTGGTGCAACCCACTCAAAAAACTAGCCATGGTGGCTTCTTAGTCTTCCACCACATTGGCCATTATCATTAACAATTCTATCTCTTTCAAATAATCTTTAACACCATGTGATCCTTGAGTTAATCCTTACAATCTTTGATAAAGGTCCCTATAGTAATGCGATGGAATGAACCAGTCCTCATGGCCAAATTCAAGTCTGTCTATGTCCTAATTGGTCTCTCAATGGCTCTTCTTCAACTTGTTACGATTTGATCCCACCAAATGATGGCATAGTCGTAAACTTAACAATTGCTAGCTTTGTCTTTTACTCCACTATGTACCAGTAGCAATCCAACACCATTTGTGCTCTCATTTCCCATTCATCGTAAAGCTCTAGATTAGATTTTCTTTAGAATGGTGGCACCTTAAGCTTAACTCCCTTAAATTCATCCTCATCATCATGTGCCCATCTCCTTCATTGTTGTCATGGTAGCTCATCAAAAATGTCATCATTATAGTTCAAATAATTGTCTAGTGACCTCCGTTTGGCTTATAGGCTATGCTCCTGATCCCTAACCCGACCACTATATAAAGATGGGTCATCTCTTGTTTGTGTGGTTTGAGAGGTCTCAACCCTCTCCAACTGGTTATGCATTCCCTCAACTATCCAAGATATCCATTGCATCTCACCTCAAATGGCCTCAAGCATCAATTTCATGTCATAGTTTTCTCAAGCCGAACTTGCTTGACTATTAGACATTTAAAAGGAACAGGGTGAAATAATGTGAGTGTGTGCAAGTGTAAATATATACAACAACCTAACAAATGCACGTGGAATGGTGTAGAATTGAGAAAATTGGGTTTCAAACCCGATTTGGATGCAAAAGGATCAATCTTAAATGAAAGAATGGATGGGCGATTGATTTAGAGGTGTAGGGTGATTAATTGAGTAAAGAAAGAGTGCGATTGTGTGTGGCGTGCACGCAATCCTGGAAAGTTTACATAGCATAATCGAGCGGCCCTATGCATGATTGATCGTGAGGCTAAAACTATGATAGAGTTAGGGGAGTTCTTACATCGCGCTCAAACTGAGCTTTTAAGGGATCGATTGATGGTACAGGATTGACCAACAAAATTCCACAAATTTTTGTTCTTCTATTTTTTTTTTGTGTTGATATTCTTCAACTTCTTTTCTTTTTGTCTCTCTTTGTTTTGTTCTTTTCTTTCCTCAACCATAAATCTTCAACAAACACTTCAACACCAACAACCAAATACTATTAGCAATAGTTCAATACTACAACAAAATATCACCAACCATTATAGCACAATATGTCCAACAAATACCAAATCAGAATTTGTCAAATAAACCAAATTTTTTCTTGAATTTTGGATTTTTGACGAAAATAGAAAGAGGATAGAGAAATAAGGATGAAATATAGGAACAACAAAAAAAAAATGGAATTCAACCAATGAATTGGATTTAGGAACCCGATCAAGTTGGCTCGATACCACTTTGATGTGAACTAGTGGAAAAGTAACTAGAATCTGAGATATTTCCAGAGATATGGAAGCAGTTTAAAGAGTTGTTAAGGAAATGCCTATCACATGGATACCTTTTATGGATGTAGGTACAAACATTCTACTGTAGTATTAATAAGCAACTAAGAACCATGTTGGATGCAGCGTCTAGAGGAGCCTTGATGAACAAAATACCAAAAGACACATGAGGTCTCATAGAGAAGATGGCATCAAATGCATACCAATGACCAACAGAAAAATCCAACATAGGGAGGGTAATAGGCATGGATGGTGTAGATGCAATTACTACCTTCATGGCAAAAGTCGAACAGCTCTAAGAAGATTGAAAATATAATTGCGAGTTTTCATACTCTTTCATCTGCTTTGGTTATGCAAGTCTAGGATATGTATGCAGGACCCTTCCTACACATGAATGTCAAGCTAGGAGCTCGAGTGGGACCATTACCAAATTCATGTGGATAAATTATGTTAAAAATCAAAGAAAGCCACAGAACAACCCCTACTTGAATATATACAACCTAGGATGGAGAAATCACCTAAACTTCTCCTAGAAGAATTAGAATCCTTAAAACTTATCCCCTGGATTCCAATCCAACATCAATAGCAACCTCCTCTGTAATAGAAAGGAAACCATCACTGGAGAACCTCATTAGGGGTTTGGTGAAGTCCACACAGGACTACATGAATCATGTAGACTCCATCCTACATTATTAATAGGCCTCACTTAGAATTTGGAATATTAAGCTGGGTACAAGGAGATATCTCAAAGGCCTAATAGTTCCTTACTGAGTAATATAGAAAATAATCCCACAGGGCATGTTAAGGCGGTAAGTTGTGGGGGCAACTCAGCAAAAAGTTGAAGATCTAGATGACTTCAAAGACAAAGAAAGAAAGGAAACTAAAAGAAGGGCACCACTAGTGAAGCTGCATGTGTCACCCATTCCTTATCCATAGCAACTGAAGTAGCCTAAAGAAAAAGAACAATTCACGAGATTTTTAGAGGTATTTAACAAGTTGGAAGTCAACTTGCCCTCGCTCAAGGTGTTTAAGAACTTCTCTACATAAGGTACTTGAGAGAAATTTTATCAAGAAAAAAGAAACTGGAGGATGTGGAGAAGTGCAAGGTTATGAGTTATCACATCTTACCTCCTAAATTGAATGATCGAAGGAGTTTTTCAATCCCTTGCACCATTACATACAAACACTTTGATAAAAAATATTATGTAATTTGAGTGTTAATATTAATATTATGCCATTTTCCACTTTTCGAGCGTTAGGGATCAGAGTTGTGAATCTGACAAATATGATAATATAGCTAGCTGACAAATCTATAAGGAGGCAAATGGGTGTTTTAGAGAATATCTTAATCAAGGTTGGAGAGTTTATCATCCCCATGAACTTTGTGGTAATGGATATAAACAATAAATGTGAATCCCTCTTAATTTTAGGGTGCCCATTTTAGCAACTACTAGGGCAATCATTCATATGGAATGAGGGAGTCTCACATTGCACATCAGCCTAGAGAAGATAACATTTTTAATATATACACCATCTGCTATTGATGTTTCACCACCTTTTGATGAGAAAAAGGACACTAATTTGAAATTTTATGATGCTCACATTAATTTTATGCATGACGTGTTTGTTGTGAGTGAGCAAGACAAGCTGGAATCTAATGAGTAGGGTGAAGTAAAGGATGATGCACTAGTTCCTAATGAGTGCACAAATTCCTCATGGCTAAGTAATAAAGCAAAAATTTGAGCCGTGAAAGGAAAATGCAAAAAGAGAAGAAAAAGAATGAGAAAAAGAAATGATCCAGTTGCTCATGAGGGGTCTTGGATTCCAAAAAGGAAAATAAATTGACCTAACCATGAGGCATTTGGCTTCTAAAGAAAAATGTAGCATTAATTGGGAAGCAACCTAAGTTTCTACTTTGTTTTAGATATTTTCTTTCATTCTTGAATATTTAGAGTCCTTTTGCATGAATTTTTGGTTATTTTTAAGCCTTGGGGATGTTAGGAATAGAATTGAATTAGTTTGAAAATCTTTAGTGTAAGAATTGGACTTTTGCATACACTTTCGTGAGTGTAGACATCAGTATCACGGGAGCGGATAGTGGGTGTGCGAGTGCAGAGGCGCTTACGGCAGAAATAGAGCACCCTACGCTTAGGTCCACAATCATGAAAATCATTTTTGTAATCACAAAAGCCACTGTTATAATCATGCAAGTGACAGAGGAAAAAATTTAACCTTTAGTGCTTGCATGTGCAACTTTAGTAGCCACATGTGTAATGCTAAGCCTTGCAGTTGCAAATCGAGTTACACCCAATCCCAAAATTCTTTCACAAAAGCCTTCGCGAGTGCTACAAATGAGTTCCCACATGCACCATACAAGTTCGTGGTTGCACGCCCTTGTGCAAGAATAGATCTGAACCTAACCAAAGGTGTTATTCATTCAATTTTTTCCCCACCCCTACTTTCACACTCATGGTGCACACATCCACGCACTCACCACAATCTTCCACCGTCACCAACCACACCCTTCCTATAGAAAGCACGATACACTCATTGGCACTTCACAACACATCCAAATCCCTCACTTTTTCTCCTTAAATTTCAAGCATAGGACTATAGCTACTCCACCCCCAAAACTTTAAGAATGTCGGGTAAGCTCTCTAATTTTTCCATTCCTTAGGCATACTTTACCTATACCCTTACTTGCATTGCTGAGATGTGGAGTAAAGATTCAATTTTTATGTGTGTATGTGACTTTGAAATTTAAGCTTTGTTACGGTGAAGGGGGTTGCAAGTTCGTTATGTCTTTACTTAAATTTTGTAAAAATTCAAATGTTAAACTAGTTACCTAAGGGATTATGTGTTGTGGAGTACAAATGTGGATCACTTTTAGTTGATTATAGGCTACCTATTACTATTTTTCAAGTTGCATGCCAAGTGCTTGTATTATTACTTCATGCCATGGACATTAGAGTGAGGAGCATTATCTTGCGGCTGAAGGGGTCTAACGCCTCAGTCGACCACAAGGATTAGATAGAGGGTGTTGGAGAAGAGGCACTAGTTGAGGGGGAGTGCCGCAACTACAATGGTAGGGTCCTCATGCATATAAGCTTTTGACCTTAAAAAGATTGGATAAGATAGATCGAGAGATTGCCAAGTTGAGGAGGGCCTAGCAGCAGCATTTTGCTAGGGTAGATTACAAGATACAGAGTAGATTTGATCAAGTGGTCAGTTTTTTAATAGACTTTTAGACAAACACAACCCAGTATTTTCGATAGATCTACTTCAACATCCCCTTCTAGATAGCCCAAATGCCTCCTGTTCAGCCCAACCAACCTCATTATCCCCCAAGTGATGAGCCTCTACACGATCCACTAGTTGATGAGTGATTTCATTGCTATTTCTTTTCCCCAAGTTATGTTTTTCTTTATTTCTCTTTCCATTTTAAGCTTATTTAGACTGCATTGCATTGAGGACAATGTAAAATTTAAGTGTGGGGAGAGGAATATACTTTGTCTATTGGATGTATTTTGTACCTGAACTATTTTTTATGGATGTACTTATATGATTAACTTGATTGAACTAATGTACTAATGGGCAAGTAATAGATTTTGATCTTGATGGTCTATTATTTTTATGAATTTGATTGTGGTTAATTGCTATTGCGGCCATTGTACTTAATTCATGATGAATTCTTATGAATTTGCACTCTTTGGTTGGTTGCATGATTTAGGGATTATTCTAGGTATCGTGAATCTTGGCTTGATTTCGTTGCAAGTAGTGTCATACAATTGCACACTATACCTTCTTCCTAGAATACCTAATTTCTTGTAAAGTACTATCATGTAGGAATGGATGATTAGTTAGGAATGTAAATATCACTTTAGTGTGTTGAGACACCCTTTATAATGAACGAGAATAATAAAAAGGCATGAAAATGAGATAGGAATTCTCAAAAATTATTTTTTTTCCTTTGTACTCTCCTTTGAGCCTTGTTGTATATTTATGTTGAATTTTTCTCCTATTAACGCTATTGTGGTATTTCGCATAGAAAAATTCATTGGAGAAACATGAGATGAAAAAAAGGGAAAAAAGTGAGTATGTGCATAAATATTCTACTCTGTTGATTCATGTGACTTAGTAACTGGGATTGTATAAAAACCCCTGTTCTTTTTCACATAAAAAGATCATTAAACTATAAGTATGCTTGGCATCCTTTGATTGTTGTAGGTTGAGTAATCAAGGGTGTGCAATGACCTTTGTGCACCTTTGTATAAAAAAGGTCCCAACATTCTTAGGAAACATGAAAAAGCTCATTGAAGAAGTACGTAAATGTGGGGAAGAGAAAAGAAAAGAGAAGAAAAGGTGAGGTAAATTTTACCAAGCTCTAGACATTTTCTACTTTGTATAGCCTACACATTAAAGTCCTATTGATTATCTTTTTGCATTGTTGAGTTCATTGAATAGGATGAATTGATTGCATTGGGGTGAGTCATTTCATGATTAATTGCCCTTAATTGTGATAGAACTATCAAGAGTTAGGTGTTTAAGGGAGAGGTATTCACACACACATACAGGACTTCTTGAGGATGAAGTTGAATTGAAACTATTGTACTTATGGATGATCCTAAGAATCATGCTATTTACTCATCTTTTTATATTCTGAAATTAAGTGGAATGGCCATCCCTTATGCTTAACCTCCATTAATTCTTTACTTGTGAGACTTATGTGGTTGTTTTCATGAAATTAATTGAACAGGGTTGAGTTTGCTGAGGACTAACAAACCTTAAGTGTGGAGTTGTGATAATTATAGGATTCAAATTATTTTACTCCTTCGTTATTAGTGTTTTCTATTAGTTTCCTAGCCACTACGTGTGTTAAATGTAAAGGAATCAATTGAGAATGCCTTGGAATGCTATTTTTTGATGTTCTATTGGAGTTTTCAGTGTTTTTGTGTGAAATTAATTGATTTTAAAATAATTCATACACTTAAAATGAGTATTGAAAAAGTGCAAGGAAGGAGATGGCAAGTGTGAAGGATGAATCCGCAATTGCAAGATAAAATTCCAAAATGCACTACTATAGTTAGGGTCATGATAATGGAAATATGGGCCTCTGTAGTCTCGAGAGCTCGGAGTGCAATTGCATAGACAGGAATTTTTGTAGTAGGAGGTTGTGATCGCGAGACAAATGCGCGTGATCATAAGAAGCTAGAGTGCTATTGCGGAGGCAGACTGCAATTTACAGGCGCGACACAAAAGGGTGAGCACATGTGCGAGAAAATTGCAATTGCAATTTTTCATGGGCAAATTCATCTTTTCCTCTTCTACTCAACCTTACATATAAAAAGATGCCATTCCACATGTGGGAGATCATCTTTTGGATGAGAAGAGCAGCTTGGGTAGCTCTTAAAGACTTGAAGATGACATCAAATTTTCATGGAAGCAAGTGTGCAAAGATTGGGAAGAAATCTTATTCTAACATCATGGAGATCATTGTGCTTGCATAGTACTATTTCCTCTTATTTATTACGTTGATGTCGTGACAACATGCATCGCTAACAGTAGTGGATCTTATGAAACAAGTTGTTCTAAGCAAGCATTAAAGCCTTATTGATAACCTTACTGAGTGCACTTGAGTGCCTAGACTTGAAAGGCAGGAGATGCGTGGTAGCATACAAGCTCATCTTTCCAAAAATGCTAAAGGTACCGTTATCCTTTAGGTCTCGATAAGTATTTTGACACTGAACTCTCATGGGAAGCCCAACATTAACGCAGTTCTTCCGAAAACTCTCAATAGTCTTCAATAATCTCCTCTTGAGATCTTTTTAAGTCGTTGCACCTCTTCAAACATTCATCTAAGTCCAAATGTGCAGCATAAAATTGAAGTTACAGATGCTCCATTTGTTCTAAAAGATCCTATGTAAATCAATATATTCCACTAGAAATTGCTCAAAGCCATAAAGGGCTTCAAAGGTTGCAGAAATTTTCTCACAATGGAAGCTAAGAGAGGCACTGAGATCCCTTGTGAGAGAACAAATGGAAATGTGAGATGTGCTTAGGCTAGCTATAAAGAAAGAACTATGAATGTCGTAAATATAGATGGAGGAGTTGTGAATATAATAAATGCAAATGATAACCCCTTATTTATAATGCTCTAATATGGATGAGGTACAAAGGAAGGGGAGAGGTGATATGTGCAGACACCACTTTCTAATAAAGCCTATTATTTAGCCTAATAATAATACCTTTCCTTTCAATTTAGGTAGCTAGCCTATCATTGGGTAGTTAACCTAGTAGTAGTGAGGATAGTGGTTGTAGGTTATGGAGGCTGGAGTATTTTATAAATAAGAATCCCTTCTCATCAAAGCAACTCAAGTTACAAAGCATTTATTATTCTTAGCAATCATGATTTCTACTGGTTACTAGTTTTTAGGCAATTATTATTATTTAGGAAATGAACCCGCATTAATGCCCATAAAATACAATTTATAAAATTAATGACATTTTTCCTATTTAATCATGATCTAATTTAAATGGAACTAGGTTAGTTTAAATGAGATCAAAAACATATGTTCCATATTTCCATTAAGCAATATGATAATAATTATTACAAAATATTATGTATTTATAGTTTGATAAATGTGGGTCATGCAACTATTCAATTTTATATAAAAATTGTATATTTTAATCATTGGTACTAATATCAAATTTTATAGTTATGTCCATTATATTTTTATTTTTTATTTAACATGTCAACAACAATGCAAAATTAAGAACATCTTTCATAGACAGTTCTAAAATAAGATTTTCTTTTACTAACCTGATTTGGTTAGTATTAGTAATTTATTTTAGAATTAGAGACATTTAAATTTAATGATTGATGCATATTTTAATAATAATGATCTTTTTAATAACACCATATACATAAAATGTGCCACATTTACTAGAGTAGGTTTACATAACAAGGATAAATAAGTATTGTGCCACTACATATTCATTAATAATTGTTACAATAATTAAAATATGAAATAAAAATAATGACAGTCAAACACAATCTTCAGCACATGTAAGGGCATGCATTGAGGAAGGTAATAACACATAGATGCAACAGGTATGAGTTCGGAGTTTACGAATGCATATAAAAATAGTACACAAATAGCACTATAGTAGATAAATAAATAACACTCACAAGAATGCACATGTGGTGGTAGTAATTACGGCATGAACACCACAATCAATAACATCGTAGCCAACGAGTGCCTTGCATTCAATCTGGCTAATGGGTGGTCTTGTCCAATGTCCCCTCGCCTAAACTCCTACAAGCAAATGCTTACTAATGGTGCACAAGAACATCCCATGGGTCTCTTGGGTTAGACACAAGACATCTCCAATTTTGAAAAACTTAACTACTTTTCATAGTATTTCCTTGTCCACTTCCTTACCTAGCAGGGCCTTAAGTATGGGGACTCACAAATTGCCTTCTTCTCCTATTCTTCCTTTCACCATGTTGTCTGCCCTCTATAATGTGATTCTCTTGGGGCCTCTACCTTTAGAGTGCCGCCATTTTTGCTAATGAGTCTACCTTGTCATTTTCACCTTTAGAGATTTCGCAGAGTTGAAAATATTCAAATTTTCCTACCAATTTTCTAACCAATTGAATATAATTCTTCATAGTTTGCCCCCTCGCCACTATATTACTTTACCTTCAACTAAGAATAAGAATGTACTATTATCTTGTGGATTCTTAGGGTGAAGGCAATTTTAATAACCTACAGGAGTGCTTTGAGCTCAGCTTTGTTATTTAAGGCATAGACATCTAAGTATAATTGGTACTTAAATTCTTCTTTCCCTAGGCTAGTTATAATGATTCCTACCCCTCTACTACTATGAGTTGATGAACCATGTGCGTTATCTAAGGTCAATCATTACTTTCTTCATACATTTTTGCAACAAAGTCAACCAAGAACTTGTGATGCTGGTCCTTGGTTCATAGGTGATGTCCAATTGTTTTAGTTCTATCACCCATTTAACTATTCTCCCAAATGCCTTAGTTTTGGTCAATATTGCTTTTAGGGGATGCCTCATAAAGACAATGACATGGTGAGCCAAGAAGTAAAATCTCAACTTCTTCATTGTGGTGACTAAGGCAAAGACCACCTTTTCTAATATCAAATACCTAAGTTCTACATTCTGCGTTCTGCTTGACCCTACTCACATAATAGATTAGGGCATGTTGTCCTTTGCTAGCCCTGACTAAAACCAAAATAACTACTTTCTCTGATATTGCCATATATAGGTGAAGTCTCATTTTTCTTTAGTTTTGCTAATAGTGGTGGGCTAGAAAAATATTACTTTAGGTCATGCAAGGCTTGCTAGCATTCTTAGTCCATTCAGACCTTTTCTAGGACCTTAAAGAAGGGCAAGCTTTTGTTAGCAAATCCGAAAATAAACTAGCTTAAGATGGTTATCATACCATTTAATTCTTAAACTTGCTTAATAGTTTAAAAGGCTGGTAAATCCAGTATTGCTCAAAGTTTTTCCGAGTTAGCTTCTATGCCTTTTTTGGTTATCATATATCCCAAAAAGTTCTCTCCTTTGACACCAAAAGCACATTTAGTAGGGCTCAGCTTAAGTTTGAATTTTCTTAATGCTGTAAAAGTTTCCTCCTTGTCTGTTGTATGGTCCTTCCTTTGTTTGTTCCTAACTAGTGTGTTATCTGCGTAGACTTCCATATTTCGTCTTATTTGCTGTTGTAATAACTTGTTCATTAACATTTGATATATAGCTTCGACATTTTTAAGTTTACAAGACATTACTTTATAGCAGTAAGTTCTAAAAAGGATAACAAAGCTTACCTATTTCCAGTCATCCCTTTCTAAAAAGATTGGTAGTATCTGTAGTACACATTCATCATACTAAGAGCTTTAATCCAGTGCAAGTATCAACCAATTAATCTATCCCAGCAACAGGTAGCAATCCTTTACACATGCTTTACTCACATCTCTAAAATCTACATACATCCTATACATTAATTAGTTTCTTAATTTCTTCCTTGATGGCAATAATTTTCTCCAGGCTAAACTACCTCAATTTCCCTATGTTCTATAATATATGGAACAATTTCCCTTAATTCCTTTACTGACAATGCAAATACATTCGCATTATCCTTTAGACAATTGACTAGCTGCAACCTCTAAGGTTCCCCTAACCTCACTCCAACCTATGTGTTCATGTTCAGGCTCAAACTTACCTGCATTACTTCTTCTATAGGTTCTATTTGTAAAGGCTGTTTAGCCCTATCATCTTTGGCAGGGCTCTTGTCACTTCCTATGATTATTTTGACATCACACCTTTTAGATACCAGCTGAACTCTAGTTACTATTCCAACCTAGTCTTCTACTGGGAACTTCATAGCCAAGTGATATGGCAATTCTACTACTTGAAATATGGCCAATGTTGGCCTCCCTAAAATCATGTTGTAAGTCGACACCATTTCTACCACAAAGAATTGCACAAACCTGGTTCTAGATACTTCAGTCTGTCCCAATGTGATAAGTATTCTTCCTAAAGGTTGGATAGCCTTTCTGGTGAATCTAAATAAGGTTTGATTCACTACCTCTAACTTCCCCTATCTAGCCCCATTTTCTTAAAAGTGGTGAGAGCTAATATGTCTACCGAGTCCCTGTTAGCTACCAGACATCGAACCACACTATGGTTACATATCATTTTTGTCACCACCAAGGCATCGATTGAGGGGTAAGAATTCCTTAGAGGTCCTCCGAACTACAGCTCCCTTGACTTTTCTAGGGTTGGATCTCATTTTTTTCCTACACTTGCTACTTCACAAAGGCTATCTTTATCTTTCTTTTCAGATCGTCATCTGGTGATCATGCTTATGAATCCCTAGGTCATTGGTCTTTCTTCCTACCCTATTTATTTATTTATTCCTACTAATGAATTTTTAGAGGAAAACTCTTTTGATCAAGTTTTCTATATGTTTTTGAAGATTAAAACATTCTTTAGTCATGTGACTGAACTTGTTATGAAACTTGCAATAATTATTACTTTGTTTATTTCTTAGGTGGCAAGAATCCACCTCAAGGCCACCAAATCACACCAAAATCCTGCAAGCCCTAATAATATACTCGCTACTTTTTCATGGTTTTTTCTTTAGCAGTCATAGTTGTAGTGTTTATGACTAGCCTTACTTTCCTATCCTTACAAGCCACCTTCTTGTCCCTAATGTTTTCTCACCATACTTCTTCCATGTTGATATATTTTTCAACTTGGGACAAGGTCTCATCACGTGTTTTGTGGGCTTCTTAGTTAGAGATCTAAAAAAATCTCCTTTCTTGAGTCCTTGTACAAACACGCTAGCCAATAAATCTTGTGTTATTGATAGGGCATCTAAGTCCGCACTCAAAAAATGACAAGCATAATCTTGAAAGGGTTCTTCATTTCCTTGTTTTATGTTGAACGAGGACATCAATGTTTTTCCGTACCTTTTACAACTTGCAAATTAACGGAGGAATAGACTAGCAAAATCATCAAAAATTTTAATAATTGTTCTTGGTAGTTAGTTGAACCACCTTTGGGACAGTTTCTCTTAGAGTGGTAAGAAAAGCTCTACCCTTGATTCCATCAGGGTATCAATGTAGTAAGGTTTGGTACTTGAATTTAGTTAAATGTTCGGCTAGGTCTAACACCCCATTGTACTCAAGCATGGTAACTCGTTGAAAATTATTTTGTATAGGTTCCACCAAGATTTATCGTGTGAAGGGCAAATATTCCGTAACTTGGGTGCGCTCTTCTCACCTCTTTATTTTTTCTAACTCCTCTTAGAGCTTAGTTATCCTTCTGCTAACCTTGTTGGAGGAGGCCATGCTTCCTTCCCTTTTGTTGTTCTCTACACTTTGTTTCATATACTTTCTCTTGCCGCTCTCTACTATACCCAAGCTTGTGGGTCGAGGAGGTTCTTCTCGACTTATAACTCAGGTCTCTTCTTTTTGTCTAACTAGGGTGACATTAACTATCTCAAATATTGCCTCATTTAACTGATCTAAAGGGATATTGACCACCTAATTGATCGGTGTGGATGGCTCTCCCTAAAAATAGTGGCCACGTGTTGAAAGGTCCTTTATTTGTGTTCCCTTCCCTTTATCTTTTTTGAGAAAAAGGAATTTTTCACATATGATGCCAATTATGTGAGTTCGTTTATAAACCTCTATGATCAAAGGATAATTAACAAAAGTGCTAATTTTATCAAAAATTGTAAAACTTTCCAAAAATAGTAAAAGTATCTTATAATTTGTGTATGTTTTCAAGAGAGGAGAGGTTGTTATTTATAGTATATTCTAGCTGCAATAGTCTGATATCATTGCTCAGGAGAACTGACCGCCTTGCCACCTAGGTTAAAGAGAGGGGGGTTTGTCAAGTTATGTGATAAGGTATTGTTATGAACGATATTATCACATCCATTATATATTTAAATTTTATTTTAGTTTTTATTTTTTTATTTTTAAAAAATACACTTAAAAACAAAAATGAATATATAAAATCAAACATTGCTGGGGAAAAAAAGGTAGTGTCGGAAATCTTTTGAGGAAAGTCATGATGCTCGTAATCTTGTGCGTGAGGGAGTGGGCCACTTAAATTGTTACCCCATAGCATTGCAATGCACAGCATAGTGGGTGTAAACGACAGAGGGGGCCGCTCTCGTCTCTTTAATCTCCCGTTACCTCAGCGATCTGACTGGCCACCATTTCCACTCACACTACTGACATGTTATCGCGCTTTCTCCACTTTCCCCATACCCTCAATCAAAACAATATGCCCAAAACTAATATGCAACTCTTTTGCACCCTTTTCTTGATAGTTCTGCCTTTCTTGCAAATCCAGGTGGTAATATGCAAGGGGTTCTCCGTTGTGGAGCTAAATTCGGCGAGATCTGGTGAATTGGATGTAATGGCGACGAGGGCTTGCGCAGGAAAGGTTCATGAATGCTCAACAGTTGCTTTGGAGGAAAATGTGATGGAGTCTGAGAGCAATAGGAGGGTTTTGTTGATGCGGAGAAGGTATATAAGCTACGATATTTTGAGAAGGGACATGGTACCGTGCGACAGGCCTGGAGCTTCATATTACAACTGTAAGGGTCGCGGCGTGGCTAATTCATACAACAGAGGTTGTGAAGTGATTACAAGGTGCGCAAGGGGAGATTAGTGGAGGTCAAGTTTTGATTCTGATACTCTGCTGCCGGCCACAGTAAGAGGAATGTGGAAAATTTTTAGCACTTATTTATTTATTTATTTGTTTGTTTCTTTCCTGACTGTAATTTGTTGTCTGGTTTGGGAGTCTGCAATGACTCGTATATATATATTGTGGTGGATGAATTCTGTTATAAGCTAGTTTACATTATTGGAGATCTGCACCTTATTGGGCATTTTGTTCAATGCAAGCTTGCTTCTTTTCCCGTACTTGTTTAATTATATACAGCCTTTTTCTGGATAATTATGCAATAATTGCTTCTGCAACATGCCCGTGGATTCTTGGAAGGCCTTTGAGTGTTATGGTTAAAAAATAAGTAATTGTTTGACAGAAATTGAATAAATATTTCTGCTTTGTATTGCTTCTTGATTTGAAATTGTCTATTATTTGTAATAGCATTTAAATAGGAACTTCAATGCAAAGGAAAAAGGCAGGAGGGGATTTAGTTGATTGAATTGTGCTATTTGAAATTGACTAAATTATAGCTTTGGTTTCATTTTGTTTAGACAGGTAATCATTTTCTTGCAATGTTACAATTGAAACTTAGGTACAGACAAAATACACGATGAGCCTAATACAAAGCTCAGTGTAGATTAGCATCCTAGCATAGTACTTTGGATGATGATATCTAGTCGTATTCTGTGGTTCTTTTATATTCTGCCATTAAGGATATATTCAATAGCCCCAATCCGGACATCGATCCAATTTGATGCAGGCATAATTTGTCTGTTAGAGCAACTGCTTATCAAAAGTGGGAAGCTTATATTTTCACTTCTAATAAAATATAACTTACAGACCATTTCTTTACTTTATAGTCACCATTTCTTTACTTTATAGTCACTACTCTCCATCCATCCCTTCAAAGAACATTGGATTGCAAATGTTCTTTGTCCTACATCCAATTCTTCTTGTGTCTCCTTGCTAAACAAATATTTTTTGGTTGGTATGTCAGATTATATTTCCATTTGACTGTCATAAAAGGGTGGCTCTTAGTTGTGAAACACGATAAAAACTTTCCCTTTTAATAACAGGAATGTGTTTAACTGCTTTATGAAGAGAAACCTCTGGCTTGCCAGGCTTAATTAGTTGTTTCCTACAATTTATGCAAAAAAAATGGCTTTTCAACTTCTGTAACTGTGCTCCACATTTTCAGGTTACTCCACCTATTTTAACTCTTATTACTATTTATCTTGTTCTGGTCAAGTGTCTCCCCCTTCCTGGTTTCTAACTGATCTACTTGCTTGATTAGCATGGCGGCCCCTTTAATATGCTGTCAGCTTACAGAAGGTCAAGTTTGGAATGTACTCTTGCCATTTACCATGAAATGTTGAACACAAAACTATACAATATTAAGAACAGAAACTACTTTGCATGATTATGAACATGATAAAATACCTTAAGGAGATTACGATGCAGAGGGTTGGTTATAAGCCATAACACTACATGTATGCACAGGCTCTGTGCGAGTGCCTCATATTCTTTGATCACTGTTCTGCCCCACATCCCTTCCCTCGTTGAAGCATGAATAAAATTGTAAAAGTTAACATTTGCTGCTATGGCTTTCGTTTCTCACTCTTTCTCATAATCTGTTTCTCCAAAACAGAAGTTCTATCATCAATTGGGCCAGATCCTTATTTATCCTAAAGCAGTGCAACCTTTCACATTTAGGAATTCGCCTCATAATAAACTGATAACAAAACCTCAGCAACATTCTTGCCCTGATTTCAAGATGTATTAGTGCAGAGCAAATTTAATTGTGATGGTTACACAGTTGGCCCATAACACTTACTGTGTATAATGTGCTTTAATTTGTGTGTATATACATATAATGCTTCTGAAATATGGATTCAAGTTAGTGTTCAGGTGATGAGAACACGAGATAAATCTTTGGAACCTGATAAAATGCTATGAACTGTGGGGCATTTTTCTGAGCTTTGATGTATATCTACTTGGAGACAGGAAATGTGCATATTAATTGCCTGTACGTATAGTCATTGTCCATGCCCTTTTCATCTGGTAAAATAGACAGCTGCACATTGGCTTCGCTGATTGAAGGCCCATGAGCAGTTAGGCACTTGGTCAATCCCATATCAGAACGCATGTTCATCTGTTAATGACAGAAATAAAATATATCAATCTCAAGGATAAAATATGTGACGAATACTTGCATCAAGCTTAACGAAAAGCTTTCAGAAAATGAAAGAAAGATTAATCATACATTGTCCGGTGATATTTTAAGATTTTGAATTTTTGTACTTCTTTTTTAAAGCAGTGATCGAAATATGAAATTTCTGTCTTGGGACCATGGTACTATTACATTAAATGTGAACAAGGTGCCAACCAAGACATCAAATAATTATTCGTAATGATCAGAAAACATATCCAGGGTTGTAAGAATAATCTATTGCATTTGCGTTAGAATAACTTATATTTATACCTCCTTTAGGTTTGAATTTAATTACAATTAATTTTGATTGGATATCCCTTGGATGGTGATATGGAAATGGCAGAATTACCCTTATCATATTTCACCAAAACAAAAAACAAGAAAGTAAAGAAAACTAACAATACTTTAAAAATTTTGGGGGTAACCACAGTATGATTTTGAATTTTTTGAAATTAATATCAGACCAAAGTTGTCAAATGCAATTTTGAAAAATAGATAGAATAGTCTGGGAATAGGAGATAGAAATAAAAAGCAATATTTTGATATGTAATATGTTTGAAAGAAATTATTTGAATAATTGTAAAATTGGATCGAAATATAGAGAATTCAAATCATTGATGTAATCAAACTACTATAATAAGATGAATATGCAATTAAAAGTTAAAAAGTAATGAATTGCAAATATTTCAAATAAATAAAAACTTATACACTTGTTAACATGAAATGCTACAATTATATCAATTCAAGGGCTTCCTCAAAAATAGGACAAAATAAATTTTTCACTAGGGGAATGATATTGTTGGAAGTTCATCAGATATCTTTGGTTGAATTCCAATAACGAGTGATCATATGTAGAGGAAATCTCAGCTGATGAGTAATCATACGTAAAGCAAATCTTAGCAATTTTTTAGGTAATGAGAATCTATGCATAATATGTATTAGGTGACAATGATAGTGTTTTTCATAATATATTTCAATTCAAAATAGACTTCTTCATTTTCAGTAGAAAATTGATAATATATTTTGCCTTTTAAACTTTAATAAGAATATAAAAATATTTATAACTGGTCGACTTTGAAGATTTAATATGTAACTTGTTGGACCCATAGCTAATTTCCTCACCTCTCACACACATCATCGAGTGATCAAACAAGAAGAAAGAAATGAAGAAACGAATCAAAGAACATTGACAAAGACTAGAGGGTCAAAAGCATTAGAACAAAATGCTATATTCTCTATTGACTGATTAGCCAAGGGTTTTATATAGGCGTGGTTACTGTTCCATTTCCTAGAGCCCCCTAAAGGCTACCAAAACCTCCCTCAACCAATAGCAATTAATTAACTACATGCAAAGCAACCTACACAGCTAACTTAACTATCTAAACTACCACTACGCCAACTACTGCAACATCTTGAAGTTTGAACAACCGTCAGCCTACTCCAAGTTTGTTTGTCTTTTCGTTTCTTCATTCTCTAGCTATGTTCTTTCATGCTGACTTGTCTTTCTTGTGTTGAATAATTCTTTGACCAATTTGACTTCTCCCCTCAAACTGAGTGTGTATGTTTTCTACACTTAGCTTGCTCATCAATTTACTAAATTGTCCATAGCTCAATCCCTTAGTGAATAGGTGTACAAGTTGGGCTGCACTCCTTACATGTCGTACCACAACTATTCTATCATCTACCTTTTCTCTAATGAAATGTAGATCGAGATCATAGTGCCTTGTTCTTTTATGGTATGTTAGATTCTTACTTATTTGTATGACACTTTGGTTGTCACAATAGATTGGGATGCTCCTTTTATGATTGAATGACATCTCCTTCATGAGGTTTTGAATCCCTAAAATTTCACATCTATAGGATGCAAGTGCTTGATATTTTGCCTCAGTAGAACTTTTAGCTATTAACTCGTTGCTTCTTGCTTTTCCAACTTACCAATGAGCCTCCCACATTGATGTAGTAGCTTGTTAGTGATCTTCTTGTCTCATAGCAATTTCCCCAGTCACTGTTTGAGCACCCCACTATCTGGGTATCATTGCTCACCTTTATGATGATACACTTACCTGGTGCTTCCTTAAGATACCTCCAAACTTTGAATGCTATATTTAAATGATTTTTGCTAGGGTTGTTCATGATTTGTGACAAAGTTTACATAGTATATGTTATGCCTGGCCGAGATAATATTAAGTAGATTGGCTTCCCAACAAGCTTCTTGTAATAGGTCTTATCTTCCAGTCTTTCTTCCCAAGTTTATGATTTACCACAATTAGTGTGTTGCTTGGTTTAACCCCTACTACTCCATAACATTCTAGCAAGTCTAAAGTATACTCTCTCTCATATAGGAATATACCTTCCTTTGATCTTGCAACTTCAACTCCAAAGAAGTACCTTGGCATCCCGAGATCCGTCAACTTGAATCTTGACAGCAAAAAATTTATGATCCTTGATGTTTTTGCTGTGTTCTTGCTTCCTACAAGAACATCATCCACATATACCAACAGAACTCCCCTGTCACTATCTTGTGACCCTTTGGTGAATAATAAGTGATCTAGTCTTGTGTGAATCTATACTGACATAAAGCCTCTCTTTCAACTTGCACACAACTTTTTTCCTACAATCTAGGCCCTCTTTCATTAGATTATAGCCTAGTGGCAGCTCCATGTACCATTAAGGAATGCATTATGAATATCCAGCTATTTTAAGCTCCACCTATTAATGGCTACAAGGGAGAAATACAGTCTAATAGTAGTCTATTTACTACTAGACTAAAGGTTCTTGGAAATCAAATCCCTCTATTTGGTTATATCCCTTTGCCACATCCTTTGCCTTAAACCTTTCAACTAATCCATCTATTTTTAGTTTAGTTTTGGACACCCACTTACACTCGATTACATGTTGTCCCTTTGGTGGTGAAGTCACCACCCATGTTCCATTCTCCTTAATGTACACAACTCTTCTAACATGGCCTTTTGGCAATGCTCCTTACTCATTGCCTCAACAAAGAATGATGGTTCCTCCACATTATCCAAAGCTAATAGATATCAAACAAACTTTGGTGGCAGTTTACAGGTGTTAAGGTAATTAGTAATAGGGTGGAAAGTGGTGCAAGTTTATGTTGGTACTTTCAGGTTGTGGTGATAGTCATTTAAGTATCATGGGAGTCTCCTCACCCTCTTAGCTTTTTTGGTTTAGTTTGGTTCAATTTTTGGTTGAATTAGTAGGGGACTTGGTGTATCATTTAGAGGTTGATCTTGGTCATTAAGAGGTGGTCTTAAAGATGGAGAGTGATGTTCATTAGCTGCCTTATTTAGTGGATAAGACATGGGAAAAGAATGGTTAGGAAGGATGGGAAGAACAACAGAGTTGGGATCAACCTTTGGCATATTGATATGTTGTTATTAGTGTTTATCAAATGGGAAGATATGTTCATATAAAGTCACATCTTTGGCAAAAAAAATTTGCTTGAGTATCAATGTTATAAATTTTTAAGGCTTTCATGCCATGGGGGTAGCCTAAGAACATACATTTTCTAGCCCTAGAGTCAAATTTACTTCATTCTCTCTTTAAGCTAGAGCTAAAAACAAGAGATCCAAAGACCTTAACTAACATGTAGTCTGGTTGCTTGCCAAATAATGTTTCATAAAAAGACTTGTAATTGAGGATCCTACTAGGTAACCTATTTATGATGTGGGTTGCACACAAAATACCATCTTCCCAAAACCTTTTTGGCATTGAAAATTGGAATGAGCGGGCTCTGGAAAATGATGTATTAGTGTTTTCTTTCAACAATTACATCATGTTGGGGTGTTTCTACACAAGAAAATTGGTGTGATATTCTAAACTTAGAGAAGAAATGAGGGAGTTGAAGTTCAGGTGCATTATCTGATCTAATGGTTAGGATTTTGGCTTCAATGTGTGATAGGAACAGTTTATAGAAAGAAGGCAGTATGTAGGCCACTTCATTTTGTGTTGCATGAGATATGTCCAAGTATAACGAGCATCGTTATCAACAATAGTCAAGAAAAAATGATATCCATTTATTGCTATAATAGAGAAAGGGCCCTATACATCTATATATACTAACTCTAAGGGTTTGGTTGAAGTTCTAACATAGAAAGGAAAGGGCTTTCTTTTCTGTTTTGCCCTTGGACAAGTCTCACAAACTTTGTCATGCATTGCAATTATGTAAGGGTATTTGGTATGCTATATATTAGCTATTTGGTTTGAAATATGACCTAGTCTAAAATGCCATATATCAAAGCTGTTCTAAGATGATGCTATCTATGAGCAACCAACAATGTTGAATTGGATGTTGAGGTGAGTTCTATTCTGAGGTAGGATATATACCCTTGATGGTGTTTAGCATGACCAATTCTCATCCATAATGAGGGGACCTGAATGTGATATGTATCAAAATCAAAAATAAGTGAGCAAGAATGAGATTTAGCTAGTTGGTTCACAAACAACAAATTGTACTTAGAGGTTGGAACATATAATACACTACTAGTGTTTCCAAGATGACCATTGTTCCTACATTTATAACTGGGACTTTAGCCCTATTTGGCAAGTTCACAAAGAGGTTTTTCACGGGCTTATAAGACTAAAACAACTCAATTGAGTGACAAATGTGGTTTTAGGCTCTACTATCCATGATCCAAAAGGATGGTGCTGTTGATGACTCACTAGTTCCTTAGGTGTACAAGTTTTAAAGAAGTAAGATGAGTATGGCTAATAGAAAGATTAGGTTTTGGATTTTCATTACCTGCAAAGTTGGAATAGGGATTATGAAGTTCAACTGACTTATATTATGGAACCACCCTCCAGTTGATTTAGTGGTCCATTTCCACTGATTAGGCCATGTCTTCAGAGTCTAACATCCTAATTAGCTTTCTAATCTATTAGTGGAAGAGCATTAAGTCTTCATTCCCTCATCTTTCTTCATTTGCTAAGGCTACAACATCTGAGACTTGATTAGCTACCACCTATCCTCCTTATGACACCTCCCTTTATTCTTTGTGAACTTGAATGTTAAAGGAAACCCTATGATTTTGTAGCACTTATCGCTTATGTATCCCTTCTTCCCATATTGAGAACATCTTATATCTTGTTTCCTCTCTTTTCCATCAGCTTGTGAGATTGGTGTTGAAGACTCAATCAATGACCTATTTCCCACTGTAGCTCTTTGTCCTTCTTCCACAATTATGGCATTGTAGGATGGAAATGGTTTTTGTCTCAACATCTGAGACCTATTATGGCATTTTAGGCATCATCCAAGTTGCAAAGTTGCTTCTTGTCGGCTCCAGGATAAACGAAGTAAGGTGAACTTGGATCTTCTACTAATGCATTGGAGGTGAATCTGGCCTGATGGTTGACTAGCTTAGATGATGACTTCAAGGATCGGAGCGGGGGTGATTGTCAGCAAAGGAAAATAAGAGAATAACATAAAGTGATGCTTCTAGCTTAGGTCTTTTTTAATGGCTCTGATACCATGTTAAACCCATAGCTAATTCCCTCAGCTCTCACTCACATCATCAAGTGATCAAACAAGAGGGAAAAAATGAAGTACGGAATCAAAGAACGCTGACAAAGACTAGAGAGCCAGTAGCATTAGAATAGAATACTATATTCTCTGCTAACTGATTTGCTAAGAGCTTTATATAGGGTTTGTTACTGTTCTATTGCCTAGAGTAGCCCAAAGCCTATCAAAATATCCTTAAACTAATAGTAGTTAATTAATTACATGCATAAAAACCTACACAACTAATTTAACCATCTAAACTACCGCTACACCAACTGCTACAACATCTTGAAGTCTGCACAACCGTCAACCCTCTCCAAGTCTATCTGTCTTTTGCTTACTTTTTTCTCCATTTGTCTTCTTTCATGCTGACTTGCCCTCCTTGCATTGAATAATCCTTTGACCAGTTTGACATAACTTATTCTTCTTTATTCGCCTAATAACAAATGCATCTCCTTCCATTTATGCAAAGCACTCAATATGGTTTGGTATAAAAACAAAATTGGAAGTTTCAAATAACATTCATGGAGTGCCTTCCAATAAAGTACCAAAAAAAAAGATGAAAAATAATAATAGAATAATGGCTATTGTAAATCATTAATGTTGTTTTAGTTATAAATAAACAATAATGCAACAAAATGAATGAATTAAACCTAAAAACTAGATTAAAGCCAGATTTGAAGCATATAAATATGTGACTTGTTCGGAGGATTGCTGCAATTCGCATACACTATCATTAGACATTTTATTACATGAAAAAAAATACTATTAAAATTTTATTTCCAATGGTGATACTTTAATACAGGAGATCTAAATTATTTTATTGTTTCGCACATATATGAAGTTAGAATAAACTCCATAAATCTTATTATAGTACAAGACGTATTACAAAATATTATTTTATAGGCTAACATATTAGTAAACAAAATATTTGAAAATTATTTCATAACAGCACAGATTTGCTTTCTCAAAATTGCAATATCTAGTACAAAAGATGGATCATTATATTTTTTTGTGCTTGTATAAAGTTAGAATGAAGTTTATAATTTTTATTGATAGTTCTGACCAAGTGGTGCAACACCAAATGTTGCTATGAATCTATTATATTGGAACACTAATGCATACGAACAAAATGTAAACAAAAAAACACAACAATTTGGTAATATAGTTTAAAGCCAAATTCCTATATTTATGTGGCACTTGCCTAGGTAAAAGATCCTATTATGTTAAATTCAACAAAAGTACACTCATACTTCAAGAGAAACATTCCATTTGACCTAACTCCTTTGCCTTCAATCTTTTCCCACATTTATAAGAAACCCTTTCTGTCTAAGTGTTCACACAACTAGTTCCACTAATCCTAACTAGGTAGAACGGGACATGTTTACACTTTTCCTTCACTTGCTTACTCTTTTTTCCACTCAATTTGATATAAACATTGATTCTCACCACAAAAGGGACAAAGTTCTCACTCAATTCATTGAACTTTTGAAGTACAAAAAGTTTAAATTGTTCAATAAAGTCTTCAGAACTCATATCCATCAAGTTCAACAACTTCTAATCGTTTTGGATGTGAAAATCTCTAAAAAATTTGCACCAAATCAAAGTTGCACAGTTTCCCACCCAGTCTATGCACCTGGTCTCCCAACACCAGTGTTGATTTTTCCAACTTGTGAGATGTGCTTTCCATCTTGAGTAGATTTTGCCAACAATTATCAAGATCCACAAGGTTTTGTTAATCTAATTAGGTAAGATTAGATAACTCCATACTTTATATGGACACTTGACTTATCCAAACCAAATTCTTGAAATTAGGAACAAAGATTACAGCAAAATCTTTTTAAACTAGATTGCACAAGGACTTTCCAAAAGTGTTGGTGCCACATGATTATCAACACTTGTACTTGCTTAGCATTATATCATTATAACACTGCATTATCAACTGTTATGTTGATGCCATGTTAGTGCCACATCATTGTTTGGTCAACTTCAAGTCAATTGCCAAATCAACAATCTCCCCTTTTAACTTTGTGTGGCACAACACTTCTCCAAATGAATTGTTTAAACAAACAATAAAAAAAAGAAATTCTAAGTGTCCGTATTTGGTGATTCAGTAAGTCTTAAGTGGTGACCTTCTACTAATGTCGAAACGTTGTCAAAGTTTAACAGATTTTCACTAAGTAATAGTGAAAGATTTTGAAATCTAAGGTTGCAACACAATCCTACACTTAAGGATGATTTAAACGAAACTACTTATAATAACAGTAAGATTATTTAAAATAAGCCACATGCCAACATCATTGAATTTTATCACCAAAATAACAATAATTACTTGCTAAAAGAGCAAACTAACATAAGCCAATTTTCCAAAAAAAAAAAAATATGAAGAAGAAGAAACAATCCTACTACATAAGTCTATTAGTAGCAACAACAAAAATTATGAGCAAGAAAATCATTATGAGCGCCTATGCTCCACCATCTGTCTATCATCCATGAATAACAGTAAAAAGAAAGCCATCGGTGGAAAAATTAGCAAGAGAACTCATGCTCTAACATCACCATCCAATTAAGCAATCTAAGAACCAACTAAACCCCAACAAATTTAGTTTGCTCTCTTTATACTGCTCCCCCTCAATTTGCAATTTACTCCTCGTTTGGGGTACGCAAGGACAAAGGCAAATACTCTAAGGAAGAGGAAAGGCTCACGTGGGCTTCAGGAGTTAAAGGTCCAGCCCTAGATAGAGCTTATGTTATAACATCAATAGTTTGTTCATTAGGAACAAAGGTAAGCACAGACTTTAAAGTAGCTAATTGCAAGTTTAATTCACCATGTTGTAAATGTAACTAATTTATTTGATAATCAATCACATGCCTAAGTGCCTCTAAATATGTAATAACTCCTATAACATGGTCCTTAGTAAATTGGGTGCACTAGTACTTTCTGAAGTTGAAATAACAGCCAAGTCATTCACGTTATCAAGCTTTAGCACCTTTCCACAGTTCTACATAGAAAGAATCTTTAAACAAGGTACAGAAATATCTATCTTCAACTTCCTTGCAAGTCCCTTCAAGATCATTCTAAGATATGTTAAGTGCACGGCAGTGTTGCAAAACTCTACACACTGTATTTTGTTATTGAAGATTATGACACTAAGATTTATTCTTTGATGAGTCCCAAGGCGAAACAGCATAGCCTCATTTCTCGTGACACCTAAGTTTTGTTGGTTGTGGGCATAAAATTATTCATGGCGATTCAACAAAAGAGAAAACATTGCACACTATGAGCCAAAGATTGTAGTGCTAAAGTTAAAGGCCATGTACCATGTTTATACCCTATATTACCCTAGAAATTTCGGCTTAGTTTAGGGTGAGGTCCTTTGGGTACACACCATCGAACTCATTTTTTTTGGTGTTGAAGTATTGCCCTAATGATTGATGGTGAAAAGGGAACTAATTTTCCTCTTACATAAACTTTACGGTACCATTTCGATTCACTGTAGTAGCCTCCTTCAATTTTGAATAAAATTTCTCTATCATGCTTAAGTACTAGCATCAAAAGAAACAAAAACATCAAAAAGCTCAATCTCCTTTAGTAAATCAATAAGCCCCAACTCCTTATATTTTTAGGATCAACAAATTTTTTAGCAATCATTTTCCTCTCGGAAATAATGTGATGTTGTTCCTCTCACTGAGAGTAATAAAATTTAAAGTTGATGACTTTGAAGACAACAATACCCTTTTTCTGTGAGGATCAAGTTTCTCCCTTGTTTTTCTTTTTTTTTTTTAGGTGGTTTTAAGAGCTTTCCAACATCTTCTTGTAGTGCTTCATCTCTCTTGTGGCTTAGGCTTGGATTTAGGTTTAGCTAGAATAATTTCTTCTACAACTATTGATGGTGCTTCATCAATATCACCACTGATGGATTTTGCTTCTACTACTACATCACCTAGGGTTCTGGTTTTGGCTCATAAATAGTCCCTTTCCTCCTTCTTCTTATTGTCCTAAGTTTAGGGTGGACATATCCTTCCAGGTAAATTGTAGTAATGGGTACTACTTTAGTGGCAACGTCCATATCCGTGGGTTTTTGTTCAGCTGGTGCTTCAAGTGGTGGAACCTATTCCTCTACTAGTGTTGGACCTTCCTTCGATGGTGGGACTACTGGTGTTGATGTTCTAGTGGCACTTCTCTTCTTGGCTACTAATTTTCTTCCTCTACCTTTCATTTTTTCTTATTGCAAAAGATGGTAAAAAGTAAAGTTTGTAATGAAGAAGTAAGGTGTGAAGGGATGGAAGAGATAGAGATATTAATAGGAAAGAGAGAAACAAGGTTTTCAAAGAAAATAGGACTCTTGATTAATTTGTGAGAATCCTACAATCAGTTAAGAGTCCTACTACCCTGGGAAAGTAAATATTCTACTAGAATTTGATTTGATTTAGATGCTACTTCCCTCCAATTTTTCTTCTACTTGTATTTTTCATGGACTAGGCCTGTAGCTAGACTAAGTAGATGCCCTATCTCAACCTCAACTTAGAAAATCTTCTAGGGTGCAATAGCTTCACAAGAATGTCAATTTATTGGGATAATGTCCCCACATAGTCGATTATGACCAGACTTTCTTCTACAAGCTCACTTATGCTATTTATGCATCAAATGATTCTTTTCATAGTACTTAAATAGCTTTCCTTAGGATTAGACTGGAACCTAATGCATACTTCAATACTGTGACATACATTAATGGCTTTTGGTCTGGTATAGAAGGCTTCTTGTCATGTTGTGATACAAACTCGCATCAACTAGTGCTTTAGCATCATCCTTGCTAAGCTATGTCAACTAACATTAGTGTTGCAATAAGTTAAGATGACTTAAGGCCAAAACACTTAACCAAATTTTTGGCATACTTGCTTATGCTCATTTCAAACTCTTTCTCCATTAACTCAACAAATTTGTCAACTATTTCTTTGAATTGTATCCAAGGACAATATCATCAACATAGAATTGTGCAATGAAGACGTTGGTGTTGCCATGTCAATGAATAGTGTTCAGTTAGCTCCCCTTTTCTCATATCTTTCTTTTAACAAGTATTTTGCAAGTCTCTCATACCATGTTCTAAGTGCTTGTTTTGGACCATAAAGAGCTTTATTAAGTTTATAAACATGATTAAGATACGTAGGTCCTTGAACCCTTTTGGTTGCTCTACGTAAACCTTTTCTTCCAACAGTCCATTTAAAAAAATGTGCTTTTGATATCCATCTGTTATAGTTTGATGTTGAGATGGCAGGCAACTGATGTGAGCAAATTGGTCTAACCATCAAATGTGGTACATTTTTTAAAAATGGCTTTCTATTAGTTTCCATAGCTTCTTTACCAATTACATATCCTTTTTGGCTATTTCTAATTTTCTATTGAGGCTTGTATAGCTTGTTAGGTTGACCTTATCTTTGGTCACATGTCTTAAACCATCTCTTGTTGTTGAAGCACACTTGCTATGAGGTATGGAAAGAGTTGCATATTATATCTGATTTCCTTATCCATATCCTTATTATAATTTCTCTTCATTTAAACCTACTTAGAAACTTAGTGCAATCCTATCTCCTATTGTGTTAGCTTCAAACAAGACTTACAAACATTTAATTTCTAAGCAGGTCTCTTCATCCATTGTTCTAACATCACCCTGGCATGCTGTGTATTCTAATACATCCCAATTGAGGCACAATCATGATTTGGTTTTCTTGGTACTGTAGTTGGGGGAGGAGCTTGTTTTACTAAAGATCAAACATCGATAGCCTTCATTTTTGCAACTGTATTGCCTCCTCTTAGGGTGGATGTACTGGCATGGTCTTTTTTCGGCAGTAGTTATACACAAACTGGTGCCACAACATTATATGATGATTCGTTCACAAATTTAATCTAGATACATGCTTCTATCCTATTTTCTAGGTTGTCAGAGTTAATCTTTTGGTGTTTTTCACATGCTGAAGATGTCTTTTAACTTGGCCTTTCCCAAATTCAATTTGCTAAGTGTTGTTTCAACATCCTCCACTCTAGACATGGCCATAACTTGATCTTTTTCTAGTTTCTGATGTTTGAGCTTTAATTCCTGATAGTCCTTTTTCAACTTGTAAAACATGTCAAACAAATGGCCATAAACAGCCATTATTCTTTCTTATGAAACCTCATTACCTCCATTACTATCACTTTTAGTATGCACTGGTGTTACAACATGGGCAATAGAAGCAAGATTCTCTTTTTATGGAATTAAAGGCCACATGAGTTGAACACGAGTTCTTCCTCTTTAGATTGCTCAAAACCATCCTCACTCCATATAGTGGTCATTGTTTTCCCTTACTTCTTCAAGATATTTGCACATTCAGCAAGTTCATTCCTGTGGGCAAGACACTTGCGACACTGGATACCTTTTCGTTCAATCTTTAAGCTTCTTTAGTTTATTGGTTATCTTATTTGGGATTCCTTTCTTCTTAAAACAGCTCCCAAGCTTCTATATGGCAAGTATGACCTCATCCTTGGTGTTGCAACATCCACTACCCTAACAGTTTTTTTCAATTCTAAGAGTAGTTTTCCTTTTCCTTTTAACTTGAGGTAGACTCATCTCATACATCTACAGAGAATCCATTAGCTCATCTAAGCTCATGTTTTCAAACACCTTGACTTCGTCAATGGTAGCCACTTTGTTTGAGGATCTCTCTAATAAAGACTATAGTGTTTTGCACACTAATTTTGCTTTCGAGTAACACTTCCCAAGTTGATGTGAGTGGTTAGCCATGTCCTTGGGTCTACCATCAAACAAGGTTGTATTTTCATCCTTTCTCTAATATTCTTGAAAGCATTTGAAGCTTCCACATGCGTACGATGCTCATTCCTTCATGCACTTTTTGTAATATGTCCCACGTTTCTTTGGCTAATTCATAGGTTGAAATTAACTTGAATTGAGTCTCATTAACTACTTTAAATATAGAGTTGATAGATTTCACATTGCCTAAGGAAACTTTTTGTTCTTTGGCAATCTAGTCCATGACATCCTTGGGCAACAATTTCCTATCATTCATGTAGGTGGATAGACTCCATCCATTTGTGATGGAACACCAAGCCTTCTCATCAATATACTTGATAAATGCCCTTTGTTGGCTTTCCAATATAAGTACATTGACCTATCTAGCAATGGTGGACGAGAAACCAAGGCTCCCTTAAGTGTTGTGAATCTGTTATATTGGAATACCAATGCACACAAACAAAATGTAAACAAAATGAACACAACAATTTGGTAATGCAGTTTGAAGCCAACCTCCTATGTCTACAAGGAACCTACTCAAGTAAAGGATTCCATTGTGTCAAATTCTATAGGAGTATATCCAAACTTCAAGGGAAACTCTCTATTTGAACACACTCCTTTGGCCTCAACTTTTTCCTGCACTTACAAGCAAACTTTTTTGCCTAAGTGCTCACATAACTAACCCTACTGATCCTAACTAAGTTGAACAAGATGTGTTTACACTCTTTCCTTATTTGCTCACTCTTTTTCTACTTAATTTGACATATACATTGATCCTTACCACAAACGGACAAAGTTCTTACTCAATTTACTCAACTTATGAAGTACAAATGGTGCAAGTTATCCGACGTGGATGTGAACGTGGGTGCATCGCGTAACCAAAAGGACCCCTTACAGGTTCCCGTTGGTCTGATGACTAGGGCACGTGCGAAGAAGATCAAAGAATCATTCAACATTCTTGTACGAGATATTTAAGAAGGCATAATGTGAGCTGACGAATGAAGAATAAAGATCAAAGAATCATTCAACATACTTGTATGAGATATTTAAGAAGGCATAATGTGAGCTGACGAATGAAGAATAAAGATCAAAGAATCATTCAACATGCTTGTTTTGGGCCACATGTGAGCAAGCCCATTAGGGTTCTTAGGTGAATGGGCCCATGACCCATAGTCCTGCTATAAATAGGATCCTACCTTTTCATTTGTAAAAAAACTTTGGTACTTTAATTAAGAGAGGATTGTTTCTTGAGGGTTTGACAATTCCTTGTGAATTCTTACCTATCCTAAATCGAGTCATTTTGAAGTGATCTGTGTGAATCGTGACTTATCAATCAACCCCGGTGTGTTGATTGTGGTCGTCTACGTCGGGTTCAATTCGATATCCACCACGTTGGGTCGGGCATTTTAGCACAGTTTGCATCCTAGGATTTGAGTTTTGGTTCGAATACACCATTGTTATCCTTTTTGATTCTATTGTGTAATTGATTGCGTTAATTTGGTATCAGAGCTACTTTGTGTCGAATTCTAATTTGATACTAAATCCTTAAAAAAAAAACAAAGAAGAGTTTTTCAATGAAGCTATAGCTACCGTCGTCGATTCCACCATTTCACTGTCGAGCACCACTGTTCGTGACCTCATCGTCTACCACCGACTACTGGATGACACGTCGACTGCCATCACATCGCCGCCGTTAGAGGAGGAACAAGAAAAAAAAGGAGAAATGAAGCCGGACAACGCATCGATGCCGAGAAATGTCTGCTAAATTCATCATCAAATCGGCCAATTTATGGCCAATCCTTCCACAATTGGGGTCACCGCTGCTAGCCCATCCCTTTCCACACCATTATGCCGCTAGAGGGGGAGCGAATCGATCAGAAAACCCTGCAATACAACCGGTCTCTTCCTTTCCCAAATCGCACTACCCACTGCTTATCGTTGTTGCCGAGGATCCCCTAAGCTCGACTGACATCGCACCAGTGATCCTCAGCCACTGCTATAGGCGAACACTGGCGAAATCGATGTAGCCGCACCATCACCCCCTACGCTGTCAAACACTAATTGGGTTTTTAAAAAAATAAAAAATATTTGGCTAAGCTTGTTAGGCTGATCAATAGCTAGGCCAAGGAAAAAAAACCATTGTTAGGTCATGACCTTCAGAAGTAGAGAGATTAAAAAAAAAAAAGCAGGAAAGGTCATCTTGGGCTTGGTTAGTTAGGCCTTTCTAGTTAGACTGAACAAAAAGGTTGCTGAGTCAAAAACTTTGGGCCAATGTTGGTGAGGTTAGTCATTTCTTATCTTGGGCCAATTTACTGCTAGGCCTGGTAAGGCCTTGTTTAGTTGTTGAATTTAAGTTTTGGTACGACCTTGTTTGGTTGCTGAATTTAAGTTTTGGTGAGGTCTTATTTATTGCTATTTTCCAAAAAAAAAAAAGAGAGGGAAGGATTGAGACTTGAATTACCTTCTGTAATACTTGTCATTAGGATCCAGTTAGGTGATTGCCGATCTTTATTTAATTTGTACCTAATTGTAGAACTACATCATATACGCCTTACATTTGGTTGTGCGTTACTTGAGTTACTAGGATCACTTCTGAATTACATAAGGAAAGCATAAGGAATTGAGTTTTGTGAGATAAATTCTTGAGTGTGGAGTGATACATGAGAGGAGGTAAGACCCAAGTGCCAAAAAAAAAAAAATACTGAGAGAGTGATTGAGAGGTGTGAGCCTAGTGAGCCGGAGAGATTCTTGGTGAGGTCACTCACCCTCTAACTTACATTGTTTTACTAGGTTTTTTTTTTTTTTTAGCCATCTTGCTGGGATGGACAGTCTAATACTCAGACCAGGACACCAACCTTAGATAGACTAAATTCATGTTTGAGTACTTTACCGGGGAGCTGAAAAAGATCTTTAGAGGCATAGTAGGTATACAAGATTGATTGGACCACGTGAAAGCATCTCAGGTCGCATCACGGGAGAGAGACAACTTAGTGCCAAGGCTAATGGAGTATAGGGGTAGCCCAATACCAAGTCGAGACAGTCCCAGGGTTAGGCATGGTAGTCCTTTCAGACCTGTTAGGCATACTCAACATACCTATAAGGAGGAGTACGGGTCGAATGAAGAGGATAGATAGTATGAATATAATAACGCACCCAGGAGGCATCAACGAAAAAATTATGGAGATGATGAGCTATCTATAGGAATGAAGTTGCAGTTACCATCTTTTCTGGGGTGTTCTGATTATGACGCCTACCTTTAGTGGGAAAAGAGGATCAAATTGATGTTTGATTACCACCACTACTTGAAGCACCAAAAGGTTAAGTTAGTTGTAGTGGAGTTCATCTATTATGCTATCATCTAGTGGGATCAATTGTGCACTAGCTAGAGGAGAGTTAGAGAGGAGCCGATTCGTACATAGACAGAGTTAAAGGCCGCTATGAGGAAGAGAATTTTACCTACTCATTACCATCGCGACCTTTGTCAGCGCTAGTAGACGTTGACCTCGGATAACCAAAAAGTGGAGGATTACTTCAAGGAGCTTAAGATAGCTATGATATGAGCAGACATTTTAGAAGATAAGGAAGCTAGTATAGCACGCTTCCTTAGTCGGCTACACCAGGACATAATTGACGTAGTAGAGCTATAGCACTATATGGAGATAGACGAGATGGTTCAGAAGGCAATCAAGATAGAAAGACAGTTAAAGAGAAGGGGTAGGATAGCATTTCAGCCTAGCACAATTGGAAAGTTCTTCCCCAAGAAGGAAGACAATGCACTTGTGACGAGCACCACGAAGACCACGACTACACCTAAAATGAAGGCGCCTGAGGTAATAACTTCTGTTTCTTCTGTTTTATTTGGCACACGGAATAGGGATATTTTGTGCTTTAAGTGTCAGGGCAAGGGACACATTACTGCACGGTGTCCTAATAAAAGGACTATGTTGCTAACTAAGGCCTGAGATGTTGTGGCTAATGAGGAGCATAACAGTTAGAGGAAGCTCCAATCGACGAGGGAGAAATTTATGAAAGAGAAGGGATTAAATTGGTAGTGATGAGAGCATTGAGCACTCGAGCGAAGGAGAAGATAGACAAGGCCTAAAGGGAGAACATTTTCCATGAGCGAATTAACGAAAAGACATGTAGCTTAATAGTGGATGGAGAGAGTTGCATGAACGTGGCTAGCACGGTATTAGTTGAGAGGCTGGCATTGCCTCTGAAGGAACATCCCCGACCATTTAAGCTGTAGTGGCTCAACAATAGTGGAAAAGTTAAGGTAATGAAGCAAGCGATGGTGAACTTTAAAATAAGCTCGTATGAGAATCAGGTGATGTGTGATGTGGTGCCTGTGCAGGCATGTCATATCTTGCTTGGTAGACCTTGGAAATTTAATCGCCGGGTGATTTATAATAGGCTGACCAATTGGTATTCCTTTGAACACCAAGGTAAGAAGATTACTTTAGTCCCATTAACTCTAAAACAGGTATACGATGGTCAATTATATATGCAAAAGCAATTTGAGTTGGAGCTAAAGAGGAGAAAAACGAAAAGGGAGAACTTAAGGCACAAGGAGCAGAAGAGAGAGAAGAAAGAAAAGGAAACAAAGGAGTGTATGCTCGCGTCTAAGAGGGATGTGAGACTAGCATTGAGTTTTGAGAGATTTCTTATACTTTTGACATATAAAGAGTCCTATTATATATCTGATGATGTCACACCAGCCCTCCCCTCTACTGTAGTGTCTGTTTTGTAAGAATATGCTGATATATTCCCTTAAGAGATTCCTAGTGGATTGCCACTGGTTCGAGAAATAAAGCGCCAGATGGATTTTACTCCTAAAGCATCCATACCAAACAAGCCAGCCTACAAAACCAATTCGGAAGAGAACTGTGCAATCCAAAGACAAGTGAAGGAGCTGATAAGTAAAGATCTTCAAGGGAGTATGAGCCTGTGTGCCATTCCCATTCTCCTTGTGCTGAAGAAGGATGGATAATAGCGCATTTGTGTAGACTACAAAGCTGTTAACGCCATTACGGTAAAGTATCATCACCCCATACCATGCTTAGATGACTTACTTGATGAACTGCATAGTGGTTTCATATTCTCTAAAATAGACCTTAAGAGCGAGTATCATCAGATTCGAATGTGTGAGGGTGACGAATGGAAAATAGCTTTTAAAATGAAATTTAGGTTATATAAATGACTTGTAATGCCCTTTGGACTTACCAATGCCCCGAGTACATTCATGTAGTTGATGAATCACATCTTGTGAGCATTTATTAGCAAGTTTGTTGTAGTCTACTTCGATGATATACTAGTGTATAGTCAAACATTGGCTAAGCATGTTGTGCATGTACCTGATGTGCCTGAAGTATTGCGGTGTGAAAAGCTAAATGCTAACATAAAGAAATGCTCTTTCTATATTGACCATTATATCTTCCTAGGATTTGTTGTTAGTACACAGGAAATACAGGTAGATGAGGGCAAGGTGAAGGTTATACAAGAATGGCCTGTTCCTACATCCATAACTGAAGAGAGAAGTTTTCATGGTTTGGCTAGCTTCTACCAGTGTTTTGTGCAAGATTTCAGCATAATAGCTGCACCCCTTATCACTATAATCAAAAAGGACAAGAACTTTAAGTAGGGGGAAGCTCAACAACGCGCATTCGACACCTTAAAGTATAAGCTTACACATGCCCCTTTATTATCTTTACCCGATTTTAACAAGGCATTTGAGATTGAGTGTGATGCTTCTGGTATAGGTATTGGGGTAGTTTTGTTTCAAAAGAAGAAACCCATCGCCTATTTCAGCAAAAAGCTCAATGGTGCGGCACTAAATTAGCCCATCTATGATAAAAAGTTGTACTCTTTGGTGCGCACCCAGAGATGTGGCAACATTACTTGAGGCTCAAGGATTTATAATTCACATTGACCATGAATCATTGAAACACTTGAACAGTTAGAACAAGCTCAGCAAACGACATGCCAAGTGGGTCTCATTCATTGACACTTTCTCTTATGTCATTCAGTACAAAAAAGGTAAGGAAAATGTGGTTGTTGATACCCTATCTCATAGACATAGCTTATTAAGTACATTGAGCACGAGATTAATAGGTTTTAGCACATTAAAGAACTTTATAGAGAGGATTCCGACTTTGGCGAGGCTTATGCGCTAACTAAACGATTTCCTCATGACAAATACTTTAGACATGATCAGTACTAATTTTATATTAGTAAACTCTATATTCCTCAGTGCTCACTACGAAAGCTGCTCATTTGATAAGCTCACTGTGAGGGTTTAATGGGACACTTCGGTATCACCAAAAGAATTACACCTACAAGTTGGAGCTCCCAAGTGAGTATGGTATTAGTGCCACTTTTGACGTCTCTAACTTAAGCTCGTTTGATGCAGGGGATGAACAAGACGCTAAATTTAGGACGATTCCTTTTCAAGAGGAGGGAAATGATGTTGACGTGGACGTAGGTGCATCACGTAACTAAAAAGACCCCTTAGAGGTCCTCATTGGTCCAATGACTAGGGCACGTGTGAAGAAGGTCAAAGAATCATTCAACATGCTTGTATGATATATTCAAGAAGGTATAATGTGATAGCATAAATTGAAGAGCCCAAAGAAGAATGTTGGGTGAATGTATTGTGTTGGATTAACAAGTGAAGAATAAAGATAACTAGTTACTTTGTTGCTTAAATAAGATAGCTTGTTTTAGGCCACATGTGAGCTATTAAGGTTCTTAGGTGAATGGACGCATGGCCCATAGTGCTGCTATAAATAGGACCCTACCTTTGTAAAAAAACTTTGGTACTTTGATTAAGAGAGGATTCTTTCTTGAGGGTTTGTTAACTCCTTATGAATTCTTACCTACCCTAAATCGAGTCATTTTGAAGTGATCCGTGTGAATCGTGACATATCAATTAACCTCTAGTGTGTTGATTGTAATCGTCTACGTTGGGTTTAACTCAATATCCACCACGTTAGGTTGGGCATTTTTTCATGGTTTGCGTCCCTGGATTTAAGTTCGGGTCCAACCACATTGTTATTATCCTTTTCGATTCTATTGCGTAATTGATCGCGTCATATACCCATCAAGGTAAACAACTTCCAATCATTTTGGATGTGAAATCTCCAAAAAATCCATACCAAATCAAAGTTGCACAGTTTCTTGCCTAATCTTTGCATTTGGTGTCCCAACACCATTGTTGACTTTTCTAGTTAGCAAGATGTGCTTTTCATCTTGAGTTGATTCTATCAACAATCACTGAGATCCACACAGTTTTGTTACTCTAATCAGATAAGATTAGTCAATGCCATACCTTAGACATTTGACTTATCTAAACTAAATCCTTGAAATCAAGAATGTGGATTCCAACAAAATTTCCAAACTAGATTGCACAAAGACTTTCCAAATGTATTAGTGCCATATCATTGCTAACACTTATGCCTACTTAGTGCCATGTTGCTGCATCATTACATTATCAACTACCATGCCATCCACCTTGTTGACTCTCACATAAGCTATGTTAGCACCAAGTTAGCTGCCATGTCAACACTTATTATTGTAAAAGAGATGCTATAGAAAATCATTTTATGGGCTAACATATGAGGAAATGAAATAGTTTAAAATCTTTTTAAAAAGCACCTACTTTTACATTAATCTTCACACCGCAATCACATCTTAAGATTATGTATGACATGAAAAAAAAAAGACTCAATTAAATCTACAATACTCTCCCTCAAGTTAGGAGTCCACATCACCAACTTGTGAAGTAGGAAATGGAATTGATCTTAAGTCTCAACCAACAATTTAGTGAACATGTCTGTTAATTGATGATGAGAAGAAACTTGGTATCTAACAAAATGACAATCTAAGTTAACATGCTTTGTTTGTTTGTTAAAAACATTATTTGTAGCAATTTGAAGAGTTGCCCTATTGTCACAAAGGGTAGTAAATGGGAACACTATGATCATGACACTAGTGTTTGAGCTGATCAAGTTCAGTGGTGGCCTAGGCAATGGAACAATACTATGCTTTTGCCAATATATGACAAATAACTGCTTGCTTCTTTGAATGGCATGTGATAGGAGCATTGCTAAGTAGAACCATATAGCCCGAAATAGAGTGTTAACTCATTAAACAATTAGACTGAAAACATTGCACGTTGAGTTTATTCTCTTTTCATGTTGTAGATTGAGTTCATATTCTTTCCATGTTAGGCACAATCTCAAAACATGATTTTGGGAGTAGATAGCTCTTCAACAACAGGAATTGATTAAGGACTAGGCAAAGATCGAAGATGATTTTACGGACTTGGTAAAAAAAATTATTTCATAACAAGTAGCATCCCTAGTAATATAGAGTTTTTTACTACATAAGGAATAAACTAGTAGCATCCCATATAAACATATGCTTCAAATAGTGGAGAGAATTTGGTTTATCTTTGGATAGAGTGAAATACTCCATACTTCAGTATGATCATAGTAGAACCATTTGCTAAGGAAACAGAAAATCACGGACTAATAGTGTGAAAATCAAGAAATAAGTGCTAATTTAAAACAAAGTGGCGTGGAGCCTTGAGATCAACAATTCACTAATTTTAAAACTCATTAGAGGACATCTTATTGACAAAATTTGCTTGAGTGGTGCTTAATTATTTTTTAGGTAGCCAAAAGACTAAGGATTTGATAAATGTGATTAGGTGGGAGCTCTCCAAATTGCTCTCCTCAACTGGTTCAAACATTTCCTTCTATCCTATACTACTCACAACTCCCTTCTTGCGACTACCCCCCTTTAGATTACCTCCACGAAGGATAATAAGTTCAAAACAATGCTTATGAGTGTGACCAGACTTTTCACAATGACCACATGTCTCTATGTTGCTTAAACATTGCTGCATAAGCTGTAGTGTGTCCACTATCTCATCCTTTTGTAACCATATTTATTATCATTTTTATGAGCCACAGGCTTTCTTAAGAGTTGGAAATGGATCATGTTTCTTATACTTGGATAGATATTAACGCAAACATCACTCAGTCCCAATAAAAGTCGACATAGTCATTCTGCCTCTTGTTTATCTGTTAGACCCTTTACATCTAAACAACTTTCAGCAGTACAATACACCACTTCGCAATATTTTTCAAGTTCATCCCATTGAGATTTTAATTTTGTATAATATTCTGCTACTATCATTTGTTTTTGATTGAAACTCTTTCCTAGATCCCTCTACGAGAATTACCTTGATTGAAATGCTTTTCTGGGTCAAGTCACATGTTTCGAGAGCAATTTCTAATGATGCATGGCTGGGTTGAATATGGGGTTTTGTCACTATTTATACTAATTTTTTTTCTCGTTTTTAAAAATGTTTCCATTTTAAAACCATTTATCAAACTAACTCAATTTCGTGGTTTGGAATCACAAAATTCCAAATAACGGAATCGAGAGAAAAAGTTCAAAATGCCATTTCTATGAACCCAATGATATGAGAACACGGAAATGTAGAAAAATTTTAAAAAATGAAGAAAAAAGAAAAAAGTCATTTATGTGAACTTATATCATTGAATTGGTAAAAAAAATTTAAAAAAAAAAGAAAATACAATTCTGTGGCTTTAGTTATGTTTGTTTGTTTGTGTATTTTTTGTGAAAATTTATTGAAATATACAAACAAATATAATTTATCATCAAACAAAAAAAACACAAACAAAAAATAATTTATCCTCAATATATGAACGTTTTTGTTGGATAAATTTCATTAAAATATTACATAATATTTTTGTCAATTATTTCATTGAAACATAATAACTATGAATGAGAAATTGACAAACTTTAGTTTTCATGTTTTGAATGTTTGATTTAGAAATTAAAATTATTGAGAAAAATAGAATTAATCACCATATGATCATAAAAAAGTTTCATACGCAAGTAATGCAAGAGCAAATAATACAATGTGGAGTTTGAGAATGTGAAATTTTGTTGACAAAATTTTGTATTGCATAGAAAATGCTTTTACTAAAATAATATACAACAATATTATTTTAATAATAAATCTTCATTGGAGAAAGTAAATAAAGAGAATTACTTTTATATTAATTACAATTATGGTTTAACACTGTTATCTATTTTTAGGCAACTAATGCAAGTTTCAATTACAATCGGTGTGTAGGTTGATGATTCATAATTAATCGTACCTAAATAGATTGTAATATTAGTAAATCCCACAAATGTGTGCACCATCTTGTTTCTCACATTAACATGTGCAGGTAATGAATAATAGAACATCCCAATTTGAAAATCATTCCCACAAGCATATTTATCTAATTAACTCCTAATAAACATGTCAATATATAGAATAACATAATCCTATACAAATTCCCTATGTAGCCTAGTGCTATATTTAGGAGCACGTCAATCTCTGTGAGGTCTCAAGTCAGTATCACCATCCACATGCTGTGACGTGTTATCATGCAACGATGCACTAGACTACTCTAACATATTGTCTTGCTGCACCTCCTCATATATTTGGTAATTGCTCCATGGAATAGGTGATATATGAAAGTACATTCATAATCCTCTGGTGTCCCAAAGTATTGCATTAGCATCCAAACACTAATTCCTAAATCCTAAAGACCCTGCATCACTTGCAATGAGTATGGACTCTATATGGATGGATTCGATAGAGTAGGCATATAAACATTGTCACATTACTGTGGTACCATAGACTTATAAGAGACCTGTGGTGCACTATGTACCGATGTATATGGTTTATCAAGGTTCAAAGATGGTGCACTACGAGATGCAAAGCGATGTCCACTGCCTTATCCCACTTTGGGCCTGCTCGTCGACCGATGCATCTCTATAGATGTGCTGTGTGTTGTAGGGTGATATCCACTTCACAATAAGCATGCAATCTCCCACAATTGCAAGGCAAATCCCACACACAATGACTAGTATTGTTGTCTATAAAGAATTGCTCCAATTCATGGATCTAAAATGGAGATGTGTTTTAGTACACAATAAATTTTAATTATCAGATTGACATAAATAGATGAAAAAATATCATTCGAAGTTGTACCATGTAATAAGTCAAAGTACCACCTCCGGATTGAAATCTAGACTCCACTAGGCAGTCGATAGAGTAATCATGCAATGAGTAATCTGATAATACTAATCAATGTACCCATGCACTGCTCAAGGCACATGGTTGTAGTGTCTTTCTCTACGCACAACCATTGCTAGGCTCTGCAAATGATTCATGTATGCTCAATGATACATCACCCAATCTCTCTCCTGACCCCCTCTATAGTCCTCATCGAGTCTAGGTGTAGGTGGAATGTCTTACACCATCATAAATTGTCATAGAATTTGCTTCGATTAGTGCATCTCCACAATGTTATATAGAATGAGTGGACCTAAGTATGTCTACATATGGTACGCAAAGTTTGTTGGCAAGGTGGTATACCACTCAGGAGCATTTAGCCAACAGTTAAACTACATATTATTTACAAAATATACATTACAATGATTATTTGAATCAATCATGTTACTAGCAATATGACATAATATATACTCTACTAACGTACCTAAGTGCATGCGTCAGATCCAAAATCTCCCAAAAAATTTATATGTTGTGGCTATCGATCTCAGTCATCAGTCTCCATGTGCTGGACCATCTATTCATTTATCAAGAAACGTAAAAGCAAAAGTAAGAATCATGCATTCTAGAGAAAGTGATTAAAAGATTAATAAAAGTGTGTCAAGATCAAACGTGGCACCTTACGGTGCTGCTGGAAGCTCTTCCACATCAAGTAGAATTTGTGGACGTGGGTCAGAATGGTGCCTTACAATTTGTAGTGCAACTCTTGGTATTTGGAATCATACCCATATCTACATCATTGGCAATGGGATTACCATCTTAATTTAGTGCATGTTTGGAATCGAAATCATATTATGCGAATACAAGGTGTGCTAATAGTACCTGTGGAAGGGGTAATAGGTCAAAATAGATGAGCACCCTCTCTAGCAAGTAGAATAGAGATTTCGGTACAAGCATGCCAAAATTACACTACCCAAGTATATCTCTCAGAACTATACAGGTCAATGATCAGGTCATGGTAGAGCAACATAACTTGATTGTTAGACGAGTTGCAGAATAAGCTGCCACCTAATGTAGTAAAATGATGCCATGAGCCAACTGTTATACATTTAACTGTGTGTTATCTAAATGCAATGGGTGCCACTCCATGTGCTGTGTGCAAGGAAAAGAATGACACCCTTGAAATCTTCATCTCTTGGTGCCCAACCTAATGCCCCTGTGCAAATCTACATCTAATGCATGTGTGTCAGCCCGGGCTCTCTATTGGTGACTGGGTCACTATTGTGTATCGTTAACACACTAAAATTTAAATTTATAATACTTAGTACTGGGTAAGTATGAGTGTTGTAACCACAATGAGAGTTTGAATGTCTATTGATTTAATTGAGTTCTTATTAGTTAGGTCTTAAGACCAGAGTGAAAGAAAAGAAATAAATTAAAAGTAAACACCAAGAATAAAGTATACCAGATGAAAGTATTGGAGTGCTAAAGATTGAAGAATCTAGCCATTTATGTTGCATTGGTTTCTTATGAATGCCAGGCTACATTAATAATCAATTTAATTACACTGGTTGTAGATTGTTAATCTTAAAGTCTAAGGATATTCTCTTGAATTTTCCTATAACTTTAACTCCAGATTTTAGCTAGTATTCCCAATCTAAATCGAGTCAAGAGTTTAAGTTGGTGATTAACAATAGTTTCCTGCAGTAACTCTAGAATTTCACTCCTGTTATTCTCACAGAGTTAGTGTTTACAAATTGTATATTTTGCACGAAAGTTTCAATCCCATTATTCCTCAAACTTGCACCCCCCCCAATTACTATCTAAATCCAAAATTGTGAATAACCATACAAAAATAATCAATTTGAATTCATGCATACATCATACACCAAATAAAAATACAAGCAATCAGGGAAGGATTTAGAAATTCATAGTAAATTCAATAAAAATAGGTTCTAAATCATTCATCATCCACTCAAACATCAAAATAATAGAAAAAGCTATGAAAACTTGTTCTTAAGACTTTGTTTTGTGTGGAAATAAATTTTCTTCAACTATTGGCATGGATCGCTCCTTCTCTAAACTTTAATCTTATGTTCCTATGTTTTAGGAGTTGGAAAAGAAATTAAAACCTAAAAAAATTAAAAAATCTCCCCTTCTCAGATGCATGGATCTCTTATTTATAACTTAAGAAACCCTAGAAGTTGTGTAGAAGTATAAAGTCAAAAAAAACCCTAAAAATTATGAAAAAAATGAGAGCTGAATGTTTTTGGTACTAGAAAGACACGATCGTGTAGCCAAGGCCTGTGATTTGTGGCTTAGAACCTCACGATCATAGCTTGACATCATGAAAATTCTAGAATAGGTTGCAGTCCAGTTCCACAATCATAAAACACCTTCTCGCAATCGTGGCTCCAACTTCTGTGATTGCGGCCTTGATCGCGGAAATTCCAACGTTTGGCTGCTCTGGCGGTGTATATTCTTTTATGTGTAACATCTTCTTCCGATATCTGACTGACCTGATTTTTGCATCGTTGGAATGCCAATTCAATTTTATTTTATTCATCAAAGTTTTACCTCAATTAAATGTTTCACCAAAACACAGAATTGTTTCGAAGTCACTGCTTAATCTTTCCTACAACCATAATAACTATCATTATAAGACACATGCATGATAAACTTTAATGTAATTCATACATGATAACGTATTTTATTCATTTTTACTCACATGCATGCATAAATGAAGTACAAGATGGGTACAAACATGCTTATTATTTCACATGTTATTAGTCGCCCTCCACTTATAAATGTCATATCAATGCTACGTCCTCTAGTGTAATAGTGACCTTCCCAAGTATGAAGTGAAATGTTCATGTCTCTTAACACCATCTCTCAACCAACGCCATAATCACGTGCAATCTAGTTGTATCGTACCACATCTATATACGTCGTACAAGCAAATACGGTGAAGGATATAAAACACTTTGGGATCCACGTGTTCAAAGCACAGCCAATAACTATTAGAGATCTATGGAGTAAGACATTTATCGAGGGTGCCAACCTAAATGTCCTCTGAGTAGTGATTCACCAGTTAGCACAACACTGAGCTATTGATCAAGTCATGGTGAGTTAGGTATCTACTGAAATCCTATAATTTTAGCAAAAAGTAAAGGTTAGCTTGAAACCATAATTTTGAATATTTGAAATAAATTAATTAAAATGAAAATGACAGAAAATGTATTAATTACTTAAAATATATTTATTATTAGATAATGTATTTATTACTTATGTAAACTGATTCACCTACCATAAAATTTAAAAAATAGAAATTAAAAATTTCCTTGATGGTTGAGTTTTTAACATACAAAATAGCTAAAATTATTATCTACACTATTTTAATAAAATTTTTTGTCACACTTACCTATAAGTTAATTAGTGATTGAAACCAGTGCTAGTGCATGAAAGAAAACAACATATACATATATTAAGTCTTTGGCATTAGAGAAACGAAATTACCTACTTTATATATTTTTCAACTAAATATCTTCACTGTAGTGAACATCATATTAAAATACAAGACATCACTATTGACTATCTAGACTCTCTTATACAAACTCTCTAACTTTACACGTCTAAGAGCCTGCTTAACACATACTTGCCTATGATCCATCTTTGTTGTAATGCGAGTTGTTCAATCCCGCCCTCTACCTCGAGCTCATCGACATTTTAGCTTGTGCACCAACTAAAATGATGCAAGGTCTTAATAGTCCTCAACCTACACTACTTCAAGTTGGTCATAGTAGGTCTCCACTCATATATTAATTGAGTAATGGGCGTTGATAAGTTCCTTCTCATTAACGCGATATCAAAGGCACATTAGATAGCATTAGAGTATGGAATCCTACTCAAAGTCTATTTGGCATAACTGCACTCATGCTGTATATGACAAACAACATAATTAGTCCTGCGGTGACCACTATGGTACACTATTCATACATCAGCAGAAAGCACATGCTTCTCAATCAATTGTAATGTGTACCTAATAGACTCCCTCTCTACATCTAGGTACTTGTTTACAAGCCACGTGAGCCATTCACGTCCCTCAACTTTCATCTTTGTCACCTTTGTGAGTTTATCTAAAAAGAGCCTAACAACACGATTAAATGTCAAAATTCCATCAAGAGATTCTAAAATATTGGTTGTTAGGATCTCTCTCCGCTATCCTCCATTATGCACCAATGTCCACTTCGTCTAGTTGATCGCCATCAGCTAATTCCAAGCATCAAGATTAATTTTGTGTTTCTCTTCTGTGCAGCTATTGAACTTCAGCAGCTCGTGCTTGGACCCTACCTTCCGACGCAAGTCTTTCAGAGCTTAAATCCTAAATGCCTTCCTAAAGTTCTAGTGAAGATACCTCAAACAATAAACATGCCCCCACGTAGTTCTTGAAAGACAGTAACCCTTTGCATAGCTACGAGCAAGCCTATATGACGATCAGAGACAAGACAGGTGTGCTCCTTATCACACACAACTTAATGGCTAATTACCTCCAGAAACTTGTACCATGACTTTGTACTCTCCTCATCCACAATAGTCAAAACTAATGGTAATATCTTGTAGTTTAGATCCAATGCCATAGCAACCAACATTTTTTTGCTTATACCTCAAATGAAGGTGTGTCCCATCCAAACCTTAAAACCAAACCATGCCTTAGCATAACTAATTTCAAACCCATACTTGTCCTTTATTGTCTAATTGAAAATTTTAATCTCATATGATGGGTTTTGATCAACTATACCCAGAAGTAGTCAAGCTATGGTATTCTTGTCTAGATTTCTGTAGTCCATTGACATCGTAGTCGAGAAGCAAGTATGTAGACTTTTATATTTTGTAATTTAGTAGAACCCCAACTTCGGCTTCACAATAGCCCGTAAACCCTACTTATAGCTTTCTTCATCTTGCTTGCATTTTACCCTTCACATCACTGGTATGCTATTTACCACTTTGTATTCACGTTATGCAATGCTAAATGAGTATTTTTTAATTACTGAAATTACATGATTCTTATCATTGAAGTTTATACCTACAAGTCGCTCGCTACTATTCTCCTCATAAAATCGATCCCACATAAGGAGAATATCCTAGGAATCTTAGTCACAATCATTAGGAATGGTTTGCAAGAACTCAACAGATAAGTATGTAAATTGCCTCAAACCTAAATCCAACTGCATATAACGTTGACTAAATGTCCTAAAGTACCCTTGGCTGATTCATTCCTATGTCGGTTCGATTGTACTCACATGTGTAGGACTCTCTTCATCATCCTCCTTTATGTCATCATTTGGTGGTGCATCTGTGGCGTCCCAATCTTGTCTAAAATTATCACCATATGCCCCTAACATATCATCATGTGGTTCTGTCTTTAAGTCATTCTCTTCATCTAATGTATCATCCAATTATGGAGCCACATATTAAGGTCTCTTATCAAAATTATGCCTTCTGGGGCTTTCATGAACCCCCATCTGTGTCAAACTATCAGTAACTTAAGGTAGCTCACTAAACATAGCTTTAGGAAATAGAATCCATTTATAGGGTTTAGGAAAAAATATAAGTTTTCATTAGTGTTCAGGTTAATTACAGTAGCTCTCTTTAACCCGTGCCCATAGCTCAACACAAATGGCTTGTAAATTTTAAATTCAAATTGATTACTATCAACATCACTAAATTGATACAATCTTGTGAAAAGTTGAAGTAAATTTGTGTCATAGGAGATAACACCCAGTGCTTGTGGCTCACAATTTTATCTAACAAAATTTACATCTTGCAAAACAGTGTCACCCCAACAGAGCACGATTTGTATATAAACTCTACCGATCTACATATCTTTATAAAAGCAGGTCACAAAGAAAAATATTACCTACAACTAAATACCTAAAAATACCTAATTGAGTTTCTGATGAAATTTTGCATCCACATAAAACAAAAGAATCCAATGTGTGTGTGAATGTGTGTGTGTGTGTGTGTGTCATGCAAAACCAAAAATTATTTTGTATAGTGCAATACAATAAACAACCTAGTTAAATAATTCAACAATTAGATATACCCATAGGGGATATTATCCAATTATGTATTTAGAGCATCAAAGTCTCAATCAATTAGTTACACTTCTAATTAACTCAATTTATTCAATAGATAATTTAATTATTATAAATTAATATATAAAACTTAAATATATATTTAAAGTAAACTCTATGTATTCATGATACACTTTGTGCTTACTCAAATAAATTTATTAGTAATATTATCTAAATGTAAATCTAATTTCAAGATGATTCGATTGTTATAAAATAATATGTAATACACAAATAGATTTTGAAATAACCTTTAAATAATTCTTATATATTAGATTAAAAAATATTTAAAAATTTTTAAAATAATGTACGAGGCATATATAATTTTAATGAACAATACGCACACATACATATCAAATAGTAAAATAAAAAACAAATTTCTGAGTAATTCATACATATATATATCAAAGAATAAAGCAGCCTACTAAATTATTAAATAATTTTTTTGATTAATTCAAACTATTCAATGGATAATTTGATTATTATAAGACGATATATAAAACTTATATATATATATATATATATATTTAAAAAAAACTCCATGTATTCATTATACGCAGCATGCTTATTCAAATAAATTTATTAATAATATTTTTTGAAGGTAAATCAAATTTTTAATATGACTTGATTGTTATAAAATAATATATAATACATAAATAGATATTTAAAATAACCTCTAAATACTTTTATATATATTAGATTAAATATATTTGTAATTTATTAAAATAAAGTATGAGGCATATATAATTTTTGTGAAATATGCACGAACACACACAGACACAGACACTTCAAATAGTAAAATATAAAACAAATTTATGATTAATTCAAACAGATCAAACATACATATCAAATAGTAAAGCAGCGTACTAAATTTCTAATAAATTCAAACATACATATCAAATAGCAAAATATAAAAAAAATATTCAAATTACCAACTAAATTGTTAAATTAATTCAATAATATTTTTTTACTAGAATAGCATATTCACATATTCAATATATTCAAATATGACAACATGTCTACATATATCAAAAAGTATATACACATAATCAACAAATATGTCTATATATTATATAACAAAAGTTGTGTACGTACCTTAGAAATTTCAAACCAAACGTTGCCTTAAATCAAATCAATCAAACAATGCTTGACTCTAAAAACTAAATGCAGCTTTAAATCTCAAAACCAACCAAGTATTGTCTATCCATGTTCAAACCAAATTGATCTTTGCGTGACGTGATCAATCGGACAAACCTTCAGATCAAGCGCTATAGTCTAGTCAAATAGTTAGGTCCAAAAATGTCATTCTCACCTACTACGTTCGATTTGAAGGTTTGTTCGATCAATCACGTCATGCAAGGATCAATCCTACTATAATTGTCTATTATCCATCCTGTAATGTCAATCATGCGTTGTCATGCTTGACACACTCTTGCAATTGTAAATCCTAAAAAACCTCAAATCACACCTTAGTCGATTGCTTGCCCATTTGCTCGAACGAGAAGCTGCCCAATCATAATTATAGAATGCCCAGAAGTCCTCCAAGTCAATTCGGGCCTCCCGATATCAATTTGTCATCCCTTGAGTGGTAAGTCTAGTATCTTCTAAGCATCCTTAGCCACTCCAAATCCAAAATTGAAGCCATGATTCCATCCTTGGCTTCTTCTAAACACAAAAGCCCAATTTATTCTTTGTTTGAGCCCAATTTTTGAACTAAATATTACCTACACCCCTTTTAAAAATACTAAAGCACAATAAAATATCATACCCTAATTTTGCAACACCTCCAATAGGAGTGGATTCACATCAAAGTATGCAATTATATGACTCTTACAATTTCAAAAGCTAGTTTTATCACTTTTAAGTTGCGAAAATTTTAGTTGTGATATGAATCTTCTACAACAAGAAGGTTATAGTTTCATAAGCTAGTTTGTTACTTTCAAGTTATGAACACTTTAGTTTTACAATTTCATTTGACCATTCCAATGTGGGTTTAGATATAGTTTGATTCTTGTTATTTTGTGACAATTTGCATTGTTTTATATATATGTGTGTGTGTGTATAAATCTCAATAACCCTTTCAAATTCAAAGTTGGATAAGGTGAGGTGCATAATATAAGGTATTTCTAAAGATAATTATAAAGCACAAAGGATTAAGGTCAGCTACAAATCCTTCCACTAGTAGGGCTCAAACAAGTCAAATAGGTATGATTTTTATTACTTGAGATGGTTAGAATTCACATTGATTTGCTAACTAAAGATTGCTATTTTTGTTTTACAAGTATGTCTTCTAGTTGAACAAATTATTTTGTGAGTCACATGCATCCACAACTGATTTATCCACTCCAGCAATTGTGAGCACTCAAAAGTGCTCCTACATGTCCAACAGATAATATGGATTTAGAGGAAGAAGAATGAGAGGAAAATGTAATTTCAAAAGAAGAAATAGAATTTCAACTTGCTCGAAGAAGCGAAAAATCCAAGGCGTGGCAAGATTTTGAGGAGGCCATAGAAAATGGAGTTTATTAGGCCATATGTGTGCATTATATGGCTAGTCTTTCTTAGGGCTAGACAAGACAGACATCGAACATGATAAGTGATCATAAAAACTACTTAGTTAGACCAGCCAAAATGAGGAAGGAGGTATAACAAAGAAAGATCAACTTTCAGCCTATTGCTCATCTTCTCTAGCTTTATCGGCATTACATGATGGGGTTTTTGACATGAAAAGGATGTGGGAAGCAACTTCCCATTGGATTATGATGCATAAGCATCCATTTAATATTTTAAAGGAATAGGGATTTAATTATATGCAAAAATGTAGAATGCTAGAGTGGAAGTCAATATCTCATCGCAAGGCAAAAGAGGATTGTGCTCATGTTTATGATGTTGAGAAGAAGAAAATGAAGAAATTGTTAAACAATGTCACCAAAATTAACATCATGACAGACATGTGGAAGTCAAAGAATCAAAAGATTGAGTACATGTTAATGATCGAACATTGGATAGATTCAAATTGGACACTTCAAAAAAGGAGGGTTCTTAGCTTTATGTAGCTTCTACCACCACAATGTGGAATTAAAATTGCTAATGAGGTATTAAAGTGTGCTAGTGATTAGGGAATTGAACAAAAAAATTCACACAATTTAGTTGACAATGAATCAAATAATGACGTGGTGGTAAGAATTCTAAGGAATGATCTTTGGAAGGCAAAGACACTTGTGGGTGGAGGCAAGCTATTTCATATTCGTTGCTTTGCCCATCTCTTGAAGCTTATGGTTTAAGATTGGCTAGGTGGAATAGCTAATATTTGCGGGAATGTCAAAGATAATGTGGAATATATTAATCGCACTAATGGTAGATCCTTAAAAATTGGTTTAATTGCTCAAAGACTCCAAATTTTAGGAAAGAAGTTGCTCTATGATTGCAAAATAAAATGGAATTCTACATATGAGATGTTGAGTTGTGCCTTGAAGCTCTTGGAAGTTTTTACTCAATATAAGGATGAGGATGGAGATTATGACTCATGTGTCTCAAATGAGGATTAGAAGAAGGTTAAAAGAGTTTGCGGTGCCTTGGAAATCTTTTGGACAACTATGCAAGTCATTTTAAGGATCGAATACCCCACTGCTAAGTTGTTTCTTCTAGAGATTTTAAATTTGAAAATAACTTTAGATGATCAAGCTAATGATGTGAATGGGTTTGTAACCCATTCACAGAATGGTGGCTAGAATGATTTCAAAGTTTGATAAATATTGGGGTGAGTGTTACTTGCTCATGCATCTTGGTGACATCTTGGATATTAGGTAAAAAATGCAAATGGTGGAGTTTTTATTTTCCAAGATGTATACTTTTGCTGAGGCGCATGTGACATTAACTGAGATATAATAGCTCATCTTTAGCATCTATGATGATTAAGTGGAAGATATGACTGTAGGCTACGATCGGGCATTAGTTCCATCTTCTAGCCATGTGGCCCATCAAAATCCAGTTAGGACAAAATTTGTAGTATAGGATGAACTAGATGAGTGGGGGTCTCGTGCTAGAGTATGCATTAGTAAGCCTCAGATATCTAAATTGGTTGAATATTTAGAAAAATCACACCATTGAAATGCATTAAAGCTATACAAATTTGATTGTTCAAATTGGTGGAAGAAAAATCAAGCCTCTTACCCAGTATTATGTCACATGGCTGCCACTATATTTTCCATCCCTATCACTACAATTGCCCTAAGGCTAGTTTTAGCATTGGAACAAAGGTGATTGACTTTTATCGAGCATCACTAGCTCCCGAAATTGTTTAGATGCAATTATATACAAGTGACTAGTTGAGGCTTTTGCATAGAGTAAAAAAGAAAATGAAAGTAGGTTTTACCTTTTTATTATAATATTTATTAAAGTATTTATACTATGCTTTCTATTTAGTGTTGATTTTTTTAACAATTTATACATTAGCTTTGTAGCAAAAGAAAGCTCCCATAGTGTACGAGATTAGAAATCCGAATCCCCAACTTAAAGATTAAGGCTCAACACTTGCATAATCCAAAGTCCTTTATATACTTCATATTATTTGTCTCTTTGATGAAGAAGGCTATGATGGGGAGGTTAGTTGTATACTTGTATAATTGAAACTTGAAATTGATCATGGTATTATTAAGTGTTGATATTAGTTTTGTTTTAAGTTGATGCAAGAGGAAGAAGAAAAGAGGGTGATGATAAATATGTTGATCGTTGATTTCTTGGCATTGTTAAGTGTCAAATTTTAAGATAATTAACATTTTTTGAGGTAATTAAGATGTAAACTTTCTTTATCTCGTTAGATAATAGATGTTGATGAGGTGTTTTGAATGTAAACTTTTATTATGGCATTTTTAAATAAAGTGCGTTTTGTACGTCATTATGTGAATGTATCTGGAATGGTTGGCAAGTTGAACCCTCATTTACTTGCTCTGAGACATATATTTTCTAGTTGCTAATTTGTGTTTTAAGGAATGTGTAGAATCATACTACATCGAAGCAAATTGTTTGACCATGAATAAGCTTAGCGATTGGATTCTGGGATTTTGTTGCAATATGGTTTGTTCGTCTATCATTATTAGAGTGACTGTGTGGGTGATAATAAATATTACTTGTATAATTCAATGAATGCAACATATAGAAAATTTTATTTTAGTAGCAAAACTATCATTTAGTTTTACCATGTGATGATTTTACTTGAAGAATGCATGTATTCTTAATGTATGTGATAAAAAATGTATATATTCTTAATACATGGTATAAATAATATTGTATAGGGGGACTTGTTGAAACTAAAGATTAGATAGAAGAAAATTGTAGGAATAAAAGGTCAAGTAGAGAAAGAATTTGTTGAATATGAAGCCCCTACCATAGAACCTAGTGAGAAGGATTTTGTTGAACAGATGATCCAATAGTTAATTGCTGAGAACATCTTTGTTGAAATAATAACTCCGACTAGGGAAACAATTAAGGGGAAACCTATTGGAATAAAAATAACGGAGACTAATTGATCCAACTTTTTCCTCTATTGATGCTAGTTTGAAAAATCAAATAGAAGGCAAATTATCCACCCATTGAGAAAGCTATATGTCATAGAACAAGGCATAAAGGGGGAATATATCAAGATATTTAGATGATTTATTGGATTGGATTTCTCATCCAGTTGCTTGGTATACCAAAGTTGACCTTGTTACTATTGGCCTCTCTATTCGCTATCTTTATTCATTTTAGTTGAAGTCATGTTGTAATGAATTGGATCTTCCTATTATACTTTGTTTGAATTGATTGTGGGTCAACAATTTAGAGGAACCCTTCATTTCATCAACTCATTTGAAAGATGGTGCTTTGGCATTATTGTGTCACAAAGGGATAGAGTAATTGGTATAAGTTTTCAATCATCTTAATTAAAGAGATTTGCCAAACAATGCTAAAAAGAATATTGTAACCTTCATAGCTTGCATGGATTGTACGGCATTACTTGGCATAAGGCGCAAATGTTACAACATATATAATAGCAGATGGTTTGCCAATTGCAACAAGATCTAAAGAGTCCAAATTTAGAAGGATTTAACTTTTCAAATTTAATAAAATTCTTGAGATTCATATGGATATGTTAAACCTGAAAATTGTGCATGCTGAATGACAAATATCAAACCAATTAAGATGATATCAAATCAAGATATAGAATGTAAAAATAAAGTAAGAAGATATTACCAAGAAAGAAAAGTCAGCAAAGTTGCAACAAATGAGATAATAGGCTAGTTATGAAGACAATTAGATAAGTTCAAGTGATTGATTCGGTTCCTATAATCGAAGAATTCAGTTATTCCTCAATTTCTATATAATAGACATTTACCAAGATGGAGAATTATACAAGAGAGTGGATAAAAAGGCTTAGGGGAGCTTTGTGTAATCTCATGAATCTCTCAAAATACAGAAGTTGAGCTATTCATGCATATATAGTTGTGATAGTATGAGTTTACTTAATATATTTGAAAAGAGAGTAAAGAAAAAGCATGGGAAACCTTTTTATGAGTCTCTCAATGTGTTGAAGCTAAAACATCTAATTGGTGTATTGAGAGCAAAGAAAGTTAGCTATATTCTTTGGTAAAGGAAATAGACATCAACATATGTAGAAGCAAAAAAAACGTTTAGTCAAGACATAAACAATGAGAGCTTGTTATAAGTATCCCTACTAACTGATAGTCAATTAGTAGATTGACATAAGTGTTATTATAGCAAAGAGAACTTCATGTAATGAGTGTGTTATAACATTATGTACCTTATAGTGGAACTTTTAAATTAGGTGAAATTTCATAGCTGTACTAGTAGTAGTGGAGACTCCAAATTATGGAAACAAATTTGGTGTTGCACTACTGTTTTATGTTTTGTTGTGTATGACTTGCAAAAAGTGGCATAATATATTTCTGCTATGTCACAAAATTCAAACTAAATTTTACAACCTCACTAAAGATAAAACAAATGCAAAAAAAAAAAAAAATGCAAAAAGAAGATGGAAGACAAAGAAAGTTTCGAAAAATTAAAATTTTAAAAAAGGAAACCTTTTGTGGAGATTGTGGAAATGTGATATTTTAAACTATTGATGTTTTATTTAGCTATAAAAGAGCAACTAAATAATATTGATTTATATGAATCACAATTTTTATTGTATCTCGATTAGTTGAATATAGAGTATGTCTATGTGAAAATTTATTTATAATGTGAGAGCCAAATTATTTTCATTATTTTGTGTTTTTTATATAATATTATATAATAACTGAATTATATGACATTTTGTAGAGAGATAATTAGTTTTAGGGTAAAACACTTGCATACATATATCTATATGTCAAAGTCACATACTATATTTATGTACGAACTTATTTATAAATTATAAAATATTATAATTTAAGTAATAAAAGCAAAATTACTTAAAATAATAAGTATAAAAATGTTAATAAAAATAAAAAATATCAAAAGAATTTTGAAATAGAGAAAAATTGGGTAAATTACAAATAAAAATAAGTTAAAGAAAAGAAATTAAAAAAATGACACAAAATAGAAAACGTTTAAGATATTAGTATTGTGTATTTCCGCATTGTGCAACTAAAATACATAAATATCCTTAATAATACAGTGTCGACATATAAATGTGATTATGAGTGTTCAAATATCATTGACAATATGGTTTTAAATACATTTGATAATATTTAGATTTTAAAATTTTATTTTTAGACAAGAAATGGTGAAAAATATTTTTGGATGTCCGCGTGATTTTTATGGCAAGCACATGTTAGCCTCAAAACATTTCAAATGATTTTATCACAAAATTTTTGTGATATGATTAACAAAAAAAATTAAAGATCTATGAGGTCATCAATTTAAAATTAGAAACTGAACACACAAGTAAAAGTTACATATTCTATGTATGTAAAAATTTATTTATAGATTATGAAATTATTATATTTTAAATGATAAAAATAAAAAAGATTTAAAATATAAAGAATACATAAAATGAGAAAAAGAAGAAAGTTAAAAAGAAATTGAAAAGAGAAGAAACTTGAAAGCAAAATGAATAAAAATAATATGTTAAAAGAATGAGAAAAATATGATAGAAAAATCAAAATAAATAGTTGTGTAATTTTATAAGGTGTAGTTAAAAAGTCTTATATACATTAAATATAGTATAAATATAGAAAATATTTAAAATAAAGGGAACAAAAAAGAAAAGAAAAGAGTTTGAATAAAGATATCATGCAAGAGAAAATTAAAAATAATAAATTAATTAAAAAGATAAAAAATTAAAAAAATTAATTAAGAATAATTATATGATTTTATCACGTGCAACTAAAACGTTTTACCCTTGCAATAATACAAGTATACAGTATAAGAAAAGAAATAATCATATATTAATAATTATATTTAAGTTTGTTTTGTATTTTTAGTCAAAGATAATGATACGAATTTATTAATTAAAATTAATATCATAATTGAGTGGGTCTAATCCAATTAGGTCCAAAGTCCGTGTGTTTAAGTCCGTCTTATGTTATGGTCTCCAAGATTACATTATCAAAGACCGTGAAATCGTGATCCTAAAGGCCAACCAAAGCCCAAAGGGGCAGCGTCTTTAGATTTCCTACCAGTCTTGAGGGATCGTAGAACCGACCTACGGCCAAATCCGCCGTGTCTCCGTAGCCTCAATTATTCGGTACGTTTCTTTCTTTTTCATCTTTTCTCTATTTGTTTTTCCTTTTCTCGGCCAAGAAGATTTGTCGACAGTGTGCAATTCTCGACTTTTTGTGGGGAATTGTCGGCCTAGGTACTGAAGTGATTCTGCGGGAACTTTTTCGAGGCTTGAAACCTGACAATTCTTTTGAGAATTGAATTGAATATTCTGTAAATTTCTATAATCGATCCCGATTCATCGGTGAAATTTCCTCAATTCAATTTATCTGTAAGTGCCTTTTCATCTCTTCGCTTATACTTGATTCCTTGCCCTTGTAGATATATAGAATCATCACGCGATGGATGGGAACAAAGATGAAGCCTTGAAGTGCTTGAAAATTGCCAAGAATTCTATTGAATCGGGCGATCGAAGCCGTGCCTTAAAATTCCTCAACAAAGCCAGGAGGCTAGACCCATCTATTGAAATTGATGATTTGTTGTCAAATCTCAACGCATCGGAACCAGAAGAGAAGAATAGTGGTGAACCCACTGACGAGAATCCCTCCCAGACTGGGCATCGCCACAGGGTTTCGGCAGCCAGGGCATCGTCCTCCGCATCCAGCTCGTCAGCTTCCCACACTGAAGAGCAGGTGACTGTGGTGAGAGAGATTAAGCGGAAGAAGGACTACTACGAGATATTGGGGCTGGAAAAGAGTTGCAGTGCTGAAGATATTCGTAAGGCATATAGGAAGCTGTCTTTGAAGGTCCATCCAGATAAGAACCAGGCCCCTGGTGCAGAGGAGGCGTTTAAGAAGGTATCCAAAGCATTTCAATGTTTGAATAATGACGAGAGTCGGAAAAAGTATGATCTTGTTGGTTCAGAGGAGCCTGTATACGAGAGGCGAGGTGGAGGTGTAAATGGAATGCGAGGGTTTAACGGGTTTTATGATGGGGACATCGATGCTGATGAGATTTTCAGAAATTTCTTTTTTGGGGGAATGCATCCAGCTACTACTGGGAATTTTGGTGGCTTTACATTTGGACCTGGTGTGAGGGTGAGAACGGGCGGAGTTGATCATGGGTCTAATTGGTTGAGAACATTGATCCAGTTGTTGCCAGTGATACTAATTTTGTTGGTGAACTTCTTACCATCATCAGAACCAGTTTACTCTCTCTCTCGGACTTACTCACACAATGTTAGATTTACAACACAGAAGGGTGTGAATTTTTATGTCCAATCTGAAAAGTTTAATCAACAATATCCACCTAGTAGCCCACAACGCATCACAATTGAACAACGGATTGAAGATGACTATCACTCGGTCCTGGTGCATAATTGCAGGGTTGAGTGGCAGCAACTTCACTGGGGCTATAGACGGGAAACACCAACTTGTGATGCATTGAAGCGTTTTGAGGCCATGGCCCAGTAACTTGATTAGAGGTTTGGCTTCTTTTCATTCTCTTTTTGATGCCATAGCTGGATATTTAGCTTTCAGGTGGTTACCTCATTTGTTGATTGATTGTGTTTGTTTATCTGTTGTTAGTGATATACTCTTGACAAATTCAACATTGTTGGAGTGTACAAATCTTGGATGGGAATGACCACGAACTACTCATTTGATTAGGGATTTTTCTAGTCAGGACAAATATTTTGGAATAAATCTTTGACCATATTATTCATGGCTTTTATGAAATTGCTGTTAGGTATTTTTGCTCAGTTAAATCAAACCAGTGCTCTTGACATGCGGAAGGAGCAAACTGTTGTCCTTTAAAGCTCTTAATCTTTGAGGCCAGGATTCTATTATAGCGAAACTGTTACCTGACATGATTAAATTTGACATAATAGCGAAATTTGTTGTCTGGTATCAACTGAAATACTGGTATCAATTCTTTTTTAACCTCCGAGCCTCTGATGCATTTTGTAGTGTCTTATTGTATTATTTTATGGCTAATTATAGTGGGAAGGGTTTGGAATGCACAGTTGTGGCAGTCAAGGCAATATTTAGTTACCATGGATTTGTTGTGTTCTCAAGGTGGTGAAATTTGCAGTGGATCATTTTGAAAGGGTGGATAATAAACTTAGGCATGTTTGATTGCTGTATCTTGATTCTTGTAACTTTTTAACTAATGTGGCAAAGTCTGCGTGGAATTGAGACGATGAGGGCACCTCATGTCTTTATTTCTGAGTGGTTACATATTTTATATGTTGTGCATTCATGTTGCAGTAAGTTTGTAGTTTTAACTTTTGTTGTCAGAGAATACTTGCCATAGTTAATAATAGTTGCTTGAGCTCATGATGCACGTCAATGCATATGCTTTTGATTTTATTTAGTCAAATTTGAGCAAAGATATTCCCATTCTTACATGTTAGAAGTGGTGGTTAGACTATTTACCACTTTTGAAAATAGCCTACATTGAGTTTTACAAGAACTAGGAGCTGAGTGGAACATTGGTCTCTTTTAGGTTTCTTCCGAAATTTGAACTGGCCTAAGAGGAAGATACTGTCTCAACGTGACTTTTGTATGAAACCTCTGAGTTAAATTTTTATAAAAGTAAGTCTGTTATGGAAGTTTCTATTGCTACCTTTGATAGCCAGACCAACTGATTAATTTGAAGGGTTTCTATCAATATTTTTTAGTTGTCTCAATCTGGAAGATTCTCAATATATTGTCCATTTTATTGGAATTGTTGTCTACCGTTTCTGATTCTTAACATGTGTCAAAAAAACTTGAAACAAGTTTACAGAGGAACTAGTTCACAGATTTTTTCTTATAGAGAGTTGTTCAAGAGTACATCTCAATGTAATATTTTATGTTAAAATTTGTTTCTATAGCTATTTTGTTAATTAGCTCATGCGATTTAGTAAATGTATCCAAATGCCTCTTAAAATAACTAAAATACAATCATGGGTGACAATGCCTTTCAGGATACAGATTGTTTCACTATGAAATAATGTATCTAATTTGTCAATCACAACGAGATACTAATGTGAGATCTTGTCAAGGTTTACCATGTGGCTTGGAACAAAGCTTAAAATATATTTAACACTATTGTCTGAATCTGAAGTCTCCTAAAGGAACAGAAATTATTTTGCACAAGGTGTCGCATTGTGTGATAGTTCTGCAAATGGATATGTTTTCTATAAAGGTTTGCTCTGTCTGTGGATAGGAATGCTAGATAGAAACATTACGCTAATAATTGTGAGTAATTGTGAGTAGGCCCGTAAATGCCCCAACTTGGTGCAGTATTCAGAATAGAAGTTTCATTAATTAATGGCCTTATCTTGTCAAATTTTGCTCTGCCAATGTTTATAGAATGTGAAATTATCTTTTGACTATTTGTCAGTTTATTTAGTTTCAGTAGCAAGCGCAAGACCGAATTCTCTCTGTATTATCTTTGTTTGAATCTTAATGTGGCCTTGTATCAATTGAAATCATTGAAATTTCTCTTATACTTGTGTCAAATGCACCTATTTTATGTTCTTTTGTATTGATAATTGTGTGGACATTGGTACTTGCTTAACAGATTAACTAGTGTTCTGTTGATGATTATGATGGCACTGAATGATTGAGATGAACGTTTCTGATTTCTTTTCCAGCGCTGTGCATAAGAGACCATCTGTATTCCGTAGAGAGTTGCCTCACAAAGACCTGCTGAACGCAATTCTGGAATTCTGAATGTGTAGTAAACTGCACCGAGGGCTTCTTAACCATAGATTCTTAGGACATTTCAATCTTTAAAAGGACTCCTTATTGATTGTTTCATGTTGCCACCTGGGATGATCCGGTCATCATTTGCCACTGAATTTTGATGCATGCTGTGGGCCTACATGTGTTTTACATTAAAGAATGGTTTTGCAATCTGATTATTTTCTTTTCTCGCTACATATGTGGTTCTCCAAAATAGAAAATGAGAGGTGATAAGCTGAAGCATTTGGTGGAACCTTCTCATCTTCTCTGGTCTGGTGTTCCAACTCTGGAGCCTCGTAAAAGTTGTATTGATTAAATAGTTGAACGAGAGTGTGGAACAAATGCTTAGGTATTTCCTAGTGGTTTTTGTCAGCCTCGTTAACAATGAATGGTCTTTTTACTGATTCAGAATTGCTAGTTTCAAACAACAAAATTCCCCGTCAACCCTGATTCCTTTGCCTTGAACTGGGCGCAATTGACAATCAGAAGAGATTGCCCGATTTCTAAATTGTAGTGTTCCGAGAAGCATCTCAACTAAGAACAAGGCAAGGATGAACTGATGTACTCAATTATAATGTCGTACGGATATCTGCACGTGCGTGCGTGCGTGCGTGCGTGCGTCAAGTTAGGCCAACTCTCTAGCCTCAAACAAGTTGAGAAAGGGCACAAGAGGTTAAGGTAGCTAATTTGCAATGTTTTTGAAAATCAGTTTGTTTATTCCATATCAAGTAGATTCAACCGTTTTAAAAAGATTAGTTGTTTTAACTTATATGTAGTATTATACACACAGACAAACAAATGTAATAGTGTTAAATCAAGTTCACAAAATAAATTTAATTTAAATTAATTTATTAATATATCAAATGATAAATTTTAGATGTGGCATTAAAAAACAACTCCACAAGAAAACAAAAGTATTACACAAGTTCAAAAGAAAATTAAATTAAATTCGCACAAAAAATATTAATGTAGATATTGAAAAATTAATTTTGTAAAATCCAAACCACTCAATAAGATGCTTGATTTTACGTTGCAATATTTAAGATTTTAGAAAAATATGTATATAAACGAAATTAAATAGATAAAAGTAGGAAATAATTATAATATATACTAATCAACTAAAATGTCCCAAGACATATTGGAAAAGTTCAGAAAAACATGTTCAATTTTTTTCTTTTCCATTTTCAAAAGCTAGTTAAACCGAGAGTTTATCCGATTTTTATAACAGGTTCGCACGGGCTCCTCCTTTACTAGGCAGGTCATATGATAAAATTGAACGGCAAAATCAACTGGTATCCAGTTACACCCATTGAACCTGGTCTTGAAATCAATGAATACGGGAGATTACAGAAGAAAATTACACAATCCCCTATAACAATAAAATTCTCCCCCTTGACAGTCAGTCTACACAGTTCAACACAGATGTGTGCGTCAAAACGTAATTGATGTGTCCTCAATAACTCATCTGTATCCCTCTGTAGCAACCTCCAGAAATTCCAAAGTCTGTCATAACTCGGCCCTATTCTTTTGAAGTGATAACCAGCAACCCCAAAGCACCTATCAGTATATACTGCAACACAACAACCAAGTCAACATAAACTAGCCCCTGGAGGACAAAGAGACGTATTTCGGAAGTGGTAACTTTTGCGGGGTTTGGGAGTTGGCGATGTGGATGATTGTTCAATACTCGACTTCTAAATTATGTTACAGGAGGATCACCTTGATTATAGGCTTTTCAGTCATGATTATCGTGACCCAACCGACATACGGCAAAAATCTGGCAAGAGGAAGCATAAAAATTGCATTCATTGCTCGTTAAATCCCAGAATAGCAGTAACTTCATTAGCAATCAAAACTGGATAGTATAGGATATGAAAAAATGAAAAGTAATTGAACTCTCACAAGCATGGAAAAAAATAGAACACCGAAGCAATGTTTTAAAAGAACTTAATCATTTAAATTGCATGTCCTGATAATTTTTTTGAGAACGATGGCAAGCACATAAAATGTAGGTTGAAAAATTCCTTGCTTCAATAATCATACAACTTCCAAGTAACAGCAATTAACAAAGCTTATGCTACATGCATTTACAAATTCAATAATATCCATACTGCCTACGGCAGAACTTGATATGAAAAAAGTGGGAAGCAAAGAAGGAGATTCAGAAGGGTTTTAGAAACCCTTCAATGGTGAGTAGGAACTTAGGTGAAAATCTTAACCAGCAAAAGCATCCAGAAAAAACACACTTACAAAAGCTTGTCTATACTGCGAGTATCAAGTCTCTGATCATGAGACATCATAATATTTTTATCTCAAAAATGTGAGGTTGATGAATTCATGAAGTATTTCCAGATTCACCACCAAATGGACAACTGAAAACCATAGGCATATAAAAACTTGACGCGAAAGACAATGAAAAAGCTGGCTGTTGCACCTAAAACGCAATCAGCGGCTTAGATTTGAATGCATGATCCAAAAGAAGCTCAAAGGTCTACACTCTGTTTTTCAAATTTTGATGTGTGTTTTTAGATGTTTTTATCTCCAGATTTGCGTATAAGAGAGAGAGAGAAATAAAATTTTAAAAATATAATAATTGAGTGTGTTTTTGGGATGCAAAATTTGAAAACAAACACAGCCCTAGAAAATTTCATCGGAATAATTTTTAATCAAACTCTAAAGGAAAAATAAGGGGTGTCATGTGCTTCATGTATTGACCCTAGAATTTCTCCTGTTTAAACTACAAATTGATTTTATTAGGAAAAGATAAGCATAGTGCATCAAGGCAGTACCCAAAAAATTCCTATTCTATAAAATAACATTAAAGAGAGAGAAACCTGAAATCTATCCATTTTATAAAGGCCCATAAACCAAAATTAAATAAATCATATTTGAAAACTTGAGAATTTCAGCAGTGGTGGTACTACTTGTAACTTGTATTCCCTATTATGGTTCTCTCATATTTCTTCATCCTTGATAGTTGAGTATTTTGTGTGCAAACCAGATAGCCAAATTAATACAAACGTCCAAAAGATTAGACATCATTTAACTTGTCAAGTGAGTGTTAAACACATGAACCATGTAGTCAATATGCAATCAGTTATTTACTAAAGATACATACCAAACAATAACTGCATAAATAAATAAACTATAAACTTACCCAACAGCTCGTCCCATAATATGGTGTCTTTGCAGCCAGAGCTGACCATGAGCATACAAAAGCCTATCATCCCCAAAGTTGTTATCTCCTGATACATCAGTGAAAGACTACCATAAATGCCAAGATTCGATTATCTCAAAAAATATTTTGTATCATATCTAATTATCTATTGCTAAAGATAAGATCATAATATTATTGTCAAATTGGCCACAAGAATAAATACCATTTGCAAATGCTTCACATTTCCCTCAGATAAAAGGAAAAAGAAAAACAATGTTTATGACTTCAAAGATATTATTAACTTAAATTACTTTAGCAGCGCTGATACTTCTAAGATTCATCAAAGGTAACATTTTTGTAGCTGTATTATAATAATGCAAAAGCATACCTTTTGTCAGGACATCAACTTCTCCAGTATCTTGGTGTTCATGAACCTACAAGTAAGGGAGAAGAGTGACAAATAGTGAACAAGCTACAACATGAAGAAGACCTGGCTTTCACATAAAGCAAGAATGAATGCTCATAAAGGGTCTCATGCTTCCTATCACTACGCTTTTTATGAACAATTATACACAAGCCACAAATCATAGAAGACAGTCATCTATTCACCATAATTGCTTGTTTTTGGAATAATAAGCAACGTTAAAATCTGTAGAAAAATCACAGAGCATGCTGATATCGTGTGATAATAAACATGCTACAGAACACATTTTGAGTACGACATGAAGGTATACAAATGGACTAGAAGGAAACTTCAATAACCATAATATATATAATATACATGTAGATATACACAGGCATGCTTGCATGTTTCTATCTCAATTTAAGTTTGCCAGTGACAAAGTTACGCACAATGTTTCTGTTAATTCCATTAAACAAGAAAACAAGCTTTTATGTTGACAGATAATTTACACAGTTTCTTAATTCTTTTTGGCCATATTACATGGTATAACTCGATCATAAGCTGTTATTCAACTTTGACCTTTCCCAGGCTTCCCCACCAGCTAAAATTTCAAATTTCACAGTTCCCATGCAATGCACACACTTTCACCTTTCTTCTCTTCTTCCAAAGGTAGATGAAAATTACTGATGTCCAGCACTGGTTATTCCCAATGCTGATTTAAACAGGCAGGAAGGACAGAAAAACATTCATCATACCTTGATAGCTCGGTGGACAATAGGAATTTCACGTCCCTGTCAGTAAGCAAAAACAAAAACAAACTTGAGAAGCAAAATTACAAATATTAAGATATTTACTTCACAAAAATCTATTACAGGGAATCAAACTGATATGCCATTTGAAAATTTCTGCATAACTAATAAAATGGTCTCTCTCCTTTTTGAGGTAGCAAAACAGATGGCAATCCCAAGTGTCCAGAATATGCATACAATAAATCAACTAGACACTAGATCATGAATGAAGAAAAATACATTTCTAAAATATCCATTCATCATCAAGTTTTACGGATTGCCATTTGCATACTAATTTTATGAACAAACAATTCTGAGAAGGCTAAAGCCTGAATGAACAGATTAATTCTTAGAGAAGTAATTTCTTGAGTCGACAAACTAGAAAGAGTTATAGAATCATGGAACAATAACTTAGAAAGCTGGAATGAGAAAAGAAAAATAACAAAGAAGAGCAGAGGGTTAGTGGACAAGAATCCAGAATACAAAAAAAATTAAAATTTTGATACTTGGACCACATACATCAACATTAAACACAACAATTTCTCCCGCACGAATAGGGTCCTTACTCATGTGCAAGAACAAAATGTCACCCTGAAAGAAAGTAAATGATGAAGGTTAGACTGATGAAAAGATATAAAGACAATAAAAGTTGGTAAGAGTCAATAGAGACATGGCATAAAATGCAAGACGCTTGTTGAATCATAATCTCAGTGGAGTGTATCAAAAGCAAGACTTGGAAATTGTTTCCAAATTTGAAGTCTTAGCAAGCATGAATCAGAAACAAGAATGGTTGCAATATATACACTCTGAGTGATTTTAATTCTTAACATTCAGCTTTGATCAACCTTAAATCCCTCCTTTCCTCACCCAACCATCAGAGGGAAAAATTAGATTGTCAGCCAACTATGAAACTTAGATTGTCAATTTTAGTCCCACGACAGTAATGAAAAATTAGAATACCCATGAAGAAGGGATTAACATCGTGTCACATATATCCAAGGTATCCAAGGACTTACCCGTTTGAAACCAGGCTCCATACTTCCAGAGAGCACGACAACTACAGGTGATTCACTACCAGTGATACACATTAACCCCTTCCATATAATTAGAGCTGAAGTGACAATCATACCTGGGAGAAGTAACAAACAATAGGACTATACTTAATTTTTGTTGAGAGAGAGAGAGAGAGAGAGAGAATAAATAGTGATCTGACCCTTCTCAAAAAGACAGAAAAAAAGTGCTCATGTCTAAACAAATAAGAGAGAGATAGAGAGAGCGTATTGCTCCGACCCTTCTCAAGAAGGCAAGGAAAAAATGCTGCCTCGAACAAAATAAAAGTGCAAGGAACGCAATATAAATCTGCTGCTAGCGGGAAACATTAAACATTATAAAACTGTCAAAAATCAAATTATATGCACAATATGCAATCCAAATCTGCTAGTCAAATACCGAATAATTAGTGAAAATGTTCAGGACATGGAAACTAAAAAATTACGGGTACAAACGTGTAAATGAGGAAGAACGTTGCAAGCTAGGCGCAGTTTAACTAATACAGTTAAACTAAAAATGGCGTTGATGCATACCCCAAGAACTCACCACTCACTCATAAAAATAACTAGTACCATCTCCATAGCCAAATGCAGTCGCAGATTTTTATCTAAAACTAAAATGTAGATAATTTCACTTGAAGAGGATGCTTCAGTCAAAGGATCACCCAATTTCTTTTTTACGTTTTTTCCATGGAAAGCCTTTTTTTTTGGTTAAATTGTAGAGGCGCACGCAGAAGAATTAACCAAAAATCATCAAAAAATTCGCGACAAGCTACTCTTAAACGGGGAAGATTCAAAAACGATAATTTCTCCAAGAAAACGTTACAAAAGTAGTGGCCAACTATGTACGAATTCCATTCATTCAAAGATTAAAAATTAAAGTAAAAACACGAAAAAAGAGGCGAAGCTTGAGTTCAAAAATTCAAGACAAGAAACACGAAAAGGATTTTCACGAGAAATAGCTGAAAATAAAAGCAAATTAGTCGTACAAACCTAGGCTGATGGCTTGAGTTAGAACTTGTCTGACATTCAAGGATTTGATTGAATCGATCTGCTCCCCGATCCACCCCATCTTCGGTTTTGCGTCCGTCTCCCCTTCTCGCCGTAATGCCACTTCCAATTCGTAGCCGAGAGGCGCAAACAATTTTATAGTGGGGAGAAAGAGAGAAAAAACCTACTCAGATTGGGGAAATTGGGCTTTAGTCTGTTTGCCTCTTCAGAAATTAAAACATAAAAATAAATTGGGAAGAGATTATAACACTTCATTGAATATTCTTCGGTTGTAATTAATTAATTAAAATTGCAACAGGAGCTACCCATATTAATACGATTTTTTCATTAAATGAATAAACTGTATGTTAAACTGAAATAAAAATTAAAAAAGACAATTTTATAAACTTAGGCCGTATTTATTTTGTTAGATTAGAATGCAATTTAAATCATTCTTTTAAAAGATGAAACAATTTGCATAGATTAATTAATTCTTGAAAAAATATATTTATTATGTTTAATTATTTAAAGTGATTAAATTTATACTCCTATTGCAATCTTGGTTTGCAAATAATTTAATTAATAATATAAAGTTAAAATAGCGAATCCTATTTTTAAATATTCTTCTTCATCGGTAAAAATGTTTGATATGTTTATAGTTGAGGATAAAATTATAAAATTATAGGAAACACAATTTTACTTGAGAGTTATGATAAAGTAATTCAAGTAATGAAATTTATCATATATCATTTAAAATATAATTTTAACGTCATATTGTTAATTAAATAATTGAATGCAAGGTAATAAAATAACGAGTAAATAAATATAATTATCTTAAATAGTCAAACTTCTAAGTATAATTTTTAAAAAATTAATTAATCAATACATATTTTTTATCTTTCAAAATAATCTTTCATATTACAATGTCATCCAACGATATAAACATGGTCTTTAAATGGTTGAAGTAGGTAGATTGTGATATATGGGGTTTTTGCAAGTTCTTTTTATATGATGAAGTCCTTGGTTAAATAAAATCTATTATAAAAAGATTAAAATGCTTGATATATAATTAAAAGTGTGTGAATGGACATTCCTAATTTTATTTCCAAACACGTGGTTGGTATGATTGTAGATTAGTAATGATCATTCTATTAAAAATCATCAATTCTAAGAATGTGGATTAATAGTCCTTACAGCAGTATGAGTTTATTTATTTCTAATCTATTAGAAATAATTTTTCTTATTTTTTGTCAAGTTTTTCCACTAAATTTAATAAAATATGATATAGCTATTTAATTAGAATTTTAAACTTACTAAAATATTACAAAAATAGTAATTATTTTGCCTAATTGTATCTTCTTACCATACATAATAAAATACTATATATTTGACATTTATAAAATAAAACATTTATTTTGTAGTGATCTCTCTCTCTCTCTCTCTCTCTCTCTCTCTGTGTATATATATACATATACATATATTACTACAAAATAAATGTTTTATTAAAAAATGTCAAACACATAGATAGATAGATTTAGATATATATAACAAAAAAATAAAATATATTACTTATTTCTATATTATGCATTATTATATATGTTGTATATCAATTTATATGCAAAAATGAGATTATTATTAGAAAAAATAGGCTTTAGATTTGATCTTTGGTAAACTTGTAATTGTATGATTTTTCAAGCGAATGTTATTTTTTACTATAGAAATAATTTTTTCAATATTCTTAATTTTTATTTTTAATTACATATAAAATCAAATAAAAATATTATTTCATTTCTTTCGCATACTAAACATGAGATATCTTATAATATCTCACTCTTTTTCTATTTTTATTTCATTTTTAAATACATTTCATTCTTATCACGTTTCATTCTTGTATACTAATCATCCTGTAAATTCAAAACATGTGTAATATAATAATATATGGAAATAATGCTTACGTGCCTTTTTAATCCCATTCGGGAAAGTGTAACGTGACTTTGTAGGATGGGACTACTATTTTAGAAGGTAAAATATTTGGCATAAATTATAACCTGTAGAAATATGTTTAGAAAATTTGGTTATTTAATGTAATTATATTTACTTTTACATTATAATTTTAATATTCAAATAATTTAATTAACAATATAAGATTAAAAGAGTTCTTTTAATGGTACATAAACAAAACTTTAACAGATTAATTATTTTCATTATAACTATCAAGTATAATTAGTTATCCTACAATTTTATCATTTTATACCCACTCTTTGTGATATCAAATGGCTTATTCAATCTAAAAATATATATAATTAATTTAAATAAGTAAAATTTACAAACTCTATGCATGGGCAAATTTATTTGTAAAGTATAAAATAATTGTATTTTAATTAATAAAAATAAAAGTTGTTTAGTATTAAAAATATAAATAATGCTAAAATAATAAATTATCAAAATAATTTGAAAAAAATAGAAAATTCAAGAGAAATACAAATGAAATATTAAAAGAAAATAAAAAATAAAAATTTATGTGGACATTGTTGTAGACACACAAAAAAAATTAATGCTCAATCAAATAATACCACGTGGAAAATATGGCATTAAAAAATATTAATTAAAATAATTTTTATTTATTTAGGAATTTAAACAAATAAAATTCCTAAAATAAATAAATGAATAATTAATATTTTTATCGGCCAATCAAATAACGACAAGTGGTAGAGTCCTGCCAGAAGTCCAAACAACAAAGACTCTAAGTAGCAGAGTCCTGCCAGAAGTCCAAGCAACAAAGACTCTAAGTAGCAGAGTCCTGCTAGAAGTCTGAGCAATGAAGACTCTAAGTAGCAGAGTCCTGCTAGAAGTACAAGCACCGAAGACTCTAAGCAGCAGAGTCTAGCTAGAAGTCTAAGCAAAGAAGACTCTATTGAGTTGTTGGGTAGAGTACAAATTCTGACGGCCAATAAAATCACGCCACGTCAGCAGGCACTCTATCTTTCCTACAATTATAAATAGGGACCAAACTCCCACAGAAAAGAGGAGAAGACAAGAAGGAAGAAGAAGAGAAGCAGCTGAAGAACTCTCCAAATTCTCTCTGGAATCCCCAAGAACATTCAAAGTGTTCTTCGTCAAATTCGAAGAAGTTCGTCGTGTTCTTCGCCAAATCCAAGAAGCTCGCCGTGTTCTTCGCCAAATTCAAGAAGTTCACCGTGTTCTTCGCCAAATCCAAAAAGCTCGCTGTGTTCTTCACCAAATTCAAGAAGTTCACCGTGTTCTTCGCCAAATTAAGAAGCTCCTGCCTCTTCACCAAATCCAAGAAGTCTGCCGTGTTCTTCGCCAAAATTCAAGAAGCTCGCCGTATTCTTCGCCAAATTCAAGAAGTCCGCCGCGTTCTTCACCAAATTCAAGAAGTTTGCTGTGTTCTTCGCCAAATTCAAGAAGTTCATCGTGTTCTTCACCAAATCCAAGGAGTTCGTCGCTAAATTCAAGGCGTTCTTCACCAAAATCTCCAAAATTCAACATTTGATCTAAGATCATGGTGCTAAACCCGAAGATCAGTGTTGCTGAGAAATCAACAACTCTCAAGGAAGATCAAGCGCAAGCCCCTTCCTTGAAGATCGATCAAATTTCAAGTCGAGCATTTTTTGAAGGAAGAATCAGAGGATCAAATTTAGAGAGTAGAACCCACAAAAAATTCAAGTTTATTCGAATTATTCAATCAAATTCCAAATATTCTTGTAATTCAAGAATTTCGTCCTACAGATTTCTGGCACGCCCAGTGGGACTTCTCTACCTTTCATCTCTTCCTACATCAAATTTCAAGCTCTCTTCAAGTTTCAAACAAATCACTATGGCCAGCAACAAAGGAAACACCAAGGCTGTTACATCAACTGCTGCTGAGACTGCCATAAGAAATGCCGGTGCTGTCACCAGAAGTGTGGCAAGAAGACTTGCATACTCCGAGCCAACTCCTTTCCTTGAGGCTGTTGATAATCCGCTCTTTGCAAACGAAGGCCACAAGGACAACTTTGCACCTTCAAGCCCTCGTTCCAATGCTTTATCCATCCCCAACATGGCGCCAGTCATGACAACTAACACTTCAAGTCTAGAAGACCAAATCGCTGCACTAACAAAGGTCATCGAGGGTCTTGCCAAACACGTTGAAGAGCAAGACTCACAAATCTCTAGGCTGATGAATAAAATTTACGATGCTGAAACCAGTAGGGAGGCTGAAAAGGCGCCTGAAATACCTCATGAAGCCGAAGCATCTGCCAGACAACCAGCCGATGACCAAAAGAAGTCCACAATCAGGGAACTCCCAATCTCCGCTGATGGCTTGATCCCTATTGATCAATTGAAAGACTTCATTGAGGGCACCATCAAGAGCAAATTCGATGGAGGCATCAAGTCAACTTTGACATATGCCAAGCCTTATTCGGCAAGAATTGATAACCTGAAGATGCCAATGGGCTATGAACCCCCCAAATTCCAACAGTTTGATGGGAAGGGAAACCCTAAACAGCACGTGGCTCACTTTATAGAGACATACAATGATGCTGGAACATATGGGGACCATCTAGTTAAACAATTCGTCCGCTCATTAAAGGGAAATGCATTCGATTGGTACATCGACCTCGAGCCTGAAACCATTGACAGCTGGGAACAAATGGAATATGAATTCCTCAACCGTTTTTACAGTACAAGACGAACTATTTGCATGATCGAGCTCACAAATACCCGTCAATGGAAAGATGAGCCAGTCATTGACTACATCAATAGATGGAGGAACTTGAGTCTGAACTACAAAGACAGACTCTCTGAAGCCTCAGGTATCGAGATGTGCATACAAGGGATGCATTGGGGACTGCGATACATCCTTCAAGGAATTCAGCCCAAAACTTTTGAAGAGTTAGCTACACGGGCTCACGACATGGAGCTGAGTATAGCTGTAAGTGGTGTTGGTGGACCACCTATTTCGGAGTTCCGTAAATCAAAAGATAAGTAAGAAGTAAAGAAAGGGGGCAAGCCTCCCACGAAAAATGCCACTAAAGAATCCATGACAATACGTGCCAAACCTGTCTCAGCCAAAGGGAAGGAAAAGGTGAACGAAAAGAGGGAAATAGCCCAAAAGCCAAGAAAGCCAACTCTGAAAGAGTTACAAGCCAAAACATACCCATTTTTGGACACGGACGTATCTGGGATCTTTGACGACTTACTGAAGGCCAACCTCATCGAATTACCTGAAATGAAGCGGCCTGCGGAAGCCGGGAAAATAGATGATCCTAAATACTGCAAATATCACCGCCTGGTCGGGCACCCTATCCATGATTGCTTCATATTCAAAGAAAAGATCATGGAACTAGCCCACCAAGGGAAAATTACGCTGGAAGATGATAGCGTAAATGCCAACACTATCACCATCAGCAACCAAACGGAGGAAAGTCACCAAATGGACAACTCTCCAAATGAAGCTGGCTGCTTCCACAAGAAAAGCCAAATCCCCATAGAAGACTGCATGGCGACTATAGTCTTCACCGACGAAGACCTGATGCTGGGGTCTCAACCCCACAATAGGCCATTATTTGTTACCGGCTATGCTTACGAACAGAAAATAAATCGAATGCTGGTCGATGGTGGCTCAGTTGTCAACATTTTACCCCTACGAACTCTTAGAGAGTTAGGAATCCCCACTGATGAGCTTTCAAACAGTCATTTAGTGATTCAAGGATTCAACCAAGGGGGGCAAAGGGCCTTGGGAACCATAAGAATGAGGTTGCTCATAGACGACATGGAATCAATAGCTCTGTTCCATGTTATCGATGCTAGAACATCATACAACCTACTCCTCGGCCGGCCATGGCTTCACGAGAATGGAGTAGTCCCTTCAACTTGGCACCAATGTTTCAAATACTGTCAAAATGGTGTCGTAAAGAAAGTTCTCGGAGACTGCAAGCCATTCACTGAGGTTGAGTCCCATATTGCTGATGCAAAATACTATATAAGCAAAATCTGGACTCCTGAAGCTTCTAACTCTCAAGAAAACAAGGAACAAGGCAACCTGACAAGAAATGATGCCCAACTAATATGGCATACGCCAAAGGACACATCAGCAAGAAGCCAGTAATCGATGATGCCCTTAAGGGTTTGACACTACCCTTAACTCAAATTGACAGTAAAGCACCTACTCAGCCACCCAAAGAAACTACAAAAGAACACCAGGAGGCTCAAGAGCTAAAAGCTGCGAAATGCTTTGGCCCCAAGGCGTATAAACTCCTCATTAAGGCTGGATACGACCCGCAGGAGCAATCGCCACTGGGAAAACTTCTGCAGAAATCATCAAATCAAAACCCGCGAGCAGGAATTGGGTACGAGCAGCCAAAAGGTCCTGTGCGCATTGCAGAAAAAGACTGCTTTTCAAGGATTGAGATAAGGCCAGCACGAGTGTCAGTCTTCAAGAGGCTTGGCCCACTCAAAAAACAGAAATGCTGGAAGCCAAAAGGGGGCGTCACTGAAACACCAAAACAAGAGTAGAAACTCCGAAGCCTAATCCCTTCCCGTATGAAGCGACAAACGAACTTGGTTATGTCGTGTGACAGAGTCCTGAAAGCCAGGTTTCAAACTATCGTCTTCACCAAACCTCAAGTCGAGGAAGACGACGATAAAGAAAGTGTGGGCTCTTCCAACCACATAACCTTGCAGGAGGAAGGAGAACTCACTGAAGAGGATGCTGAGATGGCACCACCTCAAATGGAAGCAGGTTCCAAGTCCACGGTGGACGAGCTTAGAGAAATAAATTTGGGGGATGATGACGACCCTCGTCCTATTTATATCAGTACCCTACTTACAAAAGAAGAGGCTAATGAGTACATGGAACTATTGAAGCAGTTCAAAGATGTCTTCGCCTGGTCATACAAAGAAATGCCTGGCTTAGACCCAAAGGTAGCTGTACATCATTTAGCGGTAAAGAAAGGAGCTCGTCCCATTAAACAAGCACAACGTCGATTTCGACCAGAGCTTCTCCCCCAAATTGAAGGAGAAGTCAACAAATTAATCGAAGCTGGATTCATCCGAGAAGTTAAGTATCCCACATGGATCTCCAGCATTGTCCCGGTGAGAAAGAAGAACGGGCAAATTCGAGTCTGTGTTGACTTCAGGGATCTCAACGAGGCATGTCCTAAAGATGATTTTCCTTTACCCATCACAGAACTCATGATTGACGCCACAACAGGACATGAAGCACTCTCCTTCATGGATGGATCATCCGGGTATAATCAAATACGTATGGCCCCCAAAGATGAGGAACTAATGGCCTTCCGCACACCTAAAGGCATATACTGCTACAAGGTAATGCCATTTGGCCTCAAAAATGCTGAAGCCATGTATCAAAGAGCCATGCAGAAGATCTTTGATGACATGCTCCACAAAAACGTCGAGTGCTATGTTGATGACCTTGTGGTTAAGTCCAGAAAAAGAAAAGATCATTTGCATGACTTAAAGAAGGTCTTCGAGCGCTTGAGGAGGTATCAACTAAGGATGAACCCATTAAAATGTGCATTTGGAGTCACCTCTGGAAAATTTTTGGGCTTCATTGTCCGCTACCAAGGCATCGAGATCGAACAAGCAAAGATTGATGCCATCTTAAAAATGTCAGAACCTCGAAACATTCACGAACTCAAGAGTTTGCAAGGAAAACTGGCGTATATTAGACGATTCATCTCCAATTTAGCAGGACGTTGTCAGCCGTTTAGCCGCCTAATGAAAAAGGGTATTCCATTCGAATGGGATGAATCTTGCAAGAAGGCTTTCGAAAGTATCAAGTCCTACTTGACAAATCCTCCGGTACTGGTTGCTCCGATACATGGCCGTCCATTGATCCTATACATTTCGGCACAAGAAAGTTCGGTGGGAGCTCTACTAGCACAAGAAAATGACGAAAAGAAAGAAAATGCTCTCTACTACCTGAGCAAGATGATGACGCCGAATGAGCTGAAATATTCACCAATTGAGAAGATTTGCTTGGCACTTGTCTTCGCCATCCAAAAATTGAGACATTACTTCCAGGCTCATACAGTCCGTTTGGTGTCCAAGGCAAACCCACTAAAGTACGTCATGACAAGGCCCGTTCTTTCTGACAGACTCGCTAGGTGGTATCTTCAATTCCAACAGTTTGAAATCGTATACGTACCACAAAGAGCTGTGAAGGGACAAGCATTAGCCGACTTCTTAGCAGATCATCCTATTCCAGCTGAGTGGGACCTTCCTGATGACTTGCCTGACGAGGATGCCTTGATGATCGAAATCACTCCTCCATGGAAAATGTACTTTGACGGAGCTTCCCATAAAGAAGGAGCCGGTGCTGGAGTAGTGTTTGTAACATCTGAAGGACAGGTCCTACCCCACTCGTTCACCCTTATGAAAAAGTGCTCTAATAACACAGCTGAATATCAGGCCTTAATCCTCGGACTTGAAATCACCGTAGAGATCAAGCAACAGCACCTTGAAGTCTATGGAGATTCTAGGTTGGTGGTCAACCAGCTGTTGGGGGAATATGAAGTCAAGAAGCCTGAACTACTCCCATACTACAACTACGCCAATATGCTCATGAGATGGCTTGGAGATGTCACCATAAAACACGTACCAAGGAAAGAAAACAAGCAAGCCGATGCATTAGCTAAACTTGCTTCTTCCTTGTCTCTGCCTGATACAGAATACCGTGTGCCTATATGCCAAAAGTGGGTAGTGCCACCAATACTCGAAGATGAAGACGGTAGCGAAGAGAATTATTTCTTAGAGGTCTTCGAAATCGAAAAAGAGGATTGGCGCCAAGCCTTCGTTGACTACCTAAAATATGACAAATTACCAGAGGATCCACGCCAAAAGGTAGATATCCGACGGCGAGCAGCTCGTTTCATCTACTTCAGTGGCACGTTGTATAGACGCTCATTTGATGGGATACTCCTGCGCTGTCTTGGCAATGATGAAGCCATGCAAGCTATGGAAGAAGCACATTCTGGCATTTGCGGCGCCCACCAATCAGGACCAAAGCTTCACTTTCGCATCAAGAGAATGGGGTATTACTGGCCGACGATGGTAAGAGACTGTATGGAATACGCTCAAAAATGTCAACCATGCCAGTACCATGCTAGCTTCATCCACCAACCGCCCGAGCCCTTGCACCCTACAGTTGGCTCATGGCCCTTTGACGCTTGGGGATTGGATATTGTTGGACCTATAACAAAATCGTCTGCTGGTCATCTTTACATCCTCGTTGCAACCGACTACTTCTCAAAATGGGCAGAGGCAGTTCCGCTCAAAGAAGTAAAGAAGGAAAACGTTGCTGACTTCATCCGTATCAACATCATCTATAGATACGGAGCCCCTCGGTACATCATCACCGATAATGGAAAGCCATTTGTCAACAGCACAATCGACAAACTATGTCAGAAATTTAGCTTTAAGCAAAGGAAGTCCTCAATGTACCATGCCCCAGCAAACGGTCTTGCAGAGGCTTTCAACAAAACTTTATGCAACTTGCTGAAAAAAGTAGTATCAAAATCCAAAAGGGATTGGCACGAAAGGATTGGTGAAGCTTTATGGGCTTATCGGATCACTCACAGGACTCCTACACAAGCAACCCCTTATGCATTGGTATACGGTGCTGAGGCCGTCACCTCGCTCGAACGGCAAATTCTGTCATTACAAATTGCCATACAAGAAGGGCTGACTGAGGAAGATAATGCTCGCCTGCGCCTTGAAGAACTCGAAGCACTTGACGAAAAGAGGCTCGATGCACAATAAAAGATCGAATGTTATCAAGCCCGCCTATCCAAGGCATTCAACAAACGGGTGCGTGCCCGATCTTTTCAAGTCGGAGAGTTGGTACTCGCAGTGAGAAGACCTATCATCATCACTCACCGTACTGGAAACAAATTCACCTCCAAATGGGATGGCCCGTATGTTGTCAAAGAAGTTTACACGAACGGCGCCTACAAACTTGTTGATCAAGACGGTGTAAGAATTGGCCCAATCAATGGGAGATTTTTGAAGAAATATTATGCTTAAAGACAAAAATCCCATCGGGTCAGGGATAAAAAAAAAGAACAAAAGAAAAGGAAAAAAAAACGACGAAAGTCTACCCCTCCTTGACATGAGCATAAACTGTCAAACCAAATCCAAATCCAAACTCCTTGACACGAGTTGAAACTGTCTACAAATGTTGAAGACTCCTTGACACGAGTTGAAACTATCTATAAATGTTCCAAGACTCCTTGACACGAGTTGAAACTGTCTACAAATACCCAAAGCTGCTCCTTGACACACGAGCCTAAACCTGTATGTTACTCCTGGCCCGCAAGAGTATAAACTGTGAACGGCCCTACCTTTCACAAATTAAAAATATTTGAACTACGTTATGACTTGATCCCATTTTTCTGGGTACGTAGGCAGTTTAGATACTTTCTGAATTCAGTCACAAATTTGTGTGGGTTATGTTTTAGTCCTCTAAAGTCTCAAAACACGGCCTCTTCCCTGCAAGAGCAGTCGGGACTGTAGGTTTACAAGGTGGATCTCTAACATTAGGAGACGAACTTCCCACGCCAGGGACGCCACCTTGGGATGGAGTGATACACAGCATCGCGGAATGCTCTGCAAAATAGTTCCCATGAACTTTGGCCCACCACTCTTTATAAGCCTTGGAATGAAATTTCCTCACAACTGCAGGAACATGAGGAAAGCACGCCTTAGCTCGTGAGTTGGACAAGGTAGACATCCTCCAAAAATCCAAGCCTTCCTCCAAAGAGATCTCACGGACATCACGGGTAAGAATACCAGGAACATCTTGATAAAACCCAAATTGACGGCTAAACCGATGTGGACTATAAGGTTCAATGACGAATTGATTACCCTGTCTTAAAGAAAGGTAACCCGAACGGATGGCAGCGAAATAATCATCTTCAAATCGGTTGTGACTACCGTCATCCACATAGAAGATATCTTTTTGCTTGGTAATCATCGCTTCAGTCCAACTAAAAAGTTCACCCCTATGAATCCTTTGACGAGCCTCGCGTGCGTCGTAATATTTGGCGCCGCCCTCACCAGAATATGCAATCATTCTTGGATTATCAACCGTTTTGCGAACTACATAATGTGTCTTGAAATAACAAGCAGACCACGCGTACACATAATGAAGCGGGAAAAGCGAATACACTCGCGAAGGTCTCTAGGACTGTGCAATCCTACCTAAACCTCAATAAATGCTAGCAAGAACAGGGATGGCCAGGCTTACTACCCTCCCAGTCGCCATAACACTAGCCATCTTGAAAGTACTCGGACGAATGAAACCAGCATCCTCAGTGGGAAGAACAAAAACACAAACCCAGCAGGCAAGGAACGCCGCCAAATAAGTCTCCGTCCTGAAATTTTCAACAACTTTAAGGCAAGAAAAACTCTCTATATTGGCAGATCCCCAAGGACCACAAGTTCTAATCTCACCAGAAGGATTGCATGTGGATTTAGGACGCACCGTCTTCTTCTCTTTCCGGGCAGGGGGTGCCGAGTATCTTGTCTCCTTCTTACACCAAAAGTTAATCCAATCTTCAATAGAAACTAAAGGAGCACGAGCTTCATTTGGCTCTCCCTGAAGCAAGTGATAAGCATGGAACAGATACTGGCAAGACCGAGGAACATGTCTCTTCCCTTGATCATTAACACCTGTGAGTTGCTTTGCACTCGGAACGACCTCATCATAGAGCCGCCCATAAATTGGGAGACTTGCTAAGTTACGCAAGTCATAAAGTGACATTGATACTTCACCGTATGAGGTAAAAAGCATGTTGGTAGAAGGACACCACGCTTCATAAATCGCCTGCAAGATATTCGAGTTATGATCATAAGTGAAAAGTGAGGCATAAACTGCGTCAAAAATCTGAGCTGCCTTCAGCTCACGCCCACATCGACCAAGCACATCTTCGGTCCACTCCCAGTAGCCTTTGGTGAAGTAAAACTCGCTAGCAGACGGAAGAACATCCCCCCATTTGGCCTTTCCTTCGATGATCCTGCGACCTAAAGTCGGCAGAAGAACTGATCTAACGGCATGATGATGGTGAGATGACTGTAAGGTCCAGGCCTTTGAAGTCTTGCCAAATGGAATCTCTCGGGTCCAGTTATCCATCTGTTGAGAAATTGGCAACTTAGGCCAAGGACGATTATTAAGAGAAGCATAAACAGCCAAGGTCGTGCCTCTCTCTATAGGGTGGCCCTCTTCATCAAGAATAACCAAATACTCCACGCCAGAAGAGGAAATGTTGCTTTTAAAATGCACCATGATGACAACTGCAGAAAAGAAGACAAGGAGTGTTATAAAAGCATGAAAGAAACAAGGGCCAAGTAGAATAACAAAATCAAAAGGGGAATTAAAGAGCGCCAACAAAGTAATTCCAACTAAACTAAAGTTGTGGGCCTCAATCCAGACTCGAAGGCCCAAAAAAAATCAAGCCTAAACGGTACTCGTGGGCTAAGCCAAGCCTGGTACTCGAAGGCTTAAAAATTCAAGCCTAAATGGTACTCGTGGGCCAAGCCAAGCCTGGTACTCGAAGGCTTAAAAATTCAAGCCTAAATGGTACGCGTGGGCTAAGTCAAGCTAAGCCTGGTACTCAAAGGCCCAAAAATTCAAGCCTAAATGGTACGCGTGGGCTAAGTCAAGCTAAGCCTGGTACTCAAAGGCCAAAAAATTTCAAGCCTAAATGTACGCGTAGGTAAGTCAGCTAAGCCTGGTACTCGAAGGTCAAAAAAAGCCTAAATGGTACGCGTGGGCTAAGCCAAGCCTGGTACTCAAAGGCTCAAAAATTCAAGCCTAAATGGTACACGTGGGCTAAGCCAAATTAAAACTTGGTATTTAGAGGCTCAAAAATCCTACGCCAAACACAGCCCTAAAAGTTCAAATTTTCTGCCCCAAACATAGCCTTGAAGCCCTGAAATTTTCTGCACCAAACACAGCCCTAAAAGTTCTGATTCTCTGCGCCAAACACAACCCTAAAATTCTGACTTTCTGCGCCAAACACAGCCTTAACTCCTGACGTTTTCTGTGCCAAACGCCGCCTTAGAATGTTGGAAGAAATAGCACCAAACACAGCCTTATTCCTCCTGTTCTTCTTCTCCACCGAAACATGCAGCAAATCTCCACCGACTGCTCTAGAAAACACCACGACGCCGACGCTTCAGGCTTTTCATCCGCTTCACACCGCCACCGCGATTCACCCCGGGCCGCTCCCTGGGTACCGTCGAACTCCCAACCACCGCGAACACCCACAATCGATGCAGGCGCAGTCGAACGATTAAATAGTCCCACCTCGCTCGGACGCCGTCGCGGCTCGCGGAGGTCCCGAACAGCGCCGCCGCCTACGGCTCAAACACCGTCGCTACATCAAATCAAAACCGCACGAGCCGCCATTACACCACGCCGCCTCAGCACTCTCGGCCGAATGCCACTAGAAGCTATCGACGCCACTTCTCAACGATAGGAAGGAACAAGTACCGCTGCACGCCACCGCTGCACTACTCGCCGCAACACTTCCACCAAACCCAGCACCGCCGCTGCACTGCCCACGTCACGGTCAACGTCGCTGGTGTGCTGCCCGCTTCGACTCTTCCGCAAGAGACGACACCACTACTGCTGCGTTGCCCGCCTCTCCACTCCAAGCTTCAACACCACCACTGCTTGATAATCGCTGCTCCACCGTGGCTAGAATTCAACTCAAAACACAGACCCGCTAGCCACTACCATCCATCCCCCTATCACGTCGAGACCAAGTTCGGATACGTAACCAGTAACTTTTAAGCACTTACAATACTCTTAAGAAGCTTGCTGGACGCATGCAAAGGGGTTAGGAAATTTATGTATCAAAAGGAAGAGAGCTTACCCGTAGCCTCTGGTGGTGACCTTGCTAATGATGATTCACAATGACTATTATCACTATCACCAACACGATGAAACCGGTAACGGTCTCCCTATTTATACATAGTTGATGGTAGAGTTTCGGTTGGGCATGACTTTCGTGATCGAAATCTGACGAGACGAATGATTATCCACGTCGTGGGTTTGAATGAAGAAAACTAGTTTGAGTGCAAATCAAACTCTAAACCAGTCATGGAAACCGGCAGGGACCTAGACTCCTAGTTTGGTTGGGCTATTTGAGCAGTCTGCTGGGCCTAAAACAAAAATAAACCAGCAGACTTGACCCCTTCCGTAGATGGGCTGGGATAGAATAGAATCAAAAGCCCTTCATTGCTTAAGTTGTGAAAGTATAGAATTATGGTCCTAGGAAGGGATAAATTTGCCCCTAAAAAAAATAAATAAATAAAATAATAATAAATAAATAAATAAATAATAAAAAATAAAGAAATAAAAAAAATCGAGACTTATTCATTCAAAAAAAATAAAATAAAATAAAAATAAAAAATTCATGAACAAGTCTCGAGGGGGCATTTGTAGACACAAAAAAAAAATTAATGCCCAATCAAATAATACCACGTGGAAAATATGGCATTAAAAAATATTAATTAAAATAATTTTTATTTATTTAGGAATTTAAACAAATAAAATTCCTAAAATAAATAAATGAATAATTAATATTTTTATCGGCCAATCAAATAACGACCAGTGGTAGAGTCCTGCCAGAAGTCCAAACAACAAAGACTCTAAGTAGCAGAGTCCTGCCAGAAGTCCAAGCAACAAAGACTCTAAGTAGCAGAGTCCTGCTAGAAGTCTGAGCAATGAAGACTCTAAGTAGCAGAGTCCTGCTAGAAGTACAAGCACCGAAGACTCTAAGCAGCAGAGTCTAGCTAGAAGTCTAAGCAAAGAAGACTCTATTGAGTTGTTGAGTAGAATACAAATTCTGACGGCCAATAAAATCACGCCACGTCAGCAGGCACTCTATCTCTCCTACAACTATAAATAGGGACCAAACTCCCACAGAAAAGAGGAGAAGACAAGAAGGAAGAAGAAGAGAAGCAGCTGAAGAACTCTCCAAATTCTCTCTGGAATCCCCAAGAACATTCAAAGTGTTTTTCGTCAAATTCGAAGAAGTTCACCGTGTTCTTCGCCAAATCCAAGAAGCTCGCCGTGTTCTTCGCCAAATTCAAGAAGTTCGCTGTGTTCTTCGGAAATCCAAATCGCCATTTAAGAAGCTCGCTGCGCTCTTCACCAAATCCAAGAAGTCTGCCGTGTTCTTCGCCAAATTCAAGAAGCTCGCCGTATTCTTCGCCAAATTCAAGAAGTCCGCCGCGTTCTTCGCCAAATTCAAGAAGTTTGCTGTGTTTTTCGCCAAATTCAAGAAGTTCATCGTGTTCTTCACCAAATCCAAGGAGTTCGTCGCTAAATTCAAGGCGTTCTTCACCAAAATCTCCAAAATTCAACATTTGATCTAAAATCGTGGTGCTAAACCCGAAGATCAGTGTTGCTGAGAAATCAACAACTCTCAAGGAAGATCAAGCGCAAGCCCCTTCCTTGAAGATCGATCAAATTTCAAGTAGAGTATTTTTTGAAGGAAGAATCAGAGGATCAAATTTAGAGAGTAGAACCCACAAAAAATTCAAGCTTATTCGAATTATTCAATCAAATTCCAAATATTCTTGTAATTCAAGAATTTCGTCCTACAATTGTAAAAATATTTAAAATAAAAACATAATGAAAGATCAAAAGAGATCAAAAATAATAAAATTTGGGTTAGTATAAATTGTAAATTGGATGAAAAGATATAAAAAATGGTAGAAAGAATAAAAGTATTTACATAAGAGTAATTATGTAAATTTATTTTGTGAAATCAAGAATCTTTGTTGAAATAATAATATAGTATAGGTAATATAATTAATATTTCTTTATCATTTAAAGTAAGGATGGCCTTGATGGATTATTTTATCAAACCTTTGAACCAAATTATTTGTTAAGTATTTTAATTAATTTCTATCAGCCTTCTATCTAATCACAACTTTTATACTTCGAAATAAAAACCTTGTGATTAATTTATATATAATAATCTAAAGTGATCATGACTTGTGTGTAATATATATAAATATATATATATTTCTTTTTATTTATATGTAAGTATTCAATAAGTCAAATACATATATGTTTAAAATATGTTTTTTATTTTAAATTTATGCTTGTGCGTAAAACATATATTATTACTTTTATAATTAGGATAATAACAAAATAAAATCTAAATTTAGCATTTGTAATTTATTTAAATGAATCTAAACTTTATAATTTGAAAAACGTATACAATATCAAATGTGGCATGACAAAATTAGTTAATAAGTCTATCTATGACATTTAATGTGAACATTTTCAATGTTTTTGTTTTATTGACTACAAATTACACAATATGTATCATATTATATTTTGTACCTTATTCATAGGAGTTTCCCACCATTCTCATCATACCTTAATATTTATTTAACAAACGAACAATATTTGCCTAAACTTTGCTAGAGTCACTTCACATGTACTTTATTACAAGTCATGTGTCACCATAGGGGCATGATTAATCAAGGTGTTATATTAGATGTATATATTGTTCCCCCCCCCCCCCCCCCCGAAACTTAGTGTGGATAACACAAAAGGGTCTGTAATTGAGCAAAATAGACTTTTAGTGACTATCAGTTGAAATTTGTGGGATTCTCTCAATTCATTCCGTTTTCACAAGGCTTTGGTCAATTGGGGAGTCTTTATTATGCCCCCTATATAAATAGATGCTTTAGGTAATACCTTTGCACCTCAAGTATAGTCAGCATTTTTCCTTCTAGTTTTACAATCCTTGTGTTTAGCATCATCCTAGTTGCATATCCACGGTGAACCACTATTCTTTTTGTTAACAACCTTTTTGACCTAAAATCTGGTAGAGTCCCTTGCTCAAAATGGCGAGCATGTGCGTCAAACTTTAAATTGGCTTCAAGAGTTGAAAATGGAAAGCATCGAGCTTTTAAAGGAAAATTATTTATGAAAAAGAATCTCTTTAGAAGGGGGTGAGGCATGCTCATCATTAACTATGGGAGTGCCTATTACCAAAGGTTAGAGGTGATAGTAGTGGAGCTTTGCCGTGACCATGATGAGCAGTTGTCCTAGTGAAGCAAATGGGCAACCTAGGTGAAGGGACATCAAGTGGTTCTTAGAGAACACCCTGTTCTCTCCTTATTATCTTGCAAAGCTTTGTTGGAGGGAGAAAGCTCTTAGATTTGCTTTGGAAGAGTCTGCTATTTGTGTACTACAAGTCTAAGGGCTTCATGTCAAAAGAAACCTTAAAGATTAGGAATAGGTTCTGTAAGGGAATCTATGAAGCTTTAGATCAACTTCATGTTGAAAACTTGCTCAAACGGGAAGATAACCTCACTAGCATTTTATGAAAAGGGCGTAGGACAAGGCAAACCATAACTTTTAGAGAAGGGACCTATCAACCAATTCTTTCAAGGATGCTTCATGATCTACCTCCCCATCCTTGTTTTCTTACTCCCTTCTCTCTTTTGTTCCATTGCACAGCTGAATGTGTTGTACTTTAAATTACTAGCAAAATTACATTCTACTTGTATGCCTATGTTTAAAAAACATTTATTCAAATGATTCAACCTCATTTTTAAGAGTCCGCAGGACTCCATAGTCTGAGAACAAATAACTACAATCCATGGTGACAATAATTCAAGATGTTAATATTATGCCATGTCCCATTTGTTTCTTAAGGGAAACATTTTGACTGTCAAGAGGCTCCTTCATAATAATTACCCCATTGCCTACACATTTTGTTAGAACAACCTTTAATATATGCCAAGTGTCTTTTTGTTTTTTAGAGGGCTTGAATTGATACCATCCCTCAAAATGGATAGTTGGGATCTATTCATAATTCCTATAAGAACTTCTCGATCATCTAAGGAATTGCACTTTTATGTGGCCTAAATATTCTTATGTTTAAAATTATATTTGCTTCTCCAAGAGATAAGAGTTTTTCTTGTCATTTTGTAGAATTCCCTTGTCCCACTAGATCAAAGTGATACACGTTGTTTTGGATTATGGCGAGTTGTTGCACCCCTTAGCCCACTATCATTCTTTGTTAAGTGTTTTGTCCATGGCTTGATTTTATTAATAAGTCAATTTTGGCATAACTTTCTTAACCCACCACTTCATTCCCAAACCTTTGTTATCAGTGAAGATATACATTGCTTCTTGGAGATGTTGTGCTTGGTTAGAAAGAATTGTTCCCCCTCTAAAAGAAGGAGGTAGTTGAGGGAGAGGTATCTTGGGTTCAAGCTAAATTGTAAGAGCTCTCTAATCATTTAGCAACCTACAAAAGGGAGAAGGAGGCTTTACTTCACCAGTTTAATACGTTAAGAAATCAAGTTCAATATTGGCAAGGCCAACTTGAGAAAATTTCTTTGCCCTTCGAAGAAAATTTTGTGAAGCCTGGGAAAAAGTGGTAAAATAGATGACGCAATACTTTCTTAACTCAGCTTGAGGTTGCACCATGCTAGCTAATCACAATGAAGAGAAAGTACAAGAGTACAAGTGAACCAAGGAGTACCACAAAAATCTTTGTACTAAGACAGTTGCTTACTACTTCCATAGAGTTGAATTCATGTTGGAGGCCTTGATTGGAGATGGGTATGTCAAGGCCGAGAGTTGCCCTTTCAATGCTATCATGAAGGCAGGGCATGAAGCCGTCCACTTGAAGGGCTCAATGAAGAGGAAGAGGAGTCCAATAATCTCGTGCACTTAGATGCTACACAGTTAGGCCTAACTATCCAAGATCCTACTACACTTGAGAGACCAGGGGAACCCACTGTGGTGGAAGAGGTTGAGGATTTAGTGTTGGGTTTCACCAAGTTTGGTATACAAAAAAAATTAATTTAAAATACAAAATAATAGTGAAAAACTCAATAGAATTGAAATCCCAACCTAGTATACTTTTCTTTGCATAACTTTTATAAATTAAAACTAAGTTAATTATATGGATAGTTACTTGGAATGAAATTTCTAAAAAATTTTGTTTGTGATCTGCAAGTTATAAAACTTTAGCCATGACCTCCAGTTCATCGACATGAACAACACACAGATAAGGCTTCTTTAATGAATCTTCATGAACTATTTGATGAAATCCCACAAACTCATTGAGGTTGGAGAATTTTACAAGATGAATATTATAGAAGTTAGTGAATATTTTCTCTCTTGTGCAAAGTGTGGTGGATGAACAACACCTATCATGAACAATAACCCATGGTGAACAATATCATGTGAATGGTATTCTCTAGCCATTTGGAACTCTTTGAATTGATTTATTTCAAAAAACGTAATCTTATATACATGGTTGGATCCATATTCATGTATATCTAATTAGGACATATGGGATGGGTGTCATGGGCCTTTACTTGAATCTTAAATTAATTTAAGCCCATTTTATCTTTATTTCTTAATTTAATTAATAATTAAAATCTATTGGAATTTTATCCTTTAATTTAATTAATTTTATTAATTAAATCAACGACCCATTATGTTTCTAATTAATAATATCATTATTAAGAAATAAAATAGGAACTAAATAATTCAATTTATATCTTATCCTTTGATTTAATTAATTCCCATTAATGAAATTAAAGGTTCATTAAATTTCTAGTTAATAATCTCATTGTTAACAAATAAGATGAGATATAAATAATTGTATTTAGTTCAATCTAATTGTGACCAAATTAATTCTACTATGAGACTTCTTAAGTCTCATCATGGCCTCACTTCACAAAAGTCTTCTTGCCTTTGTCTTATTCTTATGTGTCTCTATAAGTTTATCCTTAGTTGGCAATAAAAATAACTCGAAGGATATGAATAATACCTATTCTATGACTCATATCATGATCTATTTAAGATGAATTGAATTAATCATATGAACCCATTCCATTGTGAAGACTATGCGATGTCGGTGGTTTGTCTTGTTTTGTCCTAATTGAGCGAGAACTATGGATTTAGTCAAACTCACTAACTTAATCATATCACCAAATCAATATTACCTCATAAAACTAATATCTTATTGAAAATTCCTTTTCAATCATAAACTACCTTAGTTAAGGATTTTGTTTTATAGAATATTAATTGCATAGGAAATGCCTTGCTTGCATGTAAAGAGACAAATCTATTATTAAACCCACTAATACCTTGATATATATTTAAACAACAACACGTTGGGTTTATAACCCTTTCTCATATTAAGCTAGAACTTGGTTTTGATTCTCTAATGATGTCGACCATCTTACACACATAATATCCATGTTGTCACAAGTTTAAAACTCACATGCACTTGACACGAACATGAAGCAAAACATTGATAGTAAAGAATAAATTTCATATGTTTACTTCATTTTTCGAGTCATTGTTTGAATACATCAATTCTTCCTTTTTCAAGTCATTGTTTGAATACATCATTTCCTAATGATAACACATATGTATTCTTAATATCTTATATTGATTGACACCATACATATCACATAAACACATGGTGTGTGAACCGTACTAATTCTTTAATGCTTATTTAAAAAATCTGTGACTCACATATATGCTTTAATGATTGTGTAAAAAAAATTCTTATATCCACATTCTTAATTCATATGCATAAGACTTCATAATGTAATCATATGGGTATGTATACAATTTCACGTTATGATAAAAATTATGTGCATGATTGAAACTGCCAAAATGTTGATTAAATAAAATCTCAATATTGTTTTAATTGTTAAAAAATAACATTTACAACTAATATCTCTCACTATATAATTGATGTCAAGGGCATATCACTAGCAATCTTTCACTTGCACTCCTAATGCCAATCACTATGATATCTAATTCCCATCTTCTCAATGGCAATCTAACTACACTTGCACCATTGGCTGGGTGAGTGGGTTAGCGACATTATTCCACTAAAGCTATTTTTTCTTGGCAATGTCACCCCTTTTAATGATCTGTCAAATAATGTGGTAGCTGCTCTTAATATGCTTGGATCTTTTTGTGAGACCTTAGTTCCTTTGCTTATGCGATCACACTATTGTCACAATAAAGTGGTAATGACTAATCCACCCCTGAAACCACCTAAAGCTTTGTGATGAACTTCTCAATCTAAACAATCTTTGTTGCAGCATCATATGCTAAATTATACTTAGCCTTAGTGGTGGAATCCACCTGTGGTACTTTGTCTAGGACTCTTCCAACTCCCTATCTACTTTTTATCATTGACATGCTTTGGAAGTCAGAGTTGGTGTAGCCATCTACCATAGTTTTCCATCTCCGTACACAAATACTATATTTTTAGTTCTTTATCAAGTACTTAAAGATATACTTGACAACAATCCAATGCTCTTTACTAAGATCTATTTGAAACTTTCTTGTAACACTTTTGGTTTAGGTGCTACCTAGCCTCATATATAGTATTGTATACATCACGTTTCCAATCATCAAAGCATATAGAATAGCCTCCACTGACCTTCTCTCATTGTTCATCTTGGGCATGTGAACTTTGAGAGATAGATGCATGCCTAAATGGTAGCAATTCTTTCTTTGAGACTTTCATCCAAACTTATTTAAGATCTTGTTTATAGATAAGGTTTGGGAGAGACCTATCAATCTTTTAACTTTATCTCTATACATGCGAATGTCCATGACATTGGTTGCTTCTCCCATATCTTTCATGAAGAATATACTAGATAACCATATTTTTATCGAGGTCAACATCCTAATATCATTCGCAATAACTAGCATGTCATCTATATATAGTACTAAGAATGTAATGACACTTCTACTAACCTTCTTATAAACATAGGGTTCATCTTCATTTTTTATGAAGCCAAAAAATTAGACCACACCACCAGAATGAAAATTCCAACTCCTTGATGCTTGTGTAAGGCTATAAATGGACCTCTTAAGCTTGCTCACTTTATGAGATTTACCTTAAACTTCAAAACCATGTGGATGCACTATATAAATATCCTCTTCAAGAAATCTATTGAGGAATATAGTTTTGACATTCATTTGTCAAATCTCATAATTCAAGTAGGCAGCTATCGCAATATGAATATGAATGGATTTGATGATAGCTATAGGCAAACAGGTTTCCTCGTAGTTTATACCCTCATTTTAATTATGACCTTTTGTCACAAGTCTAGCTTTGTGGGTCTCCACCTCACCAATTAAACCAATCTTCCTTTTGTGGACCCACTTGCATCTAATGAAAACTATTCCCTTTAGTAGATTCACTAAGGTCCAAACTTGATTGGAATATATTAAATCCATTTTGGATTACATAGCCTCCTATCATTTGACAGAGTCTTTATTTGACATTGCTTGATTGTATGTACAAAGTTCGTCTCTATGATTATTATCTCCCATAATGATTAACTCTTATTTACTCATTAAGACATAAGCATATCTCTAGTGCATGAGAGACTACACTTAATCGTTGTAATGGTTGCACGTAGAAGGTCATTCTCGAACAATAGCTACCACACGAGTTCTTAGCTTTGTTGCTCATGCTTAACTTTCTTGAATACAATGGTTTTACCAGTCATGCCTTCTTAAATGAATTCTTCTTTAGGGAAACATGTTTGATAACCAACGAAAATTCTTTGGTCATTAAGAAGGTTGAACTCATGCGCCCAATCACACTATTTAGTTGAAGAGTTGCCGACGGTGTAAACTATAAAACTATGCCATTCTCCATGAGGAATTCTAGAAAATCAGTGCTTATGTACTTGCCACTACAATTAGTACTCACCACCATAGTTCGACCACATTGTCTTTACTAGCTTTTCAGTTTGTTTATTTACTTTAGCTTTGAATTCCCTAAACTTTTTCAAGGAATTTGAGCTTATACTTCATCAAATATATATAATCATATTTAGAATAATCGTTAGTAAATGTCAAGAAATATTGAAATCCTTCTCTTACCATTTTATTTAATGACCCTCAAATGTACGAATGGACTAACATTACAAGAAATTTAACTTTAAGTAATGAAAATTTTTCTTACAATTCATGAGATTTTCATCTCTAGAACCTTTTGTAACAAATTTTATTTGGTACGTCTTTTGTCTTGTAAAGCTCAATGCTAAAAGTTATTGTAACAAAAGTTAAATGTTGTCAAAAAAAAAAAAAAACTATTACAATAGATTGCTCGTTGCCATATCGTTAGTTCTTTACAAAAATATCCTTAGAAAAGATACTAGTGACGTTAGAAAATGTAAACAATTGTTACCAATATCTAATTTGATATTGATACTAGTAATATTAAATTCTTTACAAATAGCTGTTATGACAAATCAAATTCATTACCAATATTTAAAATAAATAACATTTTTATATTTTTATTTTAGTTTTACATTTAACATGAATACTTAACATTTTTAGTTCATCAATAACTTTTATTTTGTAAATATTTTTATTTGTGTTAATTTCTTTTAAGTTTTTGTTGTCTTGTATATCGATTTCCAAAATTTCAAAATAATAATATCTAAACCTTCATACATCTCTTATTTTTCCCACAACAAACCTTGAATTTGATAAAATAACATTTAAAAAGACATACGCTAAATAGAGAAAAGCAACACTTTGACACTTTGGTAATACCATATGCATATCGGAGTACAATTGTTGCAAAAGCGGATCATTGTTAACATCAAATTACATTAGTTACTGAAGAGAAAATTTAGGCAATATATTTCTAGAAGTAATATGAATATATTAATAAAGTGACGAGAATACAAGTAATATCTAAAATACTCGTGTTGCAAGCTCCCTTGTTTAATCACATACTCTAGAACGCTACAAATATAACTAAGACAAAATTTAATAAAATATATAATACCAAATATTATGTAAAATAAAATGAAACCAATTTTGATAATGAATATAACGTTTCTACAATCCATGTCAATAAAAATAATTTGACATGCCTAATATTTTAACCAACGTTCCACTAATTTGTAAGAATGATTCCAATCTTCCAACCAACATTAAGATTCGAATAACGAAAACCATATCCTACAAACCATTATTATAATGTACAACAATACTAATTTTTATGTTAAATAATTACTTTTAAACGTAAAATGTGCAAACATTTACAATTTCACATAAAAAAAATTCAAGCAAGCAACCAAAAGAATTATTAAACATTAGAAATAAAAACAAACAAGTACCTCCTTTAATGATACTAATAGCCATTTAATTTACCAAGTGAAACCGTAAACAACAACAAACAATAAGTGTAAAAGTAACTATAATCAATCATGATATTTTACATAGAGAACCAACTAAAGTTAGAAAATAGAATTATTTATATTTGCACAAAAGTTGTCTACCAATAATATAACTAGGCCTAACCATCATCTAAATCTTGCAGTGTACGGAGGAAATATAATCATTAGCTTTCAAACCCCTGGCCCAAAGCTTATAAACATAATGTTAAGCTGCATGGAGGTTGCATAAAATTAAATCAAGTCAATATCTACTTAAAAAATTTATTCATTGTTTAATCTATTTATACTTTTAAAAATAACAATATTTTCCTCTTAAAAAATTAACAAAATTGGTCTAGCTTCATTGACATATAGTCGATAACTACGATCAAGGCAAGGATATACCAGTGACCCTATAAAACCAATATACTAAGAGTATTTATATATTTTACCTTTCAATGAATTATAAACCATTCATCTAAATAAAACGGTCCCATGGTGATAAAAATCATTATTTATTTATTACTAACTTTCAACTTGACAAGCCATGAAATTTTTGGAAGTAATATAAAATAGTTACCTCTAGCAGTCAAGGCTTGTTCAGTCCCATATTGGAACAAAAGAAATTCCCATTGAACATTGACACAACAAAACCTTGAAAGCTGAACGTTAATTTTTAAAATAAATCAAGAACAATCGATAAACTTAAAACTTGCTATTTTTGGGATCAAACTCCAAACATCCTTTAGTCTGTACACTTTATGATCAACCCGAAAAGTCTCAAATACTCTAGCAATTTTAAGCAAATCATCGTAGCAAAAATAAAATAAAGGAAAAGATGAGCTTATATAAGACTCATATTCTTCAAATACTGATCAAGTAAAATAGACAAATTGGAAAAGGAATAGGACAAATTAAAGTGAAAATGCATTACCTGATTAAAGGATTACGGTAAGATTCATGATAATCAAAAAATCAAGAAAAAATCAACAAAAGAATTAAACATTTAGAAGAATACTACGAGGAAGAATTGGAGGTATGGAAAGGGAAATATTACCTGAGAGAGAGATTGGAGTGAACAGAGATAGCTAGATGGAAGAGAGAAAACCAAATGATTTTAAATGAAAATGTATATGAATAAAAAATTAAAAAATGAAATGGGGAAAAGGTCTAGGCAGCAATGTTGGAGCCAGATTGAAATCCCAACTAGAAAAATGGTCTTCCCATATTTGGACTATGTCTTAGGGAAAACTATATTTTTTAAAGTTAATTTGGTTTGCTATTCTTTTGGAAGTGTATGTATATATAACTATTATTTATATATCTAAAAGAAGGTAAATAAAATCAAGTATGACTAATAAATCATATATTTGTTCTCAAATATTGTATCTAAAAATTATAAAATTTGTTACCATTATTTTCATTTATTAAAAGTTTTGCTTTGGGTAATAATTTTTTTTTTGCACTAAAGAATGAGTCATTTATGAGGATATTTGACTCTTTCATAATGAATTAATTCAATTGTAACAAAAAACTCATTTTCTTGTAATGTCTATTATACTTTATTATAATATAACTAGTTCTCGTGACAAAATTTTTAGTTGTAACAATTATTTAGCTATAAGAAATTCATTTTCTTGTGTCCGATACTTAATGTGGTTCTCTTGAAATGCCCATTAGATAGATTCTTAGTCATCTTGCTTATAATGCAAGATTCACAAGTCAAATAGGGCTTCTCTCCTAATTGGCTAATAAGCCTATTTTTCTTTAACTTGTTAATCCTCTCTTTCCAGTATGGTCGACTCTAAGATGCCACAATTATTTAGAATTTAAGTTATCTTTTGCACATTTGTTTGATATGAAATTTGTCACAAGCTCATCATCCAAATTTAGGTATTAAAGGTCATTTCCCAGTGAGGTAGTGCCAAATAATTTATTATGACAAAAAATATGACGCATATTATCTTTAAAAGAAAATATATAGCCTTCTTTTAATGTTAAAAGTATAGAGACAATATTTTTCTATATCTTTGGCAGCAACAGACAATCTCTCAAGCCCTAACACGACTAAATAAGAGCTTAATTAGGTTTCATTCTCTTAGTCTTGCTTGCCTTAGTCTCACTATAAAGACTAGATGTCTCAATGACAACCTCTTTCCCATAGGATGGGATGATAGTTTCTAAGGTCTTGATGTTGCCTAAAATTATAGTTAATTATGGCATATATTTAACAAATTTGTTGATATATATTGTGCATGGTAACGTTAAATTATGTAAAATGGATGTTGTATCAAACAAGCCTTATGATAGAAGAAAATGTTTAAATAGCACATAAATTACATTAAATGTTATTATGCATGTATCTTAGTGTGAATTACATTAAATAGTATGATGCTTGTGAAAGTTATCATAGTTGCATGGATTAAGCCACAACTTTCGAAGGATGTCGCATTGAGATCGAACATTAAATTGACCTGAAACTTTGAAGAATAAAGGAAAAATGAATTAGCTCTCTAATGGTGCAAAATTCAGGTTAATCGAACATCGAACGGGGAAGTTACATGTAAAAGTATGAATACTGCCAGAGCAGCTAGAAACCTTAAATGGGGTGTAATCAGGGCTGCGATTGCAGGAAGTGGAGCAGCAATTGCTAGGTGGATGTCCATGGCCACAATTGAAGATTGCACCATGCACTGGATTTTCTGTGGTTGGAGGCGTGACCGTAGTTGAGGGAGCCGTGATCGTGAGGAGGAGTTCCACAACTATGGGCGGAGATTGCGGCGTGCACTAGAATTATTGTGGTTGAGGATACCGTGATTGTAGGAAGAAGAGCCACGATTACGGGTGACGGCGTGAGCAGATATGTTATTTCTGGAAACTATATTTTCTTGCCTTTTTCATGTACTCGATGGCTTGACCTAGTTCTCCCCTTTACAAAGAAGAAATTTAGATGAAAATTGGTGGTGGCAACTGAGGAAAAAAGCCAAAAACTTGGATTTCAAAGAGGCTACATCATTCAAGGACAATTGGGAAGGATTCTTGTAGTGTTGAAGACATAATCCATTGCAATTGTTCAAGACATCAGACTAAGATTTTCTTATCTTTCTCTTGTATTCTTGAATAATAAGATTAAGAATTTGAGTATTATACTTGCATTTATTTTTATGGATTGCTAGATTTCTACTATAAGGCCTTGTGTTGAGAATTTTTAATGAATACGTATATGTGATTTGTTTTCATTGTTCTTATTATTTGCAATTGTCAGTTTATGTTTTCAAGTGCTTGGCGGCTCTTTGATTTAATTATGATTATATGGGGAATAATGGGAGTGAAACTTGTGGGTTATACATCAATTGCAAACGTAAATTTTGTGAGAATAATAGAATTAAAACTAAGAAATTTACGTGGGACAAGTGTTAATATTCATATTCTCAACTTAAGTGGGATGTGGAAATATGCTTGTTGGGTTGAAATTGTGGGATAATTTGGGAGAATGCCTCGAAGATTGAAAGATTAATGCACCATAATAAGCCAATTAAATTTGAATGCAAACACATCTGTTATTCGTTGAATTTTCACACTACACAAGGGCCTACACCTTCTCACCATTGAATCTTCTTTAATTTGCAACTAGCTTAATTGCTTCAAGAAATTTACTCTTGTTCTCTCTCTCACTTAAGACGATTTACTTGATACGTTCTCTGTCATAGCAATAGACACAATTCACATCCTCTCTGTAGACACAACACTCGTACTTAACCAGTATTAGTTATTAAAAATTTAATCTTAGTGTGTTACAATGACTCACATCAATTTTTGGTGCTGTTTCCAGGGAGGATAGCGAGTGCTATTGCATATTCTTAGGGCGTACTAGATTAGACCACCCATTTCTTTGTATTGTTGTTTTCAGTCTATTACTTTATTTATTAATCAGTCTTTAATGTTATAGGTGTGGAAGAGACATCGTCGTTGCATGCACCAAAGTCAACGTGTGGAATTGGTGGATTTTGCTCTAGAGATTGAACGAATGCTTCAACATAACAGATCTATGAAAAGACAATTACAAGAATGATTTGACATGGAAGACCATCAACAGATACTACCAAACCTTCCAACACCAAATCAAAAGGCCTTCCAAGATTATGTCTAGCTGGTGATGACACAAAACATGACAGGGATAGTTAGATTACCTGTAAATGCTAACAATTTTGAACTAAAACCTACATTAATTAATATGGTACAATTAAATTAGTTTGGGAGAGGCCCTCAAGAGGATGCATGCTAGACAATGGCTCCAAGGCCTACCCACAGGGAGTATTTCTACTTGGCAGGAAATGGTTAATAAATTTTTGTCTAAATTTTTTCTGCTTATTAGAACTACATAATTGCATCTTGAAATAGGTACCTTCAAGCAGACAGACTCTGAAACACTCCCTGAAGCCTGGTAGAGATTTAAAGAACTGCTGAGGAAGTGCCCGTAACATGGATACCCAATCTGGCTTTAAATTCAGACACACAACGACATCAGTGGGAATCTGTGAATTGTGTTGGATGCCGTAGCTAGTGACACCTTAATGAGCAAAAGGCCAAAAGAAGCTTTGGACCTCATTGAAGAGATGGCGTCGAATGCCTACTAATGGCCTTTCGAGAGATTTGCCACTTGACGAGAGGCAGGAGTTCATGATATAGATGCTTTTACTACTTTAATTGCTAAAGTCAATTTGATTACATGAAAAATTGGTGGCTTAAACACTAATACTAATCTGTCTGTTTCTTCTATATGGGTCTGTGACATGTGCTCTAGTCTGCACCCAACCTATGAGTGCTAGGTGGGCAGTACTAGAAGAAATCAATTAGAGATGGAAGAGATGAACTATGTAAACAGCTAAATCAAACACAGAATAATCTATACTCCAATATATACAACCCAGGGTGGAGGAACCACCTAATTTTCTCGTGGAGAAACCAAGCAAGTGTGTCCAACCCCCCAGGTCTACAAAGACCAGTTGCATCAAACCCTCCATATCAAACATAGGAGAAGAAACAATCACTAAATCCACCCAAGAAATCATTGGAAACTTGGCTAAAACGACTCAGGATTGCATGAACAAAATTAACTCAGTACTCTAGAATCCACAGGCTTCCTTGCGCAACTTGGAGCAATAAATTGGGCAATTGGCAAAAGACGTAGCAGTACGACCTTAAGGAACATTGTCCAGCAATACAAAGGCCAACCTAAGGACTCAATGCAAGACAGTCACCTTGAGGAGTAGGAAACAGCTACAAGAGTTTCCCCATAGAATAGATAGCTGAGACAATGGTGAAGTAGAAGAAGGGTCCAGTGAACAATCTAATAAAGGGCGAAAGAATGCTGAAGAAAAAGATAAATCACTTGTTAAGCCCCACAGACCACCCTTTCCGTACCCACAGAGACTAAAGGCTGCACAAAAGGATAAAAACTTCCTTAATTCTTAGATGCATTCAAGAAGCTTCATATTAATATTCTATTTGCAGAAGTACTAGCATAGATGCCAAGCTATGCAAAGTTTTTAAAGGAAATCCTCTCCAAAAAGAGGTATCTAGAAGATCAGGAGATAGTGTTGGTAACTGAGGAATGCAGTACCGTCATTCAAAATAAACTTTCCCCTAAATTGAAGGACCTAGGAAGTTTTACTATTCCATGCAACGTCGACAATGCGGAGTTCAGCAATGCTTTATGTGACTTGGGCATCAGTATTAATCTAATACCTTATACTCTTTTCAAGAAACTCGGTCTAGAAGAAGTCAAACTAACTAGGTTGTCTATTTAGCTGGTAGACAAATTTCTGAAAGTCCCACTGATGCTAATTGAAGATGTCTTGGTAAAGGTAGATAAATTTATATTCCCTATAGATTTTTTTAGTTTTAGATATGGAACAAGACAGGGAAGTGCCACTTATACTGAGGTGATCATTCTTAGCAATAGGTAAGGCATTAATTGATGTGCATTAAGGTAAGTTAACATTGAAGGTAGGAGGTAAGGAAGTCATATTTAATGTGTTTGATGCCTTATAGTCTCCCATAGATGTTGATACCTGTTTCCATTTAGAGCACATTGACAAATGCAAACATGAGGTTTTCAAGAACATGCACGAGTTGGAGTAAGAGCTAGAAGAGCTACTAGCCAAGATAGAAACAAAGGATGATGGCAAGGAGAATGAGGTGGTGTCGACAACACAACCCCTAGTGAAATCATTACACCCACCAAAGACATCGGTGGAAGAATTGCCAACTCTCGAGCTAAAACAATTGCCAACCCACTTAAGGTATGCTTTTCTCAATAAGTCCTCTACACTCCCCGTGATAATTTTTGCACATTTGAATCAAGAAGAGGAAGAAAATTGCTGAAGGTTTTGAAAATTCACATAAATGCCATAGGATAGACCATAGTGTATTTGAAAGGTATAAGTCCTTTCCATTGCATTCATAAAATTTGACTTAATGATACCTAAAAACTTGTAAGGCAACCTCAACACTGGCTAAACCTACACATTCAATAGGTCATTAACAAAGAGGTAATGAAGCTATTAGATATAGGTATAATTTATCCAATATTAGATAGTGAATGGGTGAGTCCAACCCAGGTGGTGCCTAAAAAGAAGGGTATGACAGTAGTCAAAAACAACTAAAATGAAGCAATTCCATCTAGGGTTGTCATAGGTTGGTGTGTACGCATCGACTATAGATGACTTAATAGTGCCACCTGCAAGGATCACTTTCCACTACCCTTTGTAGATCAAATGCTAGAAAAGTTAGCAGGCCATTCATGCTACTACTTTTTAGATGGGTACTCTAATTATAACCAAATCCCAATTGCACCAAAAGATTAGGAGAAAATCGCCTTCACCCGCCTCTATGAGACATTTTCTTGTAGGAGGATCCCATTTGAGTTATGCAATGCACCAGCAACGTTTCAAAGATGCATGATGACAACTTTTTCTGACTTAATCAAGAACATAATTAAGATTTTTATAGATGATTTCTCTATTATAAGTGACTCTTTTGATAATTGTTTATATAATTTATCTCGAGTCTTGCAGAGATACAAAGACACTAACCTAGTCTTGAATTAGAAAAGTGTCATTTTATGGTGTAGGAAAGGATTGTTTTAGGGCATAAAATTTCACAAAATGGCATCAAGGTATAGAGTGAAAATTGATATTATTGCTAACTTACCTGCACTATCGAATGTGAAAGGAATTCGAGACTTTCTCGAGCATGTTGGGTTCTATAAACAGTTTATAAAAGATTTTTCTAAAATCTCAAAACCCTTGTCTAACCTATTATTAAAGATGCACTGTTTGATTTTGATTATCAATGTCTAATTGCTTTTAATAGGTTAAAAGTAGGAATTAACCAGTGCACTCATCATCACACCTCTAGATTAGTCCTTACCATTTGAATTGATGTGTGATGCCATAGACCACTCAGTAGGGGCGATTCTAGGATAGTAAAAGAACAAGAGGCTCCACATGATCTGCTATGCCAGTTGCACCCTCAATGATGCTTAATTAAATTATGCAACAATAAAGAAGGAGATCCTAGCAATAGTATTTGCGTTTTAGAAATTTTGACCATATTTGATTGGAGCCAAAACGATTGTTTATACAGATTATGGTACCATTAAATACTTGTTTAAATAGAAAGATGCAAATCTAAGCTAATCCAGTGGATTTTATTGTTGCAGAAATTTGACATAGAGATCAAAGACAAAAAAGAACTAGACAATGTGGTGGCTGATCACCTCCCTAGATTGGATAACAAGGGCAATACAGAGGGGCAAGACATCACTGAAGAATTTCCAAATGAACACATCTTTGCCCTATTTACTACCTTTGCTCCTTGGTTTGCAGATTATGTGAACTATTAGGTCCGTGATGTTTTACCTCCTAATATGTCTTACCAACAAAAAGGAAAATTTTTATCTAATGTCAAACATTACATATAGGATGACCTTTACCTATATAAAATATGTGTTGATCAAGTTATTCGTTGGTACATCTTAGACGTAGAGACAGAGGACATCTTGCATCATTGCTATGAGCTTAACTATAGAGGACACTTTGGCACCAATCGCACTATGTACAAGGTACTTCAGTTCAGTTTTTATTGGCTAACACTTTATAAGGACCCTTATGTATACGGAAAAATGTGTGACAGGTGTTAGAGGCTGAGGAACTCCAAAAGAAATGAAATGCTACTAATAAATATACTGGAGGTAGAGTTGTTTGACGTATGGGTTATTGCTTTTATAGGGCTCTTCCTGCTTTCACATGGTAAAAAGTTTAAACTAGTTGCAGTAGACTGTGCTTCCAAATGGGTAGAAGCAGTTGGACTTCCTAGTAATAAGTCAAAACTTATCTTAAAATTTCTACAAAAACATAATTTTACCAAATTTGGAGTCCCTAGGACAATCATCGGTGATGGGGGGCTCGCACTTCTGCAACCGATGGATGGAGTCTTTACTAAAGAAATACGGCATGTCTCATCGTGTTGCAACCCCTTGTCAGACCCAAATGAGTGGTCAAGTAGAAGTATCTAATAAAGTGTTAAAATGAATCTTAGAGACCATAATGAATTACAATAGGAAGGATTGGGCTAGAAAGCTATATGATGCATTGTGGGCATATAGAACTACATTTAAAACCCCAATTGGCTTGTCCCCATACCATCTAGTTTTTAATAAAGCCTGTTACCTCCCCTTGAAATAGAGCATAAGGCATATTGGGCTGTAAAATTTTTAAATTTTGATTCTTAAAGAGTAGGAGAAAATAGGTTACTGTAGTTAACTAGATAGGAAGAATTCCACCACAATGCATATGAAAATGCTAAATTGTACAAGAAGTGCACAAAGAAGTGGCATGATAGCTATATTTTGGCCCAGGATTTCAAAGTCAAGGACAAAGTGCTCTGGTTCAATTCTTAACTGAAATTATTCTCGAGTAAGCTAGGGTCTCATTGGTCGAGCCCTTTTGAAATTGCTATTGTGTTTGATCATGGTATAGTTGAATTGTGTAGTGGTGATTGAACTTTTAAGGTAAATGGACACCTACTTAAACACTATCTCGAGGGAGAAGTTTGTGCCATAGATGTATGGACCTTAACTGAACTATCACATTTCACTAACAGTGGTCTAGCTACAATGTATAATGCAGCACTCACGAGAGGCAACCCATGCTTTACTTGCTTTCTTTCATTTTCCACCCATTCTGTTATTGTAGTTTTATTGTGTTGTTGCCCCTTTTAATCCCTCGTCACCTTATTTTGTAATAATTTTCAAATTCAATTTTTTTAAAAAATGCACTAGAAGAGCCACGATCACAAAGTCCTAGACCGTGATTGTGGATCATTATGATGCAGCTATGGGTAAGAGAACGGATGCTACTATTTTTGTCACACTCTTGATCATGATTGAGCTGTTCAGTCCTGTGATTGCGTGCCAGATCACGGCGTGCACTGGAATAACGGCTCTTTTATTTACAAATTGTAGTACTTTCCATTGCGATCATGGGGCCTTTCTCCATGATTGCCTTCTGAGATTGTGGTCGGGCCTTTTTGACTAAAATGTACACATCCACACTGAACACTATGCACATTGCACACTAAAACACACACATCGCACATGCATGCACTCAGCTGAATACTAGAATTGCATGCATGCTCACACACACTACAGGAACGCACCATGGTTGCATACATCGCGGCTACCAACCCCTCTTCGCAACACACACGCCGTGGTCTATTGTTCACCTGATTTTTTTGGCAAGGATGTTAGGGGGTTTTCTTCCCATTTTGTTCTTAATTTTGTTGGGATTTGCTGTGATTTTTGCATGCTTGCTTGGAAAAGTTGAATCAAAATTTCATGGGGTGATTCCACCCATTTGTGCGCCATTCTTTGCTTATTGCCTGTTGCATCCAAAGTGTTTGTTTAAATGTCTCTATGAAAGCTTAGCACTCAATTTGCTATTAAATGATTCCTGCAATTTTTAAGACTCAACTAGTTGGCTATTGTTTATTTATCTATTGTAATCACTTGCCAAAGTTGACTCAATAAGTAAATTGTCTATATATTGCGTGCTTTTATCTACAGCTTGTCCATTTATTTCTTGGGGTCTTGATGGTGCTAGGTGAGCTAGGTTTTATTTTTATAGTTGGGTTGTGCGAATGTTGTGTTATTTTGATAACCTTTTTCTCTTGTCTCTTTGCTTGTTGTTGGAGCTTTGATGCACTGCCGTCTATTTTGTTTGGTATTCTTTGTTGGTGGTTTTTCATTGTAGGTGCTTAGAACCAAAGTCGCACCCCAAGAGGAGCGAGCTCCTCATGTACACCATTGCCTCTACCTGCTGGCCCTTGCTAGCACCATGTTTCTCAGTTCATGTCGGAGGACACCTAATATCGTTATAGGACTGGCATTTCTTGTTGAACATTAGTCCCCAAGCGCGGGTTTAGGGAGATTGCTGACACTAGTCCCCATCTTTACCTGATTTGTCATAGATAGAAATTGGGAGACAGTTATGTACCATCCTACATAGTGGGTTTCTCAGGAGTTGTTGTGTAAATTCTATGCTAATGTCCCAAACCACAGGGATGGCATGATCTACATTTCTCATGTGCTAGTTTCATTTGGGCCACAGCGCAAAAACAGGTTGTTCGAGTCAAACCCAGTAAATATGACAAGGTTTCATGAGCTAAAAAATTCTAATGGAAGGAGGGGTTCATCTAGGAGTTATGCCTTGAGGGCATCTAGTGGGAGGATGGCCAGCATTGCAACTTCCATTTGCATAGTCTGCCCTAGATGGTGCGACCATGGTGGATGTTCACCTGCAGATAGATTTGACCCAATTAGCATCAAACCATAATTAGTACTGAGTAGTTTTTGATTCTATATGCTATCTGCATAGGTATACCTTTAGACTTGGGTCAGTTAATCTATGATAATATCATGAGAATTGCAGATAGGTCAAAAGCTCGCATGGCCCATCCTATTGTCATCATGGAGCTTTGCCGCTGGGCGAGCATAAACTTGGCAGAGTTTCCTTTAGATGTGGCCTCGGTGGCGCTGATCAACCCATCGAGAGCACCAATCCAGTAGGTGGCACCTAGACGTGGGCCAGGATGCAACAACACCCTCGGTGTTGTAAGCTTGATTATTTAGACCAGGAGTTTTGGGCGAAGATGCGTGAAAATTTTCTGAGGATGGCCCAGCTTGTCGATGCATGCCTGGATGACCTTCGGTAGTCCATTCACTCTTTTCAGCCCGACCTTGCTGCATATGTTCAATGGTTGTATCCCGATGTTCTTATTGCCAATAGGACATCTGGCACCATCTCACTTTCCATACCAGCACCACCCTTTGCTGTCCTATCGCTACCTACTATGCAATTAATGAGCAAGACGAAGATCCTACAAGCTACATAAGTGTTGCAGTTCCCTACCTTTGCTTGAGATTAGGTGGTTTTGTTCTTTTTCGTTCTATGTTTATCTCTTTCACTTGTATGCTTATTGTAGTGTGAACACTAATTTGTTCAAGTGTGGGAGAGGAATTTGTGTAGGATTTTTATTCTTACTTCAAGGGTCTATAAATTTTAAACACTAAATGCATTGTACTTTCACCAGATAGCAACCACTTAGTTATTAATGCTATGTGTATGACTACTTGAAATATATCAAACTTGAACTAAGCAAGGTGCTCAGGATGCTATTAGAAGAGCAAAGGTATAGTTTTATAGCCACCGAACTTAATTTGAGATGAAAGAGACATTTTTTTAAAATCTGTATTGCGTATGATGGTTGCTTAATCATTCGTAGTTCTGGCCTTTTCGACGATTTCCTTGTTTACATGTGGCCCCGAATTTTATTACGTGCCACCTCGTCCCTGATATCTAGGTAGCTTGAGAAGTGCTAGTACTTTGGAAAGGGTGAGAGTTTGTGGTCGTCAGTCTCACCTTGAGGAATTTATAAGCTATTGAAAGGTAAGGACTATGGGGAATAAAAAAAAAGAAAAAAAACAAACTATGAGGAAAGATATAGGGCTTGAGAAAGAAAAAAAAAAGAAGGCGAGAAGAAGATATAATTTTTTACATTGCTTGTTGAGTGACTGAGTAATTGAGATTGTGAAGAGAACCTTGTCCATTCTCGCATAAAAACGTTACCCAATTATGTATATGCAAAGTAGCTCAATTGTGTTGAGAGCTGAGTAACTAGGGATGCACAAGTGACCTTGTTCATTCTTGCATAAAAAGGTTCCCAAAAAATTACGAAAACCAAAAAAAAAGAAAAGAAGTAAACTTGCCTGAAAGGTGAAGTGGAAAAAACGATGCAATTTGCCCTTAATCTCACTTGGTGCACAAGTTCTTATGTTCCTTGATGTTTAAAACTATGGAGAGATGGGTTGGTGGGTGTGTGATGTTGCCTAAAATTATATTTAATTATGGCATATATTTAACAATTTTAGTGATATATATTGCACATGGTAACGTTAAAATTGTATAAAATGGACGTTGTGTCAAACAAGCCTTATGATGGAAGAAAATGCTTAAATCATGCATGGATTACATTAAATGTTATCATGCATATATTTTAGAATGAATTACATTAAATAGTATGATACTTGTGCAAGTTATCATGGTTGTAGGTATTAAACAACACTTTTTGAAGGATGCTAGGTTGAGGTGGAACATTCAATTGACTTGAAACTTTGAAGAATAAAGGAAAAATGAATTGGCTCTCCAATGGTGCACAAATCAAGTCAATCAGACATTGGACAAGAAAGTTACAAGTAAAAGTACGAACGCAACCAGAACAACTAGAAACCTTGAACGGGTGCAGTTAGGGCTACGATTGTGGGAAGTGGAGCCACGATTGCGAGGTGGATGTCTGTGGTCTCGATTAAAGATCGCACCATGCACTGGATTTTCTGCAGTTAGAGGTGCAACCGTGGTTGAGGGAGCCACGATCATGAGGAGGGGTTCTGTGGCCATAGGTGAAGATCGCAATGTGCACTGGAATTACCGTGGTTGGATCCGTGACCATGGTTGAGGTTATCACGATTGAAGGAAAAAGAGCAGCCACCTCGGGTGACGGCACAAGCAGATATTTATTTCTGGAAACCAGATTTTCTGGCTATTTTTGTGTACCTACCGGCTTGACCTAGCTCTACTTTATATAAAGAAGAAATTTGGATGAAAATTGGTGGTGCCTACTGAGGAAAAAAGCTGGAAACTTGGACTTCAAAGAGGCTACATCATGAAGGACAACTGACAAGAATTATTGTGGTGTTGAAGACATAATCTAGTGCAATTGTTCAAAATTTCAGACTAAGATTTTCTTATATTTCTGTTGTTTTCTTAAATCATATGATTATGAATTTGAGTATTATATTTGCATTTCTTTTTATGGATCGCTAGATTTCTACTTTAGGTCCTTGTGTTAATTGAGGATTTTTAATGAATACATATATGTAATTTGTTTTCGTTGTTCTTATTATTTGCAATTGTAAGTTCATGTTTTCAAGTGCTTAGCGGCTCTTTGATTTCATTATACCACTAGGGAATAATGAGAGTGAAAATCGTGGGTTAGACATCAATTGTAAACGTAAATTTCGTAAGAATAACGGAAGTAAAACCAAGGAATTTACATGGGATAAGTGTTAATATTCATATTTTCAACTTAAGTGGGATGTGGGAACACGCTTGTTGGGTTGAAGCTTTGGGATAATTTGGGAGAATGTCTCAAAGATTGAAAGATTAACGTACCATAATAAGCTAATTGAATTTGATTTTAAACGCATCTATTATTCGTTAAATTTCCACACTACATAAGGGCCTACACTTTCTCACCAATGAATCTTCTTTAATTTCCAACTAGCTTGATTAATTTAGGAAATCTAAGTTTTCTTAGTTTTCTCTTACTGCTCTTACTCACACACACACACACACACTTAAGATGGTTTAACTTAAACATTCTTAGTCATAGCAATAGACATAATTCACACCCACTCTATGGACACGACACTCGTACTTAATCAGTATTAGTTATTAAAAATTTAATCTTAGTGTGTTACAATGACTTGCATCAGGTCCCGCCAGTTCTTTCAAGCATGAGTACACGTTTCAAACCTCGAATACAATTTACTATCTTTGTCCCAATCAACATGGTATTCTTAATAAATTTAAAGAGAGTGTATAACATCATTTAAGAATAATATAACTATTGAAAATAAGCAAAATTATTAGTTTGTCTATTAATGTTGTTACCGAATGATTATGGACTTTAATCATATAACCTCCCACTAGATTTTTTGAGTATCACATTCTCTCAAGTAGGAAATGGAAATTCCATTGAAAAAATTTTTTAGTGGGTGATTGGAGTCTTCACTGAATAAAGCATACCTCATTCATACAATTCTTAGCATGTTAGGCCTAACAAGTGGCAACTTTTGCCAATGCATATTATCAGTGGTCCAATCTTTCGCTTTAGTCAGTGGCCTAATGAACCTTCACGCATATTGTTCTTGCATTGTAGATCCATTTAAATCACACACAATAACTTATAACTCGCTAGATTTGTGACCTCATTGTGACCTTTTTAGTTCATAAGATGAAGTATTCTTTGAATGTCACATCAAATAATTTCACCTTTTTAACTTAATATTATGATGAGGAAGTTTTCAATCCATGTAATAATATTTCACTTTATACATTAGCCATTTTACATACACATCACATATATGTAGTAAAAATAAGACAAAAATAATATAGATGATTAGGAACTTTCTAGATCCAATTAGAACTGACGATTAGATCACACACATGTATGCGAAACCTTCTACTATTACAAGACTTTTTAAAATTTGTTTTTATTGGTCTTGCACTCTTTTTTTCTATGAGTTCGTCATGCTTAAACCATCAAATAGACTCCAACTCTTGGTTAATAATGACTCCACAGAAGGATTCGTTTATCTAGTGAAATGTGTGTAATTTAGGCAAGAATCTTTAAATTGTTGGCCACTTTGTGAGATTATTTGTATATCTTGTGCAACTAGTAGAAATTAGGGTTCATTTATTTAATTCATACATAATTATGGTTAAAGGTGGTGTTCTATAGTTATTTTGTTAGTTGGAATGTCTTTAGGTAAGTTTAACATGAAGATTTGACACGAGTGTCAAAGCCAAGCCAAACTACCTTAGAATTTTTAGAGGACCAATGACACAATCAAAGGGTAAGAAGATCAAAGAAGCTATGATGATACTCATAAAGGAGTTCTAAGATGCTTTTGGACATTTGGAAGGCTTTAAGGAGTAAGAGGAGCATCTGTGGCTCAACATGGTTCAAAACGAGCATTTGGATTGATCTAGGGATAGGACCAATTGATCTATCTAACCCTGGATTGATTTGATAGTGCCAATGTTCGACAACCGCTAAAGTCTAAAGAACTTGGAATTACAATCGTGCTAAACATGATCGATTGCACCGGCTATGATTGATAGGCATGTGACTAGCAAATGTTCTGAAATTACTATTTGCAGTGCCTGATCAACATTTAGATTGGTCATAGAAACATTAGACCGATCTCATGAGGCTCCTAATTGATCCTGAAGTTGCTTGGAGTCCAAGTTATCCTATTCTAGTTAGGGTTCTTGCCTTTTTCATATTTACTTTATTTTAGACAATTTCTACACATTTCTAGGAGACTTTTAAGGCTTCCTAACACTATATAAAGGAACTTTAGTGATGTGGTCCTAAACTAATTAGAGGAACCAAATTTCGAAACTTAAGCTCAAATGTTACTCAATTGGACATAGGTTCTTGGAAGGAGCTAAAAGGATGGATTATGGCTTCAATTTTAGACTTGGAAGGACTAAGAAGACTTAAAAAGGTGTTGGAATTACGATCCTAGGCAAGTTAGATTGATCTCAATGCATCTAGATCAACCTATAGGTGTATTTTGAGGTTCTAAATTCAAAAAGCTAGAATTACGATCAGGATGGTGAGATCAACATTGCGATCATTTTGAGGAGTTTGAGATCGATCTCATAGGGTCCAGATCGATTACACAGAGGTAGAAATGTAGATTTTAAGCCAATTTTCAATTTTAAATGCTTTTGGCCCATTGTAAGGTCCAATCCAGCCATTTTAGAGTGCAAGCCTATTAGGGTTAGCGTTTTAGATGTTTAAATTCTTGTCTTGAACCTTTGTAATGGTAGGTTTTTTTGACATTTGACTCCTTGAATGAAGATTATATCTTCTTTTCTTCCAAATTTGTGAGTTGTGTGTGCTTTAAGTTAAAGTATCAAATCGAGTCATTCGACTTACTTTTAATGGTTCATGACCAACATTTTTACAGCGTGGGTGTTTGGTTTTTTCATTGGATTTTCTTCCACTTGTTGTTTTTGAGGTCTACCTCAAGTGAGGTAGGTTTTTGTGAGCTTGAGTTAAATTCCATCTCGCCATTTATCTTTATTTATTTCTTTCCCTGATCATTTTTTTGAATCATTGCTTCTGTTTGTTCACATTAATTGGTATTAGAGCTAGTTAAATAGTTTTCTTAATCCAATTAATCAGTTGGGGTACCACATTTCTATTCTTGATATTTTCTATTTTATTTTTCCACCTTTTAGCCCTTTTTTTTTATTTTCAAAAAATTCAAAAAAAATTTATGCTATTTGGATGAATTTTGGTTGTTTAGTGGTGTTGAAATAGTGATATTTTATTGGGTATATTGTTGAATATTTTGTGGATTATTTAGACAAACAAATTTATTTAGGGCAAGTTTTTGGTGTTTTGAGGTGTCGAAAATTTGGTATTATTGTTAGATATTTTGGAGTTTAGGACCAAAAAGAGGAGGAACAAAATCGGAATAATCAGAACAAAAAAAGGAAAGGGGAAAATAGTACAAGAAAAAATGAAGAAGAAATAAAATTTTGTGGACTATTGTTGTTTAGAGACAAATTTTTCGTTAAAAACTGTACGTTAGATCAATCTTGAGAACCTTGGATTGATCTTACTGTTGAAACACCCTAAAACCCTAGTTGCTAATAATTGAGATTGTGATTGATTGCCACTACACCTGATCAATTGTGTTCCCAGATCTTTATTTATGATCATGCGCATGCCTACCTATATGATCAATAGTGCCTCCCCATATACCCACATCAATCCAACCCTTTCCTAAACAATTGCAAACTCAATTTTTTCTATTGTGATCAATTTGCCCTATTCAAGATTGATCAGACTTCCTGTTTGTTCACCCAGATCTATTGCCTTATGCTCAAGTCAATCAAAAACCCTATTTTCTTGTTTTCTACACCTTTTTTGTGATTTTTGTTAGTCGTTGAGCCTCAAAATCACATCGAATCCTATGAGGGGACATTGAGTTGAGATTAGTAAGATTATTTTAAGTGAAATGAGGGGTGTGAGTTTTGAGTTATACACTTTCATATCTGCACTTTGTGCTTTCACCATTGCTTTTGTGAAGTCACACATCTAGATAGGTTTCGATGGTGAGGAGCATGACTTAAGGACTGCACTCAAATACTTTACCAAAGAATTAAAAGGCGTCAATCAAAAATTGAATGGCATGCAAGGAAGATTGAGGAGGCTAATGATGTCCCAGCTACATTCCTAGTGCAAGATATAAATATTGTGTGCGACATTGTTTCCAACAAGGGCACAACATGAATAAGTGTTTGAATGAGGAAGTCAACATTTCCCTATAGTTTGGTGAAGTTGTGGAGGCCGAACTAATTCCATATATGAGATTGGCCCCATTAAATGATGACAATCAAGAGGAGGGAAAAATTGAAGAAAGAGAAGCCAAGGCAAATGAAGTGATAGTGTCGAAGGGAGAAGCCATGGAAGTCAACATGAAAGTTGGAGACACTCATGTACAAAGAACAAGCAAAGGAGTGGGAATTTGAACTTCTATAAGGTTATGTGTATGTTGATCCCTTTAGTTTTTTCATTGCCATCCTTGTTTGTATGCAATTTTTAGAGCTTGGAGTCTTCACCAGCAATGGGGCTTCCATGTATACATCTGTGCAAAACTTTAAAGGATCTTATAGGCTTTGCATATGGTCCATCATTTGCATACTATTATTGTGAGGCTTATGTCTTGGAAAGGAAGGTTTGCATACTCATGATTGATCTAAGAGCATCGATGAAAGATTGTGGCGAGGTGACTTAAAGTTTACTAAGATTTGTATTTGATTTGTGAGGATAAGACTTCAAATTGTGAACAATTTACCTTCAAGATAAAGGGTTTGATGTGATTGTAGACTTATTGGAGAAACCAAAATTTGAAGCTTGGGCTCAAATGTTGATCAAGTGGACATGGGTTCTTGGAAGGAGCTAAATGGATAGATTATTACTTCAATTTTGGACTTGGAAGGAAAGAAAACTTAAAAGGGTGCCGAAATTGCCATCCCAAGCAATTCGGATCAAATCTCAAGGCATCCAAATCGACCTGTAGGTGTATTTTGAGGTTATGGAATTATGATCACGTAGGAATGAGATCGATCATAGGAAATGGGATTGTAAATTTAGAATGCTAGAATTATGATCCAGATCATGAGATCAACATTGCAATCGATCCAAGGAGGCTAAGATTGATTGCATAGGGTCTAGATCAATCACATGGATCGGAAAACATAGATTTTGAGCAAAATTTCAATTTTAAATGCTTTTTAGTCAAGTTTAAGGCCTAATTTGAACATTTAATAGTGCAAGTCCATTAGGGTTAGGGTTTTAGATGTTTAAATACTTATCTTACACCTTTGTAATGGTAATTTTTGGACATTTGACATCTTGAATGAAGATTATATCTTCTTTTCTACCTCACTAGTGATTGAGTTTGTGTGTATTATGCCTTAACTCAAAAATGTTGTAGTAGAAAAATGTTGTAGAGAATTCGAACAACCAAAACAAGTAGTGAAAAAGTGGTGATCTTTGCCTAAGAATTTGCTTGGGGGAGTTGATTGATTAAGAACATTGTGTAACCAAAAGATTGGATTTTGGAAACTAATTTGGAAGACCAAATCGTGCATGACAAGTTTTTCGACACAAGATCGATCATACTACCACCCCAAATTGATCGCATCTTGTTTAGTATAGCTTGAACAATCTTGTTCTTGAATCCTGATCGATCGTGTTTGCCGCAAGTCAATTGTGATCCTATGCTTTATTCTAGATCAATTCAACTTGCTTTTAGATCGATTGCCTACCTTATTTTTTAGTCTAGGATTGATCTGATTAAGCATAGATTGACTTAATAGTTTCTTTTTTTCTCACTTGGATTAGTCCATTTGTGTCTGGATTGATCCCATATTCCTAATTTTCATCCTTACACACAATTGCACATCATTTATGAATACATTTCTCAAAGTTTCACAAACTATTGGAATTTGACAAGGTAGATATAAGATTTGGGTTGGTAAGAGCATTAATTGAGTGTTTTCTTATGTGATACACGTATGAGAGGTAAAGCAAGAGTGATTACATTTTGTGAGGTGTGATTACACCTGCATACATACTACACATTTTCCTTGCTTTCTATATTATACAATTTATAGGATGTCTAGAGAATCAGTTGTAGGGGATAGCATCTTCAACATAAAGTAACTTACAAACACACTAGCTAATTTAAATCAACATTTGGAGAACTTGGAGGCATCTTAGGCGTCTACATAAGGAAGCCCTATACCTCAAGATAAGTCCATGACTAGGAGAGGATATTCCATGCTCCAACCTCATGAGGAAATATATGTTAGTGATGACAATTTTGGTAGTCTTAGGAGGCTAACCAGGCGTATGAGGGATGAGGATGATGAAATTCCCAAAGATGTTAAGCTTGCTATACTAGTATTCCAAGCTTACAATACTAGCATTCCTAGGAAGATCAGACACTAATGCATACTTGGAGTGATGAGTGGAGCTTGTCTTTGACTGCCATTGGTACTCTGATGTTCGAAAGGTAAAGCTTGTAGTAGTAGAATTTACTGATTGTGCACTTGTCTGATGAGATCAAGTTTCTACTAGTCAAAGGATAGTTGGTGAGGATGTTATTGGGACATGGAGTGATTTGAAAGCATTGATGGGGAAGAGATTTGTATCTAGTCACTATCATAAGTATTTGCATCATAGATTGCAAACCTTGACACAAGGAAACCGTAGTGTTGAGGATTATTTTAACGAGATGGAAATAGCCTTAATGAGAGCTGATATAGAGGAGGATAGGGGGGCTAGCATAGCTAGATTTATAAGTGGATTGAATAGGGATATTACTAATGTACTAGAGTGAACCATCAAGGTTTAAAGTAGCTCAAGAGAAGGGGCAAACAACTGCTACTGAATATCACCACATGATCGTTCCCTAGGTGTGAGAAGCCGTTGGATTTCCCTACTAAATGTCAAATAAGAGATAAGACTTACATTATTTCAATCAGAAATTAAATGGGACCAAGTTGAACTATCCTAACTATGAGAAGGAGATGTACACAGTGAGGGATTTGGAGATATGGTAGCATTATTTATGACCTAAGGAATTTGTTGCCCATACCAACCATGAACATTGAAGCATCTTAACAGTTAAGGTAAGCTGAGTTAAAGACATATTCAATGGGTATCCTTCATAGAAACTTTCTCTAATGTTATTAGATATAAGAAAAGCATACAAAATGTAGTAGCAGACGCATTATTTAGACATCATTCATTAATTACTACATTAAATGCTAGATTGTAGGGCTTTGAGCATATTAAGGAGATGTTCGAGAAGGATGAAGATTTTGGGTGAGTGTGTGAGCTAACTAAGAATGGAATACATGAAAAATATTTTCAATATGATGGATATGTTTCATGTAGATAGGTTGTGCATTCCTAGACATTCTTTATAAGAATTACAAATTAGAGGGCAAACGATGGAGGCCTAATGTGACTCTATAGCATCACCAAGACAACATCCATCTTATAGGAACATTTTTATTTGCTGAACTTTTAGAGAGACATGGAAAAGATTATCAAAAGGTATATCAAGTGCAAAAAGGCCAACTCAAGGGTGTAATCACATGGATTATACTCGCTATTACCTGTGCCATTCATGTTATGAATGGACATCTCAATGGATTTCATGTTTTGGATTATCAAGGACAAGAATAGGTAAGTATAGTATTTTTATAGTTGCAGATAGATTTTCTAAGATGATACACTTCATTGTATACTATAAAACCAATGAAGCTACACATATAGTAAACTTGTTCATTAAAGAAGTTGTCAGATGACATAGAATGCCTAGAACCAATATGTCAGATAAAGATGTTAAATTTCTAAGTTAAATTTGGAAAACCTTGTGGTTTAAGTTAGGAACAAAACTATTATTTTCTACTATAAATCATTGACAAACTGATGGGAAATTGAATTAGTAAATAGGACAATAATTGCCTTGTGTGTACTTTAATTAAAAATAACATAATGACATGGGTGGAGAGTCTACCACATGTTAAGTTTGCATATAATAGAAGTGTACACTTACCACACACATCACTATTTGAGGTTGTTTATGGGTTTAATCTACTAATACTTTTAGATTTACTACCATTACCACATAATGAGCAAATTAGTATAGGTTAGGAGATTAAGGCAAAGTTTATCAAGCAGTTGCATGAGAAAGTGAGTTAAAACATAGAAAGATGGAATGAGCAATTTGTGCAACAAGCCAATAAAGGGCATAGAAAATTATCTTTGAGCCTAGAGATTGGGTTCGGGTTTGTATGTGCAAAGAAAGGTTTTCCAAACAAAAGAAATTGAAGCTTATGCCAAGAAGAGACAGACCATTCCAAGTGTTGGAGAATATCAACGAAAATGCTTGCATGCTAAAACTACTAAGTGAGTATGGTATAAGCGTGATTTTTAATGTTATTGATTTGAGCTCTTTTGATGCATACGATGAACAAGAATTAGAATTGAAGGCAGTTCCTTCTTAAGAGAAGGGGGTGACGTGGGTATCAAAGCCAAGCTAGACTACTTGAGGATTTTTAGAGGACTAATGAAGTAATCAAAGGCTAAGAAGATGAGAGAAGCTGTGATGGTACTTGAAGAGGAGGTTCAAGATGCTTTTAGATGTTTGGAAGGCTTTAGGGAGCAAGAGGAGTGTTTAGGGATCAATGTGGTTCAAAACGAGCAAGAAATGAATAGGATTTGGATTAATGCAGGGATAGGATTGATTGATTGATCAATCCAACCGACCCTTAATTGATTTGATAGCTATAGTGAATGACGGTTTCCTAGGTTTGAAGCTTTTGGAACTATAATCACGCCTAATGTGATCAATCATACTAGTTGTGATCAACATGCCTACGACTAGCAAATGCTTTAAAATTATAATCTATAGTGCTCGATCAACATCTAGATCAACCACAAGAACATCAAATTGATCTCACAAGGCTCTAGATTGATCTTGAAGCCGCTTAGAGTCTAAGTTATCCTACTTTAGCTAGGATTTTTGCCTTTTCCATTCCTAGTTTATTTTTGGGCGATTTCTACACAATTTTATAAAAGGGCTTTGGTTATTCTTATTGGAACTTTTGACTCTTGGATAATTGAATACAATATTTTTCTTTCTTGAATTTTGAATGGGCTAAAATTCTTGTGAATTTCCAAATCGTATTATTCTAAGTGTTCTTGGATAATTCATAATGTATTAACTAATTGGTGTAGTAATTGTGGCCATTGTTCATTGGAGTTCATCGCAAATCGTTGCATCGAGGTCATCTTTACATGGTTCATGCAAGCAGGCTTTTGCTAAGTTTAGGTATATGCCAAATTCATATCTTTATGTTTTTGCACATGTGTCAAAAAGTGAAACAAACTTGGAAAGTAAGCAATTAAAATGGAAAGATTTAGTAGTAAGTTTGGAAGACCTCCATGTCTTGATGGAGTATCCAATCAAGCTTAAAATTTATAGAATAAAAATAAGAATGACTAGAATTTTAAATGGTTAAATGGCAGGTCAATTAGATATTGGATGAGAAAGTTACATGCGAAAGATTGCATCTTGCCAGAGCAAAGGAGGATAGATGCAGAAATTCAATATGGAATTAGTTTCTTTTTTTTTTTTTTTTGCCCTTTTCTTCAAGATGGAGAATTATAGTTGCTGTTCTTTAGTTCTCTTTAGAAAAATTGTTCTCTTTTTATTTTACAAGAATTTCAAGGTTAGGAATTACAAGGATTGAAGATTGTGAACAAGCTCAAGACATAATGTTTTGGAATAAGATTTTTCTTTCCCTTACCTTTGTATTTTTGAATTTTTACTTTATGATTATGATTGAAATTATGCTTTGTGCTGTTTTCAGTATTATGAGTTACTAAATTTTATTATAACTATCAAAATATTAACAAAACGGAATATCAATATTCTATTAATTAGTAAAAAATAACATTTATAGCAAATATCCTTCACTAAATAGCTAGCATTAGAGGACATATCATTAACATTTGAAATTCATGCTTTCCCTGGCTAAGATAAGACAAATAGTCCCTATTGATGAACATCCTCCTTCTGAAAATTCTTGTCTCAATTTATGTTTATGGAGTTAGGTGTTCAAATTTCCAAAAGGTTATACTTAGCAAATTTTATTACTTTAACTTATAAAATTCTCAAAGCTTTTAATGAGCTTCGTAGCCTTAGCCTCCCAAGAGTTGGCACTTTAATGAATTTTACGATCTTTGCCTCTCGAGCTCCTAATTCCTTGCTCCTTAACAAGATTCTTGGCATTATCCTCTTGAGTTTCTAGGAGTTGTCTTATTGAGATTCACAACCTTAGCATCTCTAGTTCCCAAGAGCTTACGCCGTAAGCATTTTCATGGACTTAGCTTCTTAGTCTTTCAAAATCTTACACCTTAATGAGCTTCAATACTTCGAAGAAACATGTACATTATTGGCACCAAGTACACATAATAATATCTTTTCGAGTTTAGGATATCCCAAGCCATTTAAAGACCTATCTCCCTAAGCTTTTTAGTTTATAATATCTATAGTAAGGACTACTTTCATGATGTAAGGCCCTTCTCATGTAAGCTTTTAACTTTATTTAATGTGAGCACTATTTCTCCTTTCTCCAGCATCTAGAAGTTAATCTTTCGATTGCATTGTGTGGCTATCAGCTATCTGTGCATGGACTTAGTTCCCACTTTTTTTCCTTTTATTCTTTCTTCTCTTTTTGCTTTTTTAACTTTTCTAGGATGGAACACCATCAATTATTGCTTAACTGATTTACCATTAGGATCCATGTTCAACCTATGCTTGGCTATCATTAGATGAATAACTTTCACATCTTCTATTGAAAAGGAAAATACCTTAAATTCTTTGTCAAAAACTTCACTAGATCATTATTGACCCTATCTTTGTGACTAATGAGGGTTCAAGGTCACTATTTACAATAGCTCAATAGGTTCAACACTTCTTGATGTTGGATATGAGGGGCTAATCTTCTCCCATGACATCTACCTTTTAATGTTGTTGATGTAGGAACTTTAAGAGGTTGCCTAGGACTTATTCAGTACCTTGACACTCTTACACCCTACAAGAAATTTAATAGCCATGTGGAGGGACAAAGTAAGGATATCCAAGGCAGAGAGTATTGGTCACCTAGAGATGATGTTAAACTACTTATAGGGTCAATAACAAAGAAAGAGATAATCTAGATTGAGGGGAGCGAACCTTTCCCTAGAGGAACAGGAAGGCTAATCTTTCCCTTAGGTGTGACTAACTCTCTTGCAAATCAAAACAACGATTTAGCCATTAACTTCAAGTCTTACTTGACCAATCCTATCCTCTATAAAGTGTCAAATGACAGGATATCAAAGCGGCAAAATACTCAAAGCTATGAATCACTTCTATCATGAGATGACTAAAGCATCTCTACACAATGCCACCTAGTGTAGCAAGGAAGAGATGGGTAACACTTCAAGTAGTAAGGCAAATGCAGCACTTGACACCCTCAAAATATTAATGAAACTAAGCTAGATGTTTGAATTTGGAGAGGTTTTGCATGGGGCCTAAACACTATGATTCTTAGGATGTAACCCTCTTAAACTTATCAAGCAGTGGATCATTTCATTATTAAAAGTAGCGACTTATGGGAACCATTTTTATACACTACATTTTTAGGCTCCCTTCCTTTCTTACAGTTAGGGAGGAGATGAGCCCAATTCTTTAAGTTCTTATAAGGAAAACAACCTCTTTTTCTCCTTTCTAGTTTCATGGCCATGCATGTAAAGGAACCATTTCAAAAGTTTCTCCTTCACCATTTCAAGAAGGGTTACTACAACTTAAGATAGCTTGGACAGCATCATTAATTATAACCTACAGTTGATTAATGGTAATAGGTAATGGAGGTATGGTTGCATGTTCCTAAATGTTATCAACTATGTAGTAGCTCCAAGGAATATTGTAGTGGGATTGAATATTGTACTCATAGACGATGCTAATGTTGTGATCTAAAATTTTGAGTAATTGTTAAATCACATGAAACTTGATAAAAATTTATCAAAGGGACATGATATCTACATGGTTTAGCCGTGAAACAACTTACATCAATGGAGGGAGGAAGGGTTTTTCTTTTTTTTTTCTCTATAGATGAAGTACAAGGAAAAAGTATATCTACGATCCCTTTAGCTTGCACTAGTTCCCTATCGATAGACGTGGGTTAGCCCAATAGTTAACACCTCATCATAACATGCCCAACATTTAAGGACATGTTCCTACTAACATGGCAGTAGCAACCACAAGCCACAACCACCAAATATCCATCCATTATGATCTTCAGCTACTTTAAGACCATGTTACTCAGGTGCCTTCTTGCTCAATCCAGCTAAGGTCTAGGATTCACGACATTCCCACCTCTAGTGGGTCGAGCTCTTTGGCCTTGGCCCAAGGTAAGTTCTTAGCAAGCCCTTTTTTTTTTTCTGGAGTCCCTTCATTTTCACTTTATCATGGCCCACATGTCACCATGGGGGCATGATTAATTGAGGTGTTATATCTAATGTATATCAACATACATTGTAATTATGATGAAATATATATTGAAAAAAACATATAGAGTTTTCACTTTAATTAATATAGATATTGAGGCTTATTGTTTATTACACTAAAGTTGTTAATCATTTATTTTAAATTTGAAAAAAGGAAAATTTTTTTATAATAGTAATAGTAAATGAGATCAAAAATTAAGCTTTTCCCCTTCCTCGTTGGGGACTAGCAAGGGGTGAGGTAGGAATTTACCTCACATTCTTGTTCTATTGTCATTCCTAATATCAACCACCCATTCTTTAGTAACTGTTCCCAGTGGCAATCTTGAAGTATTTTAGTTTCTCCTTCATTAGTGGCAGTAAGAAATATAAAAAAGAAGAAAGATGTTTACGATTTTTACTATCTTGTTTGAGAAATAACCCTAAAACATAAAAATTATTTCCAATGTATGAACTATATAAACACATTTCAAAGATAATATGATGGTGCGCGGAAGCATAAAGATATTAAATTTTGGTGTATGTTGGAACTTAATGAAAACTGCTTGCACGAACTGTATAGAAACAACCAAAAATACAATGATTTGTGAAGAGCTATAGTGAAAGACGGACATAATTAACAAGGCTAGTATGTTGATACATCAAAAATTAGTAAATGAAATTTGGAATAATTCGATTTGGAGTTTCAAAAGAAAATTGAGTCACTTGTATTACCAAAGCTAAAGGTGTCAAAAGATCCTTTACAAATAATTAAGGTTCTATTTATAATATTTAGAGAGCCTCCAAATCCTAGAATTCGTGTAAGCAATTTTCAAAAATTAAAGAGACAAGAAAAAGGTAAATTTCTAGCTAAATTTGGACTTTTCTTGCATTTTGGATTGATCTTGTGAACTTTGAGATCAATCTATCAACTCTAGGATCAATTTAGCTATGATCAGGCTCCTTCAGGTCATAAAAACAAAACATAACTAGGATGTAGCTTTATGATTACATTAGTTAAGATCAGCTGCACTAAGTGCAATCATAATTTTAGAGATTCCATGATTTAGGATGCTGGCGGTTGCTTGGGCACTAGCTTGATCTGCTTGGCTCGCATTCGATTGTGGCTAGGCTCAAATTGATCCTAAACTTGCACTCAAGCTTGTTTCGAGCTTGTTTTACAACAAATGCATGTACGAACATTCTTTTTCCTCTTTAAGGCCTTGAAAACATACAAGACCTTCTCTAAACTCCTTCATGAGCTTTAACATGGCTTTCTTAAGACTTTTAGCCCTAGCTTGCATCATTAGTCCTCTAGAATCCTCAGATGGATCTAATGCTCATGCCATACCTCTCCTCTTGAGAAGGAATTGTTCTTAATTTTAAGTTCCTTTCATCTCTTGCATCAGAAGGACTCAAGTTTGTGACATTAAGAGTAGCAGTAATGCCATACTCACCTGGAAATTATTACTTGTAGGTATTGTCATTTATATGCTTTACAACTTGAAATAGACCATCGCATCTTCGCATCAACTTGGATTTTTTTTAATCCAGAAATCTCTCGTTGAGGATGTGATCTCAAACCTAATCTCTAGGCTCAAAGGTTACTTTCTTCCTATACTTGTTAGCTTGTTACATGTATTGCTCATTCTTCTTTCCGATATTTTATGACACACATCATATAACTACTTTACAAACTTTGCTTTGCGCTCTTTATCTACACTAATTTGCTCACTACGTAGTAATGGTAGCAAATCCAAAAGAGTTAATGGATTAAAACCACAACTAATTTTAAATGGTAAAATTTGTGTAGTAGAGTGTACACTTCTATTGTAAACAAATTCTACTTGTGGTAAACAGTCATCTCGAGTTTTGATGTTCCTCTTAATCAACGTATTTAACAAGGTAATTATTATCATATTTACTACTTCTATTTGACCATCAATTATTCAATAATTTGTGGTAGAAAATAATAATTTTGTGCCTAAGTTACACAACAATGTTTTTAAAAAATAACAAAAAACTTTAACATCCCTATTGAACATTATTGTCCTCGGCACTCCATGCAACCTAGCAATCTTTTTAAAGAACATAGCTATGTGTGTAGTGTTATTGGACTTGTTGCATGAAATAAAATACACTGTCTTAAAAAACCTATCAACACCTAAAAAGACATTGTCCTTACATGCCTAAGTACATGTCAATCCTAACATAAAATCTATTTAGATATCCATTGATGACATATGTGGAATTGGAAATGGTGTGTACATCCCATGTGGCTAAACCTTTGATTTAGCTTCCTTCCACTTGATACATCTATCAATGATTCTTTCTACAATCCTTTGCAAGTGTAGTCCATAGAAATGTTCATGTAAGATAACAAATGTCTTGAGGACACCATAGTGTCCCATTAGGCCTCTCTTATGAGCTTCCCGGATTAGTAACTCTTGCAAAGAACACTTTGGAATATGCAACCTATCCACATAAAATAAATAGCCATTACGTTGATAATATTTAGCAGGTACTCTACTCTTATTTAAGTCACACGCTTGCCTAAAATCCTCTTCACTTGTATACATTCTCTTAAAATGTTCAAATCCTAATAACTTAGCATTTAATGTAGTAAGTAATGAATATCTCCTAGATAGTGCATCAACTATTACATTTTCTACTCATTTTTTTATATTTAATTACATAAGGAAAAGTATCGATGAAGGATACCCATTTTAAATATATTGACTCAACTTACCTTGGCTCCTATGATGCTTCAAGGACTTCTGATCCATATGAATAATGAACTCTTGGGTCACAAATAATGCTACCAACTTTTCAAAGCCCTCACTAATACCTACAACTCCTTATCATACGTTGGATAATTCAATTGCACGCCGTTCAATTTTTCATTGAAATATGCACTTGACATCTTCTTTTACATAAGTAATACTCCAATAGCTATACTTGAAGCATCGCGTTTAAGCTCAAAAGTCTTGAAAAAATTAGGTAAAGATAATACTGCAGCATGAGTAAGCTTAACCTTGAGTAATTCAAATGCCCTTTGCTAGACGTTTTCCCACGGGAACTTTTCTCTCTCTCTCTCTCTTTTTTAATGACTGCGATCAAAGGTGCCACAATTGTGCTAAAATCCCACATAAATCTCTTTTAAAAACTCACAAGGCCATGGAAACTCCTTACCTTAGATACGTTAATCGGGGTTGGTCATTCTCTTATTGCCTTCACTTTATTTCCATCCACTTGAATACCCTGAGCACTTACAATATAGCCAAAAAACACATAGTGATCTACACAAAATTTACATTTCTTAGGATATTTTACACAAGAATATAATTAAAATATACCACCACAAATTTGCTGATGAAAGCACATAAAACATAATTCATAAGTTTGACAAAAGTACTTGCCGCATTAGTTTACTCCTAACAGCATAACTAACCATTCATGTAGCCCATATTTAGTTCTAAAAACCGTTTTCCACTCATCTTCCTCTTTCATTCTTATTAGATGGTAGCCACTTTTAAGGTCAATTTGAAAGAATATACTAGCACCTTATAGCTCATTAGGCAAATCATCTAACACAAGAATAGGATGGCAATACTTTACCGTTTTAGTTTTTACTGCTCTACAATCCATGCACATCCTCTAGGAATCATCTTTCTCAAACTTATGCTTTACTAGTCAACTCCTTTATTTGCCTTCGGATATCCTATGTCTTTTTTGGATTTGTTTTATAGGCTAGTCGATTTGAGATGGTTACTCCTGGTACAAAGTCAAGTTATGCTTAATCCCTCTAATTGATGACAATGCACTAGGTAGTTGCTTTAGTAGCACATTCTATAAATCCTACAAAATAGACACAACAACTTCTGAGAGGGAAGATGAAATCTCTTCTGATAAAAGTAAAACTCTCTATACATGAGTAATGCAATTTTCTTCTCACTTCCTATAGCTATTCTCATATCGCTCACTCTTGCTAACATAGATTCCTTTCCTCCCTTTTCTTTTCTCTCTCTCCTTCTTCTCTTTTTTTCTCCCTAACTATCCAATATCTTGCTCTCTTTCACTCCCCCTTTTGTTTTTCTCCTTTATAACTCTAACTCTTTCACAATTGATCTTTCTACACTTCCTTGAGGGTGTGTGGTATTAGAGTAACCTTCCAATCAATTGTGATAAAAGGTGTACCTATTTGACTGCCCATGAAACACAACATCTATATCAAACTGCCAAGGTCTTCCTAGCAAGATGTGTCTAGCTTGCATAGTTAAAACATCACATAGCACCTTGTTCTTATATTTGCCAAACTTAAACACTACCAGGACTTGCTTCATAACCTTTACCTCATCACTGTTATTTGACCACTGTAACTTCTATGGATGTGCATGATCCCAAAGTAGTAGTATAAGTCTCTCCACTAAGATGGTATTGGCAACATTTGTACAAATCTTTCTATCAATAATAAGATTACAAGTCTTACCTTTTATCCTACATGTGGAAAATGTTCTCTCATTGCTTCTCAAACCCCTCTTCTTTAACCTACGCATTCAAAGTACGTATCACCACCAATATCATATTACACGTCTCCTTGTAAACTTCCTCATATTCCTTAGATGGCACCTTTCTAATGGAGGCGTCTCATCTCAACTACTGTTTTCTTTTTCATCAGTTACTATTTCCCCTTTGTCTACCATCACCATAGTTTGCCTATTCGAACACTAGCTTGCAATTTGTCATCTCCTTTAGCACTTAAAGCACTTTATGTCTCGGTTACATATATTTAAAGTACTAGGGTTTAGATTTTATCCCTTAGATGTCTCTCCCTTTAGTGTAACTTTTGGTTTAGAACCTCCACCAAATATGGCCGGTTGCTTCTCCTCAGGCCAGGCAAATGGTCGTGTGGCCACGTGCTATGGCTATTACTGCTTGCCCCTTCTCTTGACTTGCTTCTTGGCTCTGACGACTAGCTCCACAAGGTCCTTCATGTCCACATAATGATGTAACTTAAGCACATTGTGATTTCCCTGTTGAAACCCCCTATAAATCTAGTCATAGTTACCTCTCTACCTTCTACCATATCAACCTTTATCAATTCCATCTCCATATTTTTGTAATAATCTTTCACACTTCTATTTCCCTAAGTTAATGTCTATAACCTATGATGTATGTGTCTGTGATAGTGAGTTAGTACAAACCTTTTTCTCATCAAAACCTTCAAATCATAGCAGGTATCAACAGGTGCTCACCATTCCTCCTATGATTAGTACATACCTGGTCTCACCATATGATAGCATAATGGGTAAACTCGACTACTACCAACTTTACCTTCTATGATTCAGTGTAATAGTGGCAATCAAAACCAACTCCATCTGTCTTTCCCACTCTAAGTAGGCATCTAGGTGACTTCCCTGGGAAACTTGTTATGGTCAGCTTAACACCATTTGGGACCTCATCTTCCCTATCCTATCTACATCTATTTGACCTCCTAGGATTGCCAAAATCTTCAAAGTGGTTAGCATAAGCAAAATTATTGTTACTGACATACCTTCCTTTACAAAGCTGGTGCATAGATAGTTCTTTCCTAGGCATTGACTCCTCTTGAGGTGTTGGGCTCCCTCGTGTGGACACTTGTGAAGCCTCCAAATTTCCAAGCTCCGATTAATGCTAGCTACCATATCTTTAAGTTACTTCATATTGAAGGTGTTATCTCTAACAGTTGATTCTTTGGACATTTTGTAAAGTGTGTGTAATATAGAGGAAAATAGAAACATGTAGTGTATGCAGGTGTCCACCACCTCATTAGATGTAAATCATTCTACTTTTACCTTTCACTCGTGTTTCATATAAATTTCCACTCAATTAATGCTTTTGCCTACTCAATTCCTACATCTGCCTTGTAAAATTCCAAGAATTCTCAAAAATTCAAGCAATATACCCTAAGTAACATGTAAGTGTGTGAACAGATGAAAACTGAGGGTTCAAAATCAATTCGGACAAATGGACTAATTTAGGATGTAGAAAATGACACGGTGGTTTATCCGGGCATAATCAGATCAATCCTTAGTTGAAAAAAAGTGTTTAGGGTTTAAAACAGGTGTGGTAATCAATTAAAGAACAAACAAATCGATCTAGAGCAAGAAATAGACGTGCAATCGACCTGGGAGTAAGTACAATCGATCATATTTACTGTGATCAACTTGGGAACACACCATAGGATGCATGATCAATTAAAAATAGTAGCTCAATTGATCTTGTGTCTAGTTTTTACAAACAAAATAGTTCAGAACTCCACCAAATCACCGCTAATTCAATTTTCTTTGATTTTTTTTAATGTTTTCCCACAATCAAGGAATACTTTAGGGCTAAACTCCAATCAAAGTTCACAACTTTTCTTCTGGCCAAAAAATCAACAATTTCTGTTTCTATTTTTGTTTTTTTTCTAATTCATTTCCTCTTCTTTTTTTTTCACCAAATGACAACCAAATAAAGAATAATGCTGAGAATGAATTAACTAGAAATTAACCTTGAATTGTTTTTGATAGAAGGTGTGAGAAAACTAGAATACAAGGAACACGAAACCAAAATAATGATGAATGCGGTACCTGGACTAGTGTTCGAATTAGAATTTAAAACAGCCAATTTTGATGGCAATTGACCTATGTGTAGAAGTGCAAAGATTTGAAATTTTGGTGCAAAAAGAACCCAAAACACAACGATTTGAGAAGAACTATTGTGAAAAACCGCTACAACTAACACACCTAATTTATTGATATGGCACGAATTAACCAAGGAAACTTGGAATAATTCAATTTGGAGTCTTATAAGAAAATTGAGTCACTCAAATATTTTAAGAAAATAGAAATTGTATTGTCAAAGCCAAAGGTGCCAAAAGATCCTTGCAAATAATTAACACTTTATTTATAATGTTTAGAGAGCCTCTAAACCCTAGAATTCATGTAAGCAATTTGCCAAAATTAAAGAGACGTGAAAAAGGAAAATTCCTAGTTAAAGGTTGACTTTTCCTGCATTCTAGATCGATCTTGCTAACTTTAAGATCGATCTACTAACTTTGAGATCAATTTGGTAATGATAGGGCTCCTTTGGATCATAGAAATAAAACACAGTTGGGATGCGGGTATTACGATAGCATTAGTTGAGATTGATCACATCAAGTGTGATCGTAATTCTAGAGACTCCATGATCTGGCATGCTGGTCATCGCTTGAGCTCTGGCTTGATCTACCTTGCTCGCGATTGATTGTGTCTAGGCTAGGTTGATCCTAAACTTGCATCTAAAATTGTTTCATGCCCGTTTTGCATCAAATGCACTCACAAATGTTCTTATTCTTCCTTAAGGCCTTCCAAATGTCCAAAACCTTCTCCAAACGTCTTCACAAGTATCAACATGGCTTCCTTAAGTCTTTTGGCCCCAGCTTGTGTCATTGGCCCTCTAGAAATCTTCGGATACTCAAACTCAGCTTTGACGCTCACATCAAAACAACCTAAAATTAGAAAGATTGCTCAAAATCTCTTGTATTTTTGGCTAGCTATTTGGAGTGGTTATATTTTTATTTAATAATTTATTGTTTTCTATTTCAATAAACTTATAGCATTTTTGTTTCATTTATATTTGAGATTTATGTACAAAAGGTTTTTTTTTTTCATTTTGTTAAGTTTTATGTGGTATAATAGATAAGCACTACCTTTAAAATAATATGAAAATGATAACATAGAAAAGCTACTAAGATAATGATTCAAAAAGAGAGTTCAAATACAAAAATTGTAGGGCATTAAGTCAATTTTTGCAATATCTTAAAGTATTTGGTTTATTCATATTATAAATAATACAAAAGGTTGAGCTTGAAGATTAAAACATAAATATAATGCATGATATTACTTTTTCATTTGCAAAATAATAATTGCTGAAATAAAAAGAAATTAACAAGAAGAATTAAAACCTTAAAAATAAAAAATCATGTTTTTGTGTGTGAAGTCAAGATTTAAGGATAGTTTAAATAAAGTTCCTAGATTTATGAATTTCATAATATTTCAGCGTTTGCAACATTTATTATTATTATTTTTTGTATGCACTCCTTTTCATGTAGAACTTCTTTAGGTTGAGTTTGAATGTCCATGGAATACTCTCTCCAAACCTGTCATGGTACTACATGGAAGAGATAGAAGAAATAAGATAATCCAATGGGTTAGAAAAATTATACCGATCATCACAATCTCTCATGACCCTCTTAAATGCTATAGCTCTCTCCTCATCTTTTGTTCTTGCCAACTCTTTCTCTATCCATTTCTCTTCCTTTTTCTTCTCTCTCACCTTCTTTTGTGTCATCCTCACTTTTTTTCTTTGCACTCTTTAGCTCTATCTCACATTAATCTTCCAAAAATTTTTCTTGAACTATCTCTAGAGAATGACAAGATGAAGGAATTTGTAGGCATATCTCCATATTCCATCAATCTTGCTTCTCCCACTTCTTTGCCCTTGGCTACACCCTGCAAATTCAACTTATCTTTGGCTACACAAACTTCCTCTTCAATGGGTAGTTCATAATCTAAAGATTTCCTTTAAACACCATTGTTCTCCTCCATCAACGTTAAGTTTGTCTTCTTCTTATTCCTTTTCATGGCCTACAACATCACCTACATCACCACTATTTGGACAAGAAGAGACACAACTTATCTCCCTTGTTGGCATGGATTTAGTGCCAATAATGTCCTCATGTGATTTCCCACCATTGGTCCCATGTGTATTGTGTCATGTAGACCCTCCAACAATGGTCCCATGAGAGTTGTGTCAAGTAATCCTCCGAGCATGCCACCTCTTGAGTTGTCGTTCCACATGGATGGCCCTCTCCACTATATCCTCAATTCCTTTATAACAACAATGCTCTTCTATATTAGCAATTTCTTCATTCAATCCATTAAGAAATCTATTTATAGTTTTGTCCACATCCTCTAACATATTAACTTTCATCATTGTTATCTCCATCTTATCATAATGTTTCTCAACATTCAATTCTCCTGAGTTAAATTAAGAAGTTCTATGTGCAAAATTTGTTGGTAAAAATAGTGCACGTACCATTTCCTCATTACCCTTTTCAAGTCACTTAATATGGTTAATGTGGCATTTCCCATATCTCTGTCTACTACTAATAAATTCATGCCACCAAATTTTAGCCTAACCAATGAATGCATGGAAGGTGAGTTTTACCTTGCATGCTTCTCAATAGGGATGCGACTCAAAGGTTAATTCTACCTTCCTCTTTTACTCCAAGTATGCAACTCTAAACGACCTTGGAATAAAGGAACAATGAATGTGGTACACTTCAATGCCTCACCATCATTATGACCCTCACAAATTCTCCATGAATGTCTCCTCTAGATATCAACCTTGAACTCACTAACATCATCAAAAAACCATCACAGCATACCTGCCTTGCCTATCTCAACGTGTGGCTCTGTCTTATCTAGGCACCAACTCCCTTTCATCTTGATCTTTGTGAGGTAATGAATTATCCCATGTAGTAATACTAAACTCCTCCAAGTTCTTCAATCTTTGGTTGATGCTAGCTAATGTCTCAGTAAATTGGCTCATGTAGAATGGATCGCCTTAACACTTAGTTCTCCATACATTTTAAAAATGTATGTATAAAATAGAAAAAGGTGTACAAGTGTTCCTCTCAACTCACAAGATGTAAGTCACCCATGTTTTACCTCTCACTCGTGTGTCTCATAAAAGCACTCAAACTAATAGGCTTACTTGCTCAATTTCTAAGGCTATCTAATTGAATTCCAAGTAATCCCTAGAAAACTCGAGTGACATGTCACCTAAAATGTGTAAGATCAATCCAACCATAAAAGGTTAATCAAGAGGCTAAACATAAGCTAGAAGATTGTCTTAGAAGTAAAAAGATCAATCCGTAGCTAAACAGGATGTGCATGATTGATCTAGAATCCATTAAGTTAGCAAATTGAAATAAAGTGTGATCGATCAAAATGGGCTGTAGTAGGATCGTTCTCAGCTTAATAAGAGGGCGCTATCAATCTGGGACAAGGCACATTTGATCGTCGCAAAGGTTTCTAGCAAAATTCAAATTTCTTTCAACACTATTCAACTCAAACTCAAATTTTTTCCATTTTCCAACCTTTAAAACCTCAATTATTGTTTTTGAATTTTTTTAATCTTTTCAAATACCTAAAACCTCAAGTAATCAAACTAAATAAACAAAAATCACTAGAAATGCTCATCACACAATAAAAATAAATTAATCATTTTTTGGAAATTTGTGAAGAAGATGGTTATGATAAGAACGGGATAAGAAATTGAAAAGATATGAGAGTGGTACCTAGATCAGATATCAAATTAAAATTTGATACAGCCAGATTTGAAGCCAACTGACACATTCACAGAAATGTATGAAAAGATTGATAAAGGCGTAGTTTGTACCCATGCGAATCCATCTTAAGTGAATCATAGGAGACAACCCAAACACAACATATTGCAAGAACTTGAATAGAAGATAGTCATAACCAACACTCCTACACTGATTGATACATCACAAATTCTTCCAAGAGAACCTTGAAATAACTCAATTGGGGATTAGATTTACAAAAACCAAGAAACTCAAATTTTAGAGAAAGATAAGTAAAAGTGTTTTCATTCATCAAACAATCTAAAACGACTTATTTGCCATACATGAAAGCTCCTATTTATAGCTATAATACCTTACAAAAGATACATAAATTTGTGTATAATTATTCTAGCAAAGTTCTAATTAAAATTAGAAAAGAATCCTAATGAAGTAAGATTGATTAGAGACCCTTCAAATTGATCCAACAATACTCGCGATTGATTAGAGACCCTTCAAATTGATCTTGGTTGATCCATTCCCAATTGCAATCATAATTCTAGAAGGTGAATTTTTCAGCTCTGTCGATCGACTTTGCTTAGATCAATTGGACTCCTTGAGATCGATATTAACATTGATCTATTGGTCATGTGATCGATCCTAATGTTTTGTGATTGTAAAGACAAAATGTCCATAATTATGCAATGTTGATCCTTCACTTTGAGATTGATTCAAAGATCTCACGGTCGATCTTGATGGACTTGGCATTGATCCAATTGCTCTAGTTTTGCTATTTTTGTTTAAGTGTTGGACCAAATGGATTTGAACGCTCTCCTTGGGCTTTCAAAGCTTTTCCAATCATTCAATTGCTTCTTAAAACTCTTGAATAAGTGCTGTCATGGACCTTTGAAACTTATTAGCTTCAACTTGTATGTTGGATCTTCCAAGTAACCCACGCTCCAACTCCGAGCTTACATCAAATCATTATGTGTGTGTGTGTGTATAAAATTAAAATAAATTAAAATTTCCACCCCATCAAATTGTTCTTCATTTTCATGCCCTAGAAAAATTACCAACCAAATGTAATCATAGTAATTGAGTAACAAAGTTATACATTATATACATATATTGCATTGTTATTTTCATATCTTGAAATTATATATGTTAATTTTAAATTTGTACTGGAATTTAATCAATGTATAATTACTAAAACACCCTTAATACTTTATATATCATCTTTTTGTTTTATTCTCTCATTTTCTTTAGTTTCATTCACTTCCCACAAATTTAATTTATTCTTTTTTTGAATTTTTTTTCTTTATTTTATTGTTCTATAAGTGATAATAAATCTATAATAAAAAATTATTATTATTTGATTTATATACCCAAGCTTTGAATGCCCTTCAATTTTAATCTACTATATTTTCCCTTTTCAATCTTCACTCTTAATTTTGATGTAATCTAGTTTATTTCTTTCTTTCAAGTTTTTTTTATCTCTTATTTAATACATGATATAAAATACTATTTATTTATTTATATAATTATACGCATGCATTGAATATACTTTTATCACTACTTACGTAACTAAGTGTCTAAGAAAAAGTTTACTTAAAATTTGATTTTTAACTTTTGTTAATCTTTAATAGTGCACAATAAAGAAGAGAAATATATAATGTGTGACACCCCAAACTAGAGTTGTAACATAATAACACCTACGAACACCTTCAGTTGATACCAAATTCCAAAATATCAAAACATACTAAATCATCAAGTTTTGTTATTGCAAGTGAAGAGAAAGTCTAATAAATTGCAGCGAAAAAATAAATAATCTATGCTATTACGTCATAGTTTTATTCATTAAGCTAATTTAGAGTTAAATCCTTCTTTTGGTGAGCCTTCTATCATCCCTACATTTGTTCTTCCACATTGGAGGTTCTCTGCAGAAGGAATTTTTGAGAAACATGGGAGGCTAATTGCCCAAGAAGAGGTTACCTACTTTTTTGTTGAGTTGTAAACATAGTAAAATATTTATGAAATTTAAATATTTACTTAAAACATTGCAAGAGTGTAATAGTTATAAATTTCACATGTAATGTGCTACAAATTCGTTCAATATATTATTTCTTGATATGTCAAGGAACTCGAGTAGTTCATGTACTACTTTCACTGATCGAAACTTTAGCCTATAACCATAACTATAGAGGGTCACATGCAACCATCGTAGCTGTCTCATTTTCTGAACTCAAATAAAAAGGTCATGTATTCAACTTACAATCTTGGTTGAGTGGCCCATATGGCATTAATCTATTACCTTGATACAGACAGTTATATATCTCGCTTATTGCTTGATGAGAGGGCGGAATTAGTCCCTATACTATCCCAGTTGGTCTTCATGGGCATTACATCACAATATCCAAATATACTCAATTAGTATATTTACTGTAGCTTAAAAATACAAATCAGTAGTGTTTTTTCACATCCAAAATATTTCTAGATGAAGCAATTTAAACCAAAAACACATCAATTTGTGTAAATAAAATAGGAATATTTTATAGAAATAATTTAGAATAAGTCTTCACAAAATATAAAATTTTTAGACATAATGTGGAATAATTTTACTAAAATATAAAAATTTTCGAGAAAAATATTTTATTTAAAAAGGAAGTTGCGAAAGCCTACAGATAATCACTTATTGATTTCTCGCCACTGGTCCTAATGCTTACTCGCTTGGGCTTCTTGATTCCATATTTAGTAAAATGATCTTCCATTTAATAATCAATTAAACCAAAATTATATTCCTTTAAATGCTTACGCATATGTCCTATATGCCTCATGTTATTTTTCTTCAGAGTCTTAGTTGCCTATTGAGTAAATTTTTCTATCTAGGATTTATTCAATTAATATTCCCTACTTTCTATTAAACCTTGTACAATATTTTAAAGCCTAATCTAGCCTTAAAATCAGATAATTAAGCTTTAAGTAACCACATTCTACTTAGTTTCGCACTCGCTCACAACCACGAAGGATAATCCCATGACCGCTAGGGTACTTGTTGCACCCATGGTAATGATTGCGAGGTGTTCTGCTTGGTTCTATGCCCAAGCCTCGAGGTCCCGCTCTACAAATGCGTAGTGCTGCCTTGCACTTGCCACATGACATTCCACGACCATGATAGTGGTCACAATGCTAGGCCTACATCTGTGCATGGCATTATTTGGTCGATTGTTCTCACTTTATTTAATTTTAATTATCAAAATTCATAACCACAATGATTTAAAGGTCTTTAAGCCTAATTTTACAAGTCCTATCCAAGATAAATCTAATCAATATTATTTCTAGAATTTTCAAATAGTTAAAGACAAGTTTTTGAACTTCACACTTTGTCAATATACACTTTCTATAATTTCCAACGCATACATCGACATATTCATGACCCAATCAATGTGTGGGCTACTCAAAATCTTGTTTTTAGTGTCAAATTTAGTCTTTAAAAGTCTCTCCCATATTATTCAAGAAAATGCAAGAATTCACTAAACCCAATATGTTTTTCCTTATACGTGATTTTTATTTAGGTTTCTTATGCATGATTTGACTAATATGCTCCCAATATCATGTGCTAACTCTTGCTCATGTGTTGCCAAGGATTTATCATGCTTTTGGTGCCTAAACACTTGTAAAATTAATTCTTATGACTATGTATGAATTCTATAGGATTTGAGCAAAAAGATTACCATGAATCCTACGCATTTGGAACTAAAAATTTGTTTCTTCCTTCTCTCACTTCTCTTAGATGGCTGCTATGTGCCTTATAGGGTTGAGAATAAATTTTCTCCTAGGGTTTTGAGGTGGAATATTTATATTAGGTCATAACTAGGTTAATTTTGGAAATTTGGCCCTTCGTAATTTTGGCATAGAAACGAATTTATATTAATTTCCAGCCAAATTTTTAGCCTCAACCTCCCTATTAGTCCCCTTGTTATCATGGTAAGTGTCCCCCACTAATGCACTAATTTTGGTAAAGTTTTCTAGCACCTTAATGCATATATTTCCTTCCATACACACCATAAAGTTACCACTATTATTTTCACACAAATTTTCCAAAATTTTAAAGTCAATATTTAGCTTTAATTCTCCCCATATCAGCCCTATTCAACATTGTAATAAGTCTCCACTAATGTGCAAATTTTTTGGTACAGTTTGACTAGAATAACTCATGCTTACAATTTACTACACATACAATAATATCTAAGCTAATATTTCAAACGAATTTCTAGGAATTTTTCCCAACCCAAATCAGCCAAAATCTCCCTAATTTAATTTACTCCCTTTTATGCATGGTTATATTATTATTCCATCTAAATTTAGGAAGGTTTGACTATCACAATGGTGTGTATATTGTCTTCCATGTATACTTAATATTTCAACCTTGTTTATACGAAAATTAATAAATAAGTAGACACTAAGTAAGTAAAATTAATATTATTTTATTATTATTATTATCACCCAAAATTCAGTGTATGACATAATGATGAAAAGTAAATGTAATTTTCCAAAATACAAAATTAAAATTTAAACAAGATTTTGAGAACCTGATTTTAAATCTGGATTGTCAAAATCTAGGTTTTATTTTTAACATTCAATTTTAAAAATCATATCATGAAAATCCCGTTTACAATAATATGGTAAGGTTGAAATAAAGAGAGCAAGTCAAGTAATTATAAGGGAGATTAAGAAAAGGTACAGGAACATTAAAAGGGAGATTACACGTGTCTTGAGATTTAATTATATTAAATTTAAAGGAGAATTGCACCACTCTTCTCGGGTTTGGAGTATGTATAGCAACCCGTGTGTGAGGAATTATGAAGACTTTCCTTGTGACGTCAACAAAAAAAACATGTGACAAATTTAATTTTACTTTTAATTGACATTTGGGTTAGTTGACCAATTTTTTTATGAAGAGATATTATGTAATAAACCCAAACTTAAGGAAAGGGTACCATAATTATCTCATTATAATTATATAAAATATAATTTTTATATTTCTTTGATAACGTTGTTAAGAAATATTATAAAATTTAAAATTTAAATTTGTTTAGAAAAATATAAGTCTTTATGTTCAATCTTTTAGAAATTTTGAATTTTAAATTTATATTTTGAAATTTAAAATTTCCAAAATAGAAAAAAAATTCTAAAATAAATAGTTCTATATTTATAATTTATATTTTATTAAATATATTTGTAATTTTAAATATTTTAAATATTTTAAATATTTTATAATAGAGGCATGCCTCTAACATTTATTTTCACATGATAAAATGATTTCCATTTTTAATTAAAATAGAAAAAAAAAGTTTTAAGATTTATTTTATAAGAGCATAAAATTTTATTGTCCAACTCATAAAAATAATTTTCAAATTTCAATTTTAAAATTTCCCAAACATGAAAAATAAACATTATATTTTATAAAAGTTCAAAAATTCAAAATTTTTACTTATTCCAAATATATTATTTGAATAATAAAAATATATATTTTAAGAATTATATGTCATAAAATAAAATTTTAAATTTAATAAAATTTAGAAAATATTAATTTAGAATATCTTCTAATTAAGATATTATAACATATTTTTCGAAATATATAAAGTATTTAAAAAATAAGTTTTATAAAAAAATATAAAAATAAATATTTATATTTTCAATATATAAATCATAAAAATATAAAATATGTATTTAAAATGGTAAAAGGGTCTTTTGATAATTTTTGAATTTAGAATTTCTAATTTCATTTTAGTCCTTTGATGCATTGGTATGTCGGTGTTTTAGTAGTGTTTTAGTGGAATTTAACCCGAAGTCAATCAATAGGGTTAGTTGAGGGAATTTCTAGGAAAAGTTACTATCTATACCCCCAAATTTTCTTGTTAATAGGCCTCATATTATCTATATTACATATTAAGGTGACATGCTCTTTGTTACAAAACATAAAATCACTAAGATATCTTTATTATTTATTTATTTTTATTTTATAATTTAATGTATTTTGTTCGTTTAAACTTCTATTTTTCTCTATCATACATTTTATTTCTTTCCTATTTTAAATAATTTTGTACATATATAGAACATGCAAAATTTGTGGGCGGCTTGAAAGATGGCAACTTTTGACAGAAAGTGTGTTTGAGCAAATTATAAGCATCACCAATCAGGAAAATTACATTGTACTGAAAAGAAAATTAGCATTAAATTATGCATTCATCTCAATTCAGTACTATACTAATTCCAAGATTTGTGTGACGAGCAAGAAATATCCATATTGCACCGCGCGCGCGCGCACACGCGTACACACACACACACACACACATACGTACGTACGTACGTACATACATATATATATATATATATATAGGGTGCATACACGAACGTCAGCACGCACCTTCCATTAACTATTCATTTCTAACAAGAACAAGACTATGAACAACGGCAGAGCGGCTACCATCGCTGCTGTGTTCATTCTCGCGCTGGCTATAGCGTCCACCGCTGCACCGCCGTATAATGGCAGTGGTTTTGGCGGCCAGAAGAATGAAGTAAGGGAATGCTATTTGCTGTGTGTGAACAAGAAGTTGTGTACTTGCGATGGGAATATCGCTCAGCCGCTCTCAGCTTGCTGCCAGCAGTATTGCAAGAGTAAATGTGGGAATGGGGAAATTGGTAGCTGCGGAGACCTTCCCTTAAAGCCTAAATGCCATGATTAAGAAATTGTTCATCTAAGTTAACAAGCATGTGTTTGATTACCATTATTATATGTGGTTTTCGTTTTATTGGTGTTTCTCTTGTTCTTCCATTTGTTATCATATACCAGTACTACCTTTGGTCTCCATGAGTTAGAGCAGAAAATGGGCATAGTTTGCACATGAAGAAAGCAAGGAAACTTCTTTGAAATATGCAGCACGCATTTTGAAAATGTATTCGATTGGAACGAATCATTCTTTTTGCATAGATAAATCTTTGCCTGCTATGCAAGAGTGTAGCAAATCATATTCTGTTTCCCACAGAATAGGTATTTTTTATTTTTATGAAATACATAATGAGTAGCAAAGGGGTTTAATTATTACTTGTTTGAATTTAGAACCCATTTCAGATTGAATTGTTATTTAAAGAGACGGATCCAAAAATAAAGTACTGGGGCCCATATTCTGACTATCATAAAAAGGTTTGGTAAAAATTTTTTTAGTATAAATTTTAATTACTTAATGAAATTTACTTTAAATCATTGCAGTATTATTTATAAATTTTGCAGGAATAATGAATGGATAGTTTCATATTATAAGCGTAATATAATGAGATTTTAAAAAATTATTTTGCAATTTTTCTCTAATATAACTAATAAATCAATTCCTAGAACTTTTGTAAGCTAAAATGAAAGCATGCGGTACAATATCATTAAATTTTGTGGTTTAAATGAACTGAAATGTGTACACATGTTATAAACTGTATATCACGAATTTAAGAAAATATATTGCCCTTGCATTCAACAAAATAATTAAACAGATCATAGTAAATTGAAGATAATTAAATTAAATTTGAAAACCCAATCACAACTAATACATTTAAATTATCCCAAAACAAATATATATTTTTTACTGACAAAAATCTTAGGGGACTATCCTTCCCGCGCCCTCGTTGCATCCGTTCAGGGTTTCTAATATTTAATACTTTAGTCAAGTGAGAAGAACAAAGCTGACAGTATTGAATGCAGTGATTTATAATTTTCAAGCTTTTTAGCTTCAATGAATGGTTTTGAGTAGTCGTCAATTAAACCAAATAAAATAAAAGAAATATTTTGAAGTTTGTTCTTTTGATTTACAAGTTGTTATAACTTGTTGGACATGGAGATGGCATCTTTTCACATGAATCTAATCTATCTTTAACTGTGAAGAGGAAGGATAAGGAGTTGTGATTCTAGAGCAACCGACGAATCAGAAGATAAATGTTATTCGGCAGACAAGGGACGACTTCTCACACAAAAGTCGTGGCTATTGAGGTGTTAGAGGCAATGATTATCGGTAAGGAGGTTTTTTCCTTCGATTCAATTGCGCAATTGTCAAGAACCCAGCAGTTGAGGGCTGTCCATGTTCATTACAAGTGTTAGGCTGGGTTGATTGTTAACGACATACTCACGAGCGTTGCAATGAATGTTGAGAAAACAATATACAATAAAAATAGAAAGTAAAAATGAGAATGTTAACATGGTTCAAAGCAACAACTCCTATGTTTGTAGGATCTAATTTAGTAAAATGATTCCACTAAGTAAGAATAGTAAAGAGATAACACAAAAAATCTTTCACTTAACTTACTATCCAAATTTTATGGTTCTTAACTTATTGATAATGTACTTTATCTAACAGCTTTCGCTTAGTACCTACTAAAGTCAACATTTTGTTGTAATGAATTCCCTTGAGATTTTGGTTATCACCCTCTTTACTCACTCAACAAATCAGCTTAATTCTCATTTATCTATGAAGCTAAATGATTCAATTATACAAAGGGAAATCTTGGACCCTTTTCCACTTCAGCTCTCATAGCTATTCCTATTCCATCTTAAGCTCAGTAGCCTGCTATTTATAAGCCTTCACCTAGAAGTCCCAATGAAAGTTAGCTTCTTCATAGCACTTATCCAACCTTTAAGTTTTTGGACAAAATGTTCTATGTTGGCCCAAGAAAGTTAGTAACAACCTAACAGAATAGAGTTAGATTCCTACCCATCTTTTTTTATACCTCTTTAAGTGTTTCAAAACTTTACTACTTCAAACTCTTAATAACACTGAATTCCTTAAATTCTATTTCAAGTTGTTTGATCATGATAAAAGTTTTGACAAGTTAGAATTCTTTAAAGCACTTGCTTATTGTGAATAATGTAACAATACTTAACCAATATGCTAACAATCTCCCCTTTCGATACTTCGTAGCTCAACAATTTCTTCCTAACTTATTCTTAATGAAATGTATAACAAAAGATGTAAACATACTTCCAAATGCCACTTTTTCATTTATTTGATAGATTTACATCATTAATTATCTATACCTGTGTGCAACTGTTTTATTACAAGCTAAATGAAAAGTACAAAAATCACTGTTATCAACAATTACATTGAACACTTTTAGATCACTAACAAACTACAACGAGTTTTTCCTTTTCTTCAATTCCTACACACTTCAACAAAGCTCCAATAGGTAGCAAAATATCAAGTACATCCAAATTCTTCAAAATTAGAGGTTCATCAACTCAATCAACAAAATCAATCAGCAAGCATCAAGCATCATTACATAAACCACCTTATCACGTAGATATGGCATTGAATTGTAGTATTTTTTTACCTATCGTCACCCTTCCACTTTACATCCATTCTTCACCTTTGTGCCACCAATTTGCCAAAGGGCAAGAAAACGTGACAAGGCCTTTTCTAGTCATCTTGTTAAGGGACCAGCCTCATCAACTACTGGAGAGGTTGGCACATCCAATTGTGGTGGTATTTCTTCTTCAGTTCTTCGTAATGTAGCATGCAGGTTGGCAACCTTAGCTTAGCTTGTCTCCATTGTGTTTGTAATCCTGCAATCTATACATCCAAATTTCTTTAAGTAGTGGCTAAACTATTGATCACATCATGTATTTTCCCTTTAAACTCCTCTGTATAGATTTAGATTCCACTGGAGGTTGCCCATTGAAGGCGTCCACTTTGCCTAACTTCTTCAGGTATTGCAACACTTTCACCATTTTCCCAAGCTCCTTTTCTTTAAGTTGCACTTTGACATAGTTTGTTGAAGCAAAGTTGAAACTGGGCCAGGATGAGGAACACATCCACCTAAGTTAGATTCTACATGATTGACCATTTCTTTAAAGATCAATTGTCCCAAGTAAATTGGCTGCTTTGCCCTCAAGTTAGACAAGAAGGTTCCCATCCTCATAGTGACTAAAGTTGTGTTCTTGTTTAGCAACAGGTTTGCTATACCTATCTGGTATAACAAAAAGTATTTCAATGAAAGCGTAAAAGATAGAAGGGATGTCACACCTTAAGGCCATTTGAGCTATTTATAGCTGGTCAATGTGTGGGCCGTCTCATTAAAGTCTACCTCATGACCTGTGGGGTAGATGGAGTCAAAGCTTAACATGTCGTAGTGCAAAATCTTGTTGATAACTCTAGGTGAAACTTTCACCATCTACCCTCGTACATAGACTTTATGATATCACCTTAGAGTTCTCATCAACGACCTTACTCATCATATTAGAATAAAATTCACTAACCAAATTTAGAAAAAAACACATTAAACCTTGTAACTAAATGGATCAACCCAATATCCTCTAATACATAAGTAAACTCCTTTTAGCCTAAAGTTTTAGGGACAACTTTTTCAATAATGAAATGTTTATGATCAACATACTTGAATCTTTCAGTATTTTTAAAAGAATAAAACTCATGTGAATGTGCTTGTTGAATATCAAGGTCACCAACATCACTTTCCTTTTCCTTAGTATCATCTTTGAATTCAATCCTTCTTCTTAGTTATAATCTCTAGCTTATCTCAGGGATCTCAGCTTTCCATTTCTTTAAGGAGTAATTTCTATAGAAGGCAACTCAACAGATTTAGTTAGTTCAGCAATTGCAACTTCTTTCATCTCTCTCTCTTTGTTTTTCCTTTTTTTTTTTTTTTTTGCAAACCCAATTCTGGTTCTTTCTAAGTTGGTGATTCTTCTTCTACAGCTTGTTGTTTAGTAAAGGCTTCTTAGATAGGTATAATTGGGCCTCCTTCTTTAGATTATTCTTCATCTATTACAACATAATTTAACTTAAAGGTAACCACCTCCTTTGGTTCAACCTTTTTTTTGCCTTCCCTCATGGGCTTCCCCTTTCTTTACAGTTTTCTTACACTTGATTCAAGGTTTAGAGCTTAATTTTTCTTGTGTTGCCTCTGGTGGGTTCTCCTCATGAACATCTTAAACTGGCACCATTAGGAACACAACTTGTAGGGGCTCCGCCTCCATGGCTTCTTCTTGTATAGGGGCTTTCTATGGCAGTGAATTTTCCACAATTACTTCTAGTCGTTTAGTATCAACAACCATATATCTTTCTAGTGCTCTGGTCTCCTTTCTCATCATCCTTGTTTATAGACAGTGTTTTATTTTGTAATAGTGCTCAACATAGAATCAAGAATGTATAATATGACTATGGTCATATATGGTAGATATTGTATTTTTAATGCCTTCAAAATGATGGTTATAGAAGCATTTTTCAAAAATAAAAATATTTTTGAAATTAAGGAGATCAACGGCTAGTGTTGAGTACTGTACCATTTTCATTGTATGTCTGATAAGTTCTTTTTCCCCTTCATCATTCCTCGTTAGACCATGTAAACATACTAGAAAAAGGCCTACTTGGCATCTAAGATACTCAAACTTGGCTATATTTAGCTCCTTAGTAAAGATGTCTATTAGTTACCTGTTTATTGCAACATTGACATGAGCGCCAGGACGGAACACGGGCTAAGTGAAGGATTCAATGTGTAAGCTAATAAAGAAAAGTTTCAATGGTCTAAAAGGACACTTTTGCATGAGTTTTATGAAGCAATTTACATTTAGAGAGATTGCAGATGTCAAAGATGAGATCATAGATCAATCGAGTGCAACATGTAGGTGAAATGGCGCAAATCCATCATTAGATTGGCATCAGATCGATCTTAGTGTACTAGAATGAATCTTAGGAAGGATCTTAGAGTTTAGGATAGATCTTACAAGATCAAGATCGATTCCTCAGAAAACAAGATTGATTGCAAGGTCCACAATCATAATTTCAGAACCTCCCAAACATACTAGATTTACGATCGTCATGTGTCAAATCGACTCGAATCAATCTCAAACATATTAGATTGATCCAAGAAGGCTTAGATTGATCAAAATTATAGCTTGGAGCCCATGAATTGTATTATTGTTAAGTTTTCTTTCCAATTTTCACTCCTAGTTTTCCTAAAACTCCTATGGACGAATTTAGATGGCTTTTTAAGGGTTTTTAACATCATATAAAAGACTCTTGAATTTGAGTGTTTTTTCAATTCTTATGATTTCAAATTTCAAATCAAGTTATTCCAAGTGTTTCTTAGATTAATTTGTGATATATCAATGTAATTGTTGCATTCATGGGTTGTTCGTCGTGGTTTACACAAGCAAGTTGTCATTCGATTCTAGCATACATTGAATTCATATTATTTATACTCCTACACATGAGTCAATTGGCATCAGAGTTGGCTGTTTCGAATTCTAATCCAGACACTTGTCGAGTTACCAATTCCATCTAGTTTTCCTTTTCCTATTTTTCCTATTCTTTTTCCTGTCCTTGGTCTAGTAAAATAAGTCCTTTTGTTTGTTAATCCATACTAATTTGTTCTCTATTGGGTTGTGCTTGTGTGAATTTGAGGAGGAAAAAAATTAAAAAAATTCATTGGTGATTTTTGTGTTTTTTTTTTCTAGTAAATTTCTATTCCTTGTTTGGCCTCTGATTTTATGCGTGAAAAAAGATGAAAAAACAGGCAGCAAAAGAAAATAATAAAAAACTAGTGCCGAAATTGAGAAAAAAAAACAGAGAGAAAAAAATGTTATGATTTTTGTGTGAGCATTTGTTTTAGGAAGTTCCTTGGTTGGTGTAGAACATTGCAAAAGCAAAGAAAATCAAATTAGGAGTGATTTTGTAGAGTTTAGATTGATTAATTTTGTAAAAGCCACATGTAGGATCGATTGTACTACTTTATCCAGTCAAATACTTGTCCCGCTGTTAGTGCCCAGTCCGATCACAATGTGTCCGAGCGATCGCACTTGTTCCTAAGTCAATTGCAATTTTGTTTCTTACTCCAAATCTATCCACTTGTCCTTTGAATTGATCACCACCCTATTTTCTAGCTAGGATTGATCCAATTGCATTTAAATCAACCCGTCAACCTATTTTTTAGTCTCAAATTGATCTATTTGCGTCAAGATTGATCTCGTACCCCAAAATTTGGTCCTTACACATACTTGCACACTATTTGGAGATACGTTACTTGAATTTTTGGGGACTTTTTAGAATTCCACAAGGTGGATACAAAATTTAAGTTGGTAAGTGCATGGGTGTGTGTTTATTAGGTGTGAGACACAAGTGAGGCAAAAGAAAAATGAATTACATCTTGTAAGGTGAGAGGACACCTACACACACACATGTTCCTTGCACTATATATTACATATTTTTAGGATATCTAGAGACAATGCATCTACATGAGATAGTTGTCAGAGATGTTGGCTAGCATCAACCAACAGTTGGATAATTCAGAGGATTCACATGCCACTGGACCAAGTACTCCATTACCTCATGGGAGTTGTGGTAAAAAGGAGTCGAGGTATGGATTAGGTGAAGCTACACATCAAAATAGATGAAGAAGGCATGAGTTAATGATGAATTTGATTATTATGATAGAATTGATGACTTTCCTAGGAGGTGTACATTGAAACATCATGAGGATGATGGTGAGTCTTCAAGGATTCCATATTCCACCATTCGTAGGACGAGCTAACTTAGATGCATATTTGGCACATGAAAGGAAGGTAGAAGAAGCATTTGATTCTCATCCATGTTTGGAGGCATGCAAGGTAAAATTAGCTACCCATTCTTTTATAGAATATGCTATATATTGGTGAAATGAATTTATGTACAGTAAGAGGAGTTATAGAGGGAATCAAGCCATCACATGAAAGGAATTAAAGAATGTAATGAGAAATTAGTATGTTCCATATTCCATATAGCGTGAGTTCTATGATAGGCTAGATAATTTAACTTAAGATAGTTAAATGTGAAAAAAATATTATGATGAGTTAAGATATGCTATGGGAAGGGCTAATGTTGATGAGGGTGTTGAAGAAACAATGAATAGGTTCCTTAAGGGGTTAGATGGCAACATTGTGGAGATTGTAAAGTGTCATAGTTATGAGTGTATTAGGGGCATGGTGAGGGGGCTACCAAAACTAAGCATAAGCTCAAGAGGAGGGTTGCCAGAAGATCTACACAGTATGGCCTTAATATGGATGTTGATAGGAGGTCTATGCAACATGACACCCATACGACTGAAGATAAGGGAATCTTCAAAGAGTTTACCATCGACATTACATCTATACCACACACGTGAGGTAAATCATGCACAATCCTATTCGAATAATTGCAGTGTTTGTAATATTTTAGTCCATGAGACAAATGAGCCAAAGTTGGATTGTCAATCATTGAGTCATGCAATCTTGATAAAGATGGGACCGTAGATGATGTCGTTGTGGAGGGAGAAGTTTATAAAGTTAAAGATGTGTTGGATTTTGATGATGAGGTCAACAGTAAAGATATTGTAGATATGGTGTTGATAAAAAATGGGAGTGGAGAAGACACACCAAGTGAAGAAGTCAAGGGAGTGAGATTGATTGAACATGGAGATAAGGCATTGAGTGAAGATACATCTACATCATCCATGAGATAGAATGATTGCAGCCATTAGTCTAAGCACAAGGCGCTTTTTGTTATTGTCTAGAAACTATACCTGGGCCTAAGATGGGGTGTTTTTTGTAGATTTATTACCTCTTATTCTTGAGCTGAGGGGCTTTTATAAGAGTATCTTTCTACCCCCTTGGTGGGGGACTTGTAAGATTATTTCTCATTCACTAGGTTGGGTTTTTGTATCAGCCTTCATGGCCTCATAATGGAAAGACCGACTTCGCTTCTTTTTCTAGCTTGTTATTTACACTTTAGTATGCTATTATTGCATGCTATCTTTTCATTTTCTTTATCTTTTCATCTCCTTTACATTTAATGCATGCAATGCCATCAATTGAATATCTCAAAGCCATCTCACTACTATACATAACCTAATCCCCTATTTCCATCTCCATTTGGCGGGCTTATATTTTTTATAAGTATGGCACAAATCCCTTCCTTCTTCTTTTGTGTGTGTGTGTGTATATATATATATGTCAAAGTTCCCTTATTCTTGCCATTTCTTCTCTTTGCCTCTTTGTTTTCAAAGTCTTCTTGTTTCCAAAGCTTTCAACCTTCTTGCCTATTCTAATTTTCTTTTCAGGTATTACATTCTCCTTTTAATCATGATAGAAACTCCCTATTACCTTTGTTTCTTAAGCAATTGCTACACTTGCTCAGTTGCCCAATTGTTGTGTACATATAAAATTCTTTCTTCTTTCTATGGTGTAATCCTTAGGTCTTTAGATCACCTCTGCTATCCTCTTAAAGATTTTATTCTTATTTTGTTTGCCTAACTGGGATTTAGACTTGTTTTTCCTATTCCCACCATTTACTACCAAATAGGAGACCATTTTAAGATTCTTCTTATCCAGCTTACCCCTAATGCTGTTTGTACGATGGCTGGGTTCATCATTTTACGTAATGAGGTCCAAATCCTGTGAGTGGCTAACATATTTGGGCTTCTTTGCACTATTAAATCTTCTGAGTCTAGGTGTTTTATTTCACATCTCAAGCTAACACCAAATGCTGTGAGGATACTCCTTCTAACAACAACAAAATTTGGAAGAATGAGTTATTTTATATTAAAAGTCCTCACCCTTGGGGTTTCCCAATCATTTGGTTAGTCTCTGTTCATAAGATTAAATTTCATAACATTGCCATTCCCTTTGCTACCTTAAAGTCACAAGTTTTCTTTCCATACTGGCTTTTTCTACGTCCTACTATTTATTTTATATCTTTTCACTTATTTCCAATAGACACGATGTTGAGAAAACTGCTATGGTCTAAGATCAATAAGTAGGAATAGGAGCTTGCCGATTTAGTGGTCTAAAAAAGGCATCGCTTGGCTTAAGGGGCTGGCTTGTCCTAAGCTGGTCAAAGGACTAGTGCATCTTCGACTACCAACTACCCCTTTACTTCTCAAGCAACCCAGCTCCACCATTACTAGCTACCAATCCAACCCGTGAAGCACCAATTAAGTCCAAGCTAGGAAGCTCCTTTTCAAAGATCAGCTTCTCATGAAAAGGTGCTTCCTCTACTACAACCCCCTTCATCTCCTCCTCAATTTGTTTGTACAAGTGAGGACTCTTCTTTTACACCTCTCTAACTCATTTTCTGACTTCAGCAATCAGTTCCTGCTTTAAGCTCTCTCCTTTCCAGCAATGCTAGGCTTTGAGTTCCCAACTCTTCTTGCTGGGAGGTCTATTATTGGAAATGCTAGGCTAGCTTAAGATTTTATACTAAAGAGCTTGACTTCTTAAGATCAGAATCACTAAAGGGATAGGGAACGAGGAGGTGCTGAACCATTGCATTCAAGACTAGAGATTGGTTAAGCTTTTCTCTCTTTTTTTTTATTCTTTTCTTTTTTACTAAGGATGCTTTATCCTTCTTTCTTGCTAACTTCCCTTTTCTCCCTTTAAGGTATTATCTATCCCAGTGAAGTGTTCAGTCACCAGGGAGGCTAGGACCAACAGCTTATTCAATAACTACAAGCCTGTATTTCACCTCTAAAGTCTGATAAATCACCTATCCAACACCAGTGTCATGTTGTAGAGACCAAGTGCCTTGAACCCTAGGAACAAGAAAAAATTACTGCCACTAAGGTGGCCTCTCTTGAAGCTAAGGTCCAGTGGCTTCGTCATGAGAACCAAAGCCTTACATAAGGTTTCTCTGCTGTTGTGAAATCTACCCATTCCAACACCCTAGCTGAGTATCCCTAAACTATGGAGGGCTAGGCTTATTTCGTTAAGTACTTGGACGAGCGACTAGAATCTTGGACATAATCTACAGAGTATTAACTAGAGGATGATTATAAAGCAACTCAGTATTGCCTCTGTGGCTTTGATAGTTATTTTCGACATCCAGTTGACTTGGATTTTTCAAAAAAGGATACTGACTTGTAAAAGATAGATAAGGGTGTTGGTGATGAAACTATGCCCAAAGAGGGGTTTCCGGATCATAGAAAGGGTCCTTTAATTAGGAACTAGGTTCTATCTACTGGAAATTAGGTTTCTGCTACTCCTCCCAATGTCCAAATATCTAATCTTCCGGCTAACCCCTTATTGAAGGACTCCCTGCTTAGGATCATCAAACTTTGCCATTGGCAAGAGATTGTATTTTCTTTTCCTTTTTAAAATAATGCAATATTATTTTTTTAATGGTTGTTTATCATTATTATAATAATGCAATGTTCATTATTATTATTATTTTGGACGTCGTTCAATTTCTTTTTGGATGAGCATATTTTAGCATCATCCTTGTGGGGCCTAATGCGGCCCTTTTTGGTGGGAATGTCTAGGTTCCAACTCTTATTTTGGGACCTAGATTAGTCCTTTATGGTGGGTTCATATTAACTCCATTCCTTACTTTGGTGCCTAGTTTGACCCTCTTGGGTGGGCATATTTTAACTCCACTCTTGATGATGCACTAATGTTTCGTTAATCTAATTTTTATATAAAGAATTTTTCAAGTTGTTCATATTCTAAGCTTAAGGTAAAGGTTTTCCACTCATAGTTTTCAACATGTAGCTTCCTCTAAGTATAACTTCTCTAACCCTAAATAGCCTTTCCCACTTAGGATCCATTTTTCCTACCAAGTGGACTACCTTAGCCTTTTGAAGGACCAATCCCTTTTGTTCAAACTCCTTATCTTCATGGCTTGATTGAATAGGGTAACTATCCTTTGCTCACATTTGAGATTCCTTAAATGAGCCATCTCCCATTATTCTTCTTGCATTTCTATTTCTTTAGTCAAGATTTTCTTGTTTTGATCTATCTTTTTGGCCATGACTCTCTATAATTATTCTCTTATTTCTACTAGAATCATAGCCTTCATTCCTTAGACTAAGTTGTAAGGACTTTCTCCTATTACTGTTAAAGGATTAGTTCGGCATGCCTACAGTATTCTAGGTAACTCATTTACCTAGTTACCCTAGGCTCCTTCTACCATTGCTTTAATTGCCCTTACTATGTTTTCGTTTGCCACATCTACCTATCCATTGGTCTGAGGTTGAGCAACTGAGTTAAACATTTGTTATATTTTCATCTCCTTACAATATTCTTGAATTGTTTTCCCTTGAAATTATCTACCATTGTCAAATATCAACTCCCTAGGTAGCCCATATCTGCATACTATATTTTCCACAAGAACTTCATTACTTCACTTTCTGATATCCAATCTAGTGCCTTATCCACAACAACAATCATGAATTTCATTTATCTTAGGCTTGTTGGAAAAGGCCTAACTATGTCTATGCCTCACCTAGCAAAAGGGATTGGAGTTATCATTACTTTCATTTCTTGGGCCAATTTGGTTGTATAATTATCATGTTGTTAGTACTTTTTATATGCCTTTACCATCTTGATAGTATTTTCTCTCATTGTGGGCCGTTATAGCATGCTCTAACCACTTTCTTAGATAAACCTACCCCACCCATATGTGATCCACAACACCCATCATTGTTGAGGCACTTGAGTAATGGTTGAGCGTATGCCCTCTCATGTAAGTTTTCTTCTATCAACAAGAATTAGTTTGCCCTTAATTCCATTTTTTGATCCACGTGCTTTCCTTTTAAGCAATAGACTATGGGGGTCCTCTATGCATTCAAGTTGTCCTTAATCTATACTATCATATCTGCCTCTGCTAACTTAATGTCTCGACATGAGATTACTTCAATAGTAGCTACCAATTAAGCTAATTTATTAGCTTTGCTATTTACTTCCCTCAGTATCTATAGTATCTAGAATTTAACCATGGCCTTAATCAACTATTTGGCTTTTTCTAACTACATTCTCATGCCTTCCTCTTTTGCTTTAAATTCTCCTAAGTATTACTTGACCACTAACTAAGAATCTAAAAAAAATGTGTGCTCGCTTTACTCATAGTCTTGCTACTATCCTTAATCCTAAAATTAGTGCCTCATATTTCGCTTTATAATTTGAAACCTTGAAGTCTAGCTACAAGGCATATTCTAGCTCATCTCCTTCTAGACTAATAAGTACTACACCTATCCTACTACTCGCCTATGTAACTAAGTCGTCTACATATATAATCTAGGTCAGTGGGACTTCTTCTTCTTGCAGCTCTACTATAAAGTTAGCTAGGGCCTATTCTTTGACTGACTTCCTTAGTACATAAGATATCTCAAGCTCTCCTAATTCTACCACCCATTTAACTATCCTCGCTATTGCCTTATTTTTTTGCATATTTGTTTGAGTGGGTGTTTCATAAGAACAATAATGCGATGTCTTAAGAAATATGCTTATAGCCTTCAAGCAATATTCACAAGCTCTAATATAAGCTTTTTGACTTCTGAATACCTTAGTTTAGGTCTCAATAGTACCTTACTAACATAACACACTGATAACTGTGCTCTTTGTACTTGTTTTACCACTTTCGAGCTTCCTACCTCCTTGGATACTTGCCAAATACACATATAATCTCTCCCCTACTTCTGCTTAACAACTAGGTGCAATTTGGTGCCAAGTATTTTTTTTAGCTATTGAAAGAATTTTTTTTCACATTGATCCATCTATTCAAATATTTGAGGCCTCTTTAATAACTGTAGGAAAGATAAACTTTTATCCTCTACCTTTGAAATAAAGAAACTAAGGGCTACCAAACACCCAGCTAATTTTTGGACTTCTTTATATTTTTAGGTGAGGACATCTTTTGAATTGCTTCTACAATTTTTGGGTTAACTTCTATTCCTTTTTGTGAAACAACGTACCTTTTGAAGGGTTGAGCTTCAGCTTGAACCTTTTAATAGTCTGACAGGTCTCCTATAAATCTTGGATATGCTCTTTTTTTAGACAGATCTTACCAACATATCATCCACATGGACTTCCTTGTTGCTCGCCCCTTTCTCTTTCTCAACCTTTTCCATGGTTCCCCAGCTAATATCATGCTTATGAAAACCTTCTTTGGTATTTCCCTTCTTGCATTTTTCCTCTTCCCTCATTTGCTTGTTCTCCTTTTCTAACAAACTCTTGTAGTTGTTTTTTCTTTATCAAACTTTCAATTTATGCTCTCAGATTAACATTACCTTTTGTATTATGCTCATATTCATTGTGGAATTTGCAAAACCAAGCTTGTTTTGAATTTTTTTTAATGTAGTGTAGCATTCCTTTAGCCATTTTAGCATGTCAGTGTGCTATATCAAAGTCAGTACTTATTCTCTGCTAACCCGCAAAGTAATAAAACTAAAGGACTTGGGCTTTCCAATTAGACGAGCATTTGGGGTTAATGATGGCATCTTCATTCTTCTTGAAATTTTTATAGACTTTATACCTTCTAACCTTTCTTTCCATGCTTCCTCTATTAATATATATTTTTTTAATTTGACCAAGGATTCATCAGAATCCTTAGCCAACCTCTTGACTAATGATTTGAAAAAATCCCCTTGTCTCAACCCTTATGCAAAAGCAATAGCTAAAACTTCTTATGTAGCTGGGGGGTGTTTCCAAGCCTACCCTAGATAACTGCTTCACATATTCTCTTAAGGCTCTTCATTTTCTTTCATCATATTGAATAGTGACATGGGGCTTCATTCGTATCTCTTATAACTACCAAACTGATGTAAAAACAAGCAAGCAAAATCATCAACATTACGTATGATTCCAGTTGGCAACTAATTGAACCATCTTATGCTAACCACCCTAAAGTCATTAAGAAGACCTTACACTTGGTCCCATTAGAGTACTGATACAAGAGTGCCTAGCATTTAAATTTTTCCAAGTGTTCCATGTGATTAGAGCCTCCATTGTATTTAGGGATATTCATTAGCTTGAAGTTTTTAGGCAAGAGGTCTATCAGGATGTATTCTGTAAACGAAAAGCTCTCCCTAGGTTTTACCTCAATCTTTTTCATTTCTTCTGTAAACGAAAAGCTCTCCCTAGGCAAGAGGTCTATCAGGATGTATTTCTTCATTTCCACTAATATATACTAGTAATCTTTCTCCCTATTTTATAGATGGCACAATCTCCCTCTACTCACCTTTTTCGCTCTACTAGCTATAACCAAGCAGTTGACCTCATTCTCGAATTTTCTCTTCCCCTCTCGTTGCTGCTTTTTAAGGGCTAAAGTCACTATCGCCTCCACTATTTCATTTAAATATTCAGGCGATATCTAGATTAGCCTAAGCTTCTCGGGTCTGGACTCTTGAAACCTCAATACTCTCACCAATTGTGCTTTTGGGAATGGCACAACATCTAATTGTTCCTCATTTCTTGTAGAAGCTCCTACCTATTTTATCTTCCCTAAAACCTCTCAACTCTTATTTCCTACATACGGCCCTAATGGTGACATCACACACTTGGCATACAAGTGATGTCAACCTTTCCTCTCTTTCTACCACTAACTATTTTATTTCTAATCAACTTGTTCTTTCAACTCTACAGAGTTGATAATTTATACAGTGGCAATTAATGCAGCCATGCAAATCTCAGAAGTCATGAATGGCCATACTTCTACTTCGTAAGTTATATTCCCAATAAATATAATTATATCTTTTCTCATCTTTTACACATTTCAACTATATTTAGAACCTTACACACTTGGTTGAAAAAATGTTGACATTCTATGGCCTTTCAACCAACATCTACACATCATTCATTTGGAATTGATTGAACTTTTCTTGTGACACCATTACCAATGTTCATCCTCAAGTGCCTTTTCCACATTCTTTGGCTCAACCATGGAAATAAAAACAAGAATAACCAACTAAGTCATGGTAATTTATCTTTGGTACCCCTTGTTTTTCATTAATCATTCATATCTCCAATAATGGCTTCCAAGGGATGAAGTTTGTTAATCCTTAATGAGAGCTCATGTTCAGAGATTTGCTTCTGTTAGACTTGTTCTACTAGTGTTGGGCCATTTGTTGTAACATCTTATTCTATCTTCTATTTACTATTGCCAATTGGCTGATCATTTTGATCATCATCTTCATTTCGATCTAGTTAGGTGACTGATTCATTTGAGTCTTCACTTATATCTATTACCACATTCATAGTCTCTATGACCTTCATGGTTATGCCTTGCTTGTATTCAAATATCCTAATTTATCATGTAACATGTTGTACCAATTGCTTCAACTTATCATCGTACTCATTAACTTTGCAATACACATACTTTTAGCCATTTCCTGGATTATATGATTCTTTTACTCCATCATTTCACTTTGTTACGGCCTCTCAGGGGATGAATATTCATGTTAGATGACATGTTAGGAACAATAGTCATCAAAGTGTTGGTTTTTAAACTCTTTACCATGGTTTGTCTAAATCCTCACAATTCCTTCAATAACCTTTTCTTTTTCTTTTCCCAACTGAGTGCATAGCCTTTTGAAGGCTTGAAAGGTCTCTAATTTCTCTTTTAAAAAATCTACCCATGTAAAACTTGAATAATCATTAACACAGACAAAAATGTACCATTTACCTCTAAGATTAGTAATTAGGCCCATATAAAGTAGCTCAAAAATTCTTGAAATGGTCAGCTTTTAGAATGCTTTATGTGATAACTCTCATTGTTTTCCCAATTGGCAGTGTCCATGAACATTTGATATTAGTTCTATCAATTTTCAATTCACAAACAACTTCAATCTTTGAAATTTTCAAAAAGTGTTGATAGTTGATGTGTCCAAGCCTCCTTTACCATTTTCCACTTTCTTCAATGTTAGACTTTAGACGGGTTATGGTACTGCTCATGGTATAGCAGTTTTTGTCTTACTTGTTGCTAACAACTACACAACAATTATCTTTATTATATCCCTAGCACTGATCTTTGGTGAATTGTATGAACAAGTCTTGATCATAAAGTTGATTGATGCTTAATAAGTTAGCTTTGAGTCCATCAACATGTAGAACACTCCTCAATCTTGGTAGAGTGTCATTTCCAATCACACAACATTTTTTTCTATCATTGAATGTCACATGTTCACCTAAAACATTCTCGTAATTGGATAGACACTCCTTGTCACCTATCATATGTTTAGAACAACTACGATCAAAATACCATGTATCATTTAAACAAGCCCTTAGTGAGGTATATGATATAAGTCTCTTTGTTTGTGACTTTTGAACCCAGTCACTTCTAATTAGTACATTGTTCTTTTAAGTGTTGCCAACATAGTTGTCAACTTATCCTCTATATTGCATGTGTCTTTATAGTGAGAAGCATCAATTTATTTGAAACCCCACTTTACAACAAAAATTGCTAAGATTATTACCTTTCTGCTTGTTCCTTCAACCAATTTGACTCCATATTGTCTTCTTGTTGTTGGGAACATTTGGTTCAATAACTAGAATATGTTCATTAACAAATTTGATATGCTACTTTTTTGAACTTCCTATTGCTGTAACCTGTCTATAACCTATTCATATATGATTTGATGCTAACTTTGCTACTGGTAATACACCTTTCAACTTCATTTTCCCATATTTAATTTTTCGAAGTTGAATTAGCCTCACAATATAGTTTATCAAACTTTTTGAACTTAAACCTCAATTTTGAACACTTGTCATTTAAATACGCACTCAATTATTTAAGAGATTTTACCTTTTCTTTTAATGCATAATTTTCAATTTATCACAAGCCAACTAGTAATTAGGGTATAATTCATTATCAACAACACTATTGTCATAACAACTATAGATTGTTGTAACATGAGTCATAACATGTTTTTGTTTTACACTTACTAAGTTGAAAAGTAACCAAATTTCTTATTTGTTTAGCCTCACCATTAGATTCTTCTAAACCATCTTCACTCCAATCAGACTTTATGGACTTGCCTTATTTCTTGAGTGTATTTGCGCATTCCGTCAGAATGTAATTGAAGCCCTTGCACTCATGACAATGCACACCCTTTTTCTCAAGTTCACCTTTTTCACATTTTTTAAATTTCTTCTTTTGATATATGGAAGGGTTTTTAGATGTGTTACCTGTTTTTTTTTTTTTAATTATCTGAAGTTTGGCTTCTTTTTGCTAAGTAGCTTTTTCAACTTCCTTATCAGGTTAGCTGTGTTATCATCTTCATCATCACTTTGTTTGTCACTGCAAAAGGCAAGTTCCTTTCCTTAGGTTCATTTCATGCGCTCCATGTGAGCCCATAAGCTCATCCAAGAGTAGGATGTCCACATTTTCTGCTTTTTCTATTGCAACTACTTTAGGGGTGAATCTTTCAAGAAAAGATATCAAAATTTTCCAAATGAGTTTTGCCTCAGAATACTTCTTAGTTTAGGTTGGAAATGTGTCTCAACTTGCCATTAAACTCTGTTGTGGTTACATTTCACCATCTTCAGTGTTTCAAACTATATTACCAATATCTAGAACTTTGAAAACTTGACAGCACTAGTTCCTTTATGGACATTTTGCAGGATGTCCAAAGCTGCCTCGGTCATTTCACATGTTGATATGTGCTACTCTTCATCTACACCTATAAACATTGCATTAATAGCTTTAGAATTGCCTAATGTCGCCTTCTCCTCTTCAATGATCTAGGTCTTTACCTCCTTTGAAACTTAAATTCCTTCATCAATTATGACAGTGGGCAAATTCTAACCATGCTCAATGGTGTACCATACTTTCTTGTCCAATGATTTAATAAATTCCTTCATTCATATATTCTAATATGGGTAATTAGTTCCATTACAAAGCAAAGGTCTTGTTACAATAGCTCCTTTCGTAGTACTCATTTTCAACCCTTCAAGATCTTACTTACATTGACAAACGAAGCAAACTTGATAAACTAGGCTCTAGTACCATTGATTAGGTTGGGTTGATTGTTAACAACACACCCACAAGTGTTACAATGAGTGTTAGGAATGCAATACATAACCAAAAAAAAAAAAAGTAAAAATGAGACACATAATCATTGACATAGTTAGGAACAACAACTCCTACATTTACGAGGCCTAACCCAATGAAATGCTTTCACTAAGCAAGAATAGTAAAGAGAACACTAAAAATCTCTCATTCAAATCGTTTCCCTAATCTCAATGTTCCTGACTTGTTGACAACATATTTTACATAAAAATGTTTACCTATTACCTACTAGGGTTAACATTCCATCATAGGAAGCTCCCTTAATCTTTTGTTTAATACCCTATTTACTCATTCAACAAATCAGCTCAATTCTCATTCAGATCTTAAGATCAATGACTCCATTACAAAAAGGAAAGTCTCAAACTCTTTTTGACTCTAACTCTCTTAACTATTCTCTTATTCTATCCAAAGCTCAATGGCCTCCTATTTATTAGTATTCACCTGGAAGTCCTAATGAAAGTCAGCTTCCACATAACACTTATCTAGGCTTCGAGTTTTTAGAAAAAAAAGTTCTTTGTTGGCCTAAGAAAGTAGGCAAAAACCCAACATAACATAGCTAGATTCCTATGCATCTTTATCTAAGCCTCTGACGTGTTTCAAGATTCTTTTACTATAAACTCTTGATAACATCAAATTCCTTGGATGCTGTTTCAAGTTGTTTGATCATGATAAAAGTCTTGGTAAGTTAATATTCTTTTAAGTATGTGCTTGTTTTGAATAATGTGTCAACACTTAGCCAACGTGATAACAAAAGCATCTATTTTGAAAGTTGTTAATAGGGAAATTAGACCATTACAAATGTCATTTGCACTATTTTAGTTTCTATATTAGTGAAAAAGGAAGCATGAGTTACATGAAACCCTATACAGATGCACATAAAAACAAGAAGCATACAATTACAAAGGGATAAGATATAAGTCAAGTTCCCATAGGAACGCCTCCCAAGTCCCAAATGTATGTTGCTACCTTCGCCACATTTAGAGGAATTATAAAATTTTGGAAAATTTTGAATAGAATGACACACTGACTATGGCTAAGAGCTCACCTGTTAAATGTAGAAATAAATGATGAATGAATCCAAATCTCCTTAAAAAAATAGCTAAACTCCAATAGTGATAGCTATGGAGATTTGAATCATAGCACCCCCACCCAAAAAAAAAAAAAACAAGAATTTTAACTTTAGTGATTATAGTGAAACTAATCATGGAGATTTCAGCACAACTTATCATGGAGATTGTTGAGTTGCTTTTACAATTAATGTTCAAACTTATGCTAGAACAATTATTATCACAAACTCACATATATAGTAAACAAATAAAAGATACCAAGAGTTTGTTTACACATTTTAAAGACAACCCTCCTACATTTGTGAGGTGACACTTAGAAATTTCCACTAAGAAAAGATTCAACAAATGTTAAGACAACTAACACAAAATAGTACAAAAATGCTTACCTAATCCAAACTCTCTTTGAAACCAACTTGTTAACATGTTTATGACTTAGCTTCCTTAGGCAACAAGTCCACTTACCTCCAATTACCAAGACTTCCTCTTGGTTCTAACTACTAGCATTGATCACTGAGTTTTTCTCTCTAAGGAGTGTTTTTTCACTTGATCAATAGAGTAGTTTTGTGGATGAAAGGAAACTTTAGCAATGCAGTTGGCCTCTTTAATTTCTTCCTTGTTGAAGTTGTTGACAATAAAAATTACTTTGAACTCTTGCAAAATAATTACTCAAACTTAAGTCACTCGATCAATAAAAAGAGTTCTCTCGAAGATGTATATTTTCTCTCAATGCAATACTTATATGTTCCATGCCACTAGCCATCTAAAATCATCCATCCTTGTAGCCTAGAAGGTAGTAACAAGTTCCCATGAAATCTAACTTAATATCCAAAATATTCAAATATGTTTTTTATAATGTTGGGAGATCTGGTGCAACATGTTAGGGATTTCCTTCCTTCCTTGATTTTCAACAAATTAGCAATATTTTCTAGCTAAAATGATCTTCAAATCATCTATAAATCTTCCCTTGAATGGCTAGATAGGATTATATAGTAATATGTTAAGATATAGTCAAATAGAAGATCTGTTTATAATTAACTCTGATTAGTTAAGTCAACAAAATATTGCAAACAGATTAGTAATCCAACTAATTATAATTAATTCCAATTAGTAATCCAATTAATTATGATTTGATATAATCTCTTCAAATCAACTCCAATTGGTTAAGTCAACAAAATATCATCATATTTAGAAAGGAAAGAATTTGATAAAATCAGTACAGCAATTCTGATAGATTTATAGTAAAACCTATTACAAAATCTATTAGGACACATTATAGAAATTCTAGAATTCCCTTACAAATTCAATCTGTCATGTCATGGCCACATTAGAGTTCATGTCAAGCATAATGAAACAACTTAATCAATGCACACATGACACTAACATTCTTCTCTTTTGTCATTATTGAGCACAACACTAAGGCAAGATAAGAAAACCAAGTAATAATATCATGGTCGTAAGAAATCAATCACAAACTACCAATTTTTATTTATTCTTGTTGAAGTTAAAAAGTTAAGATACATGTTGGAACCTGTCTTGCAACTATGTAGTACTGGAACTTAACAGAGTTTCAATAGGACTAGTGAGCAATATCAAATAGCTTTAGAATGTAAGAAATCTTTAGAAAAAGAAATCTATAGTAGTAGTCAGAAGCAATCAAGAAAGTCATAATAGAAATCCATAGTAGAGCAAATCAAGCATTAATTTGAGCAGCCATCATTTGAAGTCCTACTCCCCCTTAATATCACCTCACCAAATCAATCACTCCCCCTTCATGACACCTTACCAAATCGCTCAAAGTAAGGGCAATAATCAAAGGAATGCTATCATTATCAAATTTTGCTCTAAACAGTACAAGTGTAACCGCGTCAACATGGATGCTTGAGGGTCTAGCTTTAGAATTATGTGTTTCAACAAATATTAGAATAATGGGTAGAACAAATCACAAAATCTAATGTACTCATTCAATTGGAACTTTTTGCTTATAGCTATGGAATTTGGTGCTCCAAATCTTTAGAGAGAAATCAAATTATCAAGCATTTGCTCCAAATGCAACAGATTAGATACAAGTATTTCTATAGTAGGTGAAGCCAGTGAAGCTCCCTTCAAACCATTTACCATTCCAGTTTTAAAACCTTTGGAGTGCCTCTCATGAAAACCTTCTAACATAATTCGTTGCTTTAATCTTCTCCTCCAAATAGTAAATGAAGTCTCCCCATAAATCTTTGCCAAAGCTCTTGATTTTGCAAGTATTTCAACATTTGTTTCATTGTCAATGACGGTGTTTCAAATATTGGTGGATCAGTAGTAGCAATTATTGGAACATGTGGTCCAAATTCTACAAGTACTTTAACTTCTAGTTAATCTTACAAATGATTCATACTCAACCAATCTATCTAGGCAATTTTTTGTGACAAAGGGACATCATGATTAAATTTTTTAGTGTTGCTTGAAGAAGAACTTCTATAGTTTTTCTCAAGAAAATGTTTAGGACTCTCAAGAAAATAGTATTATTGAGATTTGAAATAATGAAAAACATACCCCTCTTTATAGCCATTTTCTACTTTACTAATATAAGAAATGTTGTAACAATACCTAGAACATAATCTCAAAGATCATCCAGAATATGGAAGATTGAATTTTGATTTGATCTTGCTATTGTAACATTGTAAGGTCAGTAATAGGTGCATCAGAAATTCAAAGTTTCCTAATAACTTTTAAACTCCCTCTTGCCACGTCATCCACTTCTACCACCAAAAATTGAAAATCATCCAATAGCTATGATGTTTTGCTCCTCTCATATTCCTTCTTTTCCTTTTTGATTTCTTTCTTAATATAAAACTATTTATAGAAAAATAATATACAAAAAAAAAAATGAATGAAAACAAAGATAACACTTCTATTAGGTTGGGAGGAGTCTATTACACTCTCCATCATCTCAGTATTTCGGTATGTTGAACATATTCTATCATAACAACCTTTTTAAATGTATGCAATAATCATATCCTGCCAACTTCTAATAGTCAATCCTTTAAATGTTTCGAGTTCGCTACTCATCAGTCAAACTTCCATTAATAGTTTCTATAAGGAATTCCATTTATCTTTAGAAGAGAATTGAAGAATTTCAACATCATATTTTGAATTCGCAATAGTTGTTCCATCATGTGTTAGAATAGCTAGTAGCTTAACTTTGCTTTGTCTAGTATTCTGCTCTACTGGTTTTTTCTATGGTTTGACTTCTTCCTTTGACATCTTGACCTATATTCACCTAAAGTAGGTCTATTTTGAATAGGCTTGCCTTCTTTCCATCATGTGTTTTCAACAACTAATAGCAAGAAAAATAGCAACCACAATAATGTTAATATGTACAAGTAGAACTTTTCTTTAGCTTCTCAATAGATGATTTTTTGTCTATTGTTCTATATAATAATGTAGCATTTAGAGGAATAGGTTTGGTCTCCCTAAAAAATTGCATTGCTTGGCTCTAAATTAACTTAAACTAACATGACCTATATACCTAAGCCCATGATGATCTCTAGGCAACTTGCCCATGGTAAGGATGTCCTCCAATTTTGCATTTCTAGTGTTGAGCTTATTAAATATTGCAATAGACTATTCTATTTCATGCTATAACTTCTAGTAGGACATATCCAAATTATGAAAATCGTCAAACAATTCGACATGTCAGGCATGCACTTTATCTCTTTCCTTCTGCCTCATTCTTCAGTTTTAACTTCTTATTGCTATTGTGGGTGGTAGAAAACTTCTTTACTAACATCTGGTTGATTTTTAGTAGCTTTTCATTAGAAACCTCATCACTTCTTTCGCTATTGTAATCAAAATAACAAATGTTACAAGAGATGTTATAGCATCAACTATAACAATACTCTTATTTTTTCGTCAAATTAAGTTGAACGCCATGTGGCTATTGGTGTGTTCATCAATCCTCTTCATAGATCTCTTCAAGTTCATCATCTCGTGATGTAATGTCTAGGAATTTTCCTTGCTTCTTTCAAGTGTTAACACATTCTAATTGAATGTTTTCATAACCATTGCATTCCCAACATTTGATCCCATTTCCAACCTCGACACTTTAAGATTTTATGGCTTTCTCTTATCCCTTTTAGAGATTTCCTTTCAAGATTATTGTTGTTGGGTATGTTGAAACATTTCTTATTTCTTCTCAACATTTTTGTGAATCTTCTAATCAAGCTTATTATTTCATCCTCAACATCTTCTTACTTCTCTTCATGGCCATCATAGTTATAACTGATAGTAAATGATTGTAGTGCCATTCATTTCTCCTTTTTTTCCCATGTAAAGCTCGTTATAGGCCTGTAGTGACCCCATCAATTCTTTTAGCCACATAGTCACAACATCTCTTGTTTCTTTGAATGCAACAACCCTTGGAGCGAAACACTTAGTCAACGAGCTCATCGCTTTTCTTACTAGCTTCATCTCGAAGTATATTTTGCCCAACGGATGTGGCCTAATTAGTGATATTCCTCAGTTTTGTGTCCAAGACCACTAGGGTTGTCTCATTATCTATTCAAAGATTCTTCAAACTAGGATGCTAGAATTTGAAGTTTAGACGTGCACTAAATTTGTACCTTTGTGCACATTTTGTAAAATCCCCCAGGCTTCTCTTGTTGAATCACATGTTGCAACAAGTTTAAACTATTCTTTTTCAACACCTATAAAGATTGTATTCATAGTGCAATAATTTCCAAGTGCTGCCCTTTATTTGCTTGGGATCCATAACTTGACATCTTTTCGAACAATTGGGCCATCTACTTCATGTGTTGGTGGCAGCCATCCATCTTCGAAGCCAATCCATTCCTTTTCATTCAAGGATTTAATGAAAACTCTCATTCTAACATTTCAATATGGGTAGTTTGGCCCATCCAAGAGGGAAGGATGTGAAACGAATGCTCTTCTTTGGTGTTCATCTTATCAACCAACTATTATGGATCTCAACCACTTGAAAACACAAGCCCACTTGGGTGATAAGGCTTTGTGCAGTAGAAAGTAAAAGGGACACTAAGAGTTTGTTTATGGAATTTAGAGATAACCCTTTTACATTTGTAAGGCAACACCTACAAATTTTCATTACGAAATGATTCAACAAATGTTAGGAAAACTAGCATCAGCTAGTACAAAAATGGTCGCTTAACTCAAACTCTCTTTAGAATCAACTTGTTTAGTGTTTATAGCCTAGCACCCCTAGGAAGCAAGTCCCCTTGGCGTCGTTTTACCGTGACTACGTTTTGATCCCAACTACTAGTGTTGATCAGTAAGCCTTCCCCTCTTGAGGAGTGTTTCTTCACTTTAACACTTGGGTAATTTTGTGGATGGAAGGAAAACATTAGCAATTCATTCAACCTCTTTGTTTCCTTCCTTGAAGTTATTCACAATGAAAACTACTTTGAATTCTTCAAGAACAATTACACAAGCATGCGTTTCTCAATCAATACAAAGAGTTCTCTAAAACATGTATATGTTCTCTCGATGTAACACTAGTATTTTCCTCACCATTGACTGTCCAAAAGTTATTCTTCCTTGTAGCCTTGAAGATAGTAATAAGTTCGTACAAAATCTGGCTAAATGTCTTCAAAATATCTAAATATGTTGCTTACCACGTTAGGCCATATGGTGCTACATATTTGGGATTCCCTTCCTTCTTTGATTTTTGGTAGATCAAGAATATTTCCCAACTAAAAATGGTCTTCAAATTTTCTGTAAATCCTCCCTTATATTGCTGGATAGGATTGATAGAAATAGGTTAAGATATAGTCAACTAGAAGATCTCTCTATATCTTTCTGGATAAATTAAATCAACTCTATCTAATCCAACCAATTATTATCTAAAATAATCTTTTCTAATCAGCTCAATTGGTTAAGTCAACAGAATATTATCATATTTAGAAAGGAAAGAATCTAAAACAATTAGTGTTGCAAATGTAGCAAATTTTGTGGTAAATCCTATTACAACATCTATTAGGACGCATTACAAAAATTTTAGATTTCCCTTATAAATTTAATCTTCCATATCAGGGCCACATTAGAGTTCATGTCAAAAATAATGACAACTTAATCCTTTCACACGTGATACTAACAGAGACTTTGGTGTACTTGTTGCAGTTGATTATCTAAAAATCAAGGGAATATCAACATGTCTCGAAAATTAAGGATTGAAGGTAAAATTTTGCCGCTAAATCACTTGTGAATGAGAATGTGAGAAATAGGCTCGATGGGAGAAGCATTATAAATGCCAACACGTGAACTTGAATGCATTTGTCTAAAAACTTTGTTAGGTGGTTTCAAAATTAAACATAGGTACTCATTTTAGATCTTTTAAATATTGAATTATGTAATAGAGATGAATATTTAAATGAACATAATTGTAGTTGTATTTTTAAACTGGTTTAGATGATTATTATTTTGGAGTTGGTTAGACAGATATTTTTGTAAGTAATATTAGAACAACTAATGCAATGAGTACAGGCAGCGAGAAACCGAAAGCAAAGACACCCAAAATTATTTTCACAATTCAAGGATAATTCTCTTATGTTACTATCACAATTGTTACAATAATAAATTAGACAAATTAGGTCCCTTAGTACAATTACACTCATCTAAGTCAAACTTTCTTTGACTCTTGACTTGATGTGCTTATATCATGATTCCCTTAGACAATAGGTTTCCTAGCCTTCACCTTAAACAAAGACTTCCCTTTAGCTTTAGGTCTAACCTTGATGCACGAGCTTCCTCTCTCAATAAATATGGAACTTTAATCAATTTAGTTTATGAGAGTGAAGAATGAATGTCTTTTCAATGCATTGACCGCCCAAGTGATCTTCACTTAACGATGTTTGCTAAAAAAACTTTCTAGAACTCTCTTAATATTTTTCTCTCAATTCACGAGTTTCTATACCAATCTCATGGGTTCCACGTTGTTCCAACCATATAGGATTGTCAAATTTATCAGCCTTGATGATGGGATCAATCTCCAAGTGAATCTGACAGATTTCCTTCAAAACATTCTAAATTATTATTTATTATGTTGGAAGAATTAGGGTAACACATTCACGACTCCCTCTTTTCATAATTTGCTAGACAAGTTTTGGATAAGTAAAGGTCAACTCCAAATCTTTTTCATATCTTCATGAACTAGGAAACTAATCTTATCCAAATTAACCATCAACAATCTTTCATAAAATCAGTATGAAATCTAAAATTTTCATTAAATTTTGAAAGGGAAATTATTTCAAAATAGGTAATCCTAACAAGAAAAATTTTCAAGTAGAACTGGTTGCAACACTCGCTGCAACATATTACCATTGTTCAACTAATTTTCCATAAATTAATTTGGTCAGGTCAATCTTCCAATAAGCATACAAGTAAGCTTTTGAGCTAGTGTAAAATATTGACAACTAGACAATACAAGGCACTAACAATTATAATATATTATTCTAGTGTTGTATGAATATGTTGCTTTGATTGATTATAAAGTGAAATGGTGCGTGATAGATGAATATTGACTTGTACGTACTAGCTTTTGGATATCGACCAATATATTTTATGTAAAATTGTACTCTGATCACACTGCAAAGTGTGGCAATATATAAATACGTGCATTTCGGACTACAAAAGAGGTGCATTTCGGACTATTGCTATAAATAATGTTGAGAAATCTTACTCTCCACGAACATCTCTTGGATTTCAATTTTCACAGAGCGCCAGTTGCTTTTCAGCTTTCCTAATGTACAAATTGATGGCGGAAATTATTTGGCATGAAAATTTACCAAACAATATGTACTAAGGATGGAAGCAGAACTCCGACACTTCACTGTCTAAGAAATATATGATTGCCGAGATTCATAAATTATCTTGAATCTATACTACTCACATGTGCTGTCAATTTTGATATTTTCTGTGTCCGTTTAAATTTATATACTATAAAATTTAAATATGTGTTTAACTTATTTTATTTTTTGTATATATTAGTTTATACTTTATACCAATATCTTCTTCTATACTTATTCAAAAAAAAGTTTCGTAATTAGAAAAATAAATAAAAATAATAAAATAATAACAAAGAAGATAATTTTCTCATTGCTACATTGGAGAACAGTATATTGAAAATCAAAATTTTAATTTTAATTTTAAGATACAATAATTTAATTTTCAAAATATTAATTAGAAAAATAAAAGGATAAAAATTATTAAAAACAAAAGTCAAAATAAAAATTGTATATTTAACTAATATTAAAGAGTTGTAAATGTAAGAAAATTTTGAAAAAAGTCTAAAAATTTATTTTGTAATTTTTTCAAAAAAAATTGCTAAAAAATTCTTTTTTTTTTTAATTTTTTAAATAAAACCAGTTTTTAACCAATTTTGACCTGTTCAAGCCGTTTTTGATCGATTTTTGACTTGTTTTAACCGGTTCTTGACTAGTTTTATACATGTTTTATTTTTATACCTTAATCGGATCAGAAAACTGACCGATTACTGGTCGAACTGGTTAAACCGACCGGTCCAGTCCGATTTTAAAAACACTGTCCTAACCAGTTCTTGACTAGTTTTATATATGTTTTATTTTTATACCTTAATCGTATCAGAAAACTGTCGAATCGGTTAAACCGACCGGTCCAGTCCAGTTTTAAAAACACTGCCCTTGACTCAAACTTTTACCATTATTACATCGAAAAAGGGTATATTGCAAGTCTACTCATTGCCCACTAAGGTAGTCATTCTAGAGTCAAACTGCTCATGAATAATAAACAACTAATGATAAATGCACACTTAATGCTACTTACATAAATTTTAGATCATAACTTATTGTTGTACATAGATATTTCAAAATACTTTGAGTATACACTATATTTTATAATTTAATATCTTACAAGAATTATATATTAGTGATAATGAAATATAGATTATTATAAATCTAATAAACTTGATAATAAAAATAAATTATTAAAAATTTAATATGTATTAGATATTTATATAATTAAATTAATTAGAAAGAAGAAGTTTAGTGATAAAAAAATAAAAAGAATTATAGTAAATCAAATTTTATTTAAGGATAAAAAGAAAATGAAAATATGAAAAAGTTGAAGAAGTAAAATATTAATAAAGTAAGGGCAGTTTGGTCCAATTATATGTACGGCCAAATGACAATTTTCATATGAACTTTTCACTTTTTATATAGTAATAACATATATTGTAAAAGTTGCACACTTTATGTGCATGCAAAATTAATTAAAAATCATAAATTTGTTATATTTTTAATAAAAATAAAAAATTTTAAAAGTAAAACTATAAAAATATTTAAAAGAAAAAATAAAGAAAGATCAAGAGACTTTGAAAGGAAAAAATTATAAATATATATAAAGTTAAAAAAAAAAGGACAAAGAAAAATGATAGAAAAATAAAAGAATTTAAGGGTACTTGTGTAGTTTCACATTATGTAATCAAAAAATCTTTTTTTTCCCTTAATAATATAGTGTCAGAATAATGGTACATTAATAATTATAATTATGTGTGTTTTGTCTTTTAATTAATAATTAGGTGCTATAGTATAGATTTAATAATTAAAAGTAATGTATTGCAACCAAATTATCTCCAAACAGAGTTTAATAATGCTAGTAAAATTTGCACACTCTACGTGTGTGAGAATTTATTTATATATCATAACATTTTAATTAATGAAAATAAAATTATTTAATATTAGAAAACATAAAGCATATTTAAAATAATAAAATAAAGACATATCAAGAGACTGTAAAACAAAGAAGAGAGATTTTTAAAGAATACCCAAATAAAAAAAGTTAAAAGAAAAAAGAAAAAGGAAAAAATTAATGTTAAAATAAAAAATTACGTACTTTTACATTTTGCAAAAATATTTGAATAAAAAATAATGAAAGATTAAGAGAATTTAAAAATGATAAAATTTGAAAAAACATATAAATATAAATTATAAGTTGTACAAGAAAAGAGAAGAAAAATAATAAAAAACATAAAAGTATGTAACATGAGGGTAATAATATATTACAAATAGTATAGAAAAAGATACGTGTGTGTACAATTCAAGCAAGTCTTCATTCTCACAGCTAAAAATCAATTACTTGTAATGAAACACTCACATTAATTAATTTTGGGTTGGTTAGCAAAAGTAGAATTTCTTGTTAGAGGAGAACAATTTAGAAAAAGCAAGTCATTAGATTTCAATGACTTTTAAGCCACTTGTTGGGTCATATATGATACTGGACCAAGTAACCACGTAACCACAAGTGTAAGACGGATCTGGTCAGTTTGTGAACTTTGCTACTAAAGCTCAAGTTGAATTTCAGCTTAATTTTATACGTTAGAAATACATGATGGAGCTCATAAGATTTTTAATCTTTTAAAATATTTTGTACTTCTTTCTGTGTGTCAGATACTCTTATCTTTTAAAATATATTTCATAATTATTAAATTTATATATACAAAAATAATGTATAACATGTAAAAACAATCTCAATAAATTATTTTATTTAAAAATTACATAACAGAAATTGAATAACATCATTGTCATCAATATTCTGTGAATTATAACTAAAACATCTATTAATGAATATTTTATGTCTTTTCATATTTTTACACATAATTATTAAGTTTACCATCTATAGTTTATATTTGTGCATCCTCGCATCAACCTTACGTCTAGTGAAACAGACTATATTGGACTGAATTATCTGATAATTAACACATATAATTATATACATACATACATACATACATACATATATATATATCTCTCTCTCTCTCTTTTATGATTTAATTTACATTAAATTTTGCAAAATGGAGTTGAAAAACTATATACTATAAAAAACAATAGCCATATTTATTTAGGAAATATATGTATTTTATTAACACGTGTTCACATGTATGTCCTTCTAATATTTTTATACACATATAATTAATACTAACATCCAGTATAATTCAATTAAACTGATAAATTATACTTTTGATCCATGTGTTTCCTAAATGTTGGTTCAGAATTAATGAAAAATCATATTTATTCAATATATAAGAACATCAATATATCATAACACATGAATTTAATAAATCTTCAAATGATTTAATTTGTATATTCTAGTTTTTTTGTGAAATGTAGCGTTTTTACTTACACAATATTATTTATCAAGAATGGAGGACATAAGCCAGCCACCAGTTGGTCCAGTTGGTGGTTAAGGTGGTAGCGGGAAGTTGTGTTAATTGCTGATTAGAGCTTTTAGTTGGTACTTATTTTATCTCTGTAGGTTAGGGAGTTATTTTGCTGTCCATCTTTCTATCACTGATTTGTATATATATATAGGGAGGATGAATGCTCTGAATCATTAAGTCTTGTAGGAAACCTTTGTTCCTATTCTTCAAGTAGTCACACCCACTTAATACAATTCCCTTCCCCTGCGTTGATTTCTGTGAAATGGTATCAACATGCCAAGTTGAATAGCCCCTGTCAACTATGGCTGCCAACAAGAAGACCGATCATCAACACCAATTTTGAGCTGAGTGATACTTAAACTCTACAGATCCATACAGGATTGATAATGGTGATAACCCAACGATATCCTTGTGGCTAGGCCCCTAACCATTGAAAACATCATGTTCAGGTCCAGAAACATAAAACGTGCTCTACATGCAAAGAATAAACTTGGATATGTCAATGAACAAGTCTGTAGACTGTTGGAGGTTGAAGATCCTCTCTTGGAAGCTTGGGAACCTCAAAATGATATGGTGGTTCATGGCTACTCAAACTCCATGACACTTTCTGTAAAATCAAGCCTAATATTCGTTGATGTTGTTTTCGAGTTATGGAATGAATTACACGAGAGAATGTCCCAACAAAATAGGCCCCAAATATACCAACTTAAGAAGATGTTAAATAGATTGGTGCAAGGAAGAGATCCAGAGATTACTTATTATAGTAAGCTCAAGGTGATTTGGGATGAGCTTTCACTACCTAAGTGACCATGTGTGAGAATGAGAGTGCTATCTAATTGTTATCGATAAGACTGTAATTTAATTCTCAATGGGCTTGAATGGCACTTATTTACACACAAGAGATCAAATTATAATGATGGATCCACTTTCCCTTGTAACCAAAGTGTTCGCAATGATACAACAACAAGAAAGATAGCAACAAATTACCAATGAAGGAAGCACACCCCTGAATTGATGGCTCTTGCTATTCAAAAGACATATGGTAGACCAAAATTAAGAACAAAATGAGAGAGAGTTTTGTAGCCACTGTAAAATCCAAGGACACACATTTAAAGTAGGAAATGCATAGCTATCATTCTATAATCATTGCCATATGACTGGGCACACCATGAAGAAGTGCTATAAGTTAAAGGGTCATTCTCGAGGCCATAAACTCCATTAGTTGTAGAGAAAGTTTCCTTGTACTCTAATTTGTGAAGGCAAGGACACAGTGACCATGACTAAGGAGCAAGTTCATAATCTCATGTCATTTTTAAACTCAAAGGAAGTGGAAGCAGCAACGGATTCAACCTTTGCTCATGAACAAAAGTTGTTTTCATCGTCTATGAACATGGCAAGCCAACTCAATATGTTAGGTAATGTTATTTGTTTAACGTGCACTACCACTCATCCAAACAACCTTGATAAAAGACCTTGGATATTGCACACAGAAGCCATAGATCACATGATTTGTGACAAATCCCTCTTCACCTCTATCCTTGTAGAAACCTATCGCCAAATTAACCTCCCAAATGGAACATAAGTCACAGCCATACATATAGACACATTCATGATCAATAAGGAAATCACATCACACAATATCTTTTGTGTCCCATATTTTTCGTTCAACTAGACTTTGGCCAAAAGACTCACTAATGCACTAAATTGTTGTCTAGTCTTTATGCCCAACTATTGTTTCATTTAAGACCTTTCAAGATGAATCACAATTGGAAAGGATGAGAATAAGGGTGATCTATATTTGTTCAAGAAGGAAGAGATGCATCTAGATGATTAGTCACATATTTGGCTAATAACTAAGTAGAGTTCAATTAAGTTTTATCTTCTGTATCAGCTAAATCATTAGTTTCCAATTAATGGCATTATCGATTAGGCCATACATCACATAGTATGATTCTGTTGATAGATGATCTTATTGTAACAACAAACTTAGAAAATTTAAATAAAACTCTTTGTTTTATATGTCATCTTGCTAAGTAGCACAAAATCCCCTTTCTTGCTAGCTCCCACAAATCAAAGAAACCTTTTGAAATTATACATTGTGATCTATGGGGGGCCATCCAATGTTCTTTCACATGATAGAACCCGTTTCTTCCTTAAAATAGGATATGACTACACAAGAACCACTTAGGTCTACTTGTTAAGAACAAAATCAAAATCTTCCTAATTCCTAGAATCCTTTTGCGACTTCGTTGAAAATCACTTTAGCATCATGATTATGTTTCTAAGGAGTGACAACGGCTCTGATTTTTCCTTAACCAAATTCTTCCATACCAAAGGTATCAGCCACCAAAGAATTTGTGTGGAAAACACCCCAACAAAATGGGGTGGTTAAAAGAAAACACCATCACCTCATCAATGTTGCAAGAGCCTTGAAACACCATTCTAGAATTCCAGAGTGAATGCATTCTCACTACTGCTTACCAATTAACAGAATTCTTACACCTCTCCTTGATAACAAAACACCCTATAAACTACTGTTTAACTCTGAGCCAACCTACCAACATATGAAAGTATCGGGATGCCTCTGTTATGCATCCAGGTTGAACCAATAAAGGAAAAAAAATGATCTAAGAAGTAAGAAATATGTGTTCTTGGGATATCCTTTTGCAATAAAGGGCTAGAAATTACTCAATCTAGATGATGAACCAATGCTTGTATCAAGAGATGTAACTTTTCAAGAGTCATTTTTTCCATTCTAAGAAAAGAACTAGAAGCCCCTTGAAATCCATTGCTCTTCCTACCTCATTTAAAACCTTGATCTATGTAATACTCTTAACCATTCTCCACCTAGCCCATTAATCCAACAATGAGCTAGAAGTCACTCTTGGGCAATCAAAACTGTTAGTGCAAAATCCAAGCCCAGAGTGAGTTGAACTAATAAAATCTATACCTGATACCCCTAATCATTCTATAGGGGAACTAGCTTTTAATGCCCCTTCTCACAGACTAGTTAGAAGTAGAAAGGCCCTCCAATACCTTTAAGACTACACTGCTGTCAAGCCACTCGGTTCTCATTAGTTCTAATAATAAAGAAACTATCAACTCAACCATTAAGCACTAAACACCCTTTATCAAGTGTGATCAACTATCATAAACTTGAACCCCATTACTAGACATTCGTAGCTACCATGTTATCGCAAATAAAGCCAAGGAGTTAAGGAAGCCATGCAAAATCCCCAAAGGTGCAAAGAAATGAAAAATGAGTTGAGGGCCCTATAAGAGAATCAAACCTAGACATTGACTGATTTACCTCTAGGGAAAACACCAATTAGATGCAAGAACATATATAAGATCAAGTATAATTGAGACGGAAGCATTGAGAGGTATAAAACTTGCTTAGTAGCAAAGGGTTATATGCAAAAGGAAAGAGTGGATTGCCATGATACTTTCTCACTAATGGTTTAGTTGGCTACAATGCGATGTTTGCTAGCTATTGATTCTATTAAGGGTATAGAATTACACTAGTTTGATGTAAATAATGCATTTTTGTATGGATGTTTTATAGAGGAAATTTAAATAGAATAGCCGTCATGGTACACTGAAGGTAAGCCACACCAAGAATGCAAGTTGAACAAAAGCCTATATGATTTGAAATTAGCCTCCAGGTAAGAGTATTCAACATTTTTCCAGGCATTAATTGAGTTTGGTTTTAATCAGTGCAAACCAGATTACAATTTATTTGTCTTAGATCAAGAAGGTTAATTCAATGTTCTTAGTATATGTAGATGACATAAGTATGTTAGCACAAGAATCTAGGTAGCAAATATCTTCACTAAAACACTTCCCTTATAGGTGTTAGAAATTTTTTTGACTAAATGGGAAAGGTTAACTACTATTCTCCATCTTGAGGTGGGGAACTGGAGGGGAGGGGCAACGACTATCTAACTAGAGGACATAAGTTGGCTGCTAGTTGGTCCAGTTGGTGGTTAAGTTAGTTGGTGGTTAAGTTAGTTGGTAACCAGAAGTTTTGTTAGTTACAAATTAAAACTATTCTTGTCTGTTGGTAGTTATTTTTCCTCATTAGCTTAGGAAGTTATTATACAACCCATCTCTCAATCATTAATATATATATATATATATATATAGGGTGGATGAATGCTTTGAATCATTAAGTCTTGTAGAAAACCTTTGTTCCTACTCTTCAAGTAAAGTCACATGCACTTAATACAATTCCCTTTCCTTTTGTGCGTTGAATTTTCTAATAATATTAATATAAAAGTTTAACTATTAAATTTAATACCCAAGTGTGTTTCATAACTTAAAATTATAAATAGTTATTTCTTAAGTATATCGAACATTAAAATATTCTATCATGTTAACACCAAATAAATATAATGAACCAATTTTTTTAAATAAAATTAAAGTTCTTCAACCTACGCATAGATTTGTTGATGAACTAATTTGTTGGAAAAGGATCTAACTTATTGACCATAACTTAAGATAAATGAAAAATAAATTAAATATAAAAATATATTATTAAACAAAATTTAACTCAATCACATTGTCTATTAATGGTGGACATTGCATAGGTAAACTCTCCTACTACTTTTCACTTTCTCTTTCTTCAATGATATTCAACTCACCAACCAACATGCATTCCTTTTAGGTAGGTTTGCCCTTACTCAAATATGGTATTTTTGTATTTTCATCATTTAGTGGTGCTAACTCATCTTGCACAAGGGTCACAAGTTTCCAGTTTACAATTGATCTCAACTTTTGGATTTGTACAATCATTTGTAGCATGCCTTTGTATAAGACAATTAAGGTAGAAAAATATCATTACCATGCATATAAGAAGATGCTGTAGAAGATACTTTGGATGCTTCCCTCCTAGGCATCATTTTAGTTTCAAATGTACTATTCTAGTCATACCCTACAGTATTCACGCTTCGACCATTTCTCTTCAAAACATTCTCCTCATAATGTGATCTCCTATAATTTTTCCTGTACACCTCATCTTTCCTCCATTCATCATTAAGTTGTGCACCTTTATGGCATAGTGATAGAGTATAATGTATTTATCTCTTTGGAAATTTATTGTACCTTGATGTTTGATATTCAAGCCTTGATTGTTGTTTAAGAAACTTTCTACTTGATTCAATGGCCCATGTAGTGACTTCAATGTCTACTTTTGTGAATGTTAACAAGTTTGTTGTAGCAATAATGTTAGAATCTTATATGCAATAGTATATCAAAATTATGACTAATCTAAGGTAGCCAATACACGTATAATGCTATTGCCATACCAGGGATTTTGAAAATAAAGATAATAAAGTGTTGAAAGCAATGAAAAATATAGGGAAATCTTTTTGAATTAATGTAATTTCTTTTTTGGGGCTATTATTTTAAAAAATTGGGCTCTATTTTTGCATTTGTTCTTATTTTTTCCCCTATTTTTGGCTTTTTTCTTGCCTTTCTTTTTTTGGACTCTTATTTTGGCCATTTTTGCCCCTCTTTTTTGGGCTATTTTTGCCCCTTTTTCCCAGTCATTCAAATCATAGTAAGCCTAACAAAGATAAATAATAATTAGATGATTTCAAAATGAAAATAGTAAATTTAGTGAGAGAATGGGTTAATCTAGATTGGAAGCCAAAATACGAAATAGAAGTAATATTTGATTCATATTTCAAAAAATTTGACTTTTTTTTAATTTCACTGATGAAGACAGAAGAAAAACTAAGAACAAGCATGAAATAAAAGATAAATATGGAAATTAAAGTGATACCTTGAACTCGGCTGTTAGACTAAGAAGTTTGATAAAGCTAGCTTTGATGCCAAACTAATATGAATTGGCACAATTGATATGATCACAACCTTAATTTGAGTAATTGATGCAAAATCCAGATGAGAAGGTTACAATCAAGACGGCACTTGATAGATTCATCTCAAACTATCCAAGAATCAACTCTTGAATATTCCAATTAGGTCATCACAAGGATAGAATATTCACACTCTTGTTGTTAGAGAAGGAAAATTCTCATCTGACAAATTTCTTCAATGTTACAAGAGATGGATTAAGGGGCTTTATAAAGGCTCCAAACTTGGAGGCCAAGTATTCATGGTCAAAGTATTCTTCTTTTCTAAGAATTCTTGGAAATCAAGAATTTTTGGTGGGCAAGAATTAAACTTGAGCCCCGAACTATGCTCTTACAATAAAATCTTAAAATTGATGAAATATCTACTTGACCTAGTAAATGCTGAAAATTATATAATTAGTGTTGGATTACATAGAGATTTGCACATAAAAATTAAAAATTTCAATCACAAAAATATTATAGAAACATAGTGGAAATAAAACAAAACAAATCCCATTTGTTTTCGTTGCAAAACATGTACGCTATTGCAATAACAAGTAAATGTAGAAACTTTTATCTCTTGGAATGTTTCCATTGAATTGTTTGCGATCTCTTAAGTCGCTGCTCTCAAACCTTGAAATCTAGTTCATCCACATAGTTGGAACAATAACAAGCTCCTTTTGCACTTTGCAGAACAACTTTTGTAAAGCTCTAACTCAAACACTTAGGGTAAAAAGGAATTTAGGACAAGAAAAGAATGGGAGAGGGTGGCTAGGGTATTTCTCTTTTCTTGCTTGATGGCTTACACAAATTTTTCCTCTCAAAGGTTGTGCCTTGAATTCTTCAAGCACTTCTTTAAATAGTTATGACACTAGAGTTCAAGGTATGGACTCCATAGGCCATTCTACATAGACATTTTAATTAAAACTGAACCATAGACCTTTATTTATTAATCTCAATTGTGTCTAACTCATTTAATTTAATTAATTATTAATTAAATTAAATTTTCATTATACTTCTGATTAATAATCTTATCATTAACAAACAGTATGGTAATTTACTTAGTCCAATCGATTGAAATTAAATAACTTATTGCACAAGTTTTCTTAAGCCTCATTTGCAACCTTCCAATTTAACACTCGCTAAACATTTCAAACTTTTATGAGTGACTCTTAAGGTTCATCCTTAATTAACAACAATCATAGGTTGAAAAAATATGGGTAGCGTCTAACCTACGACACATATCATAACTCAAGTAAGATAAAGTGAATTGAATCACAATGAACCTTTGCAATCATAAATACCAAGCTGTACAAACCTTTTGTCTTATTTTATTCTAACTGAGTAAGAGTCATGAATTTAGTCACATTGGGGTTAGGGATAATTTAGGGATAATCAGGCTCGAACTGATGACTTCCACCACGTCAAGGTGACACTCTACCGCTGAGTTATATCCCTTCCCTGCCCCCATCGAGAAATGGAACTGACTAATCCTAAGTCAAAGGGTCGAGAGACTCAACGCCACTATTCTTGAACAGCTTAGAGCCGGGTCTTCTTTTCGCACTATTACGGATATGAAAATAATGGTCAAAATCGGATTCAATTGTCAACTGCCCCTATCGGAAATAGGATTGACTAGCGATTCCGAAGGAACTGGAGTTACATCCCTTTTCCATTTGCATTTCCATTCAAGAGTTCTTATGTGTTTCCACGCCCCTTTGAGACCCCGAAAAATGGACAAATTCCTTTTCTTAAGAACACATACAAGATTCGTCACTACAATACAAAAAGGATAATGGTAACCCCACCATTAACTACTTCATTTATGAATTTCATAGTAATAGAAATACATGTCGTTATGACTAATCGATGTTTCCTCATGAGAGAAATATTTCTATTAAAAATTTCTTTGCAATCACGCACTGCCTTAGCCAAGAGCTTCCATCTTATAAAACAGCTACTATATAGGACAAACACTTTGCTCACTTGCAAATAGACAAATACTTTATTAAACGCACACATGCCTCCATACTCATCAAGGCAATAGCACGTTAAGCTCATAACCCTATCCTATACCAAAATAGATATTGACCCTTAATGCTACAATGACACATTAACTATCATGTACACAAGACAATCATATCATCTCAAGTGTAAGGTTTGCACACACTTAACATAATAATAAAGCAAGACATTAACAACCAAAAGTAAACTCCATGTGTCTATCTTATTCTGTGAGTCATTGTCTGAATGCTCATTTCCTAATAGTGCATCCACAGATATATATTCTCTGTATCTCATATTAAATGTCATGGCATTCACTATATAAATATAAGGTGTGCAAGTCATACCAACTTTCTAGCGCTCTTTAAAGTGTCTATCACTTGAGAACAAGTTTTAGTAACTGAATACTAAGACAACTTTGTGTACATGTTCATAACCCCTTGACTTAATCATATAGGCACATGTAATACTTTACACCAATTTAGATTTATATGCATAAAAAACTTGATGAACATTGATGTAGGTAATCAATATTTTATTAGTAACTTTGAAAAAGTACATATACAACCACAATATCCTTTAGTATCCCTCATTTTTTATTAGTATTAGAAGACATATCACTAAAAATATCCCACTTGCTCGCAAATGCTAATAGGGCTAATGTCAATTGCTATGATATCTAATACCAATTTTCTCAAGAAGGTGATCTAGTTACACTTGAGTTATCGACTTAGCGAGTGGATTAACTACATTATCAGTTGAAGGTATTTTCTAAATGGTTGTGTTACCCCTTCCAATAATTTCTTAATTAATGTAGTAATACTTGTCTATGTGTTTGGACATGCGATGAGACCTTGGTCCCTTTGCCTATGCGATCGTGCCATTGTTGTCATAGCAAAGATGGCAATGGTTGATCCACATCTAAAACCACCTGAAGTTCTGACACAAACTTACTTATTTGAACAACCTTTTCCACAGCACCACATGTCACAATGTACTCAACCTCAGTGGTGGAGTCTATAGTTGTATTCTATTTGGAACTCTTCCAACTTACTGCCACTCCATCAAGAGTAAATATGACTTTAGATAAAAACTTTCTATCATCTATATCTAATTGGAAGTTGAAGTTAGTGTATCCATCTACTCTTAGATCACCAACTTTGTGCACAAGTACTATAATTTAGTCATTCTCAAGTACTTAAAGATACACTTAACTACATTCCAATTTTCTCTACTAAGATTTGCCTAAAACCTGCTTGTAACTCTTATAGCATAAGTGATATCTAGCCTTATACATCGCATTACATACATCAAGCTTTTGATAGCTAAAGCATATGGAATGGCTTTCATGCTCTTCCTTTTATCATTCATCTATGGACACATAGACTTTGAGAGAGGATGTCATGAATGAATAAGCATATAGAATGGCTTTCATGCTCCTCCTTTTATCATTTGCCTTTGGACACTAGACTTTGAGAAAGGATGTCATGCTTGAATACTGACAATCCTCTCTTAGACACTTTTATACTAACCTCTTTAGTATTTTTGTATATGTAAAAGGTTTGGGAGAGACCTTACAATCTCTTTGCTCTATTTCCATAGACTCAAGTGCACAAGATGTTGATCACTTCTTCTAAATCTTTCATGAAGAAGGTATCAGATAACTAGATCTTGACTAACCTTAACATCACAACATCACCCCCAATCAATAATATGTCATTCACATACAATACTAGGAATGTGAATGCATTCCCACTAACCGTTTGGTAAACACACGACTCATCTTTATTTTTAATGAAGCCAAATGATTTGAATACACTATCAAGACAAATATTCCAAATTCTCAATGCTTGCTTAAGGCCCTAAATAGACCTCTTAAGCTTGCATGCTTTATAAGATTCTCTTTGGACTTTAAAATCGCATGGTCATACCATATGAATGTCCCCTCCCCCCTTCCTGCTCAAGCATCCTATTGAGAAAAGTAATTTTGACATCCATTTGCCATACCTCATAATCTAAGAGAGTGGCTATCGTGAGTAAAATCTAAATACATTTAAGAATGGCTACTAAGGAAAAGTTTTCTTTATAGTTAATTCACACCTTTTAAATATATCCCTTCACCACTATCCTAGCCTTATAGGTCTCTTCCTCGCCACTTGAACCTATTTTACTTTTATAGACCCATTTACATTCGATGGGAAATATTCCCTCAGGTAGATCCACTAGAGTCCATACCTGGTTTACGTGGATTGAATCCATCTTAGATTTCATAGCCTCCAGCCACTTGGTAGAGTCCTTGCCTGCTACTGCTCGATTAAACGTAGAAGAATCATTTCCATGATTATTATCTCTCATTACAGACAACTCTTTTCTATTCTCTAAGACATACTAGTACTCAAAAGATTCTACTTAATTGTCACAATGGTTGCATTTCAGAAGATTGCTCTTGGATGGGAATATACCGTACAGGCTCACTATTTTGTTCCTTGTACTCAACTTTCTTGAGAACTATAGTTTTACCCATACTACTTTCTTAAATAAACTCTTCTTCAAGAAAATTTGTCTGATATAAGACAACAATCCTATTGTTTGCAGGTTTGTAGAACTCATATCTCTTGGAATATTTGGGATATCCCTCAAAGCAGCCCATAATGAGCTGGGCCTCTAACATGTCCGTCTTAGTCATCCTAAGATAACCCAGACATCCCCAAATCCTCTAATGCTTAAGGTTTAGCTTCCTTTAATTGCACATCTCATACAAGTTGGAGGAAATGGACTTAAAGGGTATCCCATTCAAAATGTATGTTGTAGTAAGATATGCCACCATAGGTATTTGGACAAGTTGGTGAAGCTCATCATAGATCAAACCATGTCCAACAAAATTTGATTTCTACACTCAGCTACACGATTTAACTGAGGGATTATCGGTGGTGTTAACTGTGATGCAATACACAATTTAACTAAGGGATTGCCGGTGCTGTTAACTGTGATGCAATACCATTCTCCTTAAGGAACTTAGCAAACTCAGCTCTCATATATTCAGCTCATGATTTGATCACAGCACTTTGATATGCTTGCTAATTTACTTATCTACTTGTACCTTGAATTTTTTAAACTTTTCAAAAGATTCATTCTTGTACTTCACTGAATACACATAATCATACCTAGAATAGTCATCGATAAAGGTTATGAAGTAGAGAAAGCCTCCTCTCGCCATTTCATTAGATGGCCCACAAATGTCAGTGTAGACTAACTCTAAAACCACAGTGGTCCTTTCGACATGTCCATCAAATGGACTTCTATCTATTTTGCCTAGGATACATGGTTCACAAGTTGGATTGGGTTTCTCTCACAATAGGTTAATAAATCCATCTTTCTCTAATTTGCTAACCCGTGTCTCCCCAACATAGCCTAGTCTTGGGCGCCTCAAGTGCTTAGGATTTAAACTATCCCTTGGGCATTTGTTTGAAATAGTATTGATTACATTACTATCATCCATATTTAAGTAGTATATGCCATTTATGAGATATGTCATGCCAAATAATTTATTACAATAATAAATATTGCACACATTATCTCTAAAAGAAAATTCATAATTCTTTTTTATTAATAACAGAATAGAAACAATGTTCCTAAGCCCATTATGCAAAAGTAAGGAATCTCTCAAAACTAAATTATGGCTTGATGATAGTCTAATTGAAGGGGTCTTAATCGCAGCAACTACAACACTTGCTCAATTCCCCCTCCCTCCCTTGATCACCATTTTACACTTCCTAAGAATCCTACTTCTATCCAGATCTAGATGCAAAGTACAAATGTGAAACAAAACACCAAAATCTAAAATATACAAAGTAGAAAATACACCAATGGAACAAAATGTTACATAAAGTTCCTTTCCTCCCAATGTTTTCTTAAAACTACTAACGTACTTTGCATAGTTTCTCTTCTACTGCCTATTTTTATCACAATGGAAATATTTTATTTTCTCTACAAGAATTTTGACCTTTTTGATACCCTTACTGACCTTAAGAATGGAAATTTTTTTCTTCTTTTTCCTCCCCTTTTCAATCACACCAGAGAAGCTAGACGTAGTAAAAACCACCCCATTCCCTTTCTCCTTCTGGCTACCTATGCTATCAGTAAATTATATAGGAGCCCAACCAATGTGCACTCAATATCTTTCATGTGATAATTTATAATGAAGGAGTCCAGAAGCAACTATAGGATTACCTTTTTCTGTAAATTAGCATCTATGATGAAGTCAATAGACTTAAGCCTTTCGATGAGGGAAATCATCTTAAGGACATGCTCATTAATATCACCACTTTCTACCCTGCACATCTTAAACACTTGCTTTGATATATCATATCTAATAGTACGACTCTGCTCACCATATGACTCTTGCAAATGGTATTGGATTTCCTAAGAACTACCTATTCACCATATGACATGTAGCTTTTAACCAACAGATTATCCTCCACCTATTTTTTTGAGTGGCATGCTCCTCCTCACTAACCATGTTAGTAAGGATTCATGAGATATCAACCTCCAAAACATAGCTGATGTACTCTAGATTGAGAGCAATTCTCAGATTCTAAAGCCAATTAACATAATTAGGTCCAGTTAGAATATTAGTCTCAAGTAATTTTGTGAGAGTAGACATTATTCAATTATAAAATAATCTACAAAAATAAACTAGAATTTTTTTTAGTGTGGTTGTATTATGTATTACTGTTTATGATTATGGATTTTAAATTAAAAACGACCTCTCACAAGATTTTTCAAATCCTACACTCTTTCGAGTAAAAAACAGAAACTTCATTGATCAAATTTCCTTAGTAGGTGATTAAGGTCTTTATTGGATATAACGAACCTCACATAACCTGGTATACTAAGCCCACTAAGTGGCAACTCTTACCAACACATCTTATGTGTGGTCTAATCTTTTGCTTCTACCTATGGCCCAATAATACCTAACGCAATCAGATCTTAGCACTATGAGTCCATTTAAATCACACCTACCACATGCCAACTTATCGAATTTGAATCCTACTCGTGGCCATATGATCTTGAGATGAAATATCTTTTGAATACCACATCTAATGTACCTAAAGTCATAAATGTGTTGTCACAACATGACCACACAAATATGATGATATCACGCACTAAAGCTACACTTAGCACTTCGAGCTCAGTGAAGGACTATGACAAACACTTTTTTGTTACAACTTAATATTGTTTAAAGAAGTTTTTGGTCCATGTAGATTAGATTTCACTTTTTACATTATCTCTTTTCTTGTATCTCATACATTTATCACAAATAATATGTGAAAATTAAAATATGAAGAATTAGGACTTCTAGATTCAATTCAAACCAAGATTAGATAGTACATAAGTGCCTTAAATCTTGCACTATTACATAAGAATTTCTTGAATGTCTTTGTCTTGACCCTCGTGGCTTCATGGGACGCACCACGTCTTGGAACCTTGAACAACACCAACTCCTTGGTCTCCGCATAAACACCCACTCTTGATGTCTTTCATATTTTACAAATGTATGTGGTATACCACAAAGAATCATATTCTATGTAATAAAATAAAAATTGGACTCATGCCTTTACAATCGATAAAAAAGTTGATTTCTTCAACCCATAAAACCCAAAACAAAATAATTGCATCTATCCACAAGTGTCCTAAATCAATAATCCAACCACAATGTACATCTAAACAATTATACATCATATGTCTAATTAAGTAATTTCCATTTAATGATAATTTCCATGACTTTTGCATCTCATGCATTACTTTCATCACTTGAAAAATATTTTTTCAAAATTAAAAGTGAGAAAACATTTATTGTGTAACCAATGCTCACGGCTGTAGGAACTATTTCCACAGTTGCGAGCCATCCATCTATGGCTGCGAGAACAAGCCACGATAGAAACCTTAGTCTCTATCATAGCGCTACCCATGGTCACAAGGCAAACCCCACGATCCTGAGTCATTTTCCCGCAATTACGAATCGAGACTATAGAGATCATGCAACCCTACAGTGATGGCATAGTCGTGTGACTCATTGTCACGATCGCAAGAACAAATCTCGTGAGCATGGCACCAATCATGAATCGGAGCAAACTTTATACGGGTTGCAGTTTTCAATTCTAGAGCAATTTTTCTCCAATTTTCTCAATTTCAAACACTCACAAAACACTTTTGAAAATTTTTACATGTATCAAATACATGTTTAATAGAATTTAACATGAAAACTAATGTAAATCATAAAAGAATCATTAAATTTTACAGTTTTGCAAGGAAAATGATGACTTTGATACCACTGTTGAATTTTGCTAGTATTTGTACATAAAAATTAAAACTTTCAATCACAAAAAAATTATAGAAATACAAAAAAAATAAATGAAACAAATGTCATCCATTTTTATTGCAAAACACACAAGTTATCGCAATAAGAAGGAAAGGAGGATACTTTTACCTCTTAGAACATTTCCAACAAATTGTTTGTGATACTTTGAGCCGTAGCTTGCAAACTTCAACCTTTAATATGTCCAAACACCTGGAACAATGACGAGCTCCTTCTATACTCCGTAAAGCTCCTTTTGTAAAGCTCTAACGCAAACACTTTGGATAAAATGGAATTTAGGACAAGAAAAGACAAGGAGAAGGTGGTTGGGGTATCCCTCTTTTCTTGTTTGGTGGCTTGCAAGAATTTTTTCTCCTAAAAGTTGTGTTTTGAACTCTTCAAACACTCTTTTAAATATTTGTGACACTAGGGTTCAAGGTATGAGCGCTGTGGACCTTTCTACATAGACCTTTTAATTAATACTAGCCTATGGAAACCATGGTAATTTATTTAATACAATTTAATTGTAGTTAAATAAATCATTTCATGAGTCTTCGCAAGCCTCATTTGAAATCTACCAAATTAACACTCGTCATATGTTCTAATCTTTTGTATATAACTATTTAAGTTCATCCTTAATTAGTAGTAAGTATAGCTCGAAGGATATATGCAACGTTTAGCCTATGGCCCATATTATAGCCCAATTAAGATGAAGTAAATCAAATCACGATGAATCTTTCCAAATGTAATATTATTATACATAGATCTTTTGTCTTACTTTTGTCCCAATCGAGCGAAGTCATAACTTTAGTAAAATTCAAAAACTTAGTAATATGACCGATTGATGTTTTCTTTGGAGATAAATATTTTTGCAAAAACTTCTTTCCTATTAGACAATGCCTTAGCCAACTGCTTCTGTCTCATAAAACACCAACTTCATAAGATAAATGCCTTGCTCACTTGCAGAAAGACAAATCTCTTATTGAATGCACATATGCCTTAATACTCATCCAAGCAATGATATGCTGGGCTCATGACCTTATCCCATACTTGGATAAATATCATTCCTTAATGCTTTAATGACATATTAATTGTCATGTGCACAAGACAATCATGTTGTCTCAAGTCTAAAATCCACACGCACTTAACATGATCATGAAGTAAGACATTAACAACCAAGAGTAAACTCCAGGTGTCTGTCTATGAGTCATTATCTAAATACCTATTTTCCAATGGTGCATCCACACACATGTATTATCAATATCTCATACTGAATGACATAACACTCACCATATAAATACATGGTGTGCAAGTTGCACTGACTCTCTAATGCCCTTTAGAATGTCTGTGATTTGCAAACTGATTTTAGTGATTGAGTATTAAGATACCTTTATGTCCATATTTATAACTCCTTATGAATAAAGTTTTTTAACTTAATCATATAGACACGTGTAATACCTTACGTCAATCAAAATTTATATGCATGAAAAAGTTGCCAAAATTAATATTGTATTAATAACTTTCAAAAGAGTACATATACAACCACAATGTCATCAAGTATCCCTCATTTTCTATTGGTGTTAAAAGATATATCACTAACGATTAGACTCTATTTCTTATTATATATGATTCAACATCTTAGTGCTCACTACAAGCTATCTGCACTCGATGCACTATAGTGGATTGAACTTCAGGTTGATCTACAAGAGCTCATTGATTAAGTCTCTAAAATTGATTAATGAATTTTTTGCGATAGTGGTCATGCATCTACGCTATAAAATTTCATACTTTCGTTCATTTTTGTCACTAAGTCCTCATGTAGATATCCGACAAGACTTCATTTTATTTACCTTATTACAATCATGACCTTTCCCTTCCATGGTGGATATCAAACCCACTGCAAGATTTACCCTTTGAGGATTCTCTTTTCTCTTCCATGGTGGATATCAAACCCACTGCAAGATTTACTCAAGGATTCTATGCCCACAGCACAAATGCATTTCATCCAACAACAACTTAGCTACAAAGTTTAAAGAGAAGTGAATAGCTCTTTTATTAGATATTAGTTGAGTATTTAATATGCCTTGTACTATTAAAAGAAGGTAAGTTCAAAAGGTGGAGATAACTAGTACAATGTAGAAATGCTTTATCAAATAAATAATTAAAATAATTCTTCTCATGAATGTAAGTTGCAAGGATGAATCACATGAAACTCTTGCATTGCTTCACATTTTACTTGCTAATCTCACATTGAGTGTGTGACCCAATGTAGGCTCATAATTTTAGGCCACATCAATTGGCCTCAATAGACACGCCTTAGCAAGCTATTACAGAGTGAACCACTATGTGAAGTGTTAGGAAAATTCTAATAATTTTTCTCACAAATTAACAACTAATATAATATAACAACCTTAAAAAATTGAACAGATATTGCAATTAAATACAAAATAAAGTAATAAAGCAAAAATTAATAGAAAAAACACACTAGAATTTATGAGGTTCAGTAATTTGCCTACATTCTCAAGGCACCACTGCAATATCACTTCACTATTTTCATAGATTTTATAACTAAGGTAATTATTTTGATTTCTTTCAACTAGAAGATCTTAATTAAAAAACTTCTAAAACAACAAACTATAGGTAGAAGATTTATTTATTTATTTTTGGATTATTACAAATAACAAAGGGGTCACTTAGTTATAGTACCTAAAGCCTATAACTTTTTAAGGCAAAAGCAATGTGGGACAAAAATAAGCTATAATTAACAAATCTCCATCTTTTTGTTCTCCCATGCAACCTTTTCACTCCCATTGTCTTTGAATTTTTGAAGTTTTATATTGCTCTACTTCCAAATGCACCAATAGGTGCCATACATTCAAAGGTGTTCAAATTCGCAAGACATTAATTAAGTATAAAGAGTGTTTGAACTTAATTGTTGTTACTATCTTTGTTATCATTTCCATGGTATTTTCTTCCGTCTAAATCTTCTTGAGAATAATTTCTCCCTCGTCAAGGATTCCCCGCTCAAAGTGATATAAAACATCAATATGTTGAGTTCTTGCATGATAGACTGAGTTCTTTACTAAACTGATGGCACACACAACTATCACAATATACCACAATATGCTTCTAATCAATTCTCAAACCTTCTAGTATTCTATGAAGCCAAATTGCCTTTCTAATAGCCTCTATCAATATCATATACTCAGCCTCAAATATAAACAAAGCAACTGTTGATTACAAAGTAAACTTTCAACTTAATAGCATCTTGACAAAAGTGAACAAGTAGCCAGTTGTTGATCTACATTTGTCCAAATCTCCAACCAAATTAAAAGCACAATAACTAGCTATATGTTGACCAATATCATCATCTTGCTGAAAAACTAAACCAACATCTATGGTATTTTAAGCAGACCATAGATTCCATTTTACAGCTTGCGAATGTCCTTTTCTAGGATTATGCATGTACTTACTCACTACACCTACTGCTTATGAAATATCGGGTCTTGTATACACTACTGCCTATATCAAGGTACTGATTGCATTGGCATATGGAACCCTCGCCATATGTTCTCATTCTTCATCCTTCTTAGAAGATATCTGGAAGCTTAATTTAAAATGTTGGGGAAGTAGAGTATTGACAGGTTTTGATTTTTCATTTATGTCAAAACACTGTAATACCTTTTCTTAAAAATTGTTTTAGGTCAAACAAAGCCTCCCCTTCATTCTATCCTTACTTATCTCCATTTTGAAAATCTTCTTTGCTTCACTTGAATCTTCTATCTCAAACTCTAGATTCCATTGGGCCTTCTCCTTGTCCATCTCTACTAGGCACTTTGATGCAACTAGTATATCATTGACATATATTAATAGATAGATGAAAGATCAATCTTGTAACTTTTGCACATATATGTACACAATAGTCGTACTTACTCCTAATATGTTTTAACTCTCTCATAAAGATTTCAAATCATTTGTACCACTACCTTGGTGATTGTTTTAATCCATACAATGATTTGTTCAGCTTACAAACCTAATTTTCTTTTTCAGCAACCTCCAATCCTTTTGGTTGGATCGTGTAAATTTCCTTTTCTAGGTTGCCATGTAAGAATGATCTTTACATTAAATTAAGTTAGCTCCAAACTTAATTGTGCTACCAAAGCCAACAAAATTCTAATGGAATAATACTTAACAACTAGACAAAATACTTTATTGTAATCAGCATCCTCCTTCTAAGTGTAGCCTTTCTTGTGAACATTGTAATCAATACCCTAAACCCTAATCTTACCTTATAGTGAACATTATTCTTCTCAGCAAATCCCTTTCTTCATATTAACCCATTTACACCTAATTGCCTTCTTGCTATTCAGTGGTTGTACCAATTTCCAAGTCTTATCCTTCTAAAGTGAATATATCTCCTCATTCACAGCATTCTTCTATTTGTTACTCTCAGAACTTTATAATACTTCTTGGAAATTGAAAGGAGTGTCTTCATCTACAACTGGAAGTATATAGACCACCATATCAGTAAACTAAGTAGGTCTATGAATTTCTTGTCTTAACCTTCTGGCTACAATTGAGTTTTATTGCTAAAGGGATTCTTGGATTAAAACCTCCATCTCTGATTTCATTTCTTTAAGTGAGTCACGTTCATCTTCTATTTCAATTATTGGCCTTGTCATTATCTATTCAAACTCCACCATCTTCAAAGCACTCTCTTCTTTTGTGATGTGCCATCAGCATGATCATCATTGTCAATTAGACATTTTAATATTAAAGATTCATCAAAGGTCATATCTTTTCTAAAAATGATATTCTTTGTTTCTAGAGACCATAGATGAAATCGCTTAATTTCTAAGATGATTCCCATAAATAAGGCCTTCTTGGCCCTTGGATTCAATTTTGATTCCTTAACATAATAGTATGTAGTTAGACCAAATACATGTAATGTATTATAATCAACAATAGGCTTTCCAAATCATGCTTCCAAGGTGTTTTTCCATCAATTGCAAATGCTGGTAGATGATTAATGAGATGACTTGCATATAACTCAACTTTAGCCTAAAACTCTTTGCCCAACCTTGTATAGGACAACATACATAGCACTTTCTCTAGTAAAGTTCAATTCATGCACTCTACCACCCCATTCTATTGCTATTTATCTCTGATTGTGAAGTTTTAAATAATCTCATGCTCATTGCAGATTTTTAAGAATGGGCCACTCTTATATTCTCTACCATTGTTTGTTCTTAGTCTTTTGATCATCTTGCCTGTCTAGTTCTCCATCATATTTTTTCATCTAAGAAAAATTTCGAGTACTTCGTCCATGGTCTTCTTAAGTTCTTTTAGAGAAGTCATCAACAAATATTACAAAGTAATGTTTATCTCCCAATGAAAGTTCATTGGAAGGTCTCCATAGATTTGAGTGAAGATAGTCCAAAATACATTTTGTATTACGAATGACAGTGCCAAATTTTACTATTTTCTACTTTCTCATCACACAATGCTTACAAAAATCTAATTTACAAGCCTTTACATCTTTAACAATCTTTATTTTACTAGTATCCACAAGGATTTTTCACTAGTATGTTCCAAACGCATGTGCCACAACTTTGTTGCATTCATTTCTTCATCATTTCCTAAATCTATTGCTGTTGTCTCAATAATTGTACTACCTTGATAACAATATAGGTTATTTGTTCTAATGCCTTTCATTATCACTACTAAGCTTGACGTGGCTTTCAAAACTCTATCTTTCAGAGTCACAATCAAGCTTTTAGACTCCAAAGCTCCGAGAGAGATGAGTTTTTTCTTCAAACTTGGCACATATGGCACCTCTATCACAATCCTAGTTGATCCATCATGATTTTTCAAGTAAATTGATCTTATCCTAACTATCATTTAGACGATGTCATTGCCCATATAAACAACTCCACTATTCAATTCTTCAAAGTCAAAGAACCAAACTTCACTTAGAGACATATGATAGGAACAATCTAAATTTAATATTCATTCATTTGAATAGGTTGTCAAAGGCAAAACGGTTAATAATAGCTCTTCGTTAGCATTATCTCTAACTACATTGGAATCTAAAGCAACCTTTTCATTATTTTTCAGCTTCAGACAATCTTTCTTCCAATTTTCTTCTTTATGGCAAAAGGCACACTCATTTCTTCCAAGTTTGACTCTTAAACATGATTCTCCTATCTTTTTTGGCTTTTGACTTTACAAATAGCCTCTAGCTACCAATGCTTCTATTATGGTTGACTTGCCTTTTCTTTTATCCTTTTTTTCTCAACTCATAACAGTACAAAGCAGCACATACTTCATCAAGTGAAACTTTATCTTTCCCATGAAGTAGAGTAGTCTCAAGAAAGTCGAACTCATCAAGAAGAGATGATACTAGCATCAAGGACAAATCTTTATCTTTAAAGATCTCATTAAAGGTCATAAAGTCTGCCACGAATTGATTGAAAGCAGTGATGCAGTCATTCATGGAGGTACCTGATCAACAATCAAATTGAAATAATATTTTCTTCATACGGAGTCAATTTTGACTATTCTTCTTCAAAAGTTTATCCTTCAATGCCTTCCACATCTTACACATAGAACTCTCATTTTTGACACAATACTTCTGTTCTCTGGACAAGCACAAGTCAATTGTTACACACATCAAATGATTGATGGTGTTACACTCCTTCTCACCTACGTTGTCTGGTAGCTTCTCCTCAATGGCAATGTCTAGGTAATGCTAGAAAAGTATATCTAGGATTTCACCTTCCCACATGCCAAAATGACCAGTACCATTAAATAACTCCATCAAAAATCTTGAATTTGACATCACAATCCTTGCTAGCATAGAGAAGGAATTTGATGTTGTAGCCTTGCCTCCATCCTTCAATTTTGTGGCTTCCATGGACATATTGTATTAAAACAAATGTATCCAATTGCAAATACAAAAAGATGAAGCTTAGGATGAATTTATGGCTCTAATACCACTTGTTTGGAAAACTCGGTTAATTTCTATGTAAGCTAACAACTAATATAATATAACAAACCTGACAAATTGAACAGATATTGCAATTAAATACCAAAGAAAGTAATAAAGCAAAAATTAATGGAAAGAACACACCAAAATTTACAAGGTTCAGTAATTTGCCTTGATTCTCGGAGCACCAGTACAATATCACTCCAATATCTTCAAAGATTTTACAACTAAGGTAATTATTATAATTACTTTCAATTAGGAAATCCTAATTAAAGGATTTCCAAAACAACAAACTATAGGAGAAAGAATATTTTTGGGATTATTACAAATAATGAAGGGGTGATTTATTTATAATACCCAAAGCATATGGCTTTTTAATACAAAAACAACGTAGTACAAAAACAAACCACAATTAACATGCAGCATTGGACTTGGGGCATTCTTTCCAAGCTTGGTTAGGATCAATTTCGACCATTTTCTTCCATGTTAGGCAATATTTGGACAATAGAACAGCAAACTTAAGGCATAACCCATTCTACTTTGGAGCTAAAAAATTCGGCAAAAATCATTTCCACAAGCATATGTGGAGGCGATTAAGGTGTTACATGTGGCAAGGAATTATTCTTCTTAGTATGAACAGTCCAAGCTTCCTAGTGGTGCAATTTGGCTTGGGGATTGCGACAGTGCTTTGTTCATTTTAGATATTGCACATTTTGACCTTCTAGTTGCCCATAAAATAGTTCCCGTGACAATAAAAAATAAAAAACTCAAGGATGGCAGTGTGTTATTTTTGACAGTGATTGCTCACAAGCAATTAGTAGATTAAACTCCAAGGAGGAGGATTTGTCTCGTCGACCCCCATTGTCCTGGACATTCATAGATTGATGACTTGCTTTATTCCAATTTCTCTTGGGGTTTGTCTAAAGGGGTGCCAATACCATGATACACTTTTTTGGCTAGAAATGCATTTTTTGCTATGAAAGCTGCTATAGGAATGTTTATAATTTGGTGAATTAGCTGAAGTGAATTGAAATCGAAATTTTGATATATTCAATATATGACAATTTTTTAAATTTCAATTATCAATTCAATTTTAGTGTTTAGATTTGGTACGTTGCATTGAATTGAACACCAAAGGCTTCCGGGATTCAAAGGCTTTCAATCTAGCAATGCTGGCAAAACAGCTTTGGAGGTTACTGGAGTTCCCAACAAGTCTGGTTACCTCCATTTTTAAGGCGAGGTATTACCCAACTCCTCCATACTCGAAGCCAAACTTGCTAGTCGTCCTTCCCTCGTGTGGAGGAGCTTGTTAAAAGCGCTATTTATTCTTAAAATGGGGACCAAGTGGAGAATAGGGAATGGCGAATCAATCTCATCGATGGATCCCCCGATCACTCCGCCCATAGAGAGAGCCTTCAGCATGTATCACAATTTAGTATTACACTACTACTGGTCGCTATTCGATTCCCAGTGCCTATTATCTAGCCAGACGCTCCCTTCTTCAAGAGATAGGACAAGATGGGGAACAGCCGGCCGTGGGTTTGAACACACCATGGAACTTTATTTGGCAAGCCCACGTTCCAAATAAAATTAAATGCTTCACTTGGAGATTAAGCAAGCAAGTGCTTCCAATGGCGAATCATCATTCTGCTCCACCCTGGCTGCCCTTTCTGTGAGTATGCTAGCGAGGACAACCATCAACTCTTTGTTGACTGCCATTTTCCTACGCAAGTGTGGGCTCTTGCAGACATTCCATGGAAGATAGCCTCAGCTTGGCAAGGCTCGACGGAATCGTGGCTCCCAGTGAGCTATTTGATCGGGGAATCTGCATCTGCTGGGCGATTTGGAACAACCGAAACGTCCTCATTAAACGGAATAGTGCTAAGGATCCTGCCCAAGAATTCAGGACCGTTAGGATGGTTAGGAGTGGAATCCGCCTCCCCATGGTGCGGTCAAAATCGACTTTGATGGCTCCCTCACTCGACGTGCAACGGGCGCTGGCGTGGGTTTAATCGCGGGAGATCGTCACGGAAAATGCTTGTGGTCGCAAAAACATTATCTAATCACTCCCAACTTATCTTTGTATGCAATAATCATTTATTTTTCAATTTATACAGTTTTCATACTAACCAATTTTTATCTGTATGCGTGACTCATGTATTATTTCTCATTTTTTTGCAGATTTTTCATCGTGACATCCACAGTATATTATTGGACCAACGATGTATAAAAAATCTCTAATTTTGGTATGCCCACGCCATTCTCGAGACGTCGCCATCCCTGTTTTTCAATCGCTTGCAAGCATGAAATTCCGGACAGTGATGGCTTAATTTGATTTTGATATTTTATTCTGAAACAGTCAGTGTCTCCATAAACATCTCATCTTCTGTGCTTCTGATAATTCAATCTCATGGAAGAACATTATCTTGTCTTTATATTCCCCACTATCAACGCATCGCATCGACAACTATAACTAATTAATTATTATTTAATTATTAAATTTATTAATAATCAAATTAATATATATAAATCATAAATATATTCATATTTATATTTATTTATATTATAAAAATTAATTATTATTCTTATATATTATCACACATCAAATTATTTTTATATATTTTATTTAAATATTCAAATAAATCGAACTTTTAACTTTCTCACCACAGAATATAATACTTAACCCAAGATAACATTTACCGAACATTATCCACAACAAAGAATCCCTCTCGGAGTTTTATATACCAGAATCACACCAGATTTATCTAATCACTCAGAACTTATATTTGTATGCAATAAGCAGCAGTCCGATAACCTTTTTTAAAATGCGTTTGTGTTTAGTAGAAATAGGGAAGATAGCAAATACTATTGTTTGAAACAATTCGCCTTGTCAGAATACCTTTTTAAAGTAAAATGTGGGGATGTTTGATTTATTTGTCTTTATTTGTTATATATAATATTTGGTAATGATTGATGGTATGAGGTAATACGTGAATAATAATTAACTTTTAAAGGTAAAAGTATATACGAATACCAATGTATGCATATTTATATAATCTTTTAATTTTGAATAGAGCTTAACAATTGGATTAAAATATTTGTGTGTATATATAAGTAAAAAAGTTATCTCTCATGTATCGTATATTTTGATATGTATTTTTTTCTGTTTGTTTTTGAATAAACTGAAGTTCCATAAAAAGGAATCAAAGAAAGCCTCTAAAATTTAAAATTAAAAATTCAATTAATCTAATAAATTGCATAATTTAAGCCAAGAAAATTAATAAAAGCTATACAAATAAATATTATATTTTTAAAAAGACATGGAAGAGAAGGCCTTATCAACTTTTATCTAAAATTTATGTTTTTTTTAAATAAATATTCTTGGATTTTCACATTAAGATATTATTTAATTTAACACTTGAGCTGCAAAATTTTTGAATGTGAACTTAATTATATAAAACGTTAGTTTACCTAGAGATAAATCCTCTTTTTATATAATTTTTAATTTTTTAAATTTTATCTCTATATCTTTTTAATTTTTTTCATAATTTTTAATAAAAATACACCTAAAACATGCACAAAAAAATAAAACTAGCAATATATATTTTGATGAATAATACGAGTGTCGAATTTGCTTCTAAATTCAAGGTTTTTAAACTCAGACAAGACCAATCGGTTTGATTTGCTTAACTAAGAACCGGTCAATTTTCTATCCGATCATGTCACAAAACTAGAGCACCATCTGATCAATTATGAACCGATCAAATTCAATCAAAAACTGATCAATCTAGTCAAAAATTCTGTTTTGTGTTTTTTATTAATAAAAAATTTTAAAAATTTTTCTATTTAAAATAAAAAATAAATAAAATATTTTTTATGTTGTATGAAATTTTTACCCATTAAAAATTATTTTTATTTATAATTTTCACTTATTATTTTTATTTTTATTTTATTTAATTATCTTGTAACTATGTATTATTCTAATTGAGCTATTAAAATATTAAATATTGAATTGTATAACTAAATTTTCTCATATTAATTATTTCGTTTCTTTTATCAAACTAAAATTTTCAACATTTATATTTTTGAATTTGAATTTAATTTAATTTCTTTCATATTTTTTTTAATATTTTTTATTTTTATTGAATATTTAATTTTAAATGTTATATCTAAAGCATATCATTTAGCATATTAATAAATGAATTTAAATTTATTTTATAAAATAATTTAATATTATTATGTATGTATATATAATATAAAAATAACTTATTTTTTAAAAGAAGTTAAACAGCTGAATTAGTGATCATCTAGTTATCCAATTTGATGACCAGATTTTAAAAACTTATCTGAATTTGGAGGATTGCCATTCACCAACGACTTTATCCTAGATGTCATCAAGAATTATCCAGCGGGACATATTGCAGTTCGCACTTGGCTCAACATATCGCCCATGTTCAGACAAAATAAGAATCTAGAAAGGCTTCCAGCGCGTCGTCGTCGCTCGAAACGTGTATTATTGTGAGTCAGGGCCATATTTTAGGCTCGCCTCACGGAACCGGCGATGAGTTTGTGGTGATTTTAGTATCTGCGTTTTCAGCTGACTTCGTTGAAAATTTAGAGGTAAAAAGAAGGAAAGGAAAAGGAAGATGGCGTCTGATTCTGTGGTGGTGCAGCATGCGAAGGTGGAAAATAGTTGCTGCAAGAAGGGACCGGGATATGCTACTCCCCTTGATGCCATGTTGTATGGTCCCAGGGAAACTCTTATTTATGTGACTTGTATCTATACAGGTATCTTGAAGTTGTTCGTCTATTGGGAGTATCTGCTCGCGTTTGTTCTGTTTTTATTTGATTACAAGCAATGGTGGGTATTTTCTATTGGGAGGATTTGGGGTTTCTTGTGTGGTGTGTGTGTGTGTGTTTGGTGTGTTGATGCCTTTCATGGTTTTTTGTACTTTGAATTTTTCTTTTTCTTGTTCTTTGTTTTTTTTTTTATGGATGTTGTCCAATTTCCTTTCCAAGATGTGATATCTGAGACCGGAAGGGATTCAGTCCAGAACCCTGATGCTCCAATCAATAATTAAGTGATTAGATGAATGTATCTTTAAATCAAGTCCGCAGCTAAGTCTGTATATTGATTCATTTATGTGAATCTGGAAGAGAAAATTCAATTAGTAATTTTATGGTTTGAGAGAGGAAGAATCTTAGAACACTTAGAAATTTCTTGAATCATCTACTTTTTCTGTAATGGCTTAGGGGGTTTTATGCCTGTGATGGCTCTCCTGAATGTGATTTGATGTTTGGCTGTTTGCAGGAACTGGACGGAATAAGCCTGATTACCTTGCAACAGTGGACGTTGATCCAAGTTCGTCAACATATTCTAAAGTCATCCACAGGCTTCCCATGCCTTATATTGGTGATGAACTTCATCATTCTGGATGGAACTCCTGCAGCTCTTGCCACGGAGACCCGTCAGCAGCAAGACGGTTTCTTGTCTTGCCTTCTCTGGTGTAAGTGGCCAACTTCCCATTGTACATTTTTTAATTGATTTAGAATATGGTCATTGTTGAGAGCTGTTCTTCATATATGATGACTCATATCTTTGTGCTTGCTATATTCGTCTCCCTAATATGCCTGGATTCTGATAATGTCCATAAATGTCCTGAAAGTAATCTTGTCAACAACTGTATTCCAGCTAGCTATATCAGTTTGCCAGTTGCACTACAAAATAATATTATACTTGCAAGAACTATCCTGAAAGTTAAAATCCAAGATTTTTTTTGCTTGGTAAATCAGATCACAGTATTAAACTTTTTTCTGTGTTTTTTTTTCTTCTATCTTGCACCCTACTTAAGCCTTTGTATCCTTCCGAGGTTTGTATTAGTATTTTGTAGGTGCTCTCATTCAATAATCACAAACATTATTATGAAGCCTGCCGTCAGATCCTATATGTTTTGCTGTAGGAGCTGGATATCCTCATCAATTTGTCCCTGATGACAAAAAGATAAACTTTTGACTGATACTTAACTAGAAATTTATTTTTTAATTAGTAAACAATATGCATTTACTAGTGAAATCTTTTTACTTATGGAAGATTGATAATTTTGTTGGCTATCTTTATAAGTTTTTCTTTTATTTGTTTATTTGTATATATTTTTGCTTTCTTTATAAGGTGTATTCTGTGTTTATATTTTCTTTATTCGAAAGCGTTAGAAAAACAGGGATCGAAGTTGTTACATTCTGCTCCATGCAGGTTACATGCTTTGTATGTATCAGTCTTGAGTATATTAACTTCAATGACTTCATTGGAGATACTGCTCTCTTTAAAGTTTCTCAGAAAAAATGGGAGATGCTCTGGCATTTTTTGACCTCTGATATTTTTATGTCTTTATCTCAGGTCTGGTCGTATATATGCTGTTGATACCCAAAAAGACCCAAGGGTTCCAACCTTGCACAAATTTGTTGAACCTGAAGATATAATACAGAAGACAGGATTGGCATACCCTCACACTGCTCACTGCCTTGCTTCTGGTGATATCATGGTGTCATGTCTTGGAGACAAAGATGGAAATGCTGAAGGAAATGGTTTTCTTCTGCTGGACTCTGATTTTAATGTGAAAGGAAGGTACTGCCTTTTTATATCTACTAGTGGATTCAAAAGGAGATTATTTTCTTGTTCATCTTGGATTATCTGTTGAGTGAATCATTGTTTGATACAACTGTGTTGGCTGAGCTAGCAGCTCTTCAGCGAATTGCTTGGTCCCAAAGGATCAACTTATCTTAGCATCACCATTAGATGTCATCAGTTTTCCTCTGAGATTCACAATTCCATTTCATCTGACTTGAATACCATATTAATGTGTCATAGGTTTAATATAAGTTGATATTATTCATATGACATTTTTCTTATCTGGAACTCAGAAGTAATAATGTTGCCTTGAATCAATCCTTAGTCATCTGTCTTCCTCCACTCGGTTACTCTGTGTTGATTCCCATCTATGGTCCTACCTTATTCAGACAATTTGTTGTTTTTTCCCCCACACATGCAGCTTAATATTAATCTGTCTTCATCACTCCCAAAGAAACTTAAAATTCTTATAAAAAAAATGTGAACGAAATAATTGATAGACAAGTTCCCCTTTCCAATAATAAATAGGTGGGAGAAGCCAGGGAACAGCCCGGTTTTTGGCTATGATTTCTGGTACCAACCTCGACATAAGACCATGATCAGCAGCTCTTGGGGAGCTCCTGCTGCTTTCACCAAAGGCTTCGACCTTCAGCATGTTTCAGATGGTCTTTATGGGAGACATTTGTACGTATACGGCTGGCCTGAGGGTGAGTTGAAACAGACATTAGATCTTGGAAATGCTGGTCTCATTCCATTGGAGGTAAATGCAATGCTTTGCCATTTTCCCCATGTTTTTTGGTATATTTAAAAACACAGGTCTTTTTCATCTGTTTATTCTTTCTTACTGACCTCACACACGATTCCTGCATCTGTGTTTATGCCATTCTATTGAACTTCTATTTCCAAACTGATTCCTCCACATGTCTAATTTGTCCACAGATAAGATTCTTGCATGATCCAGCCAAGGATACTGGATATGTGGGGTGTGCTCTATCAAGCAATATGGTAAGATTTTTCAAGAAGCCAGATGGGTCATGGGACCATGAGGTATGTGAAAGAACTGAAATCTTTTCAATCAGTGGCTTGAAGGCATAAAAGGCTAGAGAGGTAAATATGAAACCACTGACCACTGCAGGTGTCAGTATCGGTGAAGCCACTGAAGGTGCAGAATTGGATTCTGCCGGAGATGCCTGGTCTTATAACTGATTTTTTGATATCTCTTGATGATCGTTTCCTCTACTTCTCCAATTGGCTTCACGGTGACATCAGACAGTACAATATTGAGGATCCTGAAAACCCCCGGCTGACAGGCCAAGTGTGGGTCGGAGGTTTGATTCGAAAAGGAAGCACTGTGGTTGCTGAGGCAGAAGATGGTACAACATACCAGACTGATGTACCAGAAGTTCAGGTGTTCGCTGTATTCCTTTTACCGAGCAAGTACATTAGATTTTTATTTTTGTCTTCTCTTTGTCATACTATTCATGCAATTTACTTCTAACAGTACGCTGAATTAGATAAAAAACTGTAAAAAATTCAGCAGCAGATGCTTGAATTCTGCTGAGTAAACTGCAAAGTTCATGGAGGGGCTACATTTCTTGTCTTCAAAACACAAGTCACTGTCATGCTGTGCATCTCATTTTTGGGCATATTTGTTTACGCTTGTAAGGTCATGCTCAGCAACTCACCCCCGAAATCCCATAAACCATTTATTTCTTTGGATTTTAGGGACATCAATTAAGAGGAGGACCACAAATGATACAGCTGAGTTTGGACGGAAAGCGGCTGTATGTCACAAACTCCCTCTTCAGCCCGTGGGATAATCAATTCTATCCCGAGCTTGTGGAGAGAGGTGGCCAAATGTTGCAGATTGACGTTGATACCGGTAAAGGTGGCCTGGTCATCAACCCTGATTTCTTAGTGGATTTTGGATCTGAACCAGATGGCCCCTCCTTGGCCCATGAAATGCGGTATCCTGGTGGTGATTGCACTTCCGACATCTGGATTTGAGCTCTCCGTTCTTCTCCAAGAAACTGCTCATCCTATTGGTAACAAATAATGTAGTATCCACCAAACTCCAAATGCTTCTTTCAGCAAATTAAATTAGTGGTATCGAGCGTATGGTATGTGTGTTTTGTCATGAAGACTGGCAGTATGTTAGAATAAGCGGGTGGTTTATGTGAATCAAGAAGGGTGACTGCTGTGGCAACTCTAATGTTGATGTGCTATGCTAATACATGTTAAAAGAGTTGTTTATCATGCCATTGATGAAATCAAAGCAGATGAAAATTGTCGACTTCTTTTTCACAAGAAATGTAAAGTAGAAAATATCGTTGTTATAACTTCTTCTACTTCGTACATAAATTTACTGTTTTTCTTTGTGGATAATTGAGGCTTTTAAAATGAAAAACTCAATCGGAATTCCCGTGCAACCGTCGTTTTATGTTCAGGGCACGTCCATTGTCCAATGAAATAATTAATTTATGAAAACATCTGCATTGTAATAAAACGTCTGTTAGTGCGCAAAACTGGAAGTGGATTCCAGGAACATAGGGGTATGTTAGGAAATTGTCAACCAAACAGTGGGCATTCTTATTACATTGTTTGTCATGTACTTCTCACGGATGGTATTAAATATGTGTTAAATCTAAATAATTTAAAATATATGTGTAAGATAAAAATCTTGTAATTGAATTTTTATTAATAAAAAATTTATACAAATTGATTACAATTTGAATCAAATGAAATTTTGTGGATTCTACTTTCTAATTTGATTCTTTGATTCTTTCATCAAAAATTCTTAACTTAAAATTTGAACAATTTTCAAGAAAGAGGCTTGCACTTAATTTTCCTTAAGAATTGTTAGATTCTTAATAACACTAATCTTTTGAGTTTCGCACCACGATTTTAGATCAAATGATGAATTGGGAGATTTTATCGAAAAATGTCTTGAATTTGATAACAAATTCCTTCGAGCTTCTTGAAGTTGATTGTGAGAATTTGAACTCATTGAATAATTTTTCACTTAAAATCTTCTTATTGCTCATTCAGTTGGTTGTTGTCTTATGTATTCGTTTGTTTGTAGAGGCCATTCCAATTTAAAAGGATGGAGAGAATTTTGCTGGCATGTATAATTAATGACGTGACATAATTTAATCGGTCAAAAATATTTGATTTGACATTGATTCTTTTAATTGGATAATTATAAATTAATTATTGAATCAACAATATTTTCCTTCCAAACTTACAAGGCCTAACAGGTGGCGTGATATGATTGGCTCATTTGTTGCGATTTAAGTAGGTGATACTATTTGTAATAAAAATATTAATTTATTTATTATTTAATTTTAAAAATTATATTTATTTTAATTCATAAAATATAAATAATTAATTATTAATATTTTATCATAATAAAATGCCACCGACATATGATTGAACAAACATTTTAATTACCTATAAATATTCTCGAGGATTGTCTAAAGAGAATTCAGTTTCGGTGTGATAAATTTCGGAATCCGTGTTTATTTGTTCCCTTTCTTCTCTCTCTCTGCTTTTTTTTTTTTTCGGCTCTTGGGCCTAAGTGGGCCGGCCCGTTTCTTTCTTGTTTTTTTTTAAATCTTTCTTCTTCCACAGAAGGCACCGGATTCGCTCGTCACCAGATTTTCAGCCACCGTGATATCCTCCAACGGATGGCGCTGCATTTTAACGTCGGATTTTCTGCCTCTTTCCTTCCTTGTGGCGAAGCGAAGCATTATAAAAGAAGCTAACCGATCGTCATCTTCCTCACTACAGTTCGGTTGTCACTTAAAAATTCCCAACCGATTTATCACACGAATTTAATCAGCACACGAATTCAATCAACACGTAAGGGTGAAAACATTACCATCTTCATTCAGTTTTTTTTTTTTTTTTGGCCATAGTGTTGTGTTGGGTGCGGGAGAAATAGGGAGCGGCGCTGCGCCGGCCGCGGGGGAGGGCTGGGCGCAGTGGCACTGCGTCGGGCAGTGGTGCCGCACGCAGTGTTGCGCGCTAGGCCGCGGTGGCGCTGCGCACTGGATAGGCAGCGGCGACGGTGGCGCTGGGCGCTGGAGAGGCAGCGGCGACGGTGGCGTTGGACGCTGGAGAGGCGGCGGCGATGATGCTGGATTGCGGGGGCGCGCACGCGGCGCTATGCCGGCTGCGAGGCCGCGTACGGTGTTGCGCTTCACCCGGTCGCGGCGGCGCCCCTCCCCTCGGCCGCGCAGCGTGGCGCGGTGCTTGTGCTGGAGAGGTGACGCTGGCGTTTTGACGGAGGCGGGCGGAGGAGGGAGAGGGCGGTTTTGTTTCGAAAGAAAACGACGACCGAGGGAGAAGCTGGGTGATGATGTTCGGTGTCTCGTGCGATTTAAGGCTATGTTTAGTGCCTTTTTTTTTTAAAATGCAGCTAAGGCCATGTTTGGCTTATCGATCTTGATAAAAGAACAAGGCCCTGTTTGGCCGTGCAAAACCTTTTTTTTTTTTGGTATGTTCTCTTGAAATTTGGACCTTTAGACTTGTGCAATTTTGAAATTGAGCCTTCAAACTCTTAGACTTAGATTTGGACTTGAGTTTGGACCCGTTGGGATTCGAACTGAGAGTCTTGGATTTAAACTCAGTGGACTTTAGACTGTCGGACTCGAGTTTGGACCCATTAGGATTTGAACTCTTAGGCTTGGGTTCGAACATGAGTTTGGACCCGTTGAGATTCGAACTGATAGTTTTAGGTTTGAACTCATTGGGATCCGAACTGTTGGACTCGGGTTCAGACTCATTGGGCTGTGGACTCTTGGACTTGAGTTTGAACCCATTAAGCTTTGAAATCATAAACTTGGGTTTGGACTCATAAACTTGAGTTTGGATCCATTGGAATTTGGATTCACAAACTTGGGTTTGGATCCATTGGAGTTTGAACTCATAAACTTGGGTTTAAACCCATTGGGCTTTGGACTCACAAACTTGAGTTTCAACACATTTGGGCTTCGGACTCTTGTCCTTAGGTTCGGACCTATTAGGATTGGACTTTTGGGCTTGGGTTTGAATCCATGGACTTTGGCGGGTCCCAGGACTTGGACTTGCACCATAAACTTTGGCTGGTCCCTTAAACTTGGGCTTGATCTATAGACTTGAGCTAATCTCTTGGACTTGGGCCAGTCCCTTGGATTTGGGCTTGAACCATAGACTTGGGCTAGTCTCTTGGACTTGAGTTGGTCTCTTAGATTTGGGTTTGATCCATGAACTTAGGCTGGTCCCTTGGACTTGGCCTTGCACCATGGAATTAGGCTTGCACCATATACTTAGGCTAATCCCTTAGATTTAGGCTTGATCTATGAACTTAGATTGGTCCCTTGAATTTGGGTTTGCACCATGGACTTGAGCTGGTCCCTTATACTTGGGCTTGCGCCATGAACTTAGGCTTAACCACTTTTCAATTGCTATGTATGGTTTTAGCCCTTTTCAACCCAACTGAGTCTAACACTCCCTTCTTTTTTATATGGTAATTTCAACGATGGCACATTTCAAGAGTCATATTGCACAATTTAGCGAGGAATGTTTGATCGTGCTCGACGATAAAAACCAACGGGTGGAGTGAGGCACGTCTTTAGTTGTGCATGCCCCTTTGATTGGTTACTTTGCGGTTTCTTGGTCCAAGTTAACTATTTTTAGGCGTATTGACGAATGGTCGCAGCCTGATTCTTTGGGATGGCTTGGCAAGGCATAGATCCTACAGCCTAGCCATCATCAACCCTCTGACGAGGTTGTTCCTTTACCCACACTCAGCCGTCGTATTGTCAGTGGAGAGGCTAAGTGGGGTAGCCAACTTGACTTGACCGGTGAGTTTCGATACATCCTTGGATATTGGGAATGGACCGAGGATGTTCTCAAGAGGTGTAAACCTAAGCTGGATGCCACTAGAATCTTTGACACAGTGTACGCTTCGTTGTTTTCATACAATCGAAGCATGCAGATCATGAAGGCCTTTCTTGAAGCCTGGTTTCCTCTTACCAATAGCTTGCTAACCCCACTTGAAGAAATGTCAATATCTCTTTATAACTTGCGTTCAATGGCTGGGCTCCCTATTGAGGGAAAGCTTTATGATGAGGTCATCTCAACTGCTAAGGAGCTAATTGGCGTTTATGGTACAGGTGCAAAGTTTGTTCCCCGCTCATGTAAATATTTGTTTCATGCTTTCCACAAACTTTGCAGCAAGGTCCCCGAGGACCAACCTTGAAAGTGCCAATCGTTGAGTGAGTGAGGTTCTGGTGCAAGAAGGCCATGAAATATTCCGTGCCTCCTGCCCATAAAGAAAAAAAAGATAAAATGCCCTCGATCCACATACAACTCATCTAGGGACATTGATCCCTATACACCTTAGTTAGCATTAGAAGAGTCCCTATTCGAGAGTCTCAACATCAGTGAGGGAGCCAGGGAGGAGACGTATATGGTATCCTTTTAAGTTCATATGACCAAGTACATTTAAAATGACTGAAATTATGGCTATGGGGCAATATGTGAGCCTTGCAGTCTCAATTCTGACCTTAATTTACAGTGGTCTGAACAGAATTGTCATCTCTTGCCACTCATCCCACGAACCTGCAACATTCCCTATTTATGCATGGATCTCTCACTACTTCAGGATCCACTTTCAGGTCTTCAAAAGCATGCCAGACTCCAAGATGGTAGTGTATTCTGGAGAGGGATGCGCCAAGTTTCACGACCCAAGCGAGACCCGAAGGCGAATCCACAAAGGCGAGCAGACTTGCTGAACTTGCAACATGGTCACCAAAAGCAATGACATCATTTACATAGATAATAATGATGCCGGAGAGCTTGAACGAGATCATTTTGTGGCCATTCGTTCAAGCTACCTAACCTTGAGGCGAGGTGATCATCTTAATGTTGAACCTTGTAGTCCTCATTGATTCAGTCGCCAGTTTGGTTATTTTCAAGAGGTGCCTAGGTCGCTTGTCCATGACGCAAGGCAATGCTCTTTAGAGGATGGCCTTCGCTATTAGCGTCTATGCCTTTTGCTTCGATCTATGGCTAAGGTACATTTTCCTCACAACCCCACTTTTGCACGGTGATACTTCTCGGCCGCCTACAAGAAATAGTGGGTCGTTGTCTATGGCAATTTCTTGGAGGAACATGCCGCTCGCCTAGTCGACCCTTCACTTGGTGATACTTCTCCAAGGGATAGCAGTGCCGGTCCATACTGGCGATGCCCAAGACACGCATCTCGCTCCAGCTACCATGGCTAATCTGTCGGGCACGTCGAAGAGGAAAAAGGCCGTTGAGATTTTAAAGGATAGCAGTAGTAGCACTGTCGACCGTCATTGGAAGAGAACTAAAAAGAATTCGAATTCTTCGATCCCAAAAGACAGGGGTGCAGACCATGGGCAGTCCACTAAGGAATATGCCAGAGAAGTATTTTCCAGCTAAAATTTTTTTTTATGTAATAACACTTTCATTAATAATGATAGCCTAATTGTTATTCATTATTATTGTTATTTTTAGTTGGTAGAGCAAGTTTTTGGGAGTGATGCTAATAAAGATTCGCAGGGATCAACTTGCGAACGTGATTCACTTTCGATTCCAGTTGGCGACCCGAGTGGCTCAACTTCAAGGGTAATTGCTAGAGCCACTCCTTCCACTGGGGTTTTTGTTTTTGAGGCTAACAAATTCCTTCATGATTATCAAAAGGAATATCTGGAGAAGTTATGGGCCACCTTTCGTGAGTGGATAAAGAAGACCAATTGAGTTAAGCTCCTCCCTCAGTGATAGCATCTCATTGGTTATTGAGTCAATGAAAAGTCTAGGCCAATTTGATATTTCCCTTTGGAGGCTTCATTGGGTGCATTGTTTGCTAGCCATGGCTTATGACGATGCAAGGTCTCAGGTATTTGAGAAGCCGACAAAAGAGGTCATTGCCCAGCAGCTAAATGAGGCTCAAGGTCGCTTGCATAAAGCTCAAGCTGATGAGAGTAAGGAGGTAGAGTAAATTAGCCAAACGAAAGTAGAGTTAAAGAATGTGGAAGCCCAACTTGCAGCTTTGAAAGAAAAGTGGGAGGAGCTTTCCAAGTCTTTGGCATTGCAGCTCGAAGCCTATGAAGGTATCTCGGCCGAAGTCAGAGAAATGGAAGAAGAGGTCAAGATCATAACCAAGACTCCTCCATTAGATAGCGAAGTGGCGAAGGCCTTGAAGTCTTCGAGGGCTTTTGTTCAGGCTGCCAAGAGGTGGTTAGATGATTTAAAGCCTTTTGGCTTGATTTGCTTACTTCCACCATTTGTATTTAAAGTACTGTAATCATCGATCCATGAATAAAATGTTTCGTTTACCCATTGTCAATGAATTGCTCCTTTTTTTCTTTGAAATGTATCTGCCATTTTATGACTGAACTTGAAATATATATATATATATACACATATATATATATTTTCAAGCTGCCTACGTACCCTCACAAAAGGATCAAGTCATAACGTAGTTCAACAAACTAAATATGACGAAAGATTTAGCTATTCACAATTTATACTCTTGCGGGCCAAGACTAACTTACAGCTTAAAGTCATGTATTAAAGAGGGTTTCATTTAACAATTTTGACAGTTTAAACTCATATCAAGGAGTGTAGTGACTTGAAATTTGATCAGACAGTTTATACTCGTATCAAGCAGTTTTCTTTCTTAAGGAAAATATTTTTTTAGAAATTTTCCATCGATCGGACCAACCTTTACACTATCTTGATTGACGAGTGTATAGGCACCATTTGCATAAACCTCTCAGTCGTATGATCCGTCCCACTTAGAGGTGAACTTGTTTCCAATGCGGTGAGTGATGATAATGAGCCTCCTCATAGCGAGTACTAATTCCCAAACTTAGAAGGATCGGGCACACACCTTTTTATTGAAGACTTTGGATAAGCGGGTTTGATAGCATTCGAGCCTTTGTTAGACGTCGACCCTTTTTTCGTCGAGCACCTCTAATTCTTTAAAATGTAACCAGACGTTGTCTTCCTCAATCAATCCTTCTTGCATGGCAATCCGCAGCGATGGAATTTGCTGCTGTAGGGGGACGACAGCTTCAACCCCGTACACCAATGCTTAAGGAGTTGTTTGCGTAGGTGTCCTAACAGTGGTTCGGTAGGCCCACAAAGCTTTCCCAATCCTTTCGTGCCAGTCCCTTTTGACTTTAACACCATTTTCTTCAACAGACTACACAAAGTCTTGTTGAAGGCTTCTATGAGGCCGTTGGCCGAAGTATGGTACATCGAGGACTTCCTTTACTTGAATCCAAACCATTGACATAATTTATCAATGGTGCTATGGATGAATGGCTTTCCATTGTCGATAATAATGTATTGAGGAACTCCATATCTATAGATAATATTGGCACAGATGAAGTCAGCAACATTTTCCTTTTTCACTTCTTTTAGAGGGATTGTCTCTACCCATTTGGAGAATTAGTCAGTAGCAATCAGGATGTAAAGGTGACCAGCGGATGACTTCATTATGGGTTCAATGACATCCAATCCCTAGGCATTGAATGGTCATGAAGCTACTGTTGGGTGTAATAGCTTAGGCGGTTGATGAATGAAGTTAGCATGGTACTGGCATACTTGGCACCTTTGGACGAACTCCATGCAATCTTTCACCATTGTCGGCCAGTAGTGTCCCATTCTTTTAATCCGAAAGTGAAGTTTTGGCCCAAATTAATGGGCACCACAAATCCCAGAATGTGCTTCCTCCTTAGCTTTAATGGTTTCATCGTCGCTTAGGCACGTAGGAATACTCTATTAAATGAACGTCTACACAAGACGTCTTTGAAATAGATGAAGTGGGCAGCTCAACGTCAAATGTCAACCTTTTTTCGTGGATCGTTTGACAATTTTTCATATTTCAAGTAGTGTATGAATAGTTGTCGCCAGTCTTCTTTTTCCATATCGAGGACTTCTACGGACCAATTTTCTCCCCCTTCCTCATCCTCAAGTGTTGGCGGCACTATCCATTTCTTGCATATAGGGATGAGACATTCAACATCGGGTAAACACAAAGCAGAGGCAAGCTTAGCCAATGCATCTGCCTGCTTTTTTTAGCTTCTTGACACATGTTGAATTGTGACACATCCAAGCCATCCCATAAATGTGTTGGCGTAGTTGTAGTACGGAAGCAATTCAGGCTTCTTGACTTCATATTTTTCCTATAGCTGGTTGATCACCAACTTAGAATCACCATAGACCTCAAGGTGGAGTTGTTTGATGTCCACAGCTATCTTGAGTTCGATGATCAGAGCTTGATGCTCGACTACATTATTGGAGCAATTTTCTGTGAGGGTGAATGAATGATGCAAGACTTCACATTCTGACGTCACAAACACTACCCCTGCACCGGCTCCGCCTCTATGGGAGGCTTCATCGAACTACATCTTCCATGGAGGAGTGATTTCGACTATCAGTGCATCTTTGTTCGGCAGGCCGTTAAACAAATCCCATTCGGCTGGGATAGGATGATTTGCTAAAAAGTCAGCCAATGCTTATCCCTTTACTGCCTTTTGTGGCACGTACACAATTTCAAATCGTTAAAATTACAAGTACCATATTATGAGCCTGTTAGAGAGAACAGGCTTTATCATGACGTATTTTAAAGGGTTAGCCTTGGACACTAAGCGAATTGTATAAGCTTGGAAATAGTGCCTTAATTTTTAAATGACGAAGACAAGTACTAAACAAATCTTCTCAATCGGCAAGTACTTGAGCTCGTTTGGCATCATCGTCTTACTTAAGTAGTAGAGGGCGCTCTCCTTCCTTTCATCATTTTCTTGGGCCAATAGGGCTCCTTCTAAGCATTCTTACGCAGCGATATACAGGATCAAAGGACGGTTGAGTAATGAGGCTACCAACACTAGGGGTTTCATCAGGTAGGACTTAATATTTTGGAAGGCCTTCTTGTAGTGTTCATCCCATTCGAATGGAACACCCTTCTTCATAAGTCTACTAAATGGTTGACAGCAACCTACAAGATTTGAGATGAACCTCTGAAGATATGCCAGTTTTTCTTGCAAGCTTTTAAGCTCATGGATATTTTGAGGCTCTAGCATCTTCAAGATGGCATCAATTTTTGTCTGCTCAATCTCAATACCTCGATGGTAGACGAAGCCTAAGAATTTTCCAGAAGCAACCCCAAAGGCACATTTCAATAGATTCATCTTCAGCTGCTACCTTTTGAGGCGTTCAAAGACTTTCCTGAGATTGTCCAGATGGTCCAGCATCTTCTTTTACTTAACCACAAGATCGTTGATGTAGCATTCGACATTCTTGTAGAGCATATTATTGAATATCTTCTGCATGGCCCTTTGGTATGTGGCTCCTGCATTTTTGAGGCCAAAAGGCATCATCTTCTAGCAGTATATACCCTTGAGTGTGTGAAAGGCCGTTAATTCTTCATCCTCCAGCGCCATTTGAATTTGGTTGTATCCGGATGATCCATCTATGAATGAGAGAGCCCGTGCCCCATAGTAATATCGATCATATGCTCGGTGATGGGTGGGGAGAAATCATCTTTCGGGCATGCCTCATTGAGATTTCTGAAGTCAACACACACCTAGATTTGTCCATTCTTTTTCCTGACCAGGACTGCCAGAGATCCACGTGAGGTATTTAACTTCCCGGATGAATATAGCCTCGATTAGTTATTGACCTATGCTTTGATTTGGGAAAGCAACTTTGGTCAGAACTGGCATTGCACTTGTTTAACGAGATGAATTCCTTTCTTTATAGACAGGTGATGTACAGCAACTTTCGAGTCTAGGCTTGGTATTTCCTTGTATGACCAAGTAACATATCTTTGAACTCTTTGAGAAGTCCTATATACATGTCAACCTCTTCATTTGTTAGCTAAGCACTAAGGTAAATGGGTTAAGCGTCGCTGCTATCGCCTAGGTCCACTTCTTTTAATTCATCTACAGTGGACTTGGTTCCTGCCTCCATTTGGAGTGGTGCAACCTCAACATCTTCTTCGGTGACTTGTCCTTCTTCGCATAGTGTAATGTGGTTGGACGAGTGCACAATTTCATTATCATCATACTCTGCTACTTAAACTTTAGTGAAGACGACTGTCTAGACTTTCGGTTTAAGGACTCTGTTGCAGGATACCACCAAATCCGTTTGTCACTGCATGTGAGAAGGGATCAAGCTTTGAAGCTTTTCATCCTACTTCAATGTCTTTCTAATGCCCCTTTTTGCCTTCCAGCATTTTTGTATTTTAGGTGGACCAAGCCTTTCAAAGACTAACACCCGTGCTGGTTTGCCCTCGACTTTTGAAGAACGGTCAACCTCAATGACATTGTTGGTGGTAGCCCTTCTTATGGTAATATGGATAGGGCCTTTAGGTTGTTTATACCTAAGCCCTGCGCATGAAGTTTGACTTAAGGATTTTTTGGGAAGTTTCCCCAACAACGATTGCTCCTGCGGGTTGTATCCAGCCTTGATGAGGAGTTTATATGCCTTGGGACCGAAGCTTTTTGCAGTCCTCAGCTCCCGAGCCTTTAGGCATTCCCCTACAGCTTCTTTAGGTTGTGGGGCAGGTGCTTTGCTATTAATTTAGGTCAGCAGTAGGGTTCGACCTTTAAGAGCATTATGAATTTCTGGGCTTTTGCCTTGATGGGTTTTGGGATGCACCTTGCTGGCCTCATCTTTCTTTACTAGACTATTTTCTCACTTCTCTTGACTTTAGGAGCTATTAGTTTCAAAAGCTTCGACTTTATTCAAGTAATACTTGCCATCGACAAAGTGAGATTCAACTTCAGTGAAGGGCTTGCAATCACCCAACACTTTCTTCACAGTACCGTTGTGGCAATACTTGAAACATTATTGTTAGGTAGAGAGGACTACTCCATTCTAATGGAGCCATGGCCATCCGAGAAGTAAATTGTATGATGTCTTCGCATCAATGACATGGAACAGGACAGTTGACTCCATATTGTCTATGTGTAGCTCCATCCTCATGGTGTCCAAAGCTCTCTGCCACCCTTAGTTGAATCCTTGAATCATCAGGTAGCTATTTAAAAGTTTAGCGGTTGGGATTCCCAGCTCTCTTAATGTTTTTAAGGATAAAATATTAACTGTAGAGCCACTGTCAAGCAGGATTCTATTAATTTTTTGTTCGTGGACATAGTCTATCACAAACAATAGCCTGTTATTGAGTTGGGACCTAGTATCAAATTTTCGTCTGTGAAGACCATTGTAGTAGTAAAGTCTTCAACAGGCTCTTGGCTTTTCTTTTATAAGTAGCTAACTTCATTAAGGGAGTTGCTCATTTCATCAACTCCATTTGTTTGGTCGTCTTAATATTGGCACTATCATCCTCTAATGTGATTTTTCCTTGGCAAGTCAATTTTATAACTTTGTCCTTGAATACAAAATAGTCCTGGATGGGGTGCCCGACCAAGCAGTGGTACTTACAGTACTTGGGATTGTCAGTCTTTCCAACTTCTGTAGGCCGCTTTATCTCCAGTAGGTCGATGAGTATGGCTTTTAATAAGTTATCGAAAATCCCATGGACGTCTATGTCTAAGAAGGGGTATGACTTGGCCTGCATCTCCTTCAAGGTCAGCCTCTTTGACGGCGGGACCTCTTTCTTTTCAACAGGTTTGTCTTTTGCTGGCGGTTTAGCAGGCTTGCCTTGACCGCCATTAACTCTTTGGTTGGTGTCTTAACGGCGGGTTTGCTAGAGAATGGCTTGCCCCCCTTTTGTTTTTTCTTAAACTTCTGGGAGTCTTGTGTGGGTGGACCATAGACTCCGCTGGCCACCATGCTCAACTCCATGTCGTGAGCACGAGTGTCTAAATCTTCAAAGGTTTTTGGTTAGATCTCTTGCAGGATCTATTTCAACTCCCAATGCATTCCTTGAATGCACATTTTAATGCATTAGGTCTCTGAAAGCCTATCCTTACAATTCAGGCTCTTATTCCTCTAACGATTGATGTATCCGATGACAGGCTAATCTTTCCACTGGCAAGTGTTAGTAAGTTCAATCATACTAACCGTTTGCCTAGTGCTATAGAAGCGGCTGAGAAATTCTTACTCCAATTGTTCCTAGTTATCGATAGATTATAGCTCCAAGTCAGTGTACCAGTCAAATGTATTTCCTTTTAGAGATCGGACAAATTACTTGACAAGGAGGTTATCGTAAATTCTAGCGTCATTGCAGGTCTTGATGAAATGGGTTATATGCTACTTTGGATTTCCTATTCCATCGAATTGTTTGAACCTAGGGGGTTGATAACCTATTGGCATCTTCAGGCCATCAATCGAAGTTGTGTAAGGCTTTGCATAAATTAGGGATGATTTGGTAGTCCTCTCAAGTTTGCTTTTAATGGTCCCTTCAATGAAATCTTTTAATTGATCAAAGGGGACAGAGCCATTTGCAGAGGGTTGTAACTCCTCAATAGCAGACCTCTTTCCTTTGTCTAGCTGCTGCTTGGATGTCACAGTCTCATTATGAACTTTTTGAGGCTTCTCTTCGACCCGACTAGTATCAGCAAGTTCCACCTTTTCCATCAACTTGGAAATTTTGGATTTTTGTTCTTACACATGCTTGACAAGACCCTTAATCAATCTAGTCAATGTAGTGACTTAGTCCTCCAGACTTGAGGTACTAGTCATCATTGTTGGAGCAGTGTTGAAGTCGTGTGAAGTAACTAGGCGAGGGTTGGAGGGGAATGAGCCATTCTTATTGCCCTCACTCCCTTAGCCTAGGTGGTATGGTACATCAGCGACCTCAGGAATAGCAATTGGTTCAGAGTAAGTCAACAGCCTTGCTTGGCCTATGGTGACAACACCTCTTTCGGGAGCAGCTCTCGAGGTATTTGAGGCGGTAACTTTAGATGACTTTCCCTTTTCTCCAGCCATTTGAGATTTTTGAATTTGTTTTTTTGTTGAGAGATGAGAGGCAGAGAGATCCCATTGGGCGTGCTAGAAATTGTAGGACCAAAATCTTGTAATTGAATTTTTATTACCAAGAAATTTGTACAAGCCGATTACAATTTGAATCGAATAAAATTTTGTGGGTTCTACTATCTAATTTGGTCCTCTAATTCTTTCTTGAAGAATGCTTGACTTAAAGTTTGAATAATCTTGAAGGAAAGGGCTTGTACTTGATCTTCCTTAAGAATTGTTAGGTCATCAGCAACATTGATATTTGGGTTTCGCACCATGATTTTAGATCAAATGCTGAATTGTGGGACTTTAACGAAAAACATCTTGAATTTGATGACGAACTCCTTCGAACTTCTTGAAGTTGGGGGTGAGAAGTTGAACTCCTTGAATGTTTCTTCACTTGAAGTCTTCTTATTGCTCCTTCAGTTAGTTGTTGTCTTGTGTATCCATTTGTTTGTAGAAGCCACCCCTATTTATAAGGGTGAAGAGGGCTTTGTTGCCATGTATAATTGATGACGTGGCACAACCTGATTGGTAGAGAATATTTAATTTGGCATTGCTTCCTTTAATTGGATAATTGTAAATTAATTATTGACTCAACAATATTCTCCTTACAAACTTACAAGACTTGACACGAGGCATGATATGATTGGCTCATTTGTCATGATTTAAGTGGGCAATACTATTTGTAATAGAAATTTTAATTTATTTATTATTTAATTTTAGAAATTATGTTTATTTTAATTCCTAAAACATAAATAATTAATTATTAACATTTTATTACAATAAAATACATTGTGGCGACATCTGATTGAACAAACATTTTAATTGCCTATAATATGAAATTAAACAATTTTAATATTTATTAATTTTAAATTTTTACTAGCTTAGTTAATTTTTAATTGACACCTTCCAATTAATTTATTGTTATGTTTTTTCCAAAAGTAACCATGGAATAATGACATATTTAATAAAATTGATAGTTATAAACTTATTTGTTTTAAATATTTGATAACATATTATTTTTTATAAGAATATCGATTTCTTATATGTGTGTGTGTGTGTGTGTGTGTGTGTATATTTAATTTATTTATTTATTTATATTCTTAGCATTTTGTTGTAACTCTACTTTTTAGCTATTTGTTCTATACAATATTTATTAATTATAATTAACTATGCAATCAAATAATAATATAAAATGAACCAACACATGCTTAATAAATTTGGTGATTAAAGTTTCACTCATTTTAAATATTTTATTGTATATTGTTATAACATTAATCAAGTCTTTATACTTGAAATTTGTTAGTTTTTTAAATTGTAGTTCATTATTATAGATATTTGTTTTATCATTCATGGTTTAATTAACTAATTTGATATCTATATCTGTAAATTTTCATCACATCTATTTATTTTCATAGAATTCATTGTTTTTCTTTAAAATATAATTATGCAAATATAATTTAATTTATTATGAATTTAAACTTACACAGCTTAGGAATAATTATATTAGTTTGAATATGTTGGGACTATACTAATCTTCTACTACTAAAATACATATTAATTAAAAATCCTATTAATTTCCTATAACTTTAAGATTTCTATTTTACATAACTTAAAGATAACTGCAAAAATAGATTAGATATATTAGGATTCTAGTAATTTTTTATTACTAAAGGATAAATACTTTGACTAGAATTTTATTTTTACCTATATAATCTTTTCTATTATAATGAATATAAATATTTTATTAAGGATATATATGTCATTTCACAATTAATAAAAATATTCATTTTTTTTGTATAGTACAAATACAGATATAGATATAGATTAAACGTAACTTTTTTGTAAACTAAATTACCTTTAAAAAAAATAAAAGCGACATTAAGGTGCTTGACCTTAAAAGAACTGGAAGGTGGGGACGAGGAAGGCTTTAATGGAAATTCCTACAAGCCTTGCATCAACAAATTCACGAAAAGAATCAATAAATGCAAGAAAATACTTAAACAATAAAAATAAAAATAAAAATAAAAATAAAAGAGAAGTCATTCCCTGTCAGAGTTTTAACATGGACCATGGTCTTGACTGACGAATTGTTTCTTTACTCCATATGCCGGTCTCACAAGTTGTGGGACGCACTTCCATACTTCTCACAGCGATTTAACTTTGAGGGTGAAATTATTACCAGCAGATAACTCTTAATTGCGTTTTTTATCCACTCATGGCGAAAACCTTTCAACCACATGTTACATGCACTTGCTAATTATAGTTAAGTACACCAAGTTCATTTCCTAAAGGCGCCATCATATCATCTGCAAGTTTGTAAACAGTTCAGCAGAATTCAGCCTGCTTGAAACACAGAATCTGTTGAGATACCCTTTGACAAACAAAGAAATTTAAACATTAGATACGATACTGTCTACACAAATTACGTGAGTATCTCAAAAGTTTGCACTAAAACTGACTTAAGAGAAGTACCACAAAGGCCAATCTCACTCACATACCTTGCAGATAAAAAACAAACATCTCATGGATTCTTTTATTCATATTTAAGCAATGGAAGCTATATATATCGCATACAACTTTCAAATTCTCACCATCAAAAAGTTGGATCATTACCAAAAGTCATGACAAGAGCATGCACCATCCTTAAAATGATGGAATCTGTTGGCATCTCTAATGACTATTTCTCTGTTGGCAAGGCTGCAGATGAACTTTAAAACTGTGTGACAATCACCACAAACACGCAGATTCTTAATTATTCGAATAGGTGTCCCAGGAACAGATTTTAGCAATCCATAGGCAACAGCCAATCTCTCACTATGCCAAAAGAGGTGTCTTTCCTTTTCTTGCGGCTCCATGTCATGCAAAACCACAGAAGTATCAGGCACATAACCTCTCTTCCTCATCTCTGTATCCAGCTCCTTCAGTAAAGAAAATATTTCATCCTTCATATGGTGCAGTGTCTCCCCAGCATAGAAGATTTGGTTGTCCTTTCCCAAGTTAACACAACTGTATCCTGGTTTCTTTTTCAGTTCCGCAGCAGCCATCAGCTTCCTCACCATAGATACACTCTCCCACAAAGAAGCACGAGCATAAACGTTAGACATCAGTATGCATGTCGATGGGTCTTCTGGTCCAATTTGGAGCAAATGATTGGCGATTCTAACCCCTGTTTCTATTTTCCCAGCTTGACTACAGGCACTTAATAGAGCAGCCCATGCAGCTTCATCAGGCTTAAATGGCATAGAACTAAGTACATTCTCAGCCTCTTCAAGGTGCCCTGATCGACTATAAAGATCCACTAAGCATGTATAATGCTGAAGAGATGGCCTTAATCCATAATCAGCAACCATAGATTTAAAAAGCTGCTGGCCTTTTTCAACTAACCCAACATGACTGCAGGCATAAATTAGCCCTGTAAATGTTACTTCATTTGGTTTCAGACCAGCCAAAGTCAAATCATCATATAATGATAGTGCTTTATTAGCTTGGCCGTGCTGTGCCATTCCCACTATAATAGACGTCCAAGAAACAATATCTCTGTTCTTCATATTGCCAAAAGTCTTCTCAGCAGCTAATAAATCACTGCATTTAGCATACATATCAATCAAAGCATTACTAACATACAAGCTAGATGTATACCCGAAACCTATAACTAATCCATGAACTTGCTTGCCAAGCTCCAACATAGCTAAAGTAGTGGAACCAACAATCAAACTTGAAAGAATATATGGTTCCTCAATGGCAACTCCTTCTCTCCTCAATTCATTAAAAAGCTTAAATGAGTCAGCACAATGCCCACCTTGGATGAAGCCTGATATCAGAGCAGTCCAAGAGTACAAACTTTTGGATGGCATGTTGTGTATAAGTTCAAGGGCTTCACTTTTCCTCCCCATCCTCGCATACCCATATATCAAGCTAGTCCACGAAACTACGTTCTTCGACATAATAGAGTCAAATACTTTACTAGCTCTTTCCGGCAATCCACATTTTGCGTAAAAATTAACTAGAGACGACTTAACAACATCATCAGAGGAAAATGGCGATACCACAAATTGGGCGTGCAGTTGTAAACCAACTTTCAAAGCCGTCAAACTACCACATGCCTTAATAAGACTTGCCAAGATAAAATGATCCGGTTGGAAACCATCACGAGACAGCATATCGGAAAACAAGAAAAGTGTGCGTTTGGGCATGTTGGCTTGGTTGTATGCAGTGAAAATTGATGACCACGAGGCCAGATCCCTCTCTGGCATTTCGTCAAACAGTTGGAGGGCGGCGTTCAGATGGCCACATCGGCTATACATGTCTATGAGTGTGTTCGGATAAAGAGGTCCACGAAGGCCCAGGCCGGATTTGACGATGTGGGCATGCAGTTTCTTGCCTTGGAATGGAATTTGAAACTTGCAGCATTGCTTTATATGATGCAATATTTGAAAGTGATGCATGCATACCTTACTAGTTTAAGGGAAGCGAGCAAAGGCCGGGCAACTAATTCAGTGCAAATTGAAATGTTTTTCCTAAATCGATTAAAGGAAATCAAATAGCTATTCACCCGCCAAGATTATAAATTTTAGCAATTGGTCCCCTTAAAACACAAAAATGACCCCAAGTAAACTAAAATTAGAATAGCTATACTCAAATTAGTTAACGCAATATTAAACTGCTCGGCATACAAACATGGATCCAACTCACTAGTTTTAGAACTATTAATTTGAACTAAAATTTATTCTTTTATATGTCAATTGTTAAAATAGGTTAGATAGAAGATTTATAAAATCAAATTCGCTTCTTATTCAACCTGCAAATTCATTAATTAATTTTTCTTTTATCTATTTTCATGTGTATCACTTCATGTCCAATGCAAAGGAATTTTTTGAACTTCTAGTGTTAATTTCTTTTACTTAATAATTCTCTCCCTCTTGAGTTATGTCTTTTGGTTTTCAGATTTTTAAAACGTTTTTTGTTTCTGAAAGACATTTAAATTGAAATTTGACTTATTTTTTCTTATGTATAAGAACATTGTCAATCTATTCTAATTTTACTAAATAGTTTATTGACTAAGCAGATTAAAGTTCAATTTGAAGATTCTTCAAGGAACCCACAAACGTACATTTGACTTAATAAAACAAAAACAATTAAAAGATAAGAAGAACAATTGTTATTGAATATGAAATTTGGAGTATTAATTTTTATATGTAGTATTTGAAAGCAATATTGATTTGTTTTGTGGAATTTAGTTTGTTACTTTTGTTCAAGGACAGAGAGTACTTGTTTTGAATTTGAATTTAACGTTTCACTGTTAAATTAAGTTTGCCAGATTGAATGCAATAGATTGTAAATGATAGTTATATCTCATTAGTATTAATTTTTGTAAAAAAGATAGGGAAGTACTTTACAGGTTTTCAATTGTACATTTTTTTTAAAGTTATTGCATATTAAAATTTAACAACCTGTTATTAGACCAATTGGAGTTGAATAATTTGAAAAAAAAGAAAAGGTTTTATAATTAAATTTAAAATATTACTTTACTTGATTTATTTAGTTAATTTTTAAGAAACATAAAAACGAAAATTTTTAAAAGTTTGTAACAATATATTCAAATATATATACATACATATACTTAAATAAAATGAAGGTTAAACTTGAATTTTTTTTGTTAGCTCGAATTGAGTTCATTCATATTACAAACCTAATGATATTTCACCCACGTAGAATGCAACTATGCATATCTCAAAGTGAATTGTATGTCAGAGCTTTTCCGACTTTTTGTATGACTATGATGTTAGCAACACTACTACAATTAAAGCAATGCAACAACGAAAAAATTCCTAGAGGATCTTATGATCCTCTACATTTCCCTTGGTGCATAAAAACTGAATCCAAAAAGCCATAGTCCCAATTATTACAAAATAGATTTCGTCCCCCAACCTATCAAATCCACCTTTGGATGCAATAAACACCTATGAGGCGTGGGTGATACAAAAACAAAGCCAAAAGAGTGGAACAACATATCTAGATATATCTTAAGAGATTTATGAATTTTCTTTTGATCGGTCATATGAATAGCCTGTAGTAGCTGCATTCTTCTTGATTTGAGTTTTTGTATGCTTATATTTGCTATGAATTCTAAAGTGATGAATTTTATATATAAACTATATTGAATTGAATGCACATTGCATAATTTCATATCTATACTTTAGAAGGATTCATTTTGAGGAATTATAAGGCAACTTAGGTGAAATCTAGCAAAAATATAGAAAATTCTAATGCCATTCAATGGTTTAAATAGAGAATTGACCAAACATCAGATGATGAACTTATTAAGAAAACCTTTGCTATTGTTATTAATGTGTCAATGAAAACCTCAATAAAATCATGCAAAGCAACATCTATCAACGTTATGACCAATGTGTTGATGGAGGAATCAACAAAATCAAAAGTTTATGGAAAGTCCAATACAAAAACAAAATTGTTGATAGGATTTAGGTGAATTCGACTCTTGGATTGATAAATTCATGAAAAGACTAGTTATAGATTCTATGGAGATAGACAACATTTGATGCATCAATGGAGGGATCGTTAATGTTGAGCCCTTCCTTATGCTTTTTATTGTTGTTATCATTGATATTGGGTTTCAACGAAAATTTTGAATTTTAAAACCATATAAAATAAGTATATGTACAACAGAATAATAAATCCAAATCTAATCTATTTTCGCCATATGACATGCTAGAACTGAATATATCCGAAAAGCATATAAAGTGTACAATTTACAATTGTATTCCACTTAAAGCATACACCTGATCCAAAAGTTGCAGCCCACAAGGTTCGATCTTTAATTCATCAACACAAATGGAACATGAGCAAGTGTGTAACGAACCAAAGAGTGAAAAGAGACGAGAAAAGAGAATATTTAGAATAAAGGAGAATAGGGGAAGCAATTTAGAAGAAGAGAATATGATTCGGGGAAGGGAAGGGGAAACTAAAGAGAACAATAAGACGATAGAATTTTTCAACTTTTTATTTATTAGCCCCACCGATAATCATCCAATACATTAGAAAACTATTTTTGGAATGATTTTATCATTATGGCTGCTATAAATTAATAACAAAACCTTATTTTAAGCTACCTTTTAATTTATTTGGATCTACATTAATTAGTCGAATCCTTTAATTAATTCTAAGTAATCCCAATGATATTTCTAAATTTATTCCCTCAATCTTCTTAATTTGGCCTTATCCTTCTCATAAATTAATGTTGAAACATTTTAAACATGCTAAAAATTTAAAGTGAAATCCCATAAATGTTGATTGATGTGGAAGCTGATGATGCGGCTTTGACGATGCAAACATTTCATGACAATTCCCTCCCCTTGAGATAGTCCTTATCCTCAAGGACTAGATGTCGGAAATCATCTTGAAGGATCAGCTATCATGTTCTCACTATTTGATTAATCATATTCAATGTCCTTTTTTTTTTTTTCATTCAATGTGGTGCAAGGTTTTCTATTTACACTGGTAACTTAGGCTCCACTTTTCTCCACAATGAAAACACTTCGGGTTCTTAACTGATGGATTGGTGTAGGGTTTCAAATAAATTCCATTATCATTATCATTGATCATCTTAGATGGATCTCGATATTTTGAGAGCATTGATCTTCAACTCCTTTTGCTCTACTAGAGAAAAACCTTATATAGTGATCGTGGTCTGAACATTAATACTGAATGTCTTATTTCCTCATTCAAACGACTTATGAAACTATGTAGAAAGTGTTGCTTAGTTAGTTGTGGGTTAAATTCCAACATGTGAGCACACAAGTCTTCAAATGTTTCTATGTATTTGGAGATACTCCCATGCTGCCTTAACTTATTAAAAGTATGAATTATATGGCCAAGGTATTGTTTATCATACTTGGCCAATATTACCTTCTGTAATTCCTCCTAATTGACATGAAACCACCCACCAAATAATTGATGGACCATAGTTCAATCTTTTAGTCAAAGTACATAGTAATTACTTGCACTCTTTCTTCATTTAAAGTGTTGTAGCACTTGAAGTATCTTTGAAATTTTCTTAAAGAATACCTAGCATTGCTGCCATCAAACATTCTAGCACTTTCTCTAGATTTGCTTAACACCTGTAAAAATCTTGATCCGTTGACAAGCATATCAAATTCTCCACCTGGTTTTGCTATAAAACCAACTTTGTATAGTATGAAGTAGGGGATTTTTACTTGTATCCTTATCCTTGTAAGACATGCTTTGTACCTCATGAATTATAGCATTTAAGGTAATCTAAAGTTGCTAAATAGTTTTGTTTTTATTTAAGGTAGTTTTATGTTGATTTATTTGCTCTAAAAGGAGATGGATTAGGTTTACCCGACCTTAATCCTATTCAAGTGTAAAATTTGTAGAGAACAAAAGCTAGGTCTGGCCTGAGTAGTTGTGATACGAATTCAAGTGTAAAATTTGTATATACATATATACATATATATATATATATATATATATAGTTTTTAAGAACAAGAGCTAGGTTTGACTTGTGTAGTTGTGAAATGAACTGGACTATATACCATCCAGATGACAAGGGTTAGGCCCAACTTGGGTAGTTGCGATAAGAACTGGACGATATACCGTCTTGAGAACAAGCGCTAAGTGTCGTGTGGTTAGTTATCATAAGAATTGAACTACAGGCGCGCCATCAACTTGGTATGTTTGAGTTGAACTAAGCTAGAGTAATCATAATTGAAAGTCATCCTAAGGTCGCATTAAAGTACAAAGTAAATATCTTTTGATAATTTATTTCTTGCAAGGTGCCTCTTCAACTACCATCAGTGAGACACACTAGCATGGGCAAGCTTATCTTGGAATACCACCTGCCTGATATGAGCATACCCATGTAACGTGATCTTAGTTTAGTGATGGTTTGTATCCTGAGCCCGTATCACATGCCCTACACATGGACAAAGATCATTTTCCATATATACCTATAAAAAGCTCCCTCTTATTTAGTTTCATTTGCACCTATGTACTTGTCACTCTAGCTTCTCTATAAAGCTCCTTTACTTTCCTTTGTAACAATTTAGGTCATTCTATTTCCAAGTTAGTTTGTTCTTCATCCCTATTTTATTTATATCATGTTTAATAAATATCCACATTTCAGGATGATAGTAAGTAGGTATAGTCATATTTCTACTACATTACTGCGAATACTTACCAAATCTCTAGACCCACCATACCTAAGTTCCCAAACCTGTTTTTATCCATTAGCTCAAGTTGAGGTTGATCTTCCCTCTTTGTATATTAAAGTGGGTAGGGCGTTCAACGTCCCATTTACATAGCTAACCTTCAACTCATTCCATATATTAACTGACTTAGTTATTTTATGTTAGCAAGTTTTGATAGACCTAGCCTCAAGCTACTACTCTTTCATTTTTTCACATTTAAATGTGCTAAGTCTAAGGTTTTTTACTTTAACCCTAAATCGGATATTAAATGTTTTATTAGGCCTTGCAACAGCAACAAGGGTTGAGTGGCAAACCTAAAAACTAGGTGGCAAATCACACACTGTTAGTCATGTGACAAGCCACTTGAGAGCCTATATACATAGAGGACAAGTTCCAAGAGAAAGAGGTAGACAAAAAATTTAACTAAATAATACAATAAATTACCAAGAAGAGGAGAAAACCCACATCCCCTTGTAATGGTCACCGTCGCTCATTTTCATATTTGTATGCTACTTATCTACAGTCAATCTCATCTTAACAATATGTAATCCGTTGAGACTGTAAATTTTGTGGGGGCAAGGGTGATATTCTTTTATACAAGTAATTTGACAATTTAATTTTAAAAAAAATATAAGATCTTATAACATTCAAAGTTATCATATAATTAGTAAGAGCACTTATAAGCTCTTCAAGTGAGATTATCAAAACATGTCGGAGAGGGTGTTTGGTTAAGCTTACTTTTTTATAATTTACAAGATTATATATTTTATAAGATGTTTTTAAAATTTATAAGCTTATAAGTTTTATTTTAAAAATAAACTACTAAAATATTTAGTAAAATCAACTTATAAAATTTTACTAAAATTTATAATTATAATTTATTATAATTTTTTTGATATAATAATAATCAAAATAAATTAATACTACTACTAGAATGTAATTTAAGGATGTGTATATTATTTTTAAAATATAGAATAAAGTAACTCGTAAGTTGTTTGAAAATAAGTTGAGAATATCTAATTTATTTTTAAAGAGTTTATAAGTTTTAAATATTTTATTTTTTGAATTTATAAGTTTTTTTTAAAAAAAAAACATATCAAATACTCAATAAGAATTTATAAGCTCTTAAACATTTTATAAGATGTTTTGAGTAGCTTATAGGCTCATCCAAATACCCTCTAACATTTAAGAAAAAGCTATTTTCTAATCCGGTTCTTTAGTTTTTTCCCTTTTCAAAATCTTGTAACTAGATGATTATGCTCCTCCTTCCCCCTTCTTTCTACTTTCTTGTAGTTTTTTCAAATACAAAATAATACATAAAATTATGTTTATTTATTTTTTAAACAATAAATTGATTGACTCCTATTTTTTAGTAGAGTACGGTTTCAGTAAATTTTAAAAAAAATTCTAAGACACATCATTGTATCTACACGACAAGTTGACAAGGCTAGGCCTGGTTGACTTCTTGAAATAATTTTTGAAGTGAAGTTTTTACCTAGTGATTTTGTTATGCTAACACTTTGTAATTTATTTATTCGGAATTATGTTTTTAGAATACTTATTTTAATTATAATAATGTTCTGTACAGTTATTTTGTTTGACTAATATCTACTGCGAATGTTAATCAGTGTCTTATGAATTTGAATATAAATATTTTAAGTGTTTTATGGTGCTCGGTTAATTCACTAAATACAAAATAATTTGACTAATATAAAATTTGGCGTGATTGAATGAGTGAAAACTCAATTTTGTTAAACAAAAAATTAACCGTGCAAAATTCAAATATCGAAATTGATTTGATTGAGCAAGAATTTGACGAAATGAATATAAATTGATTAAATTGTTCAAAGTTCATTTGATCTTCTATTCTGTAGGCATTTATTTTTGAAATATTGATGTTTGGTATATAGTTTTTAAACCCACAAAATTAAGCAAATTAAACACTGGGGAGTCAGGAAAAAATTAAGAAAACAGAAGAAAAAGGAAAACGGGCTCATGCAAATTGACAGGCAAAGGTGGCCTATATATTTATGATTTTTCGAGTGCAAAACACATAGATTGGACTAGTTATTATGCATAATATATAAATTTTATAATAATTTCAAATTACATGTCGGTTAAGAAAGTAGGTAATTAATGGAGTCAATAGGCGATATCGAGATTAATAAAAAAAAAAAATATCAAAACTCCAAATTATACCTTACTCTTTAGTGAAAAGGAGATTAAAGGTCAAGACTGCACATGAAGAATATTGTCAATGAAATTACATGTGGGGGACACTAGCTAAAATTTTGTCTGGATGCAAATTTTTTAGGGAAGAAAAGCTGATTATAAATTTTATGTAAAAGTAAGAGAAAACAAGAAATAAAAAGAATAATTTTTTTTAGATTATTTATTTAGAATTGTGTACTTTGATTGAGTTAAAATTGTACAAAACACAAATCAAAACATTGCCCTGATGTCCTACTTGAATTCCCCAGTCCAAAGAGCGTATATTTTATTTATATTTATATAAATCCAAAGCATATGTGTGTTTATACATTACTATTACATTATTGACAAGTTAATAAGGCTTCATAGTTGTATTATATGAAATTGGATAACTATGCTTATTTTGATCTTTTTATCCTTTTGTTTTACTTGCCTTTTCTCTTTTCTTTTAACTTATTATTTTTATACATGTTTGCTAGCTATTTTCTTTTTTCAATTTTTTGGTCATTTATTATTTTAAATATATTTATCTTTTAATTTAAATAATTTTATTTATATTATTTAAAATATAAAAACTTCATAATTTATAAATAAATTTAGATACCACTTTTACTTGCTATTACAAATTTAAAGATAAAGGCACAAATGTGTACTTTGCTGTGTCTGTCTGCATATAAAAGTAGAACAATATTCGTGCACAAAGGATTACTAGGAAGTGAAAAACAGGACGGAAATAGAAAACACGATCCAGACAAATTATGCTTCTGGCACCATCACGGTGACCATCTTCAGAGCAACACACTTGGGAATTGGCATGATCCATGACCTGTTCAATCAGGACATTTACGACAAAAAGTAACTTCAGCCCAAGAAATTTCATGTTCACAAAGTTAAATTTTCGAAGTTCGTATTGAAGGAAAAGAACAAAGAGCAGTAGTTATGTCCCAAATGAAAGGTGAAAGAAGGACGTACCGGGGTCGGTGATGGTCTGAACTGCAAGGCCACTGAAGTAACAAGTGGCACCAGCACTCCTAAACTGAGCCCAATACGAGCTGAATGCATAGCTTGCGTGTGCAATAGCTGATACTGGCTCGTAGCACCCTTTCCCTGGGGCAAGCTCATCGCACGTGCCGTTGCCTTGTCGGCAGGCGAAATCCAGTGCAGGACCCAACTCCGTCGGGCTCGCCGCGCTGGCCACCACGCACCATATCTTCCCTCTGTAAGGCTCGTTGTTTGCGGGCTCTGGCAGATTACCGTACTTGGCTTTAGGGTGCGCCCCAGTTAAGTCCACCTGCAGGGGGACAAATCAACACTTCAGCTGGTTCAGGGAGCGGAAAAAAATTTCGGTTCTTTTTTTTTTTTGTTGGAAAATTAAAAGCAGGGGAGTCGAGACTATAAAGGTTCCTCTCATCGTTTGGGAACGTCGGAGAAATATAATCCCGACCATGTTTTATGTACCTCGTAGAACGGGTTTCCATTGTTATCCAAAAGTCCCCAGTGCCTTTCTGTTGCGGGCCCTGGCTTCTGATTTTCGTCGTATAAGGAGAATATGAAGGTTGGAATCTCCACACCTGGCCTAGCTGGCGTCCCAATCGGTGGATAAGACGTCATCTTGGCTGCGAGATTACGGTTGTAAGTTGCCGCATTGTAGGCATTTGCACCGGGTTGATCGAAGTCACCGGCGTGTGGCCAACCGGTCTCTGACACGGCTATCCTAATGTTGTCAAACCCGAGTTTTCGCATGGCGAAGGCGACAGAATCTAGCATTTGGTCCAGAAGATTTGTGTAGATCAAGCCACTTTGAGGATCCTCGTACGTCACGTTTCCGTCATCCTTGAGCAATGCAAAATCCAGGCTCATGTTTGTGGGGTTGGAGGACCATGGGAAGTAAGGGTACACGTCAAGGAAGAAGAAAGACTTAGTCCCATTCAATAACTTCAACAATGGCACCATCACCTGACTCGGGATGTCGGACCTGAATTTCCCGCTTGAAGGTGGGAAAGCTGACTCCAGTATGTCCATGGCCAGGGGTGTCCCGACTTTAATGTTGTGGACATTATTTTCGCTAAGTGATCTCTTGATGTTTCTCATTGCGGGAACCAGATCTAGCCACAGCTTGAGATCGTTGGAGCTAAAGACTTCGTTCCCAACGAACACGAACTGGAATTTGGTGCTCGGGTAGTAAGCCAGGACATTTTGCTGCACCCACTGGTTGGCGCGTGACTGGTTTGAGGCAATGGCGGATATTTGTTCGTTAGTAACCATGATGGAGACATGGAGCTTTGTCCCTGATAGGAGCTTCAAGACTTCGGGGTCGGCACCGTAGAGCTTCACTTGCTCGGCGTTCATGGAAAGGAGATGGTCTATTGATTGGTATGGAGATGGCAGATTGTTCCCCAGTCGACCATAATTGATTCCTATCTTATTTGAACTCAATGCATCTGAAGAAAAGGAGAGTAATAGACTGATCAGTACAGTTCTTTTGAAATGAAAGGCAACACATAGTCATACAAAGAAATGGAATGTTGAAGTTACATACATGAGCAGGCAAGGAGATAACAGAAGTAGAATGCCAAGATCGCCTCAGTCGTTGCTTTCTTGGTGCACATCTTTCAACCGATGGCAACAACTGATTTTGGAGGATGCTACAAAAATCTGGTAGGGCAGTGTGCTGTTATGTTGTGTGCGTGTGTGAGTGCGCCGTGAAGAATAGAAGAAGGGAGCTATAGATATATAGTGGGAAGGCTGAAGAAGCCGTTGGACAACCAAATTTTCAACAACTGCGGAAGTCGATCAGCATTCTTGGCGAGTATTCTTAAACAAAGAGAAGCGGGTTAAATAAGTTGATTGTGCTTAAGATACAGGCGGACACTGATTTATGACAAGGGCAAAGCTTGTGGGTACTAAAAAATTGCGAGACTAGATTCATTGTTTTTACTTTTGGTTGGGTCATGTTTTGTTGTCCGATCAGGTTCAGAAAAAGAGATGCCAAACGCTAAAGCCAAAACCCGTAGCACTGTTAATCCATACTCCAAAGTCTGGTGCCTAATCCCTTTTCCAGTCCCTCATATCTCAATGCCTCTGCCATTCATTTTTAATCTGTCCCTCATCTCGTAAATGTCTCCCCTAAGTTCACAGTCACTCCTCAAGCCATCTCAACTATATGCCTAACAGTACTGTTGGCAGTTCACAATCTCTCCACAGACCATTTCTTAAATTCGGGAGGAATATTTCATTACCTAAGGGAGTTCTAATCATAAGCCAAAGTGTTACAAAGTGCTCGAGTTGACACCAAATCGATCCAGATGTTAATAATCGAGTTGCAGCAGCTTATCCCAACTCCCCGAATTACTCCTAAAATTGACTACTTTTGGACTCAAAGTTAGGGACTCCGTTTATATTTGAGCTGTTGATTTGGAATCGAGCCTTAGTGGATCGTTAGGGCTTGATTCTGGGCTTGAAGTTTGGGCGTTGAGATTTCTTTAACTTTTTCGGGCTCATTTTCCTCATCCTTTTCTTTCTTCTTTTTCTTCCAATATATTATTTTTATTTATGTTTCTTTCAAATTTTCTTTCTTTTTATCTTATTTTTGGTCCTTTGTGCTTTATTTTAAATGATTTTTATACTTTTACCATGTATCAATGCCATATCTTAAACGCACAGGAAAATTTGTTTAGACAAATTCATAAGTACTTAATGCGCTGGATTCTCTTTATGTATCCTTTTCACTCTTCCTTAATTTTCAGTTATTTCATTGACTCGTTAATTTTAATTTATTATATTTTTCTTGTTGTCAAGGTTAAAAACATGATTTTAGTTGTAGAATGTTGAACTGTTATAATGTCCTCATTTAAATATTTTTTTTATATTTCTAGGATTCTTCATTTTCTTTTAATAAAATTGTGTACTTTTTATACCATTCAATTTTATATATTATTTTAATTTTAAATTAATGTTATTTTTATTAACCTGTTATATTGAATAAATTTTTTAAATTTATAAAAAATTGCACGTCACATTGACAGCACTATAATTACTAATTTGGAAATATTTTAATTTATTAAATGATTATTGAAGCCATGCTAACTGTGGAATATAATATTTCAATTAGATAATTCAAAATAATGAAGTAAAATAAAATATAATGCGTTAAGATTATTAGATTTGATAAATGAATGAACCAAATACTCTCTCTCTCTCTCTCTCTCTCTCTCTCTCTCTCTCTCTCTCTCTCTCTCTCTCTCTCTCTCTCTCTCTCTCTCTCTCTCTCTCTCGTGAAGCTATCCTAAATGTCGAATATAATATTTTGATCAAGATCATCAAATAGCACAAAATATAATGCATTAAGATTATTAGATTTGATAAATGAACAAACCAGGTACTAGCTCTCTCTCTCTCTCTCTGATTAGATAATTCAAGATCATCAAATAGCACAAAACATTAGGATTATTAGATTTGATAAAATGAACAACCAAGTACTAGCTCGCTCTCTCTCGATAAAGATAACAAACGCATTGTTATGGCACAGGTTTTTTTGAATTGGCTATCTTTCTTAATGATGTTATGGGTTGTGAGAGTACATATAAGGGTAATACCTTTCTTTTTTTTAATAGAAATTTTTTTCCACTACACGCCCACCTAATAAATGGGATTCGGACTTCTAATCTCTCATGTGAGAGAGTTGGTCGAACTATTAATCTACATACATGCATCCTTAGTGTACTTTTCTTCTTGTTTAATATGTTGTGTTATCTATGAAGAAAAGCATCTAATGCATAGATTTAACATATCGCAAAATGAAATTGTGAAATATATATGAATAAAGTACACATTAATGCTGTATAGAAAATATAGCCATGCACACGGAAGTAGAGAGTCATTCTTGTAAGGGTATATACATATCCATATAAGTAGTTCAATGATTGGAATACAAATTAAAAGGCTTCAAACGTTTAAAAATATGTCCAACAAAATAAAAAACTCTATAGGACTCTAAAGTTGTTGAATTTAGATAAACCAACATGTGAATATTAAATTATTAGATAAAGTTTAAAAGCATAAAAAAATTTAATTTTGGATAACCACAAAACCAAGCTACATGGATCGAATTTGAGGAGAACTCATTTACATAAAGGAGGAATGGACACTAAGTTCCCCAAGCTCAATTCTCACATATATGTACCATTAAAATGAGATTTAAGAGTGCAAGATTTTTGTATGTTTAGGAAGTAAAAAACCATAGAGAACTAAGCAATCAATTTTGGCAGTGGCCGGAGGTTAATTTCAATCCTTTTTTTATTGAGGCAATTTTATTTTCTCTTTAACCATCCAACATGTGATATTAGATCCTTAAAAACTTCTGTTTTGCTTGAAAAATTAGAATTTTTTCAGTTCTAAAAATTTTGAATTTGGATCAAATTTTCCAACGTTTTTGTTCAATTAAAGATTTGAAACTATGTTTCTATTATTTCCCAGAAATTTATGGTTAAAGGGACAAATTTTGAGGTACTTTTGTGTGTTGATATGTTGAATTATGAATTGGGTTATTCTACTTGCATTCAACCTACCTATCTGGAGGTTGAAGAAGATTGATACATTGTCATTTTGATATCTATAAAAAAAGGGGGAGGGTGAATCTGAAACCCTATATTAATATTTAAGATGCCAAAACCTTTAAATTTGCCTTTGTTTTAACTGGTAAAAGATTGTCTAATTTCATCAGAGGTATGTGTTCAATCTCCTTTGGCACCAAATTTTGTTTTTGAAAAATTTAAGGTGCAATAATAGGTGGGATTCCAACCCCAGCTTGATGTGTGGATAATGGGTACTCAGATCAAATGGGTTAACATTAGTTGTTAAAAGTTATGCATGACATTTAATATTAAATGTTGCTTACTAAAAAATAGTAACATTAGTTCTTCAATGACATTTAATATTCAATGTTGCTTACTGACAAATAGATTGGTGGTAATAGTACGCTGAAATGGACTCGAACCTCACCGCTTGTCATAATACATGATCGTTTTCTACTAATTGTGCTAAGGAACTTATTGTGCCTTTTATTTCAGATCTGTGCATATTTATTTTTTTCTTATGAATAGTGAATATATTTTACAATAAATGTCTTTGTAATTAATATAATTAATTGATTAGGGCATACCTGCAACAACTTTGATCATGTAAAATTATGTGTAAGATCATATAAAACATTAAGCCATTAACTGTAATAGAATACTTTAATACAATAAATTTTACCCACAAAAATTTTGTTGTGCTAAAATAATTGATTAGGATAAAATATTAAAACTCTCTTAATCTACCCATAGAATAAGGAATGGTTTTAAATGATATATCATGAAGTTTACATAAATATTACTAAATTGAAAATTTAGTCCACAAGAATTTTTTATGTCATTAGAATTATGTATGTAAATGTCTTATTTTGGTGGGCATATTTGGATTGATTAACCTCAATTTTGTTTGACGCATGCGTGTTTATGAATGCAGTAATTCAAGTCGATATCAATTATGATGTTTTAAGTTAAATAGAGAGAATTATAAGCTAGTGAATGAGAGAATTCTCCATCATTTAGGGTAGATGAACATAGATTATACTGTTAAGAAAAGGGAACCGCCTAAAGTCACAAATGAAAGCTCTGAAAATGCTAAGGCACTCTGTGAAAACTAGGATGGCCTAACCTACTGAGTACTATGTTCATAAAAAAACTAAAATAATTGCAACTATTTGTGTTTCTATCAATCAACATAATGACGTCCACTCATTGTGCAATACTATTGATAAATAATTTCAAACCTCATATAAGACACTTGTAAGCATCCTAATAATAAAGTTCTCTTTAATAAAGCTTATAATTGTCTAAGGTATGCACATGCACATCATAAAGATGCTAGACATTGCAGCTCAATTAAAGACATTAGAGGTTGTAATGTTAGACTCTTTCTTAGTATACTATATTTTTAATACTCTTCTACAGTCATATAGTCCTTTTAAAATATCATATAACATATAAAGAAAAGTGATCCATTAATGAATTGACGACTATATGTGTACAAGAAGAGGGAAGGTTGTTAATGGAATAAGGACGATGTTCTAATAGTGCACATACGGGAACGCAAGGAAGGCCTAAGATTAAAGCCTAACGAAAGAGAAATGATAAAATACCCGTCCAACTAGATATCAAGAAAGAATTCAAGTGTCACTTTTACAAAAAGAGAGGCACATGAGGAAGGATTGATAAACATACTAGAAATGACAAGTTTAAAGGCACCAAAATCACATTTATTTGCTGTGGATCTAATATGACTGAAATTTGTTATTTCACAAGGTGGATTCATTCTAATTATATAGTTCACATTATAAATGTGTTACAAAGCTTGCAGGACATAAGGAGACTGGTGGAAAGTGAGTAGTATATCTTTTATAAAAATTAAATTCCTCACATGTGGATGCCATTGCGATTGCAGTCTTGTGTTGAAAAGTGTTCATATTATAAAATTATAAATAGTTTTTTTACATTCCATATTTTTCTAGAAATTTGATTTCAATTTCAAAACTACTAACATTTGGATATGCATTTCTTTTCAACAATGAATTAATAAAATTATTTTTTAAATCCAATCTTGTTGGAAATGGAATTATTTCAAATGGTCTTCTTCAATTAGATTTACAAAATAATGCCAACTATAATTCAACACATGTGAATGCTGGTATCAAAAAATGTGTAATGAATGAAGAATCTTTTGTGTTGTGACACTATAGATTAGAACATATATTTCTTTATAGAATTAGAAAATTGGTAAAGGATAGAGCACTTAATACTTTGGAATATTGATTTCAATACTTGTGTAGATGGCATAATGGGAAAGCAATTAATAAGTCAAAGAAAGGTGCCAAAAGGAGTTCTGACATATTAGAGATACATGCTCATATTTGTAGTCCAAACATAGATGCCTATGTTCATAAATACTTCATTGCATTTATAGATGATTACTCATGATACATGTATCTCTACTTATTCATAATAAGAACGAAGTAATAGATACCTTTAAAGTTGTCTATGCAAAATCATGAGATTAGATAAAGGTGGAGAACATTATCATAGATACATCGAAGATGGACAAACACTTGGTCCTTTTGCAAAGTTCTTTGAAGAAAATGGGATGGTTGTCCAATCACCATGCTTTGTTCTCTAGACTAAAATGGTGGCCAAAAGAACAAAATGAACTTTGTTGGGCTTGTTGTAGAGCTAATGCGTGCATGAAAGCATTAGATGGATTTGATAGAGGTGTAGCTAAAACCCAAGTGAATCATACTTACTTGAATAGTATGCAACAAGCCAAATGCAATGAATTCAAGGAATTTAAGCGAAGATGACCACAACTAACACACCTTCTATAGTTGATACGCTATAAATGTTTAGGGGGCACCCTAGAATGACTTGATTTGGATAGGTAATTCATAGGAATTGAGTTGTACTTAATTATAAGGAACCATAATAATTCTATTAATCAAGAGGAAGAGGGTGGTTTAATATATACCAAGGACCCAATTTATAGTTATAAAGTTAACAAAGAGTTCTAAAATGTGTGTCAAAATATTCCTAGAAAGTCCTTCTTAAATTTAGTAAAGAACATGTAGACATCATGATCAATTTGTAGGTCTTCTCAATCCATCAGACATCCCTCGAATTGTTCCTGATCGAATTTTCCTTGTTAATGATTGTAATTTTAGAAGATTTGCTTTCTATTGCGTTGATCACATCTTATTGCTATCAATCAGCCTCTAATTGATATAGATGTTGATCTATCCTTCACTGGATTGATCGGTGCCGTGTAAGATTGCAAATTCAAAAGTTTCACCCTTGTCTTATCAATTTGAACCATCTTCACACTGCTTTAAGCCATGTGTGATTGATCTAGATTGCTATTAGATTGATCCTAATGTGTCTAGAGCATTGTTCTTCCTTGCACTGAACCAGGTTGATCCATGAGCTTTACCTTCGGCTTCCCAACCTTCTTTAAATGTTTGTTTTTGGAATCCTTTCATAAATGCCACTACAGATGCCTTAAGCTTCTTCACCCTAGATTGCATAACTACTCCTTCAGTTATCCTTGGATACGTCTACTTTTGCTAGAGAAGGAATTGTCCTCAATTTAGCTTCATGTTCATCACCTACATCAAATGGACTCAAGTCAGTCACATTAAATGTGGCACTTATTCTATCTCACCTAGTAGATTTAATTTGTAAGCATTGCCATTGATTCTCTCCAATACGTGGAATGGTCCATCTCCTCTTGTCATGAGTTTAGATTTTCATTGTTTAGGAAACCTTTCTTTTCACATGTGTATGCAAACCTAATCTTCAAGCTCGAATAAGATCCTCTTATAGCCTTTGTTGGCTTGTTGTGCAACTTGTTCATTTCTTCTTTTAATGCTTTAATGAACTTTTTTCATGTAGCTATTTCATAAACTTTGCCTTTCTTTCACCATCTACACTCACTTGCTCATTACAAGATAATGAAAATAAATTTAATGGTGTTAAAGGATTAAAACCACACACAACTTCAAACGGTAACATATGAGTAGTGGAATATGTGCTTTTATTGTATGCAAACTCTACATGCTGTAAATACTCCCAACTTTTAATGCTTTTTCTAATCAAAACTTTTTAGAAATGTAATCAATGTTCTATTATCTACTTTAGTTTGGCCATTTTTTTTGTAAGTGGCTAGTAATAGAAAACAACTTAGTCCCTAATTTTCCCCACAATGTTTTCCTAAAGTAGCTTAGGAACTTTGCATCCTTGTCTAACAAAATAGTCCTATGTATGTTGTGTAGTCGAACAATTTCTTTATAGAATATGCTTGCAATATGTGATGCATCATTAGACTTGTGACATGTAATACAATGAGCCATTTTTGAAAATCTATCAATCACTATAAATATGAAGCCTTCACCAATTTTTGTCCTAGGTAAACCCAACACGGAGTCTATAGATATGTTTGTCCATAGTGTACTTAGAACAGGTAAAGGTGTGTATAAGCCATGTGGTTGTACTATAGATTTTGTGTCCTTGCACTTGATGCATCTTTCAGTAATTTGCTTCCCATCTCATCACAAGTGCAACTAATAGAAGTGTTCCTGCAAGATTTGAATTGTTTTGGTGACACTATAGTGTCCTATTAACCTACCATTATGAGCCTCTCTCACTAGTAAGTCTAGTAGAGAACATTGTGGAATACACAACTCATCAAAATAAAAATAGATAGACATCATGCTAGAAATATTTCTCATAGACACCTTTGCTAGTTAATTCAAACACTTTTCCAAATCTTCATCACTAGCATATAATTCCCTAATAAGTTCAAATCCTAGCAATCTAGCATTAAACGTGGTAATAAGTGTATAATGATGCAACAAAGCGTTAGCAACAACATTATCTACTCCCTTTTTATACTTAATCATATAAGAGAATGTGTTAATGAAGGATAGCCATCTTATATACCTTTTACTTAACTTACCCTAGCTTTTGAGATGCTTGAGTGATTCATGATTTAGGCATGACAAACTCTTTAAGTTGCAAGTAATGCTACCAAGTCTCTAATATCCTCACCGTCAAGTATAATTTCTTGTCTTTTTTCAGATAATTAACAGTTATGCCATTTAACTTCTTGCTAAAATACGCTATGTATCAACATAGTTCCAATACCTATACTAAATGCTTCACAATCAAACTTAAAAGTCTTAGCAAAGTTAGGTAAAGAAAATACCAGAGCATTAGTAAGTTTATCCTTTAAAGTGTTAAATGTCTTCTACTGTGCTTCTCCTCACTAAAATTTTTTATTCTTTTTTATGATTATAGTAAGTGGTGTGGTAATGGTACTGAATTCTTGCACAAACCTCCTATAGAAGCTTGCCAAATCGTAAAAACTCCTTACCTAGATATTGATATAGGGGTCGACTACTCTCAAATAGCCCTCATCTTATTGTCATCCACTTATATATCATGTGCACTTACAATAAATCCTAAAATACATAATGGTCAACATAAAATGTTTATTTCTTAAGGTTAGCATAAAGCCTCTTCCTATGTAAAGCCTCAAATACATTGTTAAAGATGCTCAGTATGATGTTGTAAAGGCTTACTATAAACTTGTTTATCATGAAAGCACACAACCACAAACTTATTAATGAATGTATGCAACACATGGTTCATCAATCTCATGAAAGTATTAGGTGCATGCATAACTCCAAAAGACATTATGAACCACTCGTATAGTCCAAGTTTAGTTTGAAGTTTAGTCTTTCATTCGTTCCCTTTTTTCATTCTTATTTGATAGTATCAAAAAATATAGTAGCACCATGTAATTCATCTGATGTATCACCTAATCTAAGTATAGAATGGCAATACTTTACAATAATGGCATTGTCTACTAATGCATGTGCGTAAGCGTAAAGATTAAAAGATAGCAGTGTATGCCAGAATCCAACAAAACATACTTGCCCTAATCATGAGGAACGACCTATCACAATGATCTTTGGTGAACTCTAGCGAGAAGACAACCACAACTAACCCACCTTATTAGTTGATACACCATGAATCCACCAAAGGACACACTTGGAATAATTTGATTTGGGCTTCATGAGAAATTAATGCACTTAAGTTCAAGAAATGAAGGAAATTGGAATTTTAATATCAATAAGCCAATTTTTTTTTTCAATAACATAACTAGACTTTATTTATATTGTTAAGAAGCTATGATCCCTAAAACTCGTATGGAAGTTAGCTAAAAATAAGAAAAAAACATAAAAGGTAGTTTCCAACTATAATCCGACTCTGTGACATCTGCGCACTCAATTCGAGTGTTGATCCCGTGCTTTCAGATGTAAAATAGTATGTTAATTCATCCTAGTATTTACAATTGTGCCTTGTGCAATTGAGTGTGACTACAATGATCGTAATTATAGAATGCCGCCATATTTAGGATTTTCGATCACGCTCTACGCAATCGAGTGCAACTCCCTCTATTGCAATGTAGAGAATTGATTTTTAGCTCACTGTTGATCGCGTGTGCTCTAACTCTATCTGTCGGCTCTGTGATCGATTGACTAATTGCTTAGCTCAATCCAATAGGTACTCTAAGACTTGTTCCAAGTTCTCTTCACATCAAGTTCAGTCATAGAAGCTCTTCTCCCTCCTTGAGCTTCTCTAAATGTCCAAAAGCCTATCAAAACTCTTTCACAAGTATTTTCATTACTTCCTTAAACTTCTTAGCCTTGGCCTTTATCAATAAACCTCTAGTTTTGCTTGGATACTCGATCTCAACCTTGATGCTCATGTCATTCCCCTACTCTTGAAAAGAAATTAACCTCAATTCCAAGTCTCATTCATCCTTTGCATCAAAAGGACTTAAATTAGTGACATTGAATGTTGCACTAATGTAATTGCAACTTGTAAGCATTATTCTTGATGCACTCTGTCACTTAAAATAGACCGTCGCCCCTTGGCATCAGCTTCGATTTTCTTTGATCTAGAAATCTTTCTTTTCTCATATGAACCCAGATCCAACCTCCAGGCTCAAACACTAACTTTTTGTGACCCTTATTCATTTGCTGTGTGTATTGTTCATTTCTTCTTTCAATGATTTGGTGTACACGCTTGTGTAGCTACTTTACAAACTTTGCTTTGCACTCATTTACTCATTACGTGGTAATGGTATCAAGCCTAACGAACTTAGTGGGTTAAAACCATAAATGACTTCAAATGGTTATTTATGTATGGCTAAGTGTACGCTCCTATTGTAAGCAAACTTGACATGTAACAAACACTCTTCCCAAGTTCTTATCGATGCTCGTAATAATGCAATTAAAGTTCTATTCACCACCTCGATCTGTCTGTTAGTTTATGGATGATTGTTGTAGAAAACAACTTAATCCCTAACTTATTCCATAATTTTTTCCAAAAGTAACCCACAAACTTAACATTCCTCTCAGACACAATGGTTTTTGACATGTCATGCAATCTAACTATTTTCTTAAAGAATAAGTTAGCTATAAGTGTAGTATCATTAACTTATTGCATGCAATGAAGTGTGTCATTTTAGAGAACCTATCAACAACCACAAAATACTATTCTTACCCATTTGAGTCCGTAGTAGACCCAACACAAAGTCCATTGAAATATCCATCCACAGTATCTCTATAATTGGTACTGGTGAATACAATCCATGTGGTTGAACTCACAACTTAACCTTCTTGCATTTGATACATCTATCAACTATCCTCTCAACATCTCTTTCTACAAATACAGCTAAAAGAAATCTTCCTGCAAAATCACAAATCATATGCTTAAGAACATTTAGACCACCGTCATGTGCTTCTTGGATTAGTAATTCACACAAAGAACACTTAAGAATGCACAACCTATCTATATAGAACAAATAGCCATCATGCTGGAAGTATTTATCATGTACACCTAGCTTAGTTAATTCATGCGCTTAACTAAATTCCTCATCATTTGAATACAGTGCTTTAATTTGCTCAAATCCAAAAAGTCTAGCATTTAATGTAGTAAGCAATGAATACATCCTAGAAAATGCATCCACTATTACATTCTCCTTATCGTATGTTGGATAGTTTAACTTTGCTCTATTCAATTTCTAGTTAAAATATGCAATTGGCCTATTCTTTTGCATCAATACTGCTCCAACTCTTATTTCTAAAGCATTATATTCAAATTTATATGTTTTAGAAAAGTCACGTAAAGATAACATAGGAGCATTAGTAAGCTTTTCCTTAAGCAGCTTAAACGCCTATTGCTATGGTTCTCTCCATCAGAATTTCTTAGCCTTCTTAGTGATTGCAGTCAGTAGTGCGGCGATTGTGCTAAAGTCTCACATGAACCTCCTATAAAAGCTCGTAGGAGCATGGAAACTTCTTACCTCAATTATAGTCATAAGTGTTGGCTATCTCGTATCACCTTAACCTTATTCTCATCCACATGAATTCCCTACGCACTTATGATATAGCCAAGAAATATGTAATGATCTACACAAAATGTATGCTTCTTAGGGTTAGCATACAATTGCTCCCTTCGTAAGGCTCCAAAGACTTCTCTAAGGTGTCTAGCATGCTCATCAATAGATTTACTATATACAAGAATGTCATCAAAGTACACCATAATGAACCTACCTATAAAAGCATATAGAACATGATTCACAAGCATCATAAATGTGTTAGGTGCATTTGTTAACCCAAACAACATAACCAACCACTCATACAACCTATATTTTTTTTAAAGACTGTTTTCCACTTGTCTCCCTCTTTCATGTAGATTTGATGATACTTGTTCTTAAGATCAATTTGAAAAAATACATTAGCACCTATAATTCATGAAGTGTATCATATAACCTAGGAATGGGATGTCGACACTTCACCTTTATGGCATTAACAGCTCGGCAATCTATGCATATTTGCCATGACACATCCTTCTTTAATAGTAGTAATACAGGTACTACACAAGGGCTCATGCTTTCTCTAACCTATCCTTTGTTAAACTTCTACTTGTCACTGAATCTCTTTAGTTTCCTTTGGGTTCGTTTGGTATTCCTTTTGGTTGGGAATGACTGCTCCAGGTATAAAGTTGATTTGATGCTCATTCCCTCTTATTAGTAGCAACCCACTAGGCAACTCTTCCAGAAGGATATCCTGAAACTTTTACAAAATAGACACAACACCTTTGGGGAGGGAAGATGTGACCTCTTCTATTAAATAAATTTTTTTATACAAAGGAAATATCATTCTTTGCTTACTCCTTATAACTACTCTTACATCTCTCACCCTCGCCAACATACACTGCTTACCTCTCCTTTCTCTCCCCTCTTTTTCTTTCTTATTCTCTCTCTCTCTCTTTTCCTACTTGTACACTCTCTAAGTCCTTCCCACTCTTTCTCTTTTTCTTTTTCTTCTCCATGTCTAATTCATATTATTTCTCCTACACTTCCTTTGATACAAATGATACAAGTGTTACCTTCTTATTGTTGTGATAAAATGTGTACTTATTTGCCTTTCCATGGAACACTACATCTGAATTGAATTGCCACGGCCTCCCTAACAAGTTATGACTTACCTTCATAGGAACCACATCACATAGTACACTGTCCTTGTACTTACTTATCTCAAATTTCACCAACACTTGCTTCGTCACCTTTAGTTCATCGTTGTTTTTCAACCATTGCAATTTGTAAGATTAGGGTGGTCTCGAAGTGGAAGTGCAAGTCTCTTCACTAACATCATGCTAGCTACATTTGTGTAATTTCCCCTATCTATAATAAAGCTGCACATCTTACCTTTAACCTTACACTTTGCATGAAAGATATTCTCTTGTTGCTCCTCAAATCCCTCCTCCTTTACTTGTGCATTTATCTTTCTCATGACCTCCAAAGTTACACTACTTGCTCCTTGTAAATTTCTTCCTTTACTTCAGATGATGCGCCCTCCAATGCTGGCATCTCATCTCCACTGTTACCTTCTTTCTCATTAGTGACTATCTCTCCCTAATTAGTTATTATCATTATCTACCTATTCAGACATTAGACAACAATGTGTCCCCTCGTTTTGCACTTAAAACATAAAATATCTTGATTACGTGTGTTAGAAGTACTGGGGTTTGGATTTTGTACCTTAGGTGCATCAGCCTGGGGTGCATCTTTAGGCTTAGGCACTCCAATTGCCTTCGCTAGTTGCTTTTCCTCTTAATGCATAAATTGTCATGCAGTTGTGTACAGAGGTTATTACTGTTTACCCCTCCTTTTGAGCTGTTTCTCTACCTTGATGGCTCTCTCCACCAAATCCCCAATCTCCACATAGTGGTGCCATTCTAACATATGAGCAATCTCTCAGTTCAATTCCCCATGGTCCTAGCCATGGTTGCCTCTCTCTCTTTCACCACATCAGCCCTCATTAATGCCATCTCTATTTCCTTGTAGTTGTCATCTACACTCTAACCACCCTACACCATCTATAGTTATCTATATACATCTCTATGGTAATGACTCAGTATAAACCTCTTTCTCATCAGTGCCTTCAATTTTTCCCAAGTCCCAATTAGATGTTCACCATTTCTCAATTGGCTAATGTATTCCTAGTCCCACCATAGGATAATGCAGTCTATAAATTATATCACAACTAGCTTTACATTTTAGGTTAAGAATACCTATGGCAGTCAAACATAAATTCCACTAGGTCATTCCCACTCCAAATAAGCATCTAGGCCAGACTTGCCTTAGAACGTAAGTATATTCAACTTAAAACCCTTCAGCACCTTATCATCCCTATCTCACTTGTGCCTTGGAGTCTTCTTAGGCTGCCAAAATCTTGAAACTCATTAGGGTAATCAAAATTCTTGTCACTAACATACCTTTCCCTATCGGGTTGACACGTAGTTGGTCCTCTATTGGGCATTGACTCCTCTCGAGGTATTAGGCTACTCTGTGTAGATGTCTTTAGATTATCTAAGCACCAAATAACGCTAGCTAGCTTGACTGTAAGCTGTTTTAAGCTAAAGGAATTGTCTCCCATAGCTAATTTTCCCGATATCCAATAGGTTTGTGAAATGCAAAGAGAAATTGGCAAGCGATGTGTGTGTATAGGTGTCCTCTCACCTCACAAGATGTAGTCTCTCAATTTTTACCTCTTGCTCATGTATCACACAAGTCCACTCAAAGTTGCACTTACCAAGTTAATTTCTTCTGACCACCTCACAAAATCCAAGAAGTTCTTAGTGTTTTGAGTGGTGTAACTCCTAAGTACATGTAAGTGTGTGAAAAGGTGGAACTTTAGGGTTGTGGGATCAATTTGGACACAATTGGATCAACCTAGAATGCAAAAGTAGACTAGGGATCGATCGAACACAAAGAAATTGATCCAAGCTGAAGGAACATAGTGCGATCGATCCTAGAGCAAAAGGAATCAATCTACGGTAAAAAACAACTGTGTGATCAACATAGAAAATAGGTGCGATCGAGCACAAAGAGGGCAATCGACTTGGGATCTTCAACAAACATGCGCAATCAATCCAGTTCAAAGGCATGATCGATCTTGTGTCTACAATTTCATGATTTTATCAATTCAATTCCCACAATTTTCTCCCAAACCAGTCTATTTCAATTCCCCAGCATTCTCCCACACTTAAGGATCTATTTAGGGTCTAATCTCAATCAAAGATCACAACTTTTTTTCTCTTTTTTTCAATTTTCTATAATTTTTTCAACGCTCTCTCTCTCTCCCTCTCTCTTGGGTTTTCTAGAAATCAAACTCCATAAAAAGCATGTAAACTAAACAAGCAATTATTTACATTTTTTGTTTTTGACTATAGAAAAAGAACATGAATGACAAGATATGAAGAATATGAAGAACAAAAGTAATGAAAAAAAAAAGGACACAAACTAAGCTGGTACCTAAATCGGTGCCCAAATAAGAATTCGAAATAGCCAACTCTGATGCCAACTAATGCCTGTGCAGAAGTGTAAAAATTAAAAGATAGTAGTGCATGTTGAAACCCAATGAAATCTGCTTGTGTGAACTGTAAGGACCAACCCAACATAATGATCTTTGGTGAACTCTAGTAAGACGATGACCACAACTAACACACCTTGTTAGTTGATACACTATGAATCAACTAAGAACACACTTGGAATTATTTGATTTAGGATTACAAGAAATTGATGCACTCAAGTTCAAGATATGAAGGAAATTGAAATTTCAATATCAATAAGCCAAAAAGTTTTTTCCAATAACATAACTAGGCTCCATTTATACTGTTAAGAAGCCTAGGATCCCTAAAACTTGTATGTTAGTTAACTAAAATAAGAAAATAACATAAATGGCAGTTTCCAACTATAATCCGACTTTATAATGTCAACGCACTCCATTTGGGTGTCGATCTTATGGCTTTAAATTGTAAAATAGTGTGTTAAGTCATCCCAATATTTATGATCATACCTTGCACAATTAAGTACGACTCAAGTGATCATAATTGTAGAATTTCACCATATTCAGGATTTTGGATTGTATCTTGTGCGATCGAGTGTCACTCCCCTGATCACAAATGTAGAGAATTGATTTTTGGCCCATTATCGATCGTGTGTGCTCTAACTCAATCTTTTGACTTCATGATTGATAGGCTAGCAACTTAGGTATATCCATTAGGTACTCTAAGGCTTGTTTTAAGTTCTTTTTGCATCAAGTTCACCCATGAAAGCTCTTCTTCCTGCTTGAGTTTCTCCAAATGTTTAAAAGCCTCTCGAAACTCCTTCACGAGAGTTTTCATTGCTTCCTTAAGCTTCTTAGCCTTGGCCTTCATCAATGGACATTTAGTTATCCTTGGGTACTTGATCTCAGCCTTGATGCTTGCGTTAACTACTCAACAATATACGCAAATACGCTAAGATGCATCTCTCTTCAACACTAGCAACATTAGGATTGATTCATACTCTCTCTGACCTAATCCTTCCTAGTCAACTCCTTTACTTGATGTTGAATTTCCTTAGTCTCTTTAGGATTGGTCCTATAAGCTAATTTATTTTGGACAGCTACACTCGGCATAAAATTAATTTAATGCTCAAGTCCTCAAACCAGCAGCAATCCACTAGATAGCTACTTTAGTAGCATAACTTGTGATCCTACAAAATAGCCAAAACAATCTTGGGGAGGGATGATATGTCCTCTCTTGATAGAAAATAAGATTCTTTATACAACAGGAGTATCAGCAATCTCTTACATCCTATAGCTAACATCACATCTCCTATAGATGCTATCATACATTATATCTTCTCCTTTTCTTTTCACTATTTTTTAATTCTTTCTAACTCCCATTTTTCTTCGCTTCCTCTTCTTTTTCTTCCTTTTCAATTTTAACTCATATTGTTGTTGTAGATTTGATTGACCTTCATGGACTTGCTTTGGTACAAATGGAGCTAAAGTGAACTTTTTATTGTGAAAATGGAAGGTGTACCTATTTATCACTCCATCAAAACTGACCTTCCTATCATATTGTTAAAGATGGTCCAACAAAATGTGTTTTGCCTACATGGGAACAACATTGCAAAGAACTTCATCATTGTATTTCATGATCTCAACATAGCCAACACTTTTCTTGTCACCTTAATTTCACCACTATTATTTAAGCACTATAGTTTATATAGCCTAGCAAGGTCCCTCAATGGTAGTGACAACCTCACCACTAACATAGCACTAGCTACATCTATACAAGTATTGCCATCAAGAACTAGACTATGCGTTTTATCTTTAATTTAGAGCCTTGTATGCAAAATGTTCTCCTGTTGCTCCACGTGTTCATTCTCTTTAAGTTGTGCATTCAAGATTTGCATAACTACCAAGTCTATCCCTCTGATACCTGCACAAATGCCATCATCCTCCATAGACTTCTATTCCAATTGTGGCATCTCTTCCTTATTACTACCCTTCTTATTCGTGATAATCTCTACTTTATCATTAAGATCATCATCTTTTTGTTGAGGCATTGTGCAGTAAGATGCCCCCTTCCTTAACACTTAAAACACATAATATCATAGTTTTATGTTATAGAAGGATTATGGTTAGAAGTGGTTTGCACCTTTGGTCTACTTTTGGCACTACCATTATCTTAGTGTTTCCAATAAATGATGTCTTTTCCTCCCTCCTAAAAAGTCCTGGACATAGTGTCCAACTACACTTGGTTCCTACCCCTCCTATTGAGCTGCTTCTCCACGTTTATGGTCTTTTCCACTAGATCCTCCAACTTGATGTAGTGTTGCAACTTAAGAACATCGATAATATTCCTGTTAAGTCTGATCACGAACCTCGCCATTGTGGCCTCTTGATCCTCCACTATGTTTGCCTTTATTAATGCCATTTCCACTTCCTTATAGTAGTCCGCATTACTTTGGTTACCTTAGGTCAGGGTCTGCAACCTTTGGTAAAAGTTCCTTTCATAGTAGCATGGCGCAATCCTCTTTTACATAGCTGCTTTTAATTTAACCCATGTGCAAATTGGCTTCTTACCTGCATGTCTCCTATTGATACAGAGTTGATCCCCCTAAACAATGGCATAATTTGTAAACTCAACTATAACTTACTGTACTTTTAATGCCTTTGAGTACTGTGACAATCAAGCACCAACTCCACTCTTCTCTCCCATTTCAAACCCATGTTACGATTTGAGCATCATTGAAATGAAAGGATGGTGAGTTCAATCCCTTCAATGTGTCATCATTGTCATAACATCACCTTAGTTGTCACCTAGTGTTGTTATCATCCTCTAGTTCGTTACCAAAATCAAAAAAATCATCATCAATACTCCTTCCCCTCCTAGCCTAGTGTGGGTCTATCTTGCCTAAGCACTAACTCCTCTCTATTCCATTCTTAGTGAGGTAACAAACTACCCTGTGAGTTACACAGGACACCTCCAAATTCGCTAGCCACCTATTAATGCTGGCTAGAGTATCTGTTAGCTACTTCATATCGAAAGTTATATCTCAAGCCTGATTCTTCATTAATCTTGAAAATATGGTGTTTGGCAAGAAAATGTGTGCATGTGCAAGTGTACCTCTTAGCTTACAAGATGGAAATCACTTATTTCTAACCTCTCACTTAAGTATTATACATTAGCCACTCAAACAAAATCTCACCTACTCAATTTTTATGTGTGCATGTGCAAGTGTACCTCTTAGCTTACAAGATGGAAATCAATTATTTCTAACCTCTCACTTAAGTATTACACATTGGGCACTCAAATAAAATCTCACCTACTCAATTTTTGTGTTTGCCTTGTGGGATTCCAAGTAATTCTTGAAAATTGAAGTGATTATCACCAAAAAAGCATGAAAGTGTGAAAAAGTAAAAATTTGAGGTCTAGGATCAATGTCAGATAAGAAAGATTAATCTAGTGCCCAAAAACAAGCTAGGCAATTAATTCGAATACAAAAGGAGCGATTTAAAGCCAAACAGAGCAAAGGCGACTGATCTCAAATCAAACAGGATAGATTCAAGGCTAAAATGATTCACTGTGATCAATCAATCAAAAAGATGATTGATTAGCTTGGGTCTTGAAACAATCATTCTCAACCTAATCAAGGTTGCAATTCTTCTGACTATGAGGCCATCAATCATGTCAGTAGGATTCTAGCAAATTCAAACTTTTTCCACCAAAATTCAATCTAAATTCAAATTCTTTCAATTCTAACCTTCAAAACTCCAATCAAAATGTTTCTAGATCACTATTCAACACTTTTTTTTCATTCTTTGAACACCCTCTCTTTAGTTCCCTTTTTTTGTTTAACCTTTTTTTCAAATATTCAACAAAATTCAAAGAATCAAACTAACAAAAATAAGGGAAATTCATTGGAAACAAGGGAAATAATCAACTAAATTAGTTTCTATTTTTCTAAAATTTATGAAGAAGGAAAGAGAAGATGAAAAATAGCAAAGGAATGGACAATATAAGAATTCGTACTTGGACCTAGTATCGAATCAAAATCTACTACAATTGGCTTCGATGCCAACTGATGTGTGCAAAGAAGTATCAGATAGATTTGATAGAGGCATACCTCAAACACATGAAAATCTTGCTTGCATGAACTATAGGAAGAAACCCAAATACAATAAATTTAATAACTTAAACAAAGATAGCATGCCATCATTGGGTGGTGCGTCATGAATGTTTTAGGAGGCACCCTAGAATGATTCCATCTAAATGGGAAATTAACAAGAATTGACTTGGACTCTGTTTCAAGGGAGAACAATAATTATTGCAATCAAGAGGCAAAAAGTTGTTTAACGTATGTTAAGGACCTTGTCTATAGCAATTAAGTCTAACAAAGAGTCTTAATAATTGTGCTAAAATGTTCTGTAGAAATCCTACTAAATTTGGAAAAGAATATTACTAAAACAAGGAAAACTTCTTCATTTAGCCATCATAAACAATTTAGAGGTGTTCCCCATTGATTGGTAAAACAAGGCAAACTTCTTCATTCAGCTATCACAAACAATTTATCTTCTTCCTTGAATTGTACCAATTAATTGATCTAGATTGCAACTTGATTAATCTTGATGTGTTAAAAAAAATTATCTTCTTCCTTGAATTGTACCAGGTCGATCCATGAGCTTTTCTTCAGCTCGCCAAGCTTCACTAAATGTCTAAATTTTTCTTAGAAGCCTTTCATTAGCATGGCCATTGATTCCTTGAATTTCTTTGCCTTGGCTTTCATGATTAATACTACAGTCATCCTTGGATATTCCTACTTCAACTAGACACCGACATCAAGAGCATGGTAAGTCCAAAAAACAAATGATTAGTCTTCTAGCTATCCTTAGATATTCTTGCTCTAATTTGGACACTCGCATCACCAGCTCCTCTTGAGAAGGTACTGCCCCCAGTTCAACAACTTGCTCATCTCCTATATCAAATGGACTTAAATTAGTAACGTTGAGTGTGACACTTATTTTACACGTGGAAACTTATGGCAATATCGTTGATCCTTTCCAAGATTTGACATAGGTCATCTCCTTTGGGCATAAGCTTAGATTCACTTGACGCCGAGAGCCTCTCTCACACGTATTTACCCAAAACCAATCCCCATGCCTAAATACCACTCTTTTTTGTCCCTTGTTAGCTCATTGCACATATTGCTCAATCTTCTCTCGATGCTTTGTCTAACTCTCTCATAAAGCTGCTTTACGAACTATGCTTTCCTTTCGCAATCTACACTTACTCATTATGAAGTAATGGCAACAAATCTATTGGTGTTAAAGGGTTAAAATCATGCATAGCTGCAAATGGTGACATATGTGTTGTGGAATGTATGCTCCTATTATGTGCGAACTTAACATGTGATAGACACTCTTTCCAACATTTAATGTTCTTCTGAATTAATGCTCTCAATGATGCAATTAGTGTCAAGAATTTCACATTCCTATCCAAAACTATAGTCACAGGCATGCCATGTAGTCTAACAACTTCTTTAAAGAATAAATTTGCAATGTGGGACACATCATTAAACTTGTGACATGCTATAAATTGTGTCTATTTTGAAAGCCTATCAACCACTACGAATACGTAATCCTTACCGGTCCTTGTTCTAGGTAAATCTAACACAAAATCCATGGAAAAGGAGCATAAAAGCCATGTGGTTATACCTTAGATTTTACCTCTTTGCACTTGATTGATCTTTCAATTATTCTCTTTATATCTTATCTCAAGTATGGCCAACAAAAATGTTTCTATTAGACAAAAAGTGTTTGGGTGATATCATAGTGTCACATTAATCTACCATTATGTGTCTTTCTCACAAGTAATTCACACAAAGAACATTTTGAATGACCATTGTACCTATGCAAGACAAATAAGAATAAAATCATGTTGGAAATATTTTCCATGAGTTCCCTTGCTAGTCAATTCAAACACCTTATCAAAATCTTCATCTTTAGCATACAATTGCTTAGTATGTTTAAATCCTAGCAACCTAGCATTTAAGGTGATAAGAAGTGTATAACAGCGCGACAAAGCATCTTTGACAACATTATCTACCCCCTTTTCATATTTAATAATATAAAGAAATGTTTCAATGAAATATACCCACATTACATAATCTCTTGATCAACTTACCTTGAAGCTTGAGGTGTCTAAGAGGCTCATGATCCATAGGAATATAAATTTGAAAAGATTTGACTCAAACTTGTGCAAATCTTACTTGCACATGGGAAAATGACCCAAATTCAATAAATTTGCAAGAATCCAAGTGAAGGCAGCCAAAACCAATATCCCAACATTAGTTAATATATCACAAATCTTTAAAGGAACATTTAGATGGTTGATATATCACAAATCTTTTAAGGAACATTTAAAATAACTCGATTTGGTTGAATAATTTATGAGAGTTGAGAACTCTCAAATTTTAAGAAAAAAAATTAATAATTCTATTATTCAAGTGGCACAAAGTTCTTTTAAAATAATCCAATAACTCTATTTATAGTTCTAGGATATGATAAAATCATTTCGTTTATTAAAAAAATCACATTAGTTGCTATAAATTTTCTATTTAGATATTAACATGGGTAATTTTGATTTGATTTCTTTTATGCACTATTTAATTTCATTTGACTCAATATAAATTATTGGCATCTAACTTTTACATCTCATGGAGTTCTATTTTAGTAGCACTTTAGTTGCTAAAGTAAAAATAATGATATTGCAGTCCATAATTTTTAAATAAAGTTTCACTTTAGACATTCGAATCAACTTTTTTATGAAACTTTAAGGACAAATTTCCAACTTATGATGTAAATTATCCAGCTGAATATTTTCCAATTGAACGATTTTATATAAAATACTTAATAAAATTAAGTAATTTAGGTGAACTTGTTAAACTTTTTGTACAAACTCTAAACAATCTATAATTTACTACCAGAAGTATTTCAAATGAATAAATATTCTGTTGTATCCTGAACCATTTGATAAGTGTAGAACTAAAGAATTTAATTGGAAAGTATTTTAATAATTCAAATATACATCAGAAATTACAAAAAAAAATGAATAACTATAGACAAATTAAAATATATACAGTGAATGTTTTAGGAAAAAAATAACTCACTAAGAAACGTGACCTGCTATTTTAAGTAAACATAATGGTCAGCTCATAACTTCTTTTTTTTTTTTTTTTTTGACTAACTTAGTAAGTAAAATTTTATCTAAATTTTTTGTTGTATGCGATTTTACTATTTTAGGTAGCATAAAAGTTTCATAATTTTTAATGTATATTTAAAACTTTAAAATTCTTCCAAGTAAACTCTCATTTTGTATAACCGTTCTAGTTTCCAAAATTCTTGCACTCTTAGAAATGGTTTTTCAACCTGTAACTTCTTTTAAAGATAAATATTTAACTTTTGGAATTTATCATATATATTGTGGGTGTGGCAACTCGCTTGGCATTGACATAGCGCTAACATGGCATCTAACGTGGCAGATGATATGACAAATGATAACTTGGTAATGATGTAGCACCAGCATATTTGAAAAGATTTTGTGGAATCTTCCTCTTAATTTTAAGGATTTCTTTTAAATTAGTGTTCATATATAGTGTGTAATTGATTCATCTTATCTTATTAGATAAGCAAAACTGTGTATATCTCACTGATGGTTGGCAAAACTTGATCAAGGAAAAAAGCATATCTTGCCAGTTAAGAGAGTCAACACGAGTGTTGAAACACTAGATGAATTGATTGGTAGGAAAACAATGCAGATCTGATTTGGCTTGGATTATTTGGAGATCACACATTCAAAATAGATGGAAGTCATTGATTTTAATGGCAACAAGGTGAGAAAAATTCATTGGATAACTTGCATCTTTGGTACTTTACAAGTGATGCTGGTTATATAAGCATTTAGACATTGTGAATTGCTTGTAACTGCAAGCAAGGTTGAGGCTAAAGGGATTTGGTTATATGGAGTGTTTTTCTTAGAGTTTGGGTGTACTTTAGTTTAATTTGATATAGCAGAATCCCTTACTTGAACAAGAGTCCTATAGATGTAGGAGCTTAACTCCAAACTATGTTACCAATTATCATGTTCATTTTATTCATTTTCTATTTATGTGAATTGCTATTCTAACAAAAAAGAGTCACAACAACACTTGGTATTACAACACCTAGTTAGAATTATCAAGTGGCCTTAGACCCTCGTTACCGTCTTGTGACTTGGTTTTCAAACAAGTAAGATCTTGAAAATTCTAATTAAGTCATGAGTATGAAGGAAGGAGCCTCAATTTCTCGTCTACTAATGCTTGATGGGTCAAACTTCTATTACCAATGGATGGAGTATGCCCACCCAAATGAATCATGGAACAATGATTCTCAAGGATGTCAAGGACTAGACTATCGACCAAGAAATGGTTACCAAGGGTAATTCCAAAGGCAATTAATGCCATATTCAAGGATTCAATAAGGAGCCATCCAAGTTAATTTCAACCTGTGAATCAGCTTAAGAAGCTTGGAACATACTCCAAGATGTGCATGAAGGAGCGACATCATGCGGATGTCAAAGCTTCAAATGCTTGCCCCCTAATTCAAGACACTTAGAATGGGAGAGAACAAAAATATAGCCTCGTTTAAGAGTGGGTTAAGGGAGATAGCCAACTATGCATATCAACTAGGGAAGCAATACTCGAAAGCAAAACTAGTGCACAAAACACTGAGATCCTTACTAGAGAGATTCTTAGCCAAAGTGGTTGCCACTGAAAAAGCCAGGGACATTAAAAACTTAAGGTTAGATGAACTGATGAGCTCTCTACAAACGTACAAGATGAATCTACTTCAAGCCCAAAAGGAAAAGGAAATAGCTCTCAGAAGCGAGCAAAGCTGCCAGGGTAGCAGATGTTGCAACACTGAGGACAAAATCATACCTGCTAAAGAAAGATAAGAAAGGAAGCCACAGTAAGGTAGCCAGTAAACCTAAGAAGCCTAAAGATGATCACTCAAATAGAAACGAAGATGTGAAGATTAAACGTAAGGGAATCTAGTGTCATGAGTTTGGCTGTTTTGGGCATGTTCTTGCTGAATGTGCGAATACCTTAGAGAAGTAAGGGAAGTTAATGGCAACTACAGGGAGCAAGGAGGGCTTTGGCCAATCCAAGGAAGAAGAACTAATGTCAATACATGTGGCCTTAAACACCATAGGAAAAAGGAATCCTATTTCTATAACCCATGTTGTAACATTAGTAGAATCTGAGAGTGATAGTGATAGCAACTATGAGATTTCGCAAGAGAGAATAATATCCATCTATAATCTTCCATTTGATATAATACAAGAGCTAAAAGGGACCATGAGGAGCTAAAGCTCAAACATTAGAAGTTAGAAGAAGATCATGCCATAGCTATTTCTAGAGTAGAGAATGCTGAAATTACACAATACAAGTTAAATTTGGGAAAGGCCAAGTTAGAACACATCCTTAGCATGGGAAAGACACCAAAAGATCATCATGGAGTTTGCTTCTTCAAAAACCCAAAAAAATGGCATGGAAATGAGTACAAAGATCCAATATGTGGAGGAATCATCATTTGATGTTGCAATACTGGTTCATGTAGAACTAGAGGTGTGCACAATTTAGTTTATTGACCGAACCGTACTAAATCAAAAAATTCGGTACTGTAATTTTGAAAAATTCAATATTTGCATCAATTTCAGTATACAAGTTCGGTATACCGAACCAAATTGAATACTAAATTTTTTTAATATATATTTTTTATATCATTTATATTAATATTTTATGCACTACTACATGTTGTCTGCCAAAGTAAAACATGCTTTTAGCCTTTCCAAGAAAACCAAACATGGCCTTGTTCACTCTTTACTTCTTCTATAGATTTTGGCTAGCAAAAGAGTTTTTTTTCTTTTTACTTAATTTTTTTTTATGAATTTTTGGTAATTTGATTGTTAAACCATACTAATCGAAATAATTTTGGTACAAAACCAAACCAAAAAATTTGATTCGGTATTCGTTATGCTAATTTGATGAATTGAAATTTGGTATACCGAATTTTCGGTTTGATTTTACCGAACAAACACTGCCATGTCGAACCCATACCAAAGATAGATTATGCTAGTATATTCACCTCAATAGATTGTAATACACATGCAAAGAAGAATGCAATTGATGTTCAAGCTCTAGTTCGACAAGCTTCTCCCCAATTAAAGTACTAAGGAAACCACATCATAACACCATCCCAATTGGGACACATTAGAATACATTGCCTTCTAGGATGATGTCAAAACAACAGAAGAATAGGAGGTCTACAAGGATCACATGGGGGGATCTTTCACTTTTAGGGATGACTAGAAGGGGAGAGTAATTAGTAAAGATAGTCATAGTGTTGAAGGATTGCCATCTTTTAAGAATGTGCACCTTGTAGAAGGGTTAAAGACAAATTTAATCTACATAAGCCAACTATCTAATCAAAATCTTTTTGTTAGATTCCTGAAGAACTAGTATAGTGTCTATGACAATGAGGATAGACTTGTATTAACAAGAACTAGGTCATCTGATAACTATTATCTATTAGATGATGTTGTAACATACCTCAAGACTAAAACCACTGATGACGAAGTTCGACATAGGCACCTTGTACATATGAATTATCATGATCTTGCAAAACTCTTAAGATCTAGAGCAATTAAAGGTTTGCCTCACATAGTAGATTCTAAAGTTGCAAGATGTGAGGCGTGTCAACATGGAAAGCTACAGTAGAATAGCCATTCGGTGTTGTGACACCTGCGTACATCTAAAATCATGAAGTTGTGACACATGGACACCATAGGACCAATTGATGCTACAAGTGTAGGAGGTAAAGCTACATTTATGTTTTTGTGGACGACTACTCGAGATACACATGGGAGGATTTTCTCAAGGAGAAAAGTGATGTATTTTCTGCTTTCAAAAAGTTTATGTTTGCAATTTAGGACTGAAAAAGAAATAGCATATCACAAGGTGGTGAGAATCAAGAGTAATCGTAATAAGGAGTTTAAGAATAATCACTTTTCAAATTTTTGCGACAAACATGGAGTTATCCATGAATTCTTTGCATTAAAGACACCATAATAGAATGGCATAGTAGAGAGGAAAAATCGAACCCTCCAAGAAATAGGTTATGTCATGATTCATGCAAAAGGAGTCAAGGTGAAATGGTGGATTGAAGCAGCAAACATTGCATGTTATATCATCAACCATGTCTACTGAAGGTTGATTTTGAAAAAGACACCATGTGAACTCTAGAAGGGAAGGCATCCCAACATTAAGTACTTTCATAAATTTGGAAGTAAATGTTTCATATTTAATAATAGTGAGCATTTTGAATAATTTGATGCAAGGGAGACGATAGAATGTTTCTTGGCCATTAAACCATAAGCAAGCTCTACTAGGTATATAATCTTTGAACTAAAGTGGTTATGGAAACTATTAATGTTGTTTTGATGATAAAACAAAAGGAACCGAGAAAGAACAACTTGAGAAGGGTACTATTGATGCAAAGAATGACAATTCTAATAATCATGTCTTTGGAGAAACTAGAGAAGAAGGAACTCAACAACCTGATATTTCAACATTAAATAGTGAGGATAATGATGATGATGCAGCACCACCATAGTTTAAAAGAAACCCAATTTAAGGATAAAGAAGTGTCATCCTCAAGATGCTATCATTAGAGGAGTATATGAGGCAAGGCGCATTAGCAATCTTGAAAGGATCAACCAAATTTAAACTAAAAAAATGTGAACTAGGCCCCAAAGAACAAATTTTAGAGTAATGCAACTCAAGAGTTGAACCAATTTGCTTGTAATGATGTCTAGATATTAGTGGAATGACCAAAAAACATGAATGTGATAGGCACCAAATGAGTGTCACAAGAAATGAGTGTTTAAGAAAAAGACAGATGAGCATGGTGTTGCAATACATAACAAGGCAAGATTAGTTATGCAAGTTGAAGGAGTGGATTTTAATGAAACCTTTGCACCTGTGGCTCACCTTAAAGTAATTAAATTGTTTATTTCAATTACCTATTGACTCAATATCAAGCTATACCAAATAAATGTCACGAGCGCATTTCTAAATAGAGTGTCACAAGAAATGGTCTACGTGGAGCAACCTATATGGTTTAAGGACCCCACGTATCCTAACCATATTTACAAACTTAATGTAGTTTAAAATAGGCATCTAAAGCATGGTACAAAAGGCTTATAAAGTACTTGTTAAAAGAAGGATACCAAAGAGGGAGAGCTAACTGAATAATATTCATCTAACACTACAAAACTAACATTCTCATTGTTTAAATTTATGTTCATGACATCATCTTTAGATCCAACCCAAAGACAAATTTGTGGAAATCATGAACTAGGAGTTTGAAATAAGAATGGTCAATGAGCTGACTAATTTCTTGAGCTTACAAGTAAAGTAGTAAGTTGATGATGGAACGTTTGTCCCATAGAGCAAGGATGCCAAAAAATCTAGTGAAGTGTTTTGGCCTGGAAGTCATCCCAACATGTTGCAACACCAATGTTAATCAATACAATCTTTACTAAGGATAATGCCCGTTTTGGGTTTTACTAACTATGGAATGCAAAATTGTTTAAATTTTAATTACAAAATCATTAGAAATCGCAACAAAATAAATAAATCCCAACTTGATTTGTTTTTCATCACATAAAATGGAAAAATATAAGTACTAGAATGGTTGCATAGATGATTACCTAGAATCTAATTTCTGTGGTTCTGTCTATAATCCACCAACTGTCATAATGTTCTAGCCTCTAGTTTATCCACACAAACAAATCACTAGTTATGGCTTTCTAACAAAACTTCATAAACTCTTTCATGAAATTTTGCAACTTTGGCACTTAGAGAATTTCTTTAAAGAAAATTTAAGAGACAGGCTAGTAGCTAATTTTCTCTAACTTACAAGTGGTGAATAGTGCTTGAGAGAACATTAGTAGCATTAATAGTGCTAGGGATACTGTTCACATAAATAGTGCTTTTGGAACTCTTCTAATGATTTAGCTCTATGACACAATTCTATTTATGTTAAGATGCCTAGAGTTTGTGAAATGGGCTCCGTGGGCTTTCATATAGATTTTAAAATTAATTCAAACCCATCATCTTTTGATTATTAATCTAATTAATAATTAAAACCCATTTGAATTATTTCCCTTAATTTAATTAATCCCATTAATATAATTAAAGGCCTATTATGTTTTTAATTAATAATCTCCATCATTAATAAATATAATAAGTACACAATAATTCCTTTGTGCCTTGTCTCATTAATTTAATTAATTTATATTTCTAATTAATAATCGCATCACTAACAAACATAATGAGAAATAAATCATTCTAATTTGGTCCAATCTAATTGCAAGCAAATTAAATCTACTATGAAACTTCTCAAGCTTTATCCACAAGACTTCCAACCTTTGTGATCACTACTTTACAAATTCCATAAGCCGTCATCTTGTTCTTACGTGTGTGAAACTTTAGATTTATCCCTGGTTGGCAAAGAGCATAGCTTGAAGGATATAGGAAACGCCTAGCCTATGACCTATATCATAGCCCATCCAAGGTGAAGTGAATGGATCACAATAAGCCTTCCTGGTTGTGAATACCATGCATTATAAACCTTTCATCTTACTTTCTTCTAATCAAGTGAAAGCCATAGATTTAGTTAAATTTATAAACTTAGTCATATGAAAAATTACGTTTGCTTATGAGACTAATATTTCTATCTGAAACTCCATGCTGATCACACACTACATTGGCCCAGGATTTTCAGCTTAGAGAACATCAACTGTTGGACAAGTGCCTTGCTCATTTGTAATGAAACAAACACTTATTAAACGCCCACATGCCTCTATATATATCCAGACAATGGCACGTTAGGCTCATAACCTTTTCCCATACTAAGATAAATATTAGTCTTCAATGCCCTAATGACACATTGACTGTCATGTGTACAAAACAACCATGTTGTCTCAAGCCTAAGGTCCATGTGTATTCAACAGATCATGAAGCAAGATATTAACAATAAAGAGTGAACTCTATGTGTCTACTTCGTTTCGTGAGTCAGTGTCCAAATGCTCATTCTCCAATGATACATACACACACATGTATTTATTCTCCAATGTCATATTGAATGGTATGGTACTCACCATATAAATGCCAAAGGTTCAATTCTTACCAACTCTCTAATGTCTTTTAGAGTATTTGTGACTTACAAACTAGTTTTAGTAATTATAACTAAGACAATCTTGTGTCCATGTTCATAACCGCTTATGAATAAGACCTCTTAACAAAATCACATAGGCACATGCAACATTTTATGCCATTCAAAATTTATACATATGAATATAATGCTAGAATATTAAGAAAATAATTATCAATATTTTATTAAATAATAATAACAACATTCACAACCAATCTCCCTCAAGTATCCCTCATTGATAATTTAACATTAAAGGGCATATCATCATTAATCTCCCACTTGTACTCTAATGCAAATGACCCTAATGCTAATCGCTATGGTATCTAATACCTAGCTTCTCTAGATGGCGATCCAACTATTCTTGTGTCATTAGCGTGGTGAGTAGGTCATATAAAATATCTACTAAAGCTATCTTCTGCATAGCAATGTTGCCCCTTCTTATGATTTCTTGGATGATATGATATTGCCTCTTAATATTTTTGGAATTTTGAAGAGACTTTTTTTCCTTCGCTCGTGCAGTTGCACTGTTATTGTCACAATGAAACTGTAATGGCTGATCCATCCCCAAAACCACTTGAAGCTCAATAATAAACTTCTTAATCTAAACAGCTTCCTTTGTCGTATCACATGCCGTGATATACTCAACCTTAGTGGTGGAATCTACAATAATACTTTGTTTGGAACTCTTCTAGTTCACTGTTCTTCTATTGAGGGTAAAAATGTATATAGAAGTAGATTTCCTATCATGAACATCTGACTGGAAGTCAGAGTTAGTGTAGCCGTCTACTTTTAGCTCTTCATCTCCATAAACAAGTAATATAGCTTTAGTCTTTCTTAAGTACTTAAGGATACACTTAACAACATCCCGTTGCCGTTTTTTAGAATCCACCTCGAACCTACTCGTAACACTTATGGTGTGGGTGATATCTAGCCTTGTACATAGCATTATATAAATTAGGCTTCCAATTTCATCATCCATTTGTGAGCACATAGAATTTGAGAGATGGATGCTATGCCTAATTAGTAGAAATACTCTCTTAGAGGCTTCCATCCTAAACTTCTTTAAAATTTTGTCTTTAAAATTTTGTCTATGCACAAAGCATAGGAGAGACCTATTAATGTCTTCACTCTATCTTTGTAGATGTGAATTCCCAAGATATCGGTTGCTTCTTCCAAGTCCTTCATGGAGAACATATTAGACAACTATGATTTGTCGAAGGTCATCATCACAACATCATTCCTAATGAGAAGTATGTTATCTATATACAACACTAGGAATTTTGTTGCGCTCCCACTAATCTTCTTATAGACGTAAGGCTCATTTTCATTTCGGATGAAACTAAACAATTTGACTACACCATCGAAGTGAAGATTCCAACTTCTTGATACTTGCTTAAGGCCATAAGTGGACATTTTAAGCTTGCATAGTTTGATTCCTATGCTCAGCTACACTATTCGACTGAGGAGTTGTCGATGTTATGAGTTGTGATATAAAATTATTTTCTTTGAGAAATTCCACAAACTTAGTGCTCATGTATTCACCACCACAATCAGATCATAGTGTCTTTACATTCTTGTCAATTTAATTCTCTACTTCAGTCTTAAATTCTTGGAATGTTTCAAAGAATTCATACTTATACTTCATCAAGTACACATACCCATACCTAGAGAGATCATCGGTAAAGGTAATAAAGTAGCGAAATCCTCTCCTTGCTATTTCATTAAATAGCCCACAAATGTTAGTATAAACTAACTTCAACATTGATGCAGCTTTCTTAACATGCCCATGAAATGGACTCTTGGCCATCTTGCATAAGATGTAGGGTTCGCAAGTCAAATAAGACTCCTTTCCTAATGGCTTATAAGCCCATCATTCTCCAACCTGCTAATTCTAGTCTCTACAACATGGCCTAGTTTAAGACGCCATGACTACTAGAGATTTAAACAATCCCTAGCACATTTGTTTGTTATGGCATTCATAACAGGCTTATCATACAAATTCAAGTAATATAAGCCATTTACTAATGAAGTAGTGCCAACCAATTTATTATAAAAATCAATTTAGCACTTATTATCTCTAAAAGAAATTTCATAACCTTCTTTTACTAGTAAAAATATGAAGGTAGTATTCTTAAACCTATTTGGTAACAAAAGGCAATCTCTTAAACTCAAAACATGACCAAATGACAATTTAATTGAAGTAGTCCCAGTTATAGTGGTTGCAACACTTGCCCCGCTACTGGCACTAATCATTATTTCTCACTTCTGAAGTGACCTATTCTTGGTCAAATCCTGACTCGAGGTGTAGATGTAGGAGGAGGCACCCAAGATCCAAGATGTAGAAGACACACCAATGGAACAAGATATTTCATAAACATAAAATTCCAAGCCTTCTTTGTCATCTTCTAGGCTATTAAGGCACTTAGCATAATTCCTCCTCCTTATCACATTGGAAACTCCTTCCTCTACCAACATAAGCCTCAAATCCCACCCCTCTCCCATTAGCCTTAGGAACATTAGATTTCATTCTTTTAGTCTTACCTTCATTAGTCTTGCTAATCGAGAGGCTTGACACCTTATAGACAACTTCCTTCCCAATGCTTGAGATGACAACTTCCAAAATCCTACCGATTCCTTAAGGAATGAAAACTTTGCTCAAACCTCGAACCTAGGTCAATATCTATCCTTGTATGGGATGGGATCATTAACCCAACATGCCGTTGCCCCAAATGCATGTGGAGGCATGTGTGTATTCAATAAGAGACTTGTCTTCTTTCAAGTGAACAAGGTATTTTCCCATGCAGTTGGTGTTCTATGAGATAAAAACTCTTTAAAGTATTTGTGACTCGCAAGTAGGTTTTAATGATTGAGTGCCAAGACAACGTTGTGTCCATATTCATAACTACTTATGAATAAACTTCTTAACTCAAACACATAGGCACATGCAATACTTTACACCAATCAAGATTTACATGCATGATAACTTTCTAGAAGATTTGATACAGAAATTAATACTTTATTAATAATAGAGTTAGAGTACATACACAATCAAATGCTCTCTAGTATCTCTCATTTTCTATTAGCATTAGAAGGCATGTCACTAACAATCTCTCATTTGTATTCTAATACTAGTCGCTATAGCCTCTAACATCCATTTTCTCAAGATTGCAATTCAGCTGCACTTGAGTCATTACCTTTATGAGTAAGTCAGGTCAGCCACATTATCAGCTGAGCTATTTGCTGCATAGCTATATTATCCCTTCTAATGATTTCCTAAATAGTATAGTAACACCTTTCTCTATGTTAGGATTTTTTTATGAGGCCTCTGTTCCTTCACACAAGCAATCATTCCATTACTTGTCACAATAAAGTGGCAACGAGCGATCCACATCTAGAACCTCTTAAAGTTCTATCATGAACTTCCTCATCTAAACAACTTCCCTTACTATATCACATGCAATAATATACTCAACCTCAGTTGTGGAGTCTACAATCATACTTTGTTTGTAGACTGGAGTCTACAATCGTACTTTGTCTACAATTATGAACTAAGAGATAGACTTTTTATCCATATCTGACTGGAAGTTAGAATCGGTAGATCTATCTACTCTTAGATCAACATCTTCATATATAAGTATCATATCTTTAGCTCTTCTCAAGTATTAAAGAATATACTTGATAGTATTCCAATGCTCTCTATCAAGATTTTCCTGAACCATGCTTGTAACACTTTCAACATAAGTGATATCTAACCTCATATGTAGCATTGTATACATTAGGCTTCCTATAGTTGAAGTATATGGAATGGGTTCCATGCTTCTTCTCTCGTGATCCGTCTTTAGGCACATGAATTTTGCAAAATAGATGTCATACCTAAATTGTAGCAATCTTTTCTTAGAAACTTCCATATTAACCTCCTTAGCACTTTGTCTATGTACAAGATGTAGGTCTTCTCCCAAGTCTTTCATTGACAATCTCTTCACTCTATTTCCATTGACGCGAATACCCAAGATGTAGGTCTTCTCCCAAGTCTTTCATGGAGAAAGTATCAAATAACCATGTTTTAACTAAGCTTAACGTTCCAACATCCTTCTTTATCAGTAGTTTGTTATCCACACACAACGCAAGGAATGTTATTGCACTCCTATAAACCTTCTTATAAATACAAGGCTGATCTTCACTCTTGATAAAGCCAAGCAATTTGACTGCATCATTAAAATAAAGATTCCAACTTCTTAATACTTGCTTAAGACCGTAAATGCACCTCTTAAGCTTGAATACTTTGTGAGATTCATCTTGGACTTCAAAATTACGTGGCTACACCATATAAATGTCCTGCTCACACATCCAGTTGAGGAAAGCAATTTTGAGATCTATCTGCAAAATCAAAAGTAGAATCCAAATAGATTTCAACATGGCTTTTAGTGAGAAGCGCATAGTTAATTCCCTTCTTCTAACTATAGCCCTTCACCACCAACCTAGCCTTATAAGTGTCTACCTCGTGAATTGAACTAATCTTTCTCTTCTAGACCCACTTACATCTAATAGGAACAGTTCCCTTAGGTGGATCTACTAAAGTTCATATTTACTTTGTATGCATTTAATTCATTTCAGATTTTATAGCCTCCAGCCACTTAGCGAAGATCTTATTGATCATTTCTTAATCATAAGTAAAAGGATCATTTTCATAATGATTATCTTCCATTATGAACAATGCTTATCCATTCTCTAAGACATAATTATATCTCTCTAGTACTTAAGAGATTCTACTCAATCATTGCAACAATTGTATCTTAGAAGGTTTCTTTTGAATAGGAGCATGCATTATGGGGTCACTGCTTTCTTCTTTATGCTTAACTTCCTTAAGCATTGATGTTCTACTCATGGCACTTTTTCAAAGAAACTCTTCTTTAAAGAAATGTGTATCATACCCTATAACAAGCTTATTTGCCTTAAGTATGTAGAAATCATATCACTTAGAGTGTTTGAGATAACCTACAAAGTATCCTATAACTACCCTCGTCTGTAATTTGTCTGTGTTAATCTTCCTAATATAAGTTGGACATCTCCAAATTCTTAAATGCTTAAGGCCTAACTTCCTTCTGTACCACATCTCATACAAGGTGGAGGAAATGAACTTATAAGGCATCCTATTCAATATATATGCTGTAGTAAGTATGGAAAGCCCCCAAAGGGATATGGACACATTGGTGAAGCTCATCATAAATCTGGTGGAAAAATTTTAGTCAAATCTGAAAAAGTAAACTATAGATAGTAAGTCGAGGTGGTTCCATATGATGTATGTGAGAGACAAGGTGATTCAATTTTCACATTCTGTGATTAGGGTGATACTGACACCAAGACAATAATTTCAACAAATGTTCTTAGATGACTTCACTGTTGACTAAGATGAAATTGCTAGGGTTTTTACAAGTTACAAACATGATACGTGGCCTTAACTTCTGCCCTACAAAGTAGTAGTAGTAGTAATAATGACAACAACAATCATTATCCTCAATTCCTAGAGGCAATAATTATAATTAATTCTTTTTAATTAAGTATAATATTAAAAATTAATATTTTGCAATAAAATAATCTGAAAATCTTAATAACATAGTACTGGTTGTTAAATGACAGGCCATGCATGTGTATAATTTTATATATGAACTAATACTATTTTTATATATAAATTTTATGTCCTCAGCAAAATTAAAGAAAAAAAACTTTAAAAAGTGAGATAGAATAAATCAAATTTGAGAGACGAGGTCAAAAATGAAATATGATAAAAATTCGAGGAGAATGAAACAAGAAAAGATAAGGGAAAGAAAGTACAAAAAAATATGAATTTGTAAGGGTGGTTTTGTAAATTAATACCATGCAACCCAAAGAGGCTCCTAATCTCAATAGATACTAGTAAAAGTAAAACACTCGATGTATGTGCAAATTTATCTAGTAATTATTAATTAAATTATTATGCCTAATAATAAAAACAGATTAAAAAATTCAAAATAAGAAAAAAAAACAGAAAAAAAATGAAAAGGGGAAATGTGAGAGAAAAACAAATTAAAAAGTAAGTTAATAGTAAAGCAAACATGATAGACAAATAAAAATACAATAATGGAAGGTTAAGTAATTTTACAATATGTACTAGACTGATAAAATGAAGAATATTTAAAACAAAAAATAAGATAAAGAGAATTTGAGAAAAGAGAAATTTTGATAGAAAAATAAATAGAAATAATTAGATAAAAGAAAATTGGAAAAGAAAAAAATTAAGGATAATTACATTATTTACAATATGTTACTAAAATGTTTTTTTCATAATAATATAAGTATAGATATTAACGTGGAGAAAAAATAATGATATATTAGTAATTATATTTGAATGCATTTGATCATTTTAATTAAAAATGTTGTAAATTTATTAATTAAGGATGATCTAGTAAATTTACTATGCATGATCAAATTAACTTCAAACTTTTAATAATATACTACGTATACATATTGTATAGATAGAAATACTGAGCCCGAGTCTTGGATTGTCAAACCCGTAACGGAGCCAATCAGACGTAACGTTGGTTTAACTTTTCAAAAGTTGATTACGCCGGAGCTCATTTTAATGTGATTGTTATTTACAAGTCGACATGAAATAATTAATTTTCTCTAACTGGGATCACTAGAATTTTCGAACTTTATATTTCATTGAGAAATGATTATTGGAAGTATAACTTAAAATTGTCTTTTGGGTTGCATACGGCAATTTACCTAATGTGGTTTTCAATTCATAATGCTAGACATGTTTGCAGACCATGATGTAAGTTTAAAGAGTAACTTTAGCAGTTAACAGCTGCCCAAACTCATCTGCGTTCACTCAATTCCAAGTCATAAGTCACAAAGTGCTGAAAAGGACAGAGGTAGTTGACATATCCTGAGTGATCAAATTATGCATGGACTTCACATGTTCCAGCAGCATTTTTGACTCTCCATCATTGAAGGCTCCACAACCTCAACCACTGCTATAACTAGTAATCTGTCATACATGACTATTTCTGATGTTTTTTCCTTGATAATTGCAATGATTGGTTGTTGTGTTGGGAGAAACCTTCGATCATCTTAATAAAATTTTGACAAAAGTTACAAATAAGATAAAAGGAGAAAGAAAATGTAATATTTCGTCAAACCATAGATCAATTGGCATTCTCGACTTCTCCATATGTCAATTATGAAGAACCAAATGCTTTTGGGTCAATATTGCCATAATAAATATTCTTCATTGATGTCTGATTAAGTAGCTACCAACTATTGATGTTGGGTTGCTACCAACTATTGATGTTGGGCTTTCAGTGAAATTGCTTAATTCGTTTTAACTAAAAAAAATTTGGTTTTCCAACATCCTATTTGTTTTGCAATTAAGTATATTATGATTATATAAAAGGAAAGAAAAAAATGTACTTTTTAAGAACGTGTCTAACCTAACTAAATTATGAACTAGAGCCGACGGTAATATTTTAATTATACTTTTTACTTGACTCGCAAAAAATGGAAAAAAACCAAATGTAATGTAATTTACAATATTACCTTACTTTCAAAAAAAGTGGAAATGCATTGAAGTTGACACTGTTGGAGTGTGTGTGTGTGTGTGTGGTATTTCAAAAGGTTTTATTTTTGTCATAGAAAGAAAAATATCATTACACGCTTTCGGGCCTTGTTGATTGTCTTGTTTTATTTTTTATTTTTTTTTTGACTGCTCAAAATTGATAATTTCTACCAAACAAGGCATTATGACTAATAAAGCCCTTGCTTTCAAACGAAGCCTCGAACTGAACCAAACGTTACATCAGCACGTTGCTGCCAACGGGATTGGTAATTAATTCCAACTTCTAATCCCTATATTTTTTCTTCTTAAAAACACATGATTTAATGCAGGATCAAAAGTTAGTATTTCTACGAACGTTATAAAAAATTTTACCTATTAACATCATTCTCTCTAGGAGAAGAAGAGATACCTCATAATCTGATTTCATCTCCTGCGCCTATCTCTCTTACATAGCATAAGTTTGCACTCTGCACTCTTGCCATAATTTGTCATTTGCTACAGCTGTGATCCGAAAACGACTATGGCTATTTGCCAGCTGCCATAATCCGTACAACAACTCGCAGCCCCACAGCCTCCTTTTTCAAACACGCTAACTGCCCCGACATTTATTTGAGCTTCTGGAAATATAAGTTTATTTGTTGATTCCCGTGTCTTCCTAATCTGACGACGATTAGGGTTTTTTAATCTTGGGGATATTTCATATTGTGGGTTCTTTAAGGACGATGTTCGATTAAATACAACTCAAGCCATATTGTTTATTTTGTTTGTAGTTATTCAATTTCATTTCATGTTGCGTCGCTTGAGGTCCGGTGCTGATATCGGTTGCTGAAGAACTTAGTTTGCTTCTATCTTTCTATTATTGCTAAATTTTTACGACAAAAACAGCTATTTGGGATGCTTCAATTTCCAAATTTATTGTTAAGGATGCCACATAATAAAAGTTTGTGATAGGGAAATACTATTAGTGCCAAATGTCTGATGATAAGGACATAAAAATTCAAATTCTTAAGTACCAAAAATTATTTAAAAATTTAAAAAATGAGGACATCGTCCTGCCTGAAAAGTATTGGAATACTTACAGAAATTTACTGTCTGGCCATAAGAATAACCTAAAGCATAAACAAAATGTATGTCTAGTCGAGGAATTGATTAGACATATCTTGCTTGATGATGCTAACGGGAAGGAAGTTAAGATACTAAGGAAATAATGGGAAAAGCTAACATAGTACAAAGCACCCAAACCAATAATAAAATGTACGCAAGCAAGTCCTAAACTTACAAACCCAAAAAATTCAACTTAAAGAAAAAGAATGGTTTTTGTTATGTTTGTGGAAAATCAAGTTACCTTTCACATCAGTGCAACTTTAAAAAGTGAAGTGACAAAACAAGTGCAATGTTCCCAAGGCAAATTTAGCTACGACAGATGAGATTATTGTTGCTGTTGTCTCTCAAGTGAACACTGCAGAAACTATTGATGAATGGATTGTAGACTCAACGGATACTTCGCACATATGTGCAAACTAAGAAGCAATTTCCTATTACACTTGCATAGGAAATAATGAGGAAGTTGTCTACTTTAGAGATTTAAGAACTATTAAAGTTCTAGATGAGGGCAAAGTCCTACTAAAATTATCCTCTAAAAAAATTTTAGTCCTAAATATTGTACTGTCTTTTTCAAACATAAGAGCAAATCTAGTTTCTGTGGCTCTTTTAAGTAAAGTTGGATTAAAAGTGTCGTTTGAATTTGACAAGATCGTAATGACAAAAAATAATGTATTTTGTGGGAAATGGTTACTGTAATCATAGACTTTTTGTATTTCATGTTTCCAATATCGTTAATAAAAATTCTTCTTCTTCTGTTTATATTGTTCACTCTATTTCTTTATAGCATGCTAGACTAGATCGTGTGAATTTTATACAAGACCTTGCAATCATGTGGTTTAATTTTTATAATAACTAACATTGAAAACAAATCCCAATTTTGTGCAAAAGTCACAATAACTAAGAAATCTAGTTTTACTGTTCAATGAGAATGTTCAATGAGAAACTAAACTACTAAGTTTAATTGACTTAGGTGACTTAAAACAAACCATGACTAGAGGGATGGAAAGATATTATGTCACTTTTATAGATGACCACTTTAGGTATACTAAACTTTATCTTCCTAACAATAAGATAATACATTTGATATCATTTTATCTTATAAAGCTGAGGTAGAAAATCAGCTTAATAAGAAAATAAATTTGATAGAGAAGGTGAATACTTATCTTTAGATAAATGTTTTTAAGATAATGACATAATACATGAAAATAACACTTCCTTATTCTCAAGTCTAACAGAATAATAGAGACAAAAAAAATAGAACATTAAAATAAATGACAGAATCTATGTTAGTTTGGTTTAATGCTCCTAATAATTTATGGGGAGATGCTTGTTGAACTTCTATGGGAATTGCCCATAAAAAATAAAAATTTTAAACATAAATTCAACATGCATGCACAACGGAAGGACTAAAATCAAATCCTGCCAGTTTTTATTTCAAAACAGGCAAGATATTAAGAAAAACAAGATAAAGGTGCAAGCCTGTACCTTTGGAACATTTCCAAATGGTTTGCTCGTGTCCTTAGAGTTGTGGCCCTCAAACTCCAATATCTAATTTGTCTATACAATAAAAATGTTCATGAGCTCCTCCTACACTCCACAAAACTCATTTTATGAAGTTTTAACACAAATACTTTAGCCTAAGAGGAATTTTTGACGAAAGAGCACTTAAAAGAGGGTGGCTAAAGGCTGCTCTTTCTTGCTTGATAAGTGTGCACAAATTACTCTTTTAAATACTTATGACACAAAGGTTTGGGATATAGGCTCCATGAACTTTCCTACATGGACCCTTTTAATTAAAATAACCTATGGTCTTTTATTTATTAATCTCATTAATAAATTAACCTATATAATAATTAAAATCCAATTGGTTCCTATTAATTTAATTTAATTAATCTCATTAATTAAATTAAATTTATATTGTGCTTTGAATTAATGATCTCATCATTAACAAGTACCATAACAATTTATATAGTTCAATTCAATTGTAACTAAATGAATTATGCAATCCATCAATTTAACACTCACAATACATCCCAATCTTATATGTATAACTTTCTAGATTCATTCTCAATCAGCAACGAGTGTAAATCAAAGAATATGAGTAATGTCTAGCCTACAGTTGATATTGTAGCTCAATTAAGATAAAATGAGCTAGATCACAATGAACCTTTTCAATTATGATTACCATACCATATAGACCTTTTGTCTTACTTTATTCCAAGTAAGCAAGAGACATGAATTTAGTCCAATTCAAAAATTCGATCATCTAACCAATAGGTATTTCCTCATAAGACAAATATTCCTACTGAAAACTCTTTTTTTGATCATACATTATCTTGGCCAAGGGTTTCTACCTCATAGAACACCAATTGCATGGAAAAAAAATGTCTGACTCACTTGTAAGGAAACAAATTCCTTAATGAATGCACACATACCTCTATACGCCTGTAGGGCACCGGCACGTTGGGCTCATAACTCCATCCCATACTAGAATAACTATTGACCTTAAATGTCCTAATAGCATGTTGACCATTATATAAACAAGATAACCATATTGTCTCAAGTCTAAAGTCCACGTGCACTAAACACGATCACGAAGTAGGGCATTGACAGCTATGAGTGAACTCCTTACCTTTGTTTCATTCTACAAGTAATTATCTAAATGCTCCATTCCCCAATGATACATCCACACATATGTATTTTTTATATCTTGTACTAAATAGTATAACACTCATCGTACAAATACAAAATATGCAAATTATATTAACTCTCTAATACTCGTTAAAGTATCTGTGATTTGTGGACAGGTTTTAGTGATTGAGTGCCAAGATAGCTTTATGTCCATATTCATACTCTTTATGAATAAGGTTTCTTAACTAAAACACATGAGCACATGTAATACTTTACACTAATTAAGATTTACATGCATAATAACTTGCTAGAAGATTTAATATGGAAATAATATTTTATTAATAACTAATATGAGTACATATACCAGCAAATACGTTGTGGTATATCATTTCTATTGGCATTAGAGGGCATATCACTAATAATCTTTCATTTGTACTCTAATGCTAGTCACTATGGTATCTAATACCTATTTTCTGAAGATGGTAATCCAGCTACACTAGAATCATTGGCTTGGTGAGTAGGTCAAGCAAATTATCAACTAGAGCTATTTTTTGTACATTACCCTTTCAATGATTTTCCAAATAATATAATAAGGCCTATTTATGTGTTTGGATTTTTAATGAGACTTTAGTTCCTTTACTTGTGCGATCACGCCATTGCTTGTCACAATAAAGTGGCAACAACTAACCCACATCTAGAACCTTGTAAAGTTCTATCATGAACTTCATTATCTAAACAACATCTATCGCTGCATCACATGTAGCGATATACTTAGCCTCGGTGGTGGAGTCTGCAGTCATATTTTGTTTGGAACTCTTCCAACTAACTGCTTCCCCATTAAGAAAATTATGAACCTAGAGATAGACTTTCTATCATCCTCGTCTGACAGGAAGTCAAAATCGGTAGATTCATCTACTCTTAGATCAACATCTCTGTATATAAGTACCATATCTTTAATCCTTCTCAATTCCTTAAAAATACACTTGACAACATTCCGATTTTCTCTACCAGGATTCGTCTGAAACAAGCTTGTAACACTTACAGCATAGGTGAGACATAGCCTTGTACATAGCATTGCATACATCAAGCTTCCTATAGTTGAAGCATATAGAATGGATTCCATGCTTTTTCTTTAGGCACATGAATTTTAAGAAATAGATGGCATGCCTGAATGGTAGCAATCTTTTTTTAGAGGATTCCATACTAACCTCTTCAGTACTTTGTCTATGTACAAAGCTTAGGTGAGACCTAGCAGTCTCTTCGCTCTATTTCCATAGACATGAATGCCCAAGACGTAGGTTGCTTCTTCCAAATCTTTAATGGAGAAAGTATCAGACAACCATGTCTTGACTGAGCTTAACATTCCAACATCATTCCCTATTAGTTATCATTGACATACAACACAAGAAATGTAATTGCACTCCCATTAACCTTCTTATAAACACAAGGTTCATCTTCATTCTTGATAAAACCAAATGATTTGACTACACCATCAAAACAAAAATTCCAACTCCTTAATGCTTGCTTATGACCGTAAATGAACCCCATTAAGTATAGCCCTTTACCACCAGCCTAGTCTTATAGGTATCTATCTCGCTAGTTAAACTAATCTTTCTTTTATAAACCCATTTGCATCTAATAAGAACAATTTCCTTAGGTAGATCAACTAAAGTCCATACCTAGTTTGCATGCATTAAATCCATTTTAGATTTTATAGCCTCCAACCACTTGGCAAAGTTCTTATTGGCTGTTGCTTGATCATAAGTAAAAGGATCATCTCTATAATGACTATCTTCTATTACAAACAACTCTTATCCATTCTCTATGAAACAATCATATCTCTCTAGTGCCTAATAGATTCTACCCAATCATCGCAACAGTTGGATCTCAGAAGCTTTCTTTTAAATAGGAGCATCCATTATAGGCTCCTTGTTTTATTTCTTATGCTTAACTTCCTTGAGCGCTATTGTTCTACCCGCATCACTTTCTCAAACAAACTCTTCCTCGAGGAAATGTGCATTATACCCTATGACAAGCCTATTGTCCTCAAGTAGGTAGAAATCATATCCTATAAAGTCTTTGAGGTATCGTATAAAGTAGCCTATAGCTACCCTTACCTCTAACTTGTCTTCCTTAGTCTTCCTAACATGAGCCGAACATCCCCAAATTCTTAAATGCTTAAGGACTGGCTTCCTTTCATACCACATCTCATATAAGGTGGAAAGAATAAAATTAGAGGACATCTTATTCAATATATATGCTATAGTAAGTAGGGCATGCCCCCATAAGAATATTGGAAAATCGATAAAGCTCATCATAAATCGAACCATGTCCAACAAAGTTCAACTCCTTTATCCAGCTACACCATTTAACTAAAGAGTTGTCAATGGTGAATGGTGTTAATTGTGATACTATACCAAGTTCCTTGAGGAACCCAACAAACTTTGCACTTATATACTCGCCTCCAAAATCTAATCGTAGTACTTTAATATGTTTTCCAGTTTGCTTTTCTATCTATGCCTTGATTTTAAGAATCTTTTAAAGGATTCATACTTGTATTTCATCAAGTACGAATAGCCATACCGTGAGTAATCATCGGTAAAGGTTATAAAGTAGAGAAATCTTCCATTCTACATTTTATTAATTGGCCCACAAACGTCGATGTGGACTAGCTCGAACACCTCAATGACAATTTCAAATCGTCCATCAAATGGACTCCTAGCCATCCTACCTAGGATGCAAAGCTCATAAGTTGGATAAAATTCCTCTCCCACTGGCCAAATGAATCCATCTTTATCTAACTTGTTAATCTTTGTGTCCTGAGCATGGTTAAGTCCAAAGTGTTAGAAACAAAAAATATAACATTAAAAGAAATGATGGACTCTATGTTAGCTAGTTCCAATGCTCTTGATAACTTTTAGGGAGAAGCCTATTGGATTTCTGTGGGATTTGCCCATAAAAATTAAAAATTAGAACACAAATTCATCATGCAAACACATTGGAAGTAATAGAATCAAATCTCACCCATTTTTGTTATAAAACAAGTAAGATATTAAAAACAACATGATAAAGGCACAAGTTCGTACATTTTGAACATTTCCAAATGGTTTGTACATGATCCTTAGAGTTGTGGTCCTCAAACCCCAACCTCTAATTTGTTCACACACTAAGAATGCTTACGAGCTCCTTCTATACTTGAGAAGCTCTAATGTAAACACTTTGAGCTAAAAGAAATTTTTGATAAAAAAGTGCTCAAAAAAGGAAGGCTAGGGGCTGCTCTCTCTTGCTTGATAGGTGTGTTCAAATTGTAGGGCTAAAGTTATGTTATTGAACTCTTCAAGACTCCTTTAAATACTTATGACAGAAAAGTTTGGGATATGGGCTTCTTAGACCTTCTACATAGACCTTTTTAATTAAAATAACCAATGGACCTTTATTCATTAATCTCTCTAATAAATCAGCCTATATACTCTTTAATTATTAATCTTCATTAATAATCAAGCCCAATTGTGTCCAATTAATTTAATTTAATTAATCTCATCACTGAAATTAAATTCTTATTGTACCTCTAATTAATGACCTCATCATTAATAAGCATCATGGCATTTTATTTAGTCCAATGCAATTGTAATTGAATAAATTATGCAACCTATAAATTTAACGCTCACAATACATGTCAATCATATGTGTGTGTGACTCTCTAGGTTCATTCTTAATCGACAACGAGCATAACTAAAAAAATATGAGTAACGTTTAGCCTATGACCCATATTATAGCTCAATTAAGATGAAGTGAGTTAGATCACAATGAACCTTGTCGATTGTACCTATCATGCTTTATAGACCTTTTGTCTTACTTTGTCCCAATTGAGTAAATCATGAATTTAGTCAAACTCACTAACTTGGTTGGTGTTTTCTCATGAGACAAATATTCCTACTAAAAACTCCTTTCTGATCACACATTTCCTTGGCCCAGAATTTCTATCTCATAAAATACCAATTGTATAGGATAATTGCCTTACTCGACTATAAAGGGTCAAATCTCTCATTGAACACACACACGTCTATATACACATCTAGGCAACAACATATTTAGCTCATGAGCTCAGCCCATACTAGGAAAGATATTGGCCTTTAATGCCCTAATGACATGACCATCATGTGCAGAAGATAACTATATAATCTCATATCTAAGGTCCACGCATACTTAACACAATCATAGAGTATTATTTTGATAGCTAAGAGTGAACTCTATACGTCTGCTTCATTCTGCAAGTCATTGTTTGAATGCTCCATTCCCTAATAACACATCCAAACACGTCTATTCTCAGTATTTTATATTGAATGGCATGGCACTTATTGTACAAACAAGTGTTTAAGTTGTACTGACTTTGTAATGCCCTTTAAAATGTATGTAACTCATGGACAGGTCTTAGTAATTGAGTGTTAAGATAGCCTTATGTCCATATTCATAATTCTTTATGAATAAGGCTACTTAACCCAAACACAAAAGTATATACAATGCTTTTTATACTAATTAAGATTTATATGCATGATAACTTGCTAGAAGATTTGATATGGAAATCTATATTTTCTCAATAATTGAGTAAGAGTACATATACTCCCAAATGGCCTCTAATATCCCTCATTTTCTATTAGTGTTAGAGAATATATCACTAACAAAGCTATTTTAACAATCTGTTATATACAAAATAGGACTCCTTACAAAAGAACAAGAAAAACACTATTTGAACTTTGGAAAAACAATAAACCAAATTTACAATATTTCAAAGTGTGGGGATGCCTTGCTAAAGTAATGTTACTTGAAGCAAAGAAAAGAAAATTAGGTTCTAAAACTTCAAACCGTTAATTTATAGAATATGCTAAACATAGTGTAGCATATAGATTCCTTATTTGAATAGTGATATATTAAAACATAACACTATAATAGAATTAAAAAAATAATGAATTCTTTGAACATAATTTTCCATTTTCAAATAAAAATTCTCATGCACCTACTGAAAATAATAGAGAAATTATCAATACTGATGAATTGAGAAGGAATAAAGTGTCAAAAAAGGAAATTTTTTTCTTATGAAAATGAGTTTGAAACCTTTTTTATTGATGGTAATCCTCAATCATATATTAAGGCAACTTATGCTCCTGATAGTCACATATGGAAAGAGGTTATAAAATCTAAAATAAAATATATTAAGGAAACCAACACTTGGGTTCTCGTAGATTTACCACCTATAGCAAAACCTATAAGATGTAAAATAATTTTCAAAAGAAAATATAATCCAAATAGATCTATAAGTAAATATAAAGTACGATTAGTTGCAAAAGGTTTTTCTCAAAACCAAAATATTGATTATTTTGATACATTTGCACCAATTACTAGAATTACTTCTATTCAAATTTTATGTGCCTTAGCCTTTACCAAACTTTTTATTCATCAAATGGATATAAAAAAAATTCTTTTCTTTTAATGGAGACTTAAATGAGGAGATTTATATAACACAAATACAAGGATCAGTAGAACTTGAACAAGAAAACAAAGCATGTAAATTAGTAAAATCGCTTTATGACCTACAACAAGCTCGTAAGAAATGGCATGAGAAATTTGACCAAATACAAATTCGAGATGGATTTTCATCCTTAGAGGTGGATAAATGTGTACATAAAGTGTAAATGATCAATTTGTGTTAATCTATTTATATGTGAATGACACGCTTATTTTTGGCACAAATTAGATATTGTGAATCATACTAAATATTTTTGGTTATTCAATTTTGATATGAAGGATCTAGGTGAGACAAATATGATACTACTAGGAGTTAAAGTCATAAGGAGAAATGATGGAATTATGTTGTCACAAAATCATTATACTGAGAAACTTCTTCGAAAGTTTGGATATTATATTTTGACATCTCTGAATAGTCCTCCTGACCATAACTCTCAATTGACACAAAATAAGGGTGAGCTACTGGCTGAATCTAAATATGCTCAAATTATTAGGAGTCTGATATATTTGATAAACTTTACTAGACTTGATACAACTTATGCTATAAGTAGACTGAGTAGATATACTCATCATCCCAATCGTGAGCATTAGTCAGATTAGAAAGACTAATAGAAACTTGAGAGATACCATAAATTATGATACACTATATAGTAGATATCTCACTATCTTTGAGGGATATAGTGATGCCAATTGAATATTTGATTCAAATGAAACTAAATCTACTAGTGGATATATATTATCTATTGAAGGAGGTGCAAGAGCATGAAAATCGGCTAAACAAATTATAATTGTAGGATCAACTGTAGAATTAGAGTTTATAACCTGGAGTTGGCTGGTTTAGAGGCTAATTAGCTAAGAAATTTCTTATCTAGTGTTCCATTATATAAGGATGTGATGCCTTCTATTTACGTACACTATGACTATAAGGTGGCTATTGATACCTCTAGAAACAAATCATTAAATACTAAACATGTAGAAAGAAAGATAATTTTTCAAACTACAAAAAATGAGATTTAAGTCAACAAGAGGCCAATAATGATGGAAACCCAACCTATGTGATTGAATATCTCATAGAGTAAGTTCGTTTGGATAAGAACAAAATCGATATTGATCCTAAAACACTCATAATATGAGTCCCAATAAAAAAGAGTGCATAAGTTGCCAATATATTTGTAAGGTTGAGTTTTAAACTTTTAATGAATTCATAGTACTAATAGATTGTATACATGCGGAAACATACACTTAAAAAATTCACCTCTATGAGAGTGGAGCGAGGTCGCTCCTATAAAATTTGATATAATCTTTAGAGCTTTCATGAAAGACTAAGCAAGTGAACAACAAAAACATACAAAATAGCATTGAACAATTAATTGTAAGGGTCATCAATGTAACTAGTAGAATTATTATTTTAAACCAAACCGAACGTTACATCATTAATGTTCACAATGAAAATTGCTGCCAATGGGATTGAGAATTAATTCCAACTTTTAATCCCAACATTTCTCTTCTTTCTAAACACCTTATTTAATGCTAGATCAAGAGTTAATATTTCTACCAATGTTATAAACTATTTTGCCTATAAATATCGTTCACTCTTGGAGTAGAAGAGATAGCTCAAAATTTGTCATCTGCAATAGCTACCACAGTCCAAAAAACAACCATTACTAATTAACGATGAAGAAGGCTTGTTAAGTCCTTGGGGATGTTTGAGACTGCTAGAATAATTCCTTGAGGATGGTATTCGATTAGACACGACTCAGACCCTTTTTTTTTTAATTTGTGGTTATTCAATTTCATTTCAGGTTTCCTTGCTTGGGGTTTTTATGCTAGATAACATAGTTTGCTCTTATCTTTCGATTATTGTTAAATTTCTACAACAAAAACAGCTAAACTTCAAAACTTATTTTTTGTCCTAAAGACTATAGAAGTCGATCTAAATTATGTCAACCACAAAATGATATTTGAGTTTTTATATACATAACTTGATTACTTATTAGAAAAATAATTCAAAATTGATAACTTGGTTTCATTGTTGTAATTGTCATAAATGTTCATTTAGTAGCTAGCAATCATAAGGTAAATATGGCCGAAATTATCAATAGTAAATGAAGAAACTATGTAAAGAAATTAAAGTTCTATAATTGAATTGGTCAAATTAGTTGTTTTATAATATTAAACACAAGCAAAATTAGTTTAACTTAAGAAATTTCCCACATAACTTTAGAAACGACAAAATTAAAAAGGTGAATTTAACTTTCTTCATTAATACTTTGTAAGTGATGCAGTGGAAAAGTGTGATTTGGGTTTTAAAAATAAACTCACACAAAATTATGATTGAAACGTGTTCAATCCACCCCACACAGATCTAAGGTTTGGGAAAGAAAAATAACACACGAATCTATGTGTGGGGAGAAAATAATTCACTCAATTTCGTATGGAAAAGAGTGGTAAAATTCCAATGATCCTAGCCACCTATTTATACTTAATTATACTAAAAAATTGTATCTTACTATACTACTAACTTCAAAATAGTCCTAATCTAACTAAACAACATCAAAATAGCTATTTTTTTCTCTTTAAAATTAATCCTAAACTCTTGTGGATAAATACAATGATTTTTAAAAAGAATTCCATTTAAAATAAATTACAAAATATAATTTTCATGAAATTTCGTTTGCTAGATCAATCTACCTTGTACTTGGACCGATCTTAACCACCAGGGATTGATCCATGTCGATCGCGCCATCCTACAATCATAAATCCAGTGGCCTCCATATTTTCGCCAGGTTGATCACTACTTCAGATCAAACACACCAACCATCTAATCGATCACTTTCCTTTAGGATCGATTACCTTGCAATCAACATGCTTATTGTTGTGCCAGCCACTCTTGATCGATCCACTTGGCCTCGAATCAATCATGATCCTACTTTTGCCAAATTTGACCACTCTAATTACCGCAACAAACCCACCTCTTGAAAAATAACTTGCCCTCAAATTTCATGGAAATTTTAGCGTCCAATTAAACTTGAAAAAACTAATTCCCTCCTTCCATATGTAATTTTGTTGACATGCATGTTTGAGGACCTCTATGCAATTTGTTGTTTAAAAATTTTTGGTGGTCTTCCAAAATCTGCTATTCTCTTTCCAACTAATTTTCTTACGTGTTTGTTTAATCAAGCAAGCACACTTCAAGTATTCTCCATAGAAATTCCATCTTTTGCACAAGACTTCAATTTCACTTTACAATAATTAATGGAGAAAACAATTTTTTGATGCATTGACACATCCATCAAGATATCACAATACTCCACAAGTACAACAAACTCAACTAGTTGCACAATTTCAAATTACTCACCAGTTGATTCCTTTAAGAACGTATCATAACACACCTCTCCCACAGAATCACCGATGTGTGAGGATTTTTGAAAACTTCTAGCTATTTTGGTGGAGGTTCAAAAGTTTCCTTGCTATTAATTGATGTGGACAAAGCAATCTCCTCTTGAGGACAAATAATTTCTTTTACATCCTTCTTTATCTCCTCCCTATTTTTGTAAGATTTTACAACTTGGAAATTGAAATTCTAATAAAACATGTACCTTTCATATTTATAGGATAGGAATTTCATACCGATAAGACACTGAATCTTTCTCAATGAACACACAAGTTGTTTCCCCTGTAGACATCAATAATTTTGCATCCACTCTCACTATCTCAATGCAACTCTCTTCAATTTGTAAGCCATCAACTTGGATTGATGGTGCTCCAAGATTTCCATGGATTCATGAGCCCTCACAATTCCATCAATCTATTCCATCAAATACTCCAAATCACCATTGAATGTTGGGATATCCACTCTTCTATTGAATTTTTTAAGCTCGAGGTAATCTGATTGAATTTCCCCATAGGGATGAGCCCCATAAGGTTTTAAAGAATTAATATGGACAAAGTTTTGCGTATGAACCCAATAGCCTAGTCTATATGTAATGTATGCGGCCATTGAATTTACATAGAAAAGATAAGCTTGCTTTAATACCACTTGATGCAGTGGGGAAGCATTCAATACATTTTAGAATAAGCACACACCACAAAATTAGGATTGAAACACGTTCAATCCACCTTCACACAAACCTAAAATTTGGGAGAAGAGAAAACACACGAATCCATATGTGGAGAGAAAATAATTCACTAAATTTCATATGGAAAATAGTAGTATCATTCCCTAGCCACCTATTTATAATTAATAATACTAAGAATTTATATCCTATTATACTATTAACTTCAAAATAGTCCTAATCTACCTAAACATTGTCACAATGACAATTTTTCTCTCTCCAGAATTAATCCTAAACTCTTGTGGTTAAATACAATAATTTCTAGAAAGAATTCTAGTCAAAAAAATTACAAAAATATAATTTTTGTAAAATTCTATTTGTTGGGTCAATCTGACTTTTATTTGGATCGATCTTAACCACCTTGAATTGATTCATGTCAATCGCACCAGCTTGTGATCATGAATCCAATGTCTTCCAAACCTTCTTTAGGTCAATCACTATTGCTCTGGATTGATTGGGTTAGCCATTCGATTGATCACTTTCTTTTACAATTGATCGTATTGCCCACGATCGACATGCTTACTATTGTGCCAACCACTCCCGATCGATCTGCATGGCTTCAGATCCATTGTGGTATTGATTTTCTCAAATTTGGCAAATCACACACTACCTTAATCAAATATTTCCATCTCATAAAATGTCAATTGCATAGGACAAATACATTGCTAACTTACAATGAGACAAATTTCTTATTGAACGCACACATGTCTTTATACACACACAAACAATGGTATTTTTGAATTATTCACATAATTAAGAATCACTCAACTAAATTCGAAAAAAACAAAATTCTCATTCTAGAGAAAGCAAAACAATTCAACTCCCCAAATATCTATCTTACAATTCAATGAAAACAATTATTTATAGTAAAGTTGTCAAACTCAAACCCTACAACTCATGTGGTCCAAACAATAAATAAAGTCCAATAACAAATAATAAAGAAAAACATTAGCAGTTTTTGGATTCTATCGTACTTCTCCTTTTGAAGGTCAATTATTCTCAATTCAAGTTTGTGTTCACCTAAATTAAACACGAATCTTTGAAAGCCTTTAGTTATCTTGTAATAATCTTCCTCCAACGCTCAAGATCAAATACATGTATGCCAAATCTCCTTGTAATGATACAAGGCCAACAATAATACTTCAGTGATGAACCACATCTAGCAACTAGTGTATTCTCCAAGAACTTGTTAAGATGTACATATGAAATCTCTTTAGCTGGTAAAATCTTAAGCCTTGAGAAATACAATGGCAAAGAAAGTATTGAATAATCAAATGGGTTAGTATATGTATAAGCTTCTATGCTTTCGAAGGACTACTTATATTCTTCTCCTTTGTTTTCATGCTCTATCTCAACTTCCACTTCATTTGCTTAACTTCTTCCTTTTCAATGTTCTTCTCCTTTATCTCTAGAAGGTGTTAGAAATGCTACAATCCTCATGATGTATGTCATCGAATGATATCTCTTCTATTGCAATTTTCTCTTCAATCAAATGTGACATCTCTATAAATATAATTTTCTTATCTTTCATAATTTTTCTAATACTAATATGAACCCTAATTTTCTCATTTAAGCATTCACTCATATTTTGTTTATACTAAAAATAGTTAAAGTACAATAAAGATAGATTATCAATGTAAGAATTTGATATCTTAGATATCTAGTAAGAATTTTATATCTTAGATATCTAGTCATATTCGTCCTCATTCGATTTATAATTCTAATCATATGAGTACCTCGAAGGTGATGCATATCTATTCCATATCCTCTCATGTTTCGATACAGAACTATGTCTAGCTAAAGTTCAGGAGTCTATCCTATCTAAATAACTCTGTATTTTATCCACGACTTTAGAAATCTTTTAGATTTCAACTTCATTTTCATGTAATATGCGTTGCTCCTTTGAGCACATGACATCCCGCAAAGTATGTAAATATAAATAGACGTCTCTCTCACCCTCTAATTTTTTTACTCTTTGCCCTTTTTTCAATTCTCTTCTTTTTTTTTTTTTTTCTATTTATCTTTTGTTTCTACTTTTTTTTTTCTATGTTTTTTAACTCACTCCTCTTTTTTCAAAAACCAGTAACCAAACAAGCCTTAGCTAAAATAGAAATTCAGCCGCCAAATAGGCTTAGCTTCGAAAATGTAGGCCCAACAAGATTTCCTCCTTTTTTTTATTCAATTCCTGGCCTGAAGAACCCAAGAAGACCTTACTTGACCCAGTATAATTCAATCTGGCTCACCTGCAACATCGAGCCCAATTCTCAACCCTTTTCTTTCTGCTGAAACTCGTTTAGGGTTTGTGTACACACAGGTGGCCGCGGCGGTCATTTTCATCTACGTCCAACCACGGCGAGGCGACGTCAGCCACGCACTGGTACGCGACGATGCGGTGAGTGGAAGAATCGAATGGCAATGGTGAGAACGGACCAAAACAACGATGGTGCGACAGAGTTAGGAAATCGACGACGATGTTGTGGATTAAGGCCACGATGGAAATTGCACCTGGCCGCGTGGAAGTGATGGTGCTTCGGATTCTTAACTGACAGAAGCTGGTGTTGGCACGATGAGGCTTTGGGGATTTGTGGACTTAGGCTGCACGGTGGTGGTGCTGGGGTTCTGTTGGCGTCAACTGCTCCTGCGTCTGCATTTTTTTCTTGATTGTCTTCCTTTTTGAGTATTTTCAATCTGGATTGGATAATTTTAATTTATATATATATATATAATCAAATACTAAATGAAATCCCAATTGGAAAAAATAAATAAATAACATTTGAATTATCGGTTTCAATCAACGTGGCTTTTAGGCCAGCACGCAACCATAATTTAATCACCATTATATTACTCCATATATTACTCCACACAATACCACCACGCCACGACGTCCATCTAAAATTTATTTAGACCAACACTTCAACCAATGCAGATGAGATTGAACTACTCTCATCATTTCGTGCGGTCGGGTTATTTATAGATTATGTTCTAGATTGGATCCAAATGGCAGCAACCTCCATGTGAAAGAAAACTTGTATCTTTCAAAGTCCACCAGACCTATAATATAGAAGACCTGTCAGACAGCTTTGGAAGTTCAGAAGAATCCAACTTCCCCCACCTTAGCCAGCTTAGTTACAGCAAATTTAACCACCACCTTTTTCCTCTTCTTTTTGCCTTTCTAAAGGTTTGGTCCATCTTTCTGCACTGCTGGCTATTAGAAAGAATTCACACAGACCTGCAGGTAGGTTCTGTACAGCCTGGAGTTCTTTTCGGCATTACCAAGAGGGATAAAGCCGTTCAGTGCAACCTGCTCTTTGCTTGTAACTTCAAATAAATAATTCTTCAAAAAAATTTCTCCCCGTGGAATTTTTATATTTCACTTGGTGCAAAATATTTCAACATAATACGGATGCAATCAACAAACATGTTGACCGTGAAACCATGTCAACTTTAATATCCACAACAAAATGTAGTTGAATCTGTTAAATATTTGAACAAACGGCAAAAATACTGTTAAGCTAGGGAAGGAACAACCAAAAAAAACAAACGCTTAATATAGCCGAATAAAGATGCAAGATTTTGATACATTAAATTCTCAGAATTGATCTTTCTTTGAACCTTGGACTCGGTAGTCAATGTATCACTCACAATCCACGAAGGATCCAATCGAACCCTGACAAACCCCATCAACTCAGGGTTTGCATGTAACATTACCACAAAACAGAAAAAAACCAAGTGCAAGTCAAGTTGAAAAGAATAAATTAATTCAAATGGCAACCTTGTTTACCAAGTCCAACTTTGTGGGGACTCACCTCGCTCTCTTGTGTCGTCCAGTTTGACTCCGAAGTGATCCAACTCTTCGTTTTATGTCATCTACAGTCCGTTGAACTAAATGTGTCCGCAAATCCAGACGGCTTTGAGGGAATGCTCGAATGCGTCTGACTGTAAGACAAATCATCAAACATTCTCGAAGGACCTTCATCGGCTTGCCATCTTTGAAGGGCTTGAGGAAGACTCATGTGGAGATCAATGCCGCTGCAACCATCTTCTTCTTCGGGTTTAGAAGGCTGCCACTGCTCCACGAGTGGTCCCAAGACATTCACGGCGTGCCCCATATCGGGCCTCTGGAATGGCTCGCGAGCAGTGCAATGACCTGCCAACTCAGCAACTTTGCATAAGCTCTCATAAGTTTCATCATCTGGGTCGAGAACAGGGTCAATGGATTTCCGAAGATTATCTTTGTTGATAAGGACCCTACGGAACCATGTGACCAAATGAGACTTCTCGTCAGGCATGGTCTCGTCAAGAGCTTTTCTACCAGTAATAATCTCCATCAGAACAACTCCAAAAGCATAAACATCAACTTTTGTAGTCACTCTTCCAGTAGCTGTTGGTGGAGATATAGAAACCATAATAAGTACAAGCATGCCACTAAAAATTTTCTTAGGCTAGAATCGAATCATTCGAGGCCTTTTGAATGGTCCTATAACACGAAGATTGATAGCAGACAAATGATCCGTAGAAGAAATTCAGAAACCATCAGACAAACAAAATGATGAAAAAAAAAAGTAAATAAAAGCAGAAACTACGAGCATCTATTTAACAGTTTAATATTTTTGATGCTTGAAGTAACTAAAGCAGTTGATAAATTATGTTGTCTCCAAAGTTGTTTAAGCAGCATATGGAGCAGGCAACTGCAGGCACAAACATTGTAGAAGCTGTTTCAGAGCAATCGTTAGAATGTAAGCACCTCGTCGTTAGGTAAAATTTCTTTGTTACAAATATGTTAATCAGATCCAAAGAAGTTAAAACATTCCACCACGAATTAGACCTCATTTGCAATTCCAGAACACAAAATATAAAAAGTCTGCCGTAACTATCTATAGAAGTAAGTTATATTACTGAGAGAACGCCCATCCGCCAAGAATGATCACAATAACGGACATTCAAGTGAGTATGCTGATTTCTTGCTGCCATAAAAGCGGAGAATCTCGGGTACTTGGTGGATTGTCAGGTTAGCAACTAATTCAGTAGATCTAACACAGAGAGAGCTCATACTTTCAATACATCAATCGCTTATCCCGGAAGGTATCATTCCAGTGTGACTTCTATGCCCAAAAGAAAGGCGCTATTAGCAGCAAAATAAACAACATACCAGCATATTCAGGTGCAAGATAGCCGAATGTTCCAGCCAATCGCGTCTCAACAGAATACTTGCCGTCTGGTGCATTTTTGACCAATCCAAAATCTGCAACCTTTGCTCTCACGTCGTCTGAAAGAAGTATGTTTGAGGGCTTCAAATCTCTGTGAATAAAACTCTGTTGGGCTAGGCTGTGGAGATATTCAACTCCTCTTGCCACATCTAAAGCAATTGTCACCCTCTGTTTCCATGTAAGAGGTTGACAGCCGTGTTGCTGCCACTCAAACAAATGCTGGCCTAAAGTTCCCTGTGGCATGTACTCGTACACCAGAAGTCTCTCGCTACCATTAATACAATAGCCCAGAAGTGCAACCAAATGTCTATGCCTAACTTTGGTTAGGACACCAATCTCTGCTTGGAACTCGTTCATTCCTTTAGTACCCATCGCCCCAGATTCCATTCTCTTCACAGCAACCTTACTCCCGTCATGCAATTCACCCTTGTAAACAACTCCGAATCCGCCTCTCCCCAACACATTCTCTTCACTGAAATTGTTTGTCACTTGCCTCAGAACTTGGATCGAGATGGTAACGTTTCCACCTTCGAAGACGGGAATTTCGCTGTGATCACCACTACTTTGGCTCTGTAATTCACTAGGGGCTCCAGCACGTCCCTTGACTCCATTAGTTCCACTAGGTTTTGCCAATTCCTTCCCTTGCTCGGAGCCTTCAGGCTGTCCAAATCTCTTGGCCCTTCTCTTGACATAGCATTTGTAAGAAACAAACAACACAACTCCAGCAAATACCACCACAGCTACTACTACCCCAGCAATCATAGCAGCTGAACTAGACTCGTTCGATGACCGAGACGCGCTTCCATCTCGACTTGATCCAGGCGCCCCGCCTCCTCCACCATCAGTATCATTCCTACCAAGTAACAAATTACCATCATGATTAAACTTCTCTAAAGTCGAATGAAACTTCGGAATAGGCCCAGATAGATTATTATTAGACACGTCAAAAGTCTGGAGATGAGGCAAAGTTGTCAAGGCATCAGGGATGACACCCGTAAGATCATTATCATTCAGTACCAAACTCCTCAGAGAAGTAAGATTCGCAAACGCAAGCGAAATGCTACCAGAAAATCCCTGCTTGCCCATGTTCACACCAGTCACATTTCTCCCCTGCGAGTCACAGGTAACGAATCTCCAGTTTTGGCAAGCATCATTTCCTTGCCACGACTCCGCCAACGACATAGGATACCCAAGAGCACCGGCAACTTCAAGAAGTGTGCTTACCTGAGGATCACAAGGCCCTGGTTTATCTAAACAAAAGCTATTGGTAGTCCCAACTTGCACGCGCTGAACTCTGCTTGGGAACTGGGGAAAAGGCCCCTGCAACTTATTATTCTGCAAAGTGATGTTAACAAGACTCGGTAAATTCATCAAAGAAGGTGGTAGCACGCCAGTAAACCTATTGTCTCTCAACTGTAAATCGAATAACTTGGTACACTCTGACAGATTGGGAATCCCCCCAGAAAAGGCATTGCCCTGCAGCCAAACCTGTGACAACTGAGTCATGTTAGCTAACACCTCAATCCCACCGGACAAACCTTGTTCCTGGTTATTGAGCCAGAGATTTTGAATCTCAGTCCCGGAGAAAGATCCCGGCAAAGACCCGTTCAGATTATTGTACGACAACCGCAACTTCTGCAAATTTAGGAAGGACCCAAAAATATCCGGAATTATCCCAGTAATACTAGCATTGCTCGCATAGAAGGAAACGAGATTCGAACTTTCAATCAGATAAGAAGGGATTTGCCAAGGACCCAGGTCGCCATTATCGCTTATACTCAAAGTCTGGAGATTCGTGAGACCAAAAAGGAAGTTTCTGGGGACAAACGTGAAGCCATTGCCGTCGAGATAGATTTCTTCCAGAGAGGTCATGTTCTCAAAAGACGGCAAAGTTCCAGAAAGGGAGTTCTTTTGAACGGCAAGGGTTTTGAGCTTGGAAAGCTGGTTGAGTTCGGGCGGGAGAGAACCGGAGATGGAGGCGGAGTCCAGGTTGATGGCCGTGACGAAGGAGGAGGTGGAATCGCATTTCACAGAAGTCCAGGTGCAGAAGTGGGTAGAGGAGGACCAGCCGGACGGCGGCGATGAGAGGGAGGACAGGAGCTTTGACATGACGGCGGAGTCATCGGCGGCGGATAAGCGGAGAAGGCCGAGGAATGAGAGGAGTAGGAAGAGGCATGGGGGACGATAGGGGGTGTGGGTCGCCATTGGTGGTGACAGAATGCAATGTAAGAGAAGAAACCAAACTAAAACTCAGTTGGGGTGCGTTTAAAATTATTACAGGTCAGAAGGGACGACGTAGTAAAGTCTATGTAAGTTTTGGGGTTGGGACCACTTCTCTCTTTAATTATCTATCTGTATTACTCTATCTAAATTTTCATTTTATGGTAATATTGATAAGCGCTGCACTAAAATATCAAACGTTCTCTTTCTATAATATAGTTGTTTACTCCTTTATATTTGATCTAACGTATTTCTCTATTTTATTTCCCTGTTTTTTTCTCTTCTTGTTTTCCTTCCTTAATTTTTTTAATTTTTCTCTTATTTTCTGAAAGGCATGAAATTTATATACAATGAATAGTATTAAATAATATATAATTCCGCACACTCATGAAGCACGACTTCAACACTAACACGCTCTTAATGCTTCGAGTGAAGCAAGCTTAGGGTTTTTTAACGGTTTATTTCAAATATTTGTTCTATTTTCTTAAATATATCGAATCTCAAGTGTTTTAAAAATCTAATCTAATCCCGTGATCAGAGGATAACATGATTCACAAGAACGGAATTAAAAAAATAAATAAATAAAATTTGATTTCATGATTTTGAATCACAAAACCAAATTACAAAAAAAGAAAAAAAATATTTCCGTGATATGAGTTTTCGGAATCATTTTTATAAACTCGATCACAGAATTGATGTCAGACAGTTCACGAAATTTGATACCCGCTATTTATGGCTTTTAATCACTGTCATCGTTTGTATTTTCTTTTTCTCAGCATTCACTTCATCTTCCTCTACTCGATTGACCGACGATTTTCTCCCAACGATTTTCTCCCAAAACAAAACTTCTCTTCTTTTTCTCATTCTTCTTCTTCTTCACCTCACCTGCAACAAAACAATTTTTTCACTCCTTCTCTTTCTTCTTCTTCTTCACCTTACCTGCAACAACAATTTTTTCACTCCTTCACCTGTAGACATTACTCTTATTTTTCAATAATCGACAGTTTATGATAATTATCTTTTTTTTAATCTCAATTACAATAATATTTCATATTACTGTTTTGATTTAAAGTTTGATTTTTATAATTAAGATGCATAATTTTATTTATAATTTTGGATTTTAAGTTTAAAGCTGTGTTTGATATGTAATTGTTTAAACACTTTTTAAATATTATTTTTAAATTTAAAATTTGGTTAATCTTTAGTTTAACATCATATTTGGTTAGAATAAATTACTATCTAATTAATTGAATTTTAGATTTAAGATTGTATTTGGTTTGATTTTATTTAAATTTTCAGATTTATGCAAAGAAAATGATTGATTTGGAATTAAATTTATATTTTCAAATTTTTTAAGGCTGTGTTAGTATAAACTTTTAAATTTTCAGATTTATATTTTAAGATATCAACACAATTTTTATCATATAATATAATCTCATATTATTTGATTATATGTTTATAATTTTAGTATTTGTAGAAATATTATTATATTTGTATATATTTAATGTATGAATATGCTACTTTAGTGAGTAAATATACTTAAATTAATTTAATAATTGAATACTTGTATTTTATTATTTCTCTCTTGTATATGAATTAATCAAAAATTTGTTTTATATTTTACAATTTGATATGTATATGTTACAATGCTCCACAAAAATTATACATGCTTCATAATTTATTTTAACAATTTTAAAATATATTTAATTTAATAGATTAAAAATAATTTAAATTTACTATAAATATCTATTCACGTATTATATATTATATATTATAGTGTAATAAATCTATTTGATTTGAACGTGGATAGGTAGTACTTGGTTGATTTTGAGATTTAAAACCCGTTTGGAGTTTTGAGTCAAGCAGCATTTAGTTGATTTGATTGAAGATAACGTTTGATTTGAAATTTGTAAGGTATTTACACAACTTTTATTATATAATATATATACATATTTGTTGATTTTGTGTGTGTGCTTTTTGGTATATATAAAAATATTGTCATATTTATATATGTTAAATATGTAAATATACTGTTTCGCTAGAAAAAATATTAATTTAATAATGGAAAATTATTGTCGTAATTGATATATATATTTTTTTGTATTATTTGTTGTATGATATGTAAGTTTGAATTAATCAAAATTTAGTAGGTTGCTTTACTATTTGATAAATATGATGTTTGATATACTTGAATTAATTAGAAATTTTTTTTATTTTACTATTTAATATGTATGTGTGTATATTTTTCACAAAAATTATATATGCCTTGTACTTTAATTTAACAATTTAAAAATATTTTTTAATCTAATATAAAAAAATATGTAGAGGTTATTTTAAATATTCATTTACGTATTACATATTATTTTACAACAATCAAACCATTTTGAAAATCTTATTTACCTTTAGAAAATATTATTAATAAATTTATTTGAATAAACATGATGTGTATAATAAATACATGAAGTTTATTTAATATATATATATATATAAGTTTTATATATCGTTTTATAACAATTAAATTATTATTGAATAGTTTGAGTTAATCAAAAGTATAATTCATAATTTAGTAGGTTGCTTTATTCTTTGATACGTATATATAAATTAATCAGAAATTTGTTTTCTATTGTTTAATTGCATATGTATGTGAGTATTGTACCAACTGAGTAATGTCGATAGTAATCGATTTCAATTGAAAGTTTACACACCATTTTTGCTAAGCCATGGACATGGTTTAAAGAAAACTACTGTAATTTACCTGAACACCAATGACAACCTACATTCTTTTTTAAACCCTTAAATGGATTCCATTTCCTGGAACTATATTTGGAGTTTGATGAAGCACTACATCCTCCAACAAATGAACAGTTGAATGAGTTACTTCAGGTTACAGAAGGTTTAGTATAAATGGAGGTTCACAAAAGTCCCAGAAGATATAATTTTGATGTGGGATCTTCATATGTAGCTCTGCAATTAGTTGATACATTGGATGAGAAGGATGATTTCAAGATAGAACTGCATAATAATGTGTTAGGGGCATATGGTAATAGTTTTGGATAAGATTATGGTACCACAGATGCACCACCAAATGATGACACAAAGAAAGATGATGATGGGGGGCCTACACATGTAAGTACAATGGAACCGACATAGGAACAAATTAACTTAGGGTATGTTGGTACATCTAATTAACCTTATATGCAGCCGGATTTAGGTTCTGGGTAACTTATATACCCATCCACTAAGTTCTTACAAAGCATTCCCGATGATTGTGACCAAGATTCTCAAGATATTTCTCTTAGTACGTGGAGTCAATTTTATGAGGAGGAAAGTGGGGAACTACTTGTGGGTATGAATTTCAGTAATAAGAATCATGTAACTTCTATTGTTAAAAAATACTCATTCACCACGCACAGCGTAAATATAAAGTGGTAAAGAGCATACCAGTATTGTGGAGAGTGAAATGCAAGCAAGATGAAGAAGGTTGTAAGTGGGGTTTAAGGGTTATTCTTAAGCCGAAGTTGGGTTTCTAGAAAATTAAAAAATATGAAGGTCCACACATTTGCTTTTCGAATGCAATGTCAATGGATCATAGAAACCTAGACAAGAACACCATAACTCGACTGCTTTTAGGCATAGTTCGCCAAAACCCATCATGCGAGATAAAATTTGTTATTCAGATAGTAAAGGACAAGTATAAGTTTGAAATTAGTTATGCTAAGGCATGGCATAGTTTAAGACTAGTTGTTGAAATAGTGTATGGTACGTGGAGAGTTCAGTTCAGAAACTACCTGCGTATATGGCTGCTCTACAAAAATAAAATCCTAGAACTATTGTGGAGTAGCACCACGTTGAAAGTGGTACTCAAAGTCAATACATATTAGGGTATGTTTTATGGGCCTTCAAACTATGTTTGGATGGGTATCAACACTACTGCAACGTAATTAGTGTAGATGAGACGCATTTGTATTCGAGTTACAAACATAAAATATTGATTACCGTAGCATTAGATGCAAACCATAAGGTGTTGCCATTAGCTTTTGCTATTGTAGATGAGGAAAGTATAGAGTCATGGTAATGATTTTTGGAGTTGATCATCCGTTATGTTGTCTGTGATAGAGAGCACACCTATCTTATCTCTGATCATTATGCAGACTTACTCGTAGTAATAGAAAAGATTCCTGCTTTTCAAGAACCACGTGGGACACATGTTTATTATTTGAGATATCTTTGCTTAAATTTCAACAAAGCATTTAGGAGTAAAGCTCTAAAAGACTTATATTGGAAGGCGAGGTCTGAGCACGAGCTACTAAAGTTCAATAGATGCATGGAAGAGAAACATAAAATCAATTATGATGTATGGAATTGGCTGATGGTGATCAACTAGGTGAAGTGGACATTACTGCATGATGCAGGATGGCGAAGAGGGATATTGATTACCAATATTTCAGAGTTCCTTAATAGAGTTTTGAAAGGTGCAAGACGGTCCTAATAACCTCAATTGTTTAGCTTACAATCGATCGTGTTATTGGGTTCTTTTTAGATAAACTTACAAAGGCAACAAACATGAAAGCAAAAGGTCGTGATTAGCCAACGTGGCCTGCAAACAAGTACCTATTTTCAGAGAGGGAGTCCATTAAGCATACATTGCAGTTGATTGACAAGTACGTGCTTCCCGCTAATGTACGAACAGTGTGCCATGGTGGTCATCGCGGGACCAATTATGTTGTTTGCCTTACGTGACATGAGTTTAGTTGTGGCAAATAGACTTTGAGTGGGATTCCATGCTCTCATACTATCCCTGTATGCTGTCGATATCGTGTTAACCTAAAAGAGCTTTCAATGTCATTACTCAATTAATATATGGATAGAGACCTGTTGTACAAAATTTCAAGCAGTATAGCCTGAAAACTATTGGGACTCTATACCATTTCAATTAGTGCATGAAGTAGAATGTAGATGGGTTTGACGCATAGCGTGAGATCAAACAACTCGCTATAGAATTGAGATGGATCGTAGACAAGTACTGACTAGACTATACAGCATATATAGATGCAGCGTGACTTATAAAACATATATAGATGCGGTGCGCAGAGAGTCCCGACTAACACGTGAGTAGTGGATGCAAATTTGCATAGAGACATTAGTTTGGGCACCTAGAGATCAGGATTTCAAAGGTTACGGTCTTTCCCTTGCATAGATCTCATGGTACATAAAATTGCACCTATTGCATGCGGATAGTATACAGTTAGATATACAACAGTGGGTACGTGACTTCATTTTACTACTATTCAGAAGCAGCTTGTCTGCTAACTCATCCAACAATCGGGTTAGACTGCTTTATCTTGACTTGATGATTGAACTAAATAGTGCTGATAGATACAGTTGGGGTAATGCAGTTTTAGCATGCTTATACCAAAATCTTTGTAGTGCAGGCCAAAGAGGGTGATCATTCATTTCTGACCCATTACCTCTTCTATAGGTACTTATAGCATACTTTATATTTGCATAATGTAACTTCGATTCCAAGTATAAACTAGATTGTGATTGTAATCCCATTGTCAATGATGTAGATATGGGCATGGTCTCTATACTAAGACTTGCACTATAGATTATAGGACACTATTCTGACTTAGGTCTAGACACTTTACCTGATGATGATGAGGTTACGACAGTGCTACGTATGTTTCTGACAAATTTTTATTAATCTTTCAATCACTCTCTGTAAAATCCATAATTGTTACTTTTCCCAATACTTTTCTTAATAAATATACAGATAATCCTGTGCATGGAGACAAATGACAATGACTGATAGCCACAACGTACGAATTTTTCAGGAGATTTTGGATTTTGAGGCACACACCCAGGTTTATTAGTTGACTATTATATCATATTGTCAATAGAATATTTGATTTAGATAATCATTGTAATGTTTCTAACAGAACTTTTGGAAACTAAATAAAGCTTAAAAGCAGGATTTTTCAAATCTTTTTTGCTGAGCTGAATAGGCTGTTTTTGAATATGTTTCTCAATACGACCAAGTTGCATCTCAATCGTACTAAGATGAATATTTGAAAAATTGTTTTGAGTGACAATTTTCTTCAAATTATTATCTCCTAAAATTTTAAAAGGATTTGCTTCCATAGCTTTGTTGGAAACAGTAAGCTTGACATTTTGTAAAGGAGGATGGTTTGAAATACTTCTTATCGCTACAAAAGTTTCCCCTTCAGTAGAGTCTGGATTTTTATTTCTCAAAGTAACTAGTTTTAAAGAATTTTTGAAAGGATATTTGATACCATTGTGGGTAGCATAAATCTCAAACCAATCGAAGAAGAAAATATGAGTTTTGTTTTGAATGACAAAATCATAATATTCTTTTTGAATCTGCTTTTTTGTTTCAAGAATATTTTTGAAAAATCAAAATTTTTTTTTAGAATTTTCTTTAGAATAGAAATCATTTCGCAGAAATTGTTTGTTGACAACAAATTCTTCTTCAAGAATATTGAGTTCAATAGCCATTAGATTTTCTGTTACAGCAGAAGAATCGGGACTAACAGGCTTAGACTGTTCAGAAGGAGACTTAGGTTGTCTTTCAATATTTTGCACATAAATTAGTTTTGGAATTTGAGTGCTGTAATCAGCATTTCTAAAATTCAAAGTTGAAGAAAAATCTTTTGGAAGATCTGAAGTGGAGAACCTTGGTTTTGTTTCTATAACTAAAGGGATTTGGGAGATTCTACCCAAATTTATGGTACTTTTTGTAGAAGATGTTTCAGATCTGAAGTTAGAAAATGAATTTATGTGAAAAGAGAGTTTGACACGGCCATAATCAAACTACTGAACATTTTTGACTTGAATATTTGGTTGGGTAGGCTTAAGGGGTTATGCTGGAACAGCATTTTCAAGATCTCATTCGTTTGGAAGACTTACATCTTTCCATTGAATAGTGTTGGTAGTAATAGCATTAGATCTAGTCAGATCTGTTTGCAATAGAAGAGTCTCTCCGTTTGTTGAAAAGATCATTTTGATTTTTGAGGCAAAGGTTGAATGCATAACCTTGAAATGTAATCGGTAGATGATTGCTATTGGGATAGATCCCTCAAACATTTTGTAATTATGAGTTTGGATATGAAGAACTTAAGATTTGAGGATATTCTTGTCCTTCAAGGAAATAGTTAGATTTGAATAACAATCAAATGAAATTGGACCTCGACACAAACTAGACTCATTGAGCTGAGTAAAGAATTAACAAAATTTGTGAACCTAGTGTCTTGAAGTGCTACAAGAATTGAAATGTTTAGGCCTTCTCTGGTCAATTGTTTGAATCCAACTTAGACAAGTTCTAGATGGATGAATTTAGAACCTTTTTCAGAATATTTTTGAAGAGTTTTTTGTAAAAGAAGAGGAATGGTTTTAGAACTTCTTGAGATTTAAATATCCCTTTCCTCATTTTTAATAACAAAATCATTTTTAAAACTAAAAATATTTGATTTTTCATAAATCTCATGTTTTTTGACTTTTGGAATTTTCTAAATATCAATTGCTTTATCAAAATTTTGTATAATAATCTCCTTAATATTTATAGCTCTCCTAGTAGAATCCTAGGAGGTACTAGACATAGAGTTTGAATAAGTAGATCTGTAGAACATGGGTTCCATGACTACGATTCAAAGTTGGCATAGGTCATCAACTATACAACGACCCTAAGCTATTCTTATGAGGTTTATTGTCCTATCACTCTTTAGAACTTACTACCCTAGATCCGGTCTAAGTAATGAAGCGGCTCCGACTGACTCAACCTGAGACAAGATTTTGTCATAAACATAAAAAACAATATCTCAAACACACACACACATATATATGCATGTGTGTGTATATTATACATTAGGTTAATCGATTTTTCAGATTTGTTTAAATTGGTTGAATCAATAAACAAGTAAGCTAGTTTGATTTTAAAAACGTTGGTTGAGATATTACACCCACATGGACTCATGTGATGCCACGCCATCAACGACGTGGATCTGCCGAAAGTTTGAGTCAAAAAGCTGCCAAGTAATACTCTCCCAAAAACTAGCGAGTTCATTGATTGCCCGTAATTAATCTCCACCCGTATCTTGGCGCAGCAACTTAAGTCTCGAGACACATTAATTGATCACGTTACTCAAAACTCTCACTCAGTTTTTCATGGAGAAGTCTCTTATTAAGTGTATTTTTTTTAAAAAAATAAATTTATGAAAATAAGAGAGATAAAAAGTAGATTCACTCTGACCCTCTGTCCATTCTTAGTAGCCATAATTTGGGAATAGTAAATTCTCTCATTTTTATTTTCTCTGTCGAATTCGTATGCCAACTGCCCTTAGAGGTCATACTTAGTCTTTATTTCTATGCATTATTCTTTAAACGCACACTAACCTTGGAAATTATTAATTGAGAGAAGTTGTAGCTAATGAAAAATAACCTTTTTAAAAAAAAATTGTTAGCATGGTTTTTTTTGATATGGTTAAATTTCATTTTAATGTCAATTTATGTAGGATTAATTCCTTCATTTTGAAAGCCAATTAAATTTAATTGTTATTTATCTTAGTAGTGCATATATACATAAATATGCCTTTATATTCATGTGCATAAGATCTTTCTTTCTCACATACGCACTGATTAAGTGTTCTTCACTCGATAGTTTGCTCTATTATATGAAGAGTGTGGATAATAACTACTTTGGAATGCTATTTTTTATTTTTTTAATCAACTAAAACACCATCTATTCTTTATATTTTATTTCTGTTCTCTCTTCTCATTATATTTTTTCTTTTTTATTTTCTAACACATTCTTAATTTTGTTTATCTTTTTGCATATTTTCTCTAGGCTTCTTTCTTCGTTTTTCACTTTGTATGAAAATTTCAATATAATTTTAATTTATCAATATTTTATTTTATTATTGAAAATAGCGAAAATAATGATATATTTTGTTATTGATGATAAAGCTATGCAATTAATTATACAAGCATATAAAGTTTATGATGATCATTATTAGAAGATAATTATAAAACAATGTACACATAACAAAATTTAAAATTTTGTAATACAAAATGCGACGATAGTCAATTTCAAAAGAACGCATCAAATTTGCACAACTGCTTGTTTAAAATATACGACTTACGCAATTAAAATTTTGTATGGGTGGTCAATTTCAACAACAATAACCTACATCTTAGTCAACGATTAGGTTACCAAAATGAGAAAAATGGGAACAATAATCTATATCTTAGTTAACAATCAGGTAAACAAAATGAGGTAAATTCTCTCTCTCACATTTTTGAAAAATTATTCACTACTGACGGAAATAATTTGCCGAAGAGAGAGAACGAGGTGATCTGTTATTTGAAAAGATAAACGAATAGGATGGGGAAGTTGTGTTGGAGAAGAGACATTATGGCTGCGATTGAATATATGCTATGTTTTAAGAAAAAAAATTATAACTGAGATAAATGAAAAAAAAGGAATAAAATATTTTAGAAACATGGGATAAGAAAAGTGAGATATTATTACCTGTGAATGGACGGTACTTTAGAGACAATGTAATAATTACAATAATGTGACAGGTAATTATAAATATAAAATTATGTTGATACGATAGATAATTAGTAATAAAAATTTGTGTTAGTGTGATGTATTATATATTGAATGTTATATATATTGTAATGTGTATATAACATATATATAATATGTTACTGTGTGTGCGTGCGTGCGTGCGTGCTTGTGTACATATTAATATAAATATGTTATATGCATATTTAATATGTAGTGTGTGTGTATGTAATATTTAAGGTATATTGTAGTATAATATATATGTGTACTATACAATGTATGAGATATATAAATCCCAATACATATATTATATTAGATATTAAATATAATATACGCCTTATATGTATTACGTAAAATAGTATATTACATATTACATGTATACTATATATATATGCTACATATTACATATTATATATAAATGTAGATATATATATATATTGTATATTGAAATATATATATATTAACATAATATATATTATATTATGTATTATATAATATGCAATATACTTAATTATAATATATATTGTGATAAATGTTACATCTAATTATTGTATTATATGTATCACGTATATATTATATTACAAAATATGTGTGGATCATATATATCTATTAGATATGATGTAATCTGTGAGTGTGTGTATATATATATATATATTATAGTATGTTATATATATGTAATATATAATATATATTTAAGTTATAATGTATATTTTAATATATATGTTAATTATTACATATTATGTAAGATATTTATTATATCATATATATATATATGTATGTAGGTATGTATTATACAACAAGCAATATATTTTAAATGCAATATATATATCATGTAATATATTTTGCATAGTATATGTCATATATACACTACATGTTTGTATTATATATATATATATTAAATATTGTATTGAATACAATATGTATTATAATAATATATTATATGCATTGTACACGTGTAACACATATATGTGCATACGTATATGTATGTGAACGTGTTGTACACAAATATAATATGATATAATGTAATATTCAAACGATGTAACCTTAGACACATACTAATATAGCATCCAATAGTATAATATAATATAACCACTCCATAGCACAGCAGTATACCATACTAAATATATAGGAATGAGAAATACATGAAACAGCAATACAGCAGTAGAAAAAAAACTGAAACTAGCAAACCATATATGTAAATTCAACATATTGTAGATAAATACATATACATAATGCAATATAGGGATCAATAGTGACGCCACCATCTACTACCCTATCGAGTGTCTCCTCTTGCTTGTCTTACTTTCGTCTTGTAACTTGCTGCTGACGTAACACAACCTTGCACAAGTCACTATAACGTAGAACCAAGGTAGATGCAATTGCACTGGCCGTGTGAGAAGATCAAATGTCAATGACAGTTGGTGGTTGCAGGGGATGATATTGCCGTTTGCCCTGAAATTGACTATGCTCAATTTTGGAATTAGCAATAACGATGACCTTAGGTGAGACCCTCCTAGGTGATGGCATGCCCTCTCATGGGGACAAAGGAAGGTCAGTTTGTACAAGGTTCCCCTATGTTGCGCTAGCGCTACTGTGGAGGAGCCTCCTGCATTCAAACCACAATGATGTGCATAAAGAATTATCTTGTACTGTAAACATAGATTATATATAATGCATGTCATTAATCCACATAGCCAAACAAGCACCCTGCACCCACCCTCTTAAAACTCATCTCCCACTGTCACTTACATTGTGGTGCGATCGTATGTGATACTGGGCAAAGACAAGTAATGCTCAAACGTGGCACATCGAGTTTGTAGATTCCGCAGCTCAACCGTGACTTAGAAATGAGTGACCTTGTACTTGAACTTTGCTATAAGCTGACGAGCTAACTCTCCGCATAGAGAGTACATCTCGTGATTGTGCATCATGTGTACATAAAGCTGATCAAAATGTATGTTAGAGTATTACCATAATGAGTGACCCTCCAAGTTTGGGGACCACGTGGATGTAGCTAGCCATGCTAGAGGGTGCTATCTATATGGAGGCATGATGTTGCACATGTTTGTAGTTAGAGATGAGCACAAAGGATACAAATAATGCTCAACACACTTTATAGTTTACACATGATATGGAAGATTCAAAATTTTATAAAATTATATTAGAGATACAACCGTTAGAATTAAATTATAAGTAAACACTAAAAACATGAACCATATCATCCTCAATGCGCTGTCCACATGTCATGCACAATTTGATGTCATATGAGATTGCCATTATATACACTCTCTTTGGAGAGATCAAAATATTAGATTCAATTCAGTTGATGTGAGATTGACTGTGCCGAGGCGGAAGGATCTTTGTCCACCCATTAAGAATTAGTTGCCTCACTTATGAAATGGTTATCACCACAATGTGTGATTACATAGTTGTAAATGATATATGGTGCAATGACGAAATCTGCCTGGGCATCTAAACTATAGTTTGGCGTCAATCCTCTCAAAATTGGAAACCGTTTCTTTAGGATGTCAAAACATCACTCAATATGGTTTCTCACCAATGAATGGCATCTATTGAACAGACCATGCCATTCAAAGATGTGGTAGCGTTCTCCCTTGTATGGGCTAAGAACCCTAGCACATTAATGTACCCAACATCGACCCTATATTATTTTTCTGTTAGTATGAGAGATGCACTTATTTAAGAAAAGTGCACAATAAGCACAAAGATTGTAGCAAGTTTATGCAAAACCTGATGGTGGCCATGGGAAGTTATACTCTGAATTATGAAGTGCATCTTGTAGAATTCTAGCATCAGCTACAATCCCTTCCCATCTGGATACTACAAATGTGAATTTCAGGTCAAATGAACATGTTGCCATAATGTTTTAGCTAATTTGTACTTTACGGCTTCTGTATGCTTGGGATAGGGTCGCTAGGACCTACGTCAACACAATACTACCGTCAATAGCTTCAACACAGTCTTGCACATGATTTTTAGAGGTTATGTTTACCTAGCAATTTAATATGTCAAATCATAATTTTGCTAAACTGAACTCACCTTGAAGTAAGGGTGCCAGTCATGGTTGTTTAAAATTAGTCTAGGAACCACAGACAAGTTTGGAGGACTAATGTACTCTGTAGTTATAGCGCATTGGGCATTATAGACCATGTGTATATGACAATTGATTGTCTCAGGGGAGCGCTAAAATCATTTAGCAACGTTCTGCTTGCAATAATGCATGGCGATGCTCCTAATGAAGATTGCAACAAACTCCTTCGGAAGTACATGAACATGATCATGCTATAGTAAGTAGCCCATCTGCACAATTTTATCACAAAGCAATTGAAATGTCAACTTCGTCATGCGCAAAGCATCATAAAACCGGTCATCATGCCCTTGGAGCAACTCATTAATCTAGTTTAAACCTTAAAGCTTGAATCTTGAAATGCTCGTTTGAACATGTTTGCAAATGAACGAGGTGCGCCGTACTCATAGAAAAAAACAAAACTCTGCATGCTCCGATCAAGGTGTCTTCTCTCACGTCTAGATGATCCACCAACATCATCACCCACAGCATCCACAACATCATCGAGAACATATCCTTTTATTTCATCAGATGAACCATCATCTCCTAGTCCAGCCATATCTATGTTTACATTAAAAGATATTATAGAAGCTCATACAATATATAAAATCATTGCATATTTATATGATCAGGTTGGTGAAAAACCAATGTATGTATTCAATAATACAATGAACGTGGAAAGATATAACACCACACATCTTATCAAATACAAAAACATTCATTGCCTATGAGTTAATGCATCCACACATGACAACTTAAAATATTATAACTATTCGAATATATAGAAATACAATAATGGTAACACATCCCAACTGACCACAACTCCAACCTACATCAGCTTATCAAAATATCCCCGCCTTCTATGCAGTGAAAGTTCTAAGAAGAATCTATGATAGGTGGGATCTTCAAACTTTAGTATGGCATTATAGTAAATCTCTTTTGATAGATCTTCCATATCCTTCAATACACTTATGTATCTTTCAATTGTGATGGGCGCATTGGGTTCAGCCTATTTGGTGACCATGTTATTTGCCCTCTCCCACGAGCTCAAAGCTGAGACTATTGGGGCTGAAGTAGGTTTTTTTCTCCTTAATAAGAGTGGTACACCACTGGTGGACATTCGTCCACTAGAGGACTATGAAGGGTGTAGCCACGCCATCAGCACATTATCTTGGGCTAAGCCCTCCATGTTGGCTTCCTCAAACTCCTCGTCATAGCTACGACATGAAGCAGGGATTGGGAGACCCTGCGCGAATGATTGCACGTGCCGTCCTGATGTAATGTGGGGACCAAATATGATAGTTCATGTCTGGTATCATGGGCATCCCTTAATTTGTAGATTTTTATAGTTGGGGTTTGCCTATAAAGTTATGATATACTTGGGTCAAGCATTAAAAAGTTGTGTGAAGTTTAGCAAAAACGAATACATTACCCTACAATACATATCATTACTGCTAGCCATATTTTCTAGACCCTAGGAGTGCCAATCACCATGTCCCTGCACTTATCCCACTCGAATCCAGTCTCAGCATTCAGTAAATGATAGTATTTCTTCAAGTTCTTTTTAGTCTATTAATTTTTTTTTAATTATTTGACGGTGTAATTATGTCCAAGATAGATAGACCACATGTTCACCATTTTTTTTGTCCACTTTGACGGGGTGAATGTCGCTCCTTGAAGATTACCTTGAATGATCTCTTCATATATAATATCAATAAATTCATTGGTATTTAGAGTAGGCCAGTACGTATCATCCAATGTATCAATTGAGTTCAAGTAAAGGGGTTGGGATAACGACATCTATGACCAACACCAATGCATCTATTATTACGTACATATTGCAAAGTTTCCTTGTTAGAGAAATTATGATTTAAACATGCTTTACTTAATTGATCTCTACAAATATATAAATGCGTTTTCACTTGAGGTTGCAGTCGCTCAACTTCTACAATGATGAAATTTACATTGCTCCATATCAATGCTTTTCAATTATTTGTTAATTATTTTTTCTTATCTCCTTAATATGCATTTAAAAAATTCAAATTTTTACTTTATTGGCTATTCATTTTTTTTCAACTATTTTTATTAATTTATTTACTTTATTGTCTATTTCGTTATAGTTTCCAATTCGTTTATTGTGTTATTGTCTTTAATATCCACTACCGTTATATTAATTTTCCATTTTCTTATTTATACTCAAATCATTTCTCATTAATTATAAAATATTTTATTATAAATTATAATGCATGCATAATTATCTAGTTTTCTTGATATTTTCAAAGAACAAATTTTCACTTTGTCAAGTTGAACTTTTTAATATGCTCTTTTATTTAACTATACAATCCATATTTTTATAATGAATAACAATGTGTAATTAATGTAGCTCATATAAAATCTATTGAAATACATCACTCTACAAGTTATTGAAAATTTTCACATTATGAATTATAAATAACATTTTTTTGTAAACTTATGTAACATGGTTAATATCATAAACTGTATAATATTATTCAAAATAAAATATTCCCTACATTATATTTAATTTATAAATGGCTTATAATTTAAATTTGATAGTCACCATGCAGTTAGTTTGTCATCTACTTTTGTTATAATTTTCAAAGCACAAAATTTTACAATTTTTAATCAATTTGTTCTTTTGTATTTAGTTGGATGATTAATTTATGTATTTGCTATCACATTATGTTTACCTAATTTAATTACCCTATTATTGAACAACACATTATATATTTTTTTATGCAGTTTTCCACATTAATCATGCATTTTTACTTTTCTAATGAACGTAATTTATTTCATATTACAAAATAAGAGTATTTCTCAAACAAATTGGTAAATATAATTTTTTTTGAGTTCTTACTTAAATTTTAAATAAACTTCAAATTGTAGGATGCATTTTTAGTCGTGTATTTCAATTATGAGTTTTAGAAAATGAACTTAGTTCTTATTATTTTTAGTTAAATTTTCTTAGTGCATCACAAATTAATGGCCAATTATAAAAATAAATTTTTTCCAATTATATAACGTAACCTTTATATCTTTTGCATGAAAGAGTCTTTCTTCCAACATACAATAATTTCTAACTTTGTATTTAACTATTACATAATTTCCTGATTATTTTTAGAAATTATTTGTTAATAATATATAAACATTTTTAACATATAGTCTACTAAATTTCTGCTGAAATTTAAAACAATTCCAGTTTGTATGTTAATTCTAATTGTCTTATTTTAATTAATTTTCTAAGTAAAATGTCATAATATTTTTTAACTTTTAATTCATTTCATTTTTATAATTTGTGTAGAAAATCAAAATTTATGTCACAATCATTTCTGATTTTGTGTACACCACAAGTATCATTTCAAACACAATCAAATTTCATATATAAATACATGATACTAAATTCAGTGGCCATAATTTTGTGTCTCCTATATGATTTTCATTTTTTAACACATTAATTTTTCCATTCTAATCTAGTGTTTCGCTACTATATTCACCAACAATATTATTATTGTATAATTAACAAGAAGCACTAGTAATTTGGGTCATAATTAAGCTTAAATCTTTAACCCAACTATCCTTAATTATGGCCTAATGAGACAAACAATAATACAACAAAATCCAAACATGCGGTGTTAACAAAGAATAAATTGTATTTACACACACCTAAATAAAATCACATTCTAATATTACACGCCATTGAAATTATTCCACAAATACATTAACTGAACACTAACATCATATACAAATCTTAAATTTGTAACTCATCTACAAAACAACAAATTTTCAAAATAACATATATAATAATAATAAAAAGACTTAAATATGAACAACAATGTATGTGTGAGTCTAGCAAACCAAGCTTACCCACCAAGCAACCATTGCTTTGGTTAGATGGATGAATATGGCAACCATAAAAACATACTTTCAAAAGTTGGTTAAAAGAGTTAAAAATCACAAATTCGAAGTCAAACATGGTTACAACTCTAGGAGGTTAGTGTACATTGTGCAATGTGTATGGAAACTAATGGGGGAAGAAAAACCTACCTTTATAATAACATCAATTGCAACCCTATTAACTAGTGCATCATAATAATTTAAGCATTGTTTGGCTATGTACAAATTTTTAGATTATATTTTATATTTTACAAGCTACACTACACACTATTACAATTATTTTTATACTACGATATAATAAACTACAGTATAAATCTGATTTGATAATACTAATTTAACAATACATGCATTGTCAATGCGTTTCTGACACACATAGTCCCCCATCCACTTAAATCTTGCATCCCATCCTCTATCTTGTACCATCAACTTGCATACATTCAAAATAGTTACTATTTCAATAATTGCAGTAAAAACCCAACGACATAATTAACTTTAAACCAACTCAATTAAAATAGGACACATCCACACAACCAAACTAATACAAACACCTAATCAATACAATAATAATAAATTGTGACAATTAAATATGTAACTAAATAAATCAGTTGCAATAAAATCCAAATAGTAGTAATGAAGCCCAAACAGTACAAAAGCTATGGCTGGCAGCCCTATCGGTAGCTAAAAAATGCCACACCTGGCAGCCCACTACCATTGGTAGCGATGAAATCCAAACAACATAACTAATAAATATATAGAAATTAACACTAGCAATAAAACCTACAAGTTTAAAAAACATAACTAATCTAAATCAAATATTTTTGACTTAGCTCACAACATAACCAACACGGTCATTTTTGGCTCAGATCTGTGGTAGGTTTTGGTGCACGTAGGGAGGGTGGTTTGCCATGGTTGCAAACTGCCTCCAATTGCCAAGCCAAGATAGAAACCCTCTCATCCCCACCATTTTTGCCTCTAAAGTGCCAAACATTTTAGCTAAAATGTAGAAATCAGAAAAATCTCACTAAAATAGTTTGGCTACAATAGGAATAGAGACGGCCCATTGCTATACATGCCAGACGCCGAAATTGAAGTGCGAGGAGCAACCATAGACAAAACCACTGAGGCCACTCAACCCCCAACAAAATCCACTGAGGCCAAGAGACGGTTAGAGGACCACTGTCGGCTTCCAAATCTACCTAAAACCATGCCACTCAACCTTTGCAAACTTGTCTATCCTACAAATGTTGAACAATATTGAAACTTGATATGGGACAATCATTAAAACGAATGTCGTTGTCGAAATATGCAGTTGAAGTGAAGGGGGAACTACCACCTAAAAAATCAATGCCTATAACCCAGCCGATACCTTTTGATATGAGTGTCAAAATGTACATTGAGCATGGGAGAAAAAGAAAATGGTGATTCCGATGGCAAAGATGGTGCAAAGGGATTGGAATGGGAGTGGCATGCCTCCCTTCGCTGCAATGGTGAGAGAGAAACAGTGAAAGAGAGGGGGTGATATGGGTTTGGGAGAGATAGAAAGGTGGGAATAGTGACAGCTAGAAGAGTAAAAAATGAGATAAACAAATCTCACTTTTTGGAATAAATGAAATATAAAATATGAAAATGGAATACAACCATGTATCTAATTACAACCTACATGTAAAAAAAAATCAAATTTTGATTAAAAATTATCAATCCATTATCAAAAGTTCAATGATCATAATTTAATCAATTAATGAATTTAAACAATAAAGTTGTCTGCTTTACTTGGTTGGATGTATCGGAAATCGAATTATTAAACTCATTTACTTAAAATAAATTGTTATATTTGAAAAAGATTAAATACAAATATGTAGGAATATTTTCTTTTACCAAAACCAGATTATCACAATCCTATTTACCATGAAATGCAATTCTCTTATATTAATTATATTTTCAAATAATCTTAATGGATAATAATCAAATAAATTGGCTTAGAAGTTCAATTAAAACCTTAAAATTCTGTCTGTGCTATGACAATGGAGGAAAGTTACCCTAAATTGGACTTAAAGAACACTTTAGAGTTGCGTGTGAGAAAAGGTAAAATGAAATGAAATGAAATTGACAGGAACTAATAATAATATAAAACTACAAAATTATAATGATCTTTTTTTTTCCCGTATTTAAAATTTTCCATTGTGTACCTTGCGATTTGGCAACAAAAGTCTGGTCATTTGTTTGGCCCAAAATATGAAAAATAGTTTGTGGCAATTTTGACGATACTTACTGCCGTAAAATTTAATTTAGCATCTTTGTTAGAATTTAGGAACAATTTTATCATGTAAGATTTGCTAATTATTTCCATGCTTTATTATATGCTAAAATTGCTAATATTTTAAAATATGTTAACAACTTTCGAAAATATGAAAGAAAACTATGGCCTATAGGAAGAATAATCAGATGTTTCATTGAGGTCAAAAACCAATGTTAATTAATTAAGAAGCTATTCATGCATGTAAATTTAGTATGACATAAGGTTTTATATGTATTTATGTGATTGAATTAAAAAGTTTTTCATAAAGGGTTATGAATATGGATACAAAATTATCTAGGTTATAAGCATTAGATCTCGAGTCATAAACTCTTTAAATAGGCTTTGAAGAGTAGATACGACTTACATCTTTTGTGTTTATATGATGGACATCATGAAATTTAATATGAAATATTGAGAATATATATGTGTGAATATGTCATTAGAGAATGAGTATTCAAATACTAATTTGAATAATGAAGTAGACACATGGAGCTTATTCTTTCTTGTCAATGTCTCACTTTATGATCGTGTTATGTGTGTGTGAGCCTTAGATTGAGACGACATGGTTGTCTTGTGCACATGACAGTCATCATATCATTAGGATATTAAGGGTCAATATCTATTTTGATATAAGATAAGATTATGAGTCTAACGTGTTATTATCTAGATGTGTATGGAGCATTTAATAAAGGATTTGTCACCTTACAAGCGAGCACGACATTTGTTCTATGCAATTGATGTTCTACAAGACAAAAATCCTTAGCTAAAATAGTGTATGATCTGAAAAGAGCCTTTGGTAGAACATTAGTCTCATAGGAAAAACATTGATCTTGTCATATGACCAAGTTAGTGATTTTTATTAAATCCATGACTCTAACTCAATTGGGATAAAGTAAGACAGAGGCCTATATCACTTGGTATTTACAATTAAAAGGATTCATGCGATCCATTCACTTCTTTGTTGGGCCAAGATATGGGTTATAGGTTAGGCACCACCCATATTATTTGATTTATGCTCGTTATTAATTAATGATAATATATATAATCACACACAAAGTTATATTGCAAGACAAGAGGTAAGTTGGTTGGAATGTGAACAAGGCTTGAAAATTTTCAAAGAGAGATTACTTTGGTTACAACTATAGTAAACTAAATGGATATTCTATTGTACTTGTTAATAATGTGATTATTAATTAAAAGCATGCTAGGCCTCTAATTTAATTAATAGGATTAATTATGTTAAAAGATAAGATACAAGTGGACCTTAATTATTAATAAGATTAACAATTAAATAATCTATGGGCTAAAATAATTAAAAGTTCATATAAAAAGCCCACAAAGCCCACGTAATGCGTGCCCTAGGTGTTATGCACGAAAATAAATATCCTATCAAGTGTAGGATGTTATGCCTTAAAAATAAATATATTTGGAAGAGTTACAAATAACAAGAAATCAAAATTATTATGAAAAAATAACCAAAAATCCATCCACCTTCCCAAGCAAAAAAAAAAAAAAAAAATTCTTTAACCACCCTCTTACATCTCTTTCTTTTTCTAAAGCCCCTTCCCCAAAAGAATTTTGAACTAGAGCCTTGCAAAACAGTTCAAAGAGATATAGGAGGTGCTTGTTTACATTTCAACTGTATATAGATGAATAAGAGGTTAGTGTTTGCGGATCACAACTTGAGGATCATGAGTTCGCTCAGTTTTGAATTAAATTCCAAATGCACAATTTGGATGCCTTCATACATATATGGTCTTGTGCGTATTATATGATGAAAATGGAATACGTTTGGATTTTGCTTCTCCACTATGTATTTTATGTTGATAAATGTTGTAAGTTTGAAAATTTCAACCTAAACCCCATTAAAACCCAAAAATGGTATCAAAGCCACTATTTTCTTCATATAACTACAAGAATGATCTTTCTTTGACTTGTGGTAATTCTTCATTTGAAAATTGTTTAAACCATTTTTAGAAAGCCCATTACACTTGCAAAATTACTTTCTAGCTATTTCAAATTAAGATAAACAAGAGGAAAATAAGTTGAGTATCAAGAAAGTATTCTAGGGCCACAATTAGTGTCAACCTGTGGCCTTGATTAGATATGGCACAATCGCAAACCCAAGTGTGGAATTTATATAAATCCCGTGGCTAAGGTCATAGTTGCAATAGGGAAACTTGTGACCACTAGGATGAACCTTGCACCCGCAGCTCTAGGCACAACAGAGAGCTAATTTTTGTTATAGCCCTCTCACGGCCCCCCTCGAGTAGTTTGCCGCCATGGGAATTGTTCCTATGATTGCTCGGATGCTTGTAGAAAGTGTGGTGCTTTTCTAAAATTTGAAATATTGGAAAAGGGTTTTTCCACAAACAAGAATTAGTGCATGAGATGTGTTGGTCCAAGAGAGGGTCATTAAATGGCTTTATTGAATTATACATGTGACCTTCGTAATATGGATGTGCGTTATGGAGATGTTATGGATATATTATAGACTTAGGACACTTGTAAATAAATGCATTTTCATTTTTAGATTAGCTTACATGAATGTATAATAATTTTTAGAGAGTATAAGGGCTTAAGCCCAAGTTTCATATTTTACATAGAATAGGAGTTACTTCTACATGGTATTCTATGTGTAAATGTAACATGGAAGAGATCAAGAATTGATGTTTGTATGAAGATCCAGAATTGGTGTCATTCGGAGTTTCGCAGTATAAGTGGACCCATAAAGGAAGCTATGAAGAAGAAGAAAAAGAGAAGATCCTGAAGAAGATGGATATTTTATGCCATAGCAACTAAAACTAGGATTATTGGAAAGCAGGAGGTTGTTAGTGAAATGCCTTCTAACTTTAATAGATAGTAGGGACATTGGTTGTATATATAAACTTTTCACATATTTAAAAATGTTAATTTTCCATTATATCAATATTCTATTGGCTATTCATGCATGTAAATCTTATATAACGTAAAGTTTTACTTGTGTCTATGTGATAGTGTTAAGAAGCCTTATTCATTAGGGATTAGGAATATATGCACAAGATAGACTTAGTACACAATTACCAAAACTTGTTTGTGAGTCACGAACTCTCAAAATGGACATTGAAGAGTCAATAAGAATTGCACACCTCATGTGCGTATGGTGAGTGTCATGCTATTTAGTATGAGATATTAAGAATATATATGTGTGGAAACATCATTATAAAATAAGTATACGAACACCAAGTGGAAGAATAAAACTGACATATGAAGTTTACTCTTTGTCGTCAGTGTCTCTCTTTACAGTCTTATTAAGTCTACGTGGGCCTTAGATTGAGACAAAATAGTTGTCTTGTGCAGATGACAGTCAGTGTATCATTTAGGATATCAAGGACCAATATCTATTTTGATATCTGATAGGATTATGAGCTTAACGGGCAATTTTTCAAGTACATATAAAGGCATGTGTGTGTTTAATAAGGGATTAGTCTCTTTATAAGTAAGTAAGGTATTTGTCCTATACAATTGATGTTCCATGAATAAAAAATCATTGGCTAAGTAAGTGCATGATCAAAAAGAAGTTTTTGATAGAGCATTAGTCTCATGAAAGTCTTATGAGGCAACATTGATCTGTTATAAGATTGGGCCAGTGAGTTTGACTAAATTCATAACTCCGTCCGTTTAGGATAAAGAAAGAGTAAAGGGTTATACAACATAATATTTACAATTCGAAGGGTTTATATGATTCATTCACTTTATTTTAGTTAGGCTACGAAATGGACCATAGGCTAATAATTATCTATTAACTTTGAGCTATACTTATTGCCAATTAAAAATAAACTTAGAGAGTTATACACAAAAGATTGAAACAAAAGACAAGTAGTAAATTGGCTGGAGTGTGAACAAGGCTTAAGAAGTCTCATGGATAAATTAATTTGGTTACAATTATATTGAACTAAAAAGATTTTTCATTATACTTGTTAATAATGGATTATTAGAAGCATGGTGGCCTTTAATTTGATCAATGAGCTTAACTAAATTAAATAACAAGACATAAGTGAGCCTTAATTATTAATGATATTAATAATTGAACAATATTTTGACTAATAATTGAAAGTACATAGAGAAAGCCCATAGAGCTCGTGTCATGTGTGCTTTAAGTACTATACATGTAAATAAAAATCCTACCAAGTGTAAGATGTTTCTTGATAATTAGTAGATTTGCAAGAGTTTCAAATCATAAGATATTAGAATTATTCCAAGCAAATAACCAAAAGAAAATAATGCCCACCCTCCCATGCAAGAAGAGAAAAGTTATCTAATCTATATCTAGCTTCTCTTTCTTGTCCTGAAGTCCCCTTGCCCAAAAGAATTTTGACTTAGAACCTTGTAAAGGAGTTTGCGGAGGTATAGGAGGCACTTTCACGTTTCAACTGTAAGTATGAACTAGATAGATATCAGAATTTCAGGGTCACAACTTGAAGACTTTAAGTTTGTTTAAATTAGAATATGATCAATATCCCTCATTATCTAATGGTGTTTGAAGGCTTATCACTAACAATATCCTACTTGCACTCAAATGTTAATAATTCTAGTGTCAGTCACTATAGTATCTAATACTTATCTTCTCAAGATAACAATTTAACCACACTTGTGTCATCAGCTTGGTAAGTCAGTCAGCCAAATTATCTACTAAAGCTATTTTCTATATGGATACATTACCTCTTTTAATGATTTCTCAAATAAAATAATCACGCCTCTCTATGTGTTTGGATTTTTAATGAGATCTTAGTTCCTTCACTTGTGCAATCATGCTGTTGTTGCCATAATAAAGTGGCAGTGACCAATCCATATCCGAAACCACTTGAAGTTTTGCTTTGGACCTCCTTATTCAAATAGCCTCCTTTATAGCATCACATGCCACAATGTACTTAACCTAAGTGGTGGAATCTGCAGTGATATTTTGTTTAGAACTCTTCTAATTCACTGTCTCTCTCTATGTATCCTGAATCCTTCTCAAGTAACTAGGGATATACTAGAAAACATTCTAATGCTCTTTGCCATGATTCGATTAAAAATTGCCTATGACACTTATGGTGAAGGTGATATCTGGCCTCGTACATAGTATTGCGTACATCATGCTTCCAATATCTAAAGTGTGTGGAATGAATTTCATACTTCTCCTCTCATTATTTGTCTATTGGTATATGTATTTTGAGAGATAGATTACTTGCTTGCAAGGTAGCAATACGCTCCAAGAGGCTTCTATACTAAACGTCTTCAGTATCCTGTCATACACAAGGCTTAAGAGAGACACACCAATCTTTTTCTCTATCTTTATAAATGCGAATAGCTAAGATGTAAGTCGCTTCTCCTAAGTCTTTCATGAATAAGATATTGAATAACCATGTTTTGACAAAGGTAAAGATCTTAACATCATTCCAAATATCATCTACATATGCTAGTAGGAATATAATAGCACTTCCATTAACTTTCTCATAGATGTAAAGCTCATCTTCATTCTTGACAAAGCCAAATGATTTGATTGCACTATCAAAAAACGTTTCTAACTCCTTGATGTTGCTTAAGGCAATACACAGACTTCTTAAACTTGCATACTTTATGAGATTTCCTTTGGGCTTCAAAACTAAGTAGTTGCACCATATAAATGCTTTCCTCAAGCAACCATTGAGGAAATCAATTTTGACATCCATCTACCAAATATCATAATCCAAATGGAAAACTATTGCAAGAAGTATTTAAAGGGATTTGAGCATTGCTATAGGCAAAGAGTTCTCTTCATAATTAATTCATTCCTTTAGACTATAGTCTTTCACCATAAGTTTGACCTTATAGGTCTCCACCTTAAGAGTACAATTGTTCTTCCTTTTATAGACCCATGTGCGCCTAATGAAAGCTATTTTCTCAAGAGGATTTACTAAGGTCCATACCTAGTATACAAGCATTGAATCCATTTCAGATTACATGGCCTCCAACCACTTGCCAGTTTTATTGTCCATCATTGGTTGATAATAGGTAGTAGGATTATCTTCGCGATCATTATCTCCTATAACAAAAAATTCTTTCTTTTCTTTAGGTCATAACTATATCTCTTTGGTGTGTAAAAGATTCTACCCAATCATTGCAATTCATGTGTCATGGAAGGTTGTTCTTGAAAAGGAATTTGTTCTCCATGCATATTGCTTTGTTCTTCACGCTCAACCTCTTTGAGCACCACTATTCTATCTACACCACCTTCTTAAATGAACTCTTCTTTGAGAAAATGTGCGTAATAACTAACTACAATCTTATTATCTTTTGGCAGATAGAACTCATATCGCATATAATCCTTAAGAAATCCAAAAAAGTGGCCCACGATGGGCTTTGCCTCTACCAAATCCTTATATACTTATGGCTTGGCTTTCTCCCACTCCACATCTCGTGGCATTAAAGGAATAGACATAAAGGGAATCAAATTTAGAATGTGTGGTAGTTTGAAAGGCATGACCACATAGTGATATGGTAAGATTTGTGAAGCTAATCATGGATTGAACCATGTCCAAAAAGGTCTGATTCCTATACTCAACCACACCATTTAATTAAGGAGTGGCTAGTGGTGTTAATTTTGACATGATGCACCATTTTTCTTGAGGAACTTAGTAAATTTAGCACTCATATATTTACCACCATGATGTGATCGTAGTGCTTTGACATGCTTGCCAATTTAGTTTTCTATTTGAGCCTTAAATTCCTTGAACTTTTTAAAGGACTCATGCTTCTACTTAATCAAGTACATATAACCATACCTAGAGAAATCTTCGGCAAAAATTATGAAGATTTAGTACTCTTCCTTAGCCATTTCATTAATTGGCCCATGAATGTCAGTGTGGATTATCTCCAACACCTTTGTGGCCTTTTCAACATGCTCATCATATGGACTTTTGGTCATCTTGCTTAGGAAGCTTGGTTCATAACTCAAATAGGGTTCCTCTCCTAATAGTGCCATAAGCCAATTTTTCTCTAATTTGCTTATCTTTGCCTCTTAGGTATGGCCTACTCTTAAATGCTAAAATTGTTTGGGATTCAGGCCATCCCTAGCATGTTTATTAGAAATGCCATTCATAGCAATGCTATTATCCATGTTTAAATAGTAAAGGTTATAAGAAATGTAGTGTCAACCAATTTATTCTAATAATAAATATACCACACATTGTTTTTAAAATAAAATTCATAACTCTCTTTTATTAATAATGGATTGGAAACAATATTCATAATCCCATTGGGAAAGAGTAAGCAATCTCTTAAAATAATAGTTTTGCCTAATGATAATCTAATAGAAGCAGTCCCTATGGCACTAGCTGCAATTCTTGCTCCTCTACCCACCTTAATTGCTACTTCCCACTTCTCAAGTGTCTTACTTCTAGCTAAATGTTGATAAGAAATACAAATATGAGAAGATGCACCGGAATTCAAAATCCAAGAAGTAGAAAATACACTAATGGAACAAAATGTTTCATAAATATAAACTTTCTTACCTTTGGCACCATTTTCAAGCTCTTGAGGTACTTAGCATAGTTTCCCTTTCAGTGACTATCCTTGTCGTAGTGGAAGCACTTTCCATTGTTAGCAAGTGCTTCAGCTTTCTTGATACTTTCACACGCCATGGAAACCATAAGCTTCTACTTATTTGTCTTACCTTTTTTGGTCATATTAAAGGAGCTAGATGTGGTAAGAATCCCCTCCTTTCTTCTCCCCTTCATGAAAGTTTGTGTAGTCACTATCTTATTAAGAAGCCTAGCTGATGTGCATTCTGTAACATTAAGATGATAATTCATAATAAATTGGGAGAAAAAAATCTGGAAGCAATTGAAGGATCAAATTCATCTGCAAAATGACATCCATGATGAAGTCTAGAAACTTAAGCTCTTTATGAGTGAGATCATCTTGAAGACATGCTCATAAGCTCTTTATGAGTGAGATCATCTTAAAGACATGCTCACTAACATCACTACCCTTTGTCATGCATATCTTAAATAACTGCTTGGACATCTCATATCCAACAGTATGACTCTGCTTACCATAAAACTCTCGTAGGTGATAGAGAATCTCCGAGCACTTTTCATTCTCTCCTAGGTCCTTTAGAAATCATTAGTCGTAGCTCTTAACCCACATATTGTCTTCCACCTATTTCTTATAAGCAGACTTTTCCTCCTCACTAGTAGTCTCTGTAGGGGTTGGTGGGATACAAACCTTTAGTGCATAGCCAATACACTCTTGATTAAGAGCAATTGACATAGTTAGGCGTAGTCAGTGTGTTTTTCTCAAGCAATTTATTAAGAAGCATAGACATTATTTGAGATAAATAAATACTACAAAAAATAAACAAGATTCATTAGTTTAGTTGTATAATGTATTACTGCATGATTATGGTCTATAAATCAAATAGTCTCTTACTAGATATTTTGAATCTTACACTCTCTCTGATAGAAAATAGGATCTCCATGGGAAAATTTCCTAGTGGGTGATTAGGGTTTTCATTGGGCATAACGTACTACATACATTCAGTTCTTGACATGATAGGCTGAACAAGTGGCAACTCTTGCTAATGCATCTCATGCATAGTCCAACCTTTTCCTTTTGCTACTTGCCTAATGAGATCTCACACATACAGTTCCTAGTAACACAATCCATTTAAGTCATACCCACTAACTGAAAACTCAATGAATTTGTAACTCCACTTATGATCCTTTCAATTCTTATGATGAAGTGTCCTTCGAATGTCACATCAAATGCAACCAAAGTCCTCCTAAATGTGTTGTCATGATATTACCCCAAAAATGTGATGATATCACATATTAAGACTTCACTTAGAACTTTAAGTTGGGTGAAGGGACACAACGAAACAATTTCACCTTACAACTTAATATTAAGTGTAAGTTTTAGGTCTATGATACATGTTGTTAACACACCAAAATTAAAAATGTGTAAAAGAAGTACTCGATGAGTACAAGTGTCATGTATCCATGAGGAGGATTAGTATGTGTCTATTGATTTAATTAAGTATCTATTAGTTAAGTTGTCCTAAGGTAATAAGAAAGAAAACTAATAAATGAGGAAAGCACTTTTGAACTAATAAAGAAAGTAAAAGATAGCAAATTAGCAATGGTGAAGAGTCCAACCCCTTTCATTATATTGGTTTGCAATGTACACCAATTTATATCAATTATCAATTTAATTACCTTCTTATGGATATTTAATCCTAATATTGTCAAAATATTCTTTTGGACTCTCCTAATACTTCAATTCAAAATCAAGTGTGTTCCCATAACTCGATTAAGTTGAGGATTAAATTGTATGATTAACAATATAACTTTTACACTAGTTCTATGATTTCACTCTCATTATTCTCACAAAACTAATGCTCACAATTGGATGCCTAGTATGTAGGTTTTACACCCTTTATTCCTATACAACCATAAATTAATGAAAAGATTGATCTAGTTCTTTAATCCCATTTCAAATCACCAATTGCAAATAACAAGTGCAAGGACAATCAAGCATAAATTCATGCATCCAATATTCTCTACAGACAAACACAGGGAACTAAAAAGAAATTGACCAAATCATATTGTATTCAACAAAAATCAATGCTAAATTTTGCATCATCCAACATACTTTAAAATGACGTAAAAAGTTCCAAAAACCTTAGTCTAGATAAGTGGTTCGCATGGAAGTGATAATCCTCTCCAACTTGGTGTGGATTCCTCCTCTTTTACCTCTTCTATGCTTGTTTCCTTGATTCCTAGGTGTTTCTTAATGCCAAAAAAACAAAACAAAGCACTAAGGTATAGCCTAGTGGGGTTGGTGGAAATCACCGGATCTTCTTCTTCCAAGAATGGCTCACACATGCAACAAATTCTCCTCATGCCACCTAAATCCTACGCCAAATAATATCCTTCCTATGCAACCACATGATCAAGCATAAACAAAATAAACCTAACACTACTAAAATGATGGAAAGTAATTAAAAAGCTTAGGTTTCCTCTTAAGAGCATTGCATTTTATCTTTGTAGCACAATAGGTGTAACTTTTTTCGATTTAGCACAAGTAAATAAATGCGGGCTATTCTATGCAGCTCTAACGTCAACATTAGTTGGATCCCATCCACAAGTCCAATGTTGATAATCCAATAATCCAACTCATTTGCAATAAATGACATTTTCTTAGGCTCACAACTCTTTTTTATGGCATCTATGCCTAAATCAAAATAGCAATCCCCATTTATTTTCAAATCAATATCTCTATAAAAAACTAATCCATTCTATTCACTTACTAATTTCATAAAAATTAAGAAATCAAATTGACAAGGGAAATAATAACTCCATCTATCACAAACAACTACATTCTATAAGTCATGCATAGCTTCTCCAAGCCCACGAAGTTCTTCTACTACCTTAGGTTGTGGTCTCTAGAAATTGTGTTGCAATGACCTACATGCTCTCACAAGACACTAAAGGTCAACATTGCCCAAATGCCTATTCCAATTGAGTACTTCATCAAAAAAATATAGAAAACATTAGCTTCTAAGCTAATGCTTCTGCAAAGGAAACAATAGACATTAATTTAGTCAAACCAATACTCAATTGGAGTAATTTCTTACTTTTTCCATAATTCATTAAGGGTGGAGAAGTGAGAGTGGGGAACATATGAGATGCACAAGGGTATGAATCTTTCTTTTCTTTTGTTTCATCCTTCCCTTCCAATTGCTACCTCTCGTCAATGAGGATCGATTCCTTCTCTACCTCAAGCTCTAATTGATGATATGGTTCTCCAAAGACATCAAACCACTTCAAGGTGTCTTCTTCAACAATTGTGATGCAAAATTGTTCATGCAACAAGAATCTAAGACTTGGTCATCCTTGAAATTTGGTGAGTTATACTGTTCTTCATGGCATTCCAAAGTATGAGTAGAACCATGAATTTCATTCAACATAGGCTCAATTACTATCTCCACACTATCATCATCCTCTTCCTCTTCCCATACATAATCCATCATCTGCTTATTTCTTGATGCTCTTCCTAATGTAGTTTAATTTTGCTCGATAATAAATTGTGAATGTCAATAGATGTTACTCTAGTTAGCTACTCTACATGCTCCCCCAAATGCACTAAGGTAGATTGCCAATCTTTGATGAGAATGTTCATCCTTTCCATATAATCTTGGGTGGACTTTACATAATTTACAACAATGTTTTCTAATGATTGTTACTTTTCTAGTGAGATTTCCACATGCTTATGGCATGCTATGTTGGAGGTTCTATCATAGAACTCATTGTTTCAAGACTATTCTCCTAAGAGGAATTTACCTGATGCTCTAGTCCTTAATCATGTGTGTTTCTACATGGATTGTAGTGGCTTGAAAATTGGAAATCATAATCCATAAGTTGGGGTAGCCAACAATTTCCACCTTGATATCATGAAGAATCACAAAGTCTTTCACAATATTTGCACACCTACACAAAATATAAGTCAGCATAATATCTCAATTGATCAATTTGCTTTCATGTGTGATCTAAGGTAAAATTTGAAGATTAATATCGAGCTTCCATGCGATTCCAATCATCATTAATCAGTGAACTATCATAGGACCAAAAATAAGGAAAAGCCATGGAAAATGCAACTTCTGCAACTATGCACAAAAATGGGGGTAAAAAGGATCAATACATAGGTAAGATGAATGATAGAAATTAATGAATCATACTAGTGTGCAGCACATGCCCAATAAAATCCGAATGAATAATAGAGAAATGAAAATAGAAAGAAAAAATAAAGAAGCAAACAAATATATATATATATATATATATATATAGAAAATAAATAATGTCCTAATCTAGCAAACACTGAAGAGTGTTTGATAGTACTTGTCAAACTACCACCAAAATTTGATGCATGTCATTAATATACCAAAATTATAAATATGTAAGAGAAATACTCGATAAGCACGAATGTTATACCCACAAGAAAGGTGTATATATGTCGATCAATTTATTAAGTATCTATTAGTTAAGCTGTCCTAAAGTGATGAGAAGGAAAATAATAAAAGAGCAACCACTTTAGAATTAGAGAAGCAAGCAGAATGGCAAAGTATGAATGATAAAGAACCTAGCATCTGGTGTTGTGTTGGTTTCCAATGTATGTTAAATTATATCAATTATTAATTTAATTGTCTTATTATGGATTATTAATCCTAAAATTGGCAGATATCTTTCTAGTCTTTCCGAACACTTCAATTCAAAATCAAGTATATTCCCACAACTTAATTAAATTGAGGATTAAGTTCTATGACAAACAATTTAAACTCTACATTAATTGTATGATTTTACTCCCATTGTTCTTGCAAAACTAATGTTGACAATTAGATGTTTAGCATGTAAGTTTTATTTCTATTATTTCATGCACAACCACAAATTAATTAGAAGGTTAATCATGTCCTTTAATGCCAATACAAATCACCAAGCATATATACGTCCATTCATTATTCCCTAAACACAAACACAAGGAACTATAATGAAATTTAGCAAATCATATTGTATTTGACAAAAACTAATGCTAAATTATTCATCTTCTAATATACCTAAAAATCACAAAAAAAGTTTTGGAAAAACTTAGTCTAGATAGGTGGTTTGTGTGGAAGTGATAATCATCTCCAACTTACTGTGGATTCCTCCTCTTTTGCCTCTTCTATGCTTGCTCCCTTAATTCCCAGTTGTTACTTAATGTTAAAAACTTTCCAAAAACTCTCTAAAACTCATGTACAAACTTGTGTTTAAATGTATGAGAGGCTAGGGTTTAGAACCACATCTCAACTACATCTTACAGTGCTACTCATGGCCATGGGCCTTCTACTCATGCTTGGAAACTCAGTTGTAGGTTTTACATGTCTTGCTTTGTAGTTGTCATGAGAGTGAGTCCCTAGTCTACAGCCTCAAGCATGGCCATGACTGCTCTGGCAAGGTGCATTCTTTTGCATGTAACATTTTTGTTTGATCTTTAGTTAATCAATTTTTGTATTGTTGAAAAGTCAATTCATTATTATTTTAGTCTATAAAGTACCTGATCAATTAACTACTCCATCGAAACATGGAATCCTTCTTAAGTCATTGTTGAATCTCTCCTAAACGATTGGTCTTTCGAAATTTATTTCTTTATTTTAAGTCAAAATTACGTTGAAATTCCCAAACATGAAACATAATCTTTAAAATACCAACATTAACCATAACTATGCATGTGATAAATAAATTGAGCTCAATTCTTATCAATTACTCTATCTATGCAAATAATGCTTTTGAGTGCCTAAAAATTTAAGTATTCTAGTATTAAATCAAACGAATTACATAGAATAAATGACTCCTTTTGTAGAGTCATTAGTCTATATATTTTATGCCTCACTCTGCACATTAATTAATTTTATGCATACAATATGCAAGTAAATAATATGGGGGATTTTAAATCTAATTTGAGCCAACAACTAAATCATGCATATATATGTGAATTCCTACATAACAATATGTTTAGTAGTGTAATATTTAAGAGAATGTGTGGAGATTGAAATTTGGCTAACGAACATAGCCAAACCAGAGGCGGAGATTGTTGACCTACGTTAGAAAGTGGAAGCTTTCTCATGGGGGCAAGTCTTGGCTATATTTTACCCTATTTATATTCGTTGCTATATTATTATTGCCCAAAATTTTATGTTGGGTTTGATATGTTAATTGATAAAAGTGTATATGTTAAATTAGAAAAACAAGTAACATATGTAGGAAATTAGTTTATTTCAAAAGGTTTTCTTGATTGTTTTCTTATTTTATTTCAACTGTTGTAACTTCATTATTTTCCAAACAAAGCGTTACATTTTATAAAAAGTTCTCACCCTTGCAAGGCTTTACTAAAGGTTTTCTTGTCCTATGGATCCAGGCCTTTCAAAGCACTAAGAGGTATGTTCCAAACATTTCATAACATTACTTTATCTTTAATTACCAAAATTATGTGATTTTAATATCAGATTAATGGTTAATGCCCATGTTTACAAGTTCATTCACCTCTTTTTAATACAAACAGCTTGATTTCAACGTTCTAGTCCTCACATGTATACAAATACATGATCTTGATGCTAAAACAGGACAGGAGAAAAAGGACACCCGGCCACTCACCTTGCTGCTTCTTCAATTTTGATTCAATCGTTGCAAAGGAATAAAATAATATTTCTATTCTCTCGTAGTTACCAATCATACCACTGTTGCTACATCAAATTTTTGTCTTATTACCTTGGTTTTTGTGAAGATTCCTTGCTATTCTTGTCACTTCTCGTCGTTGCGGGAAATGTTAAGTACACAGAATATACATATACACATCACTCCCACCATTTAAGAGTGATTTGAATGCTAGAATGTGCGTACATATACGTTTGTTGATTTTGTCTTCCTAATTCAATTGGAAGAAAGCTTGCTTAATCATAGGCATATTTCAAATTACTAGAATAATTCTTCAAGGATAATGTCTAAGTAGACACAATTCAAGTCACATTTATACTATGACAAACTCTACTATTCTCTCTTGTTACAGGTTTTAGCTTGCTGTCCAGGTTCCAATTTTTCGTTGTTGTGTTGCTGAGTTCAGTGGCGTTGTTGCTTTTTAATTCTACAAATGTGGAGTAATTTCCAACAAACTCAAAGAATTATTATGGACATACATGAAGTGACTTTTGCTTTGACTGAGCCAAACCCTTTATCAGCCAACATAACATTTTTCAAAAATTGGTAACATGTTAATAAGGTATGTCGTAATACTACACTTCAAACATCATCAAATGATTATTTCAATGCTTTCTACTGCTATACTGAGGCCAAAACAATTTAGGAAGCAAAGGATGCCGAAGCCAATGTACTACAAAGCTCCTAAACTAATAATAAAAGGAACACAGACAAGTCCCTAAGTTACAAAGCTTTCATTATATTTATGGAAAGCCAGATCACTAAACACATCAGTGCAAATATAAAAGGAGACTAACAAATCAAGTGGTAATGCTCTCAACGATAATTTGGCCATGGGAGATGAAATTATCACTATTATTATCTCTCAAGTGAACATTGCAGCAATTGTTAAAAAAATGGATAGTAGACTCTGGGCTACTCGACACGTATGTACAAACTAAAAAGTATTTTCCTCTTACACTCCTATAGGAGATAATGTGGGCAAAGTTCTACTAAAATTAACTTCTAGAAAAATTTAAGCCCTTGATGATGTGTTGCATGTTCTGATGTTCCTAATATAAGAGCAAACTTCATTTTAGTGGCTCTCTTCAGCAAAGTTGGGTTAAAAGTGTCATTCGAATCTGATAAGATTATAATGACAAAGAATAATATATTTGTGAGAAAGGGCTATTGTAATTAGGGACTTTTTGATTCTTTCTAGTTTTTTTAATGAAAATTGCCCTTCTTTTGTGTATATTATTAACTCTATTTCTTTATAGTATGCTAGACTAGGTGACATTGGCATCAAAGCCAAATCAAATTATTTGAGGATTTCTAGAGGACCAATGAGGTGAGCCAGAGCCACAAGACTCAAGGAAGTCATGTTAATGCTCATGAAGGAGTTCAAGGATGCTTTTGGATGTTGGAAAGGCCTTAGGAAGGAAGAGAAATGTCCATGGGTTCATTTGGTGAGAATAAGTTTGAATCAATCTTGGAGGCAATCTCAAGATTGATCTAAGCCCTACCCCAATCAATCCCGCACAACCTTAATGGATCTTGCCCACCAGTGATTGACAACAGTCAAAATTAGGCAAGCTCTAATCGCACACGATGCAATCGATCACTCGTAGCTCGATTAACAAGTTTGCTGTTGTGAGGTGTTCTGTTTTTTTGATCCGAATGCCCCGATCAACACTTGAATTGATCTCAAATGCAGCAATTGATTTGTTAGAGATCTAAATTGATCAAACTAGTGGGTGGAGCCAAATTTATCTAGGAAACTAGTTTTTCATCCTTATTTGATTTTGGGGATTATTGTATATGATTTTGAGGGTTTTGAGTCTTCTTAAACACTATATAAAGGAGCCTTAGTTATTTTGTTAACAAATTTTAACTCTTTGGCTTTGCTATAATACTATTTTTCTTCCCTAAGATTTTAAGTGACTTAAATTCTTGTGAAATCCAAATCGAATGATTCTAAGCCGTTCTTTGTGACATATCAACTAAGTGTGTTAGTTATAGTTGTCTTTCATCTGAATTCTATGTTAATTGTTATATTTCATGTAGTTTGTACATAGTTTGCACAAGCTAGTTGTTGTTGGGTTGACATACACCAAATCTATCATGATTGTTTCCACACACGCATCAATTGGCATCAAGGATAGCTATTTTGGATTCTAATCTTGGAACTGGTCTAGTTACCAATTCTATCCTCATTCATTTCCTATTTTTTCTATCTTAATTTCTTCCACCTTTTTCATCGTAAAAAAAAATTATGTTGAATTTTGCCAACACATATTTCCTTATTTAGTGATTGATTTAGTGAAGTAAAAAAAAAGGGAAGGGAAGTTGTAGAAAAAAAATTCATCAAAAAGAAAGAGTAAGAAAAGTTACAATCTTTTTTTGAAAAAGTGCTTGAATGTGTACCTTAATTGACAAAAAACATTGAAAAAATAAAGAAATTGAATTGGGAACAGTTTGGGAGAATTAGAATCATGTAGGTCATGAAAATTCGGCACAGGATCGATCACACTACTACCTTGGATCAATCATGTGTCATTTTGTGTGTTGCCTAGGTTGATCGCAAATTTCCAGATGGATGGCACCTTGCCCGGGTTAATCGCATCCCATGTTCTATACCAAATTGATTCGCCTTACTCCCTTGGTCAATCGCTAGCTCCTTTTAACCTAGAATCAATCTGACTGGGGCCAGATCGACCCATCCCTTTCATACATGTACACACTTGGTAAAAGCATTGTTGAAGTGAATATTTGTGTGATCATGAGTGAGAGGTAAAATCAAAGTGAACTATATCTTGTGAGGTAAGAGGACACCCACCCACACTTCACTTTCCTATTCTCTCTATATTATACAATTTTACAAGATGTCTAGAGAATCTACTATTGGAGATAGCACCTTCAACATAAAGAAGTCAGTGCATAAGACAAGTCGGTCTATGTCAGTCTATGCAATAGCTTCGTTGAGGAAGGTACGTTAGTGATGATGATTTTGGTTATCCTAATAAAGTTAAAGATTTTTTATAGCCAATAGGTGTAGACATAATGAAAATGATGAGATTCTAAAGAGGGTAAAACTTGCTATATCTACATTTCAAGGTGAATCAAACCCTGATGTTTACTTAGAGTGGAAGAGGTATGTGGAGTTGGTCTTTGACTACATCCGCTACACTAAGGTGCAAAAGGTAAAGTCAGCTATAGTTGAATTCATCGATTACACAATTATCTAGAAGGGCCAAGTTTGTATTAGCTGTAGGAGGAATGATGTGTGTCCTATTAAGACTTGGCAAGATTTAAGGTGTTGATGAGGAAGAGATTTGTGCCTAGTCATTATCATAACATTTACATTGTAGATTGCAGACATTGACATAAGGAAATCAAAATGTAAAAGTATTTTAAGGACATGGATATGGTCTTGATGAGAGCAGACATAGTGGAAGATAGAGAGAAACCATGTCTAGGTTTATAGGTGGACTGAATAAAGATATTGCAAATGTACTTGAGTTGCATCATATGTAGATACGAAGGACTTAGTGGAGAGAGCTATCAAGGTCAAAAGTAGCTCAAAGGGGTAGACAAAAACACCGCAGGATATCACCATACAACCATTTGCTAGATATGGAGAGAATTAATTGGCCCCATCTAATGGAGCTATCAAGCCAAAGGTCACACTGATAGCTGACATACCCAAGGTACCAAATCAAAACCTTAGCACTTCTAACATGAATAACAAAAATATTATGTGTTTTAAATACCAAAGAAGAGGGCATATTGCTACTCAATGCATGACTTCTAACAAATAGGGGAGAGATAGTCATTGATGAAGAGAACAATACCACGAATGAGATGCTACCTTTGGAAGAGGTGTCATCTAAAGAAGATGATGAGGGAGTTTACAAGGAGATAGGTAATGTAAGTTTAGTGGTGATGTGTACTTAGAATACATAGGTTAAGGAGGAAGGATTTGAGGTATGGCAAGAAAACATCTTTCATACAGGATGCTAAATAAAAGGTAAAACTAGTAGTCATAATATAGATGGTGGGAGTTGTATGCATGTAGCTCTTATCGTGTTGGTGGAGAGATTTGCAATACCAGTTAGGGATAATGCATGTCTATATAAACTATAATTGTTGAATAATAGTGGTGAAGTGATGGTAACCAAGCAAATCTTGATTGTATTTAAGATTGTTAAGTACAAGGATGAAATATTATGTGATGCAGTGCCTATACAAGCCAGTTATATTCTACTAGAAAGGTCTTGGCAGTTTGATAAGAATGTTACATTCCATGGCAAGTCGAACAAGTGCATTTTCTATTGCCACAATCAAAAGATTACCTAGGTACCACTTTCACCGGAGGAAGTGCAAGAAGTTCAATAATATTTGCATCAACAATATGAGTTAGAATTAGAGAGAAAGAAGAAGAAAAAAGAGAGTGAGAAAGAGAATGAGAGTGGACAAATAGGAAAACAAAGGAGAGAAAAGAAAAAGAGAGAAAAGAGAGGGAAAGAATACATGCTAGTAAGAGTGGGAGATGTGAGGGTAGCTTGAGGAAGTTAGAGAAGTGTTGTACTTCTTATGGTCAAAGAATCTTACTTTTTATTTGAAGAAGTCATAACTTCCCTCCCCAAGATTGTTATGTTTATTTTCAGGATTTCCAGGACATATGACCAAAGGAATTACCTAAGAGGTTGCCACCAATTAGAGGGATCAAGCATCAAATTGATTTTTTGCCTACAGCAGCCATCCTAAATTGACCTGTATGCTAAACAAAACTAAAGGAAACGAAGGAGATTTAAAGACAAGTAGAGTTAACTAGCAAGGAATGAGTTTGAGAGAACATGAGCCTATGAGACACCAACGCTACTTGTCTCTAAGCAAGATGGATCATGGTGGATGTGCATAGATTGTAGAATAGTGAATGCTATAATGGAATAATATCTCCATCTTATTCCTAGGTTAGATGATATGCTAGATGAATTACAAGGTGATACTGTGTTTTCTAAATTGATCTTAAAAGTAGCTATTATCAATTGTGCATGAAAGAAGAGTTTGGATTCATAGGGTTTAGTACGCAAAATTTTCAAAATTTAATCATGAAATTAATTATATAATGCAACTAAATAAAGATTCCTAACCTAGTCTACTTTGCTTCACATAAAACATATAAATTAAAGTTTAACTCGCTTGTATGGATGATTAGTTGGAATGAACTTTATGGGATTTTATATGGATCTTAAAGTTAATTTAAGCCTATATATCTTTAATTATTAATTTAATTAATAATTGAAGGCCATTTGAATTGTTTTCTTCCATTTAATTAATTCCATTAATTATATTAAAAACCTATTATGTTTCTAACTAATAATGTCTATTGTTAACAAACATAATAGGTACAAAATAATTCTTTTGTACCTTGTCAGTTTAATTTAAATAATTTTCATTAATTAAATTAATGACTCATCATGTTTTGAATTAATGATTTCATTACTAACAACATAATGAGAAATAAATTATTCCATTTAGTCCAATCCAATTGTGATCAAATTAAATCCACTACAGAATTTCTCAAGCCTAGTCTACAAAACTTCTCAAGCCTTGTTCTCATTACTTTGCAAATAAATTTAAGCCATCACCTTGTTCTTACGTGTATGACTCTTTAGATCCATTCTTGTGCGGCAAAGAGTATAGTTCAAAGGATATAAATAACACCTAACCCATGGCCCATCCAAGGTGAAGTAAATGAATCATAATGAACATTCTCGTTCGTAAATACTATACAATATAGACCTTTTATCTTTCTTGATCTAATTGAGTGAGAGTTATAATTTAGTCAAACTCATAAATTAGGTCATATAAGCAATTAACATTTCCTTATGAGAAAAATATTTCTATCGGAAACTCCTTTCTAATCATACACTATCTTGGCCTAGGATTTCTATCTCATAAAATATCAACTACATTGGAAAAACACCATACTCACTTACAAGGAGACAAATTCCTTATAAAGTGCACACATGCCATAATGGCACTGGAGTAATGGCATGTTGGGCCTATAACACTATCTCATAATGGAATAAATATTGGCCCTTAATGCCTTAATGACACGTTGACTGTCATGTACACAAGACAACCACGATGTCTCAAATCTAAGGTCTATGTGTATTTATCATGATCATGAAGCTAGACAAGGACAGTAAAGCATGAACTCTATGTGTTTGCATGTTCTGCGAGTCATTTTCTAAATGTTCATTCTCAAATGACATATCCACACATATGTATTCTTAATTTCTCATACTGAACAACATGACGCCATCGTACAAATACAAGGTGTATAAGTCGTACCAATTCTCTATGCCCTTTAAAATATTTATGACTCATAAACTGATTTTAGTAATTGTGTAGTAAGATAGTCTTATGTTCATATTCATAAATCCTTATGAATAAAGCCTCTTAATTAACACAATCACATGGACACGTGCAACACGCCATTTAAAATTTACATGCATGAAAATGTTGTTAGAATATTGATAAAATAATCATCAATATTTTACTAATTAAAAATAATAACATTTATAATCAAAATCTCTCAAATATCTCTCATTAATAGTTTGATGTTAGACGACATATCACTAATAATCTCCTACTTACACCTTAATGCCAATGACCTTAATGTCAATTGCTATGGTATCTAATATCCATCTTTCCAAGATGACGACCTAGTTATTTTAGCATCATCAGCATAGTGAGTAGGTCAACAACATTATCTGTTGAATCTATCTACTACATAGCTATATTACCCCTTCTAATGATTTTTTGAATGATGTGATATCGTCTCTCAATATGTTTAGATTTTTTATAAGACCTAGGCTCCTTTGCTTGTGTGATTGCCCTATTATTGTCATAATGAAGTGGAAACAATTGATCGATCTACAGAACTACTTGAAGTTCTATGATGAACTTCTTAATCCAAGCAATCTTCCTTTTAATATCACATGTCGTGATATACTCAACCTCAGTGATGAAATCATCAATGGTGCTCTATTTAGAACTCTTCAAACTCAAGGTGTATCAGCAATGTATCTATATACAAGTACAATATCTTTAGTCATTTTCAAGTACTTAAGGATACACTTGACAAAATCTTAATGCTATTTGCTAGGATTCTCTTGGAACAACATAGGTGATGTCTAGTCTTATACATAGAATTACATACATTAGGCTTCCAATTACCAAAGCATATGGAATGACGGCAATTAATCTTCTCTCATTAGACTTCTACGGACCCATGGACTTCGAGAGATAGATGTTATGCCTAACTAGTAGCAATCCTCTCTTAGAGGCTTCCAACCTAAACCTCTTTAGGATTTTGTCTATGTACAAGGCATAGGAGAGACCAATCAATCTCTTTGTTCAAGCTCTATATATGCAAATCTTCAAGATATAGGTCACTTTTCCCAAGTCTTTTATGGAGAATGTGCTAGATAACCATGTTAAGGTTATCATCCTAATATCATGCCCAGTTTGAAGTATGTCACCTACATATAACATTAGGAATGTGATAGCATTCCCACTAACCTTTTGTAAGTCCCAAGTTCAACCTCATTTTTTATGAACTCAAATGTTTTGACTGTACCATCAAAATAAAGATTTCAACTCCTCAATACCTACTTAAGGACATAAATGGACCTCTTAAGTTTGCATACTTTATAAGACTTACATTGGAGCACAAAACCATATGGCTACACTGTATAGATATCATCCTTAAGAAACTAGTTAAGGAAAGCAGTCTCGACATCCACTTACCAAATCTTATAGTCTAAGTGGGCAGCTATTATAGGATGTTTCTAAATGGATTTGATCATAACTATAGGTGAAAAGGTCTCCTCATAGTACCTTCCTTTGACTATAGCCTTTTTCCATAAGCTTAGCTTTATAGGTCTTCAAATCACCAATAAAACCAATCTTCTTTTTTTAGACTTCCTTCCGTCCAATGGGAACTATTCCCTCGAGTGGATCCACCATTGTCCAAACTTAGTTTAAATACATCGAATTAATCTTTAAATACAAAGCCTTCAACCACTTGGTGGAATCTTTATTGCCATTGCTTAATTGAATGTAGAAGGATCATCTCAATGATCATTATCTCCCACAACAAACAACTCTTATTTGTTCTCAAGGACATAACCATATTTCTCTAGTGCCTTAGAGACTCTACCTGATCGTCACAACAACTGCACCATTGAAGGTGTTTATTGAATAGGTAACTGTCGAGTGGGCTCTTTGCTTTGACCTTCATGCTGAAATGCCTTAAGCACAATGGTCTTACCAACTTCCCCTTCTTAAACGAACCCTTACTCCACAAAGCATACTTGATACCTAACAACAATCCTTTGGTCATCAAAGAGGTAGAACTCATATCCTATAGAGTTTTTAGAATACCCTATAAAGCAACCCAAAATGACCTTTACCTCTAACTTACCCATCTTATTCTTCTTAAGGTAAGCTCGACATCCCCCAAAGCCTAACATACGATAGGCTTAGCTTCTCCCCACTCCACATTTTATGTGCGGTTAGGAGAATGGACTTAGAGATAATCCTACTCAAGATATTGGTGGTCGTTAAGAGGACATGTCCTTATAAAGAAATAGGTAAGTTGATGAAACTCATCATCATTGAACCATGTCCAATAAAATTTGATTCCTACACTCAACACACCATCTAATTGATGAGTCATTGGAGGCTTGAGTTGTGACATAATGCCATTTTCCTTGAAGAATTCCAAAACTTAGCACTCAAGTATTCTCCACTGTAATCCAATCGCAATGTTTCTACAAGCTTTTCATTTTGTTTCTGTACTTAGCTTTAAATTTCTTAAACTTTTGAAAGGATTCATGTTTGTACTTTATCAAGTACACATACCCATATATAAAGAAATCATCAGTAAAGGCAATGAAGTAGTGAAATTCTCTCCTTTCCATTTCATTAAATGGCTTGAAAACATCAGTGTGCTCTAACTCTATCATTGATGAGGCTCCTCAACATGCCCATCAAAAGGATTCTTGGCCATTTTGCCTAATATGCAGGGTTCATAAGTCGAATAGGGCTCCTATCCCAATGAGCCTATAATCTTATCTTCTCTAAGTTGCTAAGTCTAGCCTCTGTAACATGACCCTGTCTGAAATGCCATAGTTGCTTCGAATTCAAACTATCCCTAGAACATTTGTTTGTTATAGCATTCATCTCAAGCTAATCCTCCAAATTCAATAATAGGCCAATGAGACGATGCCAACCAATTTATTATGATAATAAATTTGAAACTTGTTGTCTCTAAAACAAAATTCATAACCTTCTTTCACTTATGTAGCATGGAGAGAATCTTCTTCAACCCACTTGGTAACAAGAGACAATCTCTTAGGCCTAAAACATGATTAGATAATACTTTAATTGAAGTAGTGCCAATCATAGTAAATACAACATTTACCCCACTACCAACTCTAATTGCTACTTCTTGCTTCTAAAGCAATCTACTCTTAGCCAAATTCCAACTTGAGGTATAGACGTGAGATGTAGAAAACACAACAATGGAACAATATGTTTCATAAACATTAAGTTACATGGCTCCTTTGCCATTTTCCAAACAATCAAGGTAGTCGGTGCAATTCTTCCTTCAAAGCTCCTTTTTGTCTCATTAGAAACCCTTTCCTCTACCAACATGTGCATCAGATGCCACACCCCTCCCCCCAGCCCTAAGAGTGCTAGGTTTCCTTCTTTCGATCATACCTTGCTTAGTCTCACTAATCAAGGGACTCGATGCCTGAAAGACAACCTTTCTAATGCTTGGGATATCAACTTCTAAGATTCCACCTATTCCTTGAGGAACGAGAACTCTTCTCAAACCATGTACCTAATCAACTATCTTAATGCCAATCAACATTATGGTCTCAACAATTTTTATAAGAATGAATAACATCATTCAACAATAATGTAACTACAGGAAATAGGTAAGATTATTAGTTTGGTTGTTAATGTTGTTACTGAATGATTATAGACTTTAAATCATACGGCCTCCCACTAGATTTTTTAAATCCCTCACTCCCTTGGGAATGAAATGGAAATCTCATTAGAAAATTTTCCGAGCAGGTGATTGGGGTCTTCATTAGATATAGTGTACCTCACACATACAGTTCTTAGCATGATAGACTTAATGAATGGTAACTCTTGCCAACACATCTTATGCGTAGTCTAATCTTAAACTTCGACCCATGGCCTAACAAAACCTTTCACATATAGTTCTTGGAATCATAGGTCTATTTAAATCACACCTACTGACTGACAACTCGCTAGATTTGTAACCCCATTGGTGGCTATCAAGCTCCTAAGGTGAATTATCCTTTGAATATTGTATCTAATACACTTAAAGCCCTAAATGCTTCGTCGTAATGTGATCCCATGAATGTGATGATATGACATGCTAAGACTATAACTTAAATTTAGGCTCAGTGGAGGATCACGAGAAAACAATTTAGCCGTTGTAACTTAATATAGTTGAGAAAGTTTTCGGTCCATTTATTATATTTCACTTAGCACATTAGCCATTTTTGCATAAACATATTTCATGTATGTAGTAAAATATAAGAGAGAAAAAAATAGATGAATATGAACTTTCTAGATCTCTAATCGGAGCCGACAATTGGATGATGCACATGTATGTGAATCCCTATACTATTACAAGGCCCTTTTTAAATTTTCTTTATTAGTCTTGGACCTTTTCTTCATGGGCTCATCACGCTTGGTCTATTGAACAGACTCAAACTCTTGACCCTGAATGATCACCAACTCTTTAGCCTCCAAGCGATCACCAACTCTTGGTTTTAGAATCACAATTATATCATTGCATACCATAGATAAATAATTTCTATTCTACTTTAGAAACACTTAGGCTTATTATAACCTATGAAAAAACTAAAACCTAAATAGAGAAAAATTCATCAACATGTGTCCTAAATTCATAATTCATCTTTACATCCACACAACATCCATATATCACATCTATTAAGCAATAAAATACTTTGGACAACTACTTTGTGACTTATGTGTCTCATGACTTAGTTCTCATTGGTGGAAGACTCTTTTCCAATGTTTTAAGATTGAGAAAAGGCAATTTTTTTTACCTCTACAAGCATCTTTCGAAAATAAATGGATGGATAAATTGAAGTAGTAAATAAGACGTTGATTGCTAGATTGTGTGCTTTGATTAAGAAGAATATAAAGAAATAGGAGAAGTGCTTACCACATATTGAGTTTGCTTATAATTTGAGTGTACACTCTACCATAAATATGTTTCCATTAGATGTACTTTATGGTTTGAATCCACTAACCCCATCAAATTTACTGTCATTTTCATGTAATGAGAAAATAAGCATAGATAGAGAGTAACATAAGATTTATGAATTAGATGTGTGAGTGAGTGCATCAGAATATCAAAAGGAGAAATGAGTTATACTCACAGAAAGATAATAAAGGTCGTAAGAAAATTATCTGTGAGCCTGGAGATTGAGTTTGGATTCATATGCACAAGGAAAGGTTCCTAGAGCAAAGGAAATTAAAGTTGATGCCAAGAGACGATGGGTTATTCGAAGTTGTGGAGTGCAAAAATAACCAAGCCTAAAGTTATAGCTGCTAGGTGAATATGGTATAAGTGCTACTTCTAATGTATTTGATTTAAGTTCTTTTGCTACAAGTGATGAAAGAGACTTAGAATTGAAGACAACACCTTCTCAAAGGGAGGTGGGTAAATGAGCGTCAAAGCTAATTCAAAGTATTCTAGGATTTCTGGAGAACTAATGATGCGAGATAGAGCCTCAAAGCTTAAGGAAGTTATATTGATGCTCATTAAGGAGTTCAAGAATGCTTTTAGGCATTTAGAAGGCCCTATGGGTTCATTGGCTTGAGACAAGCTTGAATCAAGCTTGGAGGTAGTCTCAAGATTGATCTAGGCCATAACCTAATTGATCCTACACAACCTTGATCAATCCAACCCACTAGTGATCAACAACATTCAAAATTGGGCAAACTTCGTTTTTATGATCACACACAATGCGATCAATCGCTCGTAGCCTAATCAACAAGACCGCTGTTACTAGGTGTTCTGTTTTTATGATCTAGATACCCTAATTGACATCCGAATTGATCTTAGATGCAGCAAATTGATTCATTAGAGCTCCAAATTGATCTAGCTTGTGCGTGCATCCAAATTTAGCTAGGAAATTTGTTTTTTCATACTTATTTTATTTTTGGTATTATTCTACACACTTTTTAAGGTTTTGAGGCTTCCTAAACACTATATAAAGAAACCTTAGTTATGTTGATAACAACTTTTGACTCTCTGGCTTTACTATACAACTATTTCCCTTGGAATTTTGGGTGACTTAAATTCTTGTAAAATCCAAATTGAATTATTCCAATCCATTCTTGGTTAATTCATAATGTGTCAACTAATGAGGCATGTTTGTTGTGGCCGTCAGTCATCTAAATTCTATGTTAATCATTGCATTTTAAATTATTTCTATATGATTCATGCAAATAGGTTGTTAGGTTTTGACATACGTTAAATTTATCTCGATCACTTTCGAACACACGTCACTGGGTCGTGTGAATTTTAAATATAAATATTTTTCAATTACGTGGTTTAATTTTTGTGTGATTGATAATGAATAAAGTGTGAAATTTGTGCTAAAACCAAAATTACAAAGAAAACAATAAGACTATTCAAAGAGAAACTAAGTCTAATTCACACTGATTTAGATAACTTAAAATAAACAATGACAAGAGAAGGTATAACATATTATGTCCTTTTACAGATGAATACTCTTGGTATACTAAACTTTACCTTCTTAGAAATAAAGATGATACACTTGATGCTTTTTATCTTATAAAACTAAGGTAGAAAATCAAGTTAATATGAAAATAAAATGAGTTAAATTAGATAGAGGAGACTAATATTTATCATTAGATAAATTTTTTGAAGATAATAGCATAGTACATAAAACAACACCCTCATTTTCTCCCAAGTCTAATGGTGTAGTTAAAAGAAAAAAATAGAACATTAAAGGAAATGATAAACTCCATGCTAGTTATCTCAAAAGCTCCAGATAATTTGTGGGGAGAAGCTATTTTTATAGTCAATTACATACAAAATAGGATTCCTTACAAAGAAACTAGTAAAACTCCATTTGAACTATAGAAAAACTATAAACCTAATTTAAAATATTTTGAAGTGTCGGGTGCCTTGCTAAAATAATTTTACCTGAACTAAATAAAACATATTAGGTTTTAAAACTTTCGACCGTATGTTCATAGGATACGCTAAACATAGAACATCATCTAGATTCCGTATTTTGAACAGTGACGTTTTAGAACATAACATTGTAATGGAATAAAAAATGTTGAATTCTTTGAACTTATTTTTCCACGGTCAAATAAAATTTGTCATACACCTATTGAAAATAATAGAGAAATCATCGCTACCAACAAATTGAGAAGGAGTAAAAGGCCAAGAAAAGAATTTTTTCCTTATGAAAATGAGTTTAAATCTTTCTTGTTAATGGTGATCCTCAATTATAAATTGAGGCAATTTGTGCTCCTAATAATCACCTATGGAAAAAGGCCATAAAATTTGAAATTGATTCTATAAAGAAAAACAATGCTTGGGTTTTGTTAAATTTACCAGCCGGTGCAAAATCCATAGAATGTAAATGGATTTTCAAAAAAAAATATAATTCAAATGGATCTGTAGATAAATATAAAGCACAATTAGTGGCAAAAGGATTTTGTCAAAAACAAAACGTGTACTATTTTTATACTTTTGTACTAGTGACTAAAATTGCTTCTATTCAAATTTTATTTGTCTTACCTTGCATTCATAAGTATTTTATTCATTAAATGGATGTAAAAACGATTTTTTTAATAGATATTTAGATGAGGAAATTTATATGATACAACAAGATGGATATTAGCTCCAAGACAAGAAAATAAGGTTTGTAAAATCGTTAAATTGCTTTATAGCCTAAAACGAGCACTAAAGCAATGGCATAAGAAATTTTATCAAGTACTAATTAGAGACAGACTTTCATCTGTAGAACTGGATAAATGTGCATATACTAAAAGTGTAAATGACCAATAAGTGTTAATTTGTTTATATGTGGATCATACTAAATAATTCTTGTCATCCAATTTGATATAAAAGATCTAGGTGAAACAAATATTACACTGAGAGTTAAGGTCGTGAGGAGAAATTATGAAATTATGTTGTCACAAGATCTCTATACTAAAAAACTTCTTCAGACATTTAGACATTATAATGTGAAATTTATGAATACTCTTTTTAACCCTAACTCCCAATTGAAACAAAATAAGACCAACCCAATGGCTCAGTCTAAATATGCTTAAATTATTGGGAGTTTGATGCATTTGATGAATTTTATAAGACCTAATATAGCTTATGCTATGAGTAAACTAAGCAGATATATGCATAATCCCAATCATGAGCATTGGTTTGCATTAGAAAGATTAATAAAATATTTGAGAGATGTCATAAATTATTGTACACTAATAATGGATATCCTACACTAGTAGAAATATATTCACCACTAATCAAGGGACTCGATGCTAGGTTTCCTTCTTTCAATCATACCCTACTTAGTCTCACTAATCAAGAGACTTGATGCCGCAAGGACAACCTTCCCATTGCTTGGGATAACAACTTCTAAGATTCCACCTATTCCTTAAAGAACAAGAACTCTTATCAAACCACAAACCCAATCAACATTATGGTCTCAACAATTTTTATAAGAATAAATAACATCATTCAAGAATAGTGTAACTACAGGAAATAGGCAAGATTATTAGTTTGATTGTTAATGTTGTTACTGAATGATTATAGACTTTAAATCATACGGCCTCCCACTAAATTTTTTGAATTCCTCATTTCCTTGGGAATGAAATGGAAATCTTATTAGAAATTTTTCGAGTGGGTGATTACGGTCTTCATTGGGTATAGTGTACCTCACACATATGGTTCTTGGCATAATAGACCTAATGAGTGGTAACTCTAGCCAACACATCTTATACTTAGTCTAATCTTAGATTTCCGCCCATGGCCCAACAAAACCTTACACATACAATTCTTGGAATCGTGGATATATTTAAATCACACCCACTAACTAACAACTCATTAGATTTGTAACCCCACCAGTGGCTATCAAGCACCTAAGGTGAAGTATTCTTTGAATATTGCATCTAATACACTCAAAGCCTTAAATGTGTTGTCACAATGTGATCCCATGAATGTGATGATATCACATGCTAAGACTATAACTTAAATTTTAGGCTTAGTGGAGAGCCACGACAAAACAATTTTGATGTTGTAACTTAATATAGTTGAAAAAGTTTTCGGTCCATTTATTATTTTTTACTTTGCACATTAGCTATTTTGCATAAACATATTTCATGTATGTAGTAAAATAAAAGAGAGAAAAACAAAGATGAATATGAACTTTCTAGATCTCTAATTGGAGCCGACAATTGGATCATGCATATATGTGTAAACCCCTATACTATTACAAGGCTCTTTTAAAATTTTCGATATTAGTCCTGGTCTTCTTTTTCTTCATGGGCTCATCATGCTTGGTCTATCGAACGGACTCCAACTCTTGACCCTGAACGATCATCAACTCCTTGGCATCCAAGCAATCACCAACTATTGGTCTAGAATTACAATTACATCGTCACATACCATGGATAAATAATTCCAATTCTACATTAGAAAAACTTGAGTTTACTATAACCTATTAAAAAAAATTTATACATTTAGAAAAAACTAAAACCTAAATAGAGAAAATTCATCAACATGTGTTCTATGTCCATAATTCATCCATACATCCATACAACATCCATATATCACATATATGAAGCAATAAAATACTTTGGACAACTATTTTGTGACTTATACATCTCATGACTTAGTTCTCATAGGTGAAAAACTCTTGTTCAATGTTTTAAGATTGAGAAAAGGGCAACTTGTTTTACCTTTGCAAGCCTTATCATGATTGTGAAAAACCTTCCCACAACTACAGAACCCATTTCCATGATTGCGAAGTGTTGTGGAACAGTATCCACCATTCTGTCACAATTAGCTTCGTAACTATGAAATGCCTACTATCTATTGCGAGCACGTAATAGCGAGACACTTCCTTACAATTGCGAGCACTGATTGCAAAGCACAACAAATTTTTTCTTGACACTAAAGATTCGATTTTTAATAACTTTTCTCCACTCAAAACTTCCATAAAAATTATTAGGAGTTTGATAGATTTGATGAATTTTATAAGACCTAATATAGCTTATGCTGCAAGTAAACTAAGCAGATATACTCATAATTCCTATCCTGAGCATTGGTCTAGATTGGAAAGATTAATAAATATTTGAGAGGTGTCATAAATTATTATACCCTAATAGTGGATATCCCTTGCTGTTTTGGAAAGTATAGTGATGCTAATTGGATATCAGACTCAGATAAAACAAATATACTAGTAGATATATATTTGCTCTTTAAGGAGGTACGATAGCATGGAAATTAGCCGAGCAAGCTAAAATTACAGGATCAACTATGGAATCAAAATTTTCTTCACAGAACCATTGTGGAATCAAAGTTCATAAATTTGGAGTTGGCTAGTTTAGAGGCTGATTAGCTAAGAAATTTCTTATCCAATATTCCTTTATATAAGGATGCAATGCCTCCTATTTACATACACTATGACTATAAGGCAGCTATTGATATCTCTGGAAACAAATCATTTAATACTAAAAATCGACACATGAAATTAAAACATGATGTCATAAAGCAATTGTAGAGAGTGAGAATAATTTACATTGATTATGTTAAGTCAGAGTTAAATTTGGCGTTCCTCTAACTAAAATTATAGAAAGAAAGATAATTTTTCAAAATATAGGGGAAATAGGACTTAGGCCAACAAAAATAACGATGGAAACTTAACATATATGATTAGAGATTCTATAAAGTAAGTTCATATGAGTAAAAATTAAGTCAATATTAACCTTACAGCACTTATTATATGAGTCTCAACTAAGGAAAGTGCTTACGCTACCAATACATTTGTGATGCTAAGTTTTATATATTTAATGAATTCAAAATCCTTGTGGATGGTATATAGAAGGTAGCATACATCTGATAAATTGACCTATATGAAAGTAGAGTGAGGCTACTCTTATAGGATTTGGTCTAATCATTATAACTCTCATGAAAGACCAAACTCTCATGAAAGACCAAATAGACGCACCACTAAAATGCGCAAAATAACAAATTGCAGGGGTTATTAATGACTAATATAATCACTGTCTTATAACAAGAATTATTAGTTTTAAGAAACATAGTTCCATCAATAAATCTATAAGTTAAATTTTATTGTTCAAAGTTCAATTCATAGTTTGACCAACACAAACCCATTGCATTGAAATAGAATTAATCCACTATTGAATTCAAACAATCCTTGTTTAGTTAAAGAATCATTTTGAAATATGGGGGAGATTGTTGGAAATTAGTTTATTTCAAAAGGTTTTCATGATTGTTTTCTTATTTTTATTTCAGTTGTAACTTAATTATTTTCCAACTAAAGCCTTATATTTTATCAAAAGTTCTTGTCCAAAAAAGGAATCACCAAAGGTCTTCTTATCGAAGGTTGCCAGGCCTTCCAAAGCACTGAACGGTACCTACCAAACATTTTGCTTTACCTTTAATTACCAAGATGAAGCTGTTCTAACATCAAAGTAATGGTTAATGCTAATGTTTACACATTTATTCACCTCTTTTAAATACAAATGGCTTGACTGCAACGTTCTAGTCCTCACATGTACATAAATACATAACCTTGGTGCAAAAATAGGACAGGAAAAGAAAAAACTGGACCAGACACACCTTTCTGCTTCTTAACTTTTGATTCAACCATTTGCAAAAGAATAAAATAATATTTTTACTCTCCGGATTACCAATCATTCCACTGTTGCTACATCAAATTTCTGTCTTTTTCCCTTGGTAGCTGTAGAAGATTTCTAGCCATTCTTGTTACTTCTCGTTGTTGTGGGAAACATTATGTACACAGTATACATATACATACCTTCGACCTTTACCATTCAAGAGTGATTCGACTGCTGGAATATGAACATATACATACACATTTGCTGTTTCCTGTCTTTTTAATTCAAAAGGCAGAAGGCTTATTTTATTTTGAGAATATTTCGAATTATTGAAATAATTATTTACTGAGTACAACTCAAGCCATATTTAAACTCTGATAAACTCTACTGTTATTCTCTCTCTTGTTATGGGTTTTAGGTTGCTATCCAATTTTCGATTTTTTGTTGTGTTTCTTAGTTTGGTGGCGGATTTGCTTTTCAATTCTACTAATGTGGTGTAATTTCCAGCAATATACACAAGAACATAAGGAAGACGACAGAAAGGGGTGTTGCATTTCCTACTTGCGCCCAAAACGGTCCAGTTTGCCATTTCTCGCCATTGGTTAGTGTTGTATTGCAAGATGTACGTCTAGTGAAAATGTGAGCTTTTTGCCGACGTTTATGCATGGATTCGTTTATCGAACATTATGACGTATGTAGTGGTTGGCGTAATTTTTGAAATTTTCGACGAATGTTTTTATTGTAGAGAGATATGGGATGCCACATACGTGGCTTTATGGTCACCTGAAAAATGATGATGTTAGCAAAACAATCATACGAAAATTTAATTTTAACCTAAGTTGTCTTTAAGGCTGATTAACCAAAATTTTTAGAGGAGATGTTACATAAAAATCCCTAACCTCACGCCATAATTATCTCATTATAATTTTATAAAATATATTTTTTATATTATTTTGATAACGTTATTGAGAAATACTATAAAATTCAAATTTTTTATTTTTTAGAAAATATAAGTCTTTATCTTCAACATTTTAGAAAAATTAAAAATTTTAAATTTATATTTTCAAATTTAAAATTTATAAGGTACAAAATAAATTTTCTAAGATCTTTGAACAATAAATTAAAAAATAAATACTTCTATATTTATAATTTATATTTTATTAAATAATTTTTAAATTTTTAAATTTTGATTATTTTAAATAATTTTGTAGTTTTTTAAATTTTTATATATTTTCCTAAACATGAAAAATAAAGATTTATATTTTATAAAAATTTAAAAACTCAAACTTTGTTACTTACTCCAAATATATTATTTGAATAATAAAAATATATATTTTAAGAATTATATTGCATAAAATTAAATTTTAAATTTAATAAAATTTAGAAAATATTAATTTAGAATAACTTCCAATTAAAATATTATAATATATTTTTTGAAATATATAAAGTATTTAAAATAAGTTTTATAAAAAAATATAAAAATAAATATTTATATATTTTGACATGTAAACTATAAAAATATAAAACATATGCCTAAAGGGTTAGAAGAGTCATTTCACAATTTCTACATTTTGATTTTTTTTTATTACACTTTAATCTTTTAGATTATAGACATTTCGGTCATTTCATCAATTTTCACCGGAATTCAAGCAACATGGTTAATAGAGGAAGGTCTTTGTAATCTTTATACCCGAAGGAGTTACTATATATATTCCTAACTTTAACGGAGGGTAGTGTAATTTTCTTTTTTTATTATTATTATATTTTAATCCTTTCAAGTCAGAGTATTTTGGTCATTTCATTAATTTTCGTCAGATTTTAGTCAAGATGGGTAACACTGGAGATATCACTGTAATTGGTAAAACTTGAGAAAAAGTATTTGTATTTAACCTAAACGTAAAAAAAAAGTGATGTAATTATCCTTTAATGCAAATAAAGCCGTTGAGGTCGTTTTGAAAGGAAAAGCCATTTTTCCTCTAAGTTTTCCTCTTTACTTTTGGCAGAATCTTGCCAAGAATTTCAGGTATTGGCTGGCTTTTGTTGCATTTCTACGAAATTTTTGTTCTAATTCACGAGTTTTGTTCCCATTTGGTGTTGCTCTGGTGTTTGTCAAATAAAATGGAGAGGCATGTGTTCTTCAACTCAATTGGAAGAAGTGTTTAGTAATTTTGAGACTTGTTCAATTTGCTTGATAAGATTAAGGTGTTAGAAATTATTTTAAAGGATAAATTAATTTCATAATAATTTAATATTATGTTCACTAGTATGAATTAAATTATAGAATAACTTGATGACTAGTATATCAAATGGACCAATGTACTTAAATTATTTATCATATTTGATAGGTTGAATTATTTTATCCAACATTTTCTTAAACTAATATCGAACTCATATTTTATCATAAATTTTTATCATTAAAGTAAACATTTGATTAATCTTAATAATTTAATTTATCAAACTCAATCTTAAAAGTGAACAAGCTTTGTGTGATGATTTGCTGTTTAAACTCTAGACAAATTGCCGTGTATTATATCAATTCCAACGGTGGTGAGCTGCCTGCACATGGTGACAATAATTATTTAACTAATTGACTCAATTCTCTCTCTCTAAGCCATGGGATTCTTTGTTCTATAGATGTTGACAATATGTGATTCTTACTTTGTTTTTAGAACTTTTTTTCAGCAAACTTTGTGATTGTTAAGTTAACGTAGAAGCATGGCGGGAATGAAGGAACTATCATTGGTTTGCCGGATAGGTCGTGCTACTATTTGACGAGTTATTTTATTTTTCACATTTCGGTGATGTTCGGGTTTTATTTACCCAATGGTTTCTCACGTTCCAAGGCAAGATATGTGCAATTAGCTCTTGATTTCAACGTCTACCCGTGTCTTTGGGTCAAAATGTGAGGGAAAATATACAACATTTGTTGGCTTATGCATAGTCATTGTTTATTCGTTGGTGCGAGAATCCACTCAACTATAATTCCAACATTTTTTTTATGCTGATAAGCAATAAATGATAACATGGGCGATACATTTTTCTTGTTTAAGTTTTTTTGATAATTTTTAATTTCTTACATTTTTGCATTTTTTATATGCATTCATATTTATGTTGTGTACATATACATATATGTTTTATAACACATGCATTGAATATGTCTTGATTCCTAATAAATAATAGTTCCCGTTGTCAACGCTTATGATAATCGCTGTTGTAATAACACACACGAGTCCAAATTATCTGACAAGAATTTAATTTGGACGCCTTTTCATCCGTTCCACGAATAATTGCTTAGATTGGTGTGATAAAGATCGGTATTGTTTTTCTTCTATCATAATTTTCATTTTCTATCCGTTAATTATCAGGAACCATGGCTATAGCGTGCGATATGAACAAATTCACTGATTAAGTCGCCTCATAAAATATATACCTCCTTAAAAAGTCCAATCACTTGTGGGCTTGCAAATTACAAGGCTGTTTTTTGGGGGCTCATAGGCCACATGTTACTTGGGGTCACCAATAGGGCCGTTGGAGCTTCTACTTAATGGGCCAACCAACATGACCGCATTTATTGACACCTGTTAGGTACGAGCTCCAGGACTTCACTACACGAGAAAAAGGAAACAATAGTTGCGAGATGCAGGGGCTGTGTTTGGAAACATCTTATACAATTACACTTTCAAGCATACATTTTAACAAAATCTTTTTTCAAATTCAAATTTAAATTTTTCTTTCTTTACATTTATAACTAACTAAATATTTTTTAATTATTACACTTATTCATAATTAAATTAATATTATATCTATACATACATATATCTAAAAATTAATAATTATTTTATATATTATCACATCATTTAATTATTATAATATATATATATTTATTTATTTAAATAAATTAAAATTTTCAAATATTAAAATCTTATAATCAAGCATATTACCGCTTTCAGTATAATTCACACCAAACATCGTCATCTACCAAAATCCCCCTTCCAAACATAACCTTGCAGTTTGTTGAACTTTTAAACAAGTGCAGAATTTAGGAAAATTAAATTCCAATTATTGAAACGATCTAGTATATAATTGTAGTTTATGAAAATATTTACAATGAAATATATAACAAGTATCTATCAACAGCTTATAATGATTAATCGTTGATAAATAATCAATATAACAATAGTGAAAAACATTGTGGAAATCAAAAGTAACGTCGTCAGAATCACGTGCCTAGACTGTCCACTGGTCTGGGAAAATTCCACGTAAGAGAAAATTAAGTTCAAATTTTTGTTGTCAGCTGTCAATATCTTGAATAGCATTCAATAAGTTGAAAGCATAAATTTCATGTTACAAAATAGATTAAAAACGATTGACAATTAAAAGCACTCAACTCATAAACAACCTGCAGCTCCAACCTCCTCGAAAAAGGACTTCAAATTCTGATTAGAAGATCCATTGTCTTCCATGGCTTCTCTTGCGAGACACTTCCATTTCTCAGCAGTCTGTCGCAGTTTTCTGCTCTTTTGGCCTCCGTCCATGACTTCCTCAATACACCTCCTTATCTCACCGCTTTCAACCTTCCCTTCCTCATCGGCCCTCACCCTGACTCCCGTTCTCCATACGTCTTCAATCAGCTTAGCGTTGGTCCCTTGGTCAGTCCACTGCGGAAAAGCCACCATTGGAACGCCACATGAAATGCTCTCAAGCGTCGAATTCCACCCACAGTGCGTCACAAAGCACCCCACCGACGGGTGCGTCAGAACCTCAAGTTGAGAGCACCATGGCACAACCTTTCCTGTTTTCTCCAGTTCCCTCAAGCAACTTAATTTCTCATCATCCTCTTCTTTCTGATCCTCCGTCACTTTTATCACCCACAGAAATGGCCTACCACAATCTGTCAGCCCTTTCCCAATCTCCTCCATCTTGGATTTTGGGAGCCTCAGAAGGCTGCCAAAAGACACGTAAACCACCGAAGATTCTGGCTTCGAGTTCAGCCATTCCATGTAATCATCGGATTTTTGAAAAAGATCGCCGCCGAACGACTTGTCTGAAGGGTCTTTACCGTCCAAGAAAGCAGACGGAATCAAGGGTCCAACCCCAATCAACTCATACTCGTCAATGGCCTTGAGTGCATCAGCTTCCAAGACATCAAAAGTGTTGACAAGCACTTTCGGCCTCTTTTCAGCGTCCAATATCTCAAGATGCTCCTTGAAAAGTGGAAGCGCAAAGCCATATGTCTCCGAGCTGGAAGGAAGCATGAAAGATGGAAGATCACGTTTGGAGAGAGGTGGAATTCCAGGCACCTGAATTCTAGATGAGGGGTTGTTTGAACTCGCAGCAATTTCATCTCCCAAACCATGGAAATAATGGTAGTATATGCCCAAAACGGTGGCGGGTTGGATCCAGAGCAGTGCGTTCGGGATGTGGAATTCACGCGCCACCGCGGAAGCCCACGGCAGGAGGAGAGTATACACCAAGCAATTGACGGGACGGCCGTCCTTCTCTGCGGCTAGAATTATGTCTTTCAAGGCCTTGGAGCCCAGGGTTCTCATCTCCATCATGTATTTCTGCACGTCGTGGATGCCGAACTTGAATCCGTCGTCGTATCCATCTGAAAACGAGGCGAAAGTTAGGCCCTTGGGCTGTTGGCCGTCGGTAGTTTTCTCCATGCGCCGCCGTGCGTACAAACTAGTTGGAAAGGTGACCTCAAAGCCCAGGTCGATCAGCCTCTTGGCAAACTGAAGGGATGGATTGATGTGGCCTTGTGCTGGAAATGTCACTAGGAGGACGTGGCCGCGCTTGTCCATTGGTGTGGCGGGATGCGTGTGTATGTGATCCACTACTTGTAAAATGAGACTGAAATGATTATAAAGAAGGAAAGAATTTTTGCTTTCTGCGGGGTCGTGCATACGATATATAGAGGTAGTAGGCCAACAACGAGATAGAAAGTATGACGTTTGAGGTGACGCCATGAAGTGAACAGGAGGGGAATATGTCTTTTTCAAAATGGAAATCTGAGTGGACAGTGGTTACCTGATGGTTCTTGCACGAGGTTTTGCCAGCTCCTGTCTTGTTTTGTTTGAAGTGACTATCAACAAAAACCACCCCCCATCTCCATTTCCCTAGTACCGTTTTTTCACTCTCTTTTGATTTTCGCGTAAGAATGCAAATTTTGTTGAATTGATATATTCACAGAGATAAGAACAGAAACATATTTGATTTAGATATTTTGATGCGTACTCATAACAAGAAGATATAATGTTTTATTGAATTTGGTTGGAAATTAAAAAGGGCCTCTATCATTTATATCAAGCCTATTAAAATTCATGAGATTTGTTGGTCAGTCTCTTTTGTAGGAGATTGAAATTAGAAACGCGCATGGGACTACTGATCGTGTATGCCCGAAGAAAGAAATGGACTGGTGTCGAGGTGTAGGTGGGGAGATTTTTTTTTTCCACTTTTAAATGGGATGGGAGATGAGCACCCCGCATTAAATAATATATATAATTATATTTATTATATATATTATTTAATTAAAATAAGTCATAAACTAATAAAAATATATATTATTTTAACTAACATAAATTATAAATTATAAATTAAAATTAATTATAATAAATGTTAAATAATTCAAATTTATATACAATTTTAAGTTTAGTTAATTTGAAAAATAGTTTACTAAATTAGTAATTTAATCACTCAAACTTAAGATTAAAAGAAAAAATCTTATAAAAAAAATTAATTTGAATAAATATCTATTTTGTTTGTGATAAAATATGTACTTTCTTCCAAAATTAATATTGTTTTCTTACAATAAAAATTATAAAATATGAACAAAAACAAATTAATTATAATAAATAAAAGTATAAAAAATTTTATTTTAATTGATACAAAAATTAAAACTCGTTTTTTACTAAGTTAAACTAATTAATAAATTATTATAAGTATAAAATAATATTTTTATTATAATATTATCAATAAATTAAATTTAAATTAAAAATTTCTCCTCAACGAGAATTAGGATAGGTAATGGGATGGGGATAGAGGGAAGCTTTTGATAATAAGACATGGGCGGGGGAGGCATTCCCACCTCACCTCCGCCCATTGTTATTGCTAATTGAGGCTATAAAAACTACTGAAAATAATGAAAATAATAAAAGTGTTGTTTTTTTAATCAAAAAATGATAATATAAACGAAAATAATGAAACAGGGAGATTATAAGTAAAGAGAAAAGGGCCCTAAATTTGCATTAGCCACATTGAATTGTTCTTAGCATTATCTCAGGATTAATTAAGGCGTTAATTGGCTTTTCACATTTTAATATTCCCTTTGTTTGATCTAAATATTTGAAATTTTATATTATCGATGCCGTATACATTGATTGTTCTTGTAAAATGCAGTAATTCGAGTAATTATTGAGTTGCACACTTCGTTCACAGTTAGTAGATATTTGACTACCTGCAGTAATTCAATATTCACCCAAGAGATAGATTTAGGGGTTGTGTTGCTGTCATAATATTTTCAATACCAAATGGAACACAAACACTACCAGAGACAATAATGTTAGTAAACACATAAACATTGAGTGGCAATGCATTAAGTGGCAATGTTTTATTTCGTTATCATTATATTAAGTAACATTAAATTTTATTATATCACAACAATATTTTAGTTATATGAAGCTAATTAATGTTAGTTATCCTTGTTAACTAATAGCACAGAAGCAAGTAATATTTTAATGGAAACATAGACTATCATGATAATTTGTGACCATATATAAATATATGTGTGTGTATTGTAAGTTGGACGGGGTTTGATTAGATTAGATGTTGTGACATCAAAGTTAATATTGATTAATTTAAATTTGCAATTTCATAGCGTAATATGCTACTTGAAGTTGAAGTACCACCGCACAATCAAAAACAATTAACACCAAAAAGCAAATGCTCCCAACATGTTTCTATAGTACGGAGTCTAATTCAACACCCATAGGACCTCGCCCAATCAAATGTAATTCACAATCATAAAAAAGAGTTTTAGAATAAAAAACTCTACAAACTTCATTTGGAACAATTTGTTACCCCATATCTTGTGACCTGTTACAATGAACTTTCATTCTAAAGGTAAACAGGCACATAACTTGATTATTCACTCCAAAAAAGAAAAAAACATGATAAATTAGTGATTTACAATGTATGATCATACAAGACTATTAAAAAGACCCCAAAATAATCTCTAAAGTGGAACCAATTCACTCAAAAAGTAAGCAAGCACACAGCTTTATTATTTACTTAAAACAAACAAAATTAGTGATTTACAATAAATGTTTGCATAAGACTTTTAAAAGGATTCCAAAATAAGCTCTCAAATGTAACCCCAAGGTCACCCAAGCCTTTAGCAGTTACTTCATATTTATGCATGTCATTCATGAATAAATTCTATGAAAATTGGCTGAATATCATCACCAAATATTCACGTAATATTTTGTTGAAAATTCTATCTATATCATTAGGCTAGTGCTAAGGCAACAATTTCCTTCTGCTAATTTTCAAAATCAACTTGATATATTCCAATATTTTAGGATTTTATATTTTTCCTTTCATCTTGCACATTTGGTTAACTTCTAGCTTGTTTCGCATGATCTTTTTCCCACTTTGGGATGATCTTCTTCCACTTTTACGGACTTTTATATTTGAGGAAATAGATTAAGTCAAATTTTAATAATTAAGATCACATGAATAATTTTCACATAAGTGTTCACTCATCACAAATTCCAACATACATAAATATAAGTGATAAGTTATTAAATTGAAAGAGAAATAGTTTCTATTATATATTAAACTAGTAAGAATTATTTTTGCAACGCGCAAAATAATATTTTTTGCCAGAAAATTTATAGTGGTAACTACTTTCCCATTGCTAATTAAAATATTGCCAATAGTTAACGTAGGGTAAAATAAATTTTTCATTATTACACAAATTCAATTAGGGCTTATCCATAAATAAGGTAAAATAGATTTTTTCATTATTACTTCATTATTTCACAAGTTCAACTAGGGCTTATCCATAAATAAGAAGAGAGAGAAAGAGAGAGAGGCTTTGCAAACAGTTGAAATATAGAAATAAAGGGAGGAGAATGCACCATAATTAGCCAAGAGATTTATAGAAATGAAGCTCTACAATTTAGAGGAAAAGGAACCGAATTACAAGATTAGTCACTCATTCATTCTTCTCCAAGGTATTTATGTTACCATTATATTGGTTAACTTCCTTAATCAGTTAACAACTGCTCCTAACTTATCTTACAGTTACTTAATTACTTAATATAAACTTAAAAATTAAATCTTGCAGCTCCAGCTCATCCATACAAAGCTCAAAGAAGCCATCCAATAGTTTGCCTCAAAATTTGTCCAGGACCTCCTTTCCCTTTCTTGTCTATTTTGATTTTAGATATAACTCTTTTTTTTTCTCTATCTAATGCCTCTTAATTCATTTCTTGTAGATTTTAACACCTCCCTTAAGATAAATGTGTATGTTATCCACCCTCATCTAGGTAAGCAGTTTATTAGACTAAGCCATATTAGGTCCTTTGGTAAGAATATCTACAGGTTGCTCAGTTCCCTTGATGTGTCATACTTTACTTACTCTCAGTTGAATTTTTTCTCTAATGAAGAGTAAGTCTAAATTAAAGTGTTTAGTTTTCTCATAGTATGTAGGATTCTTAGTTTTTTGCACATTAGTTGAGTTATCAAAGTAAATCATAATGGGCTTGGAACATTCAACTCTCAATTCTGTCATCAAGTTTTGAATCCATAACACCTCACAAATAAAGGAAGCTATGGCCCTATACTTTGCTTCTGTGGAGCTCATATCTATCAGACTTTGCTTCTTTGGTCTTCAACTTATCTAAGATCCACCAAATTTGACATAATACCTTATGACTAACCAATGTCATAGTATGCTCTTTAATTACTATTCGAGTAAGCTTCTAACTTAGCACCCTTTACTTTCTTTATGAAGATCCTTCTTTCTAGTGTGTAATTGAGAAATGTCAAAACTTTATAAGCTGCTTAAAAATGGCAGTTTCCAAGACTGCTCAGAATCTATGAAAGAACTTACACTACACAAGTTTTGTTAAGCCTTGTAAATGTCAGATGAATTAACTTTCCTACAAGCTTTCTGTAGTAGGTTCCATCCTTTAAGGTGTCTTGATCTTATACTCTACTTCTGTGGAGCTCCTAGCTACCAGACTTTGCTTCTTTGATCTCCAACTTATCAAAGATCTACCAAGTGTGACATAATACCCTATGACTGACCTTCTAATGTTATAACATGCTCTCCAATTACAATTTGAATAGGCTTCTAGCTTGACACCCCTTACTTTCTTCATGAAGATCCTTCTTCCTTATGTGCAATTGAAATACCTTGAAACTCAATAGGCTATTTAAAGATGGCTCTTCCCAAATAGTCATGATGGAGTTACAACTAAATATTTTTTTTTATTTGGATGTTGTCACATTAAACTTGTACCACTATCACTAGCATTAGATAAAGAGGATAGAGTATGTGTAGAAAGACAACTAGAGAAAGAGCGAAGAAACATTGAAAGAGAAACCAACGAAGAGATTGAGTGTGACATTACAAAAAAAAAAATTGAGCTAGTAGTTGAGAAAGAATATGAGAGAGAAAAGAAGATAGAAAAGAAAACGAGAAACAAGAAGTCAAGTGTGAAAATTAGATTAGACAGGAATATTCATATGTTAATCCATTCGATTATTGTTTACATGCTTTTTCTCTGCGTATATGAAACAAGAGAAACAAGAAGTCAAGTGTGAAAATTAGAAGTCGAGGAGTTCAAGAATTGGCACGCTCAAATCTTTGAAAGAGTTTTATATTCATATATTTGATTTTTGAGCATGAGAGAAATCTAATTGTAGAGTATAAAATGCTTTTAGATGTTCATATTTGACCTAGGTGAACATGCACTTAAATTGAGAACAATTTGCTCTAAAGAAGAAAGAAATGACGTGACGTAGAAATAAGCAAATTTTAATTTTACATGATTTTATTTTAATTTAGTATTTGGGCCACATATAATTTAGGTCCACTATTAGATGGGCCCATAGCCCAAACTCTTGCCTATAAATATCCGTTGTATGTTGTTATTAGAATCTAAATAGATTAATATCATTTCTATTAATGATAGTTTTTCTGAACTTTCTTATTAATTGTGCCATCAATTTCATTCACAAACTGATTCATTCCAAATTAGTTCTGTCTAATTTGTGGTCTTTCAATCAAATTTTAATGTATTGATTATAACTGCCTGTATTGTTATTAATTTTGATGCTACATACTAGGCAATTGGGACACGACTTGTGTCCCCTGAAATTAAAAATTAGGTTCAATTATCCTACTATTTATCATTTTTTGCCTATGTTATATTCTCTAATCATGTCAAATTATAATATATTAAAATCAAGAGAAGTTAAACAATTAAATAAAAATGAACATAATAGAGTGGAGAAAAAATATAAACAATTAAGAGCAATTCTGTAATTATATATTACACAATTAAGTTGTTTTTAAAATTCTTAAATTGCTAGTAAAATTGACACACTCTATGCTTAGAGAACCTCCAACCATTTGATGTCTAGAGAACCTCCAACCATTACACTGGTCAGATAATAGATGTTTAGGAACACTAGGCACATGTGACTTGTATGACAAGTTACGAATATCAAGCAACTCACGGAAGTGTTTGCCAAAATGGAAAATCATATTCGTGAAACACAACATCTCTAAAGTAGAATACTTCTTGAGAGTCAAGGTCAAACACCTTGCATGCTTTCATATTAGTTTGATACCCTATAAAAATGCACCTTCTAGCTTTTGAATCAAATTTGAATCTATTTCTTTTAAGGGTGGAAGCACATGCTAGACAGTTAATGACTCTAAGATGTTGATAGTTGGGTGGTTTGTTGAAAAGTGCTTCAAAGGATAACTAGTAACCAAGAATTCTTGTGGGAAGCCTGCTAAAAATGTAGGTTGCACACAAAATAGCATCACTCGAAAACTTCTTATGTATGAAGGCTTGAAAAAGGAGTGCTCTAGCAATGGCAATGACATAATGTTTCCTTTCGACCACAACATTTTGCAATAGAATTTCTACACAAGAATATTGGTGTGTTATCCCATGCTTAGAGAAGAAGGAAGCAAGGGGCAATTCAAGTGCATTATTAGTTCTTATGGTCAATACTTTTTTATTAAATTGAGCATGGATCAGATTATAAAAAGAAGGTAATAGGAAAGCAACTTCATTTTTGTGTCTCAGAAAGTATATCCAAGTACAATGAGAAAAATGATCCAAAATAATCGTGAAAAAATGGTATCTATTTATTACAACAGTGGAATAAGGTCCCCATACATCCACATGTATAAGTGCAGCATGTATGGGAAAAGGAATCCTTGTTTGTTTTGCTCGAGGACAAGTTTAACAAACCTTGTGAGGCTTTATATTAACATAAAGGTGGGTGGAGTGAATTGTCTTTGCTATTTAGTGAGAAAGGTAACCTAACCTAAAGTGCTAGACATCAAAATTATATTGAGGTGATGCAGTTTGTGGCTTGACTACAGAGTTGGCTTCTGAATTAACATGGCTTCCCTTTAATTGTAGAATGTAGAGGTTTTGAAATTCTTTAGGAAGTCCAATCCTCATCCATGGTTATTGGCTTAAATGTGACATGAATTAGAATCAAATACAAGACAGCAACAATAAGACTTGGCAAGCTAATTAACAGAAATCAAATTGAACTTGAAGGAAGGTACATGAAGGACATTGCTAAACACAAGGGAATTTGATATCATTACAATCCCTATAGTTTTGACAAGAACTTGAGATTTATCTGGGAGATTAACATATAGATCAGACACATGAAAATAAGACTTGAAAAGATGAACGTAAGAGCATATATGATCAGAGGCCACACTATCAATGATCCAGTAAGATGATCTTAAGGGTGATTATCCACTGCATACAATTTCAGTCTCAGCACTAAAGGATGAAAATGAAATAGAAGGATAATTATCATGAGGCCAAGGCATAGGTAAACCTGCAAAATTGGAGTAAGAAGGATGAGAATCATTAGGTTTCTGGTTCATGGTTAGCTCATGCTGATTCTACAAACCCCACTACTAGATTCAACCATATTGTGAGACTCTAATAGCCTTAATAATTTCTAGATTTGTTCCTTTGTGAACTTCAAATCGTCTCCTTTCTCCTCCATGACCTTTCTCCACTGAGTGCAAAGCCAGAAGCTTGATTAGCCATTGGATGAGTGTAAGATTCCAAAACTCCTCTTCCTTTGTCCTCGATAAAGTTGAAGTTGAGTGGAAAGTTAATTATCCTGAAGCACCTATCGCTTGAATGACCTTTTTTTCCACAATGAAAGCACATCAAATCCTACTTCTTCCCCTTCTTGTCAAATTGAGACACCATGGCAGATGCCTTACTCAGTGATCTATCATGGTGTGCAGCCCTTTGTGCCTTCGCAATTGCAATGGCATTGTAGGCCTCATTAAGAAATGAAAATGGCCTCTGCCTTAGCAATTGAGATATATTGGCTCAGTAAGTGTCATTTAAGCTATAAAGGGGCTTGCATACTCTATCTCATTCTTACATATCAATGAAGTCTTGGAAACAACCCTCGTTACGTCTGCTATACTTGCAATGAGGAGAGAGCCTATATTTTCTAAGATCTTCTTATATAGTCATCAATTTAGTAAAATAAGCATCCACAGACCTGGCTCCTTGAGTAACATTGTGCAACACACCTTGCAGCGTGCACACTTTATTGTCATCAAGTTGTGAAAACCGCCTGTTCAAGGTCTACCATATTTAGGATGCAAACTTCATGTGGAAAACAGTTGCTACGAATGTGGGACTCATGGATTTGAGGAGCCATGCCATAATTAAATTGTTGCACCTCATCCAAGCTTGTTGAAGGGGGTCATTAAGAGGCAGCTCCCTTGGGCTTTCATTAATAAATTCCATTTTGTTCCTAATTGACAAGGCAAGAGTAAAAGAATGGTTCCGAGATGCTAAGTGAGAGCTTGGGAGGTCAGGTTAGGCTATGATTGTGTTGTGATTGTCATTAGGATGGATGAAAAGGAGCATTTGGATCATCAATTGAAATGTTAGGGTTGTTTTGGATGATAGGGTTGATGGATCTTGAGGAGGAGGAATCCATGACAAAGGAAACAGAATCGATGCAGAAGCAAAGAAAGATTGATTAAGATTCTTAAGTGAAGATGCTAGTAGAATCCCTTTCTATGGCTCTGCTACCATGTTAACATGCAGTAGATACATGGAAATAAAGGGAGGAGAAGGCATCATGATCAACTAAGAGAGTTACAGAAATGAAGCTTTGCAATTCATAGAAGAAGGAATCGAATTATAGGATAAGTCACTCAATTATTCTTCTACAAGGTATATATATATTACTGTCACATTGGTTAACTTCCTTGATCAGTTACCAACCATTCCTAATAACTATTAAATATACACTTAAAAATCAAATCTTGTAGTTCTAACTCATCATGGCTTAAAGAAGCCATCCAATAGTCAAGTTGTCACTTCTCTTCCCTTTATTGTCCATTTTGATTTTTAATACAACTTCCTTTGTTTCTCTATCCGAAGCCTCTTCGTTCATTTCTTGCACATTTTGACAATTTGATTAATAATAATGTATTCGTTCTTTGAAGAATAATAATTATGATTAAAATAATGACCTTCATAAGTTATTGTTACATCGCGGCTCGTGTAATGGTCCTCTCTTCTTCCTTATATTTAATTCTTTGGCCGCTGAGGGGAGAAAGAGAAGTCGTGCTTTTTTAGCATGTTTCAGGTCAACACAACTCTTCAAAATCCAAGTGAATGTCCCCATTGTTGACTCTTCTGGATAAATTTACTTGAAATATTTTATAAACTATTACGTCTTCGTTGGGTGAGCTGAGACTTGAGATATTACAGTATCCCTTTGATAGCGAATTAATTATGGCCAACTGGTAACTTGGAGAAAGGTCAAGGACCACTAATAGCAAGAGATATTTGGATAAGCATCTGCCATTGGTGTGGTGTAGACCAATCTAGGCCACGTGAAGACTAAATTGCATTTATCGTGTGTATATGCAAACTATATATTATTAAGAGTTTAAATTTAATTTAATTATACATTTTAAATTTATAATATTATTCGTAATTAATAAATTTATACTATTACTCTTAATTTAAAAGATTAAATACATTTAAACATATATAATTAAGAATATACCTTACTTTTTAGGAAACCCTATTTTATCTATATTTCTATTATTATGTAATTAAAACTTTTTAGTTGTCCATTATAAAATTACATAACTGTCTTTAATTAATTTTTATATTGTTCTATCATTTTCATTTTATTTTTTCTTTTAATTAATTATTTTTATTTTTCTTAAATTTAATATCTTTCCAATTTTTATCTTTCTTTTTTCATTTTAAGATTCTTTGGACTTTTATGCGATATATACACTATCTTACTGTATAAGTAAGCTTTTCGATTGCATATGATAAAATTACAAAACTATTCTAATTTTGTTAGTTTTATATCATTTTATTTTAACTTATTTCTTTTGTCTGCCCCATTTTTCTTTTCTTCCTATATTTTTTTATTTTAAATAATCTTTATATTTTTATTATTTAAAATATACTAATTTTATAATTTATAAATAAATTTACACATGTAAAGCATGCCACTTTTGCTAATAAAATATAAACATTAGTATGCAACCATCGTATAATTTTCAACGTGACAATAGCAAACATGAAAAGCGGAAATAAGGTAAATTACGTTCAAAGATTCAGAAGTCAATCTAAAAGCAATTTACAAATAAATTAAAAAATAAGACAAGTTAATTCTAATGATGTGTCTTGAATGCCAAATTTGACAAAAGAATGGAGCAAGTTTGATTCTATTTTGTATGTGATTATTGGAAGTTCTAGAGGGTGTACAGCAAATTTTAAATGACGTTTAATTTTTTCAAGAGATTATACAAAAAACTGCACAATAATAAACAAAAATGTATTGTTTTATTTTATTGGAGGCAAGTTTCGGTTATTTTTGAATCATGTACCTTCACGCAAATTTCATCCCCATCAAAATCTTACTCTAAAAACAAATTAGCCATCAAAATAATTTTTCTTTGCCTCCTTTTCTCTCTTATTTTTATGTTAGGGTGAATTATAATTACAGCTACTAAATTTGGTCAAATAATATTTAGCCCCCTTTGTTTTATGAAACTATTAAACCCCGCTCGAGAATTCAATGGAGTCATGACAATGATTGCCTTTTAGGATTTTAGTGGAAATTTTGGATGAAGTGTCAAAAATTACCTTTAGTCAAATGAGTTAAAAGTTTGACCAAATGAAGAGACAAAAATACCTTTAGAGGTAATTATTAGATGGTGTAGATATAAATAGGGGTATTTTTATAATTTTATATTATTCTTTTTTATTTTCTTCTTTTTTACACTAGATATATAAGGACATTAAAATTTTTCTGCCTACTTCGGCAACTTTCTGTAAGGTACTTCAATTTATGAGTAGAGTTTTGATAGTTTTACAAAATAGAGGGAATTAGATATTATTTGGCCAAACTTTAACGGCTGTAGATATAATTCATCCTCTAAATTTATCTATGAATTTTTAGAGCAACTTTTATTTCTATCCAATGCATATATCTAAATATGTCTTCACTTTTTGCACAAGATTATGTTTGATTATAGAACTTATATATAACACTATATTTTTATGTTAATAAGAACTTTTGATTGCACAAAGTAAATTCACACAAATATCATTATTATTATTATTATTATTATTATTTGTTTTCTTTCTTCTCTTTTTCTTGAATTTTGTATTCTTTAAAGTCACGATGGGATGAACACCCCATTTCAAAGAAAATTTTTATTTTGAGATAAAGTAACGAAAATGACGTAACAGTTTTATAAATAAAAGATACATGAGAGTGGTGTTTTATATGCTAATGATGATATTTAGAGATAAAACAATGCAGTGGTTAGATATTTGAGAGGTATGTGGATATGATATGTATAAATAAATAGTAATTGTATGGTGGAAAAAAAAGAAGAAAGAAGGGCCAAACTTGTGGTAAAAATGAGAGAAAGATGAGAATTTGCAAAATAAAATAAGGCAGAGAAAAGTGAAAAAGGGTTTTTAGAGATGTTTTCATAGATGTGGAATCAGAACTTTTTGTCCTAGAGAAATTTCTTTGGGAAATGAAAAGATGAGATGGAGTTGTTCATTCGATTGCAAACTTATGTTTTTTCTATCATTTAATATTCTCTTCACCTTTATTCATTTTATCATTTTAAATATTTATTGCACTATGTAAATATAATTACCCCTAATATAAATTTTTTTATTTTTCTATATCTTTATTTCTCTCTTTCATTTTAACTTATTATGTTTGTTAGTATTTTCTTTCAAATGTTCTCTTTTTTCAATTTCTTAATTTTCTTTACTCTCGTAGTTCATATATTCCTCATCTTTTTTATTTTAATAATTTATTATTATGGAAAGTGCAAAAGTTATAATTAAAGAAATTTTCCTTAACTAGTAAATTTACTCAATTACAATTAATTAAAAAATTTAAACATAATCAATCATAATTATCAATATAACGTTACTTTTTTTCTATAATACACACACACACACACACACACACACATATATATATATACTTACTTATATTATTATAAAAGCAATACTTTTTAGTTCTACATTATAATATTATTAAAAATTTCCGAATCAATTTTTAATTGTTTTTCATTTTTCTTTAATCTATTCTTTTATCTTATTATTTTTATTCCAACTATGACTTGATTGCTATTTTATTATGGTGGGCTCCTTTTTCAAATTTATCGAATTAGTTATTCTGTATAAAAGGGAAAAAAAGAAAAATTAGGAAAAAGTGAAAAAAAATAGGGAAAAATAGAAAAGGGCTAGAAAAAAGTCAAAAAAAATAAAAGAACAGAAGAGGGGAAAAAAGAAAAAATCAGAAAAAATTACAAAAATTGGAGGATAAAAAATGGAGAAGTGAAAAAAAAGTGGAAAATATTTAACAAGTTAAAAATAGAGAGTGAGGGGGTCAATTATACAGTATATTTGTATTTATATACCTTGCGGGATGTTTGAAGGAGTAAGAGTAGCGAATGAGTAAAGTGAATGTATATTTCAAGGAAAATGCGAGATAGGATATAAAATTTGTATCTTAATCATGGATAATGGTTAGTTGAACAAATTTGGCGAGCAAAATTCTTGTTAATAAATTATTATTGCCTTTGTTGGATCATCCCCATCCATATAATTTGCATTGACTGAATGGTAATTAGGGTCTTGAGGTGACAAAGAGACTGTTTGTTTCATTCATTATTGGTAGATACACAGATGTGATTTTATGTGATGCAATTTAGTCGTATTTTATTTGGGAGACCATGATTGTATGACCAATAAGCTAGTCATGATGGAGTTACAACTAAATATTGTTTTTCATTTGAATGTTGTCACATTAAACTTGTACCACTATCACTAGCATTAGATAGAGAAGATAGGGTATGTGTAGAAAGACAATTGGAGAAAGAGCGAAGAAACATTGAAAGAGAAACCAACGAAGAGATTGAGTGTGATATTACAAAAAAATATTCAGCTAATAGTTGAGAAAGAATATGAGAGAGAAACAGAAGATAGAAAAGAAAAAGACAAACAAGAAGTCAAGTGTGAAAATTAGATTTGAGAGGAATATTCATCATATGTTGATCCATTCGATTATTGTTTACATGCTTTTTCTCTGTGTATATGAAACAAGAGAAACAAGAAGTCAAGTGTGAAAATTAGAAGTTAAGGAGTTCAAGAATTGGCATGCTCAAATCTTTGAAAGAGTTTTCTATCCATATATTTGATTTTTGAGCATGAGACAAATCTAATTGTAGAGTATAAAACGCTTTTAGATGTTCATATTTGACCTAGGTGAACATGCACTTAAACTGAGACCAATTTGCTCTAAAGAAGAAAGAAATGACGTGATCTAGAAATATGCAAATTTTTATTTTACATTATTTTATTTTAATTTAGTATTTGGGCCACATGTAATTTAGGTCCACTATTAGATGGGCCCATAGCCCAAACTCTTGCCTATAAATATCCGTTGTATGTCGTTATTAGAATCTAAATAGATTAATATCATTTCTATTAATGATAGTTTGTTTGAACTTTCTTATTAATTGTGCCATCAATTTCATTCACAAATTGATTCATTCCAAGTTAGTCCTGTCTAATTTGTGGTCTTATAATCAAATTTTAATGTACTGATTATAGCTGTCTGTATTGTTATTAATTTTGATGCCTATATACTAGGCAATTGAGACACGACTTGTGTCCCTTGAAATTAAAAATTAGGTTCAATTATCCTACTATTTATCATTTTTCGCCAATGTTATATTCTCTAATCATGTCAAATTACAATATATTAAAATCAAGAGAAGTTAAACAATTAAATAAAAAATGAACATAATAGAGTGAAGAGAAAATATATAAACAATTAAGAGCATTTCTGTAATTATATATTACACAATTAAGTTGTTTTCAAAATTCTTAAAATGCTTGTAAAATTGACACACTCTATGTTTAGAGAACCTCCAACCATTTGATGTCTAGAGAACCTCCAACCATTACCCTGGTCAAATAATAGATGTTTAGGAACACTAGGCACATGTGACTTATATGACAAGTTAGGAATATCAAGCATCTCACGAAAGTGTTCGCCAAAATGGGAAAACATGTTCGTGAAACACAACATCTCTGAAGTAGAATACTTCTTCAAAGTTAAGGTCAATACCTTGCATGCTTTCATATTAGTTGGACACTTTATAAAAATGCACCTTCTAGCCTTTGAATCAAATTTGGATCTATTTCTTTCAAGGGTGGAAGCACATTCTAGACAGTTAAAGATTCTAAGATGTTGATAGTTGGGTGGTTTGTTGAAAAGTGCTTCAAAGGATAACTAGTAGCCAAGAATTCTTGTGGGAAGCCTGCTAATAGTGTAGGTTGCACACAAAATAGCCTCACTCGAAAACTTTTTAGGTATGAAGGCTTGAAAAAGGAGTGCTCTAGCAATGGCAATGACAGCTTCCTTTCAACCGCAACATTTTTCAATAGAATTTCTACACAAGAATATTAGTGTGTTATCCCATGCTTAGAGAAGAAGGCAGCAAAGGGCAAGTCAAGTGCATTATTGTTCTTATGGTCAATATTTTTTTATTAAATTGAGCATGGATCAAATTATAAAAAGAAGGCAATAGGAAAGCAACTTCATTTTTGTGTCTCAAAAAGTATATCCAAGTACAATGAGAAAAATGATCCAAAATAATCATGAAAAAATGGTATCCATTTATTACAACAGTGGAATAAGGTCCCCATACATCCACATGTATAAGTGCAGCATGTATGGGAAAAGGAATCCTTGTTTATTTTGCTCTAGGACAAGTTTAACAGACCTTTTGAGGCTTTATATTAACATAAAGATGAGTGGAGTGAATGGTCTTAGCTATTTAGTGAGAAATGTAACCTAACCTAAAGTGCTAGACATCAAAATTATATTGAGGTGATACATTTTGTGGCTTGACTACAGAGTTGGCTTCTGAATTAACATGGCTTCCCTTTGATTGTAGAATGTAGAGGTTTTGAAATTCTTTAGGAAGTCCAATCCTCATCCATGGTTAGTGGCCTAAATGTGACATGAATTAGAATCAAATACACAGTAACAACAATAAGACTTGACAAGCTAATTAACAGAAATCAAATTGAACTTGAAGAAAGGTACATGAAGGACATTGCTAAATACAAGGGAATTTGATATCATTACAATCCCTATAGTTTTGACAAGGACTTGAGATTTATCTGGGAGATTAACATATAGATCAGACACATGAAAATAAGACTTGAAAAGATGAACGTAACAACATATATGATCAGAGGCCACACTATCAATGATCCAGTAAGATGATCTTAAGGGTGGTTGTCCACTGCATTCAATTTCAGCCTCAGCACTAAAGGATGAAAATGAAATAGAAGGATAATTATCATGAGGCCAGGGCATAGGTAAACCTGCAAAATTGAAGTAAGAAGGATGAGAATCATTAGGTTTCTGGTTCATGGTTAGCTCATGCTGATTCTACAAAACCCACTACTAGATTCAACCATATAGTGATACTTTAATAGCCTTAATAATTTCTAGATCTGTTCTTTTGTGAACTTCAAATCATCTCCTTTCTCCTCCATGACCTTTCTCATCTGAGTGCAAAGGCAGAAGCTTGATTAGCCATTGGATGAGTGTAAGATCCCAAAACTCCTCTTCCTTTGTCCTCGGTAAAGTTGAAGTTAAGTGGAAAGTTAATTATCCTGAAGCACCTATCGCTTCAACGACCTCTTTTTCCACAAGGGAAGCACACCAAATCCTACTTCTTCCCCTTCTTGTCAAATTGAGACACCATGGCAGATGCCTTACTCAGTGATCTATCATGGTGTGCAGCCTTTTGTGCCTTCGCAATTTCAATGGCATTGTAGGCCTCATTAAGAAATGAAAATGGCCTCTGCCTTAGCAATTGAGATGTGTTGGCTGAGTAAGTGTCATTTAAACTCTAGAGGGGCTTGTATACTCTATCTCATTCTTACATATCAATGAAGTCTTGGAAACAACCTTCGTTACGTCTGCTATACTTACAATGAGGAGAGGGCCTATATTTTCTAAGATCTTCTTATATAGTCATCAATTTAGTAAAATAAGCATCCACATACCTGGCTTCTTGAAATTTTTGTTACATCGGAAGTGGCCAAATCATCTAAAGTGTACTGCACAACATCCTTGTTCTACAACCTTAGTACAACTCCAACTACAACAAGACCAAATACGGCTAAGATAAGAATGTAGATTAAAATAGTTTTAATAATCCAAATAAACGAGATCTAATGCTAGGCCCTAACCTAACCGATGCCTAAATAGGCAAACTCGAGATTGACAGAGAACACTAAGATATTCACCTTGATATAGGAAGGAAGTAAATAGTGCTAAAGAGATAAAGGCTAATAGCAATTGCTACCAATAACTCATAAACAAATACCTAATTCGACTAAGGTGCTACTATTGGGTTTTATCAGGTATAGGATGTGATATTTTTAAATTTTAATCACAAAATTCAATGGCATAACTAATCTCAACCTGGTCTACTTTCATCGCATAAAACGCATAAATATAAATTCTAAGATAGTTCTATGGATGATTACTTGAAAATAAATATTGTAGTTTCGGTTTATAATTCACAAACCATGATAAAGTCTTGACCTATAGTTCACCCACACAACAATTCGTTGGTTATGACTCTCTAATAAAACTCCACAAACTCCTTAGTGAAATTTTACAACTCTTTCACTTGGAGAAATTCATGAGAAAAAATTTGAGAGGGATGCTAACAATTATTTTTTGTCACTTGCAAGTGGTGAAACTGAATAGTGCCGCTGGGTACTGTTCACTTAAATAGTGTTTTTCTTTTGAAACTCTACCTTGTTTCTTATTCTCAAGATACAATCCTATTTACACTAAGATACCTAATTCTCACGGAATAGGCTCTATGGGCTTGCACCTGGACCTTAAAATTAATTCTAGCCCATCCACCTCTAATTATTAATTTAATTAATAATTAAAACTCATTTGAATTATTTTCTTTAATTTAATTACTCCCATTAATTAAATTAAAAACCTATTATATTTTCAAGTAATAATCTTCATTATTAACAAACATAATAGGTACAAAATAATACTTTTGTACCTTATCTCTTTAATTTAATTAATACCATTAATTAAATTAAAGGCTTATCATGTTTATCATTACTAATTTCCTTACTAACAAACGTAATGAGAAATATATCTTTCCAATTTGGTCATATCAAATTTAACCGCATTATATTCACCATAAGACTTCTCAAGTCTCATCTACAAGAGTGCCCAAGCCTCATCCATAAGGTTTTTCAAGCCTCATGATCACCACTTTACAAATGCCTCAAGTTATTGTCTTGTTCTTATATGTGTAACTCTTTAGGTTTATCCTTGGCTAGCAACAAACATAGCTTGACGGATATCGATAACCCGTACTTGTGGCCTATATAGTAATCCATCTAAGGTGAAGTGAATCAATCAAAATGAACCCTATAGATTAAGAATATCATGTGATATAAATCTTTTATCTTGTTTTGTTCCAATTAAGTGAAAGTTATGAATTTAGTCAAACTCACAAACTCAGTGATATGACCAATTACATATCCTCATGAGACTAATATTTCTATTAAAAACTCCTTTTCAATTATACACTATCTTAGCTAAAGATTTTTATCTCATAGAACATCTAGTGCATAGGACAAACACCTTACTCAGTTGTAAGAAGACAAATCCCTTCTTAAACACACACATGTCTCTATACACACCCGACCAACAACATTTTAGGATCTTGACCATATCCCATACCAAGATACATATTTGTCCTTAATGCCCTAATGACAAGTTGATTGTCATGCACACAAGACAACCATATTTTCTTAGTTTTAAAGTCCACTTGAACTTAACACAATCACAAAGTAAGACATTGACAAAAAAGAGTAAATTCCATGTGTCTGCCTCATAATACAAGTTAATGCTCGAATGCTCATTCTCCAATAATATATTTACGCATATATGTTCTCAATATCTCATACCTAATGACATAACAGTCACTATACAAATAAAAGAAATTCAAGTTCTACCAATTCTCTAATGTTCATTAGAGTGTTTGTGACTTTTGAATTAGTTTTAGTAATTATATACTAAGCCTTGTGTCCATATTAATAACCCTTTATGAATAAAACCTTCTAACATAAGCATATGAGTCCATGCAATACTTTACTCCATTCAAGAGTTACAGGCATGAACATACTACCATATTTTTGACAAAATAATCATCCATATTTTATTAATTATTGTAAATAATATTTACAATTAATATCCCTCAATTATCCCTCATTTAACATTTTGGCATTACAAGACATATCACTAATAATCCCTCACTAGCACTCTAACGCCAATGACCTTAATACCAATCATTATGATATGTAATACCCATCTTCTCAAGATGGAGATCTCACTATTCTTATGCCATCTACTTAGTGAGTGGGTCAGCAACATTATTTTGTTGAAGCTATGTTCTACATGGCAATATAGCCCTTTTTAATGATTTCTCAAATGATATGATATCACCTTACAATATCTTTAAATTTTTATGAAACCTAGGTTCCATGCTTGTGCAATCACATCGTTACTATCACGATGAAGGGGCAATGGATGATCTATCCTTGGAACCACTTAAAGCTCTATCATGAACTTGTTACTTCAAACAGCCTCCTTTACAACATAACATGCCACAATATACTCAACCTCAATCGTACAATGTAGTGGTGTTCTGTTTGGAACTCTTTCAACTTACTACTCCTCCATTGAGGATAAAATGTATCTAAAAGTAAATTTTCAATCATTGATGTCCGACTAAATGTTAGAGTAAGTATAGCCATCTACTTCCAATTCTCCATCTCCATACACAAGAATCATATCCTTAGTCTTTCTCAAATACTTAAAGATACACTGGAGAGCATACTAATGTTGTTTGCTAGGATTCGCCTGAAACCTACTTGTAACACTTATAGCATAGGCGATATCCAACCTAATACATACCATTATGTACATTAGGCTTCCAATTGCTGAAGTATATGGAATAATAGCCATTGATCTCCTCCCATTGTCTATCTATGGGCACGTGGACTTTAAGAGATGAATGTCATGAATAATCGATACCAATCCTCTCTTAGAGGCTTCCATCCTAAACCTCTTTAGGATCTTATCTATGTAAAAGGCTTAGAAGAGACCTATTAATCTTTTTTCTCTATCACTATAAATGCAAATCCATAAGATATAGGTCGCTTCTCCCAAGTTTTTCATGGAAAACGTACTAGATAAACATATTTTAATCAATGTCATCAACCCAACATCATTCTCAATGAGAAGTATGTCATCTATATACAATACCAGAAATGTGTTGTGCTCTCATTGACCTTCTTGTTGATGTAGGACTTATCCTCATTTCTGAAAAAGCTAAACAATTTGACTACACCATCAAAGTGAAGATTCCAACACTTGGATGTCTACTTAAGGCCATAGATGGACCTCTTAAGCTTACATGGTTTATGAGACTTACCTTGGACCTCAAAACTACATAGCTATACTATATAGATGTCCTGCTCAAGGAACCTATTGAGGAAAATAGTTTTAACATCCATCTACGAAATCTTATAATCCAAGAGGGCGGCTATTGCAAGAAGTATCCGAATGAGAATTATTCCCTTGAATGGATCCATAAAGGTCTAAACTTGGTTGAAATACATCAAATCTATCTCAAACTGCATAGCCCTTTACCAGTTGGTGAAGTCCTTATCCACTATTACTTGATCATATGTAGAAGGATCATCTCCATGATCATTATCTTATATAACGAACAACTCTTGCTTGTCCTATAAGACATAATCATATCTCCTTAGTGCATGAGAGAGTATACTTGATTGTTGCAAAGGCTATGTCATAGAAGGTGGTTCTTGGATACGTAACTGCCATATAGGTTCCTTACTTTGTCCCTCATGCTCAACTTCCTTAAGCACAACGGTCCTACCAACGCCTTTTACCTAAACGAACTCTTCTTTTAATAAGCATGCTTGGTAACCAATAATGATCCTTTAATAATTAGGGAAGTAGAACTTATATCCCACAGAATCCTTAGGATACCCTATAAAACAACCCAAAACGACCTTCACCTCTAACTTATCCACCTTACTCATCTTAAGGTAAGTTAGACATCCCTAAACCTTAATATACTTTAGGCTTAGCTTCCTTCCGCTTCACATCTGATGTGGGGTCAAAAGGAACAGACTTAGAGGGAATCCTATTCAAGACGTGGGTGGTTGTTAAGAAGGTGTGTCACCATAAAGAAATGGATAAGTCAGTAAAGCTCATCATGGATCAAATCATGTGGTGTGAGTTGTGATACAATGCCATTTTTCTTAATGAATTCCACAAACTCAATGCTCATGCATTCACCATCATGATTCGATGATAGTGCCTTTACTTGCTTGCCAGTTTGTTTATCCACTTTAGCCTTAAATTCCATGAACTTATCAAATGATTCATGTTTGTACTTCATTAAGTACACATACCCATACATAAAGAAATCATCGATAAAGATAATAAAGTAATAAAATCCTCCCCTCTCCATTTCATTAAATGGCCCGCTAATGTCGGTGTGAACTAACTCTAATACCAATGTAGCCCTCTCAACATGTCCATCAAATAGACTCTTGGCCATCTTGCCTAAAATATAGAGTTCGCAAGTCAAATAGGGTTCCTCTCCCCTATGAGCCCCTTTTTTTTTCCAACTTGTTAATCTTAACCTTTGTAGCATAGCCTAATATGAGATGTCGCAATTACTTAGAATTCAAACCATCCTAGCAAATTTGTCTGTTATAGCATTCATCACTAGCCTATCATCCAAATTCAAGTATTACAAGTTATTTACCAATGAGGTAATGCCAACCAATTTATTACGATAATAAATTTATAACCTACTTTTTCTAGTTATGGTATGGAAACAATATTCTAGTGCCCATTTAGTAACAAGAGACAATCTCTTAGGCTCAAAATATAACTGAATGATAATTTAATCGAAATAGTCCAATCGTAGTGGCTACAACACTTGCTCCACTACTAACTCTAATAACTACTTCTTACTTCTAAAGTGACCTACTCTAAGCTAAATCTTAATCTGAAGTGCAAAAGTGAGAGAATCACCTAAATTCAAGATCTAAGATGAAGAAAACACATTAATGGAATAAGATGTTTCACAAACATAAAGTTCCACACCGCTTTAACATCCTCAAAGCGATCGAGGCACTCAACACAATTCCTCATCTAATGCTCCTCCTTGTTGCATTGAAAACTCTTTCATCTGCTAACATGAGCATTAAATGCCACGCCCCTCCTTAATCTCACTAATCGAGGGGCTCGACACCTCAAGATCCCATCGATTCTTCAAGGAATGAAAACTCTTCTCCTTTGATCCCAATTGGCTATCTTATTGCCAATAAACATGATGGTCTCAACAACAATAATTATCAAAGCAAAATATAATCATTCAAGAATAATGTAGCTGTAAGAAATAAGCAAGATTATTAGTTTGGTTATTAATATTGTTAAAGAATGATTATGGACTTTAAATTATACAACCCTCTACTTGATTTTTTGAATCCTACACTCCCTCAAATAGGAAATGGAAATCTGATAGAAAAAATTTCCTAACTATTGATTAGGGTCTTCATTGAGCATAGCATACCTCACATATATAATTCTTAGGGCCAATGAGTGGCAACTTTTACCAACACATCTCATGTGTGGTCAAATCTTTTCAACTCGTGGCCTAATGAAGCCTCACACATATAGTTCTTAGCATCATAGGTCCACATAACTCGCACCTATCGACTAACAACTTGTTGGATTTGAAACCCCTCTGATGGTCATCAATCTCTTAAAGTGAAATATCCTTTGAATGTCATATCGAATGCACTTGAAGTTCTAAATGCGTCATCACAATGTGATACTATGAATGTAATGATGTCACATGCTAAGACCACACTAAGAACCCTAAGCTTAGTGGAAAGCCACAACATAACAATTTTGCCATTGCTACTTAATATTGTTTAGGAAGTTTTTGGTCCATGTGTTCTTTTAACTTTGCACATTAGCCATTTTAGATACGCATATCTCATATATGCAGTAAAGCATAAGACAAAAATAACATGGATAAATATGAACTTACTAGATCCAATTAGATCATAGACGTGCCCCTATATTATTACAAAGCCTTCTAAAAGTTTTTCTTTATTGGTCTTGGACTGCTTCTCCATGGACTCACCATGCATAGAACATCAAACGGAACGCAACTCTTAGTCCCGAATGACCACCAACTCCTTTGCTTCCAAGTAATCACCAACTCTTAGTCTGAGAATTATAATTACATTATGGCATACCACAGAAAAATAATTCCTATTCTACTTTAGAAAAACTTAGGCTTATACTCTTACAACCTATGGAAAAATAATTTATACATCTAGAAAAACAAAAAAACAAAGCAATAAAAATCTATTCACATGTATCCTAATTCCATAACTCATCTATATAACATCCATAAATTAGATGTATGATACAACAAAATACTTGGTCCAATCATTTTTTGACTTATGCATCTTATACCTTAGTTCTCAATTGTGGAAAACCATTTTTCCAATGTTTTGGATTTCAAAAATCATGTAAAAAACACTTGCAACCCTTCATGTGATCGCTAGATTAGTTCCCATGGCTACGGTTTACCTTAGCGTAGCCGCATGACTTGACGCGGCAAAGAACACTCCTCTCCACCATTATGGTTGTGGCAACCACAACAAATTCTATAATGTGTTGTAGCCTTGCTCTGCGGTTAAGAGATCATGCCTTGCGGCTATGCCCCTTTGTCTTGCGACCGCCAACCTTAATAGCAAGAATTACATAACTCCCACTTCTAGGTTCACAGCCATGCAAACTCATCTCATAGCTTTGAGGTCTCATGTTGCTACAATGCTATTTCTTTCTTCTTCATCAAAACACGATTTTTCTTGCCTTTTTGCAATTTAAAACACCTACAAAACACTTTTGCAAGTAGATAAATGAGGAACAAACATGAATCATAAAATTAGTGTCTTCGGATACATTTATACAATGAAAAGCGACAGCTCTGATATCACCATTAGATTTCACTGGGTATAGGATACCAAATTTTTAAATTTTAAGCATAAAATGCAGCAAAATAAATAATTTCAACTTGATTCACCTTCTTTGCATAAAACTCACATATAATTATAGAATAATTGCACGAATGACTACTTGGAAATAAATCTTACAGTTAATATCTATGATCCACAAGTTGTAATAAAGTTTTGATATCTAGTTTGCCCACACAAACAAGTCGTTGACTATAACCCTCTAACGGAAGTCTACAAACTCATTCATGAAATTTTACAACTATTGCACTTAGAGAATTTCTAGAGAGAAAACATGAGAGGGAAGCTAACAACTATTTTCTCTCGCATGTAAGTGGTGAAAGTAAATAATGCCTGCATGAACAATGTCATCAGGTACAGTTTACGTAAGTAGTATTTTCTTTTGGAACACTTCCTTGTCCCTTATTTTTAAGACATAATCCTATTTATATTAGGACACCTAAAGCTTGTAGAATGAGCTCTATGAGCTTACATGTGAACTTTAAAGTTAATTTAAACTCATCCATCTTTAATTATTAACTTAATTAATAATAAAATCCATTCAAATTATTTCCTTCAATTTAATTAATCCTATTAATTAAATTAAAAGCCTATTATGCTTCCAATTAATAATCTCCATTGTTAACAAATATAATAGGTACAAAATGATTCTTTTATGCCTTATCTCTTTAATTTAATTAATCTGGTTAACTAAATTAAAGGCTTATCATATTTCTAATAATGATCTCATCACTAATGGATGTGATGAGAAATATATCATTACAATGTAGTTTAATCTAATTGCAACCAAATTAAATCTATCATGTGATTTCTCAAGTCTCATTCTCATCACTAACAAATGTGATGAGAAATATATCATTACAATCTGGTCTAATCTAATTGCAACCAAACTAAATCTGTCATTTGATTTCTCAAGTCTCGTTCACAAGACTTCTCAAGTCTTATGATTACCACTTTGCAAATGGCTTAAGCCATTGATTTGTTTTCATGTGTATCTATAGGTTTATCATTAACTGACAACAAACATACCTTAAAAGATATAAGTAACACCTAGCCTACAACTCATATTGTAGCTCATCCAGAGTGAAGTGAATGAATCACAATGAATCCTCCCAATCATAAATAACATGTAATATAAACCTTTTGTCTTATTTTGTCCCAACCACAGGAAAGCCACGTGTTTAGTCAAATTCATAAACTTGGTCATATGACCACTTGATGTTTCATCATGAAACTAATGTTTCTATTAGAAACTCCTTTCCAATCACTCACTACCTTGGCCAAGGATTTCCATCTCGTAGAACATCAATTACATAGGACAAGCACCTCACTCAATTGCAAGAAGACAAATCCCTTATTGAATGCACACATGCCTCTATATGTACTTAGGCAATGGCATTTTAGACTCATGACCCCATGCCATACTAAAGTAAATATTGGCTTTTAAAACCCTAATGACATGTTAACTGTTATACGTATAAGATAATCATGTTGTCTCAAGTCTAATGTCCACATGCACTTAACACAATTACAAAGTAAGACATTAACACTAAAGAGTGAACTTTATGTGCCTACTTTGTTCTACAAGTCAATGTCTAAATACTCATCCTCTAACGATACATTCATATATATGTATTTGCAATATCTCTATAGAATGATATGACATTCACTGTATAAAGACAAATTGTAGAAGTCATACCAACTCTCAAATGCCCTTTATAGTGTTTGTAACTTGCAAACTAGTTTTAATAATTGGATACTAAGACAGCCTTATGTCCATATTCATAATCTCTTATAAATAAGACTTCTCAACACAATCATATAAACACATCCAACACTTTACGGTATTTAAGATTTACATCTATAAATATGCTATCAAAATATTAATAAAATAATAATTAATATTTTATTGATTAACAATTTGACATTAGAAGGCATATCACTAATAGCTGCTTGCTACTTGTTCAAAAAAATTGCTGCACCCATTGTGCAAAGTAACCCAAACATGAGTAAAGAAACTAGAGGTGAAATGACTAAGAAATAGGAATGGTATAGTGGAAGCATGGTGAGGCCTCGTCCAATGCATGAAAAGGAAAAAGGGAAATTTAAGGGTGATTATGAAGTATAGGAAACTCAACCCGGTCACAATCTTGAATATATATCCCTACCCTAGGATTAAAGATCTATTTAACCAATTTGAGTTGACTAAAGTATTCTCTAAACTTGAATTAAGGACAAATTGCCAACAAGTAAAAATCAAAATGAGGACAAACCCTGAGGTACTTTGCAAACTAGGTGATATAAATTATTAATGCTACTATCTAAGTTAACTAATGTCTTGTGATTTCCATGAATCTCCTAAACAGAGAATTTAGGCCTTATCTAAACACAATGATGGAATTCATAGATGACATTTAGTTATATTCCCTAAGTTCAACAAAGGTGAACTGGGGCTAGAAAGCATTAAGTTTCGAGGACATAAACTCTTGTAAAGGAAGAGGAAGTAATATCTGAAATTTTTATAAATTTTTTTTACTATATTATTAACTTTTATTCACTACAATGGAATTTAGTTGGTCCACCACACTAGAAATATTGTAAAGCTAATAGGTGGACAATGGAAAATGAAATATTGGCTGCAGGGAGCTTCGTCAGTCAAAGCTGATCATGATGGAGGAGAAATTCTGGTGACTGAACCATGTGCAAATTAGAGGCTGATTAAAGTGGATTAAGGTGGATTAAAATGGGTGATAAGGCCACCGTACATGGTGCAGAAATTTAGTGAAGAAATGGGGATTAAAGGCAGGTCAATTGCGCCATTAAAGAGGAACTTTTGAATCTCAGTTTTGTAGGGGACTGTAGAAACACTTAGAGATATTAAAGCTATTACGTCACCCTTCATTGAGGTCAGATTTTAGCCTTTACTTTGTTTTAGGTTGAAATTCATAATTTTTTTAGCATGATTATATTATGGGTTTAGATTTTATAAAATGAATAAGGAGAGATTGTAAAACCAGAAAGTTAGAAATCGCAATTATAATTGGGTTTGTTGTTTGGGTATGCATTATATCTCTCATCGCTCGTCATTAAAGTGCTAAATCTCTATTAATACTGTCCAAGACTGATTTAGAACAAGAGTAATCTAATTAGTGTAGGCAAGATTTCACCCTGCTAGGAAATCTATCATTATAATTGCTAGTGAAAAAAAAGAAAAAGAAAAAAAACTGAAACCCACTGCATATGCACATACATAGAGAAGGCTAGCTCTTAATCATGGGAGCATAGTTATCTTAAAAATAAAGCCTTGCATTATGAGAGAATAGAAAGCCTACGATTCGATCAAATGGAGCCATGACGAACAAATTTGATTACTTTGCAGATAACTATATGTACACATATAAATCTGCACATTATTATTATTTTTTTGTTTGGTAGGGCAAGTCTGTAGATTTCAATGTATTTAAATATGATTCTAACAGGTGCATGCAAAGGAGCGTGGGTGCCGCTAGATGATTATTGCCCCAGGTGGACAGTGGCTACGAATTTAGATATATAGAGCCAACAGTCGGTTATTAGAGTTTAATTTACAGAAAGTGAGATAACATTAGAAGCACTTACAGATTAAAATCCGCAAGAAATTTAGGGTAATGTAGAATTGAGGGTAAAAAACATCTGGTTTATGGAGGATTGAAAATTAAATGTAAGATGAAAATCATAGCCGAACAAAGGGAAAAATAAAAGCTGATTGTGGTGAGTTATTCGGTCAAAAGATCAGGCACTAGGGCTGGCCAAATATTATCATTAAGGAATTGAGGGAATCCTGATGCATATTAAGTAGACTTATGACTGAATAAGGAGCCTCGACAAGGCGGAATTTTAACCAAACCTTATCCTTGCCGTGGCTGCTTTGAACACTGCTGGGAGAGGGGGAGAAAAAGTGAGACTTTAACACCTAAAAAGCGGCTGGTAGTCGGCTGCCAGAAGAGGAAGAAGAGAGGAACGTTTAGCTTTAATAAGTAGGTACATCACCAGATCAAACTTCTTGTTTTAAATTCAAATGTAGAAGGATTATAGTTATAAATTTTAGGGCAATCATACTCATTTTCTCACATATATGTCGATTTTTGGGAGTAGAAAGCGAGAATATATTCATATACATGCGGAAGTGATAGGTGTTATACAATCAAACCGTTCGTAACCAGAACTCCTAAATTTCAATGTGGTTTGCGTGGATGGACCATGAATTTTGGGATCCATAGAAAAGGGATTTTCATACTAGAATGTGGATTCCCATGTGTATACAAGTAGAGATTAAGCAAGCATTACCTATACATGAAATGTGATACAAACTTGTATGTTGTTAAGACATACTTGATCGTTGGAGTTATGATTTTCATAAAAACTTGAAAAATCATAGAAGACAATCATAAGAAATGATGGGCTTAGTCATAAAATGGGTTTAAACAAGTTTTTGGATCAAGAAATCACCTAGAAAATGGGCAAAGAGTTAATAAATAGGGACTACCAGAATGATCCGCTATTGCGCCACACTGTCTCGTGATCGCGATAGACCATCCCACAATCGCTAACTCAACTGTGGACACTTCCAACAAGTTCTACAGATGGTGTTGTGCCCTCAAAACCGTGTCGCACGATTGCAATAGGTTGTCTTCTGATCGTGAGCTTGACCACAGACAACTTTAATGCATACTATGGTTGATCTAGCAGTCGCAAAACTTAGTCCCGCAATCACGAACTCAACTGTGGACACTTACAGTGCATTCTACGGTTGGTGTTGCACCTGTAGAACCATGTTTCACAATCGCAATAGGTTGTCTCCCAATCGCAAGCTTGACCGCTAGCAACATCAATGCATACTACGGTTGATCTCACAATCGCAAGGCTTAGTCTGGCGGTCAATACACTCATCTCTGTGGTCGCGGACCTTGACCGTGGAAAACCTCCAAAATACACTGTTGTTCATCTCGCGAGTGCAAAAGCTTGCTTTGCGGGCATAAGGCCTAAGATGCAAGTAGAATTAGTTTAAGTATAAATAATGATGAAATTAATTCTAGTATTCAAATTAAGGATAAAACAAACTCCGCAAATAGGCTAAAATTCAATTGATTTGAATATGATATGGTACACAATCACATAGGGAAGAGTTTCTCACAAATCCTAGACTTAAGTTGCATTTGAGAAAACAATAGGAAACGAAAATTTTTTGTTTAAATGGGAAATAATCATGAATTGATACAGAACCGTGTAAGAAAGAATCATCAAGATTCAAAGGCTTAAATTACATTTGAGAAAAGTATAGGAATTGAATTTTTATTGAACTAGGATTAAATTGAAAATTATTTTGGTTGAATAGAAATCCAAGGAAGTGAGACCGATGAACCGCCAAATTAAGCAAGTTAATACCAAGTTGATTATCTATAGATTTTTCAATCGCCTTATTTTTAAAATTGCTTTTATCATATAAATGAAACTTTTACCATGTTAATGCATTACCAGAAAAATTTATGCAACTACTTATTGAAAATTTTTTATTTTCAAGTATACTGTGATTTTCAAAAGAAAGTTCTCACATATATGAATTTTTACTATTTTAAGTGAGATTAAATATATGCCAATTTAGATTGTTATTACAACAAAAATTTTGGATATAAACAAGCATATTAAAATGTTTTATAGTGAATTTCCTACTAAACAAGTTATTACGAAAAGTTTTTATGTTATGATATTCATTGGATTGTATACTAATATAGAGAAACTAATTCCAACTCTCCCAAACGAGGTAGAAGTTTTGGGTCCTTAGACAGAATTGAGTTAACCCTCTCAATTGATATTAAAGATTGAGACAGTTGATAAGTTATACACGATTCTCTCAATCAATGTTAAAATTTAAGTCTATGTGACTATCTCAATCGATGTTAAAGATTGTAACAGTTGATAAAGCTGCACGTGACCTTCATTAGTCGAATTATTTTATTGGTACAGACTAAAATTCTAATTAATAGATATTGTATATGAAATATCCAGAGTCATGAGCATACTAACAAAAAGTGAAATGAAATTGACATTGATAGTTTTATTTGTATTTTTTTACTATTCCCAAAATAGTTTTTAAACATTTATATAATATTAAATATTTTACAATGTTCGCATCTTAAATGGGCTAGTAAACCCTCTTATTAGGTGGTAGATCTCTTACTAAAGTAAAACTCTTTTTGCATATGACAATATTGAAGCTGAATACACCTGGAGTTGGTAAAATGCTGATAAAGGGAAATGAAAATCTTGACTTTAGGTTATTTGTTAGTTAATAGCATAACAATGTGACTTAATAAAAATAAATTTCTATTGCAATAATGTACTTCCTATTGGGTTTGAGAAATAACCACATATGTAAATGAGTTTAAATTTCTATGCATTGATGATTATTCAATGGTTTAGAGACTAATAATTTGGGCTTGATACCCTTTAAGGTAAATATCTCAACAATACTTTCATTTTGTGTCCTAAGTTGAGAGCATGATAAACAGATTATTAGAATAACAACTCAAGGAGTATTAATTTTAAGCAGTAATCGAAGAAAAGGGATACAAATCATAAAACTATTCCAATTAACCAACATATTGCATCACAAGGAGTTAGGAAGTGCAAGGATTAGAAGGATTCAAGCCACGGCCTCAAACAATTAGAGGAGGGGGCATTCTAAACCCAAGAATAAGATTGAGGGTTTTAACTTTTAATCACCCTATCCAAAGCCATTTACCCTATTGTCCCATATCACTACAGCTAAAACCATCGCAATTGTACGTTTCACAAAATTACAAAAAACCCCCATCTAGAAGCTTCTCCCAGACAACCCCATCTAAATATTTTAAATCGGCTGGGCCTTACACTAATTTGGACTGATCAAAAAAGGTTGTTCGACCCATTGCAAAGCCTCAATGCCTGTTAGTTTTTGTTGGTTCAAGTAATTACCATTACAAAGTGTTTTGTTATTCTTCAAACAAAACAAAAGCTTGACAATACAAGATAAATGACAATGAGAAAATTATAACGGTATATAGAATGAATGATAGAAGTGATTCTTTTGCCTATTATTCATAAATCGTTTTATATTGATTTAGTACTTGTCAATTTAAAATAGTTCTTTATCATAAATATAAATAATTAAATAATTGAAGTAATTGTTTTATTCAAGGTTTCAAAAATCAGCTGATTCAACAACTCTAAATTGGGTTGTTCAGTTTTAGTACATTTAAGATTGACAAATCAATGCGAATTGGCTAGAATCGAGTAAAAAATATCTAACAATGGGGTAAAAACCTTTATGGCCCCCTAAATTAATTTTGAACTAATTTTTTGATAAAAATGAAAAAAGTATCAATTTATACTTTTTTTGTTTATAATTTGTAACATTTTTGCTACTTGTAGGTTGATTAGTGTGTATAATTCTCACGACCTTCTATTTTTTATTTTTGAATCTTATTTGTTTGTTTCTTATGCATATACTGTTCTAATTATGTTATTAAATTTTTAAACATTACATCTTAAAATTATTTTTTTTCCATATTCATTGAGTTACTTTCATTTTGCGAAAATAATTTACCAATGTTTTTATTTTTTATTTTATATTTGAAATTTTACTAATTTTATTTCTTTTTGAATTATTAAATATTTAAATATCAAACACAAAACTCGTCATTTTTAATATTAACAAATTGAATTGAATTAATATTATAAAATTAATATGATATCATGATGCATATGTTTATATAATATTATGTTAACAATAAATGGCATACTTAAATTAATTAAAAAAAGTAATATTTTATATCATTTATAAAATAAGAGATAAAGAAATAAATTTAAAAAATTAGAATAAATTAAAATTATAAGATGAAATTAAAACATATAATAAATTTAAATTGAAATGCATATAAACATAATAGTTATATTTTTTATATATTTCTATAACTTACAAAATTTAATTAAATGGTAAAATTAAAAATAAAAAAAGTGAAAATTATGATAAATTAAAATTGATGGAGTAAATGAAAAAAATAAAATTGAAGAAGTAGAATGAAAATTACTAGTAGTTTAGCAATTATAAATTTTGCCACTAAATTCTCTTACATTTTTAATATAGCGTAGAGATATAGATAATTACACCAACAACAACAATCAATAGTTATATAACACACACGTAATGTGTGTGCATAATTCTAAAAATCAATAAATAATATCTTTTAAAATAGATATGTTATATATTTTATAAAATAAGAAGAAAAGAAAAGAAGGTCACAATTAAAAAAACAAAGTCAAGTGAAATTGACGGATTCAACGTGAATATAGATTCTATACCATTCATAAAATTTATAAAATGATCAAGAAAAACCTGAATGAAATAAAATTGAAGAAAGTAGATAACATAAATGAAATTTAAGGCAATAAAGTGAAACGAAAATACAAATATAGTTAAGGGCATTTTAATGATTTTACATTATCCAATCAAAATATTGGCCCATATTATTAGAAATAAATTAATAGGATAGATTAAAAGTGCAATAAAAATTGTTAAAAATACAAAATATATATATATAGAAAGAAAATAAAAAATAGAAAATTTGAGAGAATGCATAAATAAATATAAGTTAAAATAAAAAAGAGAGAAATAATGGATAAAAAAATTCAAATAAGAATAATTTGCAATTCTAAATTTTCCAACCAAATTGACTTATAACCTTAATAATATTGTATATACAAAAATTAAAATAACCATGATTTATTAAGAATACTTTATATTGAGATAACTAAAAATTCATGATGTATAAAAGATATAGTTTTTCTTTAATTTTATATCTATGTTTACTAATTAAAAATAAATAGTAAGGATTAAAAAAAATTAATATGCCCTTGATTTAAAAGTGTCATGCCGCTAATACGGGTATTTAACATGGTAATACTGTAACATCCCAAATTTTTGGTGATACGCAATATTTATTTACTTAATTATTTAAGTGTTTAGTGCCTATTAACTTATTAATTTTTGTGAGAATAAAATGGGATACTATTAAGTATATATGAAAGGCAATATATACACTATTAAGCTAGTCAAACCTAACCGAATTTTGGAAACTAATTAACCAAAATTTTATGTAATATTTTTATTGGCAATTGCTTAAGGAATTAACTTAAGCATATACTTTATTGTTTTATTTTAATTTTCGTATGTAATATTTGGGAAATAAGAAACAACTAGGAAAGAAGATATTATCATGATAGGTAACCAAATCCTATCCAAATATTTTGGATACTAAAGGGAGGAGTTATTGTGCATATGGAAACAAAAAAAAGACAGATTTTAGGGCTGTGAAATTCATGTGAACAATCCCCGAAAATCTGAAACTTTAATGAAGAGGGAATATGCGTGTCCTAGGATAATTAGAATTTTTGCAAAATAATATAGACATAAGGAGAAGAGACTTATCATGATAAGAGATTTGAAAATATGAAATTACGCTTAGAAATTTGGGTAAAAACCTGCAGAAGAATAAATACTGAGTCATGGGAATTTTGAGACTCTTAAATTATAAGAATGTTACTCCTTCACAACTCCTAGTCAAAACCTACATATATTCACATACCTATTTTAAGAGAGAGAACGTTATCTCATCACCCTAGAGAGGCAGTAGCCATGCAAAGAGGAGGAAACTTTCAGGCCATTGAACATGATAGTTTGAGGCGAATTTCTTAGCCTAATGTCACGTTATGAACACATACAATTAGAAAACCTTTACACACATGTTATAGGTTCGAGAAACTAGGATTTAGGATTGTTTAAACATAAACTAGTCATGTACATGTTAAATCCTGCTACATGTGTAGAAAATTTGTAGGAAGTGAGTATTAATAAACTATGTAAAGTTCTAAACTTGCTTGAGTTATTTTAAATATTGGTCAATGTAATTAAATTCGATTTTCCACAATTAGCATTCGTGGAAATACGCCTAGGAACCCTTGAAATTGTTGTGGTGATGAGTTTTAGTTTCAAGCACCGCTATAAACTTGTTGTAGTTTTGGGGTTTAGTGGCATGAGTGCAGTAAGGCACCTCGCAATTGCAAAGCGAGGGTGCAACTCAAGTAGGGCAACCTTACAAGATTAATATTCATGGGCACAACACAAGCTAATGAAGTCATGAGGCCCAACCACAATGCGAAGCAGAATGCCTCATAGTCATCACCATGGGCATAGGCGAACAGCTTATAGTCGTCAATCGAATGCCAGGGTTTTTTATTTTTTTTATTTTAATTAATTTTCTAATTTAATAAATTAACCTATTTTTGAGAGGTTTATTAATGTAACCAATCTCGGGGTTCAAAATAGTGAGATGATGAATTAACTTGTTTTTGAGAGGTTTATTAATGTAACCAGTATACGTCATCTCACCGTTTTAAACGGCGAGATAATTTTTTTTAAAAAAAAATAAAATGTAGGATAAATACGGATGAGGTTATCTCACTGTTTTAAACGGTGAGATGACGTAATAGTAAGTCATAATAAATTATAATAATTTTAAATTATTATATATTTATTTAAATATAAGAAAATTTATTTAAATAAAAGATTTTTTTTTCAATAAATTGATTTTTAAATTATGGTCTTGTATAATTTTTTTTAAAATTTTTATATTTTGACAATTACGTTTTAATAATAATTTATTTTTAATTTAAAATTATTATAATTTTATTTGAAATGAAAAAAATTATTTAAAACAGCGAGATGACGTTATAATAAATTATAATGTTTTTAAATTATTATATTTTTGTTTAAAATAAGGAAATTTATTTAAATAAAAGAATTCTTTTTCAATAAATTGAGTTTTAAGTCATAGTCTTGTATAATACTTTTTGGGTGTTTTATGTTTAGACATTTACGTTGTAATAATAATTTATTAGCATTTGAAATTATTATGTTTTTATTTAAAATGAAAAAATTTATTTACATAAAAGAACCTTTTTTTTTCAATAAATTGGTTTTAAATTATAGTTATGTATAATACTTTTTGGGTTTTTTTATGTTTTAACATGTACGTTCCAAAAAAAAAAAGCAATTTGCAAAAAAAAATGTACTGTTGTTTCATAAAAATAAATGATATTTTTTTGATAAATATTGTTATATAATAGGTTAAAAAATCCGTGTTATAACTTTTAAATGAAATTGTATGACGTAATTATAATAAAATTAATATAAATGCCAATAAAATTGAAACTTTTGAATACATACAAGAAGAAATACTAAATACCACATGTCATCCTCATCCCCTAGGCAATTACTGGTGCCACAGTGTGTGGGCCATCTAACACGATGTCCTCTTCGTGGTACTGGATTTCCTTAAGGATGATACAGAGTATGAGACTGTTGTACTTCCATACTTATAGAGTCCTGCTGGAGTGGCATTAGGGATCCACAGTATTACCGAGGCTGTTCCCGTGGAATGTATGAATGAAGGGGGGGTGTAAGGAGATTTCGAAAGTACCGTATATGGAGAATCGGCCTGTGGCGTATATAGAGAGTGGGTGCTCTGATGCAGTGATTGAGATACATATACATCCTCCGGATCTACAGTACTATGATCTAGTACCTCATACTGATATGATGTGCTAAGAGTTGCTACATCGTGGTGATAGAGTGTGCTACGTCTCGGACTGAGATGTGCAGAGACAATGTCATCCGTCTGGTAGTATGGTGGAAAATCTCGCTGGACTCATAGTTGTGATAGTCACTTGACACTATCGACAATCTGTTGATTATATCCACTAAAACGTAGTTGCTACAGTTGCTGTGCCTGCAATCAACCATTTGCATATTACTAAATAACACACACACACACACACACGCACGCACATATGTATATACACAAATATATAAGCAAAACCATGTGTGGGAAATAAGTGACGTGGCTAGGTTGATATCCAGTGTGTGTACAAATACATGCCTAGGAGTGATGAATCGGCGTGTGACTTGATGGTACCACTCGAAGTAGTCTCGTAACACCCGTGTGTCTAGAAAGATGGGAGCCCTTATGATATGATCATCGCTAGCCCACTCTCGAATATATGCAACATGGTGATCAGCCCAGTTAATCCCTGGATGCCCGCACCTATGTTCGTTATGTAGTGCATCCTAAGCTCATAGTAGATCATCATGAATGCTTTGTGGCATTCCGAATTGTCTCAATACCCGATCAATGTGGTGCATCTCAATAATCTCGTAGGAGATAAATAGACTACAGAATGTCCACAATCGTCATCCATAATAGCCGGTAGCATCTCGTACACATCGTTGGGGTAAGGCCACCATTGAAACTGAAATGAAACATGTAATGTATATGGAATTCATGGTATACAAGATGCAATATACATGAATTAGATGGTATGCATATTAAATGTGAAAAAATTTACTCGTACCTAAGACTCTGCCTCTCCGTCTAATGTATCACGTATCATGCGGATAGAGTGAGATGCATTCGACGTGTTACTCCTCCTTGCCTTGGTCCAGCTATATTCATAAGAAAATAATTAAGAAAACTAAATATAACGGTTGCACAATAGCACAACAAGGCATGTAATTTGATGAGACATACCGTGCTTTAAAAGGTGCAGTCGACAACGGCAAATCACCAAGTACACTTAGTGGGCTAATGTAAAGACCACAATCACGGGTTAGTAGAGCCAACCCTGGGAACTTAATCCAAGTCCATATCTGCAAAAGCTCTAGTGGGCCAGCTATTATCTACCTACCTCGCATGCACGCAGAGTACAACTCTAAATATAAATATACCAGTGTTGCACTTCCCCCACTATATGGTTGAGCTTTAATCACATCCTCTAACATGCGAAGGTGAAGTAGCTTCACTTGATCTCGAGATGAATTAGGAAAAATCCTGCAACCCAATAACAATAACACGTAACAATAAGTGTAACGAGTCACATCATCCTCTGTACTATTGGCAATGAGGGTCCGGAGTCAGACCTCTCAAAGTAGGATTAAGAGGGGTATGGTAACACCATTAAATACATCTGTGGAGGATGCAAACCCCAAATACTCCAAACAGTACTCTTGTCAAATACTAATTGCCCAATACTTGTCAAACCCTATAATTAGGGCACCCTCTACTGGGAGCTGTCATATCAATGCCACATCTTCTAACATAATGGTAGCCTTCTCAGTCACAAGATGAAAGGTGTGAATCTCACGGCGCCACCTCTCAACCATCGCTTCAAGTGTTACGTGTCCACACCCATACATTCTATAGAAACCTAGTCAATGCAGCAAAAGTAAAACCCGATCATCAAAATTAGGAATTCAGGCTAGTGCCCTGGTCTGGTGCCGTGGCCAAAGCGTAGTGTCTCTGTCTTCTAACCACACAGCTTCCGACCTATGGTTATACTGTAGGTATAGCAAACTCAAATCAAGTAGGCCTTGATTAGCTCTCATAGCTATCGTGAAAAAGTCTTGTATAATGAATTGTGCATTAATCAGACGCCGAATGAACAAAAATATGTACATAAACATGAAAAATAACATTTTCACGTATACAAAATATGTAATCACATAAACAGCTAGTAATGTTTACATTTGCACTTAGCTATGTTGGCAATTGACCGTTGCAATTGCCAATGTAGCATGCATTATATCTTGCAATTATTATCAAAAGTGATACAGAACTTACATGGGTTCGAGGACTACTGCTCAGACTCCAATCTTGTGGCATATTCGATTTCTAATAAAATATCGTTATATTTTATGTTAAGAACTGATTAACTTTTTATGTGATAATGCTTAAGTTCATAATTCTGGAAATACAGATGTTACTCCTATACAAGCAAATAAGATGACATGACGCGAATTGATGAATTTTTAGCCATAGTGACTAGACTAAAGCATTTTCCATTGAAGAAATTACACTTCAAAATAAGTAATCGTACGTTAAAACACTCAAAAAATCTATAGTCGAAAGAAAACATCACATACATGTGAAACTAACGAGGGCGGCTGGAAGATGGAAGCATATCTAAATTCTGCAATCGATGTTCGGCCTCCTGTTACAATTGCCCTCAAGTCCGATATTGTGGCCAGTCCACTTCATTCGGTATTCGGCGTGACGGGTCCCTCCCAACATGATTAGCTATATGCTTGTGAGGATTGTGGACCAACTTGAACAGTGGATCATCACAATAATCCTCGACCTAAATAGGATTGAATATCCCTTCATATATGTGTACATAGCAGTCAATAGAAAAGTATGGCATCTCTAGCCTTTTAAGATTAACACCATATTTTCTACTGATCGTTATTGCATGTGAGCATGGCACTCTATGCAACAACCACTTTTTGTATATGCAATCCCTACTGTATAGCCCCACAGTGTGCGCATTCCCTCCACCTCTTCCCCTATCTTGTGCCGTGATCACTCCTCTTGACTGTGCATTTCTATCATACAACTGCACTAAATGCTAGACGGATTTGCACTTTGCCCTTGCATACATCTTTATAAGCCAAGTGGACCACTCATCCCCTATTGCCATCTTAGCTTCACCAATCATTAATCTCTCCTTGAATTTAGCGTCAGCCCGTTCAAATGTTATCAGCACAATTGAACATATTACAACCGTCATATTCCCCTCATTACTCTATTAATACTTTTTGATATGTTAGTTGTTAGTATACCATATCTCTAACCTCCGTCAAAGGACAGTGCCCACTTCTCTTTATCAATTTCCTACAAGTAGTTGTAGGCCTCCAAATTAATTTGCTTTATATGGTCTAGGGTCTGAAAAAAACTTTTTCTCCTAGTTTTCGGTACCTGCTCTCCAGCACTAATCACGCAGGTGTCGAGACTTAAAATCTTTTAACATGTTTGCATACACATGTCGAAGGCGAAATCAGTGTTGTCTTCTCGGGACCTTGAAAGCATTGATGTCCTCGACAGCAGAAAAAAAAACCAGGATATCTGTTGGATGCAAGATAATTATATGCTCTATCACATATAATATGTTGCTCCAGCATCTGCAAAAAACCAATCCCATAACTGTTTGTTTTCTTCATCCACCAAGGCATAAACAAGAGGCAATACTTGCTGATTGACATCAATAATAACTACAATCAACAGCTTATGATGATACTTCGTGTATAGGTGCGTGCTATCTACACTAATCACTGGCCTACAATGCTGGTATCCGTCGCTGCAAGGTTTGAAAGTCTAAAAGAAATAACATAGCATCATCTTGTTTGGAACCCCGATGTCAACGTGTCTCCACTTGACAACAGTGCCCAAGTTCTATTTTTGTAATGCAATTATGTAGACGGACAACTTCTTCACCGAGTCTTCCCACGTGCCGCACACATTCTCAATGGCTTGTTTCAAGCTATACCGTACTTTTGCATAATTAATCTCATAATCATACTCATCTTTGACAAGTTGCGTAATATTTTTTATCTCAACATTAGGGTTTTGATGAACCAACCCTACGAGAATTGCAGCTATCATGTTTTTATTCAAATTTGTGCGATCCATGCGTAGGTCCCTCAGGAGACAAGTGTGGGATCCACCATATCTAGTTCTTCTACAACTTTATTATCTACCTTAAAGAAGCCCTAAGATGTCAATCACAAGGTTCATCAATTATAGTATGTCTACATTTAACCTTCCATATATTGAGAGTGCTCTTCACCAAACAGTACTCTTACTTTGCATGTGTCACGGAGTAATCCTTCACAGCTGCTTGGACATGACCCTTGTTCTTAAAGATCATGTTCAAATGAAGCTCCCATTTGGGCTCATCATAGTACGTGCTCCATCTACCATTGAAATTTTCAATACAGTCAGCTGTTATTTTTGGCCTTAAGTGTGAAAAGAAGGGCATAGACGGATAAAATGGCACCATCGATGGTTCTGTCAAATGTCCAGGTACTGGAAAGGCTGATGAATATAAAGGCACAGTTGATGGCTCTCTTGCTTATTCATGCATTGAGACAGCTGAAGAATGTATAGACACGGTGCTCGCTGGCCTTGGCACATATCGAGGGTATGGACTGGCTGATAGGCTAACATCTGATACTATTAATACTTGCTGCATCAAACTGATATCAATTGCATTCTCATCTTCTTCATTCTCATCATCTCCCTCATCTCCATAATATCTATCATTGATGTCAGATGTTGATCAGTATACATGTTGTTCATGGGCATCCTGAAGCATCTCACCATCATCATCCATGTAAGCCTCTGCTCCTGCGCCAATATTTGATGCAGGTTGTGATGAAATACAAGATCTATCTCCATATTCCGATCCAAAGTATGATGTCTATGTGTTAAAGTCAGGCAACATGTTACCCACGTGAGAGGTTTGACCTGTTTCCCTCTCTACACATGGCACACTAGACTGATTGTCCAATCTCTCCATTTTATTTTGATGTACATATCCAAATATATGACTCGATTAATTGAATTAAACAAGAACTATAAATTTAAGTCATTCTCAATCGCAAGTAAGACCACATCATGTCCCCCAAATACATCTGTTAACACAAATTTGGTTTTCAAATGGATGACATAATGATCCCAATCTACTCAAATCAAATTATATACCATCGTCTCCAACTCAACAAAACTAGTACTGCAACGTATATTTTGCAAATAATAAGGCCTAATATTGTAACTTATATCATTCGAGTTTTGCACAGTAGAACCCTCCCCAATATAACACAATTTGAATTTCACCCTCAAATGCTATATCTTCAAAACAAGCAGTTCATATACATAATGCAATCAAATATAAACATCACATCCATAATATGTTATATATAAATATAGTATGACTAGTTACACTAAGCAAAATATGTTTGGTTGTTTGACTAATTAAAAAAAATAATGAAATAACTATCAATTAAAAGACTTGTTTGAAATATAAGAGTATGGATAAGTTTAAATTTATTCAACGTTTAATAATCCATCTTTCAAACTTCTAAAAGAATTATATATTAAAGTAGATATTTTTCACTCATCTAATATTTTGTGGAATCATGAATTAGATATTTAAGTAAATATTTTTCATTCATCTAATATTTTTAAATTTTATGTATTAAATATTTAAGTAAATATTCTTTACTCATCTAATATTTTGTAGTATCATGAATTAGATATTTAGGTCAATATTTTTCATTCATCTAATATTTTTAAATTTTATGTATTAAATATTTAAGTAAATATTTTTTACTCATCTAATATTTTTTAGTATCATGTATTAAATATTTAAGTAAATATTTTTCATTCATCTAATATTTTTAAATTTTATGTATTAAATATTTAAGTAAATATTCTTTACTCATCTAATATTTTGTAGTATCATGAATTAGATATTTAAGTCAATATTTTTCATTCATCTAATATTTTTAAATTTTATGTATTAAATATTTAAGTAAATATTTTTTACTCATCTAATATTTTTTAGTATCATGTATTAAATATTTAAGTAAATATTTTTTCATTCATCTAATATTTTTTGGTATTATGTCTTAAATATTTTCTCTCATTTGAAGTTTTTCAAATTTTAAGTATTAATTATTTAGTAATGTATTTTTCATTCATCTAATATTTTATGGTATTATGTATTAAATATTTAAATAAATATTTTCTCTCATCTAATATTTTTTTGATATTCTATAGAAACCAAACACAAATACTTTCAATGCAATCAAATGGAAATGGAACTCTATATTCTAGTGACACTTTTGATATCAAATTTTTGAAAAACCCCATGCAGAACAATATTCCAAGAAGGCCATTTGTTTTTTGCAAAGTGCTAAGCAATTTTAAAGCAATATTAGCAAGGCCCATTTGCAAATAAAGATCAACAAGGGCAGGGTCAAAATATATATATTGGTACTAACCCCTAGAACAATTGCTTTGTAATGCATTATAAATCTTAATCTAAATAACCTCACATGGCTACACAATCTTAATATTGATTGAGATTTTTCAAATTTATTTGTTTGTCCCTATTTCCACTGCAGTTAGTATGACAAAAAAAATTAGCAACCAATGACCAACTACAACTCCAACCACAATACAAGAATTTTGTTACGAACGTAGATATAATAAAATATAAGCACTCACCTCAAAAAATATAAATCAATCAAGACGTGTATGTTTGTTCAATATTAATTCTGACTAGAGTGAGGTTGTGTTTGTTTCCACAATTTCTAACTGTTTCCACAATCTCTGACTACTGTTTTGCAATATTCAAATATGTAAGGGCAATTTTGTTTCCAATTAAGGCTACAAAACAACATACCATTGCAGAGAAAAATAAATGATACACTGCTTGTCAAATAATCAACAACCAATAATCTAAATAAACAAAATTGCAAACATGTGCATAGATATGCCATATATTGGACAGCTAATATCACACCCCTCAACATTAAACCGTCGTCACCAAAAATCATTGCCAAAATTCCCAAAATATTAACAATTTGTCCAATATATGGGAAAATGAGAGCAAAAATCAACAATTTTGATTGCCTCTAACTGATAATTTTCAAGTCTTTTCTTCAATTGGAAAGGCAATTTGCAAATAAATTAATATTATTTTTCAAGAAAATGCTATCCCGTTACATAAATCCATGAATAATAAAACTAGTGGACAAAATGAAAATTTTTGATGCTACAAAAAGCTAGTCATTTGTCTTAATAATTTGAAAAATATATGCATGTATACAAAATATGTGTCCGTATATACACACGGCAGCGATATGTTTCCCCTTTTCCCAGCATTGAGAGTAGCAAAAACAAAAGAAAAAACAAGTGTGTTGATTTGAATAACAACACCAGCAAATAAGAGCAAAATTTTGAATCCAAAAACTCACTGTTTGATGTTGGGAAAATGCTGAAAGCAGAGGAAAAAAGCTAGGAAAATGCTAGGAAAAATTGGGGCTTTCGGTCTGAATTGGGCAGAAGAAAGTGGGAGAAGAAGACAAGTTCTGTTGTGGCTTCCGATCTAAACTCTAGCTGTTGCAGAAATCGGAGGAAGAAGACAATGGCTCGATGCGGGAAGAAGACGACAGTAATGAATAAAAATACGCAGAATAAATTTTCCTTTTCTTTTAAGTATATCTCGCCATTCAAAACGGCGAGATGACGTATGCTGACATCATCTTGTTGTTTTGAACGGTGAGATTGGTTACATTATAAGCTAATTATAAGTGAGTTAATTTGTTCAATGGAAAAATTAATTAGAATAAAAAAATAAAAAACTCTCAAGTGCGAGGTAGGGAAAATGGGATTTTTTGCATATTTTAGGTCAAATTTTTCGATTTTAACACTATAACAAGCTTAAATATATTGTGCAGGACTTAACAAGAAATAAGAAAAATTAATCAAGTGGATTTCAGATAAGAAAACTCACTCAACATGTAACAAGTAGTCTAAAAAGACAATATTATGGAACATGTGGGATGTGCACGGAAGCAACTAAAAAGCTACGATTACAATTAAATTGGATATTAAATAAATAGGATTATTTGTTTGAATAAGAAATTAAGAATCATTATTCAATAAGCTAGTTAATCAATAGGATTAGTGTCGAGTAAGTGATTACACCTACCAACTTTTTAAACCGCTTTCTAAATTACTTTTATGATACAACTGAATTTTCACTACGTGTTTCGAAATTGTTTTTGAATATTAATTTTTATATAAAGATATTATTTTGACATGTGATTTTCGGCAAAGCTTAAAGTGATTAATTTTTCTAAAACTTAGATGTGAGATACTTGCGAAATAAATTATTTTGAACTGGATATTTTGAAAGCAAAATACATGTAACAAATAAAAAAAAGTTTCTCATGTGATGCCAATGATAGTGTGAAATGATTTCCACCCTACCAACTCAATAATAGATTGGTACTCGCCCAATCGAGTAGAAGTATCAAAGTAGTAGCCACGACTGATATGTGACCCTACCTATCAAGACTATAAATGAGGAGACCTTCCAAGTTGGGTTGAAGCTATGTGGACGCAGCAGCATAGTCGATTGCAACGTGACCCTCTTTAGTTAGGAGAATAAACTAAAATTTTAATCAGTAGAAATATACATAAGGTACGTATCATCATAACATGTCGAGAAAAAAAGGGATGTGTCAACTATATGGTGCTAAGATGGAGTATACTGTTTGTGAAATGTTACAATATTTGTGACCAATTTTCAAATGTGATTCATATTAACTTGTCTTTTTTGAAATTATATTTTATACAAATTATTATTATTTATGTTCACATCCAAAGAAAAACTAAAAAGGCAAGAGGTACCATTTACTGGATGGCTCATCGCTCACATATTTCAAAATGTTATTTTTGTAGAAAAGATGAATGACAAGGAACTTAAAGGGGGATGGTATACCTAGCAAGAGTGACAAAGATTGTTATACTAGTTATTTTCAGTAGCAAATAAGATTTAGCCGATGTAATAGTTAGAGATTTTACTTTCCATTGCAAAGAAGCATTATGATTACTCTTCGGATGTTATCTTTTAGATATAGTTAACATTTAATGAATTAGTTGCTTTGATATTGTTGGCTTTGGTATTCATTGAAGTTGTTCGCGGGTACTGTCATATAATGGTTTTGAATTCAAAGCATAAAAAAATTGGTATCAAAGCATAGGATTTGATTCTAGATACATAAGATGCTCATTAGAGCTTAAGCTTGATTCTAAGGACATAAGTGGTCTAAATTTAGACTTTGACCATAAGACTTATATTATTAAGACCTAACATATAAGGCCGGATTATCATGACTTTAAGTATATATAAGATGTTGATTTGAACTTAGGCATGAGGGGCTTTTGAACTAACATTGAACATAAGTATGACAGCATAAGTCATTGGGAAAATGGCTCACTACTGCATGTACATCTAGGATATTAGTTGGTTAGTGATTGATTGAATCTAACCTTGTGGCGTAAAGTATGGACAGAGCATATGTTATGATCTTAGGCACACAAAACACCAAAAATAAGATGTTGATCATAGGGACTTGAACCATTAAGACATAAAACCTAAGGTCTAAAGGCTAGAATTCCATGTCCACATGAGATATTAATTAGAAAATCAGATCAAGTATGACGCCTAGGATTTAAATCAAATATTGGTTCTTGAACTTAAGTAAGGATTTAGTCAAAAACAGAGGATTCATCTCTTAGTAAATATGACATATGGGAGTGAGACAGAGTTTGAATTTTGATCTTAAGCATGAATGACATCTAAGCTTTTGGATTAAGTTTAGGCCTTAAATCCAGACACATAAGATATTTGAACTTAGGCTATAACTCCACTCACTAAGGTACAAATCATATGGCTAGGAAATTACAAGCTCATGTGCACATGAGGTATTAAGAAAAGCAATATTTATCAAGCACTAACTTAAAAGGGCATTCGGGAGTAGATAATAAAGGGAGCTATGAGGTCAAGAATGTGCACCTTCATTATAAAGACTAGAATCATCAAGGCATAAAACATGAGGTCTAAAAAGTATGATCTCATATAAGATAATTAATCAAAAAGGGTTAGTCTGGGCTTAGGTTTTGACTCTAAATTATGTGATGTCAAAAATTTAAATAGAGCCTAGGTTCTAAATCTTGAACATTTTTTATCGCCTTAAAAATGGAATAAGTATAGATTATTAACCTTAAGCAAAGAATCAAAATGAACCTAAGCCCTACAACCCCCTAGAATTAGACTAAGTTTAAAATTTAACCCTAAAAAGCATAAGATTGTTGAACTCAAGACTTAACCTGAGGGACATAAACTATTAGGGCACGTACCATTCGATTGAATAATTATGCGGTTGTGTGCCATATGTTATTAATAATAGTAAAATTCAGTACTAACTAGAATGTAACCTTGTGGCGTGGGAAATGGAAGGATCCAGCACATCATCAGGCAAGTGTGACTTCAACAAGAGTAAAGGAATCAAAGTAATGCAGGGAAGCATGGCAACGCCTTGCCCTATTTACGAAAAAGAGAAGTTAGAAGCTTAAGGTTGAGTACGGGGGATGAAAAATTCAAATAGGACATGATTAAAAATCAACATTCCTTGTCTAGGAAAAATGATCTACCCAATCAAACCAAAAAGGCCAAATTATTTCTTAAGATTGAATTGGAGCTGAGTCACCAACGAGTAAAGATCAAAGGTCAAGGATATACCCTGAGGAACAGTAGAGTTAGGTGTTACAAATTTTCATGATGTTAGTATTAGGTTAACTGGTGCTTGCAACTTCCATGGATAATCTAGGTCCTACTTGGACAACGACAATGGAGTCATAGACAACATTTTAGGTTACTTCATAAGTAAACAAAAAAATAAGAAAACTTTGTGGATAGCCTTACTAACCTTTAGGGAGGAACAACACCATGCTAAATGTAATGAATGGAAATTTGGATTAGTAGAAATAATGTCTTGAGGACTATTCATTGATTGTGACTGAATACAAGGAATTCTGATACGATTAATGGATCGAAATGAATATATACTATAGATTATGACTATAATATAGGTAAAAATCTAGTAGTTAATTCACACTAACACGAGATCACCTAGGAGTTGCAAAAGATGTGAGAAGTCAATACCCCTATGTATTTTTGGAATAGGGTAAGTTAATGTAAGTTTCGAGAATGAAACTATTTGTGAAAGGGAGGATGTAATATATCGAAATTTGGGTGATTCTAGTAGAAAAATATTTATTTACGTAATTATTTAAGTATTTAGTGCCTATTAATTTATTAATTTTTGTGAGAATAAAATGGAATACTATTAAGTGTATATGAAAAGTAATATATACACTATTAAACTAGTCAAACTTTATTGAATGTTGAGAACTAATTAACCAAACTTTTAATTAATATTTTTATTGGAAATTGCTTAAGGACTTAAGTCTGTACTTTATTATTTTATTTTAATTTAATTTTCATGTGCAGTTTTTGGGAAATAAGGAAAGTGAGTAGGAAAGGAGAGATGATTATGAGAGGCAACCAAATCCTACCTAAATATTTTGGATACCTAGGGGATGAGTTATTGTGCATATGAGAACAAAAATGAGAGATTTTACGGCTACGAAATTTGGGTGAAAAATTCTCGGAAGTTTGTAAATTTAATAAAGAGGTCATATAAGTATCTTAGGATAACTAGAATTTTTGCCACATAATATAGACATAAGGAAAAGAGACTTACCATGATAAGAGCCCTGAACATAGGAAATTAGGCTTAGAAAATTGTGTAGAAACCTACAAAAAAATAAATATTGAGTCATGAGAATTTTGGGACTCTTAAATTACAAGAATTTTACTCCTTCCCATCTCCTAGTCAAAACCCTAATATATATACCTATTTTGAGAGAGAAAACATTAGTTCATCACCTAGAGAGGTAGCAGTCGTGCAAAGAGAAGGAGGACACTTTTCAACCATTGAACATGATAATTTGAGTCAAATTTCTTTAGCAAATTTCATGTTATGAGACATACAATTAGAAAACCTTTTCACACATGCTATAGCCACAAGAAATGTGGACTTAGGATGGTTTTTACATGGATTAGTCGTGTATATGATGTTAAATTTGTGGTTCATGTGTAAAAAATTTGTAGAAAGCATGTATCAATAAATTACATAAATTTCTAAAACTTGCCTGAGTTATTTTGAAAATTGGTCAATGTAAATACGTTAAATTTGTCACGATTAGAATTCATGGAAATATGTTTAGGGACCTTTGTGGTGATGAGTTTTAGTAGTTGGAATTGCATAGAGTAGGAAAAAATTGCCCAAATAGCACATTGTGTGCATTCAAGCACTGCTATGCACTCTCACTCACAATTGTGGGGCTTGGTGGTGCGAGTGTGGTAGGGTGCCTCACAATTGCAAAGCGAGGGCTTGGCTCAAGCATGGTGACTCGTGGAGGTCTTCTACAGTTGCAAGGCTTCACCATGGTGTGAAGCAAAATACTTTACGGTCATCGCCGTAGGCAAGGTTGACACCTCACAGTTGTGGGTTTGCTGTCTACAATAGTGAGCCAAGTGCGAGGTAGGGAAAAATGTGATTTTTGCATATTTTGTGTCAAATTGTTTTATTTTAAGACTAGAACACGCTAATTCCTCTTCGTGTAGTTCCTTTGCAAAAAACGGCATTTAAAAGTTGAGCACAATGAGTTGTTTAATAAATGATATCTCATGCCTTTTCATTTGTCAAGGGATTCGAGCAAAAAGATAGTAGTTTACATAAAAACACGTTTTACAAAGTGGACAATATAAGTCCCATTTAAAACAATTCACAAAAGTTCCTAATATTTTACAATTATTCCAATTCATATTATCATTCATATAATTTACATATTCTTTTCCTCAACTTACTCATAGTAATACATACTTCATGTACTATTTTTACTGATTAGGATTTTAGTCTACATTCTTAATTCAAAAGGGTCACATGTAATTAGTTATGACACGAGAGTTTACTACTAGCCCTAATACTTCTATTTTGATTAAGCGGGTCTAACTTATTATCGGATTGGTAGAGTAAAACTTGTTCTACATTGTCATTGGCATCATATGAAAGGCTTTTGTATTTATTACATGAATTCAATTTCAAGGTATTCAATTTAAATAGTTCATTTGCCAATAATCCACATCCAAAGTTTCAAGAAAACATTGAATAATTTCAATTTTGCAATAGTCAACATGTCAAAACATGCTTTTGTAAACAAAAATAATATTTGAAAATAAACTTGAGTACATTGTAAATAATTTAGCTATGACTTAAAACAGCTCTGAAAGAAGTTTAAAACTAGCATAGTGTAACCATTTACTTGACACTAATCTTGTTGATAACTAGCTCACCAAGTATTGGTTCTTGGTTTCCCATTCAATTAAATAATTTCTCATTTATTACCCAATTTAACTAAAATCTTATTCTTTCAAATGTTTTCATACGTGTTCAATATGTCCCATATTGTTGTCTTTTCATATTCTCAGTTATCTATTGAGTGAAATTTTTAATCTAAGATTTATTCAATTAATATTCTCTATTTTTTATTAAGTTCTGAACTATGTATTTAAGTTTATTTTAATCTTAAAATTGGAAAATTTAGGCCTTAATTTGTAAAAATAATATTGTGCCACTTTTTAGGTTTTGTATTCATAGAACTTGGTCGCGTGACAGTGAAAAATGGTTCTGCGCCTACGAACGAAACCGAGGTGCATTCTCTCTATTCTTGCCCTTAGCTTGCGACCCCTGAACATAGATACATAATTGTGAGGGTTTTGCTAGTGCCCGCAGCAATGACTGCATGATGTTTTGCTTCGTTCTATGCTTAGGCCTCCACCTAACCATGACTAGACAATAAGGCTTTATGCTCGCAACGCCAATCATGAGGCATTTTGCCCATCCCGCCTTGCAAGTGTGAAGCGTCCCTCCACACTTGTGCCACAAGGTTTTGCTATCGTGGTGGCAATCGCAACATGACGCTTGCATTTGCGCAAGGCATTGCTTGGGCAGTTTTTATTGTTCTACTTAATTCTAATATCCAAAACTTATTATAACAATAATTTTGAGGGCCTTCAAGCTTAATTTTACAAGTCCTAACCATGGTAAATCCAATGAATGATGTTTATAAAACTTTTGAATAGTTTCGGATAAGTTTTAGAGTTTCATGCACTTTATTGGCTACTATTAGACGTTTGACTTCTGCTTCTTTTATAAGTTCTAATGGAGAAATTTTATTGCTGCCTCTTTTTGCAATTAATTAGATGAATTAATTATACACACACATGGACAATCCATTAGAGGGGCCACAAAATAAATTACAAGTTTTTATTTGAATTTCGAAATTGCAATTTGACAAATTGTTTTGCTTTTGAAATTTTATTATTTGTATAATAGTTAACGTAATAATGTTTTTATATTATGTATTGAGAGGGTGATAATATTAATCTTCTTGAATTTAATAAATTTTTATTATTTATCCAGCATTATTTTGTTTTTCTCTCTTATTTTTTATATCCTATTTTTTATTTCATCTTTGAACCATTGCTTTACTTTATTTATTTTATACAGGAATATAAATTTACACACACTCTTCATAAAGTAGTTTTAATATATATTTTTGAATTTATTTAACAAATAGGAGTAATGTTGCCACTTGCCATTATTATTAATATCTATACTATATTTTAAGCAAATAAAAATGTTGGTTGCACAATGTGGAAACAGTTAAGTTGGATCCATTATTTTACTTATTATATATTTACTTTCGCAAATTTTATTTATTTCATTCTTTTTTAAATTTACTTTATTATTTTTCCATTTTCATATTTTTATATATTTTTCAACTGTTTTATAGTTTATATCATATACAAAGTTTAAAAACATGATTTTCTTGCATAATGATAAATTATTATTATGCCTCTATTTAAGTAGTTTTTTATTTTTCTTTCATTTTGGATTCCCTTTTAACATAATTCTATTTGTTCTTATACTTTTTAAGTTTTGCAAGTATCTCTAGTTATCTTTTTAAAATTTCTCATATACTTTTAATTATAAAGTAAATTTATTATAATTTATTGAAAGGAATAAAATGTTACAATTTATAATAAAATTTGCACGCATCCTAATTTCCCGCCACCGGAGGACATTCTTTCCCTCCAATCGCACCCCTCTTTGGTTCTCTCTAAAACCCTAACTCCCTTACTCCTACTGCTTCCCAGCCACTACACAACCCGAAAACATTGTAAAAAGAGAAGGCGGAAAATCCATGGAAGAACCGCTATCATCTGTCAAGATTCATTCACGAAAGAGGAAGAAAGCCTCCCCATCATCTTCCACGTTTAATCCTTTGATCGGCATTCTAACCCGCAGCAAGTCCCGGATTTTTTACCACCAGAATCGCTCCGGTATTTTCAGACCCGATCCGGTTCGTCAAGAACCTATTGCCTTTCGGCCTGAGGTTGAATCATCAGAAGCTTTTCCGGAGGTGAGCTGCGCCAATGCTTCACGGATTTCGTCCATTAAAGATCTCCGGATGCGAAGGGTTTTCACGCCAGATGTTAGTTCAGTTCCTGAAGAAGAAATGGAGGAGAATGAGGAGGGGAAAAAGGTGTTAAATGGGTCAGATGCGGCTCCAGATTCAAGTTGGGTCCTGGATTCGGGTCTGGGTGATGCGAAGGTGGATGAACTTGAAAAATCTGGGAGAGTGCTGCTGGAGGCTCTTAATGAACGAGATAATTGGGAAAATGGTCTGAATTTGAAGGATCACGCCGGAAATGATTCTATCTCTGAAACTAAAACGGTAATTAAGTACATTTGTTGGAAAAAATTCTACCTTGGGCGAAAGTAAAGTGTCATGGTTGATTCAATCGTGTATTGAATGTGCTCTGAATTTTCTGTTAATAGTTGTATAAATTGCTGATATATTTGAAGATATATGTCTGTAGGCTCTTAGTAGCTGTGCCCAAAGGAAAGTTTTCAAGGCCCCGAGCTCCTTCAGCTATAGAAGACTGCTTCCCTATTTGAGGGACGTTCTGAATGATGACTCTGGTAAGTCTTGTTTTCTTCTTATCGTATTTCTCTGGTTTAGTGATATAGAGGCGTCTGATTTGAATGTTTGAAATCATTCATATTGCATCAAGACTTAATTCTTGGGAAGTTGGGAATTGACATCTTTCACTCGCTAATTGTTAAAATAATTATATATAGGTGTTTCCAGAATTGAAACAGCAGATGCTGGAATTCCACGTAAGTTGCACAAGTTGGATGATGTGAATTCTGATGTGCCATCAATTGTTGAGGATAGCTATGCTGCTAATGCTGAGCCTGTCACGCCCCATCTTGATGATGCTAATCCATCGGACAATGGAGAAGTTAAAAAATTGCATAACAAAGAGCCCTTCAGTCGACAGAATTTGGACAGTGCTGAAAATGAATTGTACCAAACTGGGGAAATTATGAGACCATTAGAAGTGGAACAACAATGTAATGAGAATAGCGAGACTAGAGGTGACGCTCTAAATGAAGAAGAATGCTGCCAGATGACACCACCAGATCCTAATATTATCGTCAACACTCAGATTTTTCATGGTGCAGATTATGTGGTAGCTAAGCAGAAGGATGCTGAGAAGCAAGTTTCTAAAGTGTTGTCAATTGGTTGTGAAAAGAGCAGCAATGGTGTCTTGAGACACAGCCCAGATGGCAAACGTGACACTAATTCAATTGGTAGATTGGTAAACTTTCTTCAGTCAATTTCTCATTTCTAGTCATCCGTCTTTAAACGAAGTTGGACCATTAGCTCATTGACTAGTCACGCTTATCTGATGAGCTTGGTCCAATTAAATCTTGCCAACGGTATTTACGTGATTAACATTGCTTGCATTACCCAGGTTCCTAATCCATGTTCTCGATCGAGGCTGTTCAAGAATCCAAGATCACTCAGCTACAGAAGACTGCTACCATTTCTGATGGATATATCCAAAAACAGTAATTGTGAGTCATACTTTGAGTTAATTCAAAGAGAATAAAATATTTCATAAAATATTGCTTCATTATAGATAATCTGTTTGCAAGCTAATCTTTGTTTATGATATTTCCACACAGGCATGCGTCTGGTTGATTTGAAAGAGGAGCTACGCCCAGTGTCATCTGCTTTTGCCGAACAAAACCAGTCGAATAAAATTAGAAGTGAGAACTCGTATGATGGAAAACATACCAAAAATAGGATGCAAAGTTTGCTTTCTTCTACTGCTCCCATGCCTCCATCAGATGATTCATCGCCAGATTCTAGTAATAGTCTAAGTTCCTCAATGCCCAATTTATCATCAAATGACTATTCATCAAACTTCAATCCAAGTTCAGTCACTTCTGAAACCCCTCTGTATTCATGTGGGCTGAACGATCTCCAGATTGAGGGAATGCCACAACCTGGAAGCACACCCAGAAAGTTAGAACCAGGGTTTGATAGGAAGGAGAATAGTTCAGCTTTGCCACCGTACTCCACTCACATGCAATCTATATCTGAGGAACCCGATGCAGTTGGAAAACAAATGATGCAGTTGAATGTGGGGTTAGAACTTCAAAATAACAGTGAAGAGTCAATTTATAAAGTTAATTTGGATCAAAGCTCATTCAGATACGAAGAATCGGATGGTTCAATTGCTCCTATTCATGGTCCTTTGAAAGGGATACTGAAGAGAAATAGACTAGGGTGCAGAGGGCTATGTAATTGTCTGAATTGTTCTTCCTTTCGTCTTCATGCTGATAGAGCATTCGAGTTTTCACGGAACCAGATGCAGGATGCTGAAGAAGTTGCGTCTGACTTGATGAAAGAATTAGCAAACCTTCGTCTTTTGTTGGAGAAAGCCTTCACTAATGATAATGGTCTTGCTGCTAGCGAACTCAATCCAGTAAGTCACTCTAATTAATGGCAGTATATTCTTATGAACATTATTGCTCTTGTTCCCATACATTCTGAAGAGTGTTGTTTCTTATTACCAGTCAAAGAGTAGTTATAAATGTTTTTTCAGTGTACTGCTTAGTCTCCTGCAATGTTCTTTATGATACTCTGGTTGAAAGTTGCTTCTCAACAAATTGGTGAACTACATAAGATTTATTATGTTTTAGGGCACCTACAATGCAGTTTTTGCAACACAGCTTTACACTCGTTTATCTGGACTGGGAAAGAATTTTCAAATATTGCATAAGTTCCTGTAGCCACGGTATCATGGGGCTGACTGTGTAAAATGCTAAGCAATAAAAATTGTGAGCTTAGCATCTGCTTTGTCCTGTTGTGAAGTTCACTGATCTGGGCATATTCTCACTGTCAGCAATTCAAACGGGCTACTTACTAAGTAACTTTGCAAGGATCTAAGGTTTCTGGTGTGATTATTCTTTGAATTTTATATCAAATAAACAAATATATATGAAGCGTTTCTATTTTAGTTAATTCTCTTGTCTTTAATTTATTATCTACTTGACATGGCATGCAATCTTTGATAATTAATTTCAATCTCTGAGTGCAACAACTTTCATCTTCTGTTAATTCTTATTTGTCACATTCACGGTGTGAACTCGGAAGAATGCCTTGGAACTCCCTCTTGAGCCTGAGCACAAAGTTCATTCCACAGATCTTGCAGTTTCTTAATACTGCTTTTATGTAGGTTCAGGTTAAAGGAGCATGCAATGAAGCACTGGAAACAGAAAATCTAGCAAAAGAGCGTCTCAGCCAGTTGAACTATGATCTCAATGTTCACTGCAGGATCCCCGTACGTACCACTATTCTGTAATCGTAGTTGTTGTGTTACATGCTCTAGTCATTCAAAATTTTCTATTAGATTATACATACTGTTCATGTAAAGGTCCAGCACATTCAGGTTTCTTGCATCATGGAATTGTTTCTTAAATTTATAGTATCACTTACAGGCCTTGCTGCAGCCGAAGGTCACTTTTGCTAATTATATTCGAGAAAGAGCTATCCCACTGTCAAATCCATCAACTAATACAGAAAAGAAGGGATAAGGAGTTGCAAAATGTTTGTGCTGATGTGCAGGCTCGATATTTTTGCATACGCGGTGGTTCATATATTTAGAGCAAAGGACCCTGCTGTAGACAAAAATCTTACTATTGAATTTCTATCAATAGGTAATTTGTATAAGTGTAATTATAATTTGAATCAAATGAATTTTTATGAATTTTATTTTCTAACTTGATCATATGATTCTTCTTTCAATTTGAAAGATTTGAATGTTTTTGTAATTTGTTGAAACATTTATAGATTGGATCTTTTTAAAATTTGTTAGGCCTTTGGAAATGTTAATTTTTTAGTTTGATATCAGAGTCTGGATTGAATGTCAAGGTTTAATGAACTCGTTTTGAAACACTTCGACTATTGTAAGAACATTTTGAATGTTTAAGGAGTATGCCTGGAACTGAAGAAATTTTGGAACTGAAGAAGTTTTGGAATTTTGATATTTTGGTGGGAATTTTAAATAACATTAATTTATTAGTTTAACACCTTAATTGTAAAGTAAACATTAAGATTTGATAGGTCTTAATGTTTTAAACACTGTTTGAATGGCTTCGAAACTTGAGAGAATCTTTACTTTTAGGATCGTTTCTTGCACTTTTTCTAGATTGTTTCTTGTTTGATGTCTGCCTTTGTGTCCTTTTTGTGGTGTAGGGATTATCTCTATTTATAGGAGTGATTTGTGGTGTAGTGGAGAAAGTATTGTCATGATCTATGTTCGATGAGGTGGTGACATTTAATTTTTTAAAGATATTCAATTGGCATCATTTTTTTAACTAGAGGATTACATTTTAAGTGTTAAATCAATAAAATTTTCTTTTTAAATTTATAAGATTTGGTGACACGTGATTTAATTAGTTAACATTGACATTTGTTACAATTTAATTAAATTGTAATATTTATAGTAAAATATCAAATTATTTAATTTCAAAAATTATGTTTAATAAAATTTTTAAAATGTAAATAATAAAATTTTCTATCTTAACTAATATTTACTACAATAGCATGTCACGTGGCGTCGGATAAGGCAAAATTTATTTTGTGTATAAATGCTCCATTGAAAGGCAAACTTTAATTTGTGTATAAACGCAAACTTGTTCGCGAAGAATTTACCTTCAGAGTGAATTAGTCTCAAAAGTCTTTTTTTTTTTTTTTTTTTTAATTACACAGCCCACGCTCATTACTTTTATCAACCCACGAAATCGTTCTTTCCTTTTGCCAAGTGAATATTTGGCCCCAAGCAGGACATGACCTTTTTAGTCCTGCAGTCGGAATAACATGACCTTACTGGCTCTTTTTTTTTTTTCTTTGTTTGGTTTTTTTTTTTGTTTTTCTCTTATTTTGCTCTATACGTGTATAAGAATTATGCCCAATTATGATTCTTTTAATTCCAACTGGAGAATCACAGTGAATATTGTATTTTGATTCAGAAAATCTTAACAGATTAGGAATGTTTTCATGGTTCCTCATAAATAATTTGACAAACCTTTCCAGCCTCAGCGCGGCTCCTTCCTGATTCCTTATTCATCTGTGCCCTCTAAACAGCTGTTCCGAAGATTCCCCACTCTGTTGTAACATCAGCAAGTTTGACTGATTCTTTCTTCGGTGAGCACGAAAAAAGCCCGTTTATTCCTCTTTGTTTTTTCTTCTTCCCCGACAATACCGTTGCCTGACCTGTGGCCTTTGCATTACCTCCGTTTGCTGTCGCCTCCATGGTCAGGTATCGTAGCTCGCCGATTAACGCTTCCAGTGGGGCCAGGACGAGGTGGCGTGAGGCGTTGCTCTGTGTGGTGGCGAGAGAAGTGCCGGCTGCTCCGGGCAATGACACCGGCTTTCCCATGGCAGCGTGCGTGGTGTTGTGGCGGGTGAGGGGCTGGGCGATGGTCGAGAGAGAGAGTGTGGGCGGTGATGCTGGGCGGAAAAAACATGAGAGATGTAGAGCTGATGATTTAAGGCTCTTTGGTGACTTAAGGCCATGCTTGGGGTCGCCTTACGAGGGTGCGTTTGGCTGCCAGGGAAAACAACAGGAGGCACTATTTGGTTGGAATAAAAGTGGGCAGTAGGGCAATGTTTGGTTGGGAAAATAAGGGAAGGATGGCTTGGGGCTTGTTTGGTTGGGTGGTTAAAATTGTGGGTGTTAGGGCAGTGTTTGGTTGGAAAATTGGGGAAGGATGGCTTGGGGATTGTTTGGTTGGGTGGTGAAAAATGGACTGCTGGGCCTAAATCCAGCCCAGCTGCCCCTGTTTTTTTTATTTTTTTTTCTTCTAATCCAAAGTGAAATATTTTTGTCGATTTTCTCTTTTTTTTTTTTGACAACTCAAAATAAAATAAATTTTTTCCTTTTTTCTCAATCCAAAATATTTTTCTTTTCTTTTCTCTTTCTCCTTTTTTCTTTAACAACACAAAATAAAATAATGCCTTTTATTTATTTTTTTATTCACTTTTTTTCTTTCTCAAAAAAATTAAATCATTGTTTTTTTTTACAACACAAAATAATATATATATATATATATATTTTTTTTTTTTTGGTATGAGTCTTTAAGAGCTTGGGACTTGGAATTTAGGGTATTTAAGCTGTGGATTTGAGTTTAGACTAATACAGTTGGATTTTGGGCTCTTGGACTTGAGTTTGAACTTATGTGCTTAGGTTTTGGACTCATGAATATGAGTTGGACTTATGCAATTGAGTTTTGGACTTACGTACTTGGGCTTGGAACTCCTAAACTTGGGTTTAGACTCATGCATTTGGGTTTTGGATTTATGAACTTAGGTTTGGACTTATGCATTGGGCTTTGGACTCATAAATTTGTATTTGGACCCATGCATTTGAGTTCTGAACTCATGAACTTGGGTTTAGACCTATGTATTTAGGCTTTGGACTCATGAACTTGGATCTCAGACCCATGTATTTAGGCTTTTAATTTATGGATTTGGGCCTAAACCTATATATTTGAGCTTTAGATTTATGGACTTGGGCCTAGAGTCATATTTGGGCTTTGGAAGTTGGGTTTGGATTCATACATTTATACTTTAGACCCTCATTACACATATTTCTACTTATACATGATTTTAACTTCTTTGCAAGCCGAGTGAGTCTAATACAACTTTTCTTTTGTATGACAGATCAAGATATGACATATTTCAAGAGTCAAATTTCATCATTTGGAGAAGAAAACTTAGTCATCCTTGACAATATTAAGAATCACCACATGGACCGAGGCACCTATTTGACCATGCATGTCCCTTTAGTTGGCCGCTTTGTAGTTCCTTGGCTCAAGTTGATCGTTCCCCACCGCATTAATGAACGGTCCTAGCCTATTTTGCTTGGTAAGTCTTCCAAGGGGTGGACTTTGCAATCAAGTCATCCTGAAACTTCGAGTGAAGCTATCCCATTGCCAACACTTGGTCTTTGCAATGTTGACGGGGAGGCTAGATAGGGGAGTCACTGTGATTTGATAGACGAATTTCAGCATGTCTTGAGTTACGGGAATGGATTGAAGATGTTCTCAGTAGGTGCAAGCCAAAGTTAGATGTTGCTAGAGTCTTTGACACTGTTTATGCCTCACTTTTTACTTATGACCGGAACATGGACATTATGAAGGCCTTCTATGAGGATTGGTGTTTTTTGACAAACACTCAGCTGACTTCACTTGGAGAGATGCCTGTCTCTCTTTATGATATGCTCATTATAGGACTTTTCTTTTGAGGGAAATTTTATGACAATGTTGTCCCAAGTGCCCGGGAGCTTAATGGAGTTGATGAGGCTAGTGCCAAACTTGTTTCCCGCTCATGTAAGTATTTGTTCCATACTTTCCACAAAATTTGTGATGGAGTCCCTACAAGCCAATCTCAAAGAGTACCGATTGCCCAATGGATAAAATTCTGGAGCGAAAAGACCATGAAATACCATCCACCTCTTGCCTATAAAGAAAAGAGGGTGACTCGCCCAGGTCAACTTCTATCCCATTTGAGGATATTGAATCATATAAACCATGGTCTGTGTTAGAAGAAACTTTATTTGTTAGTCTAAACATTAACGGAAGTGTTAGGGAGGAGACGTATCTAGTAGTATTTTTATCATGTTGGCTTTGTACCATTGTTCTCCCTATTGAAGATGTCGAATTCATATGATTCAGTATATTTAATATGGCTAGCATTATAGCTAATGGGCAAAACGTGAGTCTTACAATTCCAATTTTAGCGTCTATCTATTAGGGCTTCAACAGGATTGTCACTTCTTGCCACCCATCTCATGACCTTACAACATTTGCATTCCGTTATATCAATGGGTGAATATCACACTATTTCAGGAACCATTTCTAAGTTTTTAAGGGCATCCTAAACCTTGAGGTGGTAGTATACTCTAGCGAAGGATGTGCCAAGTACTATGATTCCAACGAGACTCGGAGATGCATACATAAAGGTGAGTAAGGTTGCTGGGCTTGCAATGTGAGTACTAAAGGGAATGATATCCTTTATGTGGACAACAATGACCCGGACGACCTCGAGCATGATTATTTTATAGCTATTCGCTTGAATTACCTAACATTGAGGTGAGGTGACCATTTTGATCTTGAACTTTGTAGTCCTCATTTATTTAGCTGTCAATTTGGCTATTGTCAAGAGGTGCCTAGGTTGCTTGACCATGACATCAGGCGGTACTATTTAAACGATGACTTACGATACTAGCACTTATGCCTTTTATCTCAATCCATGACTAAAGCGCGCTTTCCCCATAACTGGACCTTTGCAAGGAGATTTTTCTTGCTAGCGTACAAGAAATGGTGGTCTCTTGCTCATGGTAGTTTCTTGGAGGAAAACGTTGCCCATTTTCTTGATTTATCACATAACGAGGTTTCTCTTGGGGATAGAGGGGTTGGCCCATCTACCGATAGTACGTTCAATCTACTTTTTGCACTTATTATAGTAGCCGACCCTCTTGGCATGTCAAAAAGGAAGAACACCATCGATATTTTGGAGGATAGCAGTAGTAGTACTACAGACTGTTATTGGAAGAGGACCACAATGAATTTTGTCTCTTCACATTTGTAAGATGGGAGCTTAAGCCACGGGCAATCCATAGAGGAGTATGCCAAAAAGGTCCTCTATTGGTTTGATCCTCTCATCGCCCTTATCATAATGCTTTTTTTAAGTGTCCTTTTTCCTTCTTATACTCTCATGCGCTAGGAGTAACTCATGGTTTAGACCCCTGTTTACACATTTTTTCCTTGTTTTTGTTTTTTTTTTGTTTCTTTTCTTTTTGTTTTTTTTCTACTTTTGTATTTTTTCTTTTTTTTCTTTATGCATAATATCTTTTTACGAATGTTCCATTGATGAGACCAATCTGGAGCCCGTCTTTAGCAACTAACTTGTATGCACCATTGGTATATACTTCTCTGATCACATATGGTCCATCTCATTTTGGTGTAAATTTATTTCTTGTGCGATGAGTGATGATGATAGGCCTCCTCATAGCAAGCACTAAGTTACCAACTTGAAAAGATTAGGAGTGCATTTTTTTATTGAAAGCTTTAGACAATCGAGTCTAATAACACTCAAACTTCTGCTGCACCTCTTGCCTTTTCTCATCAAGGGCTTCCAATTCTTGAAGGCGCAATTAAATGTTCTCCTCCTCTGTTAGTCCCTCTTGTATAGCTCTCCTTAAAGATGGGATTTGTTGCTCAAGGGGGACAACAGGCTCAACACCATAAACCAAAGCATATAGAGTTGCATGTGTGAGAGTTTTGTAAGTTGTTCTATATGCCCATAAAGCTTCCCTATTTTTTTCATGTCAATCTCTCTTAGATTTTGAGACTTCCTTTTTTAGTATATTGCAGAGTGTCTTGTTGAATGCTTCAGCTAGGCCATTGGCAGAAGCGTAGTACATTGAGGACTTTCTTAACTTGAAGCCAAACTTTTGGCATAATTTGCCAATTAGACTATTAGAGAATAGCTTCCTATTATTAGTGATTATGTATCGACAAACCCCATAATGGTAAATGATATTAAGGCAGATGAAGTTAGCACATTCTCCTCCTTGACTTCTTTGAGGGGAACTGCCTTGGCTTAGCTAGAAAAATAATCAGTGGCTGCTAAAATGTAAAGGTGTTTGATAGAAGGCTTTTATTGGTCCAACTACATCTATACCCCAAGCATCGAAAGACCATGATGCAACAGTAGGGTGCAATAGTTCAGGTGGTTGCTGGATAAAGTTAGCATGGAATTGACATACCTGCTATTTTTGGGCAAATTCCATGCAATCTTTAACTATAATCGGCTACTAATACCCTATTTTTTTCATGAAGAAATGGAGTTTTGGTCGTGACTGATGAGCACTACAAACTCTTAAATGAGCTTCTTTCATGGCTTGAGTTGCTTCATTACTACTTAGGCAACGTAAGAGGACTCCATCAAACAACCGCCTATACAATATATCTCTGAAATAGAGGAAGAGAGTTGCATGTCTCTGACAACGTGGATCATCCGACAATTTCCCATATTTGAGGTAGTCTATAAAAGGTTGACACTAGTCCTCTTCCTTTATCTCCAACACCTCAACAGCGTTGCTTTCATCCCCTAAGGGTTCCTCATCTTCAAAAATTGGGGGAACCACCCAACTCTGGCAAATGAGTATATGAGATTCCTTCTCGGGCATAGTTAATGCAGAGGCAAGTTTAGCCAAAGCATTTGCCTGTCGATTGCCTTGGCACATGCTCAAGTGACACATCCGCAAGCCATCTCATGAGTCTTTTGGCATAATTCAAATATAGAAGCAATTTGAGCTTTTTCACTTTATAAATCCTTAGTAGTTGGTTAATCACTAGTTTTGACTCATCATAAACCTTAAACGTGCAATTGCTTAATGTCAACTGCCATCTCTAGTCCAAGAATTAAGGCTTGATACTTAACCATGTTATTAGTGCACTTTTGAGTTAGTGTGAAGGAGTATGGGATAACCTCTCTATTCGGTGTGATAAATGCTATTACAGCACCGGCTCCACTTTTACACGCAGCTCCATCAACGTAAATCTTCCATGGCAGGACAACTTCAACTAGGAGGACATCTTCGTCTAGGAGGTCATCTGATAGGTTCCATTCGATGGGGATTGGATGATCAGCTCGTAAATAAGCTAAGACTTGTCCTTTCACAGTTTTTTGAGAGACATAGACTACTTCGAACTGCTGCAATTGGAGATACCACCTTACAAGTTTACTAGAAAGAACTAGCCTTGTCTTGGCATATGTCAATAGGTTTGCTTTTGACACCATACGAATCGGTGGGTGCTTAGAAATAGTGCTTTAAATTTTGTATGGAAAAGATAAGTGCAAAGCACATATTCTCAATTGTCGAGTATTTCAGTTCATTTGGTGTCATCATCTTACTTAAGTAGTATAAGGCATTTTCTTTCTTGTTTTCATTTTCCTGAGCTAATAGAGCTCCAATTGAAGATTCTTGTGCGGAGATTTACAAAGTGAGAGGGCATCTAAGCATGCGTGCAGCCAACATTGAGGGTTTCATCAAGTATGACTTTATACTTTTCAACACCTTTTACAAGATTCACCCCACTCAAAGGAGACACCTTTCTTCATGAGTCAACTGAATGATTGAAACCGCCTAGCCAACTTTGAGATGAACCGCCTTATGTACGCCAGTTTCCTTGGAAACTTTTAAGCTCATGAATATTTCGAGTCTTGGGCATTTTCATGAATTCTTGACCTCTCGAATGAAGTCAACCTCAATGAGTTTATTGATTTTGACTTCAATTAGCAGAAGCTGTTTAAACCCCCTTTCTTACTGCCAAGTAGTGTACCACCGGTTTTGGATCTAGCCCAAGCCTGTCTTTATATGTCCTAGCAAATACATCTTTAAATTCTTTTAACAAGTTGATATGTGCTTGAATTTCTTGCTCAGTTAGTAAAGTACTAGTATAGGTTGGCACTAGGTTATTTTCATCCCCTAAGTTAACCTCTATCAACTTATCCACGGTGGCCTTAACCCCTTCTTCAAATTGGGGAGGGGCAATTTCAGCATCTTTTTCGACTGGCACTCTTCACTTAGCCTAATGTGATAGGATGACCCAACGCTCTCTTTGTCATTTTCCTTATCATTCACTTTAACATTTGTGTGGATGATGGTTTGTATCTTTACCTTTAAGACCTTATCACATGTGATGATTAAGTCCGTATGACGCTTCATTCTTGATGGAATCTGACTTTGAAGCTTCTAACCCATTGTCTTGTTTTGTTTAGGGCTTATTATTTTAAGCAGCACTCCCTTTCAACTTGGGCTATGCCCCCAATGTGTAGTTGAGCTAAGTATATCGAAGACAGATACCTGTGCCAACTTCCTTTAGTTTGTCAAAAAGTAGGGTATCTTCAGTGATATGATTTGTCATTGCCCAATTATGGCAATACTGAGTGGACCCTACCTTATGTATCCAAGGTTGACTTGCGGGTTTTTGTTCACGGATTGCTGAGGCTACTTCCCTAATGGCGATGGCTTATGTGGGTTATACCCCGCTTTGGTGAGAAGCTTATATGCCTTAGGGCCAAAACATTTAGATGTTTTCAATTCTTACGCCTTGACATGCTCCCCCATGACTTCTTCAGGTAGTTGAGTGGTTAACCTTTTTAATTCAACTATGTAAAGGGAGGACCAAACCCTTCAAGACACCATTCTCCATAAGTTCTTTCCTCAGAACATGGAGGAAAATGGGTCACTTAGGCTGCTATCGGTTGGTTGGTGCTCCACCATTCTTATATTCATTTTCAAAGGGGCCTCCTCTGTGGTGCCAACTCTATTCAGATAGTATTTGACATCTATAAAATGTGACTCAGCCTCGATGAAGGGCTTACTATCACTAAGCACTCTTTTCACTTGTTTTGGGTGTATTTAAAACACTGATGCTAAGTAGAAGGAACCACTCTATTTTCATAGAGCCATGGGCGGCCTAAGAGTACATTATAAGATGTGCGAGTATCAATCACATGAAACAAAGCTTGTAATTCTATATCTTCTATCACTAGCTTTATTTTAATGGTGCCTAAGGCTCTTTGCCCCCTTTGGTTAAATTCCTGAATTATTAATCGACTGTTTAAAAGTTCATCCGTAGGGATTTCTAGTTCTTTAACAGTTTGGAGGGGTAGATGTTTACTCTTGAGTCCCTATCAATCAAGATTCGATTGATTCTTTACTCGTGAGTATAGTGGGAGACAAATAGAGGCTTGTTATGTGGTTGAGAACGTAGCATCAAATCTTCATTAGTGAATGTGATTGTAGTGATACAATCCTCAATAGGCGTATAGCATTTCTTTTAGAAGTTGTCAACTTCGAGAGGAGAACCTTCTAGCTGACTGCCTTCCTTGACTTGATCACCGAGGGTGATAGAATTGGCATTTGCTTTATCATCTTGTAGTGTAATTTTTCCTTATTGGATTAACTCCATAACTTAATCCTTAAATATAAAACAATTATGGATTGGACGTCCAACCAAACAATAATATTTATAGTACTTGGTGGGGGGAGCCTCTTTCTTTTCAACTGACTTTTCTTTTATGGGTGGCTTGACAGGCTTTACGTTTAGAGCCATTGCTTTAACTGCCATGGACTCTTTATTTTGGGTTCTAGTGGTAGTCTTGCTGATAGAGGGTTGACCTCTTTTTACTTATCTTTGAATCTTTGGAAGTCTTGCAGATGCAAACCATAGACTCATTTAGCTGCTATGCTCAGCTCCATATCATGGCAACGAGTGGCCAACTCTTCAAAAGTTTAGGTTGAATTTCTTACAAGATGTATTTCAACTTCCAGTGCATCCTTTGAACGTACATTTCAATGTCGAAAGCCTCAGATAGTCTATCCTTGTAGTTCAAACTTTTGTTTCTCCAACGATTGATGTATTTAATGGTTGGCTCATCTTTCCATTTGTGAGTGTTAACGAGTTCAATCATGCTAACTATTCACTTGGTGCTATAAAAGCAGTTGAAGAACTCTTGTTCTCATTGATCCTAGCTATCGATGGACATATGCTCCAAGTCAGTGTACTAATAAAAAGCATTTCCTCTTAGTGACTGAATGACTTGCTTGATAAGAAGGTCACCATAGGTTTTGACATCATTACAAGTTTTAATGAAATGAGTAATGCGCTGCATTGGGTTTCTCATCCAATTGAATTGTTGGAACTTGGGAGGTTGATAGTTGGTCGGCATCTTTAAGTTATCAATCCTCGACATATAAGGCTTAACATAAGTGAGGGATGATTTAGTAGTCCCTTCGATTTTGCTCTTGAGAGTGTCCTTGATGAAGTCTTTGAGTTGATCCAGGGGGACAAAACCATCAGCGAAGACTTGAGAATATAACACAGTTTTTTTGCCTTTGTCCAATTGTTGCCTTACTGATGTCTTAGCTTTATCATAACTCTCATGAGGCTTTTCTTTCGCCCGGCTAGCTTTAGCATTATCGACCTTTTCAATTAACTAAGAGATGCGAGAATTTTGGTCTTGTATGTGTTTAGCAAGACCCTCAATAACTTTGGTTAGAGCTGCAATTCGATCCTCTAATCTTAAAGCATCAATTATCATAGCTAGAGTAGTATTAGAGCCAGGCGAGGTGATTGAGTAAGGGCTAGAGGGCATCGAACTATTCTTTTTGTCTTCCCTTTCTTGGCTTATGTAGAGTGGGTTGCTAACAACTTCGGGGATAGAGGTTGGCTCAGTCAATTGTCTAGCCAAGCCCCTTGCGACAACGCATCTTCTAAGAACAGCCCCTAAGACATTAGAAATAGCAGGTTTGGATGACTTAGTTTTTTCTTTAGCCATTTGAGATTTCTTTGGTCTTGATGAAAAAGGAGATGAAAACTAGAGATAGTTTCATTGGACGTGTCAGAAACTTGTAGACAAAAATCTTGCTATTGAATTTCTATCAACAAGAAATTGGTACAAGTGCAATTACAATTTGAATCAAATGAATTTTTGTGGATTCTATTATCTAACTTGATTCTGTGATTTTTCTTTCAACTTGAAAGATTTGAATGTTCTTGTAATTTATTGAAGCATTTATAGATTTGATCTTCTTTGAAATTCATTAGGCTTTCAAGAAACGTTAATTTCTTAATTTGATACCATGATTCTGGATTAAACGCCAAGATTTAATGAACTCGTTGAAGAACATTTTGAATGTTGGAAGAACACTTTGAATGTTGTTTGAAGAACACAGCTGGAACTGAAGGAGTTTTTAAACTTTGATCTTTTTTTATGTTTGTTGGAGCTTCAAATAACGTTAATTCACTAGTTTAACACTTTAATTCTAAATCAATTGTTGGGATTTAGTGGGCCTTCCTAAAGAATACTTTGAATGCTGTTTGAATGGCTTTAAACTTATGGGTGAATATGAACTTCTTCTAAGATTACTTCTTACTTGAAGTCTGTTTTCATGCCTCATTTGTGGTGTACAAGCCACCTCTATTTATAGGGGTGGGGGAAGGTATTGCCGCCATAAGTGCGCAATGACATAATGGCATTTGATTTGTTGAAAATATTCGATTTGGCATCATTTTCTTTAACTGAAGGATTACATTTTAATTGCTAAATCAATGAAATTCTACTTTTAAATTTATAGGATTTAACACGTAGCATAATTCAATTAGTCAACCTTAACATCATAATTTAATTAGATGGCAATTTTTGTAGTAAAACATCTAGTTATTTTATTATTTAATTTCAAGAATTATGCTTAATTCAAAATTTTAGAATGTAAATAATAAAATTTCTTATTTTAACTAATAGTTACTACAATAGTATGTCATGCGGCGGTGTTTGATTGGACAAAATTTAATTTGCCTACACCTGCATAATTCAATTCAAATTTGGCAAAATTTTGCTTTTCCCTCGACAATGTAGCAGCTAATCGGCCATCAATGCATCTGTGTGAGAGTTGACGCATGTATTTATTTATTTGTGGCATTCGCGGCATTTTTACGCTGTGAGGATATATCTTGTAAAGATTTTATGAAGTTGTTTTAACTAGTGACAACTGTTTTTAAAGAAATGTTAGGCGACCGTGAGAGGAGCCTTGTACTACTAATTGAATTTCTTGCACATGTTGGATTCAAGAATCTTATTTGTCATGCCTGCATAATGGTGGGATCGAGAATTGCCATATCTTGCATATGGATATTGAGACATGTAAAATTGCTTTCTAATTCAATTACTCAAATATGAATATGTTCCCTAAATACAACCTGAAAAAGTTAGATTAGTCTGTCAATTTCTTGGTAGGGGTTCAGAACGCTGCATCGATCTTGGCCAAAACTTTGGACTTATGATTCTTGCAGATGGAATGATAATTTCTACGTAGTTGCAAAAGTTATGACAGGTGTTTGTACTAAATAATTTATAAATTATAAAATTATTATATTTTTGATAAAATAAAAATATTTAAAAAGTTTAAAAAATATTTAAAGTAAGAAAATAAAGAACAATTAAAAGAAGTTTAAAAAAAAGATTTGGTAGAAAATACAAATAAAAATAAGTGAGAAGGAAAAAACTATAGAAATGGTAAAAAATTGAAAATAAAATAGTATATAATTTCATATTTCACAGTTAAAAATAAAATAAAAAAATAACAGTCTTAAAAACTTAAGAAATAGATACAAAATATAATAATAAATTCATAATTACGCATTGTAAAACTTAATTTTGTTTATATCTTAATACAGATAATGCCCCACTGCATACATCAATTGCACAAGCAAGCACAAGCTATAGGGTATGTTTCGAAGGGGTGTGATTGGTAAAAATTGTTTTAACATAAATAGTATGTTTGGCACAAAGATCTTGGTAGGATGAATAGTATTATTTATTTAAATTTATTTATTTATAAATGTATAAAATATAAAATAATAAGATACAATAGTACTTAGATATAAAAATTAATTTATAAGATATAAATATATATAAAAATATGTGTGTGTGTATATATATAAATATTGATTTGATTGTAAATAAATATAATAATTAAAAAATAATTAATTAATTATATATATAAAAGAAAAAAATTAAAATTAAAATTTAAACAAAAGTTTTATTATACAAGATGTTAAATAGTGCCAAGTTTGATGGCACAACGGATGATGAAATTTAGCTGACAGACATGGCCTTAATTTCAAGTTCGTTCCTAGAAATGGAGACTTCAATCCAAAGTAATGGCCTAGGGGCACTTTTGAGGCGTAGGATAACATGACAAGCTATTAGACCAGTTGTTTGGCCATATTCATGAACCGAGTCAGGGTTTCAGATCTTAGTCATCATTCATATATGTCGTCCTCCTGCATTGAAGCATTGCGCAAATATTGCTATCTAGTAGCATTAATTCCCCAAACGAAGACCAAAAAAAAAAAAAAAAAAAAATTCATCTTATTTGCATCGTGCCCATTAACACGCAGAAAGAAGAAAATAGGAGAATTTAGAGAATCAGAGATACACTAATGAAAAACCCCACGCTATAGTAGAGAAGGTGGAATCATTGCCTGCATTCAGGAGGAAAACCTTGAGGGAAACGCTTATAATCTGTGCAATAATTGTAGATCATGAAATTCTTCTGAACCCATCTCAGCCTTCTCCTGCTGTGAGCGTCGAGCTCCTGGTTTTGCCACTCTCCACTCGAATACTTGGGGCTGGTGGAAGTGCAAGAACCAGTACAGGCCTGTGCATTAAAGTTGCGGTAGTAGGCCGTGAAAGGCGCCTTGGACCAGTCAGTCTTCACCAGCCCACCTCTGGTTGCCCAGTCGTCAGCATTCCAGAGGCTAGAGTAGATCCTCATGGGCTGTTTCTTTGGGAATGGAACCCCAACCGATTCCGCATTTTTGAACACCCTAATGGGAGTGTTGTCCACCAAGAAGCTGAAACAGGAAAGATGGATTAGTGACTAGCACATATCTTTGCACATGTTTTTTGTTCTGGTTTCTGGTGCAGATACGGCAAAACATATATGTATCTTACATAACGTGCTGGGGCTTCCATATGATTGAGTATGTGTGGAAGTTTTTGGTGGGGTCGAACCACAGATAGAACTGTTGCTCCCTGTTTCCTTTCCCTTGGGTGAAGACGTTTGTGTGGAGGATGTAAGGTTCGCCTGTGACGTTACCCAGGAACTCAAAGTCAATTTCGTCGTGGGTCGGTCCTTGAGAAGATAACTGCACAGCGAGGAAATGTTAAGCAAAAAAGTGTTCTGTTGTAATTGGATGGGAGCTAGACCAGGGGGATAAACTCGATGAGGTCCTAGGATGTCTTTTGTGCATCCATCCAACTAGAAAGAAAAGTGATCACGGATGAAAACTCATGCTCACTGCTGATTCATTAAGTCTCCAACTTTTTAGATGTGTGGCAAACAATTAAGTTTCATGCTACAACTCCTTACATATTCCTATTCAGTATTGAACGTGACACGACCATTGACCGGGATTGTGACTTTCTAAGAAAAAAAGGTGGGGACTACTTGCCCAAGTGCTTCATCATTAAGCGGTTTAACAAGCTATGGATACTGTACTATTAAGTCTATTATTGATGCTCTTGAATTAGTGGCATGTAATTGAAGCATATCAAATAAAAGCTAATAATAGTACCCACATAATATGCAGTAACAGTGCCGGCAGAGTTGCCAGCAACAAGTTTGAGCTGCATATCAATCCGCCCAAACAAATACTCATTCTTGGATTGAAATCCCGAGCCAGTGATCTTGTCTAGAGACAGGGAGAGAAGCTGCCCTCCACCGAAAATCTTGGCCCGCTTATCGCCCCAAGTTAGGTCAAAATCCTGGTAGAAATTACCAGCATTTGCAACCATGCTAGTGCTCACCATAGCAGCCAGAACCGACAGCAATATTGGGCGCCCGTTGTTGGAAGGGGCCATTCAGTTCAACTGCAGATAGACTAAGTAAGACGGAAAGCTACTATTGGTGGATGGTGTGAAGATACGAATTTAAGAGCGAAGTGTATATAGAGAGGGAGGGAGAGGTGAGGTGAGCATGGGGCCTTACGGAGGCAGTAAAACACTCGTGAGTGAGAGGATAGGGAACTTGAGGGCCAAGTGGGAGTGGGGGGAGTATAAGCTGGTGCCAGCTTTGATCAATGAAAGCTGGAACCTGCGCTTTAGTTTTGCCATTAGGTTGGTTTTTTGTTATGTGATGGGGCTTCCAACAATGATTCTGTCCTTTGAAGGGCATTGATTAATTTTGAACCATTAAGTGGATGCCAACCAGACTATGCATTTTTGAATTTATGCTATCAATAGAATAAGGGCCATGGAGTTCGGTTCCAGTACTAGATACTCGATGTTTATCTACTCCAACAATGGTTCATGGGTAACCCATTAAACATATCAACGGATGTAAATCACGAGTCTTTCGCTGCCTGTGAGTATAATTTTTCACTAGCCAAGGAGGCACAATTCCAAGGCAAATTATTTGCTTCAATAGTAGTATATTGCATCAGACAGTAAATTTTTGTTTGTTTGTGTCTTGTGAATTAGAAGTTGAAATTTATTTATGATGATTGAAGCCCCAAATGAATGCTTTCAAACATGCAACTGTGATGTCCCACATTCAATTGAATTATGCAGTTGGTGAGTGGTTTTTTGATTCTTCCCCTCTTTCTTCTGAAGGGACAAACAACATTAGGGATAAGGTTTGACAAAAGATCTTGGCCAATTACCAAAAATCAGCAATCCGTACTCCCGTTTTTGGAGCATCCTCCTTAACATTTATTCTCGGCAGTGACGTCTCCTCAAAATTTCTGCCATTTCCCCAGAAACTGGGCCTGGATTGGAGAATTTCTTGGCATTCCTGCTTTATCCGCACAACCCTATAACTTTGTTTATTTACAAATTTAAATTTAATTTTGAAGTGTATTTTTTAATAAATTATGCAAAAGATTAAGATTAAAACCATCCATTAATGATTGAAGTGGGTGTAAGAGAGAGAATATAAAAAATTAATGACTGAAGTGTATTTTTATAGAAAAAGAAACCAAACATGGCCTATGCACATTAGGTAACAAAGACTTTATTTTATTTTTTCAAATCCTAAACAAAAGAATTCTTCTAGTAAATGGGTTCAAACTTATTCCATTTTACGCTATTATAAAGTTAAGGATGCAGTTTCAGAAACCCAATGAAAAGTTTACTACAATTCCAATTACGAATTAATTAGTCATCCAAGCAATCGATGAACAATTACGGAATAACACTGCAGTAAGAAGGGACCAGGCAATTGGCAGGGTAGGTAGATGAGGGCCCGAATTATTGTTTCCAAAATGTATTCCAAACATTGGTGCAAATTCGGTGTAACTTCATTAGGAACAAAGAAGTGCAGGATCACCGCGGCAATTATATGTCATGCCCCTAGTTGTTATGTCGCCGACACTATCAAGAAATTATTGAAATTTATTTGTGGAGCCAAATATTTTACCCATAACTCCCTTTGCTTCAAGAAGTATCTTAAAATTTTGAAGCAAATGTCTTTTCGGAAGACAAAAAAATTATTGTGTTCACAAGATTAATTTATTAAATTAACCTATTAAAAATTAATCAAGTATATTAAAAAATTTTACTATATTGCTATGTACTTCTCCAAGCACACATGCATTATATGTTTGATACAACATGAAAGCTTATTTAAATCCGTATCGTTAGCGGAATTGAATTTCTTAAGTTTATAGTTAATGTTTAAATTTCACCGTATCGGCTAAACATAAATTTGGGGAGATATGCTGCTTTACAAAACTTGTTAAAGAGAAAGGATACCTATTTCGCAAACAAAAGAAACGCAAGTTGCAAGAAAACGTGATTCCAAACCGACACTTCCAATTTTGAGGTCAAAGTGCCAAATTGTAAATTCTTGTGAATCATCTTGCATTAACTCACAAGGTTTTCCAATTAGGTCATGAATTGAAAGGGCAAAATTGATACTCAAAACCTTTTATTTAGGAAAAGGTCATGAATATAAAAATTCCTCCCTGAGTATGAGTCTACTTTTATAATAATTTGTACCCTTTTAAATATGCTTTAATTAAAGATTTTAAGGGAAATACGCAAATGAGTGTTGAGTTCGATTATACTAGTTCGATTCCCTTTTTTGGAGTTAGTAAATTGATATAACGTAGAGGCATATACCAACTTGACTAGAATTGTTTTTCGTGCCTCTCTTTTGGCATGTATGTGAAGATGTGAATGATATCATTAGTTTAATTAGTTCTTTTTACTACATTTCAAATTTTGGTAAAATATCTTAAGCCGAAATTATCTTCGTGTTCGATACAAGGGCACGGAAACCCAATTCAACATTAAATATATAAGTTAGCATTATTGATCAAACAACAATAGTTATTCCATTCCCAATCAACTTTTTAGTGAATGCAAAGTAAATATATGATAAACACGACAAATAATTATTCCACTACCTATTCGAATGTTAAGTTTGTAATCGTATAAATAATAGTGAATTTACACGCACATATATATCCAACTTAATTTACATTATATTTATATCTCTACTTCTATACGAGAGTGTGTGAAGTTTGGTAACTGTGGCCCATGTAACCAAGCCAGTCCAGCGCCCTGGCGTCGCTCTAAATTATATTAAGTGGCCCACAGTTATGTGTACTTGTCACGAAGAACGCGTGATACAATTAAGTGGCACAAGTATTCTCTAATTATTTTTGAGAAAAGCAAAAAGTTAGACAAGCAAGTGACATAAAGTACTTTGAATATTGACTTAGTACAGCCGTGCTAGATGTTTGGAAATTTTTATTTTAAATTCAATTTTAATGAGATTAGTCATTAGATATTAGAAGTGTAATCTAGTAATTTATTTATTTATTTTTTCGCATTCGCCCATTAGTTGAGATTTGAACCCTAAACCTTAGAAGTCGTTGACTTTCTATGTAAGAAGTTGGAGGAACAACCACCAAATTACAGGCACACACTGTGAAGAAGTTTTCTTGATGCTAATAGCATTTTCAATAAATTTTAAACCTTCACTTTCCTTCCATGGTTCGCTTATCACTTAACCCAATCACCATTAGTTAATTAGCTGATAACAACATTGACCAAATTTAATTTGTGACGGTTCATATATTTTGAATGATAAACTATGCTGATCAATATTCGTAAATAGCTTCGTGCGGATTAGCATCAATTTGTTTGAAATAAGAATTTCTCCTAAAGAATTCTTGAATCTTAACATATATATGACTCTAAACCATGGACGGTAGCTCGAGAAATATTGACAAATGATTATCCTATGCTTATGTTGGAAGGTGACATTTTACCTTACTGATAAACCTCTTTGCGTTCTCTATACTTCTACGGATCTGCTTTCATCTAGCTTTGAATTTTAGATAAATTTAAAAACTCTAGTAATTTGCTTATTTTCAGTGGCTAAGATGTTATATATGATGAGGCATTATTACTTTGAAGAAAGAACATATTTTACAAAAAGAATCGAATTTCTTCCAACGGGATTAAGTATTTATTACTTCCTACTTGCTTTTCAACAGCATTCGATTCTTGAAATGTACATGACAAAACTGTAGTATTATTTTCATTAATTGACTAGTAATATTCGCATACTATACACGTGTGTTTAAATTTACATAAAATCAAATTAAAAATAATTAATTAGTTAATTTTATTTGTAGAATATATTAGTTTATTTAAATATTTATTTTATACTTAAGAAAATATTTAGAGAAGAAATAAAAATAACAAGAAATATTTTTGTCATTATTAATTTGAAGAAAGATATATATAAATATATATATATATATATATATATTTTGTGTGTGTGTGTGTGTAAATTTATTTAATATTGCCAAATAGACATAAACTCTTAATAATATATAGTATTGATAAGGAATAGATCAAATTGAAGAAGGGGATGAATGTAAATTTATTTTGTGTAACTAAAATATTACCTAACTTTTAACAATATAGTATACATATGATATTAACAACACTTAACAACTACTTTCAATAGCAATAGTTTAGAAGTGCTCAAACTTTTATATTCTTAAACTATATACCAAGACGAGTTACATGCATGGGGAACTAAAAATACTATAAGATTATAAAAGTTTTATTACAAGGTATTTCAAAAAGCAAAGTGACAATTGACAGTGGAATATCCAAGCCATTTACGTGCCTCACATTTAATTCCTGCCCTAATTTGTGGCAGCGAGCCAGAGACAACTCTACACGATTTTAGTTGATTATTATGTTTTCACTTGGACATTAACGAGTAAACATTGGATCTAGATAACAACGGGTATGGCAAGATCTTAACCATATTGTTCACTTCAATAAGTATTGATAAAATATTTTTATATTGAATACTAAATAAAATGTTTTTATGAATATAAGACAATACTTATTGACGTTCCTTTTATATATTTTATAAATATAAGACAACACCTTACTCATTGATGTTTTTTGATGCTCTTGTATTTGTATATATGCAATAAAGATTTCATTATTTGGTTCGTATATCATTGAAGAATATCCAAACATTTGTGCATTTGTTGTTGAATGATTTCTGCTTATTAGTAGAGCAACTTAAGGTGCACCAAGGCTAGAATCTGAAAAGTTAGGGACTATAGTCATGTGAAAGCAAAAAGACGGGCAACGATGTTATCGACATGAATCAGAAAAGTTAGGGACTATAGTCATGTGAAAAAAAATAAATTGTTTTAGTTGTAGAAAGTCAAATATTGCAATTAATTTTTCTTTAAAACTCTTTTTATCTTTCTAACTTTTCATTGTTTACTTTCTTTTTAACTTATTATTTTTTATTTGTATTTATCAAAATTTTCTCTTTTTAAGTTCTTTTTAACTTTCTTTATTTTCTTATTTTAAATATTTTTTATTTTTGTTATTTAAAATAAATTATCATACACAAAGTGTGAGACTTATAAAAACTTTGCATAATATATATATATATATATGTATGTATGTATGTATGTATGTATGCATACATGCATGCATGCGCGCGCGTGTGTGTATTGGGCAAAGGCATTGGAACGGCCTTCTTTGGTGCCATGTACGGTGGAACAAGAACTTAGAATGGATTATTATTTATTTCCCATCAAGACAACATAATAACGCTGTGCTGGAAATGATTATTACAGCAAAAAGCAAATAGTTGGCCAAATGTCAAAATCATCCACAGATGATCTCTATCTTAAGCTCCGTTTAAATGTTATATTATATACTTATAGTTAAAAGTTTGATTAATGTAATTGTACCTTACAAATTTCCAATATTATTTTTAATTACTAAATTTACACTATTATTCTTAATTAAAAAGATTAAATAATATATCCCCTTCAATTATTAATGTTAATCCATAATGATCTCACCCAAACTCTATTCATTGACTAAGGCCCCATGTATGTCAACGCAATAAATCCAGAGGAGAGGGGTCTAGAGCCAAAGAAACTCAAGTGATACAACCTCAACCCCTGTAACTCATTTTTAATTTGGTTGAATCGGCCATGTTATGTGCTTAGCTTGGCCATGCTACATACTTGGTTCAACTCTGTGCACTTAGATTAGCAGTGTCATGTAGTTAGATTGGCCATACTGCATACTCAGGTTGGCCATGCTTGGGTCAGCTATTTGTCTACTTGGCTAGCGACGTTGGAGGAGGCCATACTCGAGTCAGCCATGTTGTGTATTCGAGGCGGTTATATTCTTGCCATTCAACCCTGGTCATATTCTTCGAATTGGAATGGCATTTTGCAACGACATTTTTGAAAAAGTCATTTTAAAATTAATTTGAAATGTCAAAAATACCGTTCTAAATAGCATCATTCCAAATTGCTAGGAACGGCTTATTTGAAACTATTCCAAATCTTGGAACAGCTTTGTAAGACCATTTAGAAGTCGCTCCTAATCCAATCATGGGCTATAGTGCTTGGAATAAGTTTGGAATAAAAATTTAGAATGATCTTTTTTTTTTTTGGCACTAGGCCAGGTTTTGAGATGAAAAAGTTAGGACAATTTTGGTATGGTACAAAATTGGGATGGCGTTGTCATGGATACAATTGGGACGGTTTTAGCATAGGTTTTTTTGGGACGACATTGGCATGACTTCAATTGGAATGGAATTGGTACATTTTTTTTTATTACAAGTTTGGAATAGGTTTTGTTTTGGAAGGAATTTGACACAAATTTTGAATGGGGTTGTTTTGGAATGGATTTGGCACGATTTAGTTTGGAATGGATTTGACATGTTTGAATTTGGAATGGCTTTGACATGATTTATTTGCCATGGTATTAGAATAGATTTGGAATGTTATGAATTTGGGACAATTTTGGCATGAAACTAGAACAATTTTATATATTTTTTTTCAAAAAATATAGCATTGTTTAGCATTATTTATAATTTCTTGTATAATTACAACTATAAATATATTTTTTTCTCCAATTTTGCATAATTTAAGATATAAAAACGTACAATCATTATATTAATCCATGACCACAAACAATTGAATTCAAAAACTGCACAAAAAATTAGATACGTGCTTGTTCAAGTCAATGAATGGGGAGGGAATAGCACATGCAGTGGCATGCCACACGATTCGTCCGTATCGAGCCTATCATCATCATCATCATTTGGCGTATGTGATGGCCCACTTTGACTAAAAGCTTGAGGGTGGTTTGCATTGACTCACTTCAATAATTAATTTAATTGTTCTTTATTTCGATCAAACCTTTCCTTTGCACTCTTTCATTTTTCCTTAGCAACTTTTAATTTTTCTTACATTTAGCATAGTTCTTGTTTCATGTTGTGCAACTTTAAAGAATGTGAGGAGGTTTGCTAGTTGGATTCCTTACAGAATTGGCAGAAGCCTTTGGCTTCTGTTCTCATGCTCGGCAATTGTCTTTTTTTGAACCCACTAAGAGTTGTGGCCACAACATTGTTATTGGAGGAATTGTAAGCTGATCCTCCCTGTGAGGTCAGGTCATTTGGGTCCACAGCATTAGGTTCTTCCAGTGCTTTCACCATATTTTCCTACATATCAATTTTTTCTTATAATTATGGGATATTGTGAATTTTTACCCACTTAATGCAAAATGTGTAAAAACATGAGAATGGAGTTATTGCTTGGGTCTATGCATGAGTGCCTGCTTATTTTCCAGATGTAGTCTTCAAAACCTTTGAATACAATTCTAATGGATTTGATAACCTACTTATAATAGTCTTCTATGAAGTTAAAACAAATGGATTTAAATATTAAAATTATATAAAATGTAAATTTATGGGAAAATGTCCATTACCATTTTATAGAAATTAACTAACCATTCTATTGTTGTGGGCAGTGACAGAAATTGAACTACATTAGTAAATGGTGGAGGCTGATATTGCATCAGCTAGCCAGTTGTTCTTTTTTTTTTAACAAGTGTAAGTAAATAACTTCTGTGCCTACTTAGCCTTCATTTGGTCCTAATTCTCTTGAAAGATCCATTTGAGCTTTCTGTTTGAAACCTTCGCACGATGCAAGTGCTTCCTAAGTTATTTGAAGATTTCTTCTTAAAGTTCTCAATTGTAGTCGCATCTGTGGGGTTTCATGTAAATTTAGCTAGTTGTAGTTAATATTTCATGTACAATTGCATGTCAAAGCCACTTCATGTACTCATAAACAAAAAGATAATTAAAAATATAAAATTACAATTCATCGAAAACTATAAGTTATAAGGAATGGTTGTACGAAGACTAAATTTAGGGATGGCACAAAAATTACAGCCACAACATTTCACCACTATGACTATATGCCATTGATTAGCAACTAAAAGTGGATATGGCAGTCAATTAATAATGCTATTAAATTTACTCAAATAGTGTATATGGCAACTAAGAATGCTACACCGAAGTGTGGTGTGTTTAGAAGTGTTCATTAATAAATCACACATCCATCTAACATTCATACGGGATCAATTTCAAGTTTCAATCAACTATGGATTCCTTGGCCAATATTGCATAGGTTATGTACACTATTTCCTAATCTAGGTAGTAGACAAAGAGTAGTAGTGTTTACTAACCTTAAATTGACAGAACTAGATCTTTTTAGCGTTGAAATGGACATCCTTAAATTGGACCTAATAATCACTATAGTAGCTAAATATAACCTCCCTTATGTAGTCTGTCACATTTTTGTATGTACTATGAAAACCATATTATGACATGATAAAACTATTGTAACATGCAATGATTAGTATAAATTAAACATATATGTATACTGGAACGTTTGCGGTGTTATGTGTAGAGGGCTTTCCATTCTTCTATGAGATGCTTTACTTGGTTGTGCATTTAGAGTTGCCTCAACAACAGTATATTCTTTTTGGGGACTAGAGGTAGATGGTCCATTAGATGGGATGTGATTAATAATGTTATGTGGTGGGGACTATGTTTGTGAGGGAGGTTGTGCTTTATAGTCTTCTATAATAGGAGAGAGCAAAGGCAAGTTAAGTCGACTCGTACTAGGCCTTCTACTAACAAATTGTGACCTTTGTCTCCAACTCCCCAATATGCACTGCATGCCACCTTCAAAACATTTTGGAACAGATGGAATGGCTTCACATCCGTCCAGTGACACTGTTTCTAATTTTGGAATAGCGATTCAAATGCTGTTCCACATCTAAAACGGTTTGGAAAGTTGTTCCAAATTTGAAACAGTTTTATATATGCTCTTTCAAATCTAGAGCGACTACTAAAATCATTTCAATTTTTTAATAGAATTAGAATTGTTTAGTGTACTAGCTCTTTTTTTGTCACGAACTTGGAATAGATTTACAGTATTACAAGATTTACAACCCAAATTCATGCCAAAACGGTTCCAACTTGGCACAATTTTTGGGAAAAGCTAAAAAGCATTTTTTAATCCGATAGATATCTTGTAGTGTATGTTAGATTAAACTAACTTTTTCTTTTTCCATTTTATATTCAATCACGAAGAGTAAAATGAAACATGAATAGAACAAAAATTATTTTCATATTCTTTTTAAAAAAATCTCATACATAAATTTAATCCTTTCTTTCTTTTTTTTTTTTATGCAAATCTCAAAGCTGAACCTCATTCAATTTGTTCTGCATTACACAGTCCTTTATGACACAGAAAAGGTGCTGATTGAAGGTGTAAGATTAGATGCTTTTCAACTGTCTTTGTTTCCTATTAAAGGGAAAACGCGCACATCTAGTTCCAAAACTAGAAAAAGATCACTTACACTAGCAGGTTCACATGTATTCTGCTAAATGCCCGTCTCATCTTACACTTAGAATTCATTGATTCAAAAAAACAATTATTTCCATTATGTTCCAAACAAAGAAGCAACATTGCTATGATATGTCATCCTTCTATTGGGATTTCACTAGATTTGATGCAAAATTACAATATAAAATTTGATAAATTCGTACAAACATGGCGAAATTTAATAATCCCAATTCCAATTTGTTTTTCTCTTTGTAGCATGTATTATTAATTCATAAGAGATAGGAACAAATTCAACCATGAACCATTTTTTTTTAAAAAATTCTTCTTCATGATCTCACCGTCACAAGATTTTGAGTTGTGACTTCTAGTTCATGACCTCCAGTTCATCTACACATACAATCATGGACAAAATTATCCCTTTTTGCTCACAAAACTATTTTGTGTAAATATGAAGAATGAGAAAATAGAAAAACAAGATGAGGCTAGAAGAATTTCTCTCTTCTCAAAGGGGTGGGCGACTAGCTCTAACTATTATTAGGGTTGCATTGTTTTTCAACCTTAGTTAATCTATGACGCAATCCTCTAATCATGGTAAAATTGCATTCTCTTCTAATTAATAAGAAGGGCACTCCTACATGACCTTAATCCTAATTCAAGCCAAAATTATCTTTTGTTATTAATCTAATTAATAATTAAAGTCCACTTATATCTTAAATTTTAATTAATCTCATGAACTAAATTAAAAGTGCAATGTGTTTCCACTTGATAATCACATTATCATCCAATACAAAAAATAAATAAATCCCTTTGGCACAATCTTATTCTTGAGTTTCACCAAACTTAGAATGCAAATAAAATTTAAAATTTTATAAAAACCATATAAAATGCATCAAAATTAATTCTCAAAGTTTGATACATTTTTCTTCCTATAAAATTCATAATTCCATTCGGAGAGAAGGATACAAAATACGAAAGTTACCTTAGGAAATGGTTTCAATTCTTTTGGTGCCTGATCCACAACTCACCAAACTTAGAGTCATGGCTTCTAATTTGTCCACACGGACAAGCTTGGACAAGATTCTTCAATTCCCTTCATAAAACTCCTTTTGTGTAAGGGTGTGCATTCAATAAAATCAAACTGAATCGAACCGAATTTTTGGTATATCAAATTTCGTTAAGCTAAAATTGCATACCATATATTAAACCAAAATTTTTCGTTGGGTTTGGTAATTTACCAATTTTTTTTAGTATATTCAATGTGGTCGAATTTCAAATTAAAAAACTAAAATAACAAAAATAAATAAAGTTTTATTAAAAATTAAAAATTTTAATTATATTGTTTATAAATAAATATTAAATATTTTTATTTTAATATTCCATTGATTTAAGTTAGATTTTTCAAAGACTAAAAATATATCTATTCTAATAAAATATTTTTTAACAAATATAAGATAATAATAAAATATTTTAAAACATAAATATAATAATCCAAAATTAAATCATAGATATATAACACTTTAAGACAAAGGGAAGTAAAAACACTATAATTATTAAAACTAAAATTAAAATTTGGTATTTGGTTCGATATCAAGTAAAAATATTATAATTATTAGAAATAAAATTAAAATTTGGTATTTAGTTTGGTATGGTATATCAATCCTAAACACCAAAACCAAAATGAAGACCAAAACTTTTAAAATTTTCATACTGAATAAAAAATGAAAATTTTGGTTTAATATTTGATGCATACCGAAATTTCAATTTTTGTTCAGTTCAATTGCCCCTTCTTTTGTGTATCATGGAGGAGAAAACTAAAGAAAAAATTATATATTGGTAGGTAGAAGAAATTGTTTTTCTCTCTCAATATTGTAGTGGGGGCTGTTTTGGATTAGCTATAGGGTTGGAATGAGTTCTACCCTTATTTACTCTAAGACATAATCTCCACCTCATGGTAGAAAGGAATATTTCCATAGACTAAAGGCAGGATACATGGCACGGGCTCCATGATTTTACATGGAGCTTTTAAAAAAATGCAAACACAAACTATCTTTAATTATTAATCTTATTAATAATTAAATCCCAATTGTGTCTTGACTTTTAATTTTAATTAATCCTATTAAAAGTTCCTCATGATTTTAATTGACAATCTCATTTTCAACAAATATAATGAAGAATAAATTAATCATTTTGGCTCAATTTCATTATGACCTAATAAATTTGATCCCTTTACTTCCCAAGTATTGATCAAATTGCACATGAAAATGTCTATCTTGCCCTTATTGTGTTTTTATATGTGTGACTTTTTAAGTTTATCCTTTATCTTTTACTAGCCACGAGCAATAGCTTAAAGGATGTGATCACACCTAGCTTATGGCCATACTGAATCCCAATTAAGATGAAGTGATGTGATCATATGAATTCATTTAATCATGAATACTATGTAGTATAATTTTTTTGTTTTGCTATGTCTCTATTAAGTAAGAGCCATGGATTTGATCAAAGTCACAAACTCCATAAAATGACTAGATCGATTTTCTCATGAGACTCATGTCCATCGAAAACTCTATTTAAATCATGCCTTACATTGGCTAAGGATTTATCTCATAGGACATTGATTTCATTGGATATATGCCTTGCATACTTCTAAGAAGACAAATTTCTTATTAATTACACACATATCTCCATAAGTGAATGCCCAATGGCACTCTAGGCTCATAACCATACTAAGGTAGATTCAATTTTGATTTCCTTGGTAACACATTAATCATGATGTGCAAAAGATATCTATGTTGCCTCAGGTCTAAGGCTAACTCATAGTTATTGTGATCATGAAGTGAGATATTGATAGCAAAGTATAAACTCCATGCGTATACTTTATTTAAGTTAGTGTTTGAATACATCATTTCCTGGTGATGTACCCATACACGTGTGTTCTTAATATATCTTTTTGAATTGCATGACACTCACTATACAAATGTAAAGTGTGCAAGTCTTACTAATATCTTTAATTCCAATTTAGTGATTCCAAGAATCTAGAGGGATTTTGATGAGTGTGTACGAAGAAGCCTTTGGTCCATATTCAAAACTCTTTTGAATAAGATTACTTAACACAACCATATGGTATATGTAATACTTTACACAAAATCAAAAATTACTTGTATGAATAAGGTTGTTAAATATTCATAAAATCAATGCGTTGATATTTTATTAATGATAAAGAATATTTACAATCAATATCTTTTGTACAAAATTATTGGAGTTAGAGAGCATAACACTAATACTTGTTTTGGCTTATTAAATTTCATCATTAGGCTTCTAAAGTCTTAATCGAGCCACCCATGACAAACTACCATCTTGTCCTTGCCCTATTGTTTTGTGTGTAATTTTCTAGGTTTATCCTGAATTAGCAATGAGTATAATTTGAAAAATATGTGTAACACCTCACTCATAGCCCATATCACTCATAGCCGATATTAAATCTTAGCTAAAGTAAAGCGACTTGATAATGTACTAATGGTTATTAAAAGGTTTAGGCTGAGCCTTCTCGAGTGCAAGTTGAAATTAGGTTGAACTAGATGAACTCATAAATAAATGGGTCGATTTCAGGCTACTTGACGAGTTGACTAACAACTTATAAACGCTCTTATATATTTAAAATAATTTAACAAATATTTTTTAAACTACATTTTTCTAAATCTTTGAATATTATTAATTATATAAATTGTAAACTAAGTAATTGAAGTTAAAGTTTAAAGTAGTAAATATATAAAAACATAAAGCTAACTGTTATAGTCAACCTTAATGCTGGATGTCTATATTTTTATTTTATACACCAGACCAATGCCACCATTCTTAAACCTAGGCCAAGTTTGAAAGCTATAATTTTTCATTAGTAGTGCTTTATTTTTTTTGGTAAAAATGATAGGTTGGAAGTTTAGGTTTGGGTGTCCCACTAAATTAGTAGGTTAGTTTTAGGTTAAAAAACAAAATTAAAAAAAAAAACATGTTGGGTTCAGATTAATGGTTGTGTATAATACCCAAGTTTCAACCCAAGTGACCAAACTGCGACTTGACTTGATTGCCACCCTTAATACTATCATGGTTTTAGTCAAATTCACTAAATCATATGACCAAATCGATATACCTTATGTCATTAATATCTATTGGAAATTCTTTTATCAATAATGTATTATCTTAGCTAAGAATTTCTATCTTATAGGGCATTGATCACATAGGACATATACTTGGCTTACTTGTAAGGGATAAAATCCTTATTGAATACACACCTTCATTCATACAATGACCATTGGCACTTTGAGCTTGCTACCTTATCAAGGTAGATGTGATTCTTAATGCACTAATGAAAAGTTGATTATAATGTGCATAAGGTAACTATATCGTCTTAGGTCTAAGGTCCATTAATGTGATGATGGAGTTAATCATTAACAACAAAGAATAAACTTCATGTATTTACTTTGCAATCAGATCATGGTGGTAGTACTATTAGTGATATGCCCTCTCTAACGCTACTAGATAATGAGGGATATTGATTGCATGTGTAAACTTTTGATATATTAATAAAATATTAATTTTTCTTATATTAATATTTTGGTAGTTACTCATACATGTAAAGCTTACATGGTGTAAAGTTATATGTGTTAATGTAATTTTGTTAAGAAGCATTATTCAAAAAGAATTATGAATATTGACACGAGGCCTCTGAGTAGATAGGTATTAAAGCTTGTTTGTCAATCACAAATTCTTTGAGTGGGTATTGGAGAATCAGTCTAACTTGTATACTATGTGTTTAGATGGTGAGTGTTATACTATTCAGTATGAGATACTGAGAACATATAGGCCATATGTGTTATTAGTAGGTTTCAAGCAAATCTTAGAACAAAGCATTGGAATGTTGTCCAGTATATCCTAAAGTACTTAAAAATGACGAAGGATATAATACTAGCATATGAGAATAGAGTGCAAAGAATAGACAGATACACAGATTTTGACTTTTAGTTAGACGTGAATGATAGAAAATCTGTCTCTAGGTACATGTTTATCATCAATGGAATAGCAGAGAGCTAAAAGAGTTCCAAATAGAATTTCACTACATTTTCCACAATTTAAGTTGAGTACATTGTGAAATGTAATGCTGCGAAGGAGGCTATCTTGATTAGGAAGTTTGTGATAGAACTTCAGATAGTTCTAGACAAGAATCATTGGAAATGGAGACATTACTTTTAGGTTTCAATGACTTTGAAGTGGAAATTTGCAAACGTCAAAAGCATTCATCAACATAAAAATATGTTGTGGAAAACATAATCCAAATTCATTTCGTTCTTACCATATAACATGCATAAAATAATATATGTATGAAAGCATATAAATTGTACCTTTAGAATCGTATTTTAAACTGAGCACACTCATGATCCTCAAGTTATGACCCTTAAAACGTGACTTCTAGACTGTCCAAATAGTTGAAATGTGAACAACCACTTTCTACACCTTTGCAAACTTCTTTGTAAGGTTCAAAATCAAAACGCTTTTGTGTAACAAGGATTTTAGGAGAAGAAAGTGAAGCAAGAGGGTGGCTAGAGAACTTTTCTCTTTCTTGCTTGGGAGGGTTGATGAATTTCTAGTTATTGTTTTGATTGTATGTGATTTAAAACAATTCAAAATCTATTTATTTCTAAGATATACCCTCCTACCCCTGGTATGAGTCATATTTCTATGTATAGAACTTAGGGCACACAGGGAATGTGATCTTTGGGCCTTTTGCATAGACTTTAGATATTTCTAACCCATAGATTATTTAATTATTAATCACATTAATAATTAATGGGATGAGTTAAATTAAAGGTCCATTATGCTTCTCATTAATAATCATATTACTAAAAGGCACAATAGAAGATCCATTTGATTTAATCCAATTGTAACCAAATGATTAATTAAATTAAAGGACATGACAACCAAATTAAATTTTCCGTGAGAATTCTTAAGCCTCGTCTATGAGATTTTTCAAGTCTTGTCCACTCTTAACTAATTGATGATTTTTCCTTTGTTCCACCTTTTTGTGTGTGAATTTCTTATTTTTAATTGGTAACGATTATAGCTTAATGGATAAGGGCGGTTGCTTAGCTTACAACCCATATTGTAGCCCAGTTAAGATGAAGTGAATGGGTCATATGAACTATCCCAATTGTGAATATTATACAGTGTAGGCCTTTTATTTTACTTGGGCTTGACTAAGAGAGAGCTATGGATTTAGTTAAACTTATTGTTTTGATCATAACCAAATTAATGTTACCTTATGAGACTAATGCTCTATCAAAAACTACTTTCCAATTACACATTACATTGGCTACAAAATTTTGTCTTGTGAACATTGATTGCATAGGATAAAAGCTTTGTTCATTTACAAAGAGACAAATCCCTTATTAAATGCATATACCTCCATACACACCCAAATAATAGCATGTTGGGCTTATGACCCTATATTTTATATCAAGATAGATGTTAGTACTTAATGCCCTAATGACATGTTGATCGTTATGTATACAAGATAACCATGTCATCTTAGGTCTAAGGCCCACACACACTGAATTTAATCACAAAGTAGGACATTAACCGGAAACATGCTGCAAAAGCTAACAAAACAAATCCCATCCATTTTTGTTGTAAAACATGCAAAATATTGAATTAACAAGTGCAAGAATCAAGTTGATAACTTTGAGACATTTTCAATCTTTTCATGTGTAATCCTTAGGTTCATGACCTTTAAACCTTTACCTCTAGATTGTCCACATGATTAGAGTGCTTATGAGCTCTTTTGATACTACACGAAACTCTTTTTAACGTACTCTAACGCTAACATCTCTCAGCTAAGAGGATTTTATGACAAAAAGAGATAGAAGAAGATGGCTCGGCATTGCTCTCTCTCATGCTTGATGGGTGCACAATTTGTTTTGATTTTACGGACCCCTATTAATTAAATAGTCCATGGATTCTTATTTGTTAATCTTATTAATAAATTAGCCCATATATCCTTTAATTATTAATTTCATTAATAATTAAATCCCATTTGTGTCCAATTAATTTAATTTATTTAACTCATTAATTAAATCAAATTCTCATTGTGCTTTTAATTAATGATCTTATCACTAACAAGCACCATAGAAATTTATTTAATCCAATTTAATTGCAACTAAATAAATTATGTAACCTACTAATTTAACATTTACAACACATCCCAGTCTCATGCGTGTGACTCTGTAGGTTTATTCTTAATTAGCAATGAGTATACCTTAAAGGACATGGGTAATGTCTAACTTACAGCCCATATCGTAGCTTAATCAAGATGAAGTGACTCGAATTACAATGAACCTTTTCAATTATGACTGCCATGCTGTATAAACTTTTGATCTTACTTTGTGCCAAATAAGCGAAAATCAAGGATTTAGTCAAATTCACAAACTTGGTCATATGACAAATTAGCATTTCCTTATGAGACAAATATTCTATCAGAAACTCCTTTCCAATAACACATATTTCATGAATGAGGCCTCCAAACTGAAGCACATAGGCATATACAATACTTTACGCCAATCAAGATTCACATGTATAAAAACTTGCCACAATACTAATATGAAAATTAATATTTTATTGATTAATATGAAAAGTACATATACAACTAAATGCTCTTCTATTATCTCTTATTTTATATTGGAATTAGAGGGCATGTCGCTAACAATGTTTACTTTGTTCTTTGAGTTATTGTCTAAGAACTCTTTTTCAAATGACGTATCCACACACGTGTTTTCTATATTTCATATTGCATGGCATGACACTTACTATATAAACATAATGTGCGTAAGTTGTACTTACTCTCCAATGCCCATTTCGAGAGTATGTGACTTGTTAACATGATTTAGTAATTGTGTACTATGATAGCATCGTGCCCTTTTTCATGGCCCCTCGTGAATAAAGCTTCCTAATACAATCATATAGGCATATGCAAAACTCTGTGCCATAGAAGATTTAAATGCATGAAGGACTGCCACAATATTGATATAAAAGAAATTAATATTTTATTAGTATGTGAAAAGTATACGTATACAACCAATATCCCTCTCTATCTATTACTGTTAGAGGGTATATCCTAGTGCTAGTAACTGTGGTATCTAATACCCATTTGCTCACAATGGCGTTCCAAATGCACTTGTGTCATTGGATTGGTATGTGGGATAGCCACATTATCTATTGAACTTATTTTCTACATGGTAACGTTGGCCCTTCTAAAGATTTCTCAAATAAAATGATAACACCCCCTTTATGTTTGGATTTTTGATGAGATCTCAAGTTCTTCACTTGTGCAATTGCCTTATTGTTTTCATAGTGAAGTGGCAATAGCCACTTAATAACCACCTAAAGTTCTCTTACGAACATTCTTATCGAAATAGCTTTAGCAACACATGCCCCAATATACTCAACTTTAGAGGTGGAGTGGTACTCTATTTGGATGATAGAGGGTGAAAATGTACTTGAAGATATACTTTTTGTCATCCACATTTATCTAAAAGTTAGGAGTTGGCATATCCATCTATTATAAGATCTCTATCTCCACATACAACTGCCATATCCATAGTCATCCTTAATTTCTTTATGATATACTTGACAGCATCTAATGTTTTCAACTAGGATTTGTTTGAAACTTACTTGTATCACTTACATCAGTGATATTTAGCTTTGTACATAGCATTGTGTACATTAGGCTTTCAATAGTCAAAGTGCATGGAATAGCTTCCATATTCCTGCTCTCACCATCCATTTATGGGCATATGGATTTTGAGAGATGGATGTTATATCTGAATGGTAGCAATTCTCACTTAGAGGTTTACATGTTTAATCTTTTTAGTATTTTATCTATCTATAGGGCTTGGGAGAAACCTATCAAACTTTTTGTTCTATCTTTATAGCTACGAATGTGCAATGTATTAGTTGTTTCTCCCTAGTCTTTCATCGAGAATGCACTGATAACAATGCCTTAATTGAGGTTAACAATCCAACATTATTCCCAATCAACAGTATGTCATCTACATACATCACTAGGAATGTAATGGTGCTCCCACAAACCTTTAGTAGACGAACGACTTATCCTTATTTGATGAAGCCAAATGATTTGACTGTACCATTAAAAATGGAGATTCCTACTTCTAAACACTTGCATAAGGCTATAAATGGACCTCTTAAACTTGTAAACTTTATGAGATTTCCTTTGGACTTCAAAACCATGTGATTGAACCATATAAATGTCTTCCTCAAGCAACCCATAGAGGAAAGAAGTTTTAACATCCATTTGCCAAATCTATAATCTAAATGGATAGCTAATGCAAGGAGAATTCAAATGGATTTGAGTTTTGCCACAAGTGAGAAGGTCTCCTTATAGTTATTTCCTTCTTTTGACTATAGCCTTTCACGATGAGGTTGGCCTTATAGGTCTCCACCTTGGTAGTCGATATAATCTTCCTTTTATAGACTTTGTTACATTTGATGGGAACTATTTGCTTGGTAGATCCACAAAGGTCCATACTTAGTTTGTACGCTTCAAATCCATCTTAGACTACATAGCTTCTAAGCACTTGGCAGAGTCCTTGTTCTATATTGCTTGATTGAAGGTAGACAGATCATCTCCATGATCAATATCTATCGTAACCAATAATTCTTGTTCTTTCTTTAGGACATACAAATTCATAAGTTGATAAAAATCGTTGTTTTAGACAATGCATATGTAGAAAGCCTTTATTTGATATTTGAATTTGATTTCTTTTTTTTTTTTTTTGACTTCTATAGTGAAGATAGTCGCACGTAATGATAGATCACGATTATATTATTAAAAGCTTGTGGTGAGAATGGATTTCATTCTAGTACTCGAAAATAATATTCCAAAGCTTTCATACTCATTGGTACACGAGAGATCCTACCTAATTGTCACAATACTTACATCGTGGAAGGATGTTCTTAAATAGGAATTTGCTATATGGGCTTATTGCTTTGTAACTCATGCTCAATCTTCTTGAGCATAACCGTTATACTTGCACCAGCTTCTCGGATGAACATTTCTTTAAGAAAACTTGTTTAATAACTGACAACAATCCTTTTGTCATCGGGTTTGTAGAACACATATCCTATAGAATCTTTGAGATATCCTACAAAGTGACCCATGACGGCCCTTACCTCTAACTTATCCATCTTTCCTCTCTACTTGAGCCTTAAATTCCTTAAACTTTTCAAAGCATTCATGGTTGTACTTCTTCAAGTATACATAAATACGCCTAGAATAATCATCAATAAAGGTTATGAAGTAGTAATGTCCTCTCTTAACGATTTTATTAAATGGCCTACAAATGTTAGTATGGACTAACTCCAACAGCTGTATGGTCCTTTCAACTCACTGATCAGATGGACTCTTGTCTATCTTGTCAAGGATGTAAGGTTCACAAGTTGGACAAGATTCCTCTCTCAAAAAGCCTATAATCTCATCTTCCTCCAACTTGAATATCCTTGCCTTCTAAGCCTGGCCTAGTCTAAGATGCCACAATTGCCTACAATTCAAACCATCTCTAGTGCATTTGTTAGGAATGGCATTCATCATAAGGCTCTCATCCATATTCAAATAATAAAGGCCATTCATAAGAGATGTTGTGCCAACCATTTAATTTCAATAATAAATATAGCACACATTGTTGCTAAAAGAAAATTCATAATTTTGCTTTATAAATAATGGAATAGAAATAATATTTTAAAGTGTATTAGGCAAAAGTAAGCAAACTCTTAAAGCAATAATATGGCTAGATAATAGTCTAACTGAAGTGGTCCCAATCATGGTGGTTGTGATAGTTGCTTAATTGCTCATGTTGATCCCAACTTCACACTTCTCCAGCATCCTACTTGTGGCTAAATGCTGGTGTAAAGTAAAATGTGAGATGAAGCACCCAATCTAAAATCCTAGAAGTAAAAAACGCACTAGTAGAATAAGATATTTCCTAAACATGAAGTTTTTTACCTCCGACTCCATTTTCTAAGTTCTTTAGCTACTTGGTGTAGTTCCACTTCAGGTGCCTATCTTTGCCATAGTGAAAATACTTTCCTTTATCAGCCAAAGCTCTCGTCTTCTTAATATGCCCACTTTCCTTGGGAAATGTATGCTTCTTCTTATTCTTCTTCTTTGCCTTACCCTTCTTGGTCTTACCAAAGGAGCTTAACACAACAAGAATCTCCTTTTTCTCTTCCTCTTCATGGCAGTTTATGTAGCCTTACCAATTAGTGACAACTCTTGTTGATGCACCTCATGCATGGTCCAATATTTGACTTCACCCTATAGCTTGACAAAACTGCACACATGAAGTTCTTGGCAACACAGTTTAATTTAAATCACACCCACTAACTGAAAACTCGTCGGATTTGTAGCCCCACTTATCATCCTTTCACCAACTAGATCGATTGCAATAATGGTTTAGGGCCTGAGTTTTCTTCTTTAGTTAGGATTCTTTACCATACTTTTACTAAATTTAACCTAGTTAGTTTTACTCTATTTATGGATACTTTTACTAGACCTTAGCACTATAAAAAGGGTCCTATGTTTTTCTAAACAACTTCTTGTTACTTTTGTAATCGAGAATTAATTTTCTTTTCTCTTAGAAATCTGAGTGCTCTCAATTTTTTGTGAATCCCCCACATCCATATCAAGTTATTCTTAGCATTCATTGAAACAATTTATCACGTATCAACTAACTTAGCGTGTTTGTTGGGTCGTCTTCAGTGTGAGTTCATCAAATTTGTTGCTTTTTGATTGTTTCTACATGGTTTGCGCAAGCAAAACATGTCAAGTTTAGGTTTACACCATCTATCCTTTAACACATTTCCATGCATGCACCATCAGGTGAATGAATGGAGTCAGGACTAAATTTTTAGGAAATAAAGTTTAAGACATCATTATGGATTGTTGTGCCACAATTGAAGGAAGCAACAAGTGAACATACAAGAGAAATTGGATTAATGTATAAATTGCATGAAAATCAGAGCTATGGTAAGCATGAAATTCTTTTAGCATAAATAAAAAAAGTTTGAAAAAGAAGGCATGTGTGGATTTGGAGTATAGTTATGGTTTATTTAGTAACTTACTGGTCACTAATCATGCTACTTGTATAACACCATTTTAGCTGCACGTTTTTCAACCAATTAGAAGTATATCAATTACTTTTAATATCTTTCTTTGGTAGAATCCTTGTTAATTCATGAGTCCAACCTACAATAGGGTTCAGACTTATGATTCTAGTTAGGTTCCAATGATCATATAATTTTTGCTAAGGTTTTTCACATGAATTCCATGGCCCTTTTAGTTGGTTTTCTAGTCTTTTATCTTAAAAAAACAGTCTTAATACAACTAGAAGAAGGGTTTGTACATCTAGATGAGATGTGATGCTGCTGAGCTAGGACTACCAATGGAGCCATAGTGAAAGTTAAACTTTCTTGAATTCAAATAATAAATTCAGCTCACACGTGTGTGTGTGTGTGTGTGTTGCTTGGCTCAAACTAAAACCGCATATTTTTACAAGTTTTAGGCCTATTTTGGACTAACTTGTGTATGTCATGTGGAAAACAAAACTTTGAACAAAAATGTATTGATCTTAAGATTGTTTTTAGACACTAAGAACATAGTGTTAATTGTTATTAAAAATAAAAACATATAATGAAATGAATGAAATAAGAAATGAAAATTGGAGAAGCTTAACTTGCTAAAGAAAAATGAAAACCATTTGTTTCATTTGGTAACATGATATATTTGTCACTACCAACTTATGTTTTATAAAAATAAATATATTTTTAAGAGAAAAATACACTGTCCTCTCCTAACGTTTGAGGTAATTATAGAAATCACTCTTTAAGTTTTATGAATTATAATGACTTTTCTTGAATTACTTTTCTGACATACAAATTAGTCCTTTCAGTAAGCGGATTAACAAAAATTAATGATGTTGGCATGAAAATATCAATTTTATCCTTGATAGATATTTATAATAATTTATATTTTGTTAAATAATTTTGTACTTTTAAAATTTGTATATATTTTAACTGTTTTAAAACAAAAGCATACCTCAAACATTTATTTTCACATAATAAATAATTCATAATTTATAATTAAAATAGAAAAAAATTAGATTTATTTTATAAGAGCAAATATTTTATTTTCTAACCCTTAAAAATAAATTTAAAATTTCCAAAAAAGGAAAAATAAAGATTTATATTTTATAAAAATTAAAAAATTCAAAATTTGTTCTTATTTCAAATAAAGTATTTGAATAATAAAATAAATATTTTAAGAATTATATGTCATAAAATAGAAATTTAAATTTAATAAAATTTAGGAAATATTAATTTAGAATATCTTCCAAATAAGATGTTATAAAATATATAAAGTATTTAAAAAGTAAGCCTTATAAAAAATATAAAAGTAATTATTTATATTTTTAACATGTAAACCACAAAAATATAAAACATATACCTAAAAGGGTAAAATAGTCATTTCACAATTTTCAAATTTTGGGTTTTTAATTACACTTTGTTATTATACTTTAGTCTTTTTAAATCTGGGCATTTCAATCATTTCATTAATTTGCCCCAAATTTTTGTCAATATGATCAATACATGAGAAGTCATTATAATTTGTAAAATCAAAAGAGAAGTATCCGTATTTAGGCTAAATTTCAGAAAAATGCAATATAATTATTCCTAATTTTAACTTGTTAATAGTGAGGACATTTCAACATAATCAAGCTGTTATTATTATTATTATTGCTATTATTATTTGAAGGAATAAGGTATTTTATGAATCAATAGACAATCATAAATCACAAGGAAAAACGAGATCATTGTTTACACAATTAGATCAAAAAAAATACCTTCCATCCAAACTAGACCATTACAAGCCATAATTGCCAACTCGTTGGCCTCCGAATTGAACTCTCCACCAATATGGCAAAACTAAACACTCTTCATTCTTTCACAACTAGTTAAAGTATCAGTAATGAGAGTTCCAAATTCTGATCAGTCTTCATCTCATTAGTTGAGTCCTTGAATCAATGGTAAACTGTCACCTTCGAAAATAATATTTTCCCATGCATTATTTTTAGTGAAAATAGTAGCTTGCCTTACTACATGTGCATGCACCATAACTGGTTCCAAAATTGAATGAGAGAGATACTTTATGAACACACACACCTTGGAAATTCTTGCATATCAAACCAATGCCCAATCCCTCAGCTTCATCAAAAACAACTCCATCATTTATATTGATCAAGTTTTTTAGTGGAGCTAGCCAACAACCCTAAAAGGTCTAATTTTTGACTTCCTTTCCCAAAATTTGGTTGAGTAGCTATTATTGACATCCTAAAGGAAATTTCAAGCAAATTTCTTAACCTCCAATGTTTTATAAGATATTTCTTCCATGAGCTTTTATTTCTGCTATGCCTCATTGCCCACATCACTACCACACTTAAACGGAATTGATCTTGATGCAAATTTTCATTAAGTCCTTGCAGCCATAAGATTGGAATACTTTGCCATCTTGAAATGTAATCCCATGGAAAATCTAACAATTTCCAAACTTATCTAGAGAATAAATAGCTTAAGAAAATCAACATAGTCACTCTCAATATCACAATCCTTTCTTTTTAAGTTCTCTCAGGTAGGTAGGTTGTCTTGTGCTAGTCTACATAATGAACATGAGAAATTTACTTGATAATCTCAATTTCCAAATGAACGACCAGCTCCTTCTTGACTGAGAACTACATTCCCCACCTCCAGATGACTGTTGGTTGCTTCCAGAAAAGGTCATAAATAATATGCTGATTGGATGTCGAATTTACCATTTGTTTATGTTGTGGTAGACCAAGACATCACTTGAAGGGAAATGACTTATCATTATTCTTAGAATGTTTCATTGATTATATCACGTTGCCACAACTTGGATTACTGATCAATTAGATCGCTGGCTTTCAAACTTTATAGATGGGTTGGGCAAGGCGTTAGTAGTTTGAAAGAGTGTAAGCTCAGGAGCCACTAGTGCTAGACTTTAATGCTTCTTCTTGAACACACTCTCCAATATACCCCAACTTTCAACAAACATCTAGTAGCCATAATACTCAGCCAAATGAAGGAGGGATTCGATTGCAATTTAGCATTAAGAAAACTATACCGTGGAAAATATTTTGCCTTTAAAACATAGCTCAACTGATTCTAGGGATTTATCAATAATCTCCAACCATGTTTTAGTAGAGCGAGGTTAAAGATCTTCATAAGTTGAAACTTCAATCTACTTGCAAAAGTGATTTTTCTTTCTGTCCTAAAGTTCTCTTCTACAGCTAATTCTTTCTCCTTTAAAATAGCTTGCTTTGAGCATCCCATCATAAGTAGTAATCCTAAACATTCGGAGTGGCCTTCATAACATTAATTCAAATAATGTCAACCAATTTTGATTGATTTGCCAAGGGCATATTAACACGTGTGGGAAGCATAATGATACGATAGAGGATGCCAAAACCCAATGACAACTTGTGCAAACTATGAATATGCTAATGATATGCCCTTGAATGCCTATAGTCAATAATGGATACTGAGGACATTATGGTTATATATGTATGCTTTTACATTCGTTAATGAAATATTTATTTTCATATCAATATTATGGCAAATTTTTATATATGCAAATCTTAAATGGCATGAAGTATTGTATGTGCTCATATAATTGAATTAAGATTCATAAAGAGTCATGAATATAGACACAAGGATGTCATAGTTATCAATTACTAAAACTAGTTTGGGAGTCACAAACACACTAAAGGGTATTAAAGAGTTGATACAACTTGCACAACTTATATTTATATGGTAAGTATCATGTTGTTCAGTATGTGATACTGAGAATATATATATATAGACGTGTCATTAGAGAATGAGCATTTAGATAATGACTAATATAATGAAGCAAATGCATGGAGTTTACTCTCACTGTCAAAATTTTAATTCATGATTGTGTTAAGGGCATATGGAACTTAGACTTGAAATGACATGGTTTTCTTATATGCATGACAATCAATGTATTATTAGGGCATTAAGGGACTATATCTGTCGTGAAATAAGATAAGGTCATGAGCCCAATGTGTAGTTGCCTATGTACGTATAGAGGCATGTATGTATTCAATAAGGAATTTGTTTCCTTAAAAGTGAGAAAGGTGTTTGTCCTATGTAGTTAGATTTCTATGAGATGAAAATCCTTGTCCAATGTAATGTGTGATTGGAAATGAATTTTTAATAAAATATTAATCTTATGAGACAACATTGATTAATCACATAACCGAGTTTGTGAATTTGACTAATCTATGTCTGTCGCTCAGTTGAGACAAAGTCAAATACAAGGTCAATATCGCATGTTACTTATGACCGGGAGGGTTGATTGGGATTCATTTCATCTCGTCTTAATTGAACTATGATATAAGTCGTTGGCTAGGCCATACACATGTCTTTTGAACTATGCTCGTTGCCAATTAAGAATGAACTTAAAGAGTCACACACAAAATATTGTTTTGTATGATGAGTGTTAAATTGGTGGGTAGCATAATTTTTTTGGTGGCACTTTGATTGAATCAAATAAATTGTCATGGTATTTGTTAATGATAAGATCATTAATTCGAAGTACAATGGGAACTTTAATTTCATTAAGGGGGATTAGTTAAATTAAATGGACATGGCATGAATGGAATTACTTGATATTAATAATGTTTGTTGAACATAATGCCCTTTGATTTAATTAATGAGATTAATTAAGTTGAAAGATATAATTCCATTAAGCCTTAATTATTAATAAAAATTAATAATTAAGAGCCTAGATGGACCTTAATTATTAATGAAAATTAATAATTAAGAGTTACGAGCAACAATTACTAAAAAGTTTAATAATTAAAAAGGGATATAGGTTAGTAATTACTAGTAAGCCCATGGAGCCTATAGCTAGTGTGCCCTAGTGTCTTAATATAAATACATATTTTAGAAGAGCTTAAAGCATGAAATATTTGATAATTTTTATGTGCCACCATCCAAACAAGAGGAAAAGTTATTCTAGTCACCATTTCTATCTTTTCTTATCGCTAAAAGTCCTTTAACTCAAAAGGAACTTGCATTAGAGCCTTGCAAAAGGTGTTTTGCATGATGTAGAAGGCATTTGTCATTACAATTCTGTAGACAAACTAGAGGTCAAGGTTTAAAGCTCAAGATTTAAGGATCACAAGCGCATCCATTGGAATGTGATTCTAAAGGTCTGTTCTTTTTAGTTGTCTTTGGCACTTCTCAATTAATGCGTGCTGTATGGCGAATGTAGAACAAGTTTGGTATGTTATTCCGCTATGTTTATATTGTAGATTTATAGTTTTAAATTTTTAAAATCTGACCCCAAACTTGTTAGAACCTAATAGAAGAAACAGACTAAAATGCAACAATTAACTAAAAACTCTAGCCATTGACGGCCACCACTAGCACACCAACTTAGTTGATACAACATGAATTTAACCAAGAAAATGTGGAATAAATCGATTAGGGAATTTCACAAGAAAATTGAATCACTCAAATTTTTAACAAAAAGAAATATTGTATTTTAATGCCAACGACTCAAAAGGTTTTTTTTTTTCATAAAATAATTAAGGCTCTAATTATAGTGTTCAAAGTGCCCTTAAAACCTTAAAGTTTGTGTGAGTAATTACCAAAAATTTTAAAAAACTTGAAAAAGTTAAAATTCTAGCTAATTCTAGCCCTTCTTGAATTCTGGATTGATTAAGGGTCTTAAGATCAATCTGAAATCTTTGCAATCGATCCAGCTGCGATCCAACGTTTCTAGATCATAAAAACAAAACACTTCTATGATTTTAGCATTACGATCACACTAGGCATGATCGATTAGGAAGCACATGATCGTAATTCCCAAAAATGTGTGATCTGGATTGCTGTCAATCGCCTAGGTGTTGTCTCAATCCGAATGACTTATGTGACAACACCTAGGTGATGAGATGTACACATCGTTGCCTATTCTGGATATGCCATGATTTAACTTCCTTACACTCAATGCAACCATCAATTATTCTTTCAACATCCCTTCACAAGTGTGGCCAACAAAAATGTTCTTGCAAAATAGCAAATGTCTTGGTGACACCATAGTGTCCTGAGCCTCTTAGATTATCAATTCTCATAAGGAACACCTTGGAATACACAACCTGTCTACATAAAACAAATAGCAATCATGTTGGTAATATTTATTGTGTACTCCACTCTTAGTCAATTCATACACATGTCCAAAATCCTCATCATTCGCATGTAGTTCCTTAACATACTTAAATCCTAATAATCTAGCATCCAATGTAGTAAGCAACGAATATCTTTCAGACAACGTATCAGCTACTAGATTTTCTATGCCTTTTTTATATTTGATCGCATAAGGAAAAGTATCAATGAAGGATATCCATTTCACATGCCTACAACTTTAAGATGCTTCAAAAACTCATGATCTATATGAATAACGAACTCCTTAGGTCGTAAATAATGATGCCTAGTTTCTAAAGCTGTTACCAATAAGTACAAATCCTTATCATATGATGGATGATTCAACTTCGCTCCATTCAATTTCTCATTGAAGTTCACAATTAGCCCTTTCCCTTTCATAAGCATTGCATGAACCCTTATACCTGAAGTATCACATTTAAGTTCAAAAGTCTTAGAAAAATTAAGTAGTGATAATATTGAAGCCTGAGTAAGCTTCTCCTCTAATACTGTGAACTCTTTTTGCTGAACTTCTCCCCATTGAAACTTCTCATGCTTTTTTTATGATTGTTGTTAATGGTGCTACGATTATGCTAAAGTATCACACAAACCTCTTATAGAAATTCACAAGCCCGTGAAAGCTTCTCACCTTAGACACATTCATGGGGGTTGGTCATACTTTAATTGCCTTTACTTTAATCTCATCCACTTAGATACCCTATGCACTTACAACATAGCTAAGAAACATATCACAAGCTCGAGTATCGAACTTTGAGGAAGATCTTCATCCAAAATGCCACAACTAAAAAGTAATAATTACAAAACTACCATCGATCTCGAGTTATTCAAAACTCATCGAGTTGACACAAATACAACTCAAGCTCGACTCGTTATGCATCTTGAGTAGCTCAAGATCAGCTTGAGCTCAAACCGAGTTTTGTGTCGAGTAGCTCGACTCAAGCCCACCCCTAGTGTATAATCACTCTTTATGCAAAGCCTCAAACACTTTCCTAAGGTGTTTAGCATGCTCATTAATAGACTTACTATGCATAAGAATATCATCAAAATACACCACTACAAATATACCTATGGAAGTACCTAAACATGATTTATAAGCCTTATAATGGTACTTGGTCCATTAGTTAACCCAAGCAGCCTAACCAATCTTTCATATAATTCATATTTAGTCTCAAAAGCCATTTCCCACTCATCTCCTTCCTTTATGCATATTTGATAATAGCTACTTTTAAGGTCAATTAGTGAGCAAACACAAGCACCTTATACCTCATCAAGCATATCATCTATCTAGGAATAGGATAGCGATACTTTACCATTATGGTATTTATTGCACTACAATCCACAAACATCCTCGAAGATCTATCTTTATTTGGTGCAAATACCATTAGAACTATGCATGGATCAACTCCTCAACTTTCCTTTAGATCTTCTTAGTCTCATCCATATTTGTTTGATAGGTCAGTTGATTTAGAATGGCTACTCCTAGCACAAAATCAAATTGAGGCTCAATCTCTCTAATCAACGACAATCCACTAAGTAGGTCCTCTAGTAGCACATCCTGAAATCCTACAAAACAAACACAACTTTAGGGAGAGAAGATGTGACCTTTCAGATAAATAGTAGAATCCCTTATACATGACTAATGCAATTTTCTTCTCATTTCCTAAAGCTATCCTCACATCTCTCACACTTGCTAAAATACACTCCTTTCCTCCCTTTTCTTTTCCCTCCCTTTCTCTTTTATCTTTTTTTTTCTACCTAATTATCCACTCTCTAGCTCTTTATCACTCTCCTTCTTCTTTTTCCTCTCTAAATCTGACTCATATTGTTGCTACAAATAATGTTGATCTTCTTGCACTTCAATTTGGAGTGAGCAGTATTAAAATGACCTTCTGATCATTCTGATAAAAGATATACCTGTTCGACTTGCCATGAAACGTAACATCCTTATCAAATTGCCAAGGTCCCTCCCGTAAGATGTGACTAGCCTACATAGATACCACATCACATACCACTTTATCCTTTTACTTACCAATTTTGAACTCCACCAAAACTTACTTTGTAACTTTTACCTCAACACTATTATTTACCCATTGTAGATTGTATGGTCATGCATGATCTCTAAGTGGTAATGCATGTCTTTCCACTAACATAGTGCTAGCACAATTTCCACAATTTATAATAAGACTATATGTTTTACCTTTTAAATTACACTTTGGATGGAAAATGTTCTCTTGCTTGCAAAACCTTCTTATTTAACTTATGCATTCAATGTTCACATCACCATCAAGCTCACATTACTTGTTTCTTTTTAGACTTCCTTATCTTTTTTTAATAGCACCTCTTCCAACAGTAGCATCTTGTCTCCACTACTGTCTTTTTCTTCATAAAATACAATTTTTCCCCTATCTATTAATATCATAGTTCACTTATTCGAACACTTACTTGCAATATGTCCTTTCCTTTGGCACCTAAAACATATCATATCTAGACTACATGTAGTGGAAGTACAAATGTTTGAATTTTGTAACTTAAATGTCTCAACCATTAGTGTAACTTTCAATTTCAACCTCTACTTGACATGATTGGTTGCTTGTCCTTTCACTGAGCAAATGGTTGTGTGATTCCGTGCAACAGCTGCTGCTACATACTCTCCTCTTGAGCTGCTTTTTGACCTTGATGGCTTACTCCACTGAGTCTTCCATATCGATGTAGTGATGCAGCTCAAGTATATCTATATTATCTCTATTCCAACGTCCAATAAATCTTGCTATGGTTACTTCCTTATCCTCCACTATATCTGCCCTCATTAACTCCATATTCATCTCCTTATAATAATCTTCCACACTTCAATTTCCTTACATTAATATCTATAACCTATGATGCGCAACCTGATGGTAATGACTTGGGACAAACTTTTTTTTCATCAAAAGTTTCAAATAATTTTAGTTGTCAATGGGTCACTCACCATTCCTCGTATGACTAGTACATACATGGTCCCACCATATGACCATATTATAGCATAGTCAATAAAGTCTATGGTTGCCAACTTCACTATTTGTGCTTTGGTATAGCAATGACAGTTAAAAACTAGCTCTACTCGTCGCTTCTATTCCATGTAGGCTTCTGGCTCAAATTTGTAATACCTCAAAATTTTAGAAAAATATGGAACATTATTTTAGTGTAATTTTGTGGAATTATAGTTGGAATTATTTTTCATTAACAATTTTATATTTATTTTTGGATAAAAATATTAGGCATTTAATAAGGAAGTATGAGAAGGGGTTTTGGCATTTTTAGGCGGTGAAATTTTTGCCATATAATTTAATAATTTTGGGGAGTCAACTTCCAAGCCTAGGAAACATGAAAAATAGAGTTGAAAGCTTGGAATTTTGGATTGAAAATAGGCCAAAAATCATAAAAGAGTAAAATTGATTTTAAGGACCCAAACTATTAGGAAGTTAAATCCCATGTATACACAAATTAACCGAAGATATAACTAGTAGTTGAAAAGGGTTGAAAACCTTATTTCCAGACATGTGAATAATGACAGCACCACAGAGGGTTGTAAGGGATTTTTTGACCTTCAAATGCATGGACACAAGATAAATTATGTGCCTAGTTGCTCCGTTAACATGCATACATGAAGGGTTGTTAAATTTTCACATGTACGCACATTAAAAACATGAATTCTTATAGATTTAGATGCACTGCATATGCAAATCAATTAAAAGTCATAGACTAATGTGTAAAAACTATATGAGTGCATATTATTGTAACGTGCAAGTAATCGAAAATATGTCCAAAAGATAATTTGTAAACAAATGTGGAGTAGGTTTTTCATGATTTTCAATCCATAAGAACATGTCAAAGGACCATAAACAAGGTAGAAATGAGGGAAATTTGATCAAACATTGTTATACACAAAACTAGCCCGTTGTCGAGGTCGCAACAGCTGCCAGGTCACGGGAAAGCTGGATGCAACCACTAAACCAGGCACGAGAATCATAAAACAGCCCACAACCACGAGCACAGTCACGAACTTTGGTGTTGTGGTCATGGAGTAGTCCATTGTGATCTCGAAAAGGATAACAAAAATTCTAGTACATTTTGTAGTTAAATATTGTGAACGCAAACAGAGGTAATGCAATCGCAGGGGCAGGTGTCGCAATCACAAACCAATATCGCAAACATTGGTCAAATTTTACGAATTGAGGAATCTAAGCCGAATTATTCAATTTTGGAACAAAAACAAGCATAAACCTACTACGTAGGGAATATTGGAAATACAGAAATAATAGTTAGAAAGATTCAAGTAAATACAAAAGCATAGGACACACATATTGAGCATTGATGAACATGAGCTATTAGATGAATTAAGTACTAAATGTGAATTGCATATGAGATTGAATAGGTGATAGAGATGCACAAGCCCAACAGCCTGATACTCAACTATGCTCAATGATGACTAAGTGATAACACCTTACCAATTTTACAACTATTTTCTTGCCTACTTTACTGTTGTAACCGAATGTTTGATATGCACTTTAAACCATGTTTCTAAATGTTTTCCCTTTTTAAAAGTATGGAATTTATGTGATATTTTGTAAACTTGAAGTATTGTTTTTGAAACCTGGATATGAGTCGTTGGTAAACAAGTGATTTTAAACTATACATCGAAAATCAAATACGTGTAACGAAATATAATAATCACTCATATGATTGCCAATGAGCGTGCAGAACGAATAATGCCCTACCAATTGGAAAATAGATTGGAATTTGCCTAGATCGTAGTGAAGATTGGGAGCAGCAACGAGTGAGGTAAATATTTGGTCCTACTAGTCAGGTTATAATAAATGGGGATATCTTCTAAGTGGGGTTAAAGCCTTGTGGCCACAATAGTATGACCGAATTAGATGTACCCTATCTTAACTAAGGGAGTATAGGCTAAGGCCTTGGTTAGTGGATAATATGCCCAATGTACATGACCACGAGGTGGCTGAGAATTGAGAATATGCGAACTGCAAGAATAATGGAATAAAGTGATTAATTGCGATTGGTTTTCCTAAGTATTATGTGAATGCCTTTTTTTGCTTCCATACTTTTTGTAAAAGTGACTATTTTATATAACTATATATCTTTTGCAACTACTACTTTTCTTACTTCCATCTGTTTTTGCAAAAACTAAATATGTAGGTGCTATCATTTGCTGAGCAAATTATCGCTCATCACCACTAGTTAACATTCTATAGAAAAATCATATGACCGTGGACAGTCTAGGAGTGATAGACACGGATTCCAAGATGAAGATGCCGTGCACTAGTTTATTTTCATTTATGTTATACATTGTAGACATTTGGACGTAATAAATAGGTTATTATTCTTGTGCTATGCACTCGAGATGAGATATTATTATTATGGATATTATGTTACTTTTTGAAATTGTTGTTCAAATTTCACTATTAGATTAGTTGTTCTATTTGTGTGTTAACTTTAGTATTCATTAGTTGGTTCTCGAATAATACCATATCATGGTCCCAAGTTCAGAGCATAACAAAATTTGCCTTGGAAAGTTGATATGGTCAATGACCCTCTTTAAGACCTCGTCATCCTCATCTTATCTACTTCTATTTGACCTCCTAGTGCTGTTAAAATCTTACAAGTGAGCATAACCAAACTCAACATCACTAAAAACTTCCTCTATGAGGCTAGCGCATAGAATGCCCCCTCTTGGGTATCAACTCCTTCCAAGGTATTGGGTTCCTTCATTTAGATGATTGTGAAGACTCCAAATTCTCGAAACACCAATTAAGGCTAGCCAACACATCTGTAAGCTGTTCCATATTAAAAGTGTTATCTCTAACAGCTAATTCTCTGAACATCCTATAAAATGTATGTAATAAAGAGAAAAAAAATAGGAATGTGTAGTGTATTTAGGCGTCCTCCGGCCTTACTAAATGTAAATTACTTTGCCTTTACCTCGCGCTCAAATATCATACAAGAATGCACTCAAACAATGCACCCATTAGCTCAATTCCTTGTGTCTACCTTGTAAAATTCCAAGAATCCTTAGGAATTCAAGTAGCGTACCCCTAAATGATGTGTGAGTGTGTGAAAGGGTGAAAACTAGGGGTTTGAATTTAATCTAGAAGCACGCTGATCAATTCGGGGTGAAGAATGACACTACGGATGATGTGGGCACAATTAGATTGATTTGGTCAAAAAGAATAAGGGTCGCGATCAATTAAGGGACAAGCAGATCAATTTGGAGTGAGAAACGAAGATGCAATCGACTTAGGGAACAACCTGATTGATTGAACACACTATAATCAACCAGGAAACAAATTATAGGACACGTGATTGATCTAGACTAGTGGCACGATTGTTCTTGCATCTAGTTTTCAGCAAACTACTCAATCCAAACTCCACCAATTCACTCCCAATCAAATTTTCTTTGATTTTCCAATGTTCTTCCACTACTAAGAATCAGTTTGATGCCATGTTTCAATCAAAGTTCACTACTTTTCTTATGCTTCTTAATAATTCAAAATTCTACAGTTTTTTTTCACAGCATGATTCTTCCTCCTTTTTTTTTTCTTTTTTCAAAATCACAACCAAATGAAAAACACATGGGGAGTGAAATAACAAGAACCAAAACTATCAAAATTTTTTATTTTTGTTTTTGAATAGAACTAAGGAGATAGAAAAAAAAAAAGAACACAAGAAACACGAAAGGAAAAATTAGATAAAATTGATAGTTAGACTGGTGTTGAGATTAGAATTTGAAACAATTAGTTCTGACGCCAATTAACATGTGTGTAGAAGCATAAAGATACGGTAAATATCGTATGTCAAAACCCAACGACAACCTTCTTGTGCAAACTATAAAGAAACAACCTAAGATGCAACGATTGGTGAAAAAAGGTGAAAAATAAAATTATAAAAAAATGAGTAAAAAACTTTAAATAAGATAGTTGTGTAATTTAACTTTGTACAATTAAAAAGACTTAAGAATATAATACTATAGAATTGATATAAGAAAAAACTAATAATACATAAGTAATTATATGTTCTTTATTATTAAGAGTAATGGTATAAATTTACTACTAAGAACAATGTTTTAAATTTATATTGTACAATTAAATTAATTTTAAATTCTTAATAATATAAATATGAATTAAAACAAAAACAATTTATCATGTCTTATTTCTCAGAGCCAGAGTTGCTCGAGCGCTTCTTAGAATTCTAGGACCTTCTCGAATTGTACTAAAACTACCGATTTACTTCTCTTCCCCTAGCGCCATTAAATTTGTCATTTTGTACTCTAGCAAAATCATCTTCAATACAAACATATTCTTCTAATTGGGACATATTTGTTGGATTATTGCGTAAAATTGACGGTAACGTTCTTTTTAACAAAAAGATAAAAGATACACAGAAAAAAGAACAGCAGAACAATTTGTTTGATCTATTATCAACATAAAGAGCGACTCTTTGAGAATACACAGTAAAGTTACTGGGGGCCTGCAAATTTGGAGCATTGCTTAACTCAAGAAACTCGTAAAATTATGTGCAGTTTAGGATACAATAGATAAACGGTTAAAAGCGCCATCACGCATACAAGTTTACAACGCTTTCAACATGTTATAGCACATTACATTTCAAAGAAGTCCGTCCTTCAGGAAAAATAAATACGCTAGAACCGCAAGAATAACAATCAGAAGTGATATCAACCATGGAAGTCCATTTCCCACTAAAGCCGAATTCCGGAAGGCCTTTTCTGCCAATCCCCCCGGTAGAAGTATCAATCTCTTCAATCCTGACAACCAATATTTATTTGATTACAAAGGTGTTTTTTTTAATCTGTTTGTGTTAGAAATATGCAATGCGTAGGAAAAAAACTAGACATAATCGCAAAATCTATACATAGACTTTCTTACAAGCTATTACAAACTACTTGACTCAAATTCAAATTTAAATTTAAATATAATTTCTTTTTTAAATTCAATTCTATTACTTAACTTAAATTCTAATTTAATTTCAAACTTTACAATATTCAAACAAGTAATATTCTAACAACTATTGAACTCAAAGTTATTATTTAAACTCAACTCATAAACACCCTTTATTAACCATTTTAAGAAGCCCTTACAGAAGACAGCAAAACTGAAGTGACACACTAAAATCCGAAAGTTACAAGCACTAACGCTTTTTGATACCAATCATTCACGACAACCAGTAAACTCAAACAAACAAGCAGCAGCTGCACTCTTTGACGCCAATCATTTACACACTAAAACAGCCCTTAGCTTGGACATACTTCGGACTTGAGACAGGCAGATGGGAATCAGAAGAAGAGAAAAAAAAGAATAAGAGGGGCAAATTAAGAGTTTCAGCTGGAACTGCTGATTTATGCCTTACTATCTATTGCCATCTGTGCTGATGTTCCTTGACTTGCAACTGCACCCTGCATGGAAGGCAAGCATACAGTCCGTTCCATATAACAAAACAGATGGGGAGAAATTTGCTAGTGCTCATATACTAGAATTTATCATGCACATTTATTCATTAAAATAAATCTATGATTAGTATTGAAAACATAATTCATTTTACCTAATAATATAAAGTGAACATCACCTTAAAATATTGATTGGCAATGGATGATTTGAGTTGGTCCCATCTTGTGCATTGAGTGCTAACACCAAGTTAACTTAGTTAACATAGTTATTTTCTCTTTAACTAGGTCTATTTAGATGGAACTATATATAAATTAATTTAATTATATTCATGGGTGGGTGGAGATATTTTGATGGATATTTGGAAATTTCATATACAGTTTAAATTTTTGAAATGTTGGAAAAGATGCACAAGGAAACAAGAACAAAACCGATAGGGAGAAATTTGCTAGAACTCTTTGTGCTAGAATTTTTCACTTACTGCAGACCTGGCTTGTTCCAGCTTATTCATTTTTGCAAAAATGTTACCATAAAATTGTGCATCTTTCCTGTTATATTCCTTAACTTTCTCCTTCAGAACTTTGTACTCCAATTTCACATCCCTGTCAGATGGATTTAGTCCCATTAGGTAAAACTAGTGAAACAGCCGCCCTAAGGTAACCGGGTTCAAGCTAAAGTCAGCACATACCTGTTGTCTGGGTCTATTTCAAGTGCTTTCTTGATATCTTTTTCAGCCAATTCCAGCTCAACCAAATTGATATATGCTTGTGCCCTTCTATACAGAGCTTTAATATTTTTATCATCAATTTCTAGTACTTTAGAGCATAGGTTCTCTGCCTCTTTGTACTGCTTCAGCTTTAGTTTGCAAGCTGCCTTGTTAAGATTGCATGACACTTTCAGCAATTTGGCCTTTTCCTTCTCTTCCTCACCAAAAGAGGAATCACAATCTATAAACCGTACAGCCTAACAACAGCAGAATTTTGTTAGTAGAGTAATCAGGGTTAAAAATCCATAGACAAATCGATGGCACAGTATCCATCAGTCACATACCTTTTCATATCTGTTGAAGGCTCTCTCATATTTCCCTGCTCTGAACCATATATTACCTTCCTCCTTCTTCTTCGCCGCAGCAGCAATCTTTTCCTCCGTATTCATGTCCCAGGATTCTTTTTCCTACAAATTAACAAATAGCCAATTGGATATGATATATTAGATGAACACGTTTTGGTACAACAAGAAAAAAGGCATTACAATGTCTCACCAACCTTCTCAAATGAGACCATTTCAATTTCATAATATACAGCAGAGTTTCCCGGAACAACAGCCAGCTCCTGTCGAGAATTAGATTGCCCAAATGCATATTCTGGCTGAATAATTATTAGTGCTGATTCCCCCTCCTTCATGGTCTTTATAGCTCGATCAAGCCCCTCCACAACTTGATCTGTTCATCCAGATCATGACATGTTAAAACACCAAATATCAACAAAATGTCAGAGTACCAAAATACCCAAATTGTTTACCTTCGTCAACCTTTAAATCAAATAGTGGGTCACCATCATGCCCTTTTTTCACAAAAACAGTGCCATCATGCAGCTTGCCAATCATCTTCACTGCCACATGGCCAAAACACAAATAATTGTAGAAATATATGGCACATAATAACATGATTCAATTGTGGACAGTTGTCTCTTTCTTTGTAAGTGCAATGTCACAAGAAATTAAAACCACATGCAGTGATTTTTCAACTTAAAAACTTAACTGTCTTAAATCACAATTTATATAATCATTTTTCTTCTTTTGTGCACTAATCCACTATATTAACTATAATGTATTTTCGCGTTTACGCTGAGTAGATGGATGTCTCCCAAGCTTGCATTTTTTGATCTCATCCACTTACAACACTATGCATAAATATTACACGCAACACCCTACCAATATCCTTACTGAAACTGGCAATCATGGTCGCAGAATGCAGCACTCCAAACCACACCTGGTCAAACAGGCAGCTTACCTTGCACGGTCATACCATCATTGGGACGATCATAACCGTCTCCTTCCTTTAGTATCTTTTTCAAAATTTTTCTGTCATTGCTAATATCAGAAACTATTTTCCAAGAGACCAACTCCAGAGTTATACAAAGGGTAGCATTTGGTGGCACGCTATGTTCATCACCACTGGAAGGTCTGCCTTTCTCTCCAAATCCATCTGCAACAAATACTCAAAGTAAGAATGTAATGGAACTGCTTTAGAAAATTAACATTCAAAGCCAAAAGTACATACATTGTGGCTTTACAGTCAAGAGTGCCTTCTCTCCCTTTTTCATTGTTTTCACAGCTTTGGACATAGCAGGACAGAAACAACCTGCCACACATGTTAAGTAAGACACATCCTGCTCTGAGGCTGGAACAGAAGAAAGATAAATAAAAAAAAAAATACCATCTTTTACAGTAAACTCCACCCTGTCCACATTTGAAATAACAGTTCCATCTTCAAGCTGGGCTTCATATTTGACTGCAAGAGAAGACAAAATTGCATAAAATTTAATCCAACTCACAGAGTTGAACTAGGCACAGATACACAGGAGCTAGGATACAAACCAAATACTTCATCAATGTCTTTAGGATTCTGCCAACCCTGGCCTTCAGCAAGTACTTTCTTGAATATTCCTCCATCCTTGCATATATCTTTCACACTGATCCAGGAGAGCAACTCAACTTCAAATTGAAGAGTTGAATTGGGAGGTACCGTTGGAGCAGATCCAGATTCCCCATAGCCCAGGTGTGCAGGCACAGTGAGGAGTGCCTTTTCACCTTTCTTCATGGTCTTGATACCTTCATCCCATCCTTCAATCACATGTCCTGCAGTATAATTTAATTTAGCAGAAGCTTGGCACCAAAGGATGACACCCATAAAGATAACAGACATTTCACATCTTTAAAACCACAGCAACAACTATTTCAGCAGACATTAAATATAAGCCTAGTAAAGAAACTACTAACACAGCAATATTGTAAGGCTGGCTTTTGTACCTTGGATTCTTGCAAAAGATCAGTTATGTGAACCAAGAACAAAGTATTGTCTATAGATTAACAGAAAATCCCTTTTTCTAGTGTTGACCTCAAGCAAAATAATTTTTATTTGACCAAATTAAAGCTAGACCTTAATTTAAAATAACATTGGGAGACACTCCAAACAGTGGTCAAGTAACAATAAGAAGATGCATCTTTTTTAAAAAAATGAAAAATACCCACTCACACGTTCTCTCCCAAATAGATTGCAGCTAGTACTTTAAAGATAAAATGTTGACATTCAAACTATTGGAGCATCCCTTGAGGGACATAAGAAGACACATCTTGATATAGAAATAATTATAAAATGGTATTTAAAAAATATATATAAATACACATATACATGGTGAAACTGTTTTCTTCTTCAATACCAAAATTCGACTGGCATAGGTCCTGCATCCGCTGTCAAATCACGCAACTCCTATTTTAAGGATTAAAAGACCTAAATAATACAATAATCCAATCAGCACAATCTTTTCCATATTACAATTGAATCCTTAACACAGAAGTTAACTAATAAAGCAGATCAAGTTGGACCTCCACAACATATAGCATGACCTATAGATTAAAAGCATTTAATAACCCTTGGCGTGTTATTTGCTCCATATGCCACAAAATAATGAATAAATAACATTAAAAAAAAAACAAATGAACAAATAAATAAATAAATAATAGAACAGTCTATTAATATTAATTCTTCTATTTATTTCCTAGCAGAAACTAACGCTGCTGAAAACCCTTACTCATCATGAAGAGATGCTTTATGTTCTTTTTTATATCCATTCAGACATAATTCTTATGTTTGGACGGAATATTAGTGTCGCCTCACCAGTTACCGAGAGGAAATTACATCATGGAGTGACACCTTATGTTCTCTTCTGTGTCCATGCAGAAATAATATTTATGTTGAAGGACAGAAAATTAGTGCCACCTTATCAAATAGAATTCCTATCATGGGCAGATGTCTCATTTTCTCAGTCGTAACACTTACGACAGTTAGAAAGCCAGTGAAGCACATCCATCGAAATCTTCTAGAATATTCTGATTTTTCAGCCCAAAGGCGTATAAGACTTGTTGGATATTTAGGTAACTGTAGTATGTAGAATTACACTGCCAAAGGGATCCTATGACTAAATTGAAGTTGGAATAAAACAAAAATACATATATAGGACATGTAAATTAGATAAAAATCTACCTTATATCAATTTACATCAGAAAATAAAGTATTCACGGCCTCTCAACATGTCAGTAAAGATACTCCCTACTAATAAGATAATCAACAGATGACAACTGAAAATAATTAAATTTAGCCTTTACCTAATTCTAACCAACATAGAAGTTAGAGCCATTGTTCACAGCAGTGTTCGGCAAACATTCACTCCAAAATCAGCAGCTAGTGTTTTAACTGTTGAATTCTATTAGAATGATGTTTAGTTTTGCTTGACGCAAGTGAGCTAAAAGTTACTATGTTAATATTAGGTTAAATTAATAGTTAGATGTCTAGTGAAACAAGAAATGTATTTATTACTTATCCTGACGCAATAAAGAGGATAAAAACTCCTCTGTCATCTAAAGTAATACTTCGAGCGAAACAGAGATCCTAAATAATTATGTACATGAACACTCTTCCGAAAGTTACATAACGATATGAAACCATGTGAAGCATGAACCAATTTATGATCTCAGCTCCTAGAAATGCTATTTGTACTATCTTTGTTCTACGAAAATAATGTATACTTATGTGCTTTCAGTTTCCACATTCCTAGTGACTACATAATTTTCAGCACAATCAATTCTCACTTGTTTTCAGATGCTGGATTCGCACTTATCATGCATTAGGCAAGGAAATTATTTCCTTCCAGAAGATCATGTAGACATTCCTTCAGTGTACTTGAGAAGTTTTCACCACTAGACCAAAACTTGATCTATCATATAATTTCACAGTATGGGACAAAAGACTATGATGATACAGTTTTAAAAAAAATATTCTGATGCAAATGAGCCTAATAAGCTAGTCATCCTGAAATGACCAGATTCATGACTGTTTGTTGTTACATATATCAAACAAAATAGAAATTCACCCGACAGAGGACCAAATGAATCAATCTGGACTACATATCTTGTTGAGTTTTTTATCGTACCAACTCTAATAAAAAGCAAGCAAAGGAATCAATTAATACAACAGAAAACAATTAAAATTTTCCTTCGCAAATATGAGAACACTTCTAAATCCGTTCAGTGAGTAGCAAAGAAAGCAACCAAATGTCATACAACAAACCTTGGCCCAACTTAAATTTGATAGGAGTGCCACGATCACGACTGGAATCGAACTGAGTCCCGTCCAGTAAAGTACCCACATAATGAACTGCACAAGATCAACACCATCCCTTATCAACGAAGCTACCAATCAAACCTCACCTTTCTGTTTATAGTAAATAATAAACCATTCCGAATTATTTATCCCCAAATCGATGCGAAAAATGTTCCAGAGTTGCGAATAAAAGAAACAGGGAAGGACGAATCAAATCACAGAAATGATACATCAATAATGCGAAATATACCTTCAACTTCGTCGCCAGTACTGGGATTCGCCCAGCCTTCACCCTCCTTCAGAAGCTTCTTCTTCAATCCGTTCTTTCCGATTTCTTTCTCTTCTCCAACTTTTAGAATTGGTTTGCCTACCGGAAGGTCCACATCGTTTCCAGAATCATCCATATCATCATCCATTTCCATCTCGTTGCCTGCAGCAACTGGGAACTCAAAATCGTCATCCATTTCGACAAACCCTTCACTCAACAATGCCGCTTAACTATTCAAGTTGTTTGAACGCAGGAGAATTCGATCAGTAAGGAACTTCGAGAATGTTCTGCACAAGACCTTAGGGACAACGGTGGTGATGGTGAATTTATGGAGAGTATTGAGATGACTCTAGAGAATTCTAAGGAGTAATGTTAGAGGGAGTGAGTCGACGTCCTCCGGGGACTCTAGAGAGTTCTATCCGGTCCCCGCGCTGGGTTTTGACTACAGTAGAGGAATTGTTATTCTGTGGACAAATAAATGAATTAAGCGTATAAGAAGTGGGTTGATTTACATTTTCTGTTTATAAGTATTTTACTGAAGATTCATGCTCCTACAATGAAATAATTGTTAATCAAAAAATCAAAATGGCTAATAATATAATTAAAAGAATATAAGTTATCGCATTAATGCAACAACATAAAAATATTACATTGGGAATGATGTAATTTTTCTGATGTAAAAGATGGCAAGAAAATTTAATAATTTTTTGAAAGTACGAGAGAATTAAGAGAGAGAGAGAGAGAGAGATCATCCCAACGAAGACTTGATTTCCATTAAAAAATATTCATAAGCATAAATGAATTTCAAACAAATAAAAAATATATCTATCTTTAAATTTTTGGTGCAGTCTAATAATTGATAAGTAGCATAATCTATTATTGTATTATATGTTATTACAGCAACGACAAAGACACTCCTTTTGCATTTATACGTTCACATTTAAAATATTAATTATTATTCTTATATATTATTATATTATTTGATCACTGTTATATTTATATATATAAATATATAAATTTAAATAAATTAAATTTTTTATTCTTTTAAAAATTGTGCAGTTAAATATAATTTTTATTTTCACTATTCAACAAAATCACTAACTAAACATAGTTTGGATAATTTTGACAATGGTATGTTAAAAAAGTTTATGTTTTTCAAAATGAAAAAATTGATAGATCAACTTACCAATGCAAGCAAGACGAATCCATGGGCCAAGCTAGTAGAGACAAGTACTTCAGCGATGAATATTTAGACCTTGTGACAAACTTGAAGATAATGACAACTCCAAGAAACAACCATGTTGTAAGGAGGAGGAGATACCAAAGAGGGTTAAACTTAGTATCCCACCATTCTAAGTGTAGGGTTTCGTTGAGATTTGATTTGTAAAAATTTGAATTTTAAAAGTTAAAAACATTTACAATTTGAAGTAGAAACAAATGCGACAAACCATGTCTATTTTCATAACTCAAGACAAAAGATATTAGAAGAACAAGAAAGCATAAAATTATGCCGATTGGAATTGAATTCCAACAAGCATGTTCGTGATCCTTGAATGGTGACTTTTGAACTCCAACTTCTAATTTATCCATATGGTAAAAACTTTGATTAATGCCCTCTATATCTTACAAAATTCCTTTTTATATGGCTTTTAAAGGCTTTTAGTGTGGAAGGCTTTTTTAAGGAGAGAGAGAAAGAGAGAGAGAGGTGGCCAAAAGGGTTTTTCTTTTCTTGCTTGGCGAGGTGCATGAAAATTCTAAATTGAAAAAGTGTTTAGAATTCTTTTAAACATGTTTATATAATTAAGACACTAGAACATGCTAGTGTCAGGCTCCATGAACTTTTTATATAAATCTTTAATAATTCCTAACTTATGAATTGTTAAATATTAATCTATATTAATAATTGTGCTTATTTCTTACTATTTTTTTTAATTTAATTAATCTCTATTAATGAAATTAAAGGTTTCATTTTGATTCTAATTAATGATTTTATCATTAATAAACAGCATAACAATTTATTTTATCCAACTACAATGAAATAAGTTATTCCACGAGTCTTTTTAAGGCTCATTTTTAACCTACCTGTTTAATGCTCATCATACATTTTAACATTTTGTATATTACTCTTTAAGTTTATCTTTAATTAATAATGAACATAGCTCAAAGGATATAGGTTGCGCTAACCTAGGCCCCACACTATAGTTCAATTAAGATAACGTGAAACAAATCACAATAAGCCTTTCTGATTGTGAATTCCATGTTGTGTAAATCTTTTATCTCACTTTGTCCTAATTGAGTGAAAGTCACAGATTTACTTAAACTTATAAACTCAATCATATGATTAAATGATGTTGCCTCATAAGACTAATACTTCTATCAGAAACTCATATTTACCACATACTACTTTGATCAAGAATTTTCATCTCATAAAATATCAACTGTGTAAAACAAACGTTTTGTTTACTTATAAAGAGATAAATCTTTTGTTAAACACACACATGCCTTCATATGCATTCGATCAACAACATGTTGGGATCATAACCCTATCTAACACTAGAATAGATATTGGCCTTTACTCTAATAGCATGTTAATCACCAAGTTCATAAGATGACCCTGTCGTATTAGATTTAATGTTCATGTACACTTAATATAATCACAAAGCAGGACATTAACCACCAAGAGTAAACTCTTGTGTATGCTTCGTTCTGCAAGTCAATGTTTGAATGTTTATTTTCTAATAATACATTAACACGCATGTATTCTCAATGTCTCATATTGAACGGTATGGCACTTATTGTACAAATACAAAACATGCAAATTGTACCAATTTTTTTAATATCCTTTAGAATATTTGTGACTCATGAATTGATTTTAGTAATTGAGTACAAAGACAACCTTGTGTTCATATTTATAACTTCTTATGAATAAAATTTCTTAACTCAATCACATGGGCAAATGCAATATTTTACACTATTCAAGATTTACATGTATGAAAAAACTTGACAAAATATTAATGTAATGAAATCAATATTTTATTAATTGATGTGAATATATATATGTATATATATATATACAACTACAATATCCTTTAGTATCCATCATTAACTATGGGTGTTAGAGGGCATATCTCTAACACTAAGGTCACTCGAATCTTAATGCATATGAGAGAGAATAGTGGAGTTAGTATTCGATTGCCACCGATATTCAAGCACTGAAGGTAAAGTTGAATGTAATCAAATTTACTAATTATGCCATTCTTTAGTAGGAACAATTATGCATTAGTAGAAGATCCATTGAGAGATGAATCCGCATGGACTGAATTAAATGTAGCTATGTGGAAGAGGTTTATGTTGAGCCACTATCATTATGACTTGTATGAAAAGTTCCAACGCTTAACATAGGGAAATCAGAGTGTGGATGATTACAATATAAAGACATGGAGATGACACTGACGAGGGCAAACATTGTAGAGGACTAAAAATCCATAATAGAAAGATTTTTGCCAAGATTGAATAGGGATACACTAGCATTCTTAAGTTACACCATTACGTAAAGTTGGAGGGCTTAGTGAATAAAGGTCATAAAAGTGGATAAGCAACTTAAGGGTAGGGGTAGAATCCAAGTGCAGCTAGGTACTACATATATGATTCTTACTACGAATTGGAAACTCTAAATCGAAAGTAATATCGATAGTGGAAGCACCTTAGGTACCAAGTTCTCTTACTATTCATAACTATGATATATGTGCTTTAAGTACCAAGAAAGGGAGCTTATTGCTACAAGGCCCAAACAAGAGGACAATAGCTTTAATAGATAAAGGAGAAATTGTCACAAATGAAGAGGGTAGTAGTAAGAAAGAGATACCAAAATTAGAAGATGTGTTTTTAAAAGAAGAAAGCATTTGAATAGGTACCAGAGGAATAAAGTTGGGGTCATGTGGACTTTGAGTGCACAAGCTAAGGAAACTAAGCATGAGGAGGAGCATCGAGAGAACCATTTTCATACAAGGTGTTAAATTCATGGTAAGACATATAGTTTAATTATTAACAGTAGTACAAATATAGCTAGTACTAAGTTAGTGGAGAGGTTTGTCATTATCATTGAGGGACCATGTTTGACCTAATAAATTACAATAGTTAAATAATAGTGGTAAATTTAAGACGGCAAAACAAGTTTTGGTTATATTTGAGATTAGGAGGTACAAGGATGAAGTATTTTGTGATGTTGATCCTAAGTAGACAAGTCACATCTTGTGGGCTACCCATGACAATAAGATAGGAATGAAACATTTTGTGGGGTCACAAATAGTACACATTCTATTATCATAACAAAAAGATCACTTCAATTTCACTCACACGGGAGCGAGTGCATGAAGATTAAGTCTATCTAAAACAATATGTTAGTGAATACTAGAGGCATTGTGGTTGTACATATATATTTTTTCACATATTAATAAAATATTAGTTTTTTATATTAATATTCTAGTAAGTATTTCATAAATGTGAAATTTGAATGGCTTACAGTGCTACATATGTCGATGTGATGGGTTTAAAAAGTTTTATTCGTAAGGAGTTATGAATATGAATACAAAAATATTTTAGTACACAATTACTAAAATCAATTTGTAAGTCATAGAGACTTTAAAGAACATTAAAGAGTTTGTACAACGTATACACCTTATATTTATATAGTGAGTGTCATGTCATTCAATATGAGATACTAAAAATATATATGTAGATTAGCGATGTGCATTATTTGGCATACTAGTTGACTCACGCTAAACCAAGAATTTTAGTACAAATTGAAAATTCAATGTCGTGTTTGGTACATTAATTTTCAAAAATTTAGTATGCAATTCAATTTTGGTATATGGGTTTGATATACTATTCCAAATCTAATACCTAATTTTATTTTTTATATTTTTCATTTTTTATGTTAATATTTTCATGTTTTAAGTTTATATTCTATTTAATACATATTGATCTCTCTATGCTTTTTTATTTTTTATTTTTTAATTTCAATTCTTGAAATTAAAGTGCAACAATAGAAACTTGGAAAATCAAGCATTCCTCTTTTTTCCTAATTTTCTCTTGAAATTCAATAACTAATTTACTATACCAAACCAATAGAAATTATTTTGGTATAATACCCAACCGAGCTAAACGTTTCAATTTGGTATTTGGTAAGCTAATTTTTCGTGCTAAAATTTTGGATTAGTTTGGTCCAATTTTACTGAACGAACACTCCTAGTGCGGATGCGTTACTAGAGAATGAGCATTCGAACATTGACTTGAAGAACGAAGTAGACACATGGAATTCACTCTTTATTGTCAATGTGTTGCTTCGTGATTGCTAAGTGCACATCAGCCTTAGATTTGAGACGACATGGTTGTGTTGTATGCATGACAATCAGGTATTATTAGAGTACTGATGGCCGATATCTATCTTAGCACGAATTATGGTCATGTGCCTAACGTGTCATTGTTCGGGTGTGCATGGAGGCATGTGTGCATTTAATGATTAATTTGTCTCTTTACAAGTGAGTAACACTTTTGTCTTATGTAATTAATGTTCTAAGAGATGGAAATCCTTAGCTAAGATAGCGTGTGATCAGATAGGAGTTCCCAATAAAAGTATTTATGTCATGAGATATCATTGATTAGTCATATGACCAAATTTGTGAATTTGACTAAATTTATAACTTTCACTCGGCAGGGACAACTTTTTGACACTTTTGCAATAAAGAATTAGTTTTCTTCATTCCCAAAAATTTGAGTGCTTGAATTTCTTGTGAAACCCCCATATCCAAATTAAGTTATCCCAAGCATTCCTTGGAATAATTTGTGACGTATCAACTGCTTAGTATGCTAGTTGTGGTCATCTTCAACATGAGTTCTTTAAGTTTGTTGTGTTTGACTCATTTCAACATGGTTCACACCAGTGGGACATCATCGAGTTCAGGCATGTACCATCTATCTTTTTGCACGCTTCTATGCATGTATTAATTGGCATCAGAACATCATCGAGTTCAGGCATATGCTATCTATCCTTTTACATGCTTCTATGCATGCATCAATTGGCATTAGAACATCATCAAGTTCAAGCATATGCTATCTATCCTTTTACACGCTTCTGTGCATGCATTAATTGGCATCAAAACGTCATTGAGTTCAGGCATATGCTATCTATCCTTTTACATGCTTCTATGCATGTATCAATTGGTATCAAAATTGGTTGCATCATATTTTAATCCAATCATTAGTCTAAGTACCACTTTCATTCTTTCATATTTTGTTATTCCTGTCCTCTTCTTCTCCATCTTTCTTTAGAAAATTCAAAAAAATTATTATCACATGATTTTTAGTGTTCTCCAACAAATTTTTTATTTATTCATTAACTTATTTTATTGATTTGATTGTTGGTATGTTGGATATTTAGAAAACGATTATACATAAAATGAGTAAATTGACTACAAGGAGACCTTTTTACTAGTAGCTATGATAAAAAAACATTCGAATATTCCTTAGGATAGTCGCACACTAGGAATATGAGACTTAATAGTTGGATGTCAAAATAGCTTTGCTCAACAAGTTTCTTAAGGAGAACATTTAAATGGTGTAGCCACGTGGTTTTGAAGTGGAAGGTAAATCTCATGAGGTATGCAAGTTTAAGTGGTTTATTTATGGCCTTAAGAAAATATTAAGGAGTTAGAATCTTCCGTTTGATGTATAATTAAATCATTTGACTTTATGAAACTTACTATAAGAAGGTTAATGGGAGCACCATTACATTTTTAGTGGTGAATGTTAATGACATACTACTCTAGGAATGATGTTGGGATGCTTACCTTAGTCAAAACCTAGTTATCCAATATGTTCTCCAGGATAAGCTTGAGTGAAGTGACATATATTTTAGACATTTACATTTACAGAGATAGAGTACAAAGATTGACTGGTCTCTCCTAAGTGTTCTATATAGACAAGATCCTAAAGAGTTTTGGAATGAAATCTCATAAGAGATAATTGCTACCATTCAGACATGTCATCCATATCTTAAAGTCAATGAGCCTACAGTCTGACGATGAGAGGTGGAGCATGGAAGTCATTCCATATTTATCGACTATTGAAAGTCTAATACATGCAATACTATGTACAAACCATAAATCATTTATTTCATAAGTGTTAAGAGTAGGTTTCTGACGAATCCTAGAAGATGACATTGGAATGTTGTTAAGTGTATTTTTAAATACTTAAGAAGAACTAAAGATAGAGTATTTGTGTATGGAGATGAACTAAAAATAGATGGGTACATTGATTTTGACCTCTAGTTAGGTGTTGATAATAGGAAGTTTATCTTTAGATATATCTTGACCTTCAACAGTGGAGCAACTAGTTGAAAAGTTCCAAAAAAAATACCACTGCAGATTCTAGCATTAAAGTTGAGTATATTGCATCATATGATGCCATGAAGGAGGCTATTTGGATTAAGATGTTTGTTATAGAGCTTTAGATGGTTCTAGATGTATATTAATTATCGCTACTTTATTGTGATAATAATGAGACAATCACACAGGAAAAGAAACTAAGGTCTTGTCATAAATTCAAATACATTGAGAGGTCTTATCACATTATCTAAGAAATGATTGGATAGGCAACATTACTATATAGAAATAGCTTTAGCAAAAAAACATTCCTAACCCACTCACTGAGTTGATGACACAAATGCAACTGGATTGTCTTCTGGAGAAGATGAGTGTTTAAGTGCCTTAATGACTTGTAGTAGGATTATTGGCATTAGAGTGTAAGTGGGAGATCGTTATTGATATTCCTTCTAATCCCACTTGTATGTGAGGGTTAATAGTTATAATTATAACTTTAATTAATAAAATATTGATATTTTCTTTTATTAATATTGATAGATTTATCATACATATAATTTCTGTTATGGTAAAAAATTATGCATGTGATCATATGATTATGTTAGAAAGTCTTATTCATATAAAATTTTGAATATGGTAATAAGATTTTTTAATACACAATTATTAAAACTAGTTCACGAGTCACAAATTCTGTAAATGGACATTAGGACTGTTATGACTTGTACCCTATGTAACTATATAGTCAGTGTCATGTCATTAAATATAAAATACTAAGAACACATGTGCGTAAATACGTTAGTGAAGAATGAGTATTTGATCATTGATTTGAAGAATGAAGCAAGCATGTGAAATTCTTTCTTAATAGTCAATGTCTTACTTTGTGATTGAGTTAAGTGTGCATAGGCTTTAGATCTAAGATGACACGGATACCTTGTTTGAATGATGGTTAGTGTTTTATTAGGATATTAAGAACTAATATCAATATTCATATGAGATAAGGTTATGAGTCTAACATGCCTTTACTTGAATACATATAAAGACAAGTGTGTGATTAATAAGAGGTTTGTCTCCTTGTAGGTGAGCAAGACATTGCGATTGATATTTTGTAAGACTAAAACCCCTAGCTAGGGTAGTGTAAGATTAGAAAGGAATTTTTGATAAATGTTGGTCTCATGAAGTAAGAATAATCTAGTCATATGATCAAGCCATTGAATTTGACTAAATTCATGCCTATCGCTTGATTGGAACTAAGTCAGACAAAATGCCTACATCATGTGGTCTTCATGATTTGAAACCTATATAATTATGTTAGTGGATTATAGTATGGACCATAGGCTAACGTTTCCCATAACTTTCAAACTATGCTTGTTGCCAATTAAAAATTAACCTAGAGCGCCATGCACCAAAATTATAAAATGACAAGTAGATAGTTTCAATTTTGGGAGTTAGTCAAGACTAAGAAGTCTCATGATGAAATTTATTTGATCACAATTGAAGTCAAGACTGGGAAGTCTCATGATGAAATTTATTTGATCACAATTGAATTGGTAAAAATAGAATTGTTTATTTCCTATAATGTTAGTGAACAATGTGATCATTAATTAGAAACATAACATTAAATAAAATAAAGGACATGCTACTAATTGGATTTAATTATTAATTAAATCAATAAATAATTAAAGATGGAATTGGCTTGATTTAATTAAAGGTCTGTGTAGAAACTCATAGAGCCCATTCCATATGCTTTAATTGCGTATCCTACCTTCAATGGAATTGTATGTTTTGAAAATAAATAGATTTGGAAGAGTTTTGGATCATAAGAAAATCAACAATTTTTGTCTAGCTCCAAGCACACACACACACATATATAGATAGATAGATAGAAACATATAGAGAGAGAGAGAGAGAGAGAGACAGAGACAGAGAGATAATCACTCTCTAATCAAATATTGTGAATTTCTCTTGTCCAAAAACTCTTAGTGCTCAAAGGCATTTGTGTTAGATTCTAACAAAGGCATCCATAGGAGTTTTGAAGACACTTGTACGTGTTCCATTTGTATGAATAGATTTGATGTTGCAACTTGAGTGTTGTGACTTGTAGATCACTTGTACATTTCATTTATAGTTTGATTCCATGATTTTTATTTTATTTTTATACAAACTTTTTAGGTTGTTTTATTCTATGTATTATATAATGAAAACAAATTGGGTTTTGGATCACGATTTTTCTGTGTTATTCTTGTTTTTGTATTGTTTTAAAATTTGAAATTTACATTCTAAACTCAGTAAAACCCAACAGAGACCCATGAATCTCTTTGCTCTATTTTTCATAAATGTGAATACCCAAGATATATGTCGTTTCTCTCAAGTCTTTCTTGAAGAACATAATCGACAACCATGATTTGACTAAGATCATCTTCATTGTATCTTGGTTGATAAGTAATATGTCAACCACATATAACACTAAGAAGGTGATTACTCTGCAACTAACCTTTTTGTAGCACATGGTTCATCTTCGTTCTTGATGAAGGTAAATGATTTAATTGCACTATCAAACAGACATCTAATGTATACATACATTAGATGATTTAACCACATGCATTCATGATAACACACATCTAATAATTTAACTACACGCATTCATGACAACATGCATCTAATATATACATAAAAAATTATTTTGACAATCTTCTCTCAATTTAAGCATATGATGCCTTAGTTTTTGTTATTGGAAAGGTATTTTCCAAGTTATTTAAATTAAGGAAAAATAATATTTTTTGGTGCTACCAAGCTTGTGGTAGAAAGTTTGGACACAATAGAATTCCAATTCCATTACAACTTGAGGTGCAGTTGCATAGGGTGATCGCAACACGATTCATAGTTTGTTGCAAATGCATGCCATGGCACTGATGTGAGTCGTTAGCACACCAAAATTTAAATTTATAATAATTAGTATTTGGTAAGTATGAGTGTTATAATTTAACTGAATTCTTATTAGTTAAGCATTAAGATTAGAGCAAAAGAAAAGAAATAAAACTAAAGGCGAACACCAAGAACAAAGTACACCATATGAAAGTATTGGAGTGCCAAAGACTAAAGAATCTAGCCACTTGTGGTGTGTTGGTTTTCTTTGCATGCCAAATTACATTAATTATCAATTTAATTGCATTGGTTACAGATTGTTAATCCTAAAGTTCATAGGTTATTCTCCCAAATTTTCTTATAGCTTTAACTCTAGATTTTAGTAGGTATTCATAGGCTAAATCAAGTCAAGTGTTCAAGTTAGTGATTAATAATGGTTTCCTGCACTAACTTTACGATTTCACTTTCGTTATTTTCACAGAGTTAGAGTTTACAAATTGTATGTCTAGTGCACAAGTTTTACTTTTGTTATTTCTGACACTGCCACAAATAATTTGAGAAGTGGCCAATCTCTCCTAATTACTATCCAAATCCACTATTGTAAATAACCATCTAAAGATAATTAATTGGAATTCATATACATATCATGCCCTATACATAAACACAAGTGACCAGAAAAGGATTTAGAAATTCATAATAAATTTAATAAAAACAGCTTCTAAACTATTTATCATCCAAGCGAACATCAAAATATGAAAACTCATTAGAATTGCAGCTCAAAATTGCAGAAATTCCAAAACGTGTCATGGTCTAGTTCCGTAAGTGCAGAACACCTTCCCACAATTGCAGCTTCTCTTTTCGCATTCGCGGCCTTGATTGCAGAAATTCCAGTGTTTGACTGCTCTGGCGGGTGTATATTCTTTTGTGTGTAACTTCTTTGTCCGAAATCTGATTGACCTGAGTTTTGCACTGTTGGAAAGCCAGTTCAATTTAATATTTTATTTCTAAAAGTTTTAGATTAATTGAATGTTCCACTAGAATGTGGAAGATTTCTAAAGTCACAGCTTAATTCTTGCAACCATGATAACTCTCATTTCAAAACACATGTATGACAATTCTTATTCTAAGACCCATACATGATAATACTTAATATAATTTATGCATGATAATATATTTTATTCATTTTACTCACATACATGTATAAATTAAGTACAATATACGTACAAATATACCAATTATTTCATATGTTATCAGGCACAACTAGTATTCGCGTGGCAACTCAACGTGAAAAATAGCTTGTGGACATCTTCTCCCATACTTTTTTTAAAATTTTTTTTACCTCAATCAAAAACATGCTAGAAAACTGACTTGTTTTAATAACAAACATTTATCTAAGAATAAGTTTGTAATTTTCTAACAAGAACTAGCAACAAATCACAAGAATAATCATTGAAAACACACAATGATATAAAGAAAAACATTAGCTCCAATATCATTATCGGGTTTCGTAGGACTTTAGATGTAAAGTTAAAATTTAAAACTTTAATAAAACACGCATGCACACTGGAAATAATTAATTCCAAGCCCATTACACTACTAGAAAATAACTAGATTGGGACAACTTTTTGGAACAAAAAAAATTATCCCAAATTTGGGATGACTTTAAAATGGTTTTGAGACAAAAAAGAAAAAAAAAGGAAGCCATAGTTATCCCAAAGTCATTACAAATGTATCTCTCTTCATGGACTAAAAAAGTTGTCTTAAAATTATTCCAAGTAGGGACGGGTCTTAAAGGCTATCCTGACATTAAGGACAACTTTCTAAGGCCGTCCTATTCCAACTTTAGGGATGGCTTGGGGACTATTTCAAAGCCATCCTAATTTGCAAGTTCTAGAATAAAGTGAAATACAACTCTCTTTCATTTGAAACCTTAATTTTTCTCATGACTATTGCAAAAACAATATCAGATCCAACTGAAAACTTTGTAAAGTTAGTAGGAATCAAGTTATTTTTATTTTTAAGATAATATTATTGCTCTTATTTGCATTATTATATGACTTTGATTGTTTGTTTTTTATTTCATAGATATGCATAATGATGACAAACTATGTTTTTGAGGCGTGATTCATATTTTTCCCTCATACTTGAGAGATTTAAGATCAGTCCATAATTGCTTAGTGTAATTTTGATTAATTACATGTTTTAGAGACATCAAATGAAATATCTATTAGATTTTCCCATTTTTTTTTTGGCAATGATATGAAATTTATGTGGAGTTGAATGGCATGTACTTTGAATCAGTTTTATCTTGTCATTTGTTATATGCATATAATATTGAATTTAATTATGAAGTTCATTGCCTATGACTAGATAGTCTTCATGAATGTATTGCATTGTGAGTTTGTTGTAGTGAAAGATGTTAAGATAAATAAGATCTTGAATGAACAACAAAAACCTTCTTACGTGTCATGAATTGATCTGGAGTTTGAGCATGGGGTTAATAAATTTGTAGAGTGGGCTCGTAATTAGTGTGATTTCATGGATGTCAATAGGATAAGGTGGCCCTGTTCATGGTGCAAGTACAACAAATTTCTATATCCTGATAAGGTGAAGTCGCACTTATTCAGTAAGGGATTGTAAATAACCACTATTACTAGACTAGTAATGGTGAGATAGAGTACTTTGATAGTGGTGTGGGGATGTGTAGTGACAACAAGCCTACACAGAGCATTATAGGAGGTAATAATGATCAGGAATTTTAAAGGGAGCAACAAATGATGTATGATGCATTTGGGCACCACATGAAAACGTTTATGGATGAAACATGTTCAAGTAACATAACAGGACCTGATGATGAACACACTCATCCTCATGGAAGAGAAAGTGATGCTGCAAACTATGTGAAATGATTTTCAAAGAGATTTTTTTTTTTTGTTTTATATTTGTCATACCAACCTCTATATTGATGGATGTAAAAATTTTACTCAATTGTCAACAATTGCATGACTTGAAAGTATAAAAACAAAGCATGGTATGTCATAGAGTTGCTATGATGACATCTCAAAGTATAAACATCGAATGCCCTAAAACTACTATAACATAAAATGGTTGATAAGGGATTTAGGTTTGCTAGTTGTGAAGATTGACTATTTCAGTGCTAGTTACTTGTTATATTGGAAAGATGATGATGTCCTCAGGAAATGATGTCCTCAGGAACTATAAATTCTATGGTGAGCTATGGTTTAGACCACGAATGAGTAGTAGTCGTGCTAAGAGAGACATCCTATACTTGAGGTTACAGTACTTGCCATTTATTCCAAACTTGCAAAGATTATATGATTTAATTGAAACAGTAGAACACATGACATGGAACGCTACTCACTTTATTGAGGACGGGTCTATGTGTCATCCATTTGATGCTATTGGAAACACTTCGATAGGACATACACTGACTTTACCATTGAGGCAAGAAATGTGAGGCATGGATTCTATGCAGATGGGTTTGCCCCACACGAATCCTATAGGAAAGCATATTCATGTTGGTTAGTTGTGGTAACGCTGTACAACTTCCCACTTGGGATGTGCTTGCAAAAACCATACATGTTTCTATCTTTAGTGATTTCAAGACCATCTAACCTAAAGAAATTGATTAATGTCTACTAGTAACCATTGATTGATGAGATAAATTTGGTGTGGCATACTGGTACCATGACTCATGATTTATGTAGGCAAAGTTATTCAATATGTGAGTAGCATTGTTATGGACTAGTCATGATTCGCTAACATATTCGATGATATTAGGGTGGAGCTTAGTAGGTGCAGTGGATTGTCCAGTATGTGTGGATTATGAGAGCAATTTATTTTAAACATGGTAGAAAGGTGAGTTACTTCGATTGCCATTAGCAATTCCTTCCAAAGAAACATCCAAGGGTGGATGTTACCATGGGACGGGTGGAGAAACATGTGATACCTTTACGAGAGGCTGGAGAAAAAATATGGAATCGTGATATGGGATTGGACCAAGTTATAAAAAATCCTCATGTTGTGATACCTTGTTATGGGACCATTCAAAAGTGGACAAAGCAAAGTATCCTACCTTGTTAGAAGACTAACCTGATCTATCATAATCTTGATGCCATGCATATTGAGAAAATCTGTTTGACATCTTTGTTAGTGATATACCCACTATTATTTATCAATGAGGGATACTTAAAGGATATTAGTTATAAATATTATTCTTGTTAATTAATAAAATATTGATGATTAATTAATAAATATTTTGGTAGTATTTTCGTGCATATAAATGATGAACGGTATAAAGTATTGCATGTGCCTATGTGATTCTGTTAAGAGGCTTTATTCATAAGAGGTTATGAATATGGACACATGATTGCGTTAGTAAACAATCACTAAAACCAATTTGTAAGTCACATACACTTTAAAAGGAATTAGAGTATGACTTGTACACTTTATATTTGTATGGTAAGTGTCATGCAATGATTCACAGAACAAAGTAGATACATAGAGTTCGCTCTTTACCGTCAATGTCACGCTTCTTAATCATTCTAAATGCATGTGAACCTTAGACCTAGGACGACCTGGTTGTCTTGTGTTTATGGTCGTTAATGTGTCATTAAGGCATTAAGAATCAATATCTATCTTGGTATATGATAGGGTCATGAGTCTATAGTGCCATTATCTAGCTACGTATGGAAGCATGTGAGTATTCGATAAGGGATTTATCTCCTTGTAAGTGAGCAAGATGTTTGTCCTGTACAGTTGATGTTCTATGAGATGAAAATCCTTAGCCAAGATAGTGTGTGATTGGAAAGGAGTTTCTCATAGAAACATTAGACTTATGAGTAAATGTCAATTGGTCATTTAATCGAGTTTGTGAGTTTGAATAAACTCATAGCTCTCGCTCAGATGGGATAATGCAAGACAAATGGTTCATACCGCATGATATTCATGATCGAAAAGGTTTATTGTGATTTATTCACTTTACTTTCGATGGGCTACAATATGGGCATAAGTTAGGTATCACCTATATCTTTTAAGCTATGCTTGTAGTTGGTTAAAGATGAACCTAGAGAATCACACATATAAGAATATAGTGCTAGCTTAAGGCATTTTCAAAGTAGTAATCACAAAACTTGGGAAGTCTTGTGGATGAGGCTTGACAAGACTCGTGGTGTAATTAATTTGGTTGTAATTAGATTGGACCAAATTGGAATTATTTATTCTTTATTATATTTGTTAGTGATGATATCATTAATTAAAAATATGAAGAGTTTTTAATTTAATTGATTAAAGAGACAAGATATAAAAGAACTATTTTGTACCTACTATGTTTGTTAATAATGGGAACTATTAATTGGAAACATAAAAGGTTTCTAATTTAATTAATAGGATTAATTAAATTAAAAGAAAGAATTCAAATATGCTTTAATTATTAATTAGATTAATAATTAAGGTAGGTGAGCTTGAATTAATTTTAAGATCCATGTAGAAGCCCATATAGCCCATTCCTCAAGTCTTACGTATCGTAATATAAATAAGATTTTGTCTCGAGAATGAATCACTTGGAAGAGTTCCAAAAGAAGATTACTTTTCATGTGAATAGTGTAATTCTACTGTTCACGTGGGGTACTATTCACTTTCATCACTTCCACATGAAAGAAAATAGTTACTAGCCCCCATCTTAGATTTTCTCTTAGAAAATTCTTCAAACACAAGGAATTGTGGGATCTCATGGATTTCATGAAGATTTGTTGGAGAGCCATAGCCAACATGTTTGTGTGGACAATTTGGAGGCTAGGACCTTATCATGACTTGTAGATCATAGATAGAAATTGTAGAAATTAGATTCTAAGTAATCATAATTATTCTAAAATTCTTGTTTATGTGTTTTATGCGACGAAAAGCGGATTGGGTTGGGAATTTGTATTCCATTGCATTCTCTAATTATTTGCTAATTAAAATTTAAAACACTTTTGCTTCCCATACATGGTGAAACCTAACATTGGTATTAGAGCCGACTCTTTTCTTTGTATTAATGTTTCCAAATACACTTGTTTTATGATTTATGGTAGTTCTTTGTTGGAAAATTATTTAAACATATTTTTGAAACATGTTTATACCTACAAAAGTGTTTTGTGAGTTTTTTGGATTGAGAAGAGTAAAGAAAATCCTATCTTGCTGAAAAAGAAAGAAACAAAATTGCAACACTATTAAGGCTTGTGATAGCAAGATGTGATGTTGTGGCCGTAGTGAGATTGTGCATGGCCACAAAGCGATAGCGGGAGTTATGTAATTGCTATTGCCAAGGTTTGCGGTGACATATTTTAGGATATGTTGCAGTTGCACCAACGCTTTTTGTGGCCATGATAGCTATTGGGGCAGAGAAGTGTTCTTTGCTGCATCAAGCCGTGCAGTTGCACAAGGCAATCCGTAGCCACATGAGGCCTGCAAATGCTATTTCCATGCTTTTTCAAATTTAAAACATTTGAAAAGGGGTTTACCACAGACGTGAACTGAGGCATGAGATGTGTAGGTCATAAAATGATTGTTCAAGGCATTTTGTTGTATCATACACTTGATGTATGGATGTTGCATGGATGTATGGATGAATTATAGACTTAGAACACATGGGGATGGATTTTCTTTGTTTGGTTCTAGTTTTTCTAAATATATAAATTATTTTTCATGGATTGTAAGGGCCGAAGCTCAAGTTTTTTCCAAAGTAGAATGGGACTTATTTTATTCGTAGTATGCTACAATGTAATTGTAATTGCTGAAATTAAGAGTTGGTGATCACTTGGAGGCTAAAAAGTTGGTGGTAGTTTGAAACTAAGAGTTAGAGTCCATTTGATGATCCAAATGTGGTAAGCCCATGAAGAAAAAGGAGAACAAGACCAATGAAGAAAATATTTAAGCCTTGTAATTGTATGGAGCTTCACACGCATATGCACAATTTGATTAATGGCTCCAATTGGTTCTAGAAAGTCCACATTGATCCATGTTATTTTTGCCTTATGCTTTACTGTATATATGGGATATGTGTATCTAAAATGGCTAATGTGCAAAGTGAAAGAATAACACATGGACTAGAAACTTCCATAACATATTAAGTAGTAATGGCAAAATTATTTTGTCGTGGCTCTCCATTAAGTTTGTAGTTCTAGGTGTTGTCTTAGCATGTGATATGATCACATTCATGAGGTCACATTGCAATGACATATTTAGAGCTTTGAGTGCATTGGATGTGACATTCAAAGGATACTTCACCTTAAGAGCTTGATGACCATAGGTAGGGCTATAAATTTGGGGGATTGTTAGTTGGTGGATGTGCCTTAAATGGACATGCAATGCTAAGAATTGTATGTGTGTGGTTTTGTAGGCCATGGGCAAAAGTGCAAAATTAGATCGTGCATGAGATATGTTGAGAAGAGTTGCCTATCATGTCAAGAACTGTTTGTGTAAGGTATGATATGCCTAACGAAGGTCCCTATCACCTACTAGGAAATTTTCCAATGGGATTTTTATTTCCTACCTGAGGCAGTGTGGGATTTAAAAATCTTATGGAGGCCGTATGATTTAAAGTTTATAATCATTTGGTAACAACATTAACAACCAAATTAATAATCATGCTTATTTTTTGTAGTTACATAATTTTTATATGGTGATATTCACTCTCGTATATCATGTTTTTTTACACCAAGATAGTTGATTAGGTTAGAGATTTGAGAAGAGTTCTCATTCCTCAAGAAATTGGCGGGATTTTAGAAGTTGTCATTTCAAGCATTAGGAAAGAGATTGTCCTTGAGGCATCAAGTCTCTCTAATAGTAAGATTTAGGAACGTAGGATGAAATGAAGGAAGCCTAGTGTTCCCAAGGCTAGTTACAGGGGTGAGGCATCTGATGCTTATGTCAGTAGAGGAAAGGGTTTCCAATACAACAATGAAGTGGGTTAGGAGAAGAATTGCACTGAGTGCCTTAATCACCTAGGAAATGGTAAAAGAGGGGTAGAGTTTTATGTTTATGAAACATCCTATTCCGTTAGTGTGTTCTTTATATCTTGGATCTTGAATTCAAGTACTTTTTCCTAAATTTGCACCTTAAGTTAGGATTTAGCCAAGAGTAGATCACTTCAGAAGCAAGAAGTAGTGATTATAATTAGTAGTGGGGCAATTGCAATCCCTACAATAGGCACTACTTTAATTAAATTATCATCTAGTCATATTTTAGGCCTAAAAGATTGCCTCTTATTACCAAATGAGCTTAAGAATATCGTCTCTATACCATTACTACTAAAAGAAGTTATGAATTTTCTTTTAGAGACAATAAGTGCCAAATTTATTATCATAACAAATTGGTTGGCATCACCTGGTTGGTAAATGGCTTGTACTATTTGAATTTGAAGATAAACTTGTGATGAATGCCATAACAAACAATCAAGCTAGGAATGGTTTGCATCCCAATAAATTATGGTATCTCAGACTAGGCCATGCTGTAGAGGGTAGAATTAGTATGTTGGAGAAATAGGGGCTTATAAGGCCATTGGTAGAGGAATCAAATCTGACTTGCGAACTTTGCATCTTTGGTAAGATTGCTAAGAGTTTGTTTGATGGGCATGTCTAGAGAGCCACATTGGTGTTGGAGTTAGTCCATCTCGACGTTTGTGAACCTTCTGATGATTTCTTTGAGTATGGGTATGTGTACTTAATGACGTATGAGTATGAATCCTTCAAAAGTTTAATGAATTCAAGGCTAAAGTAAAGCAAGAAAGTGGAAAGCATGTACAGATATTGCAATCAAATCGTGATGGTGAATACATGAGCGTCGAATTTGTAGAATTCCTCTAGGAAAATGGCATTCTATCACGACTCACACCACCAAAAACTTCTTAATTGAATGGTATAGCTGAGCATAAGTATCAAACTTTGTTGGACTTAGTTTGATCTATGATGAGTGTCACTAACATACCCATTCTCTATAGGGACATGCCCTCCTAATGATTGCCTACATCTTAAATAGGATTCCTCTAAGTATGTTCTTTTGACCTCACATGAGGTGTGGAGTGAGAAGAAGTTGAGTTCGAAGTATATTAGAGTTTAGGAATGTCCAAATTACATTAAGATTAAGGTGGATAAATTAGAGGCAAACGCAATTTTGGGATACTTTGTGGGGTATCCTAAGGACTCTATGGGATATAAGTTCTACCTTCTTGATAACTAAAGGATTGTTGTTGGTTATCAAGTATGCATCCTAAAGGAAGAGTTCACCTAGGAAGGGATTCCAATAGAGCTATTGTATTCAAGGAAGTTGAGCATGAGGAACAAAAGCGAGAAACCTGCATGGTAGTTACTTATACAAGAAACACCTTCGATGATATAACCATTTGTTAATCAAGTAGAGTATCCCATGCACTAGAGAGATAAGGTTATGCCCTAGAGAATGGATAAAAGTTTTTTTTTATAGAAAATAAGGATCATGGAGATGATCCTTCTACATATGATCAAGCAAGGATAGATAAAGACTCCGCTAAGTCACAAGAGGCTATCCAATCTAAGATGGATTTAATTTATTCAAATCAAGTTTAGACCTTAGTGGATCCACTCTAGAGAATAATTTCCATCGGATGTAGATTGGTCTACAAAGAGAAGATTGGTTAGCAAGGTAGAGACCTATAAATCTAGGCTTCGAGCTCAAGGCTATAGTAAAAAGGAGGGTATCGACTATGAGGAGACTTTTTGACCTGTAGCTATGATCAAATCCATTCAGATACTTCTTTTAATAGCCACCCACTTGGGTTGTGAGATTTGGTAGATGGATATCAAAATCACTTCCCTCAATAGGTTTCTTAAGGAGGATATCTATACAGTGTAGTCACACAATTTTGAAGTTCAAGGCAAGTCTCATAAAGTATATAAGATTAAAAGGTCCATTTATTGCCTTAAGCAAGCATCGAGGAGTTGGAATGTTTGCTTTGATGGTGTAGTTAAATCATTTAGCTTTATCAAACAAGAGGATAAACCCTGCATCTACGAGAAGGTTAGTGGCGATGTAATAATATTCCTACTGTTGTATGTACTTCTCATTGAGAATGATTTTAGGATGATGACCTTAGTCAAAACATAACTATCTAATACATTCTCCATGAAAGATTTAGGAGAAACAATCTATATCTTCAAGATTTGCATCTATAGAAATAAAATGAAGAGATTGATAGGTCTCTCCTAAGCCTTGTTCATGGACAAAATTCTAATTGATGGGTCTCTCCTAAGCCTTGATCATGGACAAAATTCTAAAGATGTTTAGGATGAAGCCTTTAAGAGAGGATTACTACCGATTAGGCTAGCATCCTTCTCTCAAAGTCCACAAACGAACAATGAGAGGAGATCAAGGGCCACAAATCCATTTGCTTCAACAATTGGAAGTATAACGTATGCAATGCCATATATGAGGTTAGATATCACCTACATCGTAAGTCTTACGAGTATGTTCCAAATGAATCCTGGCAAACAGCATTATGATGTTATCAAGTATATCCTTAAGTACTTGAGAAGGATAAAAGATATGGTACTTGTGTATGGAGATAGAGAACTAAAAGTTCATGGCTATAGTGACTCTGACTTTCAGTTGGACAATGACAATATAAAATCTACTTCTAGATATATTTTAACCCTTAACGAAGGTATAGTAAGTTGGAAAAGTTCCAAACAGAGTATCACTATAGATTCCACCACTAAGACTGAGTGTATAATGGTATGTGATACTGTGAAGGAGGTTATTTAGATTAAGAAGTTCAGTTTCTAGTGGTTCTAAGGATGGAATAGCCGTTGTCACTTCATTGTGACAATAACCTTGTGATCACACAAGCAAAAGTACTAAGGTCTTATCAAACTTCCAAACATATTGAGAGGTAAGATCATATAATTTGAGAAATCATTGGAAGGGGTGATATTACTATGTAGAAGATAGCTTTAGTAGATAATGTTGCTAACTCACTCACCAAGCCAATGGTACTAGAATAGTTGGATCACCATCTTAAGAAGATGGGCATTAGATACCATAGTGATTGGCTTGAGGCTAATGTTGGAATTTGTTGAAGTTTGGTTGTAAAAATCAAAACTTTATCACTTAAATAAATCATAAACACATAATAGAAGCTAACAGAACAAACCCTATCTATTTTTGTTGCATAACACACAAGATATGAAATTAACAAGCACAAGTATCAAGATGGCATCTTTGAAACATTTTCAAACTTTTCATGCATGATCCTTAGAGTCGTGGCTCTCAAACCTCCACCTCTAAATAGTTTAAATGATTGGGATGCTTGTGAGCTTCTCCTACACACCACAAAACTTCTTTTCCTAAGCTCTAATACAAATTTTTTAGGTTTAGAGAGCTTTATGACAAAAGAGATGAAAGAGAGTGGCTGGGGGTTTGGTCTCTCACTCACGTGATGGGTGCACAAATTTTTCTGATTTTCATGTATGTTTTGAACCCTTCAAGGTTCATACAAATAGCATTACTATTATAGAAGGAAATTATTACCTCTATAGAGAATCACATTGGAACCTCTTAAACAAAGATTGTACACTCCTCTTCTTCTTGTAAGTTTAAGTAGAATTCCCTAACTAATTCTTCACAAACTCTTTTGGAAAGGTGAGCTGCAAATGTCTCCCATTTTCTTAATTGAATGTTTGACTTATATGGATCAACTTGCTTAGCTTCCTGATGTATCCCATGCTCTCGTATAATGGCCCGTTTGTCCTTCAATGAGAAATCATCAATATATCTTTGATTTGCTTCAAATGAAGTAAACTTGTGCTTCGATGCTCTTCTTCTTTTTCTTGTAAATATCTTCCCCAAAAAAATAATGCTCATTGTGTGAACTATAATCCAAAAGCAACTTTTTATGCTTAAGAAATTAGTGGCATGGTATAACTTGAAATAGTAATATACAATTTAAGCAAAAAATCGAATTTTGTGAATTATGCAATGGAAATAATAGTCGTGCAATAGTTAGTACATTCAACATAGTTGGTTTATACATGAAACACCTTCCAAGCATGAATTTGGGTAGCTCAAGATTGACATTTTCAGCACAAATTTCAACTTAAGCTCAATTCTTGTAGTGATTCAAGCCAACAACAAGAGGGATCCAAACCAAATTTGTTAAATTAAAGAAAATTTTGGCTGCATAATACTGACCACAAACCTCATTTCACACTATATTTATGAAATAAGCAAGATAATGGCTTGAGGAATTTATTCAAACTAACTATTGCTAGCTATCACAATTTCTCAGTTCTTGATCAAGGCTAAGGGTTTAGATTTTACCTTAGATTGGTGCAAAAATTTCACCTTAAACTTGCTGTAAAATCACCAGTGAAGGCTGGTCAAACTTTCTCTAGCCAGATTCCAACCTTCAAGTGGCTCAAGTGGTGGTGTTAGGCGTTGTGGAAGAGCTGGGTCGTGTTTAAAGTGTTTCAGTAGATTTCAAAGTATGTTTTTGTTTGGGCATGTTTAGGCAGTAGGCTTCAAAGTCTACTACTCTCTTTTACATATTTTTTTGTGATTAAGTATTATTATTATTAATTATTTTATTTATGTTATGTAAAATTTATTTAAATTTCTCATTTATTTATTATTATTATTAATGATGATTTTCTTGGCATAAATTATCGATGCTTAAGATTATATGCATCAACACTTTTTTCTTCATTTCCTAGATAATGCTTTGAACGATGTCTGTTGACCTCGAAAGCCCTGTCTCCCCTTCATAGCTCAAATGCATCAGACTAAAAAATGTTAGTAATTTCAAAGGGTCCAAACCATTTGGACTTCAATATTCATAGAAATAGCCAGTACGAAGACATGCTAATTAGTTTTCTATGGAAATTTCTTTTTAATTCCCTATCTTGGACTTGACCACCAGTTTGGGAATGATAAGGGCTAGTTATTGTATGGAAAACATTATATTTTCTTAGAATAGTTTCTAGCCATTTGTTACAAAAATGGGATCCTTCATCACTTATTAATGCACGGGGAACTCCAAATCTAGAAAAAATATTTTTTCTTAAAAATTTAAGAACATGTTTTGAGTCATTTTTAGCCAAAGCAATAGCTTCCACCCACTTTGAGACATAATTAATAACAACAGGAATATAATTGTTCCCGAAAGGAGGAAAGGGTCCTATAAAACCAATTCCCCGAACATCAAAAAGTTCAACTTCTAAAATATTTATCAAAGGCATTTCATTTCTTTTAGAAATATTGCCCATCCTTTGACATTTATAACTATTTTTACCATGTTCCTGGGCATCCTTATACCGTGTGGGCCAATAAAAACTTGATTGTAATATCTTATGTACAAATTTGTTACCTCCAAAATTTCCTCCACTTGTTGTTGTATTGCAAGAATTTAAGATGGATTCCATTTCCTCCACCTGCGAATTATTTGGTCAGCACATAATATTAAAAGGTAATGTTCATCCCAAAAGTAAGCTTTAAAATCATGATTTTTTTTTGTTGTTGATAATTAAAATTAGGAGGAATAATACCACATGCTAAATAGTTTTCAAAACCTACTTACCAAGGAGTAGTAGAGATTGAGAAAAGAAATTCATTAGGGAAAGTTTCATTAATTTCTTCCTCATCTTTCTTCCTCTCAATTCTTGACAAATGATCGGCAACTACACTTTCCATTCCCTTCCTATTTCTTATTTCAATTTCAAATTCTTGTAAAATTAAAATCCATCTTACAAGCTTTGGTTTAGCATTTTTTTTATCAAACAAATATTTTATAGCAACATGATGGATGCAAACAATAGTTTTGCTTCCAATTAAATATGATCTATGTTTTTCAAAAACAAAAACTATTGTAAATAATTCCTTCTCAGTTGTGGTATAATTTATTTTGGCTTCATTCAAAGTTTTGCTAGCATAATAACTCACATGAAATTTATTATTTTGTCTTTGTGCTAATGCTGCACCTATGCATTGATCATTGGCATCACACATTAATTCAAACAAATAATCCAATCAGGTGCTATTACTATAGGTGCAGTGACAAGTTTTTCTTTTAAAGTAATAAAAGACAATACGCACTCATTATTAAAATCAAACAATATATCTTTTGAAAGTTATTCAGTTAGAGGTTGAGCAATTTTTGTAAAATCTTTAATAAAGCTCCTATAAAATCCAACATGTCCAAGAAAACTTCTTACCTCTTTCACATTTTCAAGAGGGGTTAAATTGCTTATTATTTCCACTTTTTTTTATCAACCTCTATTCCTTTTTTTGAAATTTTGTGGTCAAGTACTATTTCTTCATCCACCATAAAGTGGCATTTTCCCAAATTTAGTACTAAATTGGCCTCATCGCACCTCTGTAAAACCAAGAATAAATTATTCGAACAATGCTCAAAAGAATTTCCAAAAACTATAAAATCATCCATGAATGTTTCAATAACCTTCTCAACTAAATCAGAGAAAATTGACATCATACATCTTTAGAAAGTGGTAGGGGCATTGCAAAGCCCAAATGGCAAACAAGTAAAGGTTCCAAAGTGACAAGTAAAGGTAGTTTTTTATTGATCCTCCGAAGCAATTGGCATTTTGTGATATCCAAAATACCTATCAGAAAAGCAATAATAAGAATGTCCAACAAATGTTTTCCACCATATGATCAACAAAAGGTAAAGGGAAATGATCTTTAAGAGTCGCATTATTTAATTTTCGATAATCTATGCACATTTGCCATCTTGTTACCAGTTTGGAGGATATTAATTCCCCTTTTTCATTTTTTTGGCATAGTTTTGCCTTCCTTTTTAGATACCACGTGGATTAGTGATACCCATGCATTATCAGAAATAGGATAAATCATTCTAGCATCTAATAATTTTATCATCTCATTTTTTTTAACTATTTCTTGCATATGTGGTTCAATTTTCTTTGTGGTTACCTAGTAGGTTTTAAGTTGTTCGCCATCAAAATTTTTTGCATGTAAATTGAAGGACTTATCCCTTTTAAATCAGCTATTGTCCAATCAATTGCCTTCATATGTTTTTTAAAAATTTCTAAAAATTTGTCCAATCAATTGTCTTAATATGTTTTTTTAAAATTTCTAAACCTTTGTCCTCTTATTCCATAGTTAATTTAGATGAAATAATTACTAGCAAAGTAGAAGAAGTTCTAAGAAATGTGTACCTTAGATGCTTAGGCAATTCCTTTACCTCCACATTTGGTGGTTCTTTAAATGAAGTTTTAAGTGGAGTTATCAGTTTGAATTCTAAAGGTTCATTCTTACCTTTGTCTTCCTAATTCTCTTCTCCAATGGCTCACAGTTCTTCTTCCAACTTCTCATTTATGTCAGCATTTCTACCTGAAATAAAAGAAATATCAAATTCTTCCACAAAAGAACAATTATTATCATCATTTCTTTTTGTTAAGTCAAACATATTAACCACTGCTTCATTACCTATTCTTAATGTTAATTTTCCTTGTTACACATCAATTAAAGCTCTTCCTATTGCCCAAAATGGTCTTCCAAGGATAAGAGACACTTCTCTATCCTCTTCCATATCAAGTACTATAAAATCAATAGGAAAAATAAATTTATCAACCTTAATCAGGATATTTTCAATTAAACTAAGTGGTGTTTTAACAGATCTATCAGCTAATTAAAGTAACATTCTAGTAGGCCTTACCTCTCTAAGTCTAGGCTTTTTAAATAAAGAGAAGGGCATCAAATTAATGCTGACACTAAGATCACATAAAGCTCTACTGTATTCAATATTACTAATATGACAAGAAATTGTAAAGCTTCTAGGATCTTTTAATTTTTTTTGAATTTTATTTTGAATAATAGCATCGCATTCCTCAGTTAACGTTATTATTTTTTGATCCTAAATTTTTCTTTTTTAAGATTAAATTTCTACAAAAAAGTTTGCATAACTTGGCATGTGTGCAAGAGCTTTAGCAAATGGTATATTGATGTGGAGCTTTTTGAATACTTCAAGGAACTTTTTAAAATTCTACTCATTTTTACTTGTCTTTAACCTTTAGGGATAGGGTACCGGGGATTTGTATGGCTTTAACTCTTCTTTATTCTTTTTTTCTTCATGCTTCTCTTTTCTAATTATTCCTTAGGCTTATGATTCTTTACCTATTTACCATTTCTCAAGGTTATTGCCTCATATTTTACCTTTGCATTTTGCTTCGTATTACTTGGCAATGTATCTGTAGGTCTATTTGCTAAATCTTTAGCCAACTGCCCTACCTATTATCCTAAGTTTAAAGATGCTTGTTGATTTTGAAGAATGTTATCTATTCTAGCCATATATTCGGTGTGTGATTTTGTGAGTGCACCAACCAAGTCCTCTAATGAAGGTTTCTTTCTTGTAAAAGAGAAGAATTGTTACGTTATGGGTATGACACTCTTTAAAATCCCAGTAGCCTTGAAGGTGATGCACTTTGATTTCACCAAGAAAATATTGGATGGTTTCTCCATCCAAGATTATAAGAGTTAGAGAAAGGATTACTTGGAGTTTGATTTTGATTGTTCACTCAATTAACTTCTCTAAGTTAACTTTCTCCAATTTGACATTTATGTATAGGATGCGATCCTGTACACGTCACATACTTGTAGGATAATTGAAGATGAATTAGTTTGCATGTTATCAATTTTCTTTGTTAATAAATCTACTTTTGCAGCCAAAGAAGTAAAAGCATCTAATTCATGCACTCTCGCTATTTTTCTTGTACATCCCCATTCGGATGGCCATTAATGAGCATTTTTTATATGTTTTCTAATAATTCTCAAGCCTCATCCATTGATTTGGCCATCAAAGATCCACCAGTATCAGCATCTAGAATTGTTCTAGTTTGCACATTTATTCCATTATAGAATAATTGAACTTGCAACCAATTAGGATAACCATGTTTTGGGCATTTTCCAAGCAACTCTTTAATCTTTCCCGTGCTTCATCCATGTTTTGGGCATTTTTTAAGCAACTCTTTAATCTTTCCCGTGCTTCATGTAAAGGTTATCCGCCTATTTCAATTCTTAATTGTGCAGTTTTTGATGGTGGAAAAAATTTAGCTGAAAATTTATTTGTCATAATAGTCCATGTGGTTATAGTACCAAGTTGTAAACTTTGCAACTATAATCTAACCCTATCTCTCAAAGAAAATGGAAATAATCTTAATTTAATCGCATCATTAGAAACACCATTATACCTTGCCATATCACAAATTTCAAAAAAATGGATAAATAAGTGTGTGGGTCTTCAAAAGGTCCTCCACCAAATTGGTTTTGATGTACCATATTTATTAGAGCTGGTTTAAGTTCAAAATTATTAACATTAATAAAAAGTGTTACCACTCCAGTCATATGATTATTTATTGTCGATTGAATAAAATCCCTTTTGGCTTTAGGCTACTACTATTATGAAAATTCTTGTTCCATCTCTGTTTTTTGTATAGTTTAGTGCCCTTAGTTGTCTCAGACTTCTTTCAATTTTTGGATCAAATGGCACTAATTCTTCACTTTTAGATTTGTGCATACAACGAAAAGATTAAACAAGAAAGGAAAAATGAAATAGTTAATTAAAACACAGAAAAATAGCACATGTTACTCCGTGGCAACGATGCAAAAAACTTGATGCGAATTTAATGCGCTATGTTGCAAGTATACAATGGTCGTACAAATAATATAGGGAAGTGGGTTGTCATATCCACAAGGAGTAATAATGTTGTTTAATAGTATTGCGTTTTAATTAAGTGGATAAATAATGAGTAAAGATAATTAAAGAAGTAATGAAGTAAATTAAATTAAATAGAGTAGAGGGGGGAATATGATGAAATTAAAAAGACACATGTAATAATACGCAGGAACTTTAATTATCAATTTTACTCTCTTATTTTAGGGATATGTAAGTCCTTAAGTCCTTAGTATACATTTCCAAATTATATCAAGGCTTCAATTGAATTAATTCAATTTTCTTAAAATTAATTCAATTGAGAATGGAATTTATGAATTACTTTTCTTATCCCTTGTGAATTTGGAACCTTAACTCCTATTATAAGCCCACAATTTGCAATTGTGATCAATTACTTAACTCATAGCTCTGCTTCTGTTACAACCATAAATTAAGTCAAACAAAGAGAAGAGGGACAGAAGAAGACGAAGAAGAAGAAGAAGAAGAAGAAAGACAATAATTTATCATAATAAAATAAGAAAAGTAAATGGAAATTAGATTGACAACAAAAGTCCTTACTTATTGTTCATGATTGCAATTACATTAAGCCCTAAGGTAGAAGTAATCACAACTTATCTTATATCTAGAGCTCCCTTATTATATCGATCCCTTGCTTCACCTTTATCTAAATTATACAAGACATCAAACTCCACTCCAACTCTCAAATTTCACAACTAAAAAAGGAAGGGTGATACAGTGCCTAATCTATAGGGATTCTAGTGTTTTTTGGATGCCTCTTGCTTGTGGAATAGCCCCCTATATATAGGTTGAAGTCTCACTACCCACAACTCCTTCATTAGTTGTTAAATTCCATTATTTCCATCCATTGGTCCAGGGGATAGGTGGCAAAAATTTCAACCATCGCCTATTCCATCGATAGGTGACAGAACAGGCGATGCTAGTCACTTCTTTGTTGCCTAGGCAACAGGCCAAATTTATGCCATTGCCTAGGCAACAAGGAGGTGATGGTTGATAGATTTCAATTGGTTCCCGCCTACCCTTTCGCTAGTGGTTCGCTTAGGTGGTGGTTTTGGTGATGGTTCTTCATTCCAACAATGTCTTGGGCCACGGTCTCGTATTTCCTTGGTCTAGTACCTATAGTTGAGTTTAATTCCACTTTTTGTTCAATTATTTTCATTCTAAGCACATAAAATAGTCAAATCTTTCATTTTGAAAGAAATTTTAAACAAGATAAGATAAATTGAGCCTAAATTATTCAAATAAAATATAGATTTATTTAGGTTATCAGGATCATGGCCCAATAATGCCTCACATAATCAAGTCTTGACATGTTGGGTCTATTTAAGTCACACTTACCAACTAACAACTTGACGGATTTAAACTCCACTCATGGCTAATTACTCTTAAGGTGTAGTTTCCTTTGAATGTCACATCTAATGCATTCAAAGTCATAAATGTGCCATCACAATGCAACCTTGCTAATGCGATGATATCACATTAAAGCTACACTTAGGGTTATCAAGCTGGGTAGAGGGCCAGGACAAGCATTTTGCCATTACAACTTAATATTTATTTAAGTTATAGGATCCTTATAAAGTAGATTTTATTTTGCACATTATCTGTTTTCATGTGTCCTATCGAATCATCACAAATAATATATAAAAATAAAAGTGAAGAATTATGAACTTCCAAATCCAACTCAAGCCAAAGTTGGATCATGCCCAAGTGTCTAAAACCCTACACTTTTACATAAGAATTTCTTGAATACCTTTATATTGGTCTTTTTGTCTTCATGGGGTCCACCACGCTTTTGAATCTCGAACAATACTAACTCTTGGCCTCTGCATGAACACCTACTCTTGATGTCTTCTAAATTTATTTACAAATACACGTAGCATTCCACAGAGAATTCTATTCTACATAATGTAAAATAAAAATTAGGCTTATGCCTTTACTACCTATGAAAAATTAATTGTAGAACCAATAAAAAAACTAGCACAAAATAAAGTTTATTCATCCACAAGTGTTCTAAGTCCATAATCCAACCAAAACATCCATTCGTATAATTATACACCACATGTATAATTAAATTATTCCATCTAATGATTATTTCCATGCTCTACACATCTTAAGCATTAGTTTTTGTCATTTGAAAAACAAATTTTCAAAAATAAAATTGAAAAACTAATTCTACCACAAAAGTCTATAGTGGTTTAAGAGATCACTATTGCAGTCACAAGTACCACTATTGCAGTCACATGTACCAAGCTAGCTACCAAGCTACCACTATTGCAGTCACAAGTACCAAGCTAGCTACCTTAGGAAGGGAAAGTGAAGCAAATAAATAAAGTCAAATTAGCCTAGCCTAACAGTTCTATAGCTTCTACCTATTGACACTCTTGGGGTTCAAAAGTCACTTTCAAAGCCCTTGATTAAGATCAGAGTCTCATCAAAAATACCTCTGTGCAATCATGGAGGCTAGCCATGGTAAAAAACCCTAGGGTTTCTATCATTGTGCCTTATGCATTGCAGCAAGGCCCACTGCAGCTGCAAGAGTCATTCTCGTAGTTGCTGAATGGACTATGGGATTCATGTAACCCCACAGTGGGTGGCACAACTGTGCTACCTAGCATTACAATCAACAGAACATTTTCCATGATAAGGACTACCAGTTGTAGAATGTTACAGGCATTCCATAGCTTTGGTTTTTTGATGTGGATTCAATTGTTTTCCAATTTTTACAAATTCAAACACCTCTAAAACACTTTTGAAAGTTCTCCTTGCATCAAATACATTTTTTATGTAATTTAAACAGAAAACTTACGCGAAACACAAATTAAATCATTAAATTTCACAATTTTGCAAGAAAAATGGTGGCTCTGATACTATTGTTGGATTTTATTAACTTTATCACATAAATAAATCATAAACATGCAGCGGAATCAAATAGAGTGAACCTCATCCATTTTTATTACAAATCACACAAGATATTAAATCAACAAACACAAGTATCAAGATGGTACCTTTGAAACATTTTCAAAATTTTCATGTGTAATCTTTAAAGTGGTGGCCCTTGAACCTTGACTTCTGGATTTTCCACACAATCAGGATGATTGTGAGTTCTTCCTACACTCCACAAAACTCCTTTAGCAAAGCTCTAACACAAACACTTTGGGTTTGGATGACTTTATGACAAAGTAGAGATGGAAGAGGGTGGTTAGGAGTTGCTCTCTCTCTTGTTGGGTGCATAAATTTTTTTAACATTCTTGCGGGTCTTGAACCCTTCAAGGCTCATATAAATAGTAGAGACACTAGAGTTTAGTGCATAGGCTCCATGAGCCCTCCTACATTGAACCTTTTAAATTATATAGCTCATGAACTTTTATTTATTAATCTCGTTAATTAGCCCAAAGGTCTTTTAATTATTAATCCCATTAACAATTAAAGCCCATTTGGACCCAACTAATTTAATTAATTAATCTCAATAATTAAATTAAATTCCCATTATACTTCAATTAATAATCTCATTATTAATAAGTAGCATGACAATTTATTTAGTCCAATCTAATTGGAACTAAATAAATTGTGTAACCCATCAATTTAACACTCATAGCACATCTCAATCTTATGTTTGTGATTCTTTAAGTTCATCCTTAATTGACAATAAGCATAGTTCGAGGGAAATGGATAACATCTAACCTACGACTTATATTATAACCCAATTAAGATGAAGTGATTAGGATCACAGTGAATTGTTCTGATTGTGACTACCATACTAAGTAAACCTTTTGTCTTACTTTGTCCCAATTGAGCGAAAATTATGAATTTAGTTAAACTCATAAACTTGATAATATGACTAATTGGCATGTCCTCATAAGATAGATATTCCTATCAAAAACTCCTTTTCAATCACATTACCTTGGCCAAAGGCTTCTATCTCATAGAACACCAACTGTATTTGACAAATGCCTTACTCACTTACAAAGAGACAAATCCTTTATTAAATGCATACATACTTCCACGTGATCTTGGACAATATCACGTTGGGCTTATGATCCTATCTCATAATAAGATGGATATTGGTCCTTAATGCCTTAATGACATGTTGATTGTCATGCTTACAAGACAACTATATCGTCTTGGGTCTAAGGTTCATGAACACTTAACATAATTATGAAGCAAGATGATAATAGCTAGGAGAGAACTCTATGCATCTACCTTGTTCTACGAGTTATTGTTCGAATGCCCCATTCCTGACAACATATCCACTTATATGCATTCTCAATAATTTATTCCAAATAACATGGCACTTATCGTACAAATACAAAGTATGCAAGTCATATCAACTCTCAGATATCCTTTAGAGTGTCTGTACCTCATAGATAAGTTTTAATGATTGAATTCTAACAAAGCTTTGTATCCATATTCATAACTCCTCATGAGTATGGCTTCCTAACTTAAGCATATGGGCATGTGTAACACTTGACGCCAATCAAGATTTACATGTATGAAAGACTTGCCATAATACTGATATGAAAATCAATATTTTATTAATTAGTATAAAAAGTACATATACAACCAAATGCGCTTCTATTATCTCTCATTTTCTATTAGTGTTAGAGGATATGTTACTAACAACTTATTGGTATTAGAGTGCAAATAGGACATTATTAGTGCTATGCTCTTTAACATCATTTATCAATGAGGTATACTTGAGGGATATAGGTTGTAAATGTTATTCTTATTAATTAATAAAATATTGATGATTATTTTATCAATATTCTAATAGTATTTTTATGTATGTAAATTTTGAACGGTATAAAGTGTTGTTATAAATATGGACACAAGGTTGTCTTAATACACAATTATTAAAACTAGTTCGTGAGTTATAAACACTCTAAAGGGTATTAGAGCATTGGTATGACTTTCACATCATATATTTATATGGTGAGTGTCATGCTATTCAGTATCGTGCAATGTGTGCATAGACTTTAGGTTTAAGAGGACATGGTTGTTTTGTGTGCACAACAATTAATGTGTCATTAGGGCATCAAGGAGTAATATCTATCCTGATGTAAGATAAGGTCATGAGCTCAAAATATTATTGCCCAAGTGCATATAGAGGTATGCGTGTGTTCAATAAAAGATTTGTCTACTTGAAAGTGAGTAAGACATTTGTCCTATGCAATCGATGTTTTAGAAGATGGAAATCTTTAGTCAAGATAGTGTGTGATCGGAAAGGAGTTTTTGATAGAAATATTTGTCTCACGTAGAAACGTTAATTGGTCATATGACCAAGTTTGTGAGTTTTGCTAAATCTATGGCTTTCACACAATTAGGACAAATCAAGATAAAAGGTTTGTACCGCATAATATTCACACTTGGAAAAGTTCATTATGATCCATTTCTTCATCTTAGATGGGCTACGATAAGGACTACAAGTTAGGTGTTACCCATACTTTCGATCTATGTTCGTTACTGGCTAATGATAAACTTATAAAGACATACATATAAGAACAATGTAGCGGGTTAAAGCATATGCAAAGTAGTGATCACAAGGCTGAGGAAGCCTTATGGATGAAGCTTGAGAAGACTCATGGGGGAATTAATTTTATCACAATTAGATAAGACCAAATTGGAATGATTTATTTCTCATTACATTTGTTAGTGATGAGATCATTAATTAGAAATTTGATGAGCCTTTAATTTAATTAATAGGGATTGATTAAATTAAAGAGATAAGGCATAACAGAATTACTTTTTACCTATTATGTTTGTTAATAATGGAGATTATTCATTGGAAACATAGTGGGCATTTAAATTAAGTAATGAGATTAATTAAATTGAAGAAAATAATTCAACTAGGCATTAATTATTAACTAGATTAATAATTAAAGGTAGATGGGCTTGATTTAATTTTATGGTTCATGTGAAAACCTATATAGCCTATTTCACAAGTCTTATGTATATTGGTATAAATAAGATTATGTCTTGAAAATGAGTCACTTGAAAGAATTCCAAAAGAAAATTACTACTCATATGAATAGTGCCACCACTACTATTCACATGGGGTACTATTCACTTTCATTACTTGAATGTGAGCGAAAATAGTTACTAGTTTTCTTCTTAGATTTTCTCTTAAAAAATTCTCTCAGCGTAAGGAGTTGCGGGATTTCACAAAAGAAGTTGTGGACATTTGTTGGAGAGCCGTAGCCAACGTCTTATTTGTGTAGACTAAATAGAGGCCAGAAGCCTGTTGCGGCCTGTGGATCATAAATAGAGATTGTAGAAATTAGATTCTAGGTAATCATCTATACAACTATTCTAGAATTCTTGTTTATGCATTTTATGCTGCAAAAAGTAGATCAGTTTGAGAATTTGTATTTTGTTGCATTCTCTAATTATTTTGTAAATAAAATTTTAAAAAAAGTTACATCCCACACCTGGTGAAACCTAACAATCTTAAACATGATAATGGATGTAAAAGGAAAAACAAAAGACAACTTAAATGCTTAGACAAATGTGGGGATCATATGTGACCATCCTAAGCTTTGCCATGGCACCTGATAGTGAAGGACTTAAACCTAAAGCTACATATACCCTGAATAGGGATTAAAAACGGGTGACATGTGAGTGTCCAAAAGGGTAAAGATTTTTAGATGGGTATGCATGCATCAAACATCAAGTGATGTATAGACATGAATTAAGACTAAATGGTATAACGAGCTGGGATTGTCACGTGTTTTTGGAAAGGCTTGTTCCAATTGCTCTCAGTGAGATGTTTCTAGAATTTTTATGGAGTGCACTAATAAAGTTTAGTTTGCTATTTCAATATATTTACATGATTGTGTAGAATTTAAGTTAAATTTAGATGTTAAGAGGAGAATGTAGCATTGCTGGTTTGCAATTTAGAAAAGGTATTTTCACTAGTATTCTTTGACTCAATTGAGCATCTCATTGTACATCTTCCATATAAGGTAAGGATTGGAGGTCCTGTATAATATAGGTGGATGAAAGCCTTTGAGAGCTTAGATGTCCACTCACTCAGTTGGTGTACTCCATTTTAGTACTTGTGATCCACTAACACTATCTGTTGCGTGAATTTTAGATTCCTTTGCACGTTGAAGAGAAACGTTACAAATAAAACACATGTGAAGGCTTCAATATGTGAAGTATACATTTTGGAAGAGATAGCTACATTTACCTTTTACTATTTCAAGTCTGATGTTATATTAGGGGGATAAGACCAATGCAATAAACTCTAGGGTCCATGGTTGCACCATGCTGGTAGTGGTATATTTTCAATTCTCCTAATGGTACATCCACCAAGTGTCCCCTCAATTTCTTACCAGTCTCAAATCTTAGACCAAATTTTTAATTAATGTTTTATTGGTAAATGTTGAAGAAAATGATTTAAACCTTCACCTTATTATTTATGTGAATTTTTGTGTGCAATTTTTGGGAAATAAAGGAAGTATGGAAAGAGATAGGGGTATTGTAGGGAACTAAAATTCAGCCAAATAATATAAATATTATGGGAAGAGTTTGCCCTGAGTGGGAGACCAAAAATTTGGAAAATAAGACCAAAAACTTCATGTGAAAATCTAGCATATTAAATAAAGGAATGCAAAGGAATTTTGATGCTCCTAGAATCTCACTCCTCCCAAATTCTTACATAAAACCTAAGATAAATACACCTATTAAGAGAAGAGACAATTATTTTGGAGCCCTAGAGAATCAGCAGCCATCCAACCTCCTCACACAAATTTTCTCGCCTTCAAATGCGGTATTTTAAGGTATTTTCTATGCTATATCCATAGTTATTCATGCATACATGTAGAAACACCAATTATCCACACATAGGCATGAGAAATATGATTTTTTACGAGTTAAACATGTGGTTGATGTGAAGGAATGGTGTACGGGTTGTGTATATATGTATAGGGGGAAATGTGTATTAGCGTGCTGCATGTAATTTTGGAAAGTGTGCTAAAACCTTTCAAAACTTGGGGATGCAATCAAATAATGTTTTCCATAAGTTTGCATGTTGAAATCTAGCTTTAGTGATTAGAATAGTGTCGAAGGCAAAAAACTAACCAAACAAGGCATTGGCCATGACCTATGTCATGGCACGATTGTCTCTTCCAATCATGAAAGACAATGGTGCAGGCATAACGCTAAGTCACGCACTTGCGGAGCAAATTGTGGGGAAAACAGTATGCCTTATAGTTGTGCCTCACTTGCATGACACATAGGCAGGTAGTCATAGCCCTCACATGTGCAATCGAGGAGTTGGGCTGGAAATTACAGAACGCTCTATAGTTGTTATTTGTAATTGTAGAATAGAGAGCAGAGTCTCGTGGACGTGGGTCAACCTGTGAGAAATGATAGAATGTGACTTTTATGTAAATTGAGCCAAATTTTCCAATTTTGAGACTGAATTGGCTAAAATACACTATGTAAAAAGGATAACAAAGTATGAGAAATAGTAACTAAGAGAATCTGAATAGGAATAATTACTCAAACAATAATCAGATACCAAATAGATCACGAAACAAGACATGAAGGATACACACGAGACATCTAAAAATATGGGATTCACATGAATTTAGCATTAAATGAGAAATTATATGAATGACTACAAAATTAAGAGTCAATAGGTGAGAAACTTGTTAAACTGCAAAATTAAGAGACACATAAATGGTTACCCTACTAGTTTCATAAATACCTTTTGAAAAACTATTTTATTGCAAGTACGAAATTTTTTTATGTATTGGTACCCTGTCAACCTTTAAAACTGCTTTCTAAATTGTTTTATGATGTAACTAACCTTGTACTACCTAATGAAAATTATTTTTGCAAATTATTTTGTTTTAAAAAAACACAATTTTTACATGTTGATTCCTATAAACTCAAAATGTTTATTATTTTTTGAAAAACCTCGTTGTGAGTATTTATGAAACAAACTATTTTCAATTGAATATTCTGGGGAATCAAAATAAATGAAATAAATATAAAAGCCTCTCATGGGATGCTGATAATAGTATAAGGAGTTAATTTTGCCCCACTCAACTGGAGTTGTAGGTTGGGACTCTAACCCTCCTTAATCAAGTTATAAGTTGAGGCTCTAATTAGTGGAAATAAGTACATGAATTATGTATCAACATGAGCGGGCAGAGTAAATGGGCCTGTGAACTATGTAAACCATATGATGACTATGTAATGTTATGAATTTCTATAAACTACTTCCAATATTATTTCTACTACATACTCTAAAAAACTAGTTTTATGAAAATCCTGATTGGTGTTAACTGTTATAAAATGAGTTTATTTAATTGTGTTATTTTATCTAGCTCACATTCATTAAAAAAGAAATGACAGGAAATACTATTTACTAGGCTACTTGTCACTTACTACTTTTAGTTAATGCTTTTGCAGATGAAGCAAGTGATAATGGGCAAACATGGGGCTAGTAGATTCAAGGATGAGGACCTAGTTACGTTGCCTTGGTTCATTGACACTTTTGTTATTTATTAAGATAATTTTTGAAGTAATAGTTACGATGTTTTTATTTTGCTGCATATGGGACTTTGAATAATATTATGGATGTTACATTGTTTTCCCTTGGATTATTTTGGAATTGATTATCCAATTTTAGTTTTTTATAATACATGTTGACTTTGGTATCCAATGAGGTTGTTTACGGGTACTGCAGTGTCATAGCCCTATTTTGGAGGCATGATATGTTTAGGTGATAAATTCTTCAAGAATTCAAGGGAAATCCCTAAAGCCTACTCTCATGGAGAAATTGGGAAAATTGTAATTAACGTTATTTAGCTCAAAATTTCTAGCAATAGTTCATTTGAACAAATTTGTTAATGTATTATCTCGCTAACTTGACCAAAAAAAATTAAGTTTTGAACAAAATATTGTTGGCGAAAGGGTTAAGCAGCTTCACCATTTTTTGATTGAAATTTTCTTCAATTTTTACGAACTTGGTTTGAATTATTCTTGTTGTTGGCTTGTATAATTGAATGCATTGAGTTTTGGATGGATTTTGTGACAAAATTGATAAATTGTAAGCTACCTAATTCATGCCTGGAATGTGTTTGATAAAATACTTAAACTACTCGTGCAAATTCTTTCTTAAATTTTGATGAATATTTTGAATTAATTGTTGCACAATCATTGTTCTCCATTGCAAAATCAATGAGCACTATGTTTTTAGGAAAAATGGCTACAAGGAAGAGGAAACAAGCATCTAAGGCAAGCACCTCCAACATAATATATGATGCACATAGGTTTGTTTCATTTGAAGCAAATTAAAGATATGATGAAGACATCTTATTGGAGGATAAATGAACCATCATACCTGAGCATGGGATACATTGAGATGTTTTTAAAGTAGATCCATGCAAGTCAATCATAAATTTAAGGAAATGGGAGACATTTGTAGCTCACCCTCCTAAAAAATCATATGAAGATTAGTTAGAGAATTCTATTCGAACTTTTACAAATAAGTGAAGGGTATAGTTCTTGAACAAGGGGTTTTAGTACCATCTCTTTGGAGGTAATCAATTCATCCTATAATATTGATCCTATTCACACTATTAGAGATGTTCTTGCTATGATTAACTCCCAAAGGATTTATGAGGAAATTACTAAAACATTATGCCTAAATAGAGTTGTTTGGAGAAAAGAGCCACACTAGTCCTTCTACTACTTTTTTTGCTAAACAAATGAATAACAAATTGAGGACCTAGTGGTACTTAGTATGTGAAAAATTAATGCTCTTGTTTGGGTAGCATTCTTGTGGAAAGAGGATTGCTACCTTATGCAATTAAAAATGGTATTTTATTTGACACAGAAGTTATCATTTATGGCATGGCTAAGAGCATCATAAGCGACCCCCACGAGGCATTAGAATTTTCACATCTTATCACTCAAGTGTGCATTAATGCTAGGGTTAAGTTGAAACAAAAAGATTTATCTTTTAAAGATGGAAACATCATTTCTCTAAAGCTTAAAATTACAGGAACACAACAAGGAGAGAAATCTTAAGTTCGCCACCTAGAAATGATGTTATTGGTAGGTTAGATGCACTTAAAGATTAGGTTGATGCTCTTACTAGTTTTTTAAGAAGATGCTTTCCTCATGTACCTTTTGAGTTGCCATCACAACCCCCCCCACCCCCACCCCCACCTCCACCTCCACAAGCACATTCACCCGCATAACCTATTAGATGACTTGGGAGATCAACTGGTGGACTTAATGAATATTGCTTTCCAAGATACAATCCATTAGGACATGATTGTATCCAACTTTTAAATGGATTGTATCTTAACTCTTGATAACTTTTATTTAATTCTGTGGATGATGGTTATCGTTAAATTCAGAATTATATTAATGGTCATATCCTCCAGGCTTAATTGTTCATTACAGGTTCATGATTGAGATGCCACTCGAAAAAAGAATAATAGAGAGAAAATTTCTCCAAGAACCAAGTTTGAAATTTTGAAAAAATAAAAAAAAATCAATAAATGATTAAGGTAATAAATGTTTTTATTTTCTTACTCCTTAAATTTTTAATGGTAATAATTTAACAAGACAACGAATAAATTTAATGTAAAAAAAGAATTTAGGTTTATAGTCAATGATAAATAAATACTCTAAAAATAATAAACTAGTAGTATAAATGTGAGATTTATTTATTACATTGCTTAGTGCAAATCTTCCTCTTTTGAGCACACACCAAGCACTTTGACAAGAAGTTAAGTTCAGGAATTATTTATATTTAGATATTGTGTTGGATTCAAGGTGTAAATATTGTCGGTGTATTGTTTGACCCCTTAAATAAATTGCAAAAAACAAACAATACGGAACTCTCAAGAAAAAAGGGCTTTAAAAAGTCTACTATGTTGATTCAAGTACTAAGTAACTAGGGGTGTGCAAGTGACCCTTGTTCACTTTCACATAGAAAGCCACGAGAATCATGAGCATGCAAAGTATTTTAAGTTTGTGACATGCTAAGTAATTGGGGGTACGCAAGTGACCCGTGTTCATTTTCGCATAAAAAGGTATGTAATGGCTTAAAAAAGGAAGCGACCCTTCTGAGAAAAAAATGGAGAAGATGAAAAAAAATAAGGAATGCTTCGTGATGATTAAAATGTTTCCATATAAGTATAAAAAATTTTAAAAAAATAAGGGGTTAAGCGACTCACTACTGAGTAACCAAGAATGTAACACAATGGAAAAATATCAATTTTTCCAAACTTCTTTATGTTAAAGTTGCTGGGAATCACAACGCACAAGGATTTTTATAGGAAGGCAATTTGACAACATCTCATACATTTAAAACCTAGTTCACTATTTGAGAGAATTCTGAGATATAATTGTGATCCGAAAGTTCTGATTCTATATAAATTTATTCTTTTTTCTTGTTAAAAAGTGACAAGAATTAAACATGAGAGTACTTGATAATTTAATAAAAAAAGACTTTATGTGAATAAATTTATGTTCAAATTATGTTTTCTAGTTCAAATTAGCAATCAAAAGGAAAAAATTTGCCTATATTATGTCTTGCAGGTGTTGTATGATGAAAATAAGTTTAAAAAAGAAGAAGAGATATAAACTCATCTAGAGGCACCAAGCCAAGAAAATGCAAGTTCATGACTTGATGCATCCTTGAGCAAGACCCAGGATCCAAAAGGGTCAACTAAGTGAGCCACTAGCGAGAGGGTAGGTGGAGACCAATTAAAAACTATCATTTCTACGTTGTCCATCGCTTAAGCGAAGAACTAGCAACTAGTGAATTTTGATCTGTCACTTAGCTATCACTTAGGCAATAAGGGAGTGACCAACGGCACCTTCTTGGTTGATCAGGTGTTGGAGGAGGTGACAGTTCAATTTTTGCCACACCTACCTGTAGGACCAATGGAAGAAAATGGTGGAAATGGTTGGCCAATCAGGGACTTGGGACGATGGAGGCTCCAACCTACAAATAGGGAGTGTTCTACAACTAAAGGCATCTAAGAAATAATAGAATTCATATAAGCTTTACACTGTATCATTCTTGTATTCCTAGTTTGTAATATTAAAGAGTAGGAGTGAGTTTGGTGTCTTGTAAGAGAGAATGAAGCAAGGAAGTGAGGATTGCCGTAAGAAGGAAGCAATGAACACAAGATAAGTTTTGATTATTTTTTCCTTACAAGTCTAATATATTTGAAATATTGAAGCAAACATGTTAGAATTTTGTTTACCAATTTTAATTAATTGTCTTTTCTTCTTTTACTGTGATCAATCTTTGTATTCTTCTTCTCCCTCTCCTCCTCCTCCTCCTCCTTTTTTTCCTACTACCTTCCTTTCTTTCTTTTTTATATTTTTTATTTGACTTAATTTGTGTTTATAATGGATGTGAAGCCACAAATTAATCAATTTGATCACAATTATGAATTGTAGGCTTATAATGGAAGTAAAGGTACCACATTCACAAGGGATCAAAGTTAATTCATAATTTGAATTCTCAATTGAATTAATTTAATTAATTCTCAGCATAATTTAGAAAATTGTACTAAGGACTCAAGGAATTAACAATTCCTAAAATAAAAAATTAAAATTGATGATTAATTTAATTGGAAATAAAAGTTCTTACGTGTTTGTTGTGTATTACTATTGAATTCTATATCTTGCTATATTCATCATACTCCTCTTTACTCCATTTAATTTAGTTATTAAACAACACTCTTCTTCCCTATGGATAAAATAACTTTATTTCCTTATGTTACTTGTGCGATTGTTGTACCCTTTCAATGTTTTGCATTTATAAAGCATTACCTTCCTAAGACTGTGGGAGTATCTAGAAGGCTAAATCTCTTACAGACAAAGGAAAGTGTTTCCACTGTGGTAAAATTGGACATTAGAAGGAAAACTACATTGAGTTCCTTAGCCTTAAGAAGGCAGTGGGATGATGCAAGTGCCATGTCAAAACAAAGGCCATTTGATGAGCTATGGATACAAGTTGGAGATTATGATCTTCAAAAAGCCAAGAAAAACTTTGACGTGAGTTTCAATAGGATTTGGGATTTTTTGAGAGGTTTTGGAAGTCAAAGAAGAGCTTATGGAGAACTTTAGGGCAAAATAATGAAGAAAATAGCTTTCAGACAGCCGCAAGATCAATCTCAAAGGAGTACCTATTGATCATGAATAGCTTGGATCGATCTTATGTCGAAGTCGATCAGTAATCACATAGGATCATGATTGATCGCATATGTTCAATGTGTAAATTCAACAAGTTTCTAGAATTACAATTAGGTTGGTTTCAAATCGCATTTGATCAAATTGAAGTATTTTGTTCAATGAATTTTTTTTCTTAGTTTTCTCTTGAATTTGAGTTTGCCTCAATTCTTGTAAATCTAATCACCAAATCGAGTTATTCCAAGAATTCCTTGAATTAATTTGTGATGTCTCGCCGAACTAAATGCGTTAGTTATGTCCATCTTTTACTAGAGTTCATTGAAAATCATTGTGCTTTGAATCATTTTCACATGATTTGCGCAAGCAAGTCCTGTTGGGTTTTGGATTATGCTGATCTTTATATCTTTTATGCTTTCGCACCTACGTTAATTGTTATTAGAGCTAGCTATTTCAGATTTTAATATGGACACCAGTCCATGTACCAAATTCCATCTCTCATAACTTTCTATTTCCTTTTTATGTCTCTTTTTCTCCATGTTCTTCATGTAGTAAAAAAAAAACAAATTCATTATTGATTTTTGTGTTTTTCCTAGTAAATTAGTATTCCTTGTTTGGTTTATGATTTTTTGGGTTAAAAAAAAGGGAGGAAAAAAGAGAACATGCAGCAAAAGAAAATGTAAAAAAAAAAAAAACTTGTGCAAAGAATTGGAAAGAAAAAGGAGAGAGAGAAACAGTTGTGATCTTGTGTGAGAATTTGTTTCAGGAAGTTCCTTAGTTGGTATAGAAAATTGCAAAAGTGAAGGAGATCGAATTAAGAGTGATTTTATAGGGTTTGAATTGATTAGGATTGATTGCACCACTCTACATGCATCATATAGTTAGTGCCTAGTTTGATCGTAATGTGCCTAATGGATTGCACTTGTTCCCAAGTCAATCATGTTCCTGCTTCTTGCTCTAAATTGAGCCTCTTGTCCCCGGATCCATCACCACCCCTGGTTTTCAACCCAGGATTGATCCTTTGCAGTTAGATTGACCTACCAACCTATTCTACAGGATTGGATTAATCCATTTGTGTCCAGATTAATACTTTACTCTAAACTTTTCATCCTTTACACATTTACACACCTTTAGGGGAATGCTACTTGAATTTCTAAGGATTTTTTGAAATTTCAGAGGTGGATACAAGATTTTAGTTGGTAAGTGCATTGTTGAATATTTTATTTATGTGATACACGAGTGAGAGCTAAAAGTAAAGTGAATTAAATCTTGCGAGTTGAGAGGACACCTACACAAACATACAAGTTTTCTTTGCTCTCTGTACTACCTATAATATTAGGATGTCAGGAGACAATGCATTTTACATAAGACGGTTGTTGAAGACATCGTCAAGCATAAACCAGTAGCTAGATAATTTGGAGGAGTTGTATGCTACCTGCTAGAGTAGTTCATTATCTCATGAGAATTAGGGTAAATAAGAGTCAAGGCATGGATTAGAAGAAGCTACACAGCAAGGTAGATGAAGAAGGTACGTAGCTGATGATCCATTTCATAATTATAATGGCGTTGATAACTTTTCTGGTAGCTATTTGAGGAGAACTAATGAGGTAGATGTTGAGTCATTAAAGACGACTGAATTCATTATTCCACCATTTGTGGGATGAGTTGATCTTGATGCAGACTTAGCATGGGAAAGAAAGGTATAGCTAGCTTTGATTCTCATCCTTTCTCAGAGACAAGTAAGGTCAAATTAGCAACTTGTTTATTTGTAAAATATGCTAAATATTAGTGGAATGTATTTGTACACACTAAGAGGAGTTGTGGAGACAATTCAGTCACCACATGGAAAGAATTAAAGAAGGTAATGAGAACTCTGTATGTTCCATATTTCATGTAGGGTGAGTTGTGTTCTAAGCTTGATAATTTAACTTAAGATGTGGAGAAACATTATGATAAGTTAAGATATGCTGTTAGAAGAGCTAATGTTGATGTGGTTGTTGGAGAAAAAATGAATAGATTTCTCAATGGATTGGGTGACGACATTATGAAGATTGTAGAGCATCGTAGTTATGAGAATTGTATATGGGAGGGAAGGTCATCCAAATTGAGTGTAAGCTTAAAAGAGGGTGCAGGAAGGTTTACACAACATGACCTTTGTAGAGATATTGTTAAGGGAACCATGCAATTTGACACTTATTGGAATATTAAGAGGAGATCTCAAGAAGATATTGATGGCACTGCATCTATGGTAAAGAAAGAGGTAAACTGTACACACTTGCAATTCAATAGTTGTAATGTTAGTAATGTTGCAGCTGATGAGAGGAATGAGCTGAAGTGGATTCATCAATGATGGAGGCATGCCATGGTGATAAAGGGGCCATTGATGAAGCTGTGGAAGAAGAAGTTTGTAAAGTTGAGAAAAAGTTGGATTTAGAAGATAAACCAAGTGAAGAAGTCAAAGAAGTGACATTGATGGAACTTGAAGATTAAGCATTGAATGAAGATACATCTATAGCATCTTTAGGAGAGAATGATTGCAGTCATGTTGAAGAAGAAAACCAAAAGGGATTCCATGAATTATGTTTGAGCCTAGGCTCCAACATGTGTCAAGAAGTAGTATAATTTTTGAATTGAGTTACAATTTGAAGAAATTTTTTTAAGCTTGCAACTTGTAGAGGCTCACATGCATTTTCACATTCACAACAAAATCAAGTTGCGAGGTGTGAGTATAATATAAGCATAATATTAGTATTATACTATATTGTTTCTTATTAGAAATTTTGTTTTGTAGGAGAACAAAATTTTAACAAATTAAGGTCAATTTACCTTTAAAAAGAAGGGAATGATGCAAATGCTCTGTTAAAACAAAAGTTGTTTGTCGAGCTAAGATGCAAGTTTAAGATTATAAGCTCCAAGAAGCTAAGAATAACCACAAGCACAAGCTTTAAAGGGATTTGGAATGTTTTGTGAGGTTTTGGAAGTCAAAGAGGAGCCCATAAATCCATTTAGTGCAAAATAACGAAGAAAATAGCTATTGGATAGCCTTAAGATTGATCTCAAAGGAGTACTAATTGATCACAAAAAGCTTAAATCAATCTCATGTTGAAGCTAATTGACTTAGAGGTGATCTCAAAAGTTCTGTAATTATGATTGTGCTTGCTGACAATTGATCACAAATGTTTAGATTTTAAATTCAACAACTCACCAAGCTTCTACAATCCTATAACATCCAAATCAATTCAAATTACAACTTGGAGCCCAAGAATTGTATTTTTGTTAGGATTTCTTTCCAATATTCATTCCTAATCTTCTCAAAACACCTATGGATGAGTTTAATTGGTTTTTAAGGGTTTTTAACACTATATAAAGGACCCTTGGTTATTTTTATCATTAGAACTCTTTAATATTAGGTTGAATGAATCCTTTTTCTTAGCATTCTTGTAAATTAAGTTATTCTTAGCATTCCTTAGATTGATTTTTAACATATCAACTAACTAGACATGTTTTGAGTAGGCATCTTTCACTAGAGTTCATTGAAAATCATTGTATGTCGCATTGTTTTTACATAGTTTGTATCTTTTATGTGTCCACAGATGTGTCATGAGAGATAAGAAACTTTATATTTATGAACCATCTTGTTCCCTTAATGTATTTTCTATATCTTGGATTTTAGATTTTGGTGCATCTTCTCACATTTTTGCTTCACATTAGGATTTAGTCAAAAGTAAAACACTTGGGAAGTATGAAATGGTGATCAAAATAAGGAATGGGGCAAGTGTTGCTGCCATAGACTTGTTTTGAGAGATCGAGAATGCTTTAGTTAATCTATCAAGTTATAGACTAGTTTTAAAAGATTGCCTTTTGTTGCCCAATGGACTTCAAAACATTATTTCAATTCCTTTGTTAATAAAAAAAATTATGAATTTTATTTTTGAGGCAATGCATCTTTTATTTCTTATTGTAATAAATTGTTTGGCAATGCATCTTTCATGAATAGCTCGTATGACTTGAATTTGGATGATAGAAATGTGACAAATACCATTTCAAACAAACGTCCTAGGGATGGTTTAAATCCCAAGCACTTGTGGCAGCTTAGTCGTGGCCATACCAAGGACACAGGGATTAGTAAGTTGGAAAAGATGGGCTTATTGGCCTATTGGGAGAGGAACTCTACTTACCATAGTGTACATTTCAAATAAGACACTCTCTAAGTCCATTCCCTTTACCTTGCATGAGATGTAGTATGGAAGGAAGCTAGGCCTTAAACATCTAAAAATTTAGAGATGTCTGACTTATTTTAAAAAGAATAAGACAAACAAGTTAGTGACAAGCGCAATCATGGCCAATCCATAGGATATCCTAGAGATTTTATTTGATATGAGTTCTACATACTTGAGGACAATAGGATTATTATAAGGTATCACGTACGTTGTCTTGAAGAAGATTCAATCGATAAAGTGGTGTAGGTAGAACAATATTTCTAAAGAAAGAGATCATGACGAACAAAGCAATTAGCCCATAACACATATTCCTAGTCAAAAGCAACCTTTTGAGACACAATAGTTGTGACAATTGGGTAGAATCTCTCTGTCACTAGAGTTCTATTATTATATCTTAAAGAATAGACAAGAGTTTTTTTCGTAATGGAAGATAATGATCATGGAGATGAACTTTCGTATGATCAAGCAATGGCAGATAAGGACTTTACTAAGTGGCTAAAGGCTATAAAATCTAAAATGGATTCAATGCTTGCAAACTAAGTATAGGCTCTTATAGATCCACTCAAGGGAATTATTCCTATTAGATGTAAGTGGGTTTATAATAGAAAAATTAGTTGAACTAGCAAGGTAGAAACCTATAAGGCCAGGTTGGTGGCAAAGGTCATAACCAAAAGAAGGGAATTGACTAAAAGAAAACCTTCTCACCAATAGCTCCACTAAAATCTATTTAGATTCTACTTGCAATAGTCACCCACTTAGAGTAAAAGATTTGCCAGATGGGTGTGAAAGCTTCTTTCCTTAATGGGATGCTTGAAAAGGACATTTATCTGGTATAGCCACATGGATTTAAAATCAAAGATAAATCTCATAAAGTATGCAAGCTTAAGAGGAAGCATTAAGGAGTTGGAATCTACATTTTGATAATGTGGTTAAATTATTTGACTTCTTTAAGAACAAAGATGAGCCTTAAGTCTACAAGAAGATTTGTGGAAATAATGTTAGGATGTTAAGCTCAATCAAAGCATAGTTATCTGGTACCTTTTCCATCAAAGAATTGAAAGGAGTGACCTACATCTTAGCCATTCATATCTATAGAGATAGAGAGAAGAGATTGTTGGGTTTCTCCCAAGACTTGTACATAGACAAAGTGTTGAAGAAGTTTAGTATAAAAGCCCCAAAGAGAGGATTGCTACCTTTCATGCATGGAATCCATCTCTTAAAAACTATGTGCCTTAAGACAGATGATTAAAGGGAATCATGGAAGTAATTCCATTTGCTTTGGCTATAGGAAGATTGATATATGTAATGCTATGGACAAGGCCATATATCACATATGTTGTAAGTGTTATGAGTAGGTTTCAGGTAAATCCTATGAGAGGGCATTGGAATTCTATCAAGTATATTATTATGTACTTGAGAAGGAATAAGGATATGGTACTTGTGTGTATAAAGATGATGATATAAGAGTAGATGGATATAATGATTTTGACTTCCAATTGAATGTGGATAATAGAAAGTCTATCTCTAGATTCATATTTGCCCCTAATCAAGGAGTAGTAGTATATCACTTCATTTGATGCAGTGGAGGAGGCTATTTGGATAAAAAAGTTTATGATAAAACTATAAATGGTTCTAGATGTGGATTAACCCTTGCCACTTTATTATGAAGACAATGGCATGATCACATAGGCAAAAAAACCAATGTCTCATCAAAAATCCAAACAAATAGAGAGGTAAAGGGCTTTACCCAAGCACTTTTGTCTCATAGAATACCAATTGGATGACTGAGTTTGAATTTGAGTAAATCAATGACATGCATAGATAAGAACATTTATCTCATGAGGAAATACTAATTGGTTTAATGACCGAGTTGAGTTTGAGTAAATTCATGACATACTCTCAGTTAGGACAAAGTAAGATAAAAGGTATGTACGGCATAGTAGTTACAATCAGAAAAACTCATTGTGATTCGATTCACTTCACATTAACTTAGCTATGATATGGGTCGTAGAATAGACATTACCTATATCCTTTGAGCTATACTCGTTGCTGATTAGGGATGAACTAAGAGAGTTATACATAGAAGATTAGAATATATTATGAGTGTTAGATTGAAGCCTTGAATACAAGGTTTGAGAAAACTCATGAAATAATTTATTTAATTTCAATTGCATTGGACTAAATAATTGACCATAATGTTCTTTAACGATGAGAATATAAGTTAGAAAAAAAAATTTAATTTAGTTAATGAGATTAATTAAATATTATTAATTGAAAATATTTAGACTTTAATTATTAATGAAGATTAATAATTAAAGAGTATATAGGCTGATTTATTAATGAGATTAATATATAAAAGTCTATGGGGTATTTTAGTTAAAGGGATCAATATAGGAGGGCACATGGAGCCCATACCCCAAAACTCTTTTGCCATAAGTATTTGGAGTCCTAAAAAGTTCAAAACACACTTTGAACCTTAAGAAATTCATTCAGAACCTCTACCAATAGAGAAAAAAAACCCCTAGCCACCTTTTTCAAGGTTTTCTCTTGTCTAAAATCCTTCTTGCCCAACTTTGTTTGCCCTAAAGCTTCATGAATGGAGTTTTGTGCAATGAAGAAAAGCTTGTGATCATCCTCGTTCTGTGGATAAACTAGAGGTTGAGATTTGAGGGCTATGACTTAAAGGATCATGTTTAAAACATTTGAAAACATTACAAAGGTACAAAGTTTACTCCTTGATGTATATTTGTGATTTCTTGTGTGTTTTTGCAATAAGAATAGGTGGGATTTGTTCTTGTTGCTTCTACTATGGTTGCATGAATTTTTTTGTTTTAATTTTTATAGGCAAATGCAATGGAAATCCAACATATGATTCCCATGCAGTGCAATGTGTATCTCTAGGTTGATAATTTGCTTAATAATGTATCTGATCCACTAATGTGGGGTTTGGCTTGGGGTCTTAGTAATCAAGTTATGTTATTATTTGAATATTTTGTTAATGGATATAAATTTTTTATGTGAATATGGGAGTCTATTAATTACCACGAATTCTAGAGTTTGCACCAATTCGTTGTGCTACAAGAACTCAAAATATGATTTTTTTTTAAGGTGTACGAAGAGATACTACAACTCAACTCTCTAGACATGCCTAATGTGCATGTTGTTTTATTCAAATACAATTGGGTTAACCTAGTACTTAGTTAGAAGATGCATCTATAATATCAACTCATTGATGTTAACCATTCAAGAATGTACAAAACAAACAAGGTATTTATTTTGGCCCAACTAGCGGTCTAGGTGTATTATGCTAATTATCCAAGTATTAAATGAGACAAGCATGATTAGAACATAGTTTTAAGACTAAAGCTCAGAGTTTAGTTGAAGTATGGTGGACTAAAGTCCCTTACTAGCCAGACAATAACTACATCACTATAGCATGGTCGAAATAATCCGATGTGCACACGTTACATGATTCAAAGGTATAAACATAATCGTTGACCTTACTGAGGTCATGCATGCAGGGTTTGCAACATGACTCAAGTTCTAGCTTTAGCGGGGAGAGAATTCTAAAAAGCATACCTCTTCTGATGGAAGCAAAAATGATAAAGTCAGTGAAGACGAGCATGACAGTGATGATGAGAATTGTTCTCCATAGAATGTTTTTTATGATACAGTAATTTTAAGTTATTTCACCACATTTTCATGCTCAAATGATATGACAACATGGAAAAAGTAGAAATGTATAAAATGTAGACATCACAAGCTAGTTGTATAAAAATTCTATCAACTCGTAGTACAAAGATCATAGTTTTACATATACAAATAACATAATTGATATATTACAATAGCCTAATCATGCATCCTTTGGCTATGGAGGGATCATCCTCTAGCTATATCTCCTCGTTCCATGCATCCTCTGCTGTTAGTAGGGGAGGGTGCCACTAAAATGGTTGAGGACAAAACCGTTGAGGCCATGTTGGCCTAGGGCTAACACTATAGTGACTTGCCTTATCTCATAATAATCATGTGTGGCCAAATCCTTCCTGATGGCATATCTCCAATGATCATCCTACTAGCCATAAAAATGACTGTCTACTAGCCATCTTAGATAGCTGGGCCTCTATGCACTCCAAGTGTGCATCCTGGCACTGCATATGTGCCTCTTTGGACTCCATGCACCCGAGTCCATATCCTACTTTGTCCATTAGATCCACCACAAATTACTTTATGTGATGTGGACCATGTCAGGTGGTAAGGTTGCAATCGGATACTAAGGTGCTACTTCACCTAGTAGTCCCTTATGCTCCTCCTCAAGCAATGGAAAATTATTCTTCTGTGCACTCGGTATTAGCTATTCCCCTACCTCAAACTACAACCCTACACATCAACACAAATTGGTGATGACATAAGGGTGCCACAACTACTTACATGAGAGCTAAGCACGTCTATTAATGCCATTAGCAATTATATCTCCTACATTAAAAATATATTTTAGTGGATACAATATGTTAAAACTACATGCTTTTTAGTTAATGTGGAATGGTGGAATAGGACATACGTGTGCTACCATGAAATACCTCCAAGTCCTAACCACGTCATTAAGTTTGGTGGCTCAAAAAGTACGTTGGACTTGGTGGTCTATCCACATTACTCCATTAGGGCACAATGTGGGGGATATCTCTTGTATCACATGCCTTATCTCCCATAGTTATTTAAAACATGAATTGTGAGGTTTATTTGATGCTTGGATTAATTAGTTGATGGTACTAGGCTTAAAACTAACATCCACCCTAACAGTCATGAGTAGAATGTGCCATAGGTTGACATGTTAGCATCAAACTCCACCATGACGTACGGGATGCTTTGGGTCTTGCACGAACCATCTCCAACCAAAAGGATAAATGGTGTGAGAGTATAGCCTACATTACCTCATGTCATGGATTATACTACTTTTGAGCACATATCCGTTAACTAAAACATCATTCATTTTCTCTTAACAAGCTTGGAAGAAAAACTACATAGTGTCATATGCGGCACCCTCTCGTGATCTTTTAGTAGCCATTTGCCTACATAAAATAAATCATGGTGTTAGTATAGGCATACTCATTACAAGGAATGAAATTAAATGTTTGCTGATGTATTTAAGTATAATTTATATAATTCATGCTGCAAGCCATCCAACAACATATATCATACTAAATCAACACAATATCATCATAAAAACAAATAAACATAGACTAAATAAAAGTGGAAAAACCAATATCATTAATCACAATAATATTGGCACATAATTCAATGAATTTCACATTATTTTGCTAAATATTGTGTAAATTCAATAGAAGCAAGTCATACATATTAAATTCTTACAAGAAATGAAGGTTTTGATTGATGGATGTGTGGAAGAAATATTTTGGAAGGGTTGAAAGGGTGTTTTGTGAGAGTTGAGTTAGAACCAATCAATGTTATATATAGTTCAAGTGCTATTGAGCTTGTCCTTGGGATGACAAGCTTAATAGCGTTTTCGTTGTCTATCAAGCATGTTTAGCTCAACAACCACTCTAGATTATTCTAAAGTGGTCATCAAGCATTTTTCATCCTAATAAAGAACTCGATGGTTACTTTAGATTGTTCTGAAGTGGTTGTCAAGCATTTTTATCAAGATAGAAATGCTTGACAAGCACTCCTAATTATTCTGGAGTGGCTGTTAAGAATTTTTCTCTCAACGATGTACTCAATGGTCGATTCTATATGTTCTAGAGTGGCCTTCTAGTTAGTCGTCCTGATTGTGGAGCTCACGGCCCATCATCCTACATTTACTTTAGACGATGGGCTTGATGGCTGCTGCATAAGTTACTGGAGCCAACATTAAGTCCACTGTTTGGACTATTTAGCTCAATATCCACACATTTGAAACCCTTGGCCTCAATGTTAAGTTTGTCGTCTAGATAATTAGGCTTGATGGCCACTCCAAAAATCCTTGGCCTTACCATCGAGTCTGTTGTCTAGACAATCAAGCTCAACAACTAATCAAGAATACTTAAGCATGACCATCATGTTCATCATCTAGATTAACAAGCATGACAGAGTGCCTGGGAATTTGAAAATTTTAATTAGGGATGACTTTTCTTGATTTTTCACCCTAAAGCCATCCCAAAACTCCATATATTCAAAATAAACCCTCATTCTTCCTCATTTTGGCCCCATGAGTTTTCCTTCAAAAACCCAAAACTGTATCTCCCTTCATCCCCACATCAAATCCTACCTCAATAGGATTCCATCCTTCAAATTTTATGCTTATTTTTTCATAACTTATTACAAACTTCAATTTAATTGGAGTATTCTGAAAAGAAAAGTCTATTTCTCCAATATATCCAAGGTGCATAATATTCTAATTTTTCTACATAATTACAATAATAACAATCTTACTTATTGTGAATTCTAATTTAATGTTGTTATTAATTATTTATGTCATTTATTTTGGTTAGGGTATAATTTCCCGCATTGTAATTGTCAAATTCATGTGATATTTTACGTTTAGGATTAAATTTGGAATAAATTTGACATGGTGGCTTGTACTATGAATTCTTATGCAATGTTATTGATTGTTTATGTCATTTACTTCATTTAGGGTTTGAGATTGGCGTATATATTTTTAATGTATTGAAATTTCCCACATTTTAGTTGTCAAATTCATGTGATGTTTTGGGTTTAGCATTTAATTTGGATTAAATTTGACATGGTAGCTTGTACTGTAGTAGTTATGTAATTCATGCGATGTTTGGTATATTAGAGGATCTTGTTTGGGTTGTTGGGATTTTTGGGAAGGATAAGAAGACATTGTTTTAGTGCCATCCCATACACCTTCTTCTTTACTTTTATTTTCATGTAAATGGGAAGGTTGGGATTTGCAATCCTATTACTCATGCTTGTAATTAGAGATGTGTTCTTTTTTGTAGGTTCGGAAACAATTTGCTTGGGGTTTAGTTTACATCGTGTGTGACTTACATTGATGATGGTTTGGCTTAAATTCATGTGTGGTCTATGTAATACTAGTTTGGCTTACATTGTGTGTGGTTTAGCTTACATGGTGGAATGGTGTTTTAGCTTGACTTGTCAAATGAAAAGTGCTTTTAGTATAAGTTTTTGTCATTTAGATAACAACACCAAACTTAAATAGTATGACTCAAGAAGCATTTAATGAAAGTAGGACATCTAAAGGAAAGGTTGTCCAATAGAGGCATATGACTAGGACTTGCATGCTCATCCCACCATAGTACAATGACCAGCAAGAACATAATAGTGCGCAATAATCCCATGAACCATCAACTTCACCACAACCCCCAAGTTCACAACAACCCATACACCATATAAAACTATCTTCTTCAATACCACCCACACAAACTCATTTCATTTCAACTAGGGGTGAAGATAATACACCATATAAAACTATCTTCTTCATGGAATATTAGTTGCATAGGACAATTGCTTGGCTCACTTGCAAGGAGAAAAATCCCTTATTGATTGTGCACATACCTCTAGACTTATCTAGATAATAGCAAGTTAGACTCGTGACCCTATCTTATATTAATATAGGTGTTACTCTTTAATGCCCTAATAAGACATTAATTGTTATGCGAATAAGACAACCATAGCATCCCAAATTTAAGGCCCATGTGCACTTAACACAATTATAAAGTAATAAATTGATAGCAAAAAGTTAACTCCTCATGTCTACGTCATTATTTGAGTAATTGTTCAAATACTGCTTTCACCAATTATCTATCCACAAACATGTTTTCTCAATATCTCATACTGAATGGCATCACACTCACGACTGAAACACATGGTATGTAAGTCATATAGATTCTCCAGTGCCTATTTAGAGAATCTATGATTCTCAAACAAGTTTTAATAATTGTGTACTAAAACGTCTTTTGTACATATTCATAATCTCTTATGAATAAGATATCTTAACAGAATCATATAAACACACACACAACTTTACACAATTACAAGACTTATGTCCATAACTAATATTGCCAAAATATTGGTAAAATTGGAACATCAATATTTTATTAATTGATGAAAATAACATTTACTACTAATATCCCTCATAAATATTTAGTGTTAAAAAGAATGCCACTAACACGAGGTAGGCGGTGAATAATGAGATTCCATCTTTTACATGAGTTGTACAGTCCAAGATTTAAATTGTTACTTGATCAGTGATAGTGAAAGTTGTGCCAATGTTGAGTGTATGCTGTCAGCTTAGAGGTTGTCATTGCCATTATTGGATCATCTTGACACTACTATTGCAACATTTCAATATACATTATAGGTTAGAAGTGACAAAGAGAGTACTTGTGAATTTTAGAATTGGCAATAAAGTGGATGAGATCATGCTATGTGATCCCAATGCATTTCAGTCATATACTACTTAGAGGTCATGACAGTATAGTCGACGTGTTAATTATGACAGGGCCATGAATAGATTTTCTTTTTCATTAGGGGTTCGCCACATCACACTTACGCCATTGTCACCATAATTAGATATAGAGAATAGATTAGGCATGGAAAATGCCGAAGAGATGAAAGGAAAACATTAAGGGGATAAAAGAGAGGAAATTAGAAGCAGAAACGAAATAATAGGAGAAAAGTGTGAGGAATATGATATTGTAAAGAATTCTTTCTTGTTGTAAAAAGGTGAATATCCACATGTCATTGTGTGCTATTGGTTCATGTTATAGGATTTGGGACAACTAGTGACAAAGATATTCACCATGATGAACGCAGAGCATGCCAAGTCGATGGTTCCTATAATCTTGTAAATTCAAAAAGTTATCATGATTCTTGGATTCTTAGAAGTTTTTAATGATTGCTTTTCATCTATGAATTTGAGAATTGAGGGCAATCTCCACCATTCTAAGGGGGATGGTGTGATATTGATCTAGATTGTTCATTGGATTTTAGGCTAACTCACATTTACTATATTCTAAGCTTATGTTTACTACATATTTTTCATGTAAATACTATTTCCATGCTCACAAGACATAAGTTTGGAGTTTAAGTTTTATATGTTAAGCAAATTCTCTTTTTGATTTCCATGAATTTATTAAGTGGTTCTAAATTCGTGTAATTCAAATTCAAATTAATTCATTTAAATGTGATTCTTATTTGAGATGTTGCGTATCATTTAACTGTGACATGAATTTAGTTCCTTACCAATATGATTTTCAACTTTTGCATCCTCTTCCAACACCTTCTTAAGTTTGACGAGGTGAAATGAATGTTGTTTGGGTAGCCATTTGTCTCTCCAAACTTGCACTTGAATCCTTTAAAGAGCAAGACCCTCCCCTTTGTTGTATCACACTAGGTAAATGAAGCGCTAAAATTAACTTTAGCTTCAACAAAAGAGCACCATGGGAAGTATTTTATTTTCAAAACCCATTGAAGTATCCTTCACCCATGCTTAGCTAACAATGCTATATTGAATATGTGGATTTTTCTAAATCCCCAACTCTAATTGATTTCTTTTGATATAAGGCATTCCATGAGGACAAATATATCTTATGGATTTCACTAAAGCTCCATCGAAAGTGGGCCACAACAGAATGGATATCCCTTGTAATTTTGCCAAAATAAGGGAATAAACCTTATTCTATATGTTAGAACAGATTGGAGAACTACTTTAGTTAATATTTCCTTTCCCACTTAGGAAAGCAACCTATCTTTCCAGTTAAGTATTTGGCTCCAAATTCAATTTTCAATCTTAGCGAACATCTCCTTTTTTGATTGCTAAAGTATGGAAGGTAACTCCAAGTAATTCAGCTAAACATGATAATTAATTTTTGAAAGTTGATAACCTATCTTTATGCTCTACATGGGATGCTAGGATATTGTTAACAGCTGAAATTTCTTATGGTCTAATTTGACAATATGATGGTCTCATTTCCAAATGCAATGTGTGTAGGATTTAAGTTTGAGGAGGAAATTTTAAAACTTTAAGTCATTCATCAACAAAATTATTCTGCAAAGAAACATAATCCAAACTCATTCCATTTTTACCATGTAATACACACAAAAAAAATATACATACAAAAGCATGTAAATTGTACATTTTTTAATCGTATTCCAAATTGAGTCAACTTGTGATTTACAAGTTATGGCCGTCAAACCCTAATCTTTAGTTCGTCCACATAGTCGAAATGCAAACAAGTGTCTCCCACAACTTTGCAAACTCCTTTGCACGGCTCTATCTCAAGATGCTTTTGGACAATAAAAAGAAACTTTTTTTTTCTTTCTCGGAGGGTGGACAAATTTTCGTTATTTTCTCAAAATTATTCTGATACCGTATAGTTTGGAACTCTTTTAAATCTATTTATTTCTAAGACACAATTAACTAACACCTAGAACACATATGGCATGGGCTATATGGGCTTCCTATATGGACGTTTAATTAATTCCAACCCACATATCATTTAATTATTAATCTCATTAATAATTAAAGCCCACTTGTGTCTTGTCTTTTAATTTTATTAGTCTTATTAATCAAATTAAAAGCCTACCATACTTCCAATTAATAATCCCTTTATTAGCAAGCACAATGAGAAATCAATTTGAATGAATTGAATTGCAACCAAATTAATTTGTTCACAAGACTTCTTAAAGCTCATTCACACCCCTACCAATTTACTACTTGTCCTTTGTTCCAACCTTTGTTCCAAGAAGTACACATGCAAGATTCATAACTCCATTTACTCTATTAGTTGTCATAAACTCAGATTTGAATGCTAAACCTATCAAGTAAAATTCATCCTTAACCAAGATTAACAAACAATACAATATTAAGCAACCCATGTGAATAGTAACTCAAAAGATTACTAGAACTATGGTTGCTAAAATATTTCCATGGCTTCAATTCACACGAATTCACCCACTCCTTGTGAATCTTCATCAACTTCAACTAAGAACTCCATGGTTAATTCCTCTCCAACACTTTCGGCCTCCTACAAGAGATTATCAACAAAAGATATAGGACAATATAAAAAGTAAAAATAATCCTGCCATCACAAACCCTTTAATCTCTCTTAAGCTCTAAAGCACCCTCTTCATCTTTTGTTATTGTCAACTCATTCTCCGTTCTCTCAGTATTTTTTGTCTTTCTCACCCTCATTTCTATTTTCTTTTCTGTTATTCTCTCCTACCTCATTTTCACTCTCTAACTCAAGCTTAATTTTCATCATTCAATGGATTGTCATGTACTAGCTCTAGAAAATGTGAAAGAATTTCTTCAACTTAGCTGTAATCATTATCTCCCATGGATGTCATAAATGTTTATTCATCCAACACTTTGTCTCCATGCTCTATCAATGCGACTTCTTCTACATCCTCACTAATGGTCTCATCTTCTAAATCCAACTTATCCTCAGCTTTGCAAGCTTCTTCTTCTTCAACAACATCATCCATGGAATGCCTCCATTGATGACTCCAACTCCAGCTCATTCTTCCCATTAGCTACAACATCACTAACACTACTACTATTGAAATGCAAATATATACAATTTATCTCCTTCATTGGCTTGGATACAGTGCCATCAATATCCTCATATGATCTCTCAACATCCTTATAAGCATCAAATCACATAGATCCTTTAATAACATCTCTATGAAGATCAGATCGTGTAAGCCTTCGTACAGTGACATCTCTAGAATGGTCTTACCGTGTAACCCTCGCAACAACCATCTTCTTGAGCTTACGCTCAATTTGGATGGCCTTCTCTACCATGTCTCCAATGCCCTCATAGTTATGATGTTCCACAATGTCATCATCTAATCTCTTAAGGAACCTATTCATTGTTTCTTCAACACTCTCATCTAAATTAGCTCTCCTTAAGCCATAATTTAATTCATCATAATATCTCTGTACGCTCAATCCAGCTTAAGTTAAATCTAGCCTTTCTCATAACTCATGCTACATGGAATATAGAGCATATTGATTTCTCATTACCTTCTTTAATTCCTTTGATGTGGTGATCCTTTGATGTGGTGATCCTACTTCCTCTACAACTCCACTTACTTCGCGCAAATTCATTCCATTAATATTTGACATATTCTATAAAAGAATAGGTGGCTAATTTTACCTCGCATGCCTCTAAGCATAGTTGAGAGTCAAATGCCTCTTCTAGCTTCCTTTCCCATGCCAAATATGTATTAGGATCAACTCATCTCACAAATGGTGGAACATCGACTTCAGTCCTCCTTGATGGGTCATCGTCTTCCTCACTAATTCTCCTTCTCTATGAAAGTCATCAACTTCACAACTACCATCAAATTCATTATAATCTATGTAACTTTGTTGCCTACCCCGACATGTCGCACAATCCAATCTAAGCCTCATCTCCTCTTTACTCTAACTCATGTGGTAAAGAACTACTGGTTGCACTAGTATATGAATCCCCCAAACTATCCAATCACCAATTTATGCTTGCTAATACCGCCAATAGTCGTCTCATGTCAAATGCATTATCCCTTAACATCTTTAAAATATGGGTAATATAGAGAGCAAAGGAAACATGTATGTGTGTGTAAGTGTCCTCTCACCTAACAAGATATAAATCACTCGTTTCATACTTCTCACTTATGTCTCACATAAATAAACACCCAACAGTGCACTTACCAACTCAAATATTATGTCCGCCTTGTGGAATTCCAAAAAATCCTTGAAAATTCAACTGACGTATACCCTAGTATTGTGTAAGTATAAGAGTGAAATTTTAGGTCATGAGATCAATCCAGACGCAGATGGATCAATTCAAGGCTGAAAAATAGGTTGACATGTTTATTCGAATGTAAAGTATCAATCTTGGCTACAAAGAAAAGGTTGCAATCAATCTTGGAATAAAGGGATTGATAAAGAGATGGCCCCGTACATGCAATGTAGAGATGGACCCATACATGCAGCATAGACCCGCTGTAATGACTTAGTTGTTGCAAAGATGCTTAGATCAATGTCCAACTCCCTAACATCTACGATTTTCTACATTAAGAATGTAAATCAGATTTAAGAGGTGCTAATAAAGATGTTTTCTCATCTTGATAATAACCGTAAGTGTAAGCTACAAGGAGATTTAAGTAGCTTAGTGCAAGGAGGAAAGACTATTAATGGCTATCATATAGAACTCATGGCAATTTGAGAGGAATTAAGACAATATAGACCTCCTCCACACTACAAATGTGGCATATGCAAGTCCATGTGCTTCCAAAAATTCATGGAATAGTCGGAGAAAGATAAGGTTTATAAATTCTTAACAGGGTTGAATGATCTTTAGCAGCAAATGGATCACAACTCCTTAGACAAAAGCCTTTCCCATCTCTTTATAAAGCATACAATGCAATCATTGTAGAAAAACGGCAGAGGAATGCAGGTACATTACAAAGTGCTTAGACTGAAGCTTCAGCATTAGCCTCAATGCGGGAGAAGAAAGATAAGAGGCTAGAGGTGTGCAAGCATGGGAAAAGAGGCCATATTAAGAAGAAATGTAATAGAACCATAGGATTTCCATCAAATTTTAAATTCACAAAGTCTAAGAACAAGGAGAGCTAAAACTTAATTAATCAAGTTGCTGCAGAAGGGCTTGACAGTTCAATAGAAAAGGAGGATAAGGATGTCACTTTGACTCAACACATCAAGATGCTAGACTCTCGTTGCATAAGTGAGCACAGTGTCTTGCACATAGAAAAGGCTAGACACTGGCAATACACAAGCTATTTCTACAACTACCACCACACACACACATATCTAACTCCTCATGTATCACTAACTCATCCCTTAAGAGACCTCATTTTTGCTTTACATCCTTTCCTTCTAGCCATTTATATGCAAATAAGTTGCATCAACAAAACCAACTTGCACGTGATTGGATAGTGGATACAAGGGCCTCAAACTATATTTGTTGCCCACTCAGTCATTCACTCAGACAAATCGATAGCCAATGTTTTTGTGAATCTGCCTAACCATATCAAAGTATTAGTAACTCGTATAAGTTCTGTCATGGTTTTTGATAACCTGATCATAGATGATGTTCTTTATGTCCCCTCATTTAGATTAAACCTCCTCTCAATGAGTAAGATGTCTAAATCACACAACTACTCCTTCATCTTTAACACCAACACATGTCACATCCAAGGCCATTCAACATGGATGATGATTGGAACTGCTGAACTAAAGCAAGGATTGTTCATTCTACACCAAAGCTTTGTCAAACTAGCAACCATCAAATCCTTCCCAACCCAAGCTAACTCAAATAGAAAGTTAATATGGAATCAACTATTGTGTGTGACGTATGGCACTTTAGGTTAGAACATGTTTCTTATGATGTAATAAATAAACTACACTCTTCATTCCTTTACATAGATTCCACCCCTCAAAAGGTTTGTGAAATCTGCCCTTTGGCTAAGCAAAATCAAAACCATTCCCTGTCTATCTATCGAATAAACACCAAAAGATGTTTTGAATTAGCCTACATTGATACATGAGGACCATACTCAAATGCTGCCATAGGAGGATACTACTACTTCTTGACTATTGTGGATGATTTTAGTAGACAAGCTTGATAAAAAATAAAATGAATGTCTCTTTCATTTTGCCTACCTACTGTAACTTATTTTTAACACAATTCAACTAGAAAATTCTTTACATAAGGACTAATAATGCCCTAAAACTGAACTTGATCAAATTCTTCATAGATAAAGGAATCATTCACCAATTGTCTTGTGTTGAATCTCCTCAGTAAAATGCAATTGTAAAAAGGAAACACCAACACATTCTCTGTATAACTTGAGCCCTTCTTTTCCAAGCCTCTATGCCTAGCAAATTTTAGGGGAATACTGTACTAACTGCAAGTCACATTTTAAATAGACTACCCTTAAAAGTCATAAACTACCAATCGCCTTATGGGATACTCTTCCAAAGGTCCCCTAATTACAACCATCTTAGAATTTTTGGCTCATTCGTGTTTGCCTCAACCTTAAAGAGGGATAGAATAAAATTCCAACCTAAAGCTAGGAAGTGTGTCTTCATTGGTTGTCCACCTCATATCAAAGGGTGCAAACTCTATGATCTAAAGACTCATGAAGTCCTTATATCTAGAAATGTTACCTTCCATGAACAAGTCTTCCTTTTTGACAGAAACTATTGGAATCACTTAAACAAACCTCACGAAACACTTAGCCTTCCTGCACTACATGATAACATCATCCTTAAGCAACATAGTGGTTTAAGAGCTCCTGATCTAACTCCACATGGAACAAATTCGAGTTTTTTGTCAGAATAACCCAAAAAAAATGCATTTGTTAAAATAACCAGATCTTGGTGGGTTTGTGAAACTAACCCAATTCAATGATATACAATCACGGAATTAGTTAAATATATTAAAAAATTCAATTCTATGATATTCAATCACGGAATTGGTTTCTTTTTAATAAAAAAGTTAATTCCGTGACTCAAAATCATGGAATTGCCTAGAACGGGGTAATTTTCGTGATTCTGAATCACGAAACTAAAAAAAATTAAAAATTAAATTCTGTTATTCAAAATCACAAAAATCGGAAATTTCATAATTTTGAATCACGGAATTGGCTTTTTTAATTAAAAAAATAATTTCGCAATTCGAGTTCATGGAATCACATTTCCATGATGTCAAATCACAGAATTCTCAATGCAGTGTCAGCCTTTGACCGTTGCATTTATTTTCTTCCTCCTTCCCCAATGATCTCCTTTCTTCCTCACCTCAATCGATGCAGTGACAATTTCTTCCTCCTCTTTCTCTCAATCTCTCCGACTAAATCTTTCAAAAATCCTTCTTATTCCTCCAAAAATCCTTATCCCTATAATAATCAATTTGTTTTTTTCAATAACAAATCATTATTCTTCAATTTCCAGTAAGAATTAATCGGTACGTTTCTTTCATTTATTTAATCTCTTTTTTTATTTCTATAAATTCATAATTTAATTTTCATAGTTAAACTACATAATTTTATTTATTTATGTAAATTATATGTTTAATATTGTGTTGACTATATAAATGTCAAAAAATTAATTTGATAAATTTGCAATCTTTGACCACATCAACAACATCAGCATTCTTCAATTTGCAGCAATAATTGATCGGTTTGTTTCTTTCATTTACTTAATCTCGTTCTTTTTTTTTTCCGTAAATTTATAGATTAATTTTTATAGTTAAGACATAGAATTTTATTTATGTTTTTAAATTATATGTTTAAAATTGTGTTTAGTATATAAATGTTTAGATATTATTTGATAATTTTTCTTATTCACTAATTTTTAATTAAATTAAAAATTAATTCAATTATTTAATAATTTAAAATTATATTTAGTTAAAATAAATTATTGCTTAATTAATTAATTTTACTGTTTAAAGTTGTATTTAATGTGATATCAATTTAAATTTTAAGATTAGTGAGCATGAAAATATTTGGTTTGAAATTAAATTTACGTTTTCAAATTTATTTAAAGTCATGTTTGGTTTACAACTTTAAAAATTATGTAATATATTCTAAAGTATGTTTTAAATTTTTGTTATATAATATAATTTCAAATTTTTTATTATATGATTATATTTTTAATATTTTTGAAAATGTTATGATATTTGTATATATTGAGAGTGGTGAGTATGCTATTTTAGTGAAGAGGTATATTTGAATTAATTTAACAATTTAATAGTTTAAAAATATAATTAACAATTTGTTTTATATTTGACAGATTGATATGTGTATACTTTACCAAAATTATACATACTTTGTAATTTATTTTAATAATTTTAATATATATTTAATTAAATATATAACAAATAATTAGAGTTTATTTTAAATATCTATTTACAGATCATATATTATATGTTAGAGTGTAATATATTTATATAGTTTAAATGTGAATAGACAGCAATTGGTCAGCTTTGAGATTTAAGACACCGTTTGCTTTTTAAAGTCAAGTAGAGTTTAGTTGGAGTGATTTAAGGCAATGTTTGATTTGACATTCATAAGGCATGTACACATATTTTGTTATATAATATACAGATATATTTAGCAATTATGCGCGTATGCTTTTTCATATATATAGAAATATTATGAAATTTATACATGTTAAATATGTGAATATACTGTTTTAGTGAGAAAATATTTTTGAATTAATTTAATAATTTAATTGGTTGTCACAATTAATTTTTTTGGATATTTTGTTATTCAATATGTATGTTGGAATTAATTAGAACTTTAGTAAACTGCTTTACTATTTGATATGTATGATGCTTGATATGGAGTTTGATATCGTCTTATAACAATTAAATTATCCACTTGATAGTTTGATATAATTAGAAGTATACAGAAAAAATTTAGTAGTTTAAATATATAATTGGATAATACATGGAGTTGATAATATTTAGTAGTACGATGTTTGATTGAAATAATCATCATAAAGTGTTTGTTGTAAACTATGTGTAATTTAACTGGTGATCATATGCTCCTGAGTAGTATACTACGTTGCCAACAAGATCTGAGCATCATATGTGAACGTACTCAAGTCCACTCATCCTCTGTGACATTGTGAAGATGCACCAACCGGAGTGAGTTTTACGACAACTTATAACGGTGCAAGACATTCCACTTACTCCTAACTCGACGAGGATCACTCACATACCATTGACCGTCGCAAAAAAGGTTCGGCGAGAAATTGGGTGGTATATCATCAAGCATGTATGGATCATTAACGGAGTCTAACAATGGTTGTATGTAGACAAAGACACTACAGCCATGTGCCCCAAGTAACAAGTGGGTAAATTAATTAGTATTATCGGATCACTCGCCACACGATTACTCCACTGACCGCCTTTATAAAGTCTGGATTTCAAACCGAAGATAGTTTATGGACTGATTATGTGGTACATAATCACAAATAATATTTATTATCTACTTCTGTATATATGACAATAAAATTTGATGTGTACTAAAACACTTTTCTATTTTCAAATTTGATGTGTACTAACACACTTTTCCATTTTCAGATCCATGAATTGAAGCAGTTTTTTATTGATGGCAATGTCAGTCATTGGTACACAAGTTTTGTCAAGCGGTAGTGCGAGGCAGGCCAGGAGATTGCATGCCTATGTTGAGGTTGATGTCCCCCCTACCACACACAGGGTGTCTAGAGATATACGCCCATCCACAAGTAGGCCTAAGGTGGAGCAGCATAGTGAATGTCGTCCTGTATCTCGTACTACAGCCCATCAGACCTTGATGCAAGCTCATCAACTTCAGCTTACGTTACAGTATAGATCTCTTACTCGCCTGCTACATCACAACAGCATGATGATATTTACATACTTGCTCCACCAAATCCAACGATACACAGTCCATACTCAGTGCAAGTAATGCAAGTTCCTTACTATTCTCCAAATATATCCATACAGTACTTTAGGGCTCTAAAGAACTATAAACGTACTTTTCATGTATCACCTGTTCTATGGAATAGCTACCAGTCATATGGAGAAGTACAGCAAAACAATACATTCAACTATTCCACTACATCATTATATGACGACACATCACAGTACGATGATAATGATTCTACCTCAAGACCTCGTAAAGATCAACGAGCTCCTACATGTGGCACTGAAAAATATAAGACATTTAAATAGAATTATTTTATACTCTATATTAACATTTTATTAGAAGTTATTTAGATAAATATATTTGTTTAAACAATTTTCAAATTATCATGTTTCATTATTCATTAATCGCACATATTTGTGATATTTAATATTATTACCTAATATTCAAGTATAGTTAATTATAAATTAATAATGTACATATGATTGCAATTAAAACTTACATTAGTTGTTTAAAAATTGATAACAACATTAAACCATAATTATTCGCATGTGTAATTTTCTTATAATTTTATAGTAGTTAATTCTATTTTTTTGTATTAATTTTAATTTCAAAATAAAAATTAAATTTTCTTAAATTTTTACCATTAATTTTTTTATTTATTCTCTATGTATAATAATAATTATATACTCAAAATTATAAAATATAAAATTTAAATTATTTAAAAACATAAAAAATATAAAATTAAATTATTTAAATTATTTATTATTTAAACATAAAAATAATTTAAATTTTAAGTAAGTTCACTCTACTTGTATGATCCATATGTAGCTTCAGTAACCTGCTAAAATACATTAACAAGATTATAACTTATTTTGACCAAGTTATTATCGTCCAAGTTCATACCATTTATTTGGATCTTCAATGAAAAATTATTAATGTGATTGTGATTAAAAAAAGAATTTTTGTCATTTTGTATCACGAAAATGCTCTATTCCGTGAATTGGGCTATTTTTGCAAACCATTTGACAATCGGAGTATTTTGATAAATATTTTTTTTTTTAGGTTATTTGTTAAAAAACCTGAACAAATTCGCTATCTCAAGATATATATCCCCAACACTTAGCATAGTCACCATCACAAAACAATGATCATCTCCCCCAACCACCTGATAGACCTCATAATGATCTTAAAAGATCAACGAAAGTCAAGAAGTTGCTTAAATATCTTAAAATATACCATCATGACTTACCATAAACAAACACAGAAACAACACAACTGCATGCCCTATAGCCAATCATTTGGGAACCCAAAATCTTTCAAACCAATACAAATGAACCTAACAACACTAAATGATGTGCTAAAGCCATCCTCATTTGCTAAAGCAATGTGCAAACCACTCTGGAAGCAAGCAATGTAAGAAGAGTTATAAGCATTAGAAGATAATGGGACATAGAAAATAGTTGAGCTTCCTAAAGATAGATGTCCTGTTGGTTGCAAATAGGTATACAAAATGAAACTGAAGGCAAATGGAGATGGGAAGAGATTCAAAGCCCAGTTGGTTGCAAAAAGTTATAACCAAATTGAAAGCTTTGATTACAAAGAGAAGTTCAGTCCTATTGTAAAGTAGGCAACAGTGAGACTTTTCTTCTCCTTAGCCACAATCTAGAATTGGACAATTCAACAACTTGATGCCCAGATGATATCTTGAATGGGACTTAATGGAAGAGGTTCATATGACAATCCAACAAAGATATGACATGAAACAAAAGGATAGTTTCGCAAAGTCAGAATTAGTGTGCTGATTAAAAAAATCATTATATAGCCTTAAACAAGCTTCTAGACAATTGGACACAAAGTTCACAGAAGCCCTAATTGAATATGGATTTAGTCAATCCAAATCTAATTATTCCTTAATTACTAAGGAAACAAAAAAAGGGAGACATGCTAGCCTTACTAGTGTATGTTCATGACGTAGTAGTTAGAAGCAAAGACCAAGATGAAATTGGCATAATACTGAAGTTCCTTAAATCAAAATTCAATGTTAAGGACCTTAGAGCTCCAAGGTACTTGCATAGAAATAGCCAAATCAAAGGAGAGCATGGTGCTATGCTAGGGAAAATATACTCAAAACCTCATAAATTCAATTGGCTTGCTAGGGCTAAAGGGGCATCCACTCCTATTAAAACGAATTACAAGCTCAGCAATCAAGAAGAAGAGCTGTAAAATGACCTTACTTCCTATAGCCAACTCATAGGAAGGCTAATACACCTCACCTTCACCAGATATCAGCTATGCAATGCGTACATTGCCTCAGTTCATGGCCAAACCTGTAAAGACCCATTTTGAAACCGTTTTTAGGATACTAAGGTACCTCAAGACTTCACCAGAGAGGGGTATTTTCATGAGGAAGTCATCAAAAGTCCACATACATGGCTATTCTAACAGTGATTGGGTAGGATGCTTGGAGACTAAGAGATCCATGACTAGTTATTACATTTGTCTTTAACAAAACTTGTTCAGTTGATGGTCAAAGAAGCAAAGTGTGATAGCAAAGAGTTCAACAGAAGCAAAATAGAGAGTGATGGGAATGTGCCTATGTGAGATGATTTGGCTACAAAATCTACTAAAGGATTTTGAAGCAACATTTGATCAACTAATGTTGCTACACTGTGACAATTTTAGTGCATTGCACATATGTAGAAATCCCACAAATCATAAGAGAACAAAGCACTTTGATTTGAACCTTCATTTTATGAGGAAAAAGGTGCAAGAAGGATTTGTTGATACTAAACACATGCAAACAGAAGAGCAAGTTGCAAATGCATTGACAAAAGCACTTTGCACAAGACAACTTAATATGTTAATTTTCAAAATGAACATGAAAGATATTCATGCTTATCATACGAGGGAATGTTAACATGTCAACACATTAAACATCAAGTAAAAGAAGAGGAAGCAAAGGTAGAATCTGAAGCTAACTTGGAGGCTACACTTTGCTAGACCAATGGAATTGTACACTGCTAATGTGTTGTGTTGTGATTGCAGTTCATTAGTTCTTGTTAGTATAGTCTTAGTTCAATTATTTTAGTTAGTTGTACATCAATTAATAAAGCTAAGAGATATGTAAAACTCTTGTACATTTAGTTGACTTGAAACAATTTTCACAATCAAGAGTGATCAATTTCTCAATTCTAATCATTTCCTTTCACATCTGCCTATCTTCCACACTAGTCATACTACATTTGTTCTTGAATTCTAGGATGATCTTTCTATTTTAATAAATCACTCCTATCTAGAAATGGATAAACCCATGACCGAAAAGGAACTATTTTGTTGATAAAATAATTTTTCCAGAGGATTCAAAATTGCATCCAAAATCAAAGCCATCTATATTCCAAAACACATGAAGAAATTGAAAAAATGGTAAAACAAAAGAAGAGTATGAGCAACCTCAGTGAAGTCTTGCCTCTATCAAGATAAATGCCCTAGACATTGATAGTAACGAAATCTCCGCAAGTTATGCTTTCTGATCCCACTTCTAAACATAGAGCTTCCTGAACTTTGTGCTTCAATAAAGGTGGCTAAGTTTGGTGTTCTCTGCTCAACATTTTTCTGCTTCAAGTATGTTGCAACCTGTGCTTGGACTAACCATCACAAACCACACCATACAAAGAAGTTGAATTACATGTCACACGGCTCCTAAAGTATATAGGTGATTAACTATAATGTATTTATGTTGCTAGCAAAATCCCAATGCAGCAACAAAAGCTATGTCAAGAATGCTAATCTTATATGTGGGCAGAAGCATAAAAGCAAAAACCTATAACTCCAACATTGTTCGCCTAGTTGATGATGTGCAATAGTTCACAGCAATGCATTCCTAATCATGTCTTTGTTCAGCTCAAAATGCAACTATAAGTTAAATGTCTCAATGTGTGCTAACATCCTTGAAAAAGAGTGATTACCAGAACTTAATTTTTACAAGAAAACAAGTTCTAGGATGTTCACTTCCACCCTTTCAAGTGTAACACAAATATGCTTCTTAAGGAATTAAAAAAGGGCATTGATGCCACTGTAAATCATGCTATTCAAATTTCAGACTATTCTAAGAAGAGCCCACTAACATGTACATTCTACTGTTCATACCCTTTCCCTTATAGTAATTTTCCTTTCCATGTCCATAGCAAATAAACTTAACTGCATAAGTACAATATTGTCATCAAAATAACAGCAATATTTAGTAAACAAAGCTTTTGTAAAATTCTATACTAGTCACTTTGATGCATTTAACTAGTCTGCCTGTCTCAAAACTATATATCTAAACTGCCTACCCTGTAGTCTTCAAGTTATAAGAGCTTTATTTATGTGAATAAACGAAAAAAAAATTATTTAGGCAATCAAATTTTAGCTATGGAACACATTATTTAGACAAATTATTTATAAGTCTATGGAACACATTTTGGAATTTTTTTAAATATTCATCCTCCTATCAGTATCCAAAGATTAGAAGTCTACCTGCTTTAGCCAAACAGCTAAACTAACTCGTGCCATGAATTATTTTAAAACGATTACAAGTCATAATTTTAGTTATTACTATTTTTTATAAAATTCAAAAACATGTATTTTAGGGATCCTTATATATATGTTTGTTTAGGGCTTCAAGGGACAATTGTTGTGTGATAACTATTAGACGTACAAGCCAAAACAAAACACACATATACAGCTACGAAGATCAAATTCTTGGACTAACTTACATAAATTGAAGTGCAGAAATAACCTATGTCAGCTCTTGTATTTTCACCAAGATTGAGCATCAAATCAATGCAATATTAAACTTTAATGACAAAATAGAAATGAGACGTTCAAGAATTAGGACCTCTAAAGACATACCAGATTTTAAAGAAATTGTGATGATTACAATATCCTTTAATCTCTTCATTTCATTGATAGCACACACATCATGGAATAAGTTATCCACCTTTAGGAGGGCCACATGATTTGCCTTGTAGAACATAAGTGCCTTTTCACAGGCCTACAATGATAAAGAAATTGTGGAACCTAAAATTAATCGTTTTTTATCCCAGAGGTGACAATGTCTGCATAAACATTTAAGGTAATACCGCACCAGAGGAGAAAAGGATGTAGGATCGGGTAAAGACAATCAGCAACAGAAACAAAAGACTTAGATGTTTGTCCAACCACGAAGTTTACATACAAATGCAATCCTCACAAAAGAGTGAACTATTTTATGGTAACTTGCACTTTATTATAAGAAAATGATCCTCAGATACAGAATTTGGCAAGAACTTGCTTATGAACTTGAATTGTGAATTTGAACTGAGAAACATGATACTAATACTAGATTATTATTATTTATCTCTGCTTTAGAAGAACATGAAGATCTTGCCAAAAACTCAACCTAGATAATGTGACAATTATGTTATCTATCGCAATAAAAAATTGACTCTTATAAGTATACCTGTAGTTCCAAACTAAAAGGGCATTAGATGTATTTATAAAATATGGAAGAACAAAAGCACATCCAAAGACTTGAATATCAGATCAGTTTAGTTTAGCTATTGGTAACAGTCTTCATTCAAAATCCTAGGCGGCTGAATTTTGTTCCATCCATATATACCAAGAGAGTAGTTGGGAACGGGGCATTTTGTGCTGGGGTCAGCATAGTAGAATGAAGGGAATAAAAGCATATATCTTGGAGATTTAAGGATTTGATGAACCCACAGTTCGGATGATAACACTGGCAATCAATGTTAGCAACCAAGTGAAATTATAATATCTAAGTGAAATAATCAAACATTACTAAATATTCTCAATTTACCTGGTTTGCGACTGAATGGAATCCATTTTCAAGTGAATGTTCAATGAAGGTCATCCATTCTTTACAAGTAACTTGAAGCTCAGGGTAAGTGGTGGCCATCTGATCTCGCATAACCAGTGCTTCATATCTCAAGGCCAAGCAACTCTGTCATAAATCCAATTGCATAGTTCTAAGAGTAAATCGAGACTACATGGTTCGAACATCCATTATGATTTTGTAAATAACCTGTTACCAGTAAAAATTTGGAGACAAAATGACACAGAGAATGAAACTCAAGTGCGTATTTCTCTTGGATTAACTGCAAGCACACTAAATATATACAAACTATGATTGAACAATTTGTATGCAAACATTATCGAGAACTAGAACGATAGTATTGAACAGCATCGCAATGTATTATGACGGTGGCACTACAAATTTAAAATTTTATTGTATGAAACGTTTGATGAAGTCGTTATGAATTTCAAATACAATCACAAAAAATAAAATAATACGAACAGTGCATAAATTTTTTATTTGCAATCCAGCGACGTCTAGTTCCAACTCAAAATGACCAAATTGTAAGTGAATTTCAAAGCAATACATCTGTAAATGGAAAAACTAACGCAATTAATCATATTCAAAATGGATAAGAAACAGTATCAAAACAATAGAAACAATGAACTAGAGCTATTACCTCAACGTCACCAATTTTAGCAAAAACACGAATCAAAAAATCAGTACACAAAAGCTTAATCTCAACAGATTCTTCTGCAATTTCGCGAAAAATGAGAATAGATTCATCTCTCATGAACTGTTTCAAAGCAAAGACGGCTCCAGTCAATATCTCTCCGTCTCGGGACACTATAATTGATTCCAGAATTCGAACTGTTACTCCATCAAAACTGCAAAAATAAAAGTACATATTTTGAATAGATTTTTTCAATTAGATTAAGAATAGTGAAATGAAACACTGGATGAGACGTATAAGAAACTCCGACTTTCGATTCTGAATACGGTTCCGAAAGAGGGAAATTTGCTGAGCGAGTAAAACCGGCTTTGACATCTACGAAAGTTTTGGCGGCTGAGATTTGAAGCGCCTGATTTAAATTGGAGATGGAATGCAGCGGTGACGCCTTCCCCAGCCCATCCACGCCTTGTTAAAATCTTTCCCCCGCTCCTCGGCTGCCCCGGCCCATTCTCGCGTCATCATCAATTTCTTCACGGGTGCCTTTGAGAAAATTTTTAATTTAAATTTAATTTATAGATAATATTATTTTAAAAAAAATTACTATTTTATATTCATAATAATTAATTAACAAGTTTAATATAGTTTAAAATAAATTTCTATCTTTATATCAATTAAAATGAAAACTTTTATACTTTTGTTTATTTTAACTAATTTGATTTTTCACATTTTAGAATTTTTTATTGAAAGAAAAATATTAATTTTGTGATAAAATATATATTTCATCAAAATTAAAATGTATATTTATCTTAAATTAATTTTTATATGATTTTTTCTTTTAATTCTAAGTAAAGTAATCAAAATTATTATTTTAGTGAACTAATTTTTAAATTAACCAAACTTAAAAGTATATATAAATTTGAATTATTTAACATTTAGCATAATTAATTTTAATTTATAATTTATTATAATATTTTTGTTAGTTTATGATTTATTTTAATTAAATAATATATATATTTATATGTATATAATAAATATAATTATATTTATTATTTAATTAATACGAGAGTGGGGCGGGATATATTCTCCATTTAAAAGTGGGGAAAAAAACTTGCCCTTAACCCCACCCTGACTACCACCCAATTTGTACGCTAGCGAAATTGATATCCACGATCACTCGTCTCCATTACTATCCTAATTTAAGTAGTCTGCAAACTCTAATTCCCTTTTTTTTCTTTTTCTTTTTGTCACTTTCCTTTTTATCCTTTTTTTTTCTCTCATATTCCCTTTGTTTACCCTCTCTTTCAAATGCGGTTTCTTCTTTTATTTTTTTTTTTATTTTTATTTCTACATTTTCTAGATCTCTCATATTATTTTTTAACTTTCTCTTCTATGTTTTTTCTCGTTATGTCATGAACATTTGTTGGCTAATTAGGACACTAATATATAATTGTGTGTATATGAATACACATTTTGTGTGCTTAAAGAAGTGTGGTTTTTAAATTTTATTTTTTAAGGTAGCTTCTGTTTTCTACTTTTGAGATAATAAATTTCATAAAAAATTAAGAAATAATATAAAGAAATAGTGGAGAGAAAAAAAGATGAAACAAAAAATGAAAAGAAAAAGAGGAGAGAAGGAAAAACAAAAATGGAAAGAGAAAAGGACAATTGGGACATTCCTAAAAATTTATCTATAAATTATAATATTAAATTATTAAAATTAAAAATATAAAGAATATTTAAAATAAGAAAAAAGATTAAAAAAGAATTTGGAAAAAAGGAAAATTTAGAGAGAAAAAATAAAAATTATAATATGTTAAAAGAAAAGAGTAGAAGATAAAGATCAAAAAATATTAAAATAATTAAGGATAGATATATAATTTTGTAATGTACAACTAAAAAGTCTTACTTTCATAATAATATAAGTATAGATATATAATATAGAAAAAAAGTAATGTCATACCAGTAAATATATTTGAGTGTCTTTGTGTTTTTGGGTAATGGAGTGAATTTACAAATTAAAGATAATGTTGGCTATGTTTGTTTCCTAATTACAATGGGGGAAGAAATTTTGAATGATTTAAGTGAGGATGAAAATTATATTTGATTAGTAAGATTTGTGTGGGTAGACAAATTATTTATATATATGTTTAATATATAATAATAATTGAATGTTATAATAATAAATAGATTTATATAATAATAAAAAATAAATGGCTATGTCTGTTTCCTTTTTTATACTATTCATCACCATTTAAGGATCTTACAAACCAAGCATTTTATTATACAAATTTTATTCAAATTCAATTCAAAAATTCATTCTCTTATCTTTTTTTTTAACTAACTAATAATTTTTTGATTATTATACTTATTAACAATTAAATTAATATATGTCCCTATAATTTTTCTACTCACATTCATTTTTATATTACCCTATAAACTTGTACACTATCACATTATTCAATCATTATTACATATTAAATGTATATAAAAATAATTTTCCTACCTACTCAAATCTTACAAACTAAACATATTTTCTTTCCCATTCAATTCACCCAAAATTTTCACCTCCGTCCTAATTAGGAAACAAACATACTTAATATAAATAGAAAAATTATAAAGATAGGTGTTGATTTAATCGAAAATATGTTTAATAATTGAAAAATTATTTGTTAGTTATAAAAGATAATGAAAGAAAAATTTTGAATTTAAATTTGAATAAAATTTATATAATAAGATATTTAATTTATAAAATTTTTAAATAGTGATGAATAAGGAAAGAAAGGAAAAAAAAATAAGTTGTTATAAATTTATAATATGCAATCAAATTTGTCTCGAACTCTTAATAATATAGTATAGATTAATAAATACAAATAACATGTCTTTAGACACACACACACTATATTATTATAAAATATGGGTTTGTAGTTGCAGAGTGTTAAATTACAACTAGAGACATTTTAATTTTTTTTTTTTTAACTTTCTGTCCAATTCGGTCACCCTTCTTTTTCACTTATTATTTTTTATTGATGTATTTTTTCAATTTAGAGTGTTTTTGGCAAATTCTTGGAGTACTTTTTTAAATGAAGTGAAGCAACTTGAATAGCTTTAGAGGAAAGTGAAGAGAACTCTATACACCAAAATTTTAGAATAAACTAAATTAGCACTAAGATTTAGTTATGTCAGGCCTAATCAATCTTTACGAATAATGACCCTTTCCTTCTCCCCCATAAATGATGAAGATAGAAAGGTTGGCATAGAACTAGTTCCGTTGAATTTCCTCAAGAAAAATCCCTTTTTCTCTCTTGAGTGCAGTTTTATTATTTATCTTAGTTATTCAATCGTTGTGATTTTCCATATTTTATTTGTTGATTTTGATAAATAGCAAACTTGCATCTATTTGTGGTGCCCTTGCAAAAAAAATTAATTTAGGTCCTTTACGAGCTCAATTTTGGTGTTGATAATTTTCATGTTCTAGAAATGATCAAAGATTCACTCCTTTAGTGGAGGCTCTTTCAAAGAGACTGCTAACCATGCAAATTTGTATTTTGCTATATCACACTCATTTTTGGAAATAGAATGGATTTTGTACAAGCACTTCACAGCACCAGTGGTAATCACTCTTTGATTGTTGATATTTCAGATTCTATTATGTGAGATTTGGTATTAGCTAGCACTATTTGTCTTAGATTCATTTTCTAGATATCTATACACTTCATATCTCTTTTTGGTTTTTTAGACGGCTCGTCCTTGTGAATTGTCTTCTATCTTCTATTGTGTCTCCATAGTTGAGTCACTATAATTGAAGTTCTAGACTCCAAACTAAAGTAGTGTAAATTGAAAGTGATATTATATTGCAAAGTTACCAACTAAATCTTATAAGGTATAAGTATTGCACAAATATTTAAAACAATGAAGTGAATTTTCAAGAATATTTATGTTGCTAAAAATGAGTAGGACATCAAAGTATCAAAAGAAAGTTTGAATTATTTGAACTTTTGCTCACATTGGAAAAAGAAAATTAAGTGCTTGGATGGGAATGCACGAGGACTTGAAAACATAGAGTACTAGAAAGTTCAAGATTGTAAAATAGTATTAAAGGTGAGACAACAACATGGCGGCAGGGAGAACACAGAACCACTACGCCTAGCCTGGTTATGAGTTGTGATTGCTGACATGCTTAAGGACAAATAGTAGCCTTGCTCAAGCTGTGGTCATAACAACGTATTGTAGAAGTCACTTTCTTTCCATCTTTAGCGAGGGTTTTTGTTTGTTCTTGATGATCAAGTTCTTGTTAATACGTGTCCTCTAATTCTAATAGTTAATAAAAGATATTAGAAAACATTATAGTTGTATATACATCTTTCACATTGATTAATAAAATATTAATTTTTTCATGTCAACATTCTAGTAAGTTTTTCATATATGTAAATTTTGAATGGCGTAAAGTATTACAAATACTTATGTGATTAAGCTAAGAAACTTTATTTATAAAAATTTATGAATATAGATACAAGATAGTCTTAATATGCAATCACTGGAATTAATTCGTAAGTTATAGATACTCGAAAAGGTATTAAAGAGTTAATACAACTTGCACACCTTGTATTTTTAAGGTGAGTATCATGCTGATTTATGAAATATTAAGAATACAAGTGTAAATGCATTATTAGAGAACGAACATTTAGATAATGACTTGCATAAAACAAAGCATAGTGTCATAAGCTCAATGTGCTGTCACACCATATGCATGTGGAGGCACATGCTTTTTCAATAAGGAATATCTCTCCTTACAAGTAAGTAAAGTGTTTATCCTATGCAATTTGGTATTTCATCCTTGGCTAAGATAGTATGTGATTAAAAAAGAGTTTCCAATAGAAGTATTGGTCTCATAAAATAATATTAATTGGTTATATCATCAATTTTTTAAGTTTAACTAGATTTATGACTCTCCCTCGATTAGAAAAAAGCAAAATAAAAGGATCTATACCACATAGTATTCACAATCGAGGGGTTTATTGTGATTTGTTTCATCTCATTTTAAATAGACTACATATGACCGTAGGCTAGGCACTATTTATATCTTTTAAACTATACTCGTTCTTAATTAAGGATGAACCTAGAGAGTTGCACACAAAAGGTTAAAATGTTTGATAAGTGTTAAATTGGAGGGTTGCAAACAAGACTTGAGAGAACTTACAGCATAATTTATTTAGTTGTAATTAGATTACACCAAATAAATTGACATGATACTTGTTAATAATGAGACCATTAATTGGAAATACAATGGAGAAGATTAATTAAATTAAAGGGAGAAAACATAGGTGAGCCTTAATTATTAGTAGAGATTAATAATTTAAGGCCATGTAGGCTGTAATTATTAATGGAGATTAATAATTAAAGGTCTATGGGCTAAGACTATTAAAAGTTTATATAGGAAAACCATGGAGTCCATCACTAGCATGCCCTTGGTGTGTCTTAACTATATAAATATGTTTAGAGAGTTCTAAACATAATTTTAACTTAGAATTTTTGTGCACCTTGCAAAGTAAGAAGAGAAAAAGCCTTTTAGTCATCCTCTCTCTTTCTTGTCAAAAACGCTTTCTTATCTAAAAGTGTTCTAGTACGAGCCCTACAAAAAGGATTTTGTAAAATGTAAAAGACACTCATCAATATTCTAGCGACATGGATGAATTATAAATTGGGGTAAAGGGCTACAACTTAATGATTGCAAGTAGGTTCATTGGAATTCGATTCTAAGAGGTATTATTTTACACTTTCTTACTCTTGCAAGATCTTGTGTATCATGTAATGAAAATAGATGGGGTTTGTTACAATGGTTTTCATTGCATATTGTATATATATTTTTTAAATTTTAATGTTCAAATTTTTATACACCAAACCCCGGCAAAACCTAATACTTTTTAGGATATGGAAAATGTTTTTATTTATCTACAAATAGATGGAAAATTAACTTAAATTTATATTTATATTTAGGTTAGAATTTGGATGGAAGAAGTTGCCAAATATGTAGCCAACTCAAACCTACAAATAGGAGGTATCATATATGGCTTTTACAAATTATTGAATAAGAATTATTGCGCTTCAGATGGAATTAATAATATTGTTTATTTGAATTTTTTTTATAAATGTGTAGAATATATAATAATGATTATATGATATGATAGTATGTAGGGATAAGGATTAATTTATACGATATAAATATATAAATATGAGTGCATGTGTATATACATATAGATATTGATTTGATTGTGAATAGATGTAATGATTAAAAAATAATAAGTTAGTAATTTATAAAAGAGTGGGAAATTTTGAAATTGAATTTGGCTGAAAATTTTGTTGAATGATATATTTAGTAGTATAAAATTTGATGGGTTGTGTGGGGTTGAAAGGGGCTTCCAAGCATAGCCTAGACTATGGTGATTACTGTTGTTTTATGATCTCTTGGGCAATTCAATTTGAGTACTCTTTGTATTGTCCAACTAGCATATCAACCGAGATTTGGGGCTTAATTGTGGTTGCATCAATTAGCTTGTCAATGTGGTTGAATACTCTTCCCATCAATGCTCTCAGTTAGATTTAGATTGTTAAATTAAACTTTTTCCTACATTGGAACATCATACTCGAATCCTTCTATTAATCCTTAGACATAATTCATAAATTCCTTGCAGGAATTACATCACCTGGTGTTAAGGTTAGCTTCAAGTCACTAGACAAAAGCTAGATTCAAGAAAGTGAGGTTCTATTATCCTTTTTTAATTTGTTTTATTATCACTGTGCTTTTTCTCCTTTGTGTGCGTTTTTTTCTTTTCTAATCCTCCTATTCTTCATATATTATTTCTGAAAGAACAAAAGAAGAAAAGTTTCAATCCTAGCCTTTGAATTCCTAAGATATTATTACATTGTTTTCCAAAGTTTAGCTACGAAGTTGCATATATGTTATTGCACCCGTGATTGCACCCGTGATTGTTAGCTGACAAAATAACAAAGAAAATTAAAAAGGATCAAAAGCAAAAAGAAAATGTGAAACAATCGAGTGAATTTCTTATTTGCCACGTAGTTGTGATCATTAAATTGTCAGCACAGACTAACAAAGCACAAATTGAGACGGGTTAAAAATTATAATCACTTTGTTGCCCTTTTTCTCATTATGATCTATGAATCTGACAATTTTCTATTCTTTTCTAAATTAGTTTGCTACCTTCTTATTTCCACTCCCTACTCTCGTTATCGTCAGTAAGCACCTATCACCACTCTTGCTTGGTAAGTTGATAGAATAAAATTCTTAGATGATACTTTAAATAGCCACAAAGACGGCCCAACTTGAGTGGTGAGATTATTGAATGTTTGTATGATATCAAGTGTGAGACTTAAACATGAGAGTTGAGAGCATTTACGTTGTGTGAGAAAAACAGTAAATTATGAGTTAGTTGGCCATACATGCATTATGAAACATTGCCTAAAATAAATGAGCATCCAATAAGATAGAAAACTCTCAAAGGCAAAGGTATGCGCATCAAACACTAATCAATAAAAACACACAAAGGGAAATCAAAGGAGATCTAGTAATGTGGATAATGGCATCAAAAGGGAAATAATAAAAAATTCCATCGTTTCAAGTTAAGGTGGACGGTGACATTAATCTGGATTTGGAGTGGCAAGTTGAGTTCGACTTTGATTGCCATCATCATGCGAAGTTCCAAAAGACAAAATTGGCTACTTATTCTTTTATTAATTATGCTATATTTTGATGGTATAAATTTGTTACTAGTAGACAAAGATATGGAGAATGCCAACCCATAATGGAGTGAATTGAAAAGGACAATGACAAAGTGGTGTACATGAAATGCTGACCATCTAATGTCGCGTGAGAAATTTCAAAAGTTATCTAAAGTGATTTTAAGTGTTGAGAAATATTACGGATAAGTTCAAATTGTCAATGTTTAGAGCTAGCTAACTTAGGGTGTTTGGCTAAGCTTATTTTTTTTAGGTTATAAGATGTTCTTAAAACTTATAAGTTCATAAATCTTATTTTAAAAATAAGTTAATAAAGTATTTGGTAAGGTCATCTTATAAAATTTTATTAAAATTTATAATTATAGTTAATTATAATTTTTTGGTATATTAATGATAAAAATATATTATATATTACTAATATAATGTAATTAAAGATATTTATACTATTTTAAATATATATAATAAAGAAACTTATAAGATGTTTGAAAATAAGTTGCAAAAAGTTAACTTATTTTTAAGGAACTTATAAGTTCCAAATATATTATTTTAGGAGCTTATAAGCTATTTCCTCTTAACATGTACCAAACATTTTTGAGAATCTTATAAGCTTTCAAAATCTTATAAGATATTTAGAGGAGCTTGAAAACTCTCCCAAACACCCACTTAGTAGAAAGGGTTGAAGTGATTGGTTTGAATGATGAGATTGATGATGTTAAGTTTAAACGCTTTAAGCATGTTGAAGACACAATACAAAAGGCCACCAATGTGAAATGGGTGCCCACAGTACGGGCCAACCACAGTTAGAACATCCTTGGAGAAAATGATAGAAGATCATTTTTAAAAGTGATTGACATGAGGTCCATGAAGAAAAGGGACATGACTAAGTCATCCTATAAATCATCTTCTTATCTACATTATGAGGATCCATGGTGTTTCAATTGGTTGAAAAGAGACATATTATGAGTGAATGCTTAAATTGAAAGTAGGTAACTTATTGTAAACATAGAAAAATATGTTCCAATTGAAAAAAAAAAAAAAAAGAGGTTGAGAAGAAGCCATAAAAAATAAAGAGGTTGAGAAGAAGCCATCTTGTATAGATAAGAAATTCATAGAGTGAAAGAAGAGTTGAATTTGGATAACGAAGATGAAATGCACCTTCTAGATTCACCATCCAAAGAAGATAAAATTTGTGCTCTCATAGAGAAATTTGTCTATCTATGTGTAATTCTCTTCAATTAGTAGTACTTGAAAAATCAAATCAAGCAAAAAATAGAGATTGAAATGGATAAGAATGAAGAGAAAAAAGAGTGAGAATAAGATAAAAGTTAAAAAAGGAGAGAGAGAGAGAGAGAGAGAGGGAGAGAGAGACTAAAAGGAGAGAAAATAAAAGAGAGAATGAAGAGATTAAGAGATAAAAATGAGAGAAAAAGATGAAAGGAGAATTTTAGAGCTTAAACCATCTTAGGTAGTTCACAGTGAGGAACATATTCCTGTTAGCCCATTAGATTATTCTGTCTTTTATTGTTTGATTCTTATATTATTATAAGTGTTTCATAAAGAAATTATTCACAAAGATTTAACACCAAGTGAAAGAATTTCAATATCAATGTAAAAGAGTTGATAAGCCCATGTGAGTTTCCACCATAACAAAAGGTAAGCCATCTATTGGTTTGTGCCCCAAATGATAGTTTGATAAAGTGTCTTTCATCTGAACATGATTCAATAAGGGATTTCTATCATTTGAGTTCTATAGACATGTGAGTTCAAATAGAATGGCATCAGATGATAGAATTTGAACTCACTTATTAAGCTTATCATATAGATGTGAACTCTATCATATAGATATCCCTTATTAGTTCCTATGTCTATTGCATCTTTGATGATAGCGTTGATATTGACTTTGGAATCAATGATGTCCCATCTAGATATAAGGAGTCATCTGTGAATCTTAATTGCATTGTATTTCCTTTTCCGTTGGTTCCTCTAACATTTTTTAAGATCTTTGATGTTACTTCTATGAACATTAAAGTGAAAAGTATGGCATGCATTTTAAGAGCATGTTTGAGGTATCAAAGAGTGAAATTTAAGGGTTAATTTTATGTTAGTTGAGCCACAATAAGATCATTTGATGATAATAGGTACGATAAGTTTTGTTACTTCAATGATTGTGTCACAAGGATAAATTTTATAATCATCATTCTCTGCATGATTTACTTATCCTTGAATTTTGTAATAATTAATCCCTAGAACACTTTTATATTACCAAGAGTTTTCTACTTCTACTGCAACACATGTTGGTTACGCATGAGAATGGTGTTAGAAAAGTTATAAAGTTGTATATGACTAGAGGAATTCAGAAGAGTTAAATTGAATTCAGACCTAAGGTTTCCATGTGATGGAAATTTTCTGTTGTTTCAGGAGTTGTTCAAAATTCTTAGATTTGTAAAATTGATGTCAAATGTTTGTTCTTAGTGGCCATTTGTTAAAGAAATTATCATCACTTTATAAATATGAGAAAGTGTATCATAGTATCGTCTTTGATCAAAGTTTTGAAATAAATCTTATTTAAAAATTGAAACTTGTACTCAAAGAGGACTTTACAAGCCACAGCAGCTTCAAATATTTAGGCACAGGTAAGTACGAAGTTAGCATTTTTTCCAATACTTCTTAAGTAAATTTTAACTTTGGTAGGCTACAAGTTTGAAGGAAGTTATAGTTTGATTTTTTGCAATATTTTTCAATTCTATTTATTGGAATGACTTATCAATAAGATCATTAACATCTAAATGCTTGCTTTTCAACCTCAATTTCTTGAAGCTTTAATATTTTATGAGGACAAATCTTAGTTTTCTTCACATACAATTTTAGCTATCAACCTTTCTTGTAAATCTAAATTCATTGCTTTTTGTTAGCTTTGAATTACAGCATTAGTCCTAATCATATATTCTTGAATAGGTTTTTCGAAGATGCCAACAACATCCAAAATTGATTGCTTGGTTTCATATTGTTTTTGCTAGAATCGTAACTCTATACAATTGAAGATTGAACATTCAAATCATCTAATTTTTTTTCTATATTATCCACAATTATGCCTAAAGTTATAATTGCTAGTAATATGCCCTCTAACACTAAATCATCATGCATTGTAAAGATACTGATTGAAAATGTTCGTTCTTATTGACAAAATATTAATACTTTGTTTATCAAAATACGATAGTTTTACTCGTACATTAAATTTTGATTTGGTGTAAAGTATTGCATGTGTTCAAATGATTATATTAAGAAGTCTTATCGATACATCTTACGAATATGGAAATATGGTTTCTTAGTATATAACGATTAAAACCAATTTATGAGTTATAGAACATCTAAATGGACATTAAATATATTAGCAAAACTCACACACCTTCTATTTGGATGGTGATGTCATGCCATTCGATATAACATACTGCGCGCATATATGTGTGGATATGTCATTAAGAAATGATGCATTAAAAGACCCAAAGAACAAAACAGACGTATAGAGTTTACTCTTCGACGTTAATATCTTACTTTGTAATCATTTTAAGTATGAATGAGTCAACTTGAGACAACATGGTTACCATGTGCGATAATGATAAATGTATCATTAGAGCACTAAAAATATCTACCTTATTAAGGTTATGAGCTCAAATTACTATTAGTCATGTGTATGTGGAGGTACATATGCTATCAATAAGGAATTTCTTTCCTTGTAAGTGATAAGTTAAGTAAAATAAGACTTTATGTGAATAACTTTAAGTTCAAATTATGTTATTAAGTTCAAATTATGAATAGAAATAAAGAAATTTACTAATCTTAGGTGTTGCAGTGGTTGTATGATAAAAATAAGCGAAAAGGAAGAGATATAAGCTCATTTGGAGGCACCAAACCAACGAAATGTAAGATCAAGGCCTATTGCATTGCTTAAATGGAGCTTTGTTGTCTACATGATCACCTAAGTGGGCCACCAGCAATGGAGTAGGTGGATACTAATAAAAAAAATAATACTCATCACCTACAGTTCACCTAAGTGACAAGTAAGTGAAAAGCTAAATTTGGCCTGTTGCCTATTCGTCACCTAAGTGACAAGGAGGCTACAATCATCGCCTGCTCCTTCACTTAGGTGATGGAGGAGGAGACAATTCACTTTTTTGGCCTTCTAACCCTTAAACCAATAGAGAGAAAAGAAGGAAACGAGTAACCAATCAAGGACTTTAGGCGGTGAAGGCTCAACCCTATAAATAGGGAAGTGTTCTACAAGCCAAAACAACCATCCATAGGTTAGAATACTTATAGGTATCATGATGTATCATTGTAATATTAGTTTATTATAAGTGAAGGGTTTGAGAATGAGTTTGGAGCTCTCACAAGACGTAAGGCGTAGTAGCATGGAAGCGAAGAATCACTATGGGAGTAAGGCTAACAAGTGATGAGTGTTCATCTTTTATTTTTCTTATTCTCGATGTATGTGTATCATTGATCTAATCAAGTAAGGACTTTTATTTTATCATTTTCAATTAATTGTCTTTTCTTATTTAATTGTGATCAATTCTCTTAGTATTCCTCTACTTTTCTTCTTCAGCTTCTTTTTCTTTTATTTTTATTTTGTTACCTAATTTGTGATTATAATGGAAGTGAACCACAAGTTAGACAAGTTGTTTACAATTGTAAATAGTAGACTTATAGTTGAAGTAAAAGTCCTATATTTACAAAAAAATTTGTATTCGACTTATTCTTATTTTTATTTTCCTTCTTCTTAACTTATGATTATAATGAGAGTGAACTCATAAGTTCAAGCAATTGATCATAATTGTGAATTGTAAATTTATAATGGAAGTGAAGGTTTTACGTTCACAAGAGATCAATTATTAATCTATTGTTTATATTCTCAATTGAGTTAACTCCATAATGATTAGATTATTTCAATTGAAGCCATAGTATAACATGATAAGTGTACAAAGAACTTAAGGAATTAATAACCCCTAAATAAGAAATTAAAGCTTGAATTAAATGACAATGAAAGTTCTTACATATTTTAGCAGGATAATTACCATTAGACTTTGCTTGTGATTGTTATCATGCTCATCTCATTCCATCTACCTTACTCAATTACAATGAAATTCAACTTAAAATCAATTTTACTTAATCAAAACATAATATTATTGAAAACAACACTCTTACTCCCTGTGGATATGACAACCCTCACTCCCCTATATTACTTGGTGCGACTATTGTACACTTGCAATATTAAATTTTTCAGCATTTGTAAGCAAGCAATGTATACATCATGTGCAATTGTTATCCTATGAGATGGAAATTTCTAGCCGAGGTCCATACTCATCTTTTGTTTTTTCTAACTCAATTTCTTTCCTCTCACTTTCTTTTTCCTTTTCCTCATTTTCTTTTTCCTCTTCCCATTCATTTTCCTTTCACTATCTATTTTTTACTCATGTAAACTTTTCAAATATAATGAATATTCATGAACTCACTTTAGAGAATTACAAGGAGTGAAAGAAATTTCCTTTGCAAAAGTACACCACTTTTCATGGATGATGAATCTTTACGATGTTGGATTTCGTTTGGATTTATCCACAAAAATCAAGACATTCAATCAAGAAAACATTGTTAACATGCAGAAGAAGCTAACAAGACAAATCCTACCCGTTTTAATTGCAAAACATACAAGATATAATAATTTGAGGCAAAGGCGTGAACTTTTACCTCTTGAAACATTTCCAATGGATTGTTAGTGATCCTTTAACTTGTGGCCCTCAAACCCCGACATCTAGTTTGTCCACATGGTGGGAATGATCACGAGCTACTTTTGCACTTCACAAAACTCTTTTTGTTAAGCTTAAACTCAAATTCTTTGGGTAAGAAAAACTTCAAGACAAGAAGAGAGTATAAAAGGGAGGCTAGGGCATCACACTTTTCTTACTTAAGGGGCTGCACAAATTTTTCTATGAGAGAGTATCTTGAACTCTTCATACACCTCTTTAAATAGTTGACACACTAAGGTTCAAGGCATGGGCTCCATGGGCCCTTTTGCATGGACTTTTTTATTCAAAACTAGCCCATAGATTTTTATTTATTAATCTCACTAATAAATCAGCCCACATGTACCTTAGTTATTAATCTTCATTAATAATTAAGGCTCAATTATGTCTAATTAATTTTAATTTAATTAATCTCATTAATTAAATTTGATTCTCATTGTACTTTTAATTAATGATCTCATCACTAGCAAATACCATGGTAATTTATTTAGTCTAAACCCATTACAATTAAATAAATTATTCCACGAGTCTTCTCAGGCCTCATATGCAACCCACCAATTTAATGCTCGTCATATGTCCCAACCTTTTGTTCATGACTCTCTAAGTTTACCCTTAATTAACGAGTATAGCTTGAAGGATATGGGTAATGTCTAGTTTACGACTTATATCATAGCTCAATTAAGATGAAGTAAATCCGATCATAATGAACCTTTCCAATCATGACTACCATGCCGTATAAATTTTTCATCTTAGTTTGTCCTAATTGAGGGAGAGTCATGAATTTAGTCAAACTCACAAACCTGGTCATATGACCAATCGATGTTACCACATGCGACAAAAGTTCCTACTGGAAATTTTTTTCCAATCACACACTATTATGGCTAAGGGCTTCCGTCTCATAGAACACAACTGTATAGGACAAATGCCTTGCTTACTTACAAGGAGAAAAATCCTTTATTAAATGCACACATGCATCGGAGTAACATTACGTTAGACTCAAGACCCTATCCTATATCAAGGGCACTATATATCATGATACATATTGCCCCTGATACCCTAATGACATATTGACCGTCATACATACAAGACCACAATGTCATTTTAAGTCTAAGGTCTACACGTACTTAACATGATCACGAAGCAAGATGTTGACACCAAGAGCAAACTCCATCCATCTACTTCATTTTTTGAGTCATTTACGAATGCCTATTCCTTAATAGTGCATCCATGCAAATGTATTCTTAGTATCATATACTAAACGACATGACACTGTACAAATACAAGGTATGCAAGTTGTATTCACTTTCTAATGCCCTTTAGAGTGTTCATGACTCATGGGCTGGTTTTAGTGATTAAGTATTAAGATAATCTTGTGTCCATACATTACCCTATATGAATAAGGCTTCTTAACTGAAACACATTGGCACATGAAATACTATATGCCAATCAAGATTTATATGCATGAAACTTTCTTAAGGATTGATATAGAAATAAATGTTTTGTTACTAACTGTGTGAAGAGTGCATATATAATCAAATGTCCTCTAGTATCTCTCATTTTCTATTGGGTTAGAGGACATATCACTAACAATCTCCCACTTGTACTCTAATACCAATAGTGCTAAAGCCAATCACCATGCTATCTAATACTCATCTTCTTTAGATGGCGATCTAGTTACACTTAGGTAATTGGCTTGGTGAATAGGTCAACTGTATTTTCAACTAAAGCTATTTTCTACATAACTACGTTAGCCTTGCCAATGATTTTTCAAATAAAGTGGTAACACCTCTCTATATGTTTGGACTTTTGATAAGATCATAGTTCTTTCTCTTGTGTGATTGTGCTATTGTTTTCACTATAAAGTTGCAATGGTCGATCCACATTTGAAACTACTTGAAGTTTTGTCCCGAACTTCTTTATCCCAATAGCCTTTTTTGCAGTATCACATGTGGCGATCGTAGCCTCAATAGTGGAGTCTAGAGTTATACTCTGTTTGAAATTCATCCAAGTGACTGCTCCTTCACTAAGAGTAAATATAAACTCGGAGATAGACTTTCTATTATCCATACTCGATTGGAAGTCAGAGTCGGTATATCTATCTACTTTTAGATCTCCATCTCTATACATAAGTATCATATTCTTAGTCTTTCTCAAGTACTTAAAGATATACTTAATGGCATTCTAATACTCTCTACTAGGATTTACCTGAAACTTACTCAAAACACTTATGGCATAGACGACATCTGGCCTTATATATAGCATCGCTTACATTGGGCTTTCTATTGCCAAAGCATATAAAATGGCTTTCATGTTTCTCCTCTCATCATTCATCTTTGAGCACATGGATTTTGAGATATAGATGTCATGCATGAATGATAGCAATCCTCTCTTGCAAGTTTCCATACTAAATCTCGTTAGTACTTTGTCTATGTACGAGGCTTGGGAGAGACCTTTTCGTTATTTGTATAAATGCAAATGCCTAACATGTTGGCCACTGTTCCCAAGTCTTTCATGGAGAAGGTATTGGATAAATAGGTTTAGATTGAGCTTAATATCCCAACATCATTCCGTATCAATAGTATCTCGTCATCATATAGTACTAGTAATGTTATTATTCTCCCACTAACCTTCTTATAGACGCACAATTCATGTTTGTTTTTGATGAAGCTAAATGATTTGACTGTACAATTAAAATGAAGATTTCAACTCCTTGATGTTTGCTTAAGGCCAAGAATGGACCCGTTAAGCTTGCATACTTTATGAGATTCTCCTTGGGCTTCAAAACTATGTGGTAGCACCATATAAATGTTTGCTTCAAGCATCGCATTGATGAAAGTCATTTTAACATCCATTTGCCATATCTCATAGTCTAGGTGGGATGTTATCACAAGTAAAATCTGAATAGATTTGAGCATGGCTGCCTGTGAGAAGGTTTTTTCATAGTTAATTCCTTTGAAATTCTCTTCTTTTGACTGTAGCCCTTTTCCATCAACTTATCCTTGTAAGTCTCTACCTCGTTAGTCGAACCAATTTTCCTTTTGTAGACTTATTTGCATTTTTGGGAACAATTCCCTTGGGTAGATCTACTAGAGTCTATACTTGGTTCACATGCATTTAGTCCATTTTAGATTTCATAACCTCCAATCACTTGGTAAAATCTTTATCCACAATTGCTTAATCATAGGTAGAAGCTTCATCTTCACGATCGTTATCTCCCATTACAAATAGCTCTTATTTATTCTTTGGGACATAACCATATCTCACTGGTGCTCAAGAGATTCTACTTGATCATTGCAATAATTGTGTCTTAGAATGTTGCTCTTGAATACTGCTCTATTCATCCTGCACAACTTTCTTGAGCACTGTAGTTCTAACTGCACCACTTTATCAAAAAAACTTTTCTTCGAAGAAATGGGCATGATTCTCAATGACAATCCTATTATCATTAGGTATGTAGAACTCATCGCATACACTCTCTAAGATATCCTACAAAGTGGCTCAAAATAGCGCTCACCTTTAACTTGTCTGTCTTAGTCTTCTTAAGATAAGCCGAACATCTCTGAATCCTTAAGTGCGTGAGGCCTAGGGGAATGCATTTAAAGATTGTCCTATTCAAGATATCTGATGCAGTAAGAAGGGCATGCCCCCATAAGGATGTGGATAAGTGTGTAAAGCACATCATGGATCAAACCATGTCCCACAAAGTTTGATTTTTATGCTCAACTACACCATTTAACTAAGGAGTTGTTGGTGGTGTTAACTATGATACAATACCATTCTCTTTAAAGAACTCAACAAATTCAACACTCATATACTTGCCTCTATAATTTAATTGCAATGCTTGATGTACTCACCACTCACCACTTTACTTATCTACTTGTGTCTTGAATTCTTTGTTTCTCTAACATCATTGAGACTAAGGTGCCATAAGTGCTTGGGATTTAAACTATTCTTTGATCACATTACTATTATCCATATTTAAACAATATAAGCCATTCATGAGATATGTCATGCCAACTAATTTATTGCAATAAAAAATGTAGCACACATTACCTCTAAAAGCAAATTCAATATTCTCTTTTATTAGGAAAAGAGCAGAAATAATATTCTTAAGCCTATAGGGCAAAAGTAGAAAATCTCTCAAAACTGAAGTATAGCCTGATGATAGTTTTATTAGTGTAATTCCAATCACGATAGTTGCAACACTTGCTTTGTTTGCCACCTTGATTACCACTTCACGCTTCCCAAGCATCCTATTTTTGATTAGATCATAATGCAAAGTATAAATGTGAGAAGAAGCATCAGAATCTAAAATCTAAGAAGTAAAAAATAAACTAATGGAATAAGATGATTCATAAATATAATGTTCCTTAGCTCCTGGTGCCTTCTTGAGGCTATTAAGGTACTCGGTGCAGTTCGTCTTCCAACGCCCATTTTTGTCATAGTGGAAACACTTTACTTTCTTTGTAAGAACTTTGGCCTTCTTGATGCTCCCATTGACCTTAGGAATGGCAAGTTTCTTCTTCTTTGTCTTTCCCTTCTTGGTCACATTAGAGGAGTGAGACGCAGCAAGAATAACCTCCTTCACTTTCACCTTCATAGCTTGCTGTGTAGTCACCAACTTATTAAGGAGCCTAGCCAGTGTACACTCAATATCATTCATGTGGCAATTTATGATGAATTGCGAGACTCCAGAAGTGACTGTAGGATCAAATCTTTCTGCAAATTAGCATCCATGATGAAGTGCAATGACTCAAGCCTCTTAATAAGTGAGATCATCTTAAGTACATGCTCACTGATGGCACCACCCTTTACCATGCACATCTGGAACAATTGCTTTGATATCTCATACTACCACTACAACTTTACTCACTATACAACTCTTACTAGTGGTATGGGATCTCCCAAGCAATGCCTATCCCCTCATGGGTCCTTTGGAGGTCATTGATCATAGCAGTCAATATGTAGCTCTTGACTTACATATCATCCTCCACCTTATTCTTATGAGTGGCTTTCTCTTTCTTACTAGTCATGTCAATAAGTGCTAGTGGGATATCGGCCTCTTAAACATAGCTAAGGAACTCTAGACTAAGAAATATTCTCAGATTCCAGAGCTAATCAACATAGTTAGGTCTAGTTAAACTAATGGTCTCAAGTCATTTTGTGAGAGGCATAAACATTATTCAAATAAAATTAAACTGTAGAAAATAAATAAGATTTGTTAGTTTGGTGATGATGTGTTACTGTTATGATTAGAAACTTTAAATCAAAATAGTCTCCTAATAGATTTTTTGAATCCTGCACTCTTTCAGCTAGAAAATAGAAATTCCATTGGTAATTTTTTTTTTTTTTTGGTGGTTGATTGGGATCTTCATTGGACATAACGTACTTTACATTAACTAAATCTTGGTATTCTAGGCCTTATGAGTGGCAACTCTTGCTAATGCATCTCATGTGTAGTCCTACTCTTTCCTTTGGCTTAAGCCTCAATTATACCTCACATAATTAGATCTTGGCACTATGGTCTATTTAAGTCATACCCACTGACTAAAAACTTGCCGGATTTGAATCCCATATGGGGCGAACCACTATTAAGGTGAAATATCCTATGAATACCACATCTAATGAGCTTGAAGTCATAAATGAGTTGTTGTAGTGTGACCCCAGTAATGTAATGTATCACACACGACATATAGGGCTTCGAGCTCGGTGGAGGGCCACAACAAACACTTTGCCATTACAACTTTATATTAATTGAGGAAGTTTTCGGCCTATGTCAATTACATTACACTTTGAACATTATTCGTTTTCATGTATCTCATACATTCATCATAAATAATATGCAAAAATAAAATGTGGATGATTATAGACTTCCAGATTTAATTTAGCCAAGATTAAATCATGCACAAATCTGTAAAGTCCTAAACTGTTATATTGGGATTTCTTGAATGTTTTTATCTTGGTCTTCATGGGTCCATGTGGTCCACCATGTCATGAAACCTTGAGCAACACCAACTCCTTGGTCTCTGCACAAACACCAACTCTTGATGGCTTCCATATTTTACAAATACATGTGGCAAACCATAGATAATCCTATTCTACATAATAAAATAAAAATTGGGTTTACACCCTTACAACCAATAAAAAATTAATTTATAAAATGCATAAAAACTAAAGCAAAATAAATACTTTCATCTACAAGTGTCCTAAGTCCATAATTCAACACAACATACATTCAAATAAATATACATCACATGTATAATTAAATTCCATTGAATGATAATTTGCATGACCTTTATATCTCATATATGAATTTTCATTCCTTCAAAAAATGCTTTTTTACAATTAAAATTGGAAAACAATTTTCTGTGCAAACAACACTTATGGTCATGGGACATATTCCTGCTATTGTGAGCATTCTATTTGCAGTTGCGAAAGTTGATAGCTATAGGAACCTTGGGTACCATTGCAACAGCGCTTTCAGTTACAAACCACACCATTGTAATCATGGGATATCTCCCATAATTTCAAAATGGGATTGTGTGGTTCATACAACTGTGTGTTGATGGTGCAACTGCTTGTCCTAGCATCACAATCGCAAATCAATCACAAAACATGCAAACTTTTTGCAGTTTCAATTTTTCAATTCAAAATCAAAATTTCTCCAGTCTTATAAATTCCAAACACCCAAAAAATACTTTTGAAAAGTTTTACACATATCAAATTCATTTTTATGGAATTTTAACATGAAAACCAACGTAAATCATGGAACAATTATTAAACTTTACAATTTTGTAAGAATATCTATGGCTTTGATACCACTATTGGATTTTGTTAGGATTTGTCCATAAAAATCAAAACATTCAATCATGGAAATATTATTAACACGAAGCATAAGCTAACAAGACAAATCTCACCCATGTTTGTTGTAAAACATGCAAGATATTACAATTTGAAGCAAAGGTACGACCTTTTACCTCTTGAACTATTTCTAATGGATTGTTTGCAATCTTTTGAGTCGTGACCCTTAAATCTCACCTCTAGTTCATCAACATAGTTGGCATGATCATGAGCTCCTCTATATTTCACAAAACTCCTTTTGTAAAACTCTAACTCAAACTCTTTAGGTAAAAAGGATTTTGAGATAAGAAGAGAGTATGAGATGTTAGTTGGGGCTTCACTCTTTTCTTGCTTGAGGGGTTGCACCAATTCTTCTGTGAGAAAGTGTGCTTTGAACTCTTCAAGCACCTCCTTAAATAGTTGACATACTAGGTTGAAAACATGAACTCCATGGATCTTTTTACATAGACCTTTTTATATAAAAGTAGCCCATGGTCTTTTATTTATTAATCTAATTAATAAATCAACTCATATGTCCCTTGATTATTAGTCTCTATTAGTAATTAAGGCCCAATTATGTCTAATAAATTTTAATTTCATTAATCAAATTGATTAAATTAAATTTTTATTGTGCTTCTAATTAAAAATCTCATCATTAATAAACACCATTGCAATTTATTTAATCCTATCAATTGTAACTAGATAAATTATTCCACAAGTCTTCTCAAAACTGCCAAATTTAACATTCATCATTCATCCCAACTTTTTGTGTGTGACTCTTTAAGTTTATCTTTAATTGGTAATGAACATAGCTCAAATAATACAAGTAAAGTCTAGCTTACGGTCCATATCATAGCCCAGTTAAGATGAAGTGAATTAAATCACAATGAAGCTTTCTGATTGTGACTACCTGGCCATATAGACTTTATGTCTTACTTTGTCCTAATTGAACAAGAGTCAAAGATTTAGTTAAACTCACAAACTTGATCAAATAACCAATTGGTGTTACCCCATGAGACAAGTGTTATTATCAGAAACTCCTTTCTGATGACACGTTGCCTTAGCCAAGGGCTTCCATCTTATAGAATACCAATTGCATCGGACAAATGCCTTATTCACTTACAAGAAATGTATGCTTCCATACACATCCGAGGACAAATGCCTTATTCACTTACAAGAAATATATGCTTTCATACACATCCGAGTAATGGCACATTAGGCTCCTAACCTTATCGCATACTAGAATAGATATTAGCCTTTAATGCCTTAGTGACATGTTAACTATTATGCATATAAGACAATCATGTCATCTTAAGTTTAAGGTCTATGTGCACTTAACATGATCACGAAGCAAAACATAAACAACTAAGAGTTAACTTCATACTTCTGCTTTGTTCTATTAGTCATTGTCAAAATGCCCATTCCTCAAAGGCGTATCCACATACATATATTCTCTGTATCTCATCTTAAATAACATGACACTCGCTATACAAATACAATGTGTGTAAATCATACCATCTCTCTAATGTCTTTTAGAATATCTATGACTCATGGATCAATTTTAGTGATTGAGTACTAAGATAGCCTTGTGTGCATGTTCATATCCCCTTATGATTAGGGGTTCTTAACTCTAATGTTTTGGTACATGCAATTCTTTATGCCAATCAAGATTCTTATTCATGAAAACTTGCCAGAAGATTGATATGGAAATTAACATTTTGATAACTGTGTGAAAAGTACATATACAACCAAATGTTCTCTGGTTTTTCTAATTTTTTTATTGGTGTTAGAGGGCATATACCTAACACATGATGCACTATATCTCCTCTTAATCCCTCAAATTCTTGACACTGTTCATCTTCATTCTCTAAATTCAAATCATCTTTGACTTCCTAAGCTTTTTCTTCATTGGATAGCTCATCACTTAATTATAGCTTAGCCTCATTCTTGCTCCTTTTAATCAAAGGTGATTTTATCTCTTATTCTTCTCATAGTTTACGATGTCTCAAACATCATTATTATTTATATAGGAATATTTACAAGTTACCTTTCCTTTTGGAATTCATTTGGTGCCAATTGTATTCACATATGGTATTTTATCAATGGCCCTATAAGTGTTGTGTTGAGTAATCCTTCCAGCAACCCACCTCTTAAGCTACTATTCAACTAGGATGGCTTTTCCCACCATATTGTCAATGTCTTCATAACAATTAAGCTCAACTATCTTAGATTCTCTCCATTCTAACCATTAAGGAACATTTCTAAGGTTTTTTCAACATCTTTTACCACAGTAGCTCATATCATCGTCAATTTCATCTCACCATAAGACTCCTCAACATTTAAACTTTCTTGCGTTAAATTATAAAGTTTTACATAAAAGATTTGTTGGTAAGAATAATGCACATACCCCTGTCTCATTATGACCTTTAATTCTTGCAAAGTACAAATAGTTCTCTTCGTGGCACTACTTTAACTGATGCATAATTGATTCTACAATATAATAGCATAATTGGTAAATTCCAAAAATTTCAACTTTGACCTTTTATGCCTCTGACTACTAATGGTAATTAAAGACTAGTCATACCATCCTTTCCTATTCCAAGTATGAGTTAACATTAGCATGACTTTGAAACTGTTTAAAGTCAATGATGACTTTAACCGGTGTTATGTGTTATTAAACTTAATTGTTGGATTAGTGCTTTTAATTGGTAGATGAGGTATAACTATAAATAGGCAGAGTCAGTTGGCACTGTTAAAGTTTTTTTTGGGGTCTTTCTCTCTTCTGCTCTATATACAAAAACTTCTAACTTTTGGGATGAAACAAACTCAGAGTTTCTGCGTTCTTTCTATCGTCTTTCAGATGATTTCTGTTTATTTTCTTGGAAACCTTGAGTGTTGTTTTGTAACATGGTATCAGAGCAAGGTTTTCACTATTAAATCAGTGGATTTTAAAGCACCATTCTGGTTCAAGTTAGTGTTGCCCGATCTAAACAGAGTTCCCCATTTTTTCCTCTCCTTTTCTGTTTCAGTTTTTCTTGATATTTTTCTGGTTTAAGCGGTGGATCTAGTTAGATCTGGACTAGATCTATTTTGTTTTTTCTTTTTCTTCGTGTGCTTTAGATCTAGTCTATTTTGTGCCATTCTATCGGCAGATTTGCTTATGTATCAACAACTTCTCAAGGAGCATTTTCTTTGTGGTGTAGTTTATACTAGTGTATTCCTACACACTTTGTCAAGCATATTTCTAGTCTTAAGTATGGAGGCTTCTACCTCAGTTGCAAGCAACGATAACCACTCTAACTTTTAGTCGAATTTACTAGATCCTTTGAGTCCTTTCAGACTTGAAAGCATTGATAATTTGATGGTGCCTCTTGTCATTGAACTATTAACCACTAAGAACTTCGTAAGTTGGTCATGAAACGTCAAGTGAGCTTTGCGAGCCAAAAATAAAATCGGCTTCCTTTTAGGTCAGATTTTGAAGCCTACCTCCATTACTGATCCATCTTTAGAACTCTTGGAAAGATGTAATGACATGATTGAGTCTTGGAAATTAAATTCTATTTCATCCTCTATTAAGACAAGTCTGATATTTGTCGATAATGCTCGAAAATTATGGCATGAACTTCATGATCGTTTATCACAGCACAATGTTGCCAGAATTTATCAATTAAAGAAGCAGCTAGTCAATTTAAGATAGGGTGCGGACATTGTTTTGGTTTATTATGGAAAATTGAAGGGTATATAAGATGAATTATTGCTTTATGATGATATGCCTAATTGTATTTGTGGTCATTTGTGTGTTCTAGATGATAGGGATCAGAGAGATTGTGTGATACAATTTTTCATAGGTCTCAGTGATATCTATTCACAAGAAAGAGACCAAATACTAATGATGGAGCCCATACCTCTTGTAAACAAGGTATTCGCTATTATTCAGCAACAGAAAAGGTATCATTTGGTAGCAAGAGGTAATGGTGAAGCTAATTTATTAGCTATGGCTAGACAAAGGCCTGTTGGTAATTACAAATAGGTAGAAAGAAAATATAGACTATTCTGTACTCACTGTAAAATCCTAAGGTATAGTTTTGAGAGGTGCTTCAAGGCTGGGAATGCACAACCACCCAAATGCAATCATTGTCACATGACTAGTCATTCTGTGGATAAATGTTTCAAATCGAAACGTTATCCACTTGGACATAAATTACATCAAAAAAGGGTTACTAACAACTCTATTACTACACAAGTCTCTGTGGACAACCTTTCATTAGAGGAGGAAGGTTTTCCTTTCACTAAGCTAAAGCTTTAGCAACTAGTGAATTGGTTGAATAATAAATCAAACACTAAAAACCAACAAGAGACTCACAGTGATGATATTCATGACAATATCAATTGTTTGAACACCTCAAGTAAATTCACTAAACATAATTCAATTCCTAAAAGACCACTGTTAAAGATGTTAGCTTGTGGATCTTAGATACAGGTGCTACCAACCACATGATTTGTGATGATTCTCTGTTTACTGGTAAATATGCTAAGTGTTCTTATGTAGTTAGATTACCTGATGGTAATGTAGAACATGCCGTTGGATTAGTAATTGTTCAATTAACCCGCAATAATTTACTGCATAAAGTTTTATTCATACCTTCTTTCACCTTCAATCTTATTTAAGTTAAGTCACTGACCCTTAACCTTAATTGTTGTGTGTCCTTTTTATCTAACAAGTATATTGTCCAGGACCGAGCATCTTGGACTATAATTGGTAAAGCTGAGGTAAAGAAAGGTTTATGCTGCTTCAACAAACTTGAAACAAATAGCTTTGGCTTGTTAGTTAAGGATAAAATCACTATCCTTAAGGATTCATCAAATTTTCTCTTTCTATACACTCAAAACAATCTTGTGGTGTGTGGCACAATAGGTTAAGACATTTGTCCAATGATAGACTAAAGTTAGTCAGTAGTGAGGGTCTAAACATTCCTCTGGTTGACTGTGAATTTTTACTCTGTGCTACTTGCCATTTAGCCAAACAACACAGGGCCCCCTTTCTAAACAACTCACATTGCATGTCAAAACCTTTTGATCTTGTGCATTGTGATCTGTGCGGGCCATGTAGTGAGACAGCACATAATGGCATTAGGTATTTTCTAACCATTATTGATGATTTTCAAAGGCTGTTTGGGTCTATTTACTGAAAACTAAAGCAAATGTCATTCAACTTAGTTGAAAGTTTTTTAATCTCATTAGGAACCAATTTGAATTCACCATTAAAATTCTCAAAACTGATCATGGAACTGAGTTTAATCTTGAAACTTTCTATCGTGAGAAAGGTATTATTTAACAAAAGTCTTGTGTTGAGACTCCACAACAGAATGGAGTTGTTGAAAGAAAACGTCAACATTTGCTTAATGTAGCTAGAGCCTTAAAAACTGGGGTGGGTGTGTGCTTACCATTGCCTACATTATTAACAGATTACCTACACCTGCTTTAAGTAACAAAACTCCTTTAAAATGCTTTTTAAAACAAAACTAGTTTACAACCGGTTGAGAGTTTTTGGGTTTTTATTTCTTTATACAACACTTAAAGCAAGAAGAAGGAAATTTGACCCCAGAGCCAAGAAATGTCTATTCATAGGATATCCTTTTGGCATTAAAGGGTAAAAACTTCTTGATCTTGCGACAAACCAGATTCTTATGTCCAGAAACGAGGTCTTTATGAAGATGTTTTCCCTTTTGCTTCTATGAACAAACAAGATATAAAAGAACTTGTTTCTTTCTTACATAATAACAGTGAGAGTATCTCTGATTGTTCCATACCTCCAAATTCATCAATAAGTCCATCAGAACAACTGACTTGCTCCAATGGAAGAGTCACTGAGAGTTTACAACCTAACCTGCCTAGACAACAATTGAGTTCAGTTGAACTCGAAGATAATTCACCCTTATTGAGAAGATCAGCAAAGCTAAGGAACATGCCAAAATACTTGGATGATTACTATTGCCAACAAGTTACTAATGTTGTCTCACCAAAAACAAAGTTGGTGGAGACTGTTGTTGGTAACCCAATGCTTGAATGTTTTGCTTCTAAAGCTAATAACATCTCTGAAATTTGTTGTGCAAAAAAATTAGTAAACAATAACCTCAAGAAGGAACCAAGTAACTGCAATGAAGCTTCACAATTTACATAATGGTCTGATGTAATGGAAAAGGAACTGACAATATTAGAAGAAAATGGCACCTGGTCTCTCACTAATTTGCCACCAAGTAAGAGGGCAATAGGTTGTAAATATGTTTACAAAATAAAGTACAAACCAAACGGATCTGTTGAAAGATATAAGGCCAAGTTAGTAGCCAAAGGTTACACATGGGAATATGGGTTAACTATCAGGAAACCTTTTTCCCTGTAGCAAAAATAACACCTTTAAGAATTTTATTGGCTATTGCTGTTAAAAGAAACTGGTTTCTAGAACAGCTAGATTTTAATAATGCCTCCTTATATGGTAACTTGGAAGAGGATATTTATATGGTAAAACCTCCAAGCTATAACAACGGCAAACCACATCAAGTATGCAAACTTAATAAAAGCATTTACGGCTTAAACAAGCATCTAGACAATAGAATCATGCATTTTGTGCAGTAGTGAAGAAATTGGGTTTTGTTCAGCACAAAGCTGATTACAGTCTTTTTACTATGATAAATCAAAGTTCATTCACTACTATTGTGGTTTATGTTGATGATGTGATTATTGTAGAGAATGATTTTGAGCTGGTCAAACAATTGAAAACCTACCTTAATAATGTATTCAAAATAAGAGATATTGGCGATTTATCTAACTTCTTAGGCATTGAATTGAAGAGGACACAGAAGGGTATACACCTTTCCCAACAAAAGTACGTATAAGACATATTACTGATTCTGGAATGACTAACTGCAAAGTGTCAAAGGTTCCAATGGAGCAAAATGTCAGGCTGAGAAGTGTGATGAGAAAGCTATTCCAGATCTAACACATTATAGAAGATTGGTTAGGAGACTGTTGTACCTAACAATTACCCGACTTGACATTTCCTTTGTCGTGCACATCCTTAGTCGATTTATGGAAATTCCTACTAATACACATTTAAAGGTTGTTCACAAAGTGTTACAGTATCTAAAACTGACTGTGCAATCAGGAATTTATCTATTTGCAAATGTAGATTATCAATTAATAGGTTTTGTGATGCAGATTGGGGATCATGTCTTAATTCTAGGAGGTCAATAATAGGCTATTGTATAATGTTGGGAAGTTTCTTGATATCTTGGAGGTCCAAGAAGCAATCTGTGGTTTCTAAATCTTTAGCTGAAGTAGAATACCGGTCAATGGCTACTCTTTGTACTAAAATAATTTGGATAAAATATGTTTTGAAAGCATTGCAAGTATAGCACACGGAACCAGTCACAATATTCTGTGATAGCTAAGCAGCGCTTCACATTACTTCCAATCTAGTGTTTCATGAGAGGACTAAACACATTGAGCTGGACTGCCATCTAGTAAGGGACTTAATGCAAGCCAGGGTCATTGAAGCCAAGCACGTGAGTACTCAATTATAGGTTGCAGATATCTTCACAAAAGCACTACCAGAACACATTTTGAAGACACATCTTAGCAAGATGGGAGTTCTTTGTTCATCACACCCATCTTGAGGGGGGTGTTGAAAGTAAACGATGACTTGGACCGCTGTTATGTGTCATTAAGCTTAATTGTTGGATTAGTGCTTTTAATTGGTAGATTAGGTGCAGCTATAAATAGGCAAAGTCAGTTGGCACTATTCATGTTTTTTTGGGGGTCTTTGTCTCTTCTACTCTGTATCCAAAAACCTCTAACTTTTAAGACGAAGAAAACTGAGTTTTTGTGTTCTTTTTGTCTTCTTTTAGATGATTTTTGCTTATTTGCTTGGAAACATTGAGTGTTGTTTTGTAACAGAAACAATTTGATGTGAATTTAACTCCCTCTAAGGACTTATCATCATCAAAATTTCTTCTTAAATGTATCCTAAGGCCATCATCAACCTTAAATTCATCAGTTGAGTCAATGTAATCATTTAGAACATAACTATTTCATTGGGTCTAATGTACAGATCTATCTCATCTGGTGATAACTTATTTATAGCAATTTTCACCTGCACTCGCATTTGGTTGAAATTTGGCTGAAATTAGATAGTCTCTACACTTGGAAATTATTTTATTCAAATTTTTAAGTTTTGTGGTTGTAAAGGAGGATTTCTGGACCATAGAAGGAGGTTTTACACCTATGAAATGTACAAAAATAGAGAGCAAGTTTCACCCACTATTGGAGATTGTAGTCATGGAAGAGTTTGCAGTTGTGAGGAAGGGAAGCACAACTGCAAAGAGAAAAAGAAGCAACAGAATCCAAATCTTTGTCATGATTGAAGGCACAATCACAGGATAAAGGTCTATAGTTGAGAGAGTGATATTTGTAGCCATGAAGGATGAATGTGAAGATTATGTGATGTCTGTGATTGGGATTCTAAGAGTAAGAGTAGAGTTTGCAGCCACAAAATGAAGAACAACACATAGCTTGTTGGTGAATTAATGGGACAGTTTTGTCTAATTTTTCTATATCTTTTAACCCTGGCATTAAATGTAAATTTAGGATTCTTAGAGGCTAGAGGATATCTTTTTTAGACTTAGAAAACCTTGGAGGGCAAATAAAAATTTAAGTATAAGGTAAGAGAGGAGGGATTTATACCACAATTGGGGATTGCATTTCCTCCTTATAACTTGCTACTTGAAACTAAGAATTTTTGTGTTTTGATTTTTGAGTTTGTTAGGATGATGAGTTTAGCTTTGTTTTGGACTGAATTGTCTATGGATTGCTAAATTTACTTTTTAGGACCTTGAGTTTATGTTTGATAATTATGGCTGTTAGTTATGCCCTTACTCCAATAGATAGGGAGGGATACTAGTTGTATTTGTATACCTTTCACATATTAATAAAATATTGATTCTCCTTTATATTAATATTATGGCATTTTTCCATGCATGTAAATCTTGTATGGCGTAAATTTTTATATGAGCCCATGTGATTGTATTAAGAAGTTGTATTCATAAAGGGCTATGAATATGAGTATAAAGTTTTCTTAGTGCATAATCACGAAAACCTATTAGTGAGTCAAAGACTCTCTAAATGGGCATTAACAAGTTGCTATAGTTTGCACACCTTGTATTTATACGGTGAGTGTCATGCTATTCATATGAGATATTAAAAACATGTGTATGGATAAATTATTAGAGAATTAGTATTTGAACACTAACTTAGGGAACAAAGTAGACACGTGGAGTTTACTTATTGTTGTTAATATCTTGTTTAGTGATTGAACTAAGTGAGTGGGCCTAAAACCTGAGATAATATAGTTGTCATGTGTGCAAAACAATTAATGTGTCATTAAAGTATTAAAGACCAACATCCATCTTGATATGAGATAGGGTCATGAGCCCAACCTGCCATTACTTGAGAACATATGAAGGCATGTGTGCATTAAGGACCAACGTCTACCTTTAAATGGGCATTAGCAAGTTGGTACAATTGATGTTCCATGACACTAAAATCTTTGGCTAAGAGAGTTTTTGATCGAAAAGAAGGTTCTAACAAAGCATTAGTCTCATGAAGCAACATTGATTTGGTCATAGGACCAAGCTGGTGAGGTTGATTAAATCCATAACTCTCACTCGATTGAGACAAAGCAAGACATTAAGTCTATACCACATGGCATTCGTAGTTAGGAGGGTTCATATGATCCATTCACATCGCTTTGATTTGGACTACGATATGGGTTGTTAACTAGGCACCACCTATATCCTCTGAGCTATAACAGTTGCCAATCAAGGATGAATCTAGAGAATTACACAAAAGATATTGGAATGATGGATAAGTGGTTGATTAGTTTGGTGTGAACGAGCCTTGAGAAGTGTGGTGGAGAAATTAATTTTGTTGCAATTGGATTAGACCACATCGATTTTCTATTATGCTAATTAAAAATGAGATTATTAATAGAAAGTATGGTGGGCCTTTAATTTAATTATTAGGATTTATTTTGTTAAAGAACAAGACACAAGTGGACTTCAATTATTAAATAAGTTTTGGGCTAAAAATAAATCAATGTCCTTATAGGAAGCCCATATCAGGCATGCCATGGGTGCTTTACATGAAAATAAAATCCTACCAAGTGTAGGAGGTTATATCTTGGAAATAAATGGATTTGAAAGAATTTCAAATCATATGAGATTAGATTTTATTTTGAATAACACAAAATTCTTCCACCCTTATGAACAAGAAAGAGAAAAGTTCAGTAGCCATCCTGTTACTTCTCTTTCTTGTTTTAAAGTCACCTTGCCTAAAAGAGTTTCAAGATAGAGCTTTTCAAAGGAGTTTGTAGAGGTGTAGGAGGTGCTTGTTCATGTTCTAATCATGTAAAAAAATTAGAGATTGGGATTTGTAAGTCATGACTTGAGAATCACAAGTTTGCTCAATTAGAATACAATTCTAAAAGGTACATTATTTACATGCTTTTTGACATTATTTAATTGATACGTGTTATATGTTGAAAATGGAACTACTTTGGTATGTTACTGTATTGCATTTATTCTATCTTTTTATTGTTTTAAATTTAAAAATTCTACCTTAACCCATTGAATTCCACAGTGGCATCGAGCTATCATTTTCTTCATATAATTGTGAAATTTAATTATTTTTCTATGGTTTATGGTAATTTTTAATTTGAAAAATATTTAAACAAGCTTTAAAACCTATTTATACTTGTAAAATCATTTTATAGGTGTCTTGAATTAAGAAATGGTAAGAATAATTAAGTCTTGCAGAAAAGTGAATCAGCACTACTGCCCAAAGCTAATAGCCATGGCCACAAATTTAGAGGTGAGATTTACATAAATCCCACTATTAGGACCATAGCTGCGAACATGTGGCTCATGGCTTATAGTTGCATAGGCAGCCACAACAAACTATTACACAATCCTTGGTAGCCATCTTATGGTCACCTTTGTGTGACTCTTGGCCACAGGAACTCTTACAATAGCAAATGGCCCTATAGAGGCTATTTCATAATTTTTTTAATTTTGAAAATTGGAAAGGGGTTTCCCACAAACAAGAACAATGGCATGACATGAATAAGCTACGGAAAAGGGTCATTAAATGCATCTTTGCAATTATACATGCAATGTATAATTGTAACACATAGACTTCACTCTTTGCTATTGATATATTGCTTCATGATTGTGCGAATTTCACATAGGTCTTAGACTTGAGTGACATGGATGTCTTATGTGGGTAATGGTTAGAGCATTATTAGGCTATTAACAACTAGTATTTATTTTGGTATAGGAGTGGATTATAAGCCTAACATGCCAATTCTTGAGTGCATGTAAAGGTAAGTGCACGATGAATATGGAATTTGTTTTTTTTACATGTGAGTAAGGTGTTTGTCTTATGCGATCGATTACCTATAAGATAAAAACCACTTGCTATGGGACATGTGATCGAAAAGGTGTTTTCAATGGTTATTAGTCCTGTGAGGCAATATTGATTTAGTCATATGATCTTGCTAGTGAATTTGATTAAATCCATGGCTCTTATTCAACTAGAAGAAAGAAAGATAAAAGATTATACTTTATGGTATTCACGATCAAAAGGATTCATATGATACATCCATTTTATCTTAATTAGGCTACAACATGGGTCATAAGCTAGATGTTGGCTACATCATTCAAGCTATGCTCCTTGTCAATTAAGAACAAACTTGTAGAGTTACACATAAAAAGATGGAACAAGGATAAGAAGTTAATCTTACTTTTTATACTTAAACGAGACTTGAGAAATCTCATCAAATAATTAATTTAGTTGCAATTGGATTAAACTAAATGAATTTTTTATTATGTTTGTTAATGATGAGATTATTAATTAGAAGTATAATAGGCCTCTAACTTAATTAATGAGATGACAAATATGTGTTTTAGTTATTAAAGAGATTAATAATCAAAGATGGAATTGACTTGAATTAATTTTAAGTTCATGTAAAATGAAACTAGATAGAATTAAGAATCATACCTTGCATAGGATTATGTGTCTTTAAAATAAATAGATTTAGAGGAGTTCTAAATCATAATTAATAAATATTTTCGCGCTCCCTCTAGCCAAATACTGTGAGCCTCTTCTATGCAAAAGGTCTCCATGCACAAAAGTGGTTCAGGATTCTAACAAAGGACCTCGTGGGAGTTTAGGAGATGTTTGTTCATATTCTATTTGTATGGATAAACTCCTGACTTAAGTTTGTGTATTGTAAGTACACTCATTTGGAATTTATTCCAAGAGATTATTCATACAACTTCTTAGATTATTAGTTATGCGTTTTATATATGATAGAAAACGAATTAGTGATGCGTGTGTAGAAATGTAAAGATACGAATTTCAACATATGCTGGAACTCAATGACAACTTGCTTGTGCAAATCAGGAAAAACACCCTAAAAATTAACATTTGGCTAAGAACTCTAGTGATCGAGAGCCACAACTAACATGTTGAGTTAGTTAATACATCACAAATCAACTAAGAAAACTTTGAATAATTCTATTTGGGAATTCCCAAGAAAATTAAGTCACTCAAATTTTTTAGGAAAAAAAAGGAAATTTGTATTACCAATGTCAAAGAGTCAAAAGATCCTTCTTAAAATAATTAAGGCTCTATTTTTAGTATTTATAGAGCCTTCATACCCTAAAATTCATGTAAATTATTACCAAAAATAAAGAAAGCATGGAAAAGCTAAATTCCTAGCTAAATTTGATTTTTTTCCCTAATAATTGAATATTATTGTTTGTAAATACTACATGTTTGATTCCATCCATGGATTGATCTGATGTCTTTGCAATCGATGGCTACGATCAAGTCGCTCCAAATTATAAAGACAAAACATTGCTAGGATGTTGGCATTATGATTGCACTAGATGTGATCAATCAGGTGACGCATGATCATAATTCCAGAAGGTGTGCGAGCTAGCCCACTAATGATCGCCTTCATGTGGGCTCAATCCACTTAGCTCATAATCGATCATGTTTGGGTTAGGATCGATCTAGATCCTATTTCCAAGCTTGTTTTGAGTTCGTTTCACACCAATGCAACCACAAACATTCTTCTTCCTCCTTGTGGCCTTCTAAACTTCCAAAAGCCTCTCCAAACTCCTTCACAAGCATCAACCTAGTTTCCTTAAGCATTTAACTATAACTCGTGTCATTGGTCCTCCTAAAATCTTCGATACTCAAGCTCAGCTCTGACGTTCGCATCATCTCCCTCCTCTTGAGAAGGAATTGCTATCAATTTTAGGTCCTTTTCATTGTCTTCATTAAAGTCAAGTTAACAACATTAAAAATAGCACTAATGCCAAACTCACCTGGCAATTGCACTTTGTAGGGGTTATCATTTATGCACTCCACCACTACTTGAAATGGACCATCTCCTCTTGGTATTAACTTAGATTTTTTTTTAGTTTGAGAATCTTTCCTTGCTCATATGAATCCACACCCAATCTACTACTTAAAGATAACCCTTTAATGCCCTTGTTTACTTGCTATGCATATTGTTCATTTCTGCAATCAATATTTTGACACATGCACTTATGCAACTGTTTCACAAACTTTACCTTGCACTCTCTATCCATATTAACTTGCTCACAATTTGGTAATGGTAGTAAATTTAATGGAGTTAGCAGATTAAACTTATAACCAATTTCAAATGAGGACATTTGTGTGGTAGAGTGCACACTTTTATTATAAGCAAACTCAACTTGTAGTAAACACTCATCCCAAGTTTTTATAATCCTCTTAATCAATGCTTGCAGTAAAGCAATTAAAGTCCTCTTCACTACTTATGTTTGGCCATTGGTTTTTAGATGACTTCTTGTGGAAAATAATAATTTGGTGCTTACTTACACTACAATGCCTTCCAGAAGTAACCCAATATTTTAACATCTCTATCGACTCTATTGTTTTTGGCACACCATGCATCCTAACTGTCTCTCTAAAGAACAAGTTAGCTATGTGGGTAGCATCATCGATTTTGTTGCATGCAATGAAATGCCCAATTTTAGAAAACCTATCAACAACCACAAATATGTTGTCCTTATCTATCCTACAGTAAGCTTGACACAAAATCCATTGAAATATCTATTCATGGAATATTTAGAACTAACAACGGTGTGTACAACCCATGTGGTTGAATCCTTGATTTAGCCTTCTTGCACTTGATGTACCTATCAATGATTATCTCCACATCCTTTCACAAGTGCAGCCAATAGAAATGTTCTTACAAATTAGCAAATGTTTTGTGACACCATAGTGTCCTATTAAGCCTTCATCATGAGCCTCTCAAATTAGTAACTCTCGTAAGGAATGCTTTGGAATACACAACCTATCTACATAGAATAAATAGCCTTCGCATTGATAATTTTTATCATGTACCCCACTCTTAGTCCATTCATACACATGAGCAAAATCTTTCTCATTCTTATACATTCCTTTAACATGCTCAAATCCTAATAATCTGGCATTCAAAGTAGTAGGCAATGAATATCTCCTAGACCACACATCTACTACTACATTTTCTATGCTTTTTTTATGCTTAATCACTCAAAGAAAAGTATCAATGAAGGATACTCGTTTCACACGCCTATAACTTAACTTACCTTGACTCTTGAGACGTTTTAAGGAATTATGATCTATATGAATAATGAACTCCTTGGGCCACAAATAATGCCATCAAGTTTCTAGAGCTCTCATTAAAGTGTACAAATCCTTATCACATGTTGGATAATTTAACTTCATTCCATTCAACTTCACACTGAAGTACGCAATCGCCTTTTTCACTTGCATAAGCACTACTCCAAGTCCTATACCTAAAGCATCACATTCAAGTTCAAAAGTCTCCAAAAAATTAGTTAAAGATAATACCAGAGCATGGGTAGGTTTCTCCTTGAGTAATTCAAATGCCTTCTATTGAGCTTCTGCCTACTAAAACTTCTCATGCATTTTGATGATTGTAATCAATGGTGCTACGATTATGAAAAGTTTTGCATAGACCTCCTATAGAAACTCGCAAGCCCATGGAAGCTTCTTACCTCAGGACACATTCGTAGGGGTCCATTCTCTTATGGCCATTACCTTTTTCTCGTCCACTTAGATACCTGTAGACTTACAACATAGCCAAGAAACACACAATATTGTACGCAAAATGTACAATTCTTAAGATTTGCACATAATTACTCTTTACATGAAGCTTAAAACACATTCCCAAGGTGTTTAGCATACTTGTCAATTGACCTACTGTACATAAGAATATCATCAAAGTACGCCACTACAAATTTACCCATGAAAGCACATAAAACATAATTCATAAGTCTCATAAAAGTACTTGGTGCATTTGTTAACCCAAACAGTATAATTGACCATTCATATAGTCTATATTTAGTTTTAAAAGCTATTTTTCACTCATCTCCTTTTTTCATGCGTATTTGATTTTAGCCACTCTTTAGGTTAATTTGTAAAAATACAGTAGCATCTTGTAGTTCATCAAGCATATCATCTAGCCTATGAGTAGGCTAGTGATACTTTACCATTATGGCGTTTACTACTCAGAATTCCACACATATCCTCTAGGATCCATCTTTCTTTGGCACGAATTGCACTAGGATCACACATGGACTCATGCTTTCTCAGACTCATCTTCTGCTAATCGACTCCACAACCTACCTTTAGAACTCCTCAATTTCTTTCAAAACTGTTCAATAAGAAGGTCAATTCAGGATAGTTGCCCCAAGCGCAAAGTTAATTTAATATTCGATCCCTCTAATTAGTGACAATCCACTAGATAGTTCCTTTGGTACCATATCGTGAAGATCCTGCAAAAAGACTCAACAACTTCAAAGAGGAAGATGTGACCTTTTCTAATAAATAGTAGGATTCTCTGTACCTAAGTAATACAATACTCTTCTCACTTCCTACAACTATTATTATATTTCTTACTCTCATTAACATGCTCTCTTTTCCTCCCTTTTCTTATCTCTCCTTTTCTCTCTTTTTTTTTTTCTTTATCCCTAACTATCCATTGTTTAATTCTTTTTCACTTCCTATTTCTTCTTTTTCTTCTCTAAATCTAGGTTATATTACTACTATAAATAGTGTTATTCTTATCAAATTGTCAAGCCCTTCCTAGCAAGATGTGACTAATCTGCATAAGAACCACATCACATAGCACGTCATCCTTCTACTAACCAATTTCAAACTCCAGGATTTGCTTTGTAACCTTCATCTCACTACTATCATTGAACCATTATAACTTCTACGGTCATGTATGATCTCTAAGTGGTATTGTGAGTCTTTCTACTAACATAGTGCTAGAAACGTCTTTACAACTTTCATTGTCTATAATATGACTACATGTTTTACCTTATATCCTAACCTCACATGGAAGATGTTCTTATGTTGTTCCTCAAAACCCTCTCTTTAACCTGCATATTCAATTTTTGCATCACTACCGAACTTACATTACTTGTCCCCTTGTAGACTTCCTCTTCTAACGATGGCACCTCATCTCCATTACTATCTTCTTTGTCATTAACTATTATCCTCAGCACTTAAAAACACATGATATCTTAGTTTGCCTGTTTGCACACTGACTTACAATATGTCCTCTTCTTTAGCACTTAAAACACACAATATCTTGGTTACTGTAGTAGAAATATTAGGGTTTAGATTTTGTACCTTAGATGTCTTAGCCCTCGGTGCAACTTTCACTTAGCACCTCCACCAGATGTGGCTGGTTGCTTCTACTTTCATTAAGTAAATGATCATGAGATTGTGTGCAGCCACTGTTACTACCTACCCCTCCTCTTAAGTTACTTCTGATCCTTAATTATTCGATCTGTGAAGTCCTCCATGTCCACATAGTGATGAAGTTCAAGTATACCCTTGATATGCCTATTCAAACCTCCCATCAAGCTAGCCATGGTTGGTTCCCAATCCTCTACTATATCTGCCCTTATTAACGTCATTTCTATATCCTCATAATAATCTTCTACTCTTCGATTTCCATGCGCTAATATCTGTAACCTATGATGTACATCTCGATGATAATGACTTTGAACTAACCTTTCCCTCATCTAAACCTTCAAATCACGCCAAGGATTAATAGGATGCTCACCATTCCTCCTACGACTAGTGCTAACCTAGTCTTACCATATAATAGCATAGTCGTTAAAGTCTACCAGCTTTACCTTCTGTGCCTTGATGTAACAGTGGTAATCAAAGACCAGCACTACCCTATTCTCCCATTCTAAGTAGGCTTCAAGATCATATTTACCTTGGAATGTCGGTATTTTCAACTTAACCTCTTTGAGAACTCATCGTCTTTATCCTGTCGATGTCTATTTGACCTCTTCAAATTGCCAAAATCCTTAAACTCATTAGCATAACCAAATTCATCATTGCTAATATACCTTCCCCTACAAGGTTGGCAGATGGAATGTCCCCTCTTGGGCATCGACTCATCTCGAGGTACTTGGCTTCCTCGTGTTGATGCCTGTGAAGCCTCCGAACTCTCCAAATGTTGATTAATACTAGCCAGCGTATCTGTCAGCTACTTCATATTGAAAGTGTTGTCTCCAACAGTTGATTCTCTAGACATCCTATAAAATATGTGTAATATAGAGGAAAATAGGAACGTGCGGAGTGTTCTGGTGTCCTTCCACCTGACTAGATGTATATCACTTGGCTTCTACCTCTCATTCATGCAACGCACAAAAATTCACGTAAATCATACACGTAGTAGCTAAATTCTTATGTCTACCTCATAAAATTCCAAAGAATCTTGAAAATTCAAGAAACATAACCCCTAAGTGACCTGTAAATGTGAGAAAGGATAAAAACTAAGGGTTCAAAATCAATCAAGATGCAAATGGACAAGTTGGGTGAGAAAAATGACATTGTGGGTCGATTCGGACTCAATTGGATTAATCCTGACTGGAAAACAAAGGTGGTGATCGACCTAGGAACAAGTGGATCAATCTGGAGCAAGAAATAAAGGCGTGATCAGGCTGAGGGATAAACAAATGGTCGAATACACAAAGATCAACATGGACATGAACCATAGGAAGCGCAATCAATCGGATAAGGTAGGGCGCTCAATCCTGCTACTGATTTCCATGAAACTGGTCAACTAAACTCCACAAAATCACTAATAATTTGATTTTTCTTTGCTTTTTAATGTTTTTTGACAATCAAGGAACTCTTTAGGGTCAAAATTCAACCACAGCACATGACTTTTCTTGCTCTTCTTTTTTATTCAAAATTCTACAAATTTTTTTCTTTTTTTCTACTACAAGATTTTCTTCCTTTTTTTTTCACCAAAATCACACCTAAAAGAAGAACACATTAGGATGAATTAACAGGAAAATTTTTTTTTATTTTTGCTTTTTTATTAGGACAAGGAATAGGAAATAGAATATGAAGAACACAAAAGAATCACTAGATAGGATTGGTATCTAGACCAGTGTTTGGATTAGAATCTGAAATAGCCGAATCTCATGCCAATTGATACATGTGCAGAAGCATAGAGATATAAAATTTTTGTGTATGCCAAAACCTTACAATAACCTTCTTGCATGAAGTGTGAATAATGACCCAAATCACAATGATTGACAAAGAACTCTAGTGATCAACAACCGTAACTAACATGCTGGGCTAGTTGATACATCATGGATCAACCAACTAAAGTTGGAATAATTTGACTGAGAATTCACAAGAAAATTGAGTCACTTAAATTTTTTAGGAAAAAGGGAAATTTGTATTGCCAATGTCAAAGAGTCAAAAGACCCTCCTTAAAATAATTAAAGCCCCATTTAAAATGTTTTGAGAACCTTCAAGCCTTAGAATTTGTGTAAATTATTACCAAAAATAAAGAAAGCAAAAAAAAAAAAGGTAAATTCCTAGCTAAATTTAGCCCTTCCCAAATTCTAAAGTGTGTTGTTTAGGTGCTGATGTTTGGATGTGTATGGAGGCATGTGTGCATTTAATAAGGCATTTGTCTCCTTGAAAGTGAACAAGATGTTTGTCCTATATAGTTAATGTTCTATGAGATAGAAATTATTCGCCAATATATGTGACCATAAAGGAGTTTTCGATAGAAATATTAGTCTAATGAGATAAAAATCAATTAGTTATATGATTGAGTTTATGAGTTTGATTCAATTCATGGCTCTCATTTGATTGGGACAAAGCAAGTGGCTCTCATTTGATTGGGACAAAGTAAGACAAAAGGTTTATACTGAATGGTATTCACAATCAAGAGGATTCATTGTAATCCATTCACTTCACCATAGATGGACTACGATATGGGCTATAGGCTGGATATTACCTATATTCTTCAAGTTATATTTGATGCTAGCTAAGAATGAGCCTAGAGAGTCACATACATAAGAACAAAGTGATGGCTTAAGGCATTTGCAAAGTTGCAATGACAAGGCTTGAGATCTCTTATGGATGAGGCTTGAGAAGTCTCATGATGAAATTCATTTGATTGTAATTGGATTTTACCGCATGTAATGATTTGGTCCTCGTTATGTTTGTTAGTGATGAGATAATTAATTAGAAACATGATGAGCCTTTAATTTAATTAATGAGATTTATTAAATTGAAGAAAATAATTTCAATGGGACTTTAATTATTAATTAGATTAATAATTAAATGTGGATGAATTTGAATTAATTTTAAGGTCTATGTGAGAGCCCATAAAGCCTATTTCAGCAACCATAGGAATCTCAGTATATATAAGATTATGTCTTAAGGATAAATTACTTAGAATAGTTTTGAAAGAAAATCACATGAACTGTACCGTCGCTACTGTTTACACTGTTATTATTCACTCGCATGCTTTGCACACAAGAGAAAATAGTTGCTGGCCTCCCTTTCATATTTTCTCTGAGGAAATTCTCTAAGTGTAAGGAGTTATGAGATTTCATAAAGGAGTTATTAAAGTGACCTAACCAATGCCTTAAATGTGTGGACAAACTAGAGGTTAGGACTTTATTGCAACTCTTGGATTATAAACAAAAAATACAAGAATTTAATTCCAGGTAATTATTAGTATAACTAAGCTAGAAATTTTGTTTATACATTTTACGTGACGAAAAGTGGACATAGTTAGGAATCTTTATTTAGTTGCATTCTATGGTTTTGTGATTAAATTTGAAAAATTTTGTATCCTAAACCCTGTGAAACCCAACAGTAGTATCAGAGCTACCACTTTTCTTTGTATAAATGTATCTAGATACACTCATTTTATGATTTATGGTACTTCTTTGTTTGAAATTTTTTTAAAAATGTATTTGATTCTTGTTTACGTAGGAAATTTTGTTTTATGCAAGTTTTAAGTAGTGAAAAGCTGTTAAAAATTGAATCTTGAGTGTCAACAAAAAATTTGTTGCACTCCACAATCGATGCTTGTTGTAGCGAACAGGCTACTCCCTATTGCGAGAAGAAGTATCACAATCACGAAGCTAATTACAACATAATGGTAGATTTTGTCCTATATCACTTTACAATCATAGAAATGGTTTCTGAAGTCATGGGAAGGGTTCTTGTAATCGCAATAAAGCTTGAAAAGGCTAAAAATTACATTTATCATTAAACATTGGGAAAGAGTTTTCTACTCATGAGAACTAAGGCATGAGATGCATATGTCACAAAATGATTTTTCAAAGTATTTTATTGCTTCATACATGTGACATATGGATGTTTTACAGATTTATCAATGATTTATGGTCTTAGCCCCCATATGGATAGATCCTTTTTATTTTGGTTTGGTTTGCTTTTTCCAAATGTATAAGTTAATTTTCCAAGGTTGTAAAAGCATAAGCACAAGGTTTTTCTATAGTAGAATAGGAATTAATTTTTTGTGGTGTGCCACGATGTGATTATAATTCCAAAGACCAAGAGTTAATGATTGCTTAGAGGCTAAAGAATTGATGGTTCTTTGGAACTAAGAGTTTAAGTCCATTCGATAGTCTAAGCATGGTGAGCCCATGAAGGAGAAGAAGTCCAAGACTAATGATGAAAATTTCCAGCCTTGTAATAGTATTGGGCTTCACACAGGAGTGCATGATTCGATTGACAGCTCCTATTTGATTTAGAAAGTCCATATTTATCCATTTTTTGCCTTATATTTTACTACATATATGAGATATGTATACGTAAAATGTCTAATATGCAAAGCGAAAGAATTACCTAGACCAAAAACTTCCTCATCAATATTAAGTTGCAACAACAAAGTTATTTCGTCGTGGCTCTCCCCCAAGCTTAGAGTTCCAGGTGTAGCCTTAGCATGTTATATAATCACATGTGTGAGGTCATATTGCACATTTAGGGCTTAAAGCGCATTAATGGGAGTGCAATCACATTCTCAGTGTTATATATAGATGACATTCTTCTCATTGGCAAAGACATTGGGATTATAATCTCGGTCAAAACACAAGTATCTAGCATGCTCTCTTTGAAAGACTTGCAAGAGGCATTCTATATCTTAGAGATTTACATCTAAGAGATACAACAAAGAAATTGATGGGTCTCTCTCAACTCTTGTATATGGATCCTAAAAACGTTTAGGATGTGTTAACATTTGGGAGAATTCATTGCTGTATTTTATTACTAAAAGAATTTCAATTTGTCGTTGGGAGAATTACAATCATATCAAAAATAAAAGATTGCATGAAAATCTATAAATTAAGAAACCAAGTATTCTCAAACTTATAATAAGAAGGATAATAATATCAAATATTACTAAATATTTTGGAATATTTTCTAACACTCACCTTCAAATTGAATATTGTATAACTTCTAAAGTGTTCAATTAAAACTATATTTAGCATACACCAATCCTAAAGTCACGCTTAATGTAATGCTTGATAGAATTTGTCTGCACAATTGTAAGGCACTAGCTTAATTTACATTTGTCATTACTGATGGCAGGCACTTGAAGCAAGTGTTTCACGATACCTACACGAGCATCATAGACTTGGAAAGAAATAGTTTTACCACCTCCAAGAGAAGCCTCTGAGAGGGGATTGCCATCAATTAAGGATGGCATCCATCACTCAAAGTTTGTGCTCATAAATAAACAATAGGAGGAGATTAATGGCTTCCATTCATGATAATTGGAAGCCTAATGTATACAATGTTATGTACAAAGCCAAATATTGCCTATGCTATAAGTCCCACCAACAGGTTCCAGACGAACCCTGGTAAACAGCATTAGGATCACATCAAGCTTATCCTTAAGTATTTAAGAAGGACTAAAGATATAATACTTGTGTATAGAGATGGAGAACTAAAAATAGATGGCTATACAAACTTTGATTTCTAATTAGATGCCAATGATAGAAAGTCTACTTCTAGATACATTTTCATCCTTAATGGAGGAGTAGTAAGTTGAAAGAGTTCTAAACAAAATACCACTGCATGTTCCACCCCTTTGACCAAGTATATCATAGTATAAAGAGGTTGTTTAGATTAAAAAGTTCATCATTGAGCTTTAAGTGGTTCAAAGGATATATCAACCATTGCCACTTCATTGTAACAATAACAATGCGATTGCATTATTAAAGGAACCTGGATATCATTAGAAATTCAAACATATTAAGAGGTGATATCACATCATTAAAGAAATCAATGGAAGGGGTGCTATTGCCATACATAAGATAGCTTTAGCAAATAATGTTAACCCACTCACCAACCCGATGACGCAACAATAGCTAAATCACCATCTTGAAAAGATGGAAATTAGATACTGTAGTGATTATCAATAGGGTCATTGGTGTTAGAGTGTAAGGAGGAGATTGTTAGTGATATGCCACCTAACCCCAAATTATCAATGGGGGATATTTGAGAGATATTGGTTGTAAATGTTACCATTATCATAAAATATTGACAATTATTTTATCAATATTTTGATAGTATTTTCATACATGTAAATCTTGAATAGCATAAATTAGTGCCTGTGCCCATGTGATTGTGTTTGGAGGCCTTATTTATAAGGGGTTATGAAAATAGACATAAGGCTATCTTGGTACATAATCTAAAATCAGTTTACAAGTCACAAACACTCCAAAGAGTATTAGAGAGTCAGTATGACTTGCACACCTTATATTTGTATAGTGAGTGCCTTGCTGTTTGGTATAAGATATGAAGAATGCAAATATGTAGATGCATCATTAGAGAATGAGCATTAGAATAATGACTAGCTGAATGAAGTAGACACATAGAGTTCACTCTTTCTTGTTAATGTCTTGCTTTGTAATCATATTAAGTACACATATACCTAAGACCTGAGATGACATAGTTGTCTTGTGTGTATGATAATTAATGTATTATTAGAATATTAAGAGCCAATATCTATCTATAACATCATGAGCCCAACGTTGTTCAAGTGCATATGGAGACATCTATATGTTCAATAAGGAATTTGTCTCCTTATAAGTGAACAAAATGTTTGTTCTATGCAGTCGATTGCTGTAAGACAGAAATCCTGGCCAAGGTATTGTGTGATGAAAAAGGAGCATCTGATGGAAGTCTCATAAGGTAACATCAGCTGGTCATATAACCGAATTTGTGAGTTTGGCTAAATTTATGACTCTTGCTCAATTGGGAAAAAGTAAGATAAAAAGTTTATGCTGCATTGTATTCACATAGTTCGTTATGATCCACTCACTTCACCTTGGATAGGCTATGATATAGGCCACAGGCTAGGTATTACCTATATCTTTCAAGCTATACTTTTTACCAGCCAAAGATGAGCTTAGATAGTCACACACATAAGAACAAAGTGTTGTCTTAAGTCATTTGCAAAGTGGTGATGGCAAGGTTTGACAAGTCTTGTGGATAAGGCTTGACAAGTCTCATGGAAGAATTAATTAAGTCACAATTGGATTGGACCAAATGTAATGATTTGTTCCTTATTATGTTTGTTAGTTATGAAATCATAAATTAGAAACATGATGAGCCTTTAATTTAATTAATGATGATTAATTAAATCAAAGAGATAAGGCATATGGAAATTATTTTATTCCCATTATGTTTGTTAATAATGAGGATTATTGACTGGAAATATAATGGGCCTTTTACCTAGTTGATAGGATTCATTAAATTGAAGAAAATAATTCTAATAGGGTTTGAATTATTAATTAGAGTAATAAGTAAAGGTGGGTGTGTTTGAATTAATTTTAAGGTCCATGTGAAAGTTACAAAGCCCATTCTACCAACTTTAAGAATCCTAGTGTATATATATGGGATTATGTCTTAAGAATAAATTATTTTGAAAAGTTCTAGAAGAATATGACTATTCACATGAGCAGTACCGCAATTACTGTTCATGTGGGTACTATTCACTCATGCACTTTACATGTGAGAGAAAATAGTGACAGGCCGCCCTCTCTTATTTTCTCTCTATAAATTCCCCAAATGCAAGAAGTTTTGGAATTTCACAAAGGAGTTCTCCAAGATTTGTTGGAGAGACTTAGCCAACACCTTATTTGTATGGGTAAACTAGAGGTTAGGACTTTATCATGGCTCCTAGATCATTGATAGAAATTATTAGAATTTGATTCCATGTAATCAACTGTATAACTAATCTAGAATTTTTGTTTATACATTTTATGCAACAAAAAGCAGACCAAGTTGGGAATCTTTATTTCACTCAATTCTATAGTTATTTTCATGATTAAATTTGAAAAATTTTACATCCCAAATCTAGTGAAACCTAACATAGAAATCATCTAAGGTAGAACCTTTTGATTATGGTCGATAAGTTGAAGCCAAGAAATCATTCAAGAGATAAGCCCTTACCTATGTCCAAGAGCCTAAAGCTAAAAATCGTCCAAGGCCCAAGCTCTCAACCATATCCAAGAGGATGAAGCATATATATTATTATAAGGTGGAAGCATGGAAAAAACTTTCATCTTAGTCGCGCTCAAGGTACTTATATATCTAAAGACTATTTGAAGTTCTTAAACCTAAAACCAATGTACAATTCATGAAAGAACCAAGCCTTGTATATAAAATAGTCTTCATTCGACTATATAAAATATTTATTAAAGGGAATGCTTCTAACAAAATGCATTAACAATTGGTGAATGCATCACAAGAAGTACATTATGTTGAAGGAAGAATCTAATGAGCAAGAGGACTAGGGGGAAGTATCCAAAGCTAGATTTTAATCATAAAATGGCACACTTTGCAAGTTTCTAGATCCTCCTTTTCCACTACTTCCTTATTTGTGTCCCTTAAGAGGAAGGTTTCCAAGACTAATACCTTCATCTAAATAATTTAAGTCTAACCTAGAATAACAAATACAAGTTCAACCTTATAATTTCGGGTAACTATAAAAGCTATGAAAGTAATATTTCCCAAACAAGTATTGAACTAAGAAAGAAGTTCCTGAATCAGATGGGGTTCCAATTGAAGGGCTAGCTTGGCCAACAGACACCTAGTTGCGGCTTCTCGGTAGTTTTTAAGTATCTTCTTGTCATAGTTAGTTAAGTTATTAGTCATTGAATTATTATTACTTACTATAGGAGTTAGCTAGTGGCTTAAGCTTGTATAGAATCCAACAGAACTACTCTTAAATGAATGGAACAATAACTCTACTCAACTTGATCAGAAATTAGTTTTTCTCCCTTCTCGTGTTTTCTTCTTCCAACCACTTGCATTGCTTCCATTGAGTGTATGTAAGTATTCCTAGTAGTCCTACCAATCCCTTTAGGATAAACAATGGAGACAACCCATAGTGGCCTTGGTACTTGAGCTGCTGACAACAGAGAATTATTTAGTTTGGGTGACAAGCATGAGAACAGCCCTTAGAGCTAAGAACAAGTTGGGATTTGTCACTGGACAAATTAAGAAGCCTGGTGCTGATGATGCTGCACTGCTGAAAGCTTGGGAGAGGTGTAATGACATGGTCATTTTCTGGTTCTTGAATTCTATTTCATCATTTTTTAAGGGTATTTTGCTATTTCTGGATGATACATAAGTTGTAGACTGAGCTTAATAAAAGAATGTCACAACAAATAGACCTAGGATATATCAGTTCAAAAAGGCCCTTAGTTCGCTAATGCAGGGAGATGACTCTATTATTACATACTATGGGAAACTTAAGGCAATATGGGATGAGATTGCATTGTATGATGGTATGCTAGAGTGTACTTGTGGACAATTAAGGGTCTTATGAATAGATATTAGAGCGATTGTGTGATGTAATTCATGATGGGGTTGAATGACTCTTACAGCCATGTTAGGGACCAGCTGCCAATAGAGCAGTGATACAAACCATGCTCAAAACCAAAACCTTCCATTAGCCAACACTGCCAATGTCACCCTATCTACTCACCTAATTAATCCTGCCAACATGGTTGGTAAGCCTTCACCTACCCTTGCACAAATCTGTAACACAACACAACTTTCCCTTAAACCTTGGATTTTTAACATAGGTGCAATAGATCACATGATCTGCTACAGTAGTTCGTTCACCTCTATCACAACCACTACTTCTATTCTTATTAAGCTTCTTAATGGATCTCATGTGATTGCAACTCACATAGGAAAAGTGAAGCTCATAGAGTCCATTACCCTAAACAATGTACTTTGTGTGCCATCTTTTGGTTTAAACTTAATTTCTGTAAAAAGACCAACTCATAATCATGCCTTGTTTTCTTTTCCTCAACCTGTTATGTGTAGGACCTTCTCTCTTGGACCATGACTGGGAAAAGGTGAAGCATAAGATGGCCTCTGTAAGTTTTTGGGGGATAAGGTGCATTCTAGTCAACTGATAGCAAACCTATCAAATTTTAGGTAGAACACTTCAAACAAATCTTTTTCTATTTTAAGTCCTAGCATTGATTGTGCCCTTTGACATTACAGACTTATCCATATATTAAATAGGAAGTTGAATCTCATTGATCACGCAACTATAAAGATAATTAGAAATGAAATGAATGACTTTGTTTGTCCAATTTGTCCTCTTGCAAAGTTGTATAGAGAACCCTTTGATCACAGCCTTTATAGATCCTCATATTCTTTTGAGTTGTTGTGTTGTGACTTGTGGAGACCATTTAGTGAAGTGGCCTATGATGGAACTTGTTTCTTTCTCACCATAGCTAATGATTATACAGTGACAACTTAGGTGTACTTACTCAAAACAAAGGTAGAAACTAAGCACTGCATGAGAGCTTTCTAGGACTTAGTGTAAAATTAGTTTAGAAGAAAGATTAGAACCATTAAGACTGATAATGGAATAGAATTTATCTTAAATGACTTTCATCAAAATGAGGGAATAATACACCAAAAAATATGTACGGAGAGTCCCCAACAAAATGGTATGCTTGAAAGGAAACACCAACATTTATTAAATGTAGCAAGAGCAGTAAGATTCCAATGTAACATGCCCTTAAAATACTGGCCTTAATGTGTTTTGACAGCAACATATAGAGTAAATAAGACACCTACCATAGCCTTAGATGGGAAAACACTTTCATGAGATTTTATTTAGAGTTTAGCCCTTATAGCAACACATGAGAGTTTTGGGTTGTTTGTGTTACGCATCCACATTAAACAAAGGAACAAAGAAGTTTGATGCTAGAGCAAGGGAATGTGTCTATATAGGGTATCGGTATGGTGTAGGAGGCTATAAATTACTTGAACTAAAAACTAAGAACCTTTTCATCTCAGGGGAGGTAACCTTCTATGAAAGTGTTCATCCTTTCAAACTACAAAACCAAGTCACTGAGTCCTTAACATCCTATTAGCAGCAGTCCTCTAATTGCACACATCATCCATAGTCATCTACTTTAGCACCAAACAATTGTTTTACACCTCCCTCTGATCATAATCCTATTGTTGAATGCCAAACACAACCTTCTCTTGAATCTGAAAGCTTGACCTTAGACTATCTAAGTAGCATATCATTGAATACCCAACTAATCCTTCCTAAACATGAACCTGCACCAAAACTTGTTACACCTAATAACCAACATCCTATTTCCTTGAGAAGGTCCACCAGAGAGAGAAGAATGCTCCTAAATACCTTAAGGAATACTATTGTTAGCAAGCCTCCTCATCTTCACCGATCCCAACACAAATAGGTGAGCAAAACTCTAAAGGCCTTCATAAATATCCACTTGAAACTATTTTGAGTAATGGTAGGTTTCTACCGCATCACCAAGCCTTTTTAGATGCTATTTCCTCAGAAGAGGAGCTAAAGATTTATGCAAAAGCTTCAAGGGACCCTAATTGGTAGTAGGCTATGCAAGTTAAGACGAAGGTATTAGAAGACAACAAGACATGGACTTGAACTAACCTATCTATTGGGAAGGAAGCACTTGGATGCAAATTTGTGTACTAGATCAAACATAAGTTAGATGGAAGTATAGAGAGGTATGAGGTTGGATTGATGGCTAAAGAGTTCACACAAAAAAAGGGAATTTATTACCAAGAGACTTTCTCACCAGTGGCAAAATTGATAATAGTGAGTTGTCTCCTTACAGTGGTTGTAATAAAGGGCTAGAGCTTACATCAGTTTAATGTGAACAATACCTTCCCATATGGGAACTTTGAGAAGGAAATATACACGATGAGACCATCAAGCTACAATAAAGGAGGAGCAAGGAAAGTGTGCAAACTAAACAAAAGCTTATGTGGACTAAAACAAACATTAAGGTAATGGTATGCAACACCATCCCATGCTTTGATCAGCTTTGGTTTTATGTAATGTAGGGTTGATTACAGCCTTTTTATCATAGAAAGAAAGGACTCCTTCACTACCTATTGGTGCATGTGGATGAAATTAAAGTGGGAAGTGACTTAGAGGCAGTAACAAAGGAAGTAAGAAACTTTCTTGACACTAGGTTCAAGATTAAGGACTTAGGCCATCTAAAGTACTTCTTGGGTATAGAGGTGGCAAGAAATGAAGATGGGATCCATATTAACCAATGCAAGTATGCTTTAGACATCCTTGTAAACAATGGCTTACCTAGAGAGAAGCCTAAGCAAACTCTCATGGAGCAAAATACCAAGCTTAACAAAGAAAGAGAGAAAACATTAGCTAATCCATTTGTGTATAGAAGGCTGATAGGTAAGCTGTTATATCTCACCATTAGTTGACCTGATATTTCTTTTATTGTGTAGGCCTTGAGTCAATTTTTGCAAGAGCCCTCTGACCTTCCCATAAAAGTAGCCTATAGAGTATTACACTATGTCAAAGTAACACCAAGGCAAGGATAGTCCTTTCCATTCTAGAATGAATTGGGATTAAGGGCATACAGTGATTTAAATTAAGGGTTTTATCCAAACACTAAAAGGTCCATTACAAGTTAATATGTCTTCTTGAGAAGTTCTCTAGTGTCTTGGAAATCTAAAAAGTAGTGTATTGTCTCAAGGTCATCAGCTGAGGCTGAATATAAGGCTATGGCCTCCACATGTGCAGAATTTACCTGGATAAGATGCATTCTTAAAGCCTTAGGGATTATGCATGACCAAACCATCAAATCTATATTGTGATAATAGGTAAGTAGTACATATTGCAGCAAATCCCATTTTTCATGAGAGGAGTAACCACATAGAGATGGACAACCATATTGTGAAGGACTAACTACAACATGGACTGATCAAGACTTATCATATGCCATCAAAGGAACAAATTGCTAATGTTATAACAAAACCTCTTACTCCATTTTTGTTCAACAACCACTTGAGCAAGAAGGAATGGTAAACTTTCATTCTCTATCTTGATGGGGGCTATTGGAACGAAGAAGTTACTAAATCAGACAGAGTTCCAACTGGAGGGCTAACACGGCAGGCAAACACCTAGTTGTAGCTTCTTGGTAGTTTTAGAATCTCTTCCTAATGTAGTTAGTTAAGTTATCAGTTATTAAGCAATTGACAGTTAATTAGTTGGTGGCTTAAGCTTGTATATATTCTAGCAAAACTGCTCTTAAACAAATGGAACAGTAACTCTACTTAACCTGATCAGAAATCAGTTTTTCTCTATTCTCCCTTCCTGTGTTTCCTTCTTCCACCCTCTAGCATTACTTCCATTAAGTGTATGCAAGTATTTTCGGTACTCTTACGACAAGCATTGATTAAAATCATGGACCTTTCGTACTCAACTAGCTTATGATGCAAAAAATTTTCCAATCATGTCTTCTTTTTTGCATATGCTGAGAAGTCCCAAATTGTGGATGCTTAAGCTTTAGTACATGCTAATTTTAAGTTTGTATAGAAGGGCTCTTCATAATTATCTTCATTCTATTTTATTAAATGTTGAACTTTTCATTAAGTTGAGAATTTTCATTAATTAAAGATTGAATTTCGTCCATTTATTTAGACATGCTAGTATAAGCCTCCTCTAGTTTGGCATTACACTCCTGAGCTCCATTTCAACTTTTTTTTTTTCTCTATTGAAGTACTTTTGAATAGTATTGCTAAAAGACTTAATTTCATTCAATTTGGTAGCTTAATTTATTACCTAAAATCATACCTTGAAATGGGACAAGGGCTTAGTCAAGTGAATAACTAAAAAATAAAAATAAGTGAAGAAGATATGATTTTACCCTTATCAATGTGTTGTCACTCAATTAATCAACACATCATCGATAAGGTAAGACGCCAAGTCTCTTTTAAGGAGTCACTCCTCCATGAAGGAAATCTTAGATAATACTTGGGTCGTGTGAGCAATGACTTAACCACAAAATATGTATTTGGAATCCTTAATGTGGATTCAAAAGGAAGCTATAAATTCTCATGTCTTTTGAGGTAAACCTTGTGCCCCAATCCTCTGAAAGGACCTTCTTGAACTTTAGAAGGCTTTGAAAAGTTAAGAGTACTTTGGCAATATGAGGATGTTTTTGTTGGGTTTTATCAGGTATAAGATGCCAAATTTTGTAAATTTTAATTACAAAACAACCAAAGAACATAGTGGAACAAGTAAAATTCCAACAAGGTCTGCTTTCATTGCATAAAACGCATAAATATAATTTCAAGCTAATAGTATAGATGATTACCTTGAAATAAATCCAATAGTTTTCTGTTTATAATCCACAAGTCACAAAAATGTTCCGATTTCTAGTTTCTCTATATGAACAATTCGTTGGTTATGGCTTTCCAATGAAACACCTCAAACCCCTTCATGAAATCCCTTAACTCTTGTGCTTAGAGTATTTCCTAAGAGAAAACTCAAGGAGGCTAGAATTAATTTTCTCTCGCGTGCAAGTGATTAATAGTGCCTGATTAAATAGTATGATGGATAAACAATATTAGTGGAACTGTTCACGTGAATAGTGTCTCTCTCTTAGAACCCTTCTAAGTAATTTATTCTTTAGATACAATCCTATTTATACTAAGATTCCTAGGGCTTCTGGAATAGGCTTCATAAACTTTCATATGGACCTTAAAATTATCCCAAGCCCATCCACTTTTAATTAGTAATTTAAATAATTATTAAAGCTTATTTGAATTATTTCCTTTAATTTCATTAATCCCATTAATTATATTAAAAGCATATCACGTCTCCAATATATAATCTCTATTATTAACAAATATAATAAGTACAAAATAATTCTCTTGTGCCTTGTCTCATTAATTTAATTAATAAGATTAATTGAATTAAAGGCTCATCATATTTCTAATTAATGATCTTATCACAAACAGACAAAATGAAGAATAAATCATTCCAAATTGGTTCAATCTAATTATAACCAAATTAAATCCCCTATGCGACGTCTCAAGCTTCATCCACAAGTCTTGTTAAGCCTTGTGATCACCACTTCGCAAGTGCCTCAAGCCATCGTCTTGTTCTTATATATGTGACTCTCTAAGTTCACTCTTAGCTAGCAATGCGTGTAATTCAAAAAATATAGGTAACACTTAGCCTATGGTCTATATTGTAGCTCATCAAAGGTGAAGTGTATGGATCATAATGAACCCTCTCAATTGTGAATATTATGTGATATAGTCCTTTTATCTTACTTTATCTCAATCGAGTGAGAGCCATGGATTTAGTCAAATTCACGAACTTGGTCACCGGACCAAATGGTTTTTCTGTATGTGATTAATGTTTCTATCAAAAATTCCTTTCTGATCACATACTACATTGACCAATAATTTCCGTCTTATAGAATGTCAACTATATAGCACAAATGCATTGCTCACTTGCAAAAAGATAAATCCCTTATTGAACACACACTTACCTTCATAAGCACTCAAGCAATGGCACTTTGGGCTCATGAACCTATGCCATACTAAGATAGATATTCGTACTTAATGCCTTAATGACACATTGACCATCGTGCACACAAAACAACCATGTCATCTCAAATCTATGATCCACAGGCACTCAATATGATCACAAAGCAAGACGACGACAACAAAGAGTGAACTCCATGTCTTTGCTTCGTTTTGGGAGTCCATGTCTAAATGCTCATTCACCAATGACACATCCACACATGTATTCTAGTCTCTCACATCGAATGGCATGGCTACCATACGAATAAAGGTGTGCAAGTCATATTAACTCTCTAATACCCTTTAGAGTATTTGTGACTTGTAGATTAGTTTTAGTGATTGTATACTAAGACAATCTTATGTCTATAATCATAACCTTTATGAATAAGACTTTTTAATACAATCACATAGGCATATGGAACACTTTATGCCATTCATGATTTATATACATAAAAACACTGCCAGAATATTGATAAAACAATCATCAACGTTTTATTAAATTGTAATGATAATATTTACAATTAATATCTCTTAATGTATCCCTCATTGAAAACTTGGCGTTAGAGGGCGTATCATTAAAAGTCTTGAGATGAGCTTGCACGTATGCCCTCCAAGAAAAATGAGACAAAGTTTAGGAGGAACTCTCTAAAAATGGTTTGATGGGAGGAAATAAGTTATGAAATCCTAGCACCAAAGGGCTTCATCTTCCTCTTTTGAAGATATATTTTCCCTATAATTTGGACAATATGTTTCCTCCTTTTCTGCTTGGCACAAGGAGGAACCAAATAAAGAGTTGAAATACCTAGAGAACTAAATATTTCTCAAAAAAATTATATACCTGCATGCTAAATAAGCTCTCCTTCCTTAAAGCTTACCCATAATGGCATATGACCTCACAGTTTGACAACAATCTTCAAGTTGAAAATGGGTTCATCTAATTTATGAATAATAGAATCTACTTTGCTTAACCTTTCATTCTTTTAGTTTAGGTAATACAAGAGAATCACCTTGTTAAGAGGTTGGACATTTTGATTTCCCTTACCCCTAATGTTGAAAGCACCCCTTTTCATGGACTTTAGCTAGAAGACATGGCAAAACAATTTAGAATTTACTTTTTTGTCCAAGTCTTGATAGATCATATAAAAACTTGCTAAGATTTGAAAAGAATTTGGAGCTAATTGAAAAATGTGCACTCCATATGTTGTAGCCATTGAAGTATAAACAAGGAGAATTTGAAAAGCTTGAACAGGTTTTAGATGTCAAACATACATGGTAATATGTGTAGTGGAGGATTATTTTGATTATGTAAATCCCACGAGACTCTATTGAAATGATTTAAAGGTGTTCTAAAAGAACAATGAATTACTTCCACAAACATTATATAATTGCTACAAATATATTCATTGAAGTGGGATAAATAGCAATTAATGAAGAAGCCATAGAGTAGCAACTGGTTCACCAATAATGATGGATGATTATTCAAGTTAAAAAAAAAAAAGAAGAAGAAAAATATAAACTTAAATGGATAGTTGCAAAAGGATTTGTGTTCGTCGAATGCTAAAATGGTAAGTACAAGTAAAGGGATATTTATGTAAGGAAAGACTCATAAATCTCAATGTTAGTGATATGTCCTTCAACACCAATAGATAGTGAGGAATATTAGTTGAATGTATAAACTTTTCACGAATTAATAAAATATAAATTTCTTTTATTTCAATATTGTGGAATTCTTTCATGCATGTAAATCTTGGATAGTATAAAGTTTTCTATGTGCTCATGTGATTGGGTTAAAAAGCCTTATTCATAAAGAGTTATGAATATGAACATAAGGTTGTTTTAGTACAAAATCACTAAAACACATTTATGAGTCACAAACTCTTTGAGCAGTAATTGGAAAGTTAATACGACATGCACACTTTGTATTTGTGCAGTGAGTGTCAAGTTATGTAGTATGATACATGTATATAGATATGTTAATACAGAATGAGTATATTCACACTCTAACTTGAAGAATGAAGTAGACACATAGAGTTTACTTTTTGCTATCAATATCTTACTTCATAATCGTGTTAAGTGCACTTAGGTTTTAACTCGAGAAATATAATTATCTAGTGCACATGATGGTTAGTGTGTCATTAAGGCTTTACGGATTAATATCTATTTTGATATAAGATACAGTCACAAGCCTAATGTTTCATTGCCCAAGTGCATATAGAGGTATATGTGTGATTAATAAGAAATTTGTCTCCGTATAAAAGAGCAAGGCATTTATCCTATGTGATCGATATTTCATGAGATGGAAATCCTTAATTAAGTTAGTACATGGACCAAAAGAAGGTTTTGATAAATCATTAGTCTAATGAGGCAACATTGATTTGGTTATATGACTAAGCCATTGAATTTGACTAAATCTATGGTTCTCGCTTGGTTGAGACAAAACGAAAGGCATATACTACATTGTATTCACGATCAAGAAGATTCATGTGATCCACTCACTTCACTTTGATTGGGCTTTAATATAGGCTGTTGACTAATTACTACCCATATGCTTTGAACTATATTTATTGTCAATTAAAGATGAACCTTGAGGGTCACGCATAAAAAGTTTGATGCTAAAAAAGTGGTAAATTGGTTGGGTGTGAATGAGGCTTGAGAAGTCTCATAGAGAAATTATGATATGTGTGTGAAAGCGTAAAAGACAAAAGATAGTGGGAGTGGCCGGAACCCAATGAAATCTACTTGTGTGAACTACGAAGATGACCCAACGCAATAACCTTCAATGAACTCTAGCAAGCAAGACGATAACAACTAACATGCTTTATTAGTTGATATGACACGAATTAAATAAGAACATGCCTTGAATAATTCGATTTGGATTTGATGAGAAATTGATGCACTCAATTTCAAGTGAGAAAAATAGTTGTATTCAATATCAAGAATCTAAAAAAAAGTTATTCAATAAAATAACCAAACTCTATTTATATTGTTAAAGAACCCTAGGGAACCTAAAACTCATATGCAAAGTAACCAAAGTAAAAAAATAATACAAAAGGTAGTTTCCAACCATATTTTAGCTCTGAGACATCCATGCGCTTTGTTCCAGTGTTGATCTTATGTCTCTAGATTATAAAAACAATTTGTCAAGGCATCCTAGTGTTTACGATTGCACAATGCGTGATCGAGCACAACTTCAATGATCATAACTAGAAATTGTCAATATGTTCTAAGTTTCTCATGAATCATTTAATCACAAATGCAAAGAGTTTGGTTTTTGCCCGCTATCGATTGCGAGTGCTTTAACTCAATCCATTGGCCTTGCAAAGATCAATTAACTGTTAAGCTTGATCCAAAAGGTACTCCAAGGCTTGTTTTGAGTTCTCTTTGCATCAAGTTCACCCACGAAAGCTCTTTTTCCTTCTTGAACTCCTCCAAATGTCCAAAAGCTTGTTGAAACTTCTTCATGAGCGTTGTCACTGCTTTTTTAAGGTTTTTAGCTTTAGCCTCATCAATGGGCATCTATTTATCCTTAGATACTCGACGTCAACCTTGACACTCATGCCATTCTCCTCCTCTTAAAAAGAAATTAGCCTTAATCCCAAGTCTCGTTCATCCCCTATATCAATAGGGTTCAAATTAGATATATTGAATGTTGCATAAATTCCAAACTCACTTGTTAATTACAACTTATAAGTATTGTCATTGATGTGCTCTATCACTTGAAATGGACCATTACCTCTTTCCATCAACTTTGACTTTCTCTGATCTAGAAATCTCCTTTTCTCATGTGAACCCAAACTCACCCCCCCAAGCTCAAACATAAGCTTCTTACAGCCCTTGTTCATTTGCTACACATATTGTTCATTCCTTTTTTCGATATTTTGGTGTGCACGCTCATGTAACTACTTTATAAGCTTTGCTTTGTGCTCTCCATCTATACTAATTTGCTCATTATGTGGTAATGGCAGCAAGTCTAATGGAGTTAATGGGTTTAAGCTATAAACAACTTCAAATGGTGATTTTTATATGATTGAGTGTATGCTTTTATTGTAAGCAAACTCAATATACAGTAAATACTCTTCCCAAGTTTTTATGTTCTTCTTAACCAATGCACGTAATAATGTAATTAAAGCCCTATTCACCACCTTAGTTAGTCTATCAATTTGTGGATGACTTGCAAAAAACTACAATTTAGTTGCTAGCTTACACCATAGTGTTTTTTAGAAATAACTCAGTAACTTAACATCTCTATTAAATATAATAGTTTTCAGCATGCCATGCAATCTAACTATTTCCTTAAAAAATAAGTTTGTTATATGTGTAGCATTATCCATCTTATTGTATGCAATGGAGTGTCCCATCTTAAAAAACCTACCGACAACCACCAAAATACTATTTTTTACTTGTTTGAGTCTGCAACAAACCCAACATAAAGTCTATTGAAATGTTTGTCGATAGCATCTCTGGAATCGACAATGGTGTATACTACCCATGAGGTTGGACTCTCGATTTGGCCTCCTTACACTCAATGTATCTATCAACCATATTTTCAACATCTCTCCATAAATATGGCCAAAAGAAATGTTCGTGCAAAATCACCAATGTCTTGGTGACACCATAATGTCTCATTAGGCCTCTATCATATGCCTCTCAAATTAGCAACTCACGTACGGAACACTTAGGAATACAACTGATTTATGTAGAACAAATAACTATTATACTAAAAATATCTGTCATGTACACCTTGCTTAGTCAACTCATTCACTTGACTAAAATCATTATCACTCAAATACAATGCTTTAATATGCTCAAATCCCAAACGTTTAGAGTTTAAAGTAGCAAGCAATGAACACCTAGATAATGCATCTACTACTACATTCTCTACATCTTTATTGTATTTAATTAAATATAGAAAATTGTTAATAAAAGATACCCATTTAATATGTCTATGACTCAATTTACTTTAGCACTTTAGATGCTTTAGGGACTTATGATCCATACGAACGACAAATTCCCTAGGTTTGAGATAATGTTGCCATAGCTCCAAAATCCTTACCAATGCATATAGCTCATTATCGTATGTCAGGTAGTTTAACTTTGCTCCATTTAACTTATTGAAATACGCAATTAGCCTTTTCTCTTGCATCAACTTCAATTCCTATTACTAAAGCATCACATTTAAGTTCAACTATTTTATAAAAGTCAAATAAAGATAATACAAGAGCATTAGTAAGCTTTTCTTTAAGCAACTCAAATGCTTTTTACCTAAGTTCTCCTCACTAGAACTTCTCAGTGATTGTAGTTGGTGGTGCGGCAAATGAGCTAAAGTCTCATATGAACCTCCTATAGAAGCTCACATGGCCATAAAAACTCCTCACCTCAGTCATTGTCTTGGGTGTTGGCCATTCTCAGATTACCTTAACCTTATTCTCATCTATGTGAATTCCTTGCACACTTACTACATAGCTAAGGAATATGCAATGATTCTCACAAAAATGTACCCTTCTTTGGCTAAGCATACAATTGTTCCTCTTGCAAGGCTTCAATTACTTCCCTAAGGTGTCTAACATACTCATTAATAAATCCACTATTTACAAGTATATCATCAAAGTATACTACAACAAATTTACCTAGGAAAACATGTAAAACATGATTCATAAATCTCATAAATGTGCTAGGTGCATTCATAATCCAAATGGCATGACTTAACTACTCATACGTCCCTTATTTTTTTTTTAAACGCTGTTTTCTACTCATCGCCCTCTTTCATGCAAATTTGATGATACACACTCTTAAAATCAATTTGAGAAAATACACTAAGCTCTTGTAATTCATCACGCATGTTATCTAACCTAGTAATGGGATGACGATACTTTACCATTATAGCATTTACGGCTCTACAATCAATGCACATTCGCCAAGACCCGTCTTTCTCTAGTGCTAGCAATACTAGCATTGCACAAGTGCTTATGCTTTCTTTAACCTATCCTTTGCTAATCAACTCTTTCACTTGTTGCTGAATCTCCTTAATCTTTTATGGGTTTGTTCCATATGCTAGTCGGATTAAAATGGATGCTCTAGGTACGAAATCAATTTAATGCTCAATCCCTTTAATTTTTAGCAATCCACTCGACGACTCCACCAAAAGTGTATCCAGAAACTCCTGTAAAACAAACACAACATTTTCGAGGAAGGAAGATATGATCACTTCTATTAAATAAATTTCTTTGTAAAAAAGTAATATCACTCATTGCTCACTTCCTATGGCTACCTTTACATATCTCATTCTCACCAACATAAACTCCCTTTCTCTCCTTTCATTCTTACTCTCTCTCTCTCTCTCTCTCTCTCTCTCTCTCTCTCTTCTCCCTACTTATTCTCTCTCTAATTCCTTTCCACTCTCTTTTTGTTTCTTTCTCCTCTCTATGTCTAATTTATATTATTGCTGTAGGTACTTCTAATCCTCATGTGATGTATGTGATACAAGTGTCACCTTCTTATTGTTGTCATAGAATATATACATATTTGCTTTACCATGAAATACTGCATCTCAATCAAACTGCCATGGCTTTCCCTATAAGATATGACTTGCCTACGTAGGTACTACATCACATAGTACGCTGTCCTTGTACTTACATATCTCAAATTCTACTAACACCCATTTTGTCACATTTACTTCACCACTATTATTTAACCACTACAATTTGTAAGGTCGGGTGTGGTCTTAAAGTGAAAGGGCAAGTCTCTCCACCAACATTGGACTAGCTACATTTATGGAACTCCCTTCATCTATAATAAGGCTACACATCTTACCTTTAATCCTACACCTTGTATGAAAAATATTTTCTAGTTGCTACTCAAATACCTCCTCTTTTACTTGTGCATTTAATGTTATCATGACCACCAAACTTACACTACCCATTTCCTTATAAATTCCTTTCTTTACTTCAAACCATATCTTCTTTAGTGGTAGTATCTCATCTCCATTGCTACCTTCTTTCTCGTCGATGACTATCTCTCATTTGTCAGTCATTATCATTGTTCGCTTATTTGGGCATTAAGTAGAAATGTGTCCCCTCCATTGGCATTTAAAATATAAAATATCTAAATTATGTGTGTTATACCTTGGGTGCTTTAGGCCGAGGTTATCCTTAGGTTTAGGAACTCTAACTGTCTAAGTTAGTTGTTTCTCCTCTCATCGGGTAAACTATTATATGGTTATGCATGGCAGTTACTATTGTCTACCCCTCCTCTTTAGTTACTTTTCTACGTTGATGGCTCACTCTGCCAAGTATCCAATCTCCACATAATGGTGCAACTTTAATATATTGGTAATCTCTTAGTTCAGTCCTCCCATGAACCTTGTCATGGTTGCCTCTCTATCCTCCACTATATCTACCCTTATTAGTCCCATCTCCATTTCCTTGTAGTAGTTCTCTACACTCTAACTACCCTGCACCAATGCTTGTAATCATCTATATACATCCCTGTAGTAATGACTTGACATAAACCTCTTTCTCATCAATACCTTTAATTCCTGCCAAGTCCCTAAAAGATGTTCACCATTTCTCTGACGACTAATATATACTTGGTCCCACCATAGGATGGCATCATCTATAAATTCTACCATTTCCAACTTTACTTTTTGGGCTTCAAAATACCTGTGGTAGTCAAACACTAACTCCAATTGTCGTTCCCAGTCTAGATACGCATCTAGGTCAAACTCGCCCTATAATGTTGGTATATTTAATTAGACACTCTTGGGCACCTCATCATCCTTGTCTCACTTATGCCTATAAGGTTTTGTCAAGCTACCAAAATCCTCAAACTTGTTCGAATAATCAAAGTCCTTATCACTAACATACCTCCCTGTATGTGGTAAGTGTGTAGCTGGTCATCTTTTGGGCATCGACTCCTCTCGAGGTGCTGAGCTATCCTATATAGATGCTTATGACAGCTCCAGATTATCTAAATATTGGTTAATGCTAGCTAGCATGTTTGTAAGCTACTTCAAGTTAAAAGCATTGTCTCACACAATCGATTCTCCCGACATCTTGTAAGTATATGTAATAAAAAGAGAAATAGGCAAATGATGTATGTGTACAAGCGTCCTCTCACCTTACAAGATGTATTCACTTTGTTTTTACATCTCGCTCTTGTATCTTATAAGTTCACTCAAAGGATGTACTTACTAAGTCAATTTCTTATGACCGCATTGCAAACTCCCAAGAAGTTCTCAATAATAAAGTGGTGTAACATGTACATACATGTAAGTGTGTGAAAAGAAGGAAGCTTGAGGTTACGAGATCAATCTAAACACAATTAGATCAATTCAGAATGGGAAAGTAGGCTAGTGGATTGATCAAAACACAAAGAGATTTATATAAAACACAATGCAATTGATCTAACAGCAAAAGGATTGATCTAGGGCAAAAGTGACTGCGCGATCGACTGTGAACTCTAGCGAGGAACATAACCACAAGTAACACACCATGTTAGTTAATAAACCACGAATCAACTAAGAACATGCTTGGAATAATTTAATTTGGATTTCACAAGAAATTGATACACTTAAGTTCAAAGAAAAATAGTTGTTTTCAATATCAAGAATCCAAAAAAAAGGTTCTTCAATAAAATAACCAGGATCTATTTATAGTGTTAAAGGGCCATCGGAACCTTAAAACTCACATGGAAAGTAACCAAAGTAAAGAAAAAACACAAAAAGTAGTTTCCTACTATATTCTGGCTTTGAAATGTCCATGTGCTTAATTTGGATGTTGATCTCGTGTCTTTGGATTATAAAAACAATGCATCAAGCCATCCCAATGTTTATGATTGCACCGTGCGCGATTGAGTGTAACTCCAGTGATCGTAATTGCAAAATGTAAAGGTGTTTTGAGTTTTCAATTAGAACCTATGTGATCAAGCGTGAATTGTCTGATTGCAAATGCAAAAGGTCTGTTTTTGGCCTGCTGTCGATCGGGCATGCTCCAGCTCGATCCGTTAGCCTAGCGATCAATCGGTTAACTATTGGGCTTGATCTATATGGTATTCTAAGACTTGTTTTACATTCTCTTTCACCCATGAAAGCTTTCCTTCCTTCTTGTGCTCCTCTAAACACCTAAAAACCTCTCAAAACTCCTTCACGAGTGTTGTTATTGCGTCCTTAAACTTTTTAGCCTTAATCCTTATCAACGAGCCTCCAGTTATCTCTAGATACTCAACGTCAACTCTAACGCTCGCATTAAATTAATTTGGTTGTAATTGGATAGGACCAAATATATTTCCCTTTGTACTTCTTAATTATGGGATTATTAATTAGGAGCCTGGAGGGATTTTCAATTTAATGGAATTAATTAAATTAAAAAACAACACACAAGTGGACTTTAATTAATAATTAAACAAGTCACGAGCTACAAATAATTAAAGGTTCATGTTGGAATCCTATAGCGCCTATGCTATGTAAATTTTAGGTGATATATGTGGAAATAAGAATTCTACCAAGTGTAGGAAGTTGTGTCTTAGAGTATATAGATTTGGAAGAGTTCCAAATCACAAGAGATCAGATTTTACTTTGAAAAATCAGCAAAAAATCATCCACCCTTTTAAGCAAGAAAGAGAAAAGTTCTCTAGACACTTTCTTGCATCTATTTCTTGTTCTAAAGGCCTTGCTTAAAAGAGTTTGGAGTTAGAACCCTACTGAGGAGTTAGTAGAGGTTTTGGGGGCACTTGGTAACATTTCAATCATGTGGATAAATTAGAGGTGGTTTGAGGACTGCAAGTCGAGGATAATGCGTATGCTTCATTTGGAATACAATTCCAAAAGGTTCACTTTAGACAATTTTTGGATACCTTCAATTTTAGTTTATTGGCAAAAGCAAAATGGGTTTGGTGTGTTATTTCACTACATTTACTCTATTGATTTATGGTTTTAAAATTTAAAAATTCCACCTAAATGCATTGACACCCAAAACTCAACTATATATGTTTTTTATTGGGACATGCTATGAAAGGAGGCAAACTTTATGTAGAGGTGGCAATTAAGTAACTTTACGGGTCGATGGGTTGGTTGAGACACAACAATTCCACACATATAATCAACTTGAACCGATCCATTTATTTTCATAGATAATTTTTTGACCAGAACTTAAACCATAATTTTTGTAGGTCACCTGAACTTGTAACTTATAAAAAAATTATCATTCTATTTTGGCCAAAAACGAAGTTAAAAACAAGTTATGTAGTTTGATTCAAACAGTCAAATACCTAGTCTTAGGGGTTGTAATTTCTGACCTGACCTGAACTTAACTCGAAATTAATGAATTTGGAAAGAACTTTTGCAGGTTTTGGTCAAAATTAGATTAAACTTGTGACTCAAAAAGATAAATAGGTCAATTTCAAGTTGCCTGATTAGTTATCCCACAAACTCATGATAACATGTGAAATAATAGGCATATTTGTACCCACATTGTGCTTAATTTATGCATTCACGTTAGTAAAAATGAATAAAATACATTATCGTGCATGAATTACATTAAGTATTATCATGCATGTATGTTAGCATAGATTACATTAAATATTATGATGCTTGTGAAGGTTATCATGGGTGCAGGGATTAAGCAATGACTTTTAAAGGATGCTAAGTTGAGGTGGAACATTTAATTAACCTAAAACTTTGAGGAATAATGGAAAAATGAATTGCTCTCCAATGAAGTAAAAATCAGGTCGATCAGATGTCGAACAAGGAAGTTAAATGGAAAAGTATAAACATCGCTAGAACTGCCGAAAACCTTGAATAGTCGCGATCAAGGTTACGATTGTAGGAAGTGGAATTGCAATCATGAAGCATATGTCTATGGCTGCGATGAGGATTGCATCATGCTCTAGAATTTCTACGGTTGGAGGTGCAACCGCGGTTGAGGGAGCTACAATCGAAAGAATGAGTTCAGTGACTGTGAGTAAAGACCACGGCGTGCATTGGAAATTAGATTTTCTTGCCATTTTTGTATACCCACTGGCTTAACCTAATTCTTCCCAATATGAAGGGGAAATTTGGACAAAAATAGGGGGTGGCTGCTAAGGAAAAAGTTAGAAATTTGGACTACAATGAGGCTACATCATTCAAGAGCAAGTTAAAAGAATTCTTACGGTGTTGAAGATATAATCCAACATGTAATTATTCAAGACTTCAAACTAAGATTTTCTTATCTTTTTCTTGTTTTCTTAAATGATAGGATTATAAATTTGATTATTATACTTGTTTTTATTTTTATGGATTACTAAATCTCTACTCTAGGACCCTGTGATGGTTGAGGATTTTTAATGAATACTTATATATAATTTGTTTTTATTGTTCTTATTATTTACAATTGTGATTTCATATTTTCAAATGCTTGGCGGCTCTTTAATTTAATTGTGACCACATGGGGAATAATGGAGTGAAACCCGTAGGTTAGACATCAATTGCAAACATAAATTTTGTGGGAATAACAGAAGTGAAATTAGAGAATTTACGTGGGACGAGTATTAATATTTATATTCTCAACTTAAGTGGGACGTGCAAACACGCTTGTTGGGTTGAAGCTTTAGGATGATTCAAGAGAATGTCTTAAAAATTAAAAGATTAACGCACCATAACAAGCCAATTGAATTTGATTGCAAATGCATCTATTATTCGTTGAATTTCCACACTGCATAGGGGCCTAGGCCTTCACACCATTAAATCTTCTTTAATTCGCAACTATCTTTATTGTCTCAAGAGATTTATGTTTTCTTAGTTTTCTCTCATTGCCCTTATTCTCTTCACTTAAGAGGATTTAACTAATATGATCTTAGTCATAGCAATAGACACAATTCATGCCCTCTCTATGGATACGACACTTGTACTTAACTGATACTAGTTATTAAAAATTTAATTTTGGTATGTTACGACTCGTATCAACTCACATATATATTTTAAATAATTAATAAATATATAAATATAAAAACTAATTAAATAAAATTAATTGGTAAATTTGTAAATATTTAAAAAGTCAAGCCTTTATTTTAAGTTAATTTTAAAATTAATAATTAAACATCATTTAATACAAATAAATTTAGCTGTTGATGCAAAATGATGGATAATACTTTTCTAATCCAGTATAATAAAAATTTGAACTTTTCATTAGTCAAACTTTAGCATATAAAATATATTTTGATAGTACTCAATAATTATAAAGGAAAAATATTTTTTTGATTAATGGGTTGGTAAGTCAGTTTTGGATGACCCACAAAATTGGTGGGTCGAGTCTAACACACAAAATTAAATGGGTTAGGTTCGGGTTGGCAAGTCACGTGTAATACTCGAATTTCAACCCAACTCACTAACTAGCCAATCCGACCCATTATCACCCCTACTTAGTTCCATAATCCATAATCTAATATTTTTAATAAAATTAGTTAATGAAAATATTTATTAAATTATTTTAAATTTATAAATGGGTAATGGGTTGACAGCTTATGCGAGTAATCTAAAATCAACATGTTATTTTGGTTCATTGGATTCGACTTACTAGTGTAGGCTTAACCTAAAAATTGCCCCCTCACATTTAAGCCGTGTAAAAAATTTACATCCTTACTTTTTGGTGTGGGAATTGGAAACTTGCAATGCAAGCTTGAGTAACAAATATTGAAACATGAAATATAGTCATGAGCCAAAATTCATTTCAGTAATAATTTCAATACATTGCTAGACGACAAAAACAAAATAAAAGGAAGAGCACACAAGATGTTGCTATTATTTTGGCAAAAAAAAAAAGAAAAGAACAAAGACAGAAAGAGAATCTACAGTCTACTATCATGGATAATCTACTAATCAATTTTTGAGCTAAGAACAGAAAGAAAGAGAATACATAATCTATCATCATGGATAATCTACTAATCTATTTTTAACATCCCTCTTCCATGACTACCTAAACCAAATTCAAATCCCACAAACCTCATTATGCTTATAGCTTCCACTTTATCTAGAATGTAGCAAGGTAAGTTTCTTGATACTTCTTCCAATCAAAAGATATCAAATTAGCATTGAAGACCACCACCCCTCAATCTTTTGTTATGCTTAAACTTTAATGAAAGCTTCAATCGAAAATGCTACTGACCTTGTCATTTTGATCTACCAAAAACATGGTAGACTTCAAGTACTCAGCTAGATACATCACCTAGATGCATCTCCTATATTGTGCTTAGAAATATGTGTCCCCTAAAATAACTAAAGAACTTTAAAAATAGGGATTTTACTAAGATGACTGAGAAAGATAGAGTAACTTTTTGAAGTGTCTAATGAGACTTCTCCATGACCTCCTTCATGTGCTTGCATTTTTCCACTTTATGTTTAACTTTGTTGACGTATTTTTGGATAACCTATAGGATAATAACATGAAGTTTATAGTTCTATATAAATAATTTTAGGTTTTCCTACTCTAGTTCTTGACTTATATCCATCACCGCTTTGATTTACTTTACATGTTTGGTAAAAGAATCTACCAGCTTGATAGATGGATAGTGTTGGTGCCTTTATCATAGGAAGGAATGCTACTTTAAGGATGAAAGCTAGTTGAAAAAATGAAGGAAAGAGAGGTTATAAGTTCATAAGGAGATTGGACAGGGGTTTGAATAGAGGATCTTGGGAGTAGCTAAATTACCTCCTTTATTATAGGAGATTGATAATTAATGTAAATCTTAAGCCAAATTTGGGGCCATATTATATCATTCTCATAATGAGATAGACGAGCCTCAATTGATGGTTTAATGGAAGTTGATTTATGTTAAATTTAAAAATTAAAATATCATTGGATAATAGTGCTATATCTCTGACAAATTAAGTGGTGTGAGGTGACATGGCGCTCATCTTGACACCTAACTAGACCACTTTGCTCATGATAGTGTGCCACATAACACACCTAATCATGCTTGTGGCATTGCATAGACTTGAGCTAGCATCTCAAAAGTGAGAAGAAAAGTGCTCTTCTCTGTTAGGAGCTATGCTAGGACATGGAATGCCATAAGAGATTTAGTAATCATTATGATAAAAATGTTCTCTGCGTAATTGAAACTCAAGTAATGGAAAAGTGATAACGCTTTAAGGTGGCATTCATATTGAAGCCAATCCAAATAGGGTCTCATTGAACAAGCCTTGTGGAGAAAAAAGGGTGAACTTTAACTTCCAATTTATATAAGCTGTTGTCGAACCATATCAAATTCCTTATGTCAAATATTTTTGTTGATTACTTTTGTAGCATGTTTGTTATCAGGATAAGTTTAATTTTCATCACATTAATTATTAAAAATAATTTATATATGTTATTTATCATCAATTTTTCTTAAGTTTGATCAATTTTTTTGATCAAACAATATAATTAAATTATAGTATTTAATATATTCTATGATAGCACATGTAGAGAGTGTGGAGAAATGCTAGTATCCTAATTAAATTTATGACTAATCTTTATAATCACAAATAATCGCTTAATTTGGATCCATATATACCTTCCTGGTCTCATCTTATCGAAGTTTATTTTATTTTATTTATCTTTTTTTCTTACACTAACAATTATATAATTAATATCTCTTATATAAGATTTTCTCATGTTTAAACACGACGTCATGTAAAAATTGAGTCTAACAAAGTAAAATTTTTTACCAAAAATAATTAGTGTTTGAATTGGATTGAATCTATGGAACAAAATAATTGGTTTCACCATGCTTTGTTAAATTTGGTATCAACGTATTGACAATTTGGGATTTGTTCAAAAATTTAAGAAACTTGATTATTACAATGCATTTAAATTAGATGCAGGACGCCCGCAAAAACTTTTGCTCGCTTTCCCTATATTATTTTATCATCATAATTTTACAAAGTTAAAAATTAACTTTTCAATTGTTATTATACTTTTTTCCTTTTACTTTACGTTTTTCTTAATTTTTTCACAAATTTTCATTCCGAATAAATATTCCATCGAAGCAAAACTTTCTTTGCGTAAAAATTAATTCACTCACAACACACACTCGTGGGTCGTTTCTTCCTCTATTCTCTCGGTTTTGACGCCTCTCCCCTCTGTGCTCTGGGGTCGCCCAATTGCCAAATTCCTCAAAAACCCTCGTGGAAGGAACACCTCAATTTCGGAAAATTTCCCTAGAAACCCCTCACAATTAGACACCTAATAGAGCACAAATTGCTTCATCAATGGCCGCGCCGGAGCTAGCTCAGCCCGACCCCGAGGGAATTGAAGGGGTTCGGATGACGTGGCTTAACTGGCCGCGAACGAAGGTCGAGTCGTCGAAGTGCGTGATCCCGATCGCAGCCTCAATTCAGCCGATCCGCCCTCACGTGGATCTGCAGAGCCTTCCATATCCTCCCCTCCGATGCAAAACGTGCTCCGCAGTGTTAAACCCCTATTGTCGCATTGATTTTAACGCCCTCATATGGATCTGTCCCTTTTGCTTTCAAAGAAATCATTTTCCGCAGCATTATTCGTCAATTTCTCAGACGAATGTGCCTGCCGAGCTGTATCCTAATTTTCCCTCAATTGAATACTCAATCCCGAATTACCAGAATCCGCAGAATTATAGTCCTTCTGTAGCTCCTTCTCCGATTTATTTGTTTGTTTTGGATACGTGCATACTCGAGGAAGAGTTGGAGTTTGCGAAATTAGCGTTGAAACGGGCGATTGGGATGCTCCCAGATAATGCCATGGTTGGATTTATATCATATGGTACTCAGGTGCAGGTGCATGAATTAGTGTTCTCGGAGATGTCTAAGGTTTATGTGTTTAGGGGAGCAAAGGATATATCAAAAGATCAGGTCTTGGAGCAGTTGGGCATTCGTGTTTCTGGAGGCAGACGGGCTGGGTCAGGCATTCAGAAGGGTGGTGGACCCAGCCCGGTGGCTGTTGTTGGCCCCAGTACGGGGATAAACCGATTCTTGTTACCAGCTTCTGAATGTGAATATACACTAAATTCGGTAATATTTACTTAATTGTTATCTGAATATCTATTTTTTTGGAATTCGGAGCGTGGATATACTAGGTATTTTGTTGTGCTTACAAGTTAGACATTAACTTGTTTTTATTTAATGGATTACTCCTAGAAAATTTGGATTCTGTGTATTCTATCTTTCATTTATTTCTTTTTTTTTTTTGCATAATTTTTGGTGCAGTTGGTGGACGAATTAACAACAGATCAATGGCCCGTGGCACCTGGGAACAGGGCATTGCGGTGTACAGGAGTTGCACTGAGTGTTGCAGCTGGATTGCTAGGGGCATGTACAGAAGGAACTGGTGCACGGATTGTTGCATTTGTGGGGGGTCCATGCACAGAAGGTCCTGGAGTGGTAGAGCCTTGAATTTTTTCTATCTTCTTGCTGTTTTCTTTTATGAATGTGCAAACCCGTAAGGGAGTGCAAACCCGTAAGGGACTAAGATATTGTTGGATGTCCTCATTTTACTGTTCCCCATACTTCCTTATTCTTTGTACTTTTTCAAGTTAAGTGGGTAAAACTTTCCATTGTGATTCTTGGTACAACTCATAACGTAGGTGACAATTGACAAAACACAATTTACTTTGGTCCTTAACTCTTTTGTTGGTCATTAAATTCTAAGATTTGTTGCTATTGATGATTAAATAAAATATATTTTGAGCTCCTCAACAAGAAATGGTATGAATCATTAGAAGGAACATCTTGTGACAAAACTTATCTTTGTGTAGTCGAAGCTAAATATTAATCATTGGTTGGGGCTATGGTTCATAGATTACAGATAAATGGATGGCTTGGGTTGTCATGGTTACATAGTTGTCAAAAGCGTATGGAGCTTTAAGGCGTAAAAATTCTTTAGAGCAATGATGTATGGTGATGGTGTGGCGGGCACCTTTGTGAAGCACGGTGCATAATTTATGGAATAAATAAAAGACGGTTGCGTGATTAGTAATTTCATAGAAAAAAAACCTAAATAATAAATATAAAATGAATAATAATATAAACTTTAAATTTTTAATAATAAAGATTAATGACTAAAACTCCAAATTACAACGATCATGTCTTTCATGCATATAGGCATAGCAAATTAAGTGGTATAAATAAAAGCATGTAAACTTTAATCAAATGATTCTTTGGATTCTTCTTCTTCCATATCATCATCATTAGACTTGTAGCCTTCGGGATCCTCTTCCTCCATCTCTATGTCATCTAAGTTAAGCTCTCCCTTTTCTTCATCAACCAACGTGTAATAGATTTTCCTTTGGATGAGGTGAATTTCTTGGAACTCAATTCAACACCACTCACCTTCTTGGATCAAAATTGATATGGAGTTTCCTTAACTCCTGAAGTTCTTGCAACATCACTCTAAGTCAAATCATCATCACCAAATACAAGACCATTTTCATCAGCACATCCTTCATCCTCCCTCTCCTTCTGCCATTCACTACTTGTTTTATCAAATTCAAATCCATCTAATTTGATTGGATCAATAGAGTTTTGTGTATCGTATCTTCACTTTAACAACCTATTATACTTGATATAAACCAAGTCATTAAGGCATGAATGCTTCAACCGGTTTCGTTTTTTAGAGTGAAGTTGCAAGATTATAAATAATTAACATGCATTAAACTTTAGTTGTCATAATTTTATATGACGAAATGTGGATGTACTTTCATGTTCAAGTACGCTCTAATTTTTTTCACAAACCGAAGAACTACAAGTGAGCCTAAGCACTTTAATTGAAAACTTTTGCAAGTTTGGAGTATCAGAGTCATATGCGGCTCACCATTCAGCTGATAATTTCAAAAAAAAAAAAGAAGCTAAAATAAGCAAAAAAGAACAAATACATTAAATAATAAAAATGTTAATTTTAAAAACATCAATTACCTGGTGATGTGAGATTCCTTTGTCTAATAGCAATTGACTTGCCAAAGAGACCTTTAGCCCTTTTATAATACATGAGCTCCATGGTTATCTTGTTTTATATGCCTATACTTGGTACCAATCTTTCTATTCAACAATACAAACCATATATCACCTCTTGATCCTGTTCAATGTAAGGATTTGCATAAAAATTTTGGGTTCAGAAAATAACTGGTTGCATACAAGGGTCAATGGAACTGGAACTGCCGCCTATCAACAATCATTTTGAAGATTATTTTATACTTATCTTCATTATTGCCAACTGAGGGCATTGTAGCCTCTTTTGTCCGATCCATTGCCTCGTAAATGTGTCCCGTAACTGACTTCTTTTCACTATTAACAAGCCAAAACACATTTAACAAGGGTTCACTAACTTTGAAGGCATAGGAAATGTGATTCCAAAATGAAGGCATCAGAATCACTTCGGCCATATTCTTCTCTTGCACCTCCTTTAAATATTGTGATTTATTCTACTCATTGGAAGCAAACATTTTCTTTAAATTTACTTTTTGAACTTGAAAGTGCTTCAAGGTCAAAAATGCTGTGGCAAATCAAGTCTTTCCTGCACAAATCATCTCCTTTGGCTAGTGAAATGCCTTATCATGTTTAAAAGATACAACTTATTATACATATACTTGCTTACCATCACTGCTCGCTCATGAGTTTTTTTCAAATTTGGAAGTTTGAAGATATCTTTAAAGATCAAGTTAATGCAATGAGTGGTACATGGGGACCAATATAAATGTGGATACTTCTCTTCTAAAATTTTCCTTATTCATTCAAAATTATAAAATATGAATAACACTTTATTACATAAGTAAATAAACAAACTTATTGAATGAAAAATTGAAATACTTTCTTAATCTTACTCCCTACAACATTTGCGCTGGCATTGTCAGTAAATACTTGCGCCACATTCTTCACATCAACTTAATGAATGAACTTCTCCAACAACTCAAATAACTTCTCTGGTGTGACCAAATAAGCATGCATCAATTGACTCTATAAATGTGCTTCCACTTGGACAAATCACTAAAAAGTTGATTAATGTCCTATTTTTCTATGTTGGTCTAACCATTAGCCATCAACGAGCAACCATATGTCAATATGCCTTCATGACTTTTCAAAATTTCGTTGGTGTGTTGAAGCTCTTTTTTTAAGCACACAATGCTTTTTTCATGATATGTAAGTGGTTTCATGCTAGGGCTAAACTGACTTATTGCTTCAATCATCGGTACAAAACTACTATGTTTCACGGCATTAAATGGAATTATAGCATCATATATCCACTTCCAAAATTTTTACACCACACGATCCCTCTTTATCTTCAAATCTTCGTTAAATTTCAAAGTAATATTTTTTCCTTTCTCTTTTAAAACATCCTCTACAAATTGTGCAAAAAAAAAAGTCAATTGTACTTATTTGCTTTGACTTTTTAGTTGAAGTAAAGGAGGAGCTTGCAATAGATGGTCACTTCCCATAACTTGGTGCAAATGGTTGCTCCCAATTATAGCATTTGAATCTGGCATACAAGAATAGTAAACAACAGTAAACAAAAATAACTCCTAAGCCTCCTAAAGTCTAGCATTTGAATCTCTATTACAATAGCATGTACAGCCATGTTAATGACTTAATACAACAAAAACAGTAAACAGCAACAGCCAACAACTGAGCAACCAATTTAACATGCTACTTACAAATTCAGTAACTTTTTAACTCCACAATAATTAACTCCAAGTAAATAGCCAAGACATTCATAAGCAGCAGCTCCCTATGTTGTTTTCAGAAAAGGAATATAGCTGCTACAGTACAAGGAACTGAGAGATGTTTGGAGGAGGAGACAACTAATATAGACATAGAGAAAACTCACCAGGTTTAGATGCCAAGAGGTCTGTGCCGCTGATAGAGAAGAAAAACTTGGAGAAGAACGGCGGAAATCATGGAGGAAAACTCACCAGTTCGAATATACATTCAAGTCAGTATCCTTCGCATGCATGTAATTTTCATCATTTTTAATTTACATGTCCTTTTACCATAGATACTGACTTGAATTTATAGAAGTGGCTAGTTGTTAGGGTAGGATTCTTAATCTTCTATCTTTGTTTCACTACAATACTACAATATCATTCTCCAGAAAAGCAGCACATGGCCTCCAACTGCTTCCTAAATTGTATTGTAGTGCTTTTTTGTTTGGCTTTATTTATTTATGTTTTTTGTTTGGCAATTTTTAAGTTCGAATAGTTCATTGGACGTCATGCTATCTTTGTTATGTTTCTCATAGCAGCTAGTGCATTCTTGGAATGATTTCTTTAAGTTCATAGCCAGTCTCTGCAATTTGAGAATACAAGTCTAAATAAGGTTTTCAAGAAGACCCTCTTTCTTCACCAGATGCTGATGCTTATGCTCTTTGCACAATCAATAACAAGCTCGGGAACTTGTCTAATGTTGTCTGAAATTAAACAAGCTTTGATGAGTTTGTATAGTCCAACATGACCTTGTATATAAAAAACTTTGATGAGTTTGCATAGTTTTTCAAAGTTAATGACAATTGGACTTTCACGCCATATGATGAAATTGTGATTTTTTGTTCTTTGTGATGTTTAGTAACACTATAGCTGATATATTGAGGGAGAGTGTTTCTTTCCCTTCATCTGTATGTTTTTTCACTGAAACATGAAAATCACTGCCGTCATATTCACGTTATCAGTTTTTATATGCGAACTATTCAGTTTCGAGAACTAGGATTATTGCCATCCAAATTTATTCCATGGTGTTGCTGTACTGTTCTGAGTCAAGTGTTTCTGTCCGTTATGATCTCTGCTCCATAGTGTCCGTTGTTTGCAATAGTCTCTACACATATTTCCATGACCATTCTTTCTAGTGGCTCAATCTGAACTGTCAGGCTGGTAAATATGGCTGGTGGTTTGCTTGTAGATTGTATCTAAAGATTTGTCCGATCCAGTTCGTTCGCATAAGGATCTTGACAAGGATGCAACGCCATTCTTTAAAAAAGCAGTCCAATTCTATGATGAACTCAGCAAACAGTTAGTTAACCAGGGGCATGTGTTGGATGTCTTTGCCTCTGCACTAGATCAGGTCTGTGATGTTTAACTTGAGTTGGTGTTGTATTTTCATTGTATGGGTTTATTGCAACAATTTAAACTTAATTTGACTCTAGGTATGTAAGGTTGTAGAGGCATCTTCTTGCAATGTGCATGTTTTAGGCAGCAGATCCATGTGAAGCTGAAGGAACCTTCTGCCTTAACTTTTACTTCTCTGACCTTTAATCATTTGTTCTAAATGTGGTTTCCATGTAAAATGGCTGCTGTATTACAGGGATGGAAACAGTAAAATTAAATTGAGCACTAACTGTATAAAAATTCATATTGTAGGTGTTATCATAGCTGTATTTGCATGAATGCTTTCTATTGTAAAAGTATTACTGTGTTACTCTTGTTATCCTGAAATTTTTTTCTTCCATTCCCCTCATCCCCCATCCCCACGAAAAAAAAAAAACAAAAAGACAATGATGTGATCTAGTTTTCAACCACTACAGTTATAGCTGATATTGTAAAGATGCACAAGACTTTTGCTAACTTTCATTAGAAGTACCATGTTTGGTCAAACTAGTCATATGAATGTGGGAAGAGGGTGTAAATGTTTGTATGCTTTGTCGTGCCAGTCTTTTAAGCCTACAGCTTGCGGATTCATTTGAGGTTTTGATGCACCTCACAGCGAATCACCTCACAGCAAATCAGTCTCTATTTGATTATAAATACAACCCTTTGCACTGCTTAATGTATGTTCAGGTTGGAATTGCTGAGATGAAGGTCGCCATTGAAAACACTGGTGGACTTGTTGTTTTAGCTGAAAGTTTTGGTCACTCTGTTTTCAAGGATTCATTCAAGCGCATTTTTGAAGATGGAGAACAGTCTCTGGGACTTTCATTCAAGTGAGTTGATATTGGATGTGGAAAACATATATTTTTTTAGGGCATCATAAAATTCTTCCTAGATCCGGCTAGTTTTGAATTTAATCAAGCACGTGATCTAAAATTTATTAGAGGGAGGCATTCCCTCATGTCAGTTAAATGAAAATATTTGCCTGCTGGTTACTTATGCACCCTTGATTTTTGTTATTTTCTGTTTCTCTTCTGAGTAATTATTTTCCTCTGTTTTAATGCTGTTTGGGGCTGACTCTCGGTTTCATTTGTCATAAAACCTTTCTTAGATCCTGCTTTGTAATGGGAATTTAATCCGTGAGATTGCATTTGACTAATCTTTTGCATGCTACATTTGTTCTCTGCTCAATATGGTTGTGGGTGGCCCTTCTTATTCTACTTCTTGTTCCTCTCACATGTTTCACAAGCTTGGTTTTGAACTTTTAGAATATCACCTTTATGAGTCTCAGCAACAAAATTGTAAATCTCAGTCCTGTCGTCCTTGTTCCACTGATATTATTAGAATATTTTTTTTCATCACTGAAATTCCTATTCAATTGGTGAATACGTCTTGAGACGAAATTAAGTGCCAAATAACTTCAAAAGAGGAAATTTGTGGTTTGAGTTTGATTCATTAAACAAAGGCATGGTTATTTCTTATGAAATTATATTGATTTGGAATGATATTGAGTGTACAATTTCAGTGGCTCATTGGAGATCAACTGCTCAAAAGATATAAAAATCCAAGGGGTCATTGGGCCATGCACATCACTGGAGAAGGTTTGTTCATCCAAAATTAACTATCACATGAAGCTTGTCACTACTATAGTTGTAACTTCTCACACTATTGTCCATTTGGACTTTAGTTTGTTGTTAATAGAGTGATGTTATATGGGCATCTTGCCTGGTACTGATCCGAGAAACTGTTGTACAGAAAGGGCCAGCTGTTGCTAGCACTGTCATAGGACAGGGAAATACTACAGCTTGGAAGATGTGTGGCCTTGACAAAAGTACTTGTTTAACTGTTTTCTTTGATGTTTCTTCTAGTGAAAAGTCTGATCCATCTGCACCAAATCCACAATTATACATACAGTTTCTTACAAGGTATAATAATTTTTGCACTTCCCTTCTTAAAAAATAAGACTACAAATTCCTTTCAATATAAAAAAATAAGCACAAACAAATGATACCTACTATTTCTCCCCTTTACTTTAGGATTTTTGATGGTGCTCCTTGTGTCTGAATAAATATGTCATGCTATTCCATGATTTCATTGCTTTTTCCTGACTTAAATTGTGCCACAATCAAACTTTTTTTTTTCTACACAGTTATCTGAGCACTGATGGCCAGATGCGGTTGAGAGTCACAACTGTTACTAGGCGATGGGTTGATAGTACATTGGGGAATGAGGTAAGATGATTAATTTTCTCTGCCCATTCTTCCATGTGAAATCTCTGTTGCTGTTCAACTTTAGAAAGATCATTCTAAAATAGAAAGTGGAGAGTTTTAAGATATGACTGGAGGTTACAAATATCTATTGGAATCCATGTGATGCACAAAAGGTCTTCTATCTTAGATTGATAGCACCGTTACATGTCATTAGTCAAAAAATGACAGGATTATTTTATTTATTTTTTTGCATACACAAAACTTTAATGGTCAACAAATTAAATTATTCTGTTTTCAATTTTATGTGCTCTCAACAACAGTATCCAACTTGAGACAGAGTGGCTATTCTAATTGTAGATTATGGGCAGAAGTTCCTAATTATTGCATTATTTTTATTTGAAAAGCCTTTGAAATTTCTTATTCTTTCATGGTTAATATTCTGAATGACTTTTATATATTTACCTTCATGGGCTTTCAATTTTGAAAGCTTTGCGTCCGAGTTTCTCCTAGCAGAGTTACTATGAAAATGGAATTGGCTGTAATGCCATTTTCTTTTGTCCATGCAGGATTTAATTCAAGGATTTGATCAAGAAGTTGCTGCTGTAGTAATGGCTAGACTAACTTCTTTTAAAATGGAGATGGAGGTAATATTCCAGTAGAACTGTGATGAGTTCTGTCCCTCCAGCATGATCTGTAAATTTAGTGTGAATACTTAGCTAACCTAGTTCTTGCTGCATTATTTGGCTATACTGTTTTTGCTCTGGGATTTCTATTTTCCTCCCCTAGAAGGTGAGAAATTAATGCTTGACACAATCTTATTGGTATGAACTGAATAATAAAAAATTGGGGCTGGATTTTTATTGTCAAAAAACTTGCTAAATGAAACATGCAAACTGTTACTGAAGACCTTATAAGATGGAAGAAATCATGCAGCTGATTCTTGGGAGTTCATGATTGGGACTCCAAGGACAGCCCCGCACCATCAATGGTGCAGATTCCCTCCCCTGGAGCTCCCAAGAATGCATCAAGGCATACATTGGAGCTTTCTTTCAATTGTCATGGTAATACTGATTTATCAGTGAACTCAAAATGAAACTGGAGGGAATGTGTCCAGTAATTTTTAAGTGTGTTGAGGCATGCATTAAGTACAAGTTTATGAAAACCGATTATTAGGTAACATGCTTTATCTCTCTCCTGCATATTTGATTGCAAATTGCTTCTGTTCATTCAATTTTGGGCTCTCCATTTATTCATCTGATTATAGTACATCAACTTGTTTTCCCTTTTGCAAACATGTGAGCTCTGCTTGCAGTCTGTCTTCTTTTAGTATTGCTTCACTTCAATATTTGTTATTTGCTCTCTTGATCATTTGTTTACTAATATTTTACAATAGTTGCCTATGTTTTGTATTTTTAGTTGCTTCTCCGATGTATGGTTCTTTTCACAAGTAATCCTTATTTTTCACCATCTGAGATACTGTGGAAGCAGCAGCTTAGTCTTTCTGGATACCAAGATGGTTCTTTTGTGTGCTGAAGCATTGTTTATTTTGTAAATTCTCACATAATTACATGGACGAACGCCTCCTATCCCCCATATCATCAAAGCAATCCAACCAAATAAGAACCTTCATTCCCTGCACCACCCATTTCCTCTACAATATTCGCTGGTACAAAGCTGATTTCGTACCAAATCTAGAGCAAACAATTTTGCGTATGGTCTGGACAATTCATCAGAATAAGCTTCAAATCAAATTATGGTCTAGATGCATTTATCAGAATAAGCTTATGCCACATCTGATTTCAAATGGAAGTTATGGTTTTTATAATGCTAGAGAAGATATGAAATGGAAGTTTAGAGACTAGATTAGTAGGAATTTTTGCTTTGGTAGGTTTCTACGATTTGTTTCTTGATTAGTTTAGTTAGTATTCTAGATTAGTTTTGTTAGAATTCTACTTTACTCCTAACCCTTTAACCCTACTTTACAAAATGATTTTGGAATCAACTAATCAATAGAGAAACTAAATTTTAATTCTTCCAATTACTTAATATGGTATTAGAGTAGTAATGCAGCTTTCATGTGGCATTACAAGTCTGTCAAAAATTTTCCCAAAAACCTAATGTAATGTAATCAAGTCTTTTGATCAAAACTCTTTTCACAAAAAGGAAAAATAACTTACAATTTGGATGATAGTGTTTGGTTTATTTTTTCGGGGACTATGGTTGAGTAATAATTTGTTATTTACTGTCATGGACGATTGTGGTTATTTTTGTATGCCTATTAGTCTTTTAATAAGCATGACAATTAATTTTTTGCCAGTCTGATGACTAGTTTTACACCTATGTACTTGTTATAAATGATGCATATGTTTTTCAAAAATCAGGTATTGACGTGGTACATCATGCAGAAAATTGCCTATGAAGTGGTCACTTGAATGGAATTCTCTATAATGTGATAGCATTTTACATGATTTTACTACTTATTTTAGATTAATTATACTACTTAGGATTATTATTTGATATTTAAACATGATTATTTTGATTAGTTTTGATAGGTTTAGAAGTTGTTTGAAGTAGGATTTGGAAGGAATCCAGGAATTGTATTCTATATCTCTATAAATTGGGTGCCTAGGATTCATTATAATCATGTATTTTATTACTTAATATGTTATACATGAGTTGTGTGAGTTTGTCTACATATGCATGTGGATTCTTCCTTATTTTGTCATGAAGTGTCTTATGTGTGTTGTTGGATTAAACATGCTTCAATTCCTATTTCCTTGTGTGTTGTGCAACAAATTCATTTTTCCAGGTTTCTACCTGCGTTTGGTGGTATCATAGCAGATTTCTCCTATTCTTGAATACACTTATGGATTTAGAAGACCTTATAGGGATCAAACTTGTTAAAAAAAATTCAATTTTAGTGCTTAGAGCTTAAATAAAAGAGTGGATGACTAGATTCCCATCATTCTATGGTAATTTTGAATACTTTTTGGACTAGGATGATGGGGTTGGTTGGGAGAGCTATTGAATTCATGAAGATTCCAAAACGCCGTCAATCTAAATTGGTGTCTTAAAAGTTGAAAGAGGTTGCATTAACGTGGTGCAAGTGGATTCTAATTATTGGTGTTCTTGATTGTGGAAGGTATTTGTATTCTAGAGTTGTTAGTGACGAATAGCGTTACGTAGCACAAAGGCTTTTTAAAGTTATGGCACATGTGGCACGATGTGGCACGCGCCTTACTGAATCACGGTGCAATGTTGCATGATACATGAATTATATTTATATTGTCATTAATTTTTTATGACAACATAATGTAAAATTAGATAATTTTATCAATATTCAGTCACTTAATTTAGAAAAAATTTTCAAAATTCAAGCAAGCTCAACCACTTAATTTGTAGAAATTCTGAATCTTTTATCATACTCATGTATAATTTATAAAAAATTTTAAAATTTTAGACTATTGAAGAAACAAAGAAGAAAAGAAAAAAGAATTAATGTCAACTAAAGAAGAACAAAGATAAAAAAAAGTGACAAAGAAAGAACAAGAAAAAAAAAAAAAAAAGGGAGAAGAGGAGTAAAAATTAAGGTTAAATTATTCGAAAGTTGTTGATAGAAAAAGAGATCATGTTAGAATTCGTTTGAACCAAGTAATGAAAACACAACAAATCCTTAAAAATGCAACAAAATTTATTGTGTTTTAGGTCTTGTTGCAAAAAATGAGACCTAACAAAAACTCTAGTGAATCTCCATGTTTTATGGTTTTTCTCCTTTGAGAAAAAAACTAGAGATGAAAAAGATATCTCTAGAAGGCCGTCATCCATATGGTGCACGCCATAATGCCATTTACGCCATTTGCCATGGTGCGCCATAAGTGTAACATACTGAAGGTAGTCTCCATTTGTTGTGAATGGTGCCATGGCTTTATGGTTTAACAACTTTGTTGTAACCCAACCTCTTCATAGCACACAAGTTGAATTTGTGATATAACAAAGATAATTAAAGAAGAAGAAAAGGGCGAAGAATATAGGGAGGAATTACGAGAAATTATCTATTTCCTTGGAGATGCAATTGATGTTGAGGATGATGTAGAAATTGAAGATCCCACATTATTGAAGGAGAGAAAAGTAAGATTGTTGAAGAAAACTCTAATGGAGGTGAAGCAAATTTGCACCTTTCAAAAAGAATGACATAAGGAATTTATTGGACTACCTCATAAACATGAAGCCTTTGAAGAATGCCCTGCATTAGTAGTGGTATGTGATAATAGGGCCTCAATAATTGATGAACCTCTTGATTTGGCACCACCAACAATTGCATTTTTCTTGCCATAGACCACCACATGTTAATGAAATTGCCAATAAAGGAATTTATTTTTTGAATTGGTATTGGTGGTGTGCTAATGAAGTTCTCAACAAAAGATTAGATTTTTGTTGGGTGTATTTGGAATGTGCTTTCATGGATTTGTCACAACGTGAAAAATCATGGATGAGAGCTGGATAAAGGATACACGAAGGAGAATGAAGCTGCATTCAAGGCTTCCGGATGCACAAGTCAAGAAAGTTATATATGAGACCCTGTTATTAGTGTGTTTTGGATGTCTCTCATTGCACTTGCAAAGTCAACCAGAAAATTGCCGTCAACTTGAGTGAGCAGTGGATCCAGTGTTCGATTGATCAAAAATTCTCTAGAGTGCAACAGAATTTTACATGGTTTCTACTCCTTATTTTAGATTTATTTCATTATTTGTGATTATAATCTACCATTTAGATGGTATTGATTTAATTAGTTTTGATAGTTTTAAAAGTTCTATGCAGTAGAATGTGAATATGAACTCAATTCCTTAAAATTAGACTCTAAATGTATAAAGAGGGTGCCTAAAATTTATTATATTCTTATCTTTTATTACTTTATGCATGAGTTGTGAGAAAGTTCTTCATATTTGCGTGTGGAGTCATGTTTATTTGTCATACAAAAGTTTTGTGCATATTCTTGGATTGAACATGCTTTGATCTTTATTTCTTTGTGTTGTGCAACAAATCCATTTTTCTAAGCTCCCATTGTCAAGGATTGTCTTGATTTCTTCACTATTTCTTTTATAAATGATCCTATTGGTTTGTCATCCTCTACTTGTTTAGTCTAGAATGTGAAAGACTATTAGTGACAATCATGATCTACTGTGGATGCATGATTTTTATCAGTCTTCCAGCTACCTCTCTTGTAGAGGTCATGCCTGCTAATCTCTACCTACTTAATCGTTATACCTATGTTATCACTCAAAAGTCATGATTTTTATGTCGGTTGACATTTTACCTACTTTCACTTACTAGTTTCTAAGTGTCAATAGTCTTAATTGAGCACTTTCGTCAAGATTCTTATGTCAAACTTGAGGATGAGTGTTAAAATAATTAGACTTGGACTCAATTATCCACTAGATTAAGACTATCTAAATTATAATTTATGTTTTGGTATGTTTCTAGGTGATTCTAGATTAGCCTACTTGGAATTCTATGTCAGTTTTATAAGAATTCTAGTTTGTCTCTGTCTGTATAACCTTTCTTCATAGATTGAGTGTTGGGATTGTTGAGAACGAAAAAGGATAGAACATTACCTATTAATCAATGAGCTCCAATATCTTATTTATAGGGTGTTACATGAAGTAGAAATAAACTGAAGTCTAATGTAGATAGGCTAAAAGCTAGCAGAACCAATTTAACAACATAGAAGATATTAATCAATAAAACCTAGTCTAAGCATAAAATTCTGTTCTAATCTTCCAACGCCCCTCAAGTTGAAGATGAAGTGAACAGTAGTGCAGAAAGAAGAGATAGAGGTCAACAGATAGTGATAGTGTGTTGGATGTGACAATATAGACTACAACTCACTAGACAAACAATTAGCGAACAATAGATTGAATCACCATTGTCTGTGACAGATAGGACATAAGATTTTGCTAGAAATAGGAGTCATGCTTGAAGAATAGTGGATAAATAGTAGCAGTGGTTGACAATGATTCGTGGCAGGTAGTCAGGAATGCAAGCAATTAAAGTGGTCAACTAGAATCAGATCATGGGTAAACTGCAGAGATACAAGCCCAAATGAGCCCAATAATTAATATACATTTTATCCTTCTAGTATTGGCCCAATTGTACTCTACCCATTAAAACATTGCATTTGAATAGACTTACAGATAGATGCCCAAACAAATATAGAAGCACATATGCCAACCCTCATATTTAAGTGACCAAACAACAAAAAGACAAGGCCAAGACCAAAAGAAAGACCCAATAGCAGACAACTCGTGATTCCACCTAAAAGAATTGTTGCAAGATTAAGGTATGTAGTTGTTGTGACGCATGTAGCTGCCCTGCTCTTTAGGTTAAAGTGACATGCATAGTCAGAGGCCAGATGTTGCGTAGGAAAGAGTGGTGCACAGTGCTCCATGTGGCATAGTGCAGTGAGGAGCAGTGGTGGTCAAACAGTCGGCAGAGGTGGCATGTTGTGCAGCTGTCGGATGCATAATAGCATGTTCATGCATTGTCACCTAGAGTGATGGAAGTGTTAGAAGAGAAAAGCACAACAAATGACCCAGTAGTGCAGACAGTAGCAGAGATTGGCAGCATTGCAGAGTTGTCTGGGTGCCATGATGGTTGGAGCAGTGCGGCACTATTTATTTATTTATTTTTGTGAGACAGCAATTCAAAGGTGTCTTGGCTAGTTAGTTGGGGCAATGGCGGTGGACAGCAAAGCCAATTAGGCTTAGGCAGTTGGATGGTGGTGTCAATTGGATCTAGGCAGTACAAAGGCACCCCATTAGGGTTTCAACTTCAAATTTTTTCGTATTTGACTAGGTTGAATCCATAATTGAGCTAAAAATTAGAATAGGTTTTGGAGAAAATTTTGGACCCCACATTGATGCAAAGGATTGTGGAACTATTTTGATCCCATGTTGAGAATAGAAGGATAGGATTTTTCAATTAAAGAGTCTTGTGACACCCTATGCCACCCTATTTATAGGGTGTGTTACAAGATCCAGAAATAAACTAGTAGACTAATGTAGAAAGGCTAAAAGCTAACAAAACCAAGCTAAAAATATAGTACATACCTACTAATCAATAAAATTCTTATCTAAACATAAGATCCTATCTAATTAATCTTACAACAGGGACAATTTAATAAATGGAGAAAGTTAATTCTAATTTTTAAATTTTCCTGTACCTTAATTAGAGTTTATAATAACTTATAGAAAAATGGGGCAAAATATAATAACAGCGGTTGTCCATACTGCCTGGAAACTGTGATTTGACATATTTCTGTTGATTCTTTGGATGCCTTGCTGCTTCATTATATCCATTTCATTGCGCTGATTGCTGCAGTGTCGACCCTGATTCCATTTTTTGTTGCATTTATGGTGGTATCATCCAAGAATCTTTGTTTCTTTTTTACATTAAGTTCACTCCAATCCTACTCAAATCCATTTCAGATATCTAGTATCTACTTTTTCATTCATAAGTTGATTCTTTGCAATGGTTGTTTACATTTAAAGTAGGAAAACGCTAGGACAAAAATGTTAATCAAACTCATAATGTGAAGCTGAAATGTCAAAAGGTTTTTCTTTGATACTTGATACATCAGCTTGCATTTCAATGCTATGTACCAATAAAATCTTTTGACTGTGTGCTACTCAACTTTCTGGTTGTGAACATATAGGTTAAGGTTATGATACACTTTACAGACTTATATTTATTTGAGATAGAACTTGTACTTAATCAAGGACACCCAGGTTACAAAATAATTTGTACGATCGATAGGTAGGTGTACTGGATTGGAAATTGGATCTTTGAATTACCTGGAGAAAAGATATAGAAACTTATCCCCTCATTTTCATTACTTGATTATGCATGTATTTAATTGGTTTTTCATGTTTTCAGGAAGGTTTTGATGCCACGAGGTGGTTAGATAGGAATCTAATTCGTGTATGTTCCAAATTTGGGGATTATCGTAAAGATGATCCAGCCTCATTCACATTGAATCCCTGTTTTTCATTGTTCCCTCAGTTCTTGTTTAATTTGCGGAGATCACAATTTGTACAGGTAAATTGCTTATAGTATATCTACCACATTTCTTTTTTTTGTGTCAATTTTTTCATCTATATCTTATTCCTTACTCTTAGGTATTCAATAATAGTCCAGATGAGACAGCCTATTTCCGCATTTTGTTGAACCGGGAGTCCATAAGCAATGCAGCAGTCATGATTCAACCATCATTAATATCATATGCATTTAATTCGCTGCCTGCACCCGCTTTGCTCGATGTCCAATCTATTGCAGCTGATCGGATTCTCTTGCTGGACTCATATTTTAGTGTAGTTATTTTTCATGGAATGACAATAGCTCAATGGAGGAACATGGGCTACCAAAATCAGCCAGAGCATCAGGTGCATTTTAATATGTGCTAATATGAATGTGGGTAGTGAATAATTTTTATACGTAAAGTGGTAATTTTCATTAGGCGTGGTTAGTGATGGAGTTTTTTTTGGGTCTAAGTCGGTAGTTTCCACCAGTCTTTTTGTTGCTTTCTGAAATCTTTCGATAAAATCCAGATTGCTATTTTATTCTGTTTCTGCTTTCAGATTGAGTTGGAGGTTGTTTGGCTAAGCTTATTTGCAAAAGTTTATAAGATCATTTGGCTTATATAAAATATTTTTAGAGCTCATAAGCTAATAGATCTTAGTTTAAATGTAAGTTAAAAAGTGTTTGATAATATCGCCTTATAAGATTTTATTTAAATTTATAATTATAATTGACTAATTTTTTTTGATGTAATAATAATGAAAAAAACTTAACTACTATTGATAAAATGCAATTTAAGAATGTTTATGTTATTTTTAATATACAAAATAAAGTAGTTTATAAGATATTTGAAATAAGTTGGAATAGCCAACTTACTTTTCAAAGAGTTTATAAGCTTAAAATATGTTTTTTTTTTAGTTGTAAGTATTTTTATCAAAAAAAGTTTCACACACTTGAAGAGCTTTTAAACTCTCAAAAATCTTATAAGGTGTTTTAGGAGTTTATAAGTTCACCCAAACACCCTCTTGGAGATAAAAAGATTAACAAATATAACGGAATTACAGCAGGCAAAATTCAAGTTCCAGTCGAGATTATTGTGGCTGAACTAATTCTTTAGATATATTTTATGATTTGTCCTTTTTTATTTAAATTGCACTCATTTTTAGCATAACATTGGTAGCAATCAAGCTGAGTTTTGATTACCTTATCTTTCCAAAAACTGAACTTTTAGTCCTAATAGAAGTAGAAATTTGGAGCCTATATAAAATATTTAATCTTCATTATTGCTTAGAGAGTTTACTGATGATTCAGCTTGTTAATGTTAAAAGAGGTTTTGAGCTTTATCCTGTGGTGACTCCTTTGGAATGGAATTCCTTAATTTTGTTCCTTCTCTAGTTATTTCTTTTCTGTTGTTTTCAGTACTTTAAATTCTTCCATTAATGAACATCATACATTAGAAATTCTCTAGAACCCTAAATTTGTTGTCGATGATGGCTTACTTCCCAAACAGAAATGAAAAGAAGATTCAGGGAGTTGTTCTAATCATAGTAATGTATAAGTTTTTCCGTGTGTAAATATATAAGATAATTTTTGATCTAATAAGCCTTCGTTTACTGCGGTGTAGGGATTTGCACTCTTGTTACAAGCTCCTTGTGATGATGCCCAAGTAATAATTCGTGATCGATTTCCTGTACCAAGACTTGTGGTTTGTGATCAGCATGGTTCTCAGGTAAATCTTCATTTGCTATTATTTCTTTTCTAATCTAATCAGTACTTGTGCCTTGTGTTTGTCTGTTTGTGTTTTACTCTTTTGACCCTGATTAACTAGTTCACTGATTTAGGCAGTCTCCTGGCAGGCTTATGCAATATCCTTTTTGATAATTTTCGTTTTAAAGAGGCTTAATGCTGCCGTGTGGTGTTTGGCATCATTGATGGATGATTTTAGTGGCCTTAAGCTATCTGCTATTTCCACCCTTGCGCTGTCTATGATTTTAATGCTTGTCCTCCACAGGCAAGATTTCTATTGGCAAAGTTGAATCCTTCAGCCACCTACAGTAATGCACACGAGATGAATGGTGGCTCTGATGTGATATTCACCGATGACGTGAGTCTGCAAGTATTCATTGATCATCTTCAGCGGCTGGCCGTCCAAGGTTCTTGAGAAAGTACTGGTGCTGTGGACTCATTTTCTCTGTGGTTTCCTGAATTTTAGGCGAAATATTGGAGACACCCTATCTGCTTGTCATCAATCTCTGCCATGGCGTTAGACCCTTTACCGAGTATATGATGGAGGATAAGGAAAGACTGCAGTTATTTTGGGGTGAGGCTTTTTGCTTCTTCATAAGCGAGAGGGGCTCGGGGAATTTGTGACGCCAGTGGTGTGGATTAAGATAAAGGGCAGAGTTGCGAGTTAAAAAAAAAAAAATCAACATGACAATTTTTTGTGGTTTGATAGCTGGTTCAGGTTTTATATAGTAGTTTTTACCTATTGATTTACGTGATGAATCAATATATTTTTGCATTGAATTTAAGGATGTGGTTGAGAATGCAAGTTTATTATTATGTATTTATTGTAAGAGCGCAGAATGGCAAAATAAGTTTTATGGATTGACAAGTGCCGAAAGCTTGTTTTGCTGTGTTCATTAAAAGTGATTATATAGAATAGATTATTTTATTCAAGTTAATTAAATGTTTTTTTTTATTAAAAATCTTAATAAAATAAAGGTTTGGTATAAAATTATAAAATAGTAGTTTTACTAGTAGGCATTTTAATAAAAATAGTCAGAATGTTAAAGGTTTTACTCTTCCGATAAATAATTAAAGATTATTTTAATTTTATATTATTGATTTAACTTGTATAATAAGTAATGAAAAAATAAATATATTGATCTCAAAAGGTCAAAAGAAAATAAATATAATTATTTTAAATAATTAAGTTTATTAAATGTTGTTATTAAGAATTAATTTATTTATATAAATTTTTTAATTCTTCAAAATAATCTTCTAGATTATGATAAAGGATGACAATAGTGTTGACCATTTCACTTGTCAAAAAACTATCCTTTACATGCCCTATCTGTCATTATCGCTTCATTTGTCCTGTGTCATTACCTGTCCTTCGTTAAGTGTCTTGGATGAAAATTTTTAAATTTAAATTTAATTTATTAATAATATTTTAATAAAAATATTATTTTAAATTTATAATAATTAATTAACTAATTTAATATAGTAAAAAATGATCTTTAATCTTTACAAACTTGTATTATTCAACATTTAATATAATTAATTTTAATTTATAATTTATTTTAGTTAAAATAATATATATTTTTTATTTTATGATTTATTTTAATTAAATAATATATATTTGTATATATAATAATTGTGATTATATATATATATATATATATATATTATTTAATTAACGTGGGACTTGGGGCGTGGGATGAGATAGGGGTAAGTCCTCCATCCCCTCGTTTAAAAGCAGGAGGCAGAAAAAATCTCCTCTGTCGTCTCAATTCCAACCTAATTAGAGGTGTAATTAAGTCGAGCACTCTTATTTTTTTTGAATTTGAATATGTTTAAATGAGCTTGAAATAAAATATAAAACTTGAGTTCAAGTTTGAGTTTGATGCATAAGTATTGAGTTCGAGTCAAACTCAAGTTTGATTCAATTAACATAAATTTATTAAAAATTTAATATTATTTAATTCAATTATTTTTTAATTTAATATATAATAAAAATAATGTTTACAATAAATTGATTAATAAAAAGTAATAAAATATTTAAAAATATATCCATTTAATTAAATTTAACTAAGAGGATAAATTTAAAATAAATTTTGAGTATGAAACATTCTTTTAAAACAATATGAAAAAAACTACTGACAATATATTTAATATATTTTTGAAACATAACTTAAAATTTATAAAATAGCACATTAATTTTGGAAAAATTATTTTTTAAGGTTCTCATTACACATTTGAAATATTTTAATAACTAGATAAAAATAATTTTTTGGGATCCTCTATAAACTTTTAAATAATGGTATAATTTTAATCTATCTAAAACTTTTATATAATTTATATGATATTTTATAAATAATACATATTTTTTATTTTGATAAGATTTTTGTAAGGTCTCACTACTATTTTTATTGAGTTATATTTATTTTTGCAATTTTAATTAAAAATTTTGAAATGCGTTTTAATTGTATCATTTAATAAAGTGAACTACATTTATATCTTAGTTGTACATATGAATTAAAAATTCTCATTTTTTACCTAAAATTTCATAAAATATAAAATCAAAAGCATACATCAAAATTCAAATTTAATATATTGTATATATGTATATGTGTAACAATTACTATACAATAAAATAATACTAAATATATGTAATTGTATTAATTTTAATATTTTAGTTTATTTAAATTATTTGTCATTTTATGCATATACAATACTATGAATATTCCAAAGTTTAAATGAAAATTTTATAAATATTTATTTCTAAAACATTCATAAAAATTAAAATCTCACATCTTGTTTATTTATAAATAAAATTATTATACACTAACATGTTAATAAAAGATGCACAATTATATTAATATGCAATATCCAAATTTCATTTGGAATCTATACATATTTTAATATACTTTCTAATATTTTTTTAAAACTAAACAAAAACTTTGAATAATTTCAAAACTTTATAAAGAATTTTATATTTTAAAATTTTAAAATATATTTATTCTATCCAAACTTTAAAAAAATTCTTGTTTGACTCAAAGTTTAAACAACTATTTTGGGTAATTGATACCACTTGATTTTATAGGAAATTTTAGCCTTTCACTTGAGAATATAGGTGTTTTGTTGTGAACTTTAATATTAAAACACTATGAAAGAGTATTCTAATTACAAAATTGCCTGTTGGGATGTGAATTACACAAAATTAAGTGAATTATTGGATTATTGGACAAAAATCAAGAAAGTGCTAATTTTGCAAGAATAGATGAAGGTGCAATGGCGAGATAGAACTAGGAAATCATGAGGATGGATCACAAGATACACCGAAAATTCCAAAAGTGAGCTTCACAATCGCAGGGTGAGATCTACAATGGTGTGTAAGAAGGTAGTGATGGCATTGCGAATTCAATGCTGCAACCACGGAGGTGCAACAAGTGATCACGGAACACAATTTCAATTATTATGTAATTTTTGTGTCTGGGAGCACGATGGCAATGGAACAATGTGCAATTGTGGGGAGGTAGTTCATGATCATGATTGGTTGGCAGTAGCAACATAACATTATTTTTGGAAATATGATTTTACTTGGATTCGCCTTTTTTTTCACCCCCAAGCACACCCATATATATATATATATATATTTATTTATATATTACATACGAAAATAATTCAGAGGACGTTTTTTTTGCTAATTTTGGAAGAGCGAGAAAGGGCAACTACATTAAAGAGAGGAGGAGCAAGAAGGAATTCATCAGTATTGAAGATTACATCTTGCACGCACTTGTTCAAGACTCTAGAAAAAGATTTTTAGTTTTTGAATAGCGGGTGATGAATTACCTTTTAATTGATTTGTGATCACGTGGGGAATAACAGAAGTGAAACTCACGGGTCAAACTTCAATTACAAATGTAAATTTTGTGGGATTAATGGAAGCAAAGCTAGAGAATTTGTGTGGAATTAATTACATTCTCAATTCAATTCGGTTATTGGAACATATTTAAATTGGATTAAGGCTTTACAAGAATTTAGGAGGATATCCTAAAGGCTAAAAGATTAACACTCCATAATAGGACAATTAAAATTGAGTGCAAACAATCCATCGTTCAATGAATTTCAACATCACACAAGGGATAGATATCTTCACTACTGAACTCCTCTTTAATTTGTGTTTGGTTTGCTTTCTAACTCTCAAGTTTGGGTTTCTCTTTATTATTGTCATTCCTAATAGTTGGTGTCTATTGATGTAACTAAAGGTGTATTCCAAAGTTTTGGTTTCTCTTTATTATTTTCATTCTCATTCAACAATATTTGATACAAGATGATTGAGTTTCCATGGATCTTGTGGCAGATCTCTGCTGATTTGAGGTGCAACAATTATGGCATGTTGGGCTTTTGATGGCAATATGAGTGGTAACACATTGGCAATGGAAGGAATGCTGTTTTAGGCTTACGACAAATGACTTGTTGACGTTTGGGGACGTATGGTATGGATTATAATGTAGTGTAACAAATTGTTTATTGAAGAGATGGTGTGGACAAATTTTCTACATACAAAAATGAAAAATTGTACGAAACAAATCTAAATTGAATCAAATGAAATTTTTGGGTACAATCATCTAATGACAATCCCTTTATTCCTCTTTTAATTACGTAAATGTAGAGGCTTTGATAACTTTCAAGAGAGTTTGTTGACTTGATATTCTTTGCAGATAACTTGATAATCAAAAAACATTAATTTGAGGTTTTGACACTACAATCATGGATCACATACTAAATTTAGGGAACACCAAATGTCTTTAATTTTGTCAAAAACGTCATGGATCTTTCTTAGATTTGGAGAGGAAATTCGGAGTCTACTTGGAACTTCCTTCTTCGGATGTTTTCAATCGTTTTCAAGTTATGTTGCACTTTGAGGAGTTCATCTTTTATAGTGGTGGAAGAGACAACCTTGCTATATTTACTTAATGACCTGCAAAAGTTGATTATTTGCCAATATTTGACTGGAAATTTATTTTCTTTAATGGCAATATCATTTGATACAATTCAACTTGCCAAAATGTCAATATTCATTTATCATAATTTCAAATGACATGATTTAATTGCCAAATAAACCATATTGACACTTAACGTGGTTTGATTGACCAATTGTATCATATTAAAATATTTATTTTATTTTTAGGACTTGTATTTGATTACATTCTTAAAATATTTAATTCATATTTAACATAAATAATGCATTTGCCACTATTTTATTAAATAGAAAATTTATATATTTATAAATGTTCCCTTGAAACTTATGTGAGTAATTTTTCTTTTAGTCCACAATTCTGGAATTCTCAAGTCCTCAAATATAATCAAACCTTGTTTCTCTTCGTTGGGCATACTCCAATTCAAGAGCCCACAATTTTCCTTGCCAACCCTACTTTCCTTTGGTTTTTTTTGAGAGTTTTCAGTTAAAACACCAAAGTTAAAAAGTTGGACTGATCCATAACAATAATGGGAATAACGACCAATGTAGAGCCCCCATCCAAAACACTAACCAATCACATGAAGATAACAAGAGTTGGTAATTCATTCCATAAAATAAGATATGCACAACATTAGGATTACATTCATCTACCATATGTTTTGATATTTCACCAAATAGATCAGCTAGCACACTCCAAGCGAAGGTCGTTTTTATTTTTCCACACATGCTTCCACGTAAAGGCTATGCCCAGCCAACTCTAGATGTCCTTTTCCATGTCCAACAACTTCTTGCCTTCTCTTTCGAGGGGTATGAAATTCTTCCGTATTTCTTAGAAAGTTTACATCTCTCACCATATTAGTGATACATCATCTAACATCCATAGTAACTAAGGGATATTAGAGGACACTGTGATTGTATATGTGCACTTTTTTATAGTAATAAATGAAATATTGATTTTTCATATCAATGTTCTAGTAAGATTCTTCATCCACATAAATCTTGATTGGCATGAAGTAATGTATGTGCCTATATGGTTGAGTTAAGAAATTTTTATTTTATAAAGAGTTATGAATATGGAGTTAAATGCATATAGACCTTAGAGCTTAGACAACATAGCTTTTTAGTGCGCACGATGGTCAACATGTCATTAAGGCATTAACAGCCAATATTTATCTTCAGATGGGATACGCTCATGAGCCAAATGTGTTGTTGCCTTGGATACGTATGGAGGCATGTGTGCATTCAATAAAGAATCGTCTTCTAACAAGTGAGCAAGATGTTAGTCCTATGCAATTTATGTATCATAAGATGGAAGTCCTTAACCAAGGTAGTGTGTGATTAAAAAGAAGTTTCTAAGAGAACAATTTGTCTCATGAGGTAACGATGACTGATTATATGACTGAATTTACGAGTTTGACTAAATTCATGATTCTTATTTGGTTTGGAGAAAGCAAGACAAAAGATTTATATGACATGATATTCATGATAGAAAGGGCTCATTGTGATCCATTTCACTTTGTCTTAATTAGACTATGATATGGACTGTAGGCTAGATGTTACCCATATCCCTTAAGTTATGCTGTTTGCCTTTTAACAATAAATCTAGATAGTCACACACAAAAGCTTGGAATGTATGAAGAGAGTTAAATTAGTGGATTGCAAACAAGGCTTGTAAAATAATTTATTTAGTTACAATTAGATTAAATTAAATAAATTATTATGGTATTTGGTAACGATGTCATCATTACTTGGAAACACAATAGGGATTTAATTTAATTAATAGAAATTAATTAAATTAAATAAATTTGACACAATTGGACCTTTGTTATTAGTGAGGATTAATAATTAAGGAGACTTATGGGCTGATATTATTGATAGGATTAATAAAAAAGCTTCATAGGCTAAGTCTTAATTAAGGTCTCTGTAGAAGGGCCCATGGAGCCCATCTCTTAAACCAAAGTGTCTTAATTATTTAAAGTGTTCTTGAAGAGTTAAAAACACACAATTAAGCTCACAATTTTATTGTTGTAAAGTTTTAATATTTTACGCACAAATCCCAATGAAATCTAATAGTGATATTAGAGCCAAAACTATAAAATTTAATGATTCCTTCATGATTTACATTAGTTTTCATATTAAATTTCATTAAAATATGTATTTGATATGTGTAAAACCTCGAAAAAGTGTTATGTGGATGTTTGGAATTGAAAACAATTAAAAGAAATCGAGTCTTGTGTGAAAACCTGAAGGTTTATAGCAATATGCTATGATCCGTGATTGGTGTCACGATCACAACACACAATCTTGTGATTGTGCCACTAGTTGTGGGGTTACATGAAACTTGCAGCCACAGTTTGCGATCGTGAACGAAGAGCTTGCTACTAACAGAAATAGGGTTGCTATTGCAACCACCCTTTGCGGCCACCAAGTGAAAGCTCGTGACCATGAGAATGGTTCTCACTGCCATGGGCACTGGAAGCAAAAAATAATTTTCCCAATTTTCATTTTGAAAAATTATTTTTCAAAAAACGAAAATTAATACATGAGATGCATAAAATCAAGGAAATTATCATTAAATAGAACTATTTAATTATGCATGTGATGTATAATTATTTGAATGTATGTTGTAATTGGATTATGGATTTAAAACACTTGTGGATGAATGTTTTTTCTTTTCATTTGGTTTTTATGGATTGTATAATTAATTTTTCATAAGTTGTAAGGGCATAAGCCTAATTATTATTATTATTATTATGTAGAATAGGAATTCTCTATGATATGCCCATGTATTTATAAAACATGGAAGACATCAAGGACTTGGTGTTCATGTAGAGAGTAGGGAGTTGGTGTCGTTTTTTGAGGTTACATGATGTGGTGAGCCCTTGTGCTTAATTTTTGGTTGCATGACGAGTTAAATTGGTTATATTAAATGTTCATGTATGAAAAGTTGTTAATTATAATGAATGTTACTATATAAGTATAGTGTTATTGATAATTTGATGAATTTGAGCATTATTGACACAAATTTTATTTTTGTTCAAATGTTGGGTCTTGGGGCCATAAGGAAGGGAGTCACAGGGAAGTGATTTTGTGAGAGTGAGATAAAGAGCATTGTATTCTGGAACTTTTGTTGTCCAAGCTTTTGACTGTGGGAGAAAGAGTTAGGGTCGCAGGAATCATAAAGTGAGAATTATGGTTATTGTCCTAGTTTGCAATGGGGAAAAGAGGATTTGCGGCTGTGTTGTTGATGTTTTTGGTTGTAGAGCACTGTGCAGCAATCTGCAACATGAGATTTGAAGGGCTGTTTGGTCTTTTTCCATGCACTACTAAAGCCTAAACTATCATGCACCTATATATACACCTTCTACATGGCTTTTAGAGCATCTTAGGTAGTTTTTATCTTTTAAACTCCTGAAAAACCTAGGAATGTAAGATTGAATTGTTGAAGGCAGAGGAATCCACAACAAAACTTAAAGCATGTTCATCATCCATGCAACGCAGAATTTCTAGACTAAGTTTTGCCAACTTTTTCTATTGCTTTTATGTTGATTTTGATGATGAACAACTTAGTTGTGGTTTTGATTAAATTTAATATGAGTTTCTAAATTCTTTACTAGTCTCTTGTGTTTGTAATTAGTGAAATATAAATGCATGAGTTATTGATTAATTTTCCTTGCATAGTTTATTTGCAATTGTTGAATCAAATAGTAATTATAGGATTTGATCAACCCTATATTTAATTTGTGGTTGTGTGAGAACGAAAGTAAAACTTGCAAGCTAGACATATAATTTGTAAACATTAATTTTGTGAGAATAATGAGAATGAAATTACAAGACTAGTGTAGGTAACATTATTAATCACAACACTTAAATGAATACTTGACTCAATTGAGCTTGAAAAAGCTTGTGAGAATCTTAAGTTAAAGTTATAGGAGAGTTCGAAATAATATCATATAGATTTTAAGATTAACAATCCGTAACTAGAGTAATTAAATTGATAAGTTTACATTGGAAACTAACATGATACAAGTGGCTAGATACTCTAACTATTGGTACTTCATCCTTTGATTTTGTGTTGTGATTTTTTGAGTACGCATTTTTATATACTTACTTTTATCTTTATTCCATTCCTAAGGCCTAGCTAATAGGAACTTAGCTACTTCAATAGATATAAAATTCCTCTTCGTGAGAAGGATACCTGAACTCACTACAGTACTGGTCTAATTATAAATTTAATTTTGGCATAATGATGACTCACATCACCTTGAAGACCAAGACCAATAGGAATTTAAGAATTTCCTATGTAATGGTGTAGGATTTCACACACTTGTGCATGATCTAATTTTTGGATCAAATTAGATATAGAAGTTCACATTCCTCCACATATTTATTTTTGCATATTATTTGTGATAAATGTATAAGATACATGAAAGCAGATAATGTGCAAAATGAGACCTAATCTTCAGGGGCTAAGAAGTTCCTTAAACAATATTAAGTTGTAATAGCAAATTGCTTGTCGTGGCCGTCCTTTAAGCTTAAAGCCCTAAGTGTTGCCTTGGTGTGTAATATGATCGCATTCATGGGGTAACATTGTGACAATACATTTATTACTTTAAATGTATTAGATGTGACATTGAAAGGGTATTTCACCTTATGAGCATATGGCCACGTGGATTGAAATTTGGTGAGTTGTTAGTCGAACAGTGTGACTTAAGTGGGCCCATGGTGCCAAGATCTGATTATGTGAGCTATCATTGGGCCAAGGACCAAAGGAAAAAATTGGACTACGCGTGAGATACGTTGGCAAGAGATTCCTCTCATTGGACATAGCATGACAAGATCTATATATGTGAGGCATGTTATGTTTAGTGAAGATCCCAATCACCTACTAAGGAATTTTACCAATCGAGTTTCCATTTTCTACCCAAGGGTGTGCAGGATTTCTACACACTAAATATGATTTACTTGTGTTTATTTAATTATTTTTTATGTATATGTTATTCTAATAGAGTTATTGAAAATTAAATATTGCATCTTACAATTAAATTTTCACTTATTACTTATGTTGTTTGCATTCTACCAAACTAAATTTTTAATATTTATATTTTTGGCTTTGCATTTAATTTAGTTTTTTTTATGTTTTTATAATATTTTTTAAAATTATTAAATTTTAATATTACTTCAAAAATTTATAATTTGGCATGTTAATAAATGGACTTGAATTTATTTTGTAAAATTGATTTAATATTATTGTGTGTGTGTGTGTGTATAATACTATATATAATTTAAAATAACCAATTTTTTGAAAATGGTTGAATTAGTCAAACCAGTGGCCCAATAACCCAATTAGTTATTTAGTTCAATGATCGATCTAATTTTAAAAACATTGATGTGGGCTTGGTGAGAGTCCTCAGGAGATTTTGTATCGCCCAAGAGAGTTGTGTGGTGAGCAAAGTCATACTACTAGATGTCAGGTATCTAAACAGTTATTTAGGATGTCTATGGTAAAGGTGATAATGTTAGTAAGCATGTCCTTAAGATGATTTCTTTCATTAAGAGGCTTAAGTCACTGGACTTCATCATGGTTGCCAACTTGTAGATGACTTAGGTTCTTCAATCGCTTTTAAATTCCTTCTCGCAGTTCATAATGAATTATCATCTTAATGATGTGGAGTTCACATTGGCTGGGCTCCTTAATAAGCTCGTGACTACATAAACTACTTTGAAAGGGAAGGGCAAAGGTCATTCTTGCTACATCTAGCTCCTTAGGTGACACTAAGAAAGGTAAAACAAAGAAGAAGAGGCCTACTGTTCCTAAGGTGAGTGGAAGTATCAAGGAAACAAAGGCTTGTGTTGACAAAGGAAAATATTTCCATTATGGAAAAGATGGGCACAGGAAGAAGAATTGCATCGAGTACCTCAAAAGCTTGAAAAACAACACGAAGGTAAGCAAATTTATGTTTATAAAACATCCTGTTCTGTTGGTGTATTTTCTATTTCTTAGATCTTAAACTTTGGTGCTTCATCTCACATTTGTACTTCGCATCAAGTTTGGCCAAAAGTAAAATACTTGAGAAATGTGAAGTAGTGATTAAGGTGGGCAATGAAGTAAGTGTTGCAATTACTATGATTGGGACTACTTTAGTGAAACTATTACCCAACCATGTCATTATCTTAAGAGCTTTTGCCTAATCAGATTGAAAACATTGTTTCCATTTCATTTTTAATAAAAGAGAATTATGAATTTTTAAAAAATAATGTCTATTGTATTTATTATTCTAATAAATTGATTGGTACAACACCTCTTATAAATGACCTTTATTATTTGAATATGGATGATAGAATTGTGATAAATACCATTTCCAACAAACGCGCGAAAGATTTTTTGAATCCTAAGAAATTGTGGCATCTAAAACTGGGCTATATTGGGGACACAAGAATTAGCAAATTGAAAAAAGATGAGCTTATTGGTCTATTAGGAAAGAAACCCTATCCTACTTTTGAACCTTGCATCATAGGCAATATAGCTAAGAGTTCATTTGATGGACGGGTTGAAAGGACCATGGAATTGTTGGAATTAATCTGCACTATTGTCTATGGATCATTTATTGAAATGGCTAGAGGAGGCTTCATTACTTCGTAAACCTCGCCAATGAATATTCAAAATATGGTTATCTGTGTTTGATGATTTGCAAGCTTGAATCCTTTGAAAAGTTCAAGAAATTCAAGGTGTAAGTAGAAAAGAAATTTGGAAAACATATGATGGCACTGAGATTAGATCATGGTGGCAAATACATAAGTGCTAAGTTTGCTATGTTTTTTAAAGAAATGGGTATTGTATCATAATTAGCACCACCAGTAACTCCTCAACTAAATGTTTCAACTAATCGTAGGAATCAAACCTTCTTAGGCATGACTCGATCCATGACAAGCTTCACAAATCTTCTCATATCACTATAAGGTCTTGTCCTCCTAACTGCCGCACATATCCTAAATAAGATTCTCTCTAAGTTTGTTTCCTCAGCCACACATGTGATGTGGAGTGGGAGGAAGCTAAGCCTTAAGTAAATAAGGATTTGGGAATGTCCATCTTACCTTAAAAAGAGTAAGACATATGAGTTAGAGGTAAGGGTTATCATAAATCGCTTTGTTAGATATCCTCAAAATTCCATGGGATACCTACTCTGGTATAATAGGATTTTTGTTGGTTATTAATCATATTTTCTCAAAGAAGAGTTCATTTGAGAATGTGGTGTAGGTAGGACAATTGTGCTTAAGGAGGTTGGGTATGATGAACGAAGTAGTAAATTTCTATTTAAGAACAACCTTCCACAATACAAGCATTGTGACGATTGGGTAGGATCTTTGATGCAACTAAGAGATATGGTTATGTCCTAGAGAATAGATAAGATGTGTTCATTGTGGGATATAATAATCACGAAGATGATCCTTCTACTTTTGAACAAGCACTATCGAATAAAGACTCCGCCGAATAGTTGGAGGCTATGCAATTTGAGATTAATTCGATGCATGTGAACTAATTATGGACCTTAGTGGATTATCTAAAGGGAATGGTTCCGATCGGATCTAAGTAGGTTTATGAAAGGTAAATTAGTTTGACTGGAGAAGTGGAAACATATGAAGTTGGGCTTGTCGCAAAGGGCTATGGTCAAAAGGAAGGTATTGATTATGAGGAGACTTTCCCACCTATAGCAATGCTCAAATCTATTTAGATACTCCTTGCAATAGCTATACACTTGGATTATGAGATTGGATAGATGGATGTTGAAATTACTTTCCTCAATGGGTTTCTTAAGGAAGATATTTATATGGTGTAGCCATCAAGTTTTGAAATCTGAGACAAATCTCATACAATGTGCAAGCTTAAGATGTCCATTTATTGCTTCAAGTAAGAATCAAGGAGTTAGATTCTTCATTTGAATGATGCTAGCAAAACATTTAGCTTCATCAAGAATGAGGATGAGCTATGCATCTATAAAACGATTAGTGAGGGCGCCATTACATTCTTAATATTATACGTAGATGACATATTACTAATCGAGAATGATATTAGGATGCTAACCTCAGTCAAGACAAAGTTATCTAGTACATTCTCCATGAAGGACTTGAGAGACACGAGCTATATCTCGGGCATTCACGTCTATAGAGATAGAGCGAGGAGATTGTTGGGTCACTCTCAAGAATTTTAGTATAGTAGCTTTTAAGAGGGGATTGCTACCATTCAATTATTTCATCTATCTCTCAAAATTCATATGTCTGAAGACTGATGACAAAAGCATGAGAATGGAAGCCATTCCATAGGGGTGGGTTATTGGAAGCCTAACGTACATTATTCTATGTAAGTGACTAAATATTACCTACACTGTAGGTGTTATGAGCATGTTTTAGGTGAATTCTTGTAGAGAGCATTGGAATGTTGTCAAGCATATCCTTATGTATATAAGAAGGACTAAGCATATGGTATTTATATTTCGATTGAGGATCTAAGCATAGACAGATATACCGATTCTGACTTCTACTCAAATGTGGATGATACAAAACCTATCTTTGAGTTCATCTTTAATCTTAATGAAGGAGCAATAAGGTGGAAGAGTTCCAAATAGATAACCACTACGGACTCCACCATTGAGGCTAAGTACATCGTGGCATATGGTGTTGTGATGGAAACTGTTTAGATAAGGAAGTTCATAACAAAACTTAAACTAGTTTTGGATGTGGATTAGTCATTGCCACTTTAACATGACAACAACAATGCAATCACAAAAGTGAAAGAACTGATGTCTCATCAAAAATCTAAACCCATAGATAGGCATCACTTTGTTATTCAAGAGATCAATAGAAAGGGCAATGTAGCTATGCTAAAAATAGCTTCAACAGATAATGTGGCTAACCTCCTAACAAAGTTGATGACATAGGAAAAGCGAGATCACCATCTTAGGAGGATGTGTATTCAATATCATAGTGATTGGTATTAGAGTGTAAGTGGGAGATTACCAGTGATATGCCCTCTATTGCCTATAGAGGGATACTAAAGGCAAATTGGTTACATATGTAAACTCATAATATATTAATAAAATATTGATTTCCTTTATATCGACATTATAGTAGTATTTTCATGGATATAAATCTTGAATGGTCAATGTGATTATCTTAAGAAACCTTATTCATAAGAAGTTACGAATATAGACATAAAGTTGTTTTAGTACTTGATGACTAAAACTAGTTTATGAATCACAAACTCTTTAAGGGACTTTAGAGTCAGTACAACTTGCACACCTTATGTTTGTATGACGTGTCTTGTCGTTGAGTATGAGAAACTACGAACATGTGTGTGAATATGTCATTAGAGAATGAGCAATTGAACACTAAGTCAAAGAAAAAAGTAGACATGTGGAGTTGATTCTTTGTTATCAATGTCTTACTTTGTGATCTTGTTAAGTATGTATGGGCCGTTCACTTGAGATGACATGGTTGTCTTGTGTGCATGACGGTAACTTTATAATCATGAGGGAGAGGGGAGTGATTTTAAGACACCAATTAGTCTTAAGTTCCTTAAGCTCAACAAAAATCACATTGGGCTCATTTATATTAGAATTAATCCTTTATGTTACATGGGCACTAATTTATTTATTAATCTAAAAAATCTCCCATTTGACCCATGTTACGATTTGATGATTTAATAACAAATCATGTGCATACCATATTTTTGAATATAACAACCCATTATCTTTAATTGAATTGAAAATATGGGATCATGGTAATCACAAGTCATTTTATGACATGATTCCTTCTATGTATCCCATAATCAAATTAACTTAACAAAGCTTCAAGTAAAGAGAACTATAATTCTCAAATATTTTTTCGTCTCACAAAAAATATAATTGTATACAATATGATGTGGACAACAAGTAAACAAGCAAAAACATAACTTCAATTGAATTTATATGTGTCACAATAATTTGGGCAAAACATCAAGATACACACACACACACACATACATACATAATAACGTAAATGCCTGGTTGGAACAAAGGATGTTGTTGAGCTTTGAATGCAAATTAAAGAATATGATCTCTAAAAAGCCAAGAAGAACCTTGAGTACGAGTTTCAAAGAGCTTTGAGATATTTTGAGAGATTTTGGAAGCCAAAGAGGAGCTCATGAATCAATTTGACACAAAATGGCAAAGAAACCATACTAAGATCAACATTGCAATCGATGCCAACCATCCTAGTTTTTGTAGGATTCTTTTCCAAAATTGTTTTATTTGTTTCTAAACACTTATACATGATTTTTGGCTATATGTAGCCCTAGTTAGGATTATAAATAGAGGGGGCTTGGTTATTTTTAAAGGAGACTCCTTTGATGATTTTAAGAGAAAAAAAGTTCTTTCTTAGGTTTTTCTCTTAATTTGAGTGTTTTTCAATTCTTGTGAATCAAAAATTTCAAATTGAGCTATTCCAAGTACTTCTTGGATTAATTCATGACATATCAACTAACTAAGTGTCTTAGTTGTGGCCATCTTTTTGCTAGTGTTCATAAAAAATCATTGCATTGGGTCGTTCTTTACAGTTCATTCAAGCAAGTTTCATTGGATTCAAACATATGCCAACAAATTCAAATCTTTTATGCTTTTGCACATGCATTAGTTGGCATCATAGGTTGCTATCTTCAATTTTAATCCAATCATCAATCTAGGTACCAAATTTCATCCTTCGTATTTCTATTTCTATTCCTTACCTTGAATTTTGTTCCAAGTCGATCACTGCTGTTGTGCTTGATTGCAACTGTCTTTAGGTCGATCTTACACTAGTCTTGTGTTCTAGATCACTCACTCTACTATGAAATTGATTGCAACCTACTTCTTTTGCTAGAATCAATCCATTTGAAAATGGATTGACCTGCTAACTTCTTTTGCAGCCCTAAATTGATTCAATTGTATCTGAATTGATCCTATACCCTAAAGTTTCATGCCTACACATAATTACACAATATTAGAGGATACGTTACTTGAATTTTCAAGAATTTCTAAGAGTTCTACTAGGCGAACACAAGATTTGAGTTTGTAAGCGCATTGTTGAATGTATTATTTGTGAGATACACGAGTAAGAGATAAGAAATGAGTAAATTACATCTTGTGACACCTACACATACAATACGTGTTTCCTTGCTCTTTGCATTAGCTATATTTTCTAGATATCAGGAGACAATGAATTTTACATGAGATGGTTGTTGGAGACATTAGCGAGCATAAACTAGCGGTTGGGTAGTCTAGAAGATTTATATACTGCAACACCTAACAATCCATTAGCATAAGGAAGTTAGGGTAAAGATGATATGATGCCTAGATTGGATGATGCTACACATCGAGATAGGCGACGAAGGTATGTACTTTATAGTGAATTCGATGGTAGTTTGGAGCTGATGACTTTCTTCAAAGGAGTACTTTGAGACATCCTGAGGAAGATGATGAGTCATCAAGGAGGATCGAATCCATTTGTTCTTTTGTAGATTATGCTAAATATTGGCGAAATGAATGTGCACATAGTAAGATGAGTTATAGAGGAAGTAGAGTCACCAAGTGAAGAAATTAAAAAAGGTGATGCAGAATCAATATGTTCTATATTCCATGTAGCATAGGTTGTTTGATAGGCTAGATAATTAAACTCAAGGTGGATTAAGTGTAGAGAAATATTATGATGAGTTAAACTATGCAATGAGAAGAGCTAATGTAAATAAGAGTGTTGAGAAGACAATGAATGGGTTCCTTAAGGGATTGGATACTGATGTTGCAGAGATTGTGGAGTGTCATAGCTACAAGAGCATTACGGACATGGTGGAGTGAACCATCTGAATTGAGCATAAGCTCAAGAGGGGGTGTTGGAAATTTTACATGACAAGACCCTTCCAAGGATGTTTCTGGAAAGCTTGTACAAAATGACCTTCATGGAGATGTTGCCAGGCCTTCACAATCCTATAAAGCCATTGTTGGGAGGTTTATGTGACATGATGCTCATGGGGCCAAAATTTAAGAGAGGAGTGAGCCAAAGTTGGACTCGTCAATGATAGAAGCCTGCCATGGTGATAAAAAGGGAATTGTTGAAGAAGAAAAAGTTTGTAGCATTGAGGATAAGTTGGATATTGAAAATGAGACCAGTAGTATGGAAGTGGTAGGTGTGGCATTGATAAAGCATAGAAATGAAGCATTAGATAAAGAAACGTCTGCAGCAACCATAGGAGAGAATGGTTACAACCCTATTAAAGAAGTTCTTGCACATTTTCTAGAGCTAGTATATTAATCCATTATAAGATAAAAATAAATATGAGCTAGAGTTAGAGAGTAGGAATGAGGTTGAAGAGAATACGAGAAAAAAAAAGGAAATGAGAGTGAGAAAGAAGAAAAAGAGTGTAAGAGAAAGGAAAATGAGTTGACAATGACAGAAGATAAGGAGAGTGCTTTAGAGTTCAAGAGAGATTCAAGGGTTTGTAATGGGAGGATTATGTGTGTCTTTTATATTGTCCTACGACTTTTTTTGATAATTTCTTATAGGAAGACAAAGGTATTGGACATAAGTTAACTAAAAAGTTCTTAGCTACAGTTGATGAAGATTCACAAGCAAAGGAGTAGGTGAATCCATGTGACTTGAATCCTTGGAAAGAGGTTAGTATCCTTAGTCCTAGTAAGTCTTTGAGTTACAATTTGCATGAGGCACCTATTGTTGCATTGTTTACTAATTTTTATCTTAAGGATGATTTTTACTTAATAAGTTTAGCATTCAATGGTGAGCTTATGTGAATTAAGAGAATTAATGGAGTAAATGGAGTGGTGAGTCTTACATGTGTAATTCTTGGTGGTTTGTATGATATTGGGATGACATTGAAAAATTGCATTTTATCATGTGTGTTTGTGACCTTAGAGGAGAACTATCACAATTCCTTAACTTTTGATTGAATTAGGTAGATTATGTTGAGACATCTGAAGTTACTCGTAGGGCAAGTTACACAATAAGTAGTCTAGCATTATATATTGAGCTTCCACAAGTAGAATTTAGGAATGCATGTCTTGATTACGCTACAATAGTGTCACTTGATGAACTCAAGCATAATGAATGCCATTCTTTTGGTGATGCATTGCATATCCATGATATTCATGATGTTGGATGGTTACGGTACTTATATTATTGGTTGCAGGTCATGAAGATAATAGAAGTTTGGCAAGATTATCTTAGGCTAAAGGAATTTATGATTCTTTTGTTTATTCCTAGCTTGAGACGTGAATGCTCTAAACTTTCAGTGCATGTCTTATTCGATGCTCAAAGACAATGTAGTATAGGTTTTATGCACATTGTGCATAAGTGCATGAATTGTGATGTGTATGATGTAATAGAAAATGCTAGAGAGTTATGTTATCATTTGCACGAGCAATTATTCATTATTTAACGTGCATTGCCATGTGTTGATTCCTTGTGAACAATATGTTGACAACACCAGATTTTGGGAATACACTTGTAATAATTTGTTGGAACACGTAAGTATTACCAAAGGAAAATTGATTTTACAAGAGAATGTCCTTCAGAATATTGAAGTTATTGCCAAAAGGAAGAAACCTAAGAGGGTTCCACGGATTGCGTTTGAGCGTGGGCGTAAACTTGTCAACAAGTTGTATAAGTTTGGTGGAGAGGTTGGTTTTCCTTAAAACTATTAAAAGAACCTTCAACATCACAATATTTGATCCAGGGATTGAGCTACAACTTGGGAAAATATTTTCTAAGCTTGCAACTTGTGGTAGTCCACGTGTGTCTACACGTTCACAACAAATTTGAGTTGCAAGGCAAAAGAACAAGGTAAGAATATTATTAGTATTATATTATATTATATCTTATTTGAATTTTTGTTTTGTAGGTCATAGCATTCCTAATAAATTGATGTCAATTCGCTTTCAAGAGGAGGGAAATGACATGAGCGTTATGTTAAAACAAAGGATGTTTGTTGAGTTTTGAATGCAAGTTGAAGAATATGAGGCCCAAGAAGCTAAGAAGAATGTTGAATATGAGTTTTAAAGAGATTTGAGATGTTTTGAGAGGTTTTAAAAGCCAAAGAGGAGCTCATGAATCAATTTAGTACAAAATGGTGAAGAAATAGCACTAAGATTGACATTGTTATTTATCTCAACCATCCCCAATCGAGTGCAAGCTAGTCAGATCGAGCCAGCATCAAGCAATAATTTGCAAGCTATTGAGCATGTCCTATGTGATTGTAAGCTTTGGGAGATGTGAACGTTTTGTTTTTACAATTTGGACACTCAGATCAACATCCAGATCGAGCGTGATGGTGTGCTTTGTAGATTTATTTCCTAGTTTATGTAGGATTCTTCTCTACAGTTGTTTTGTTTGCTTCTAAGCACTTATACACAATTTTAAGGCATATGTAGCTCTAGTTAAGACTATAAATGAAGGGGGCTTCATTATTTTTGAAGGATACTCTTTTGATAATTTTAAGGAATGAAATTCTTTCTTAGGTTTTTCTCCTAATTTAAGTGTGCCCCAATTCTTATGAATCCAAAATTTCAAATTGAGCTATTCCAAGCACTTTTTGGATTAATTTGTCATATATAAATTAATTAAATGTGTTAGTTGTTGTCATCTTTTTGCTAGAGATTATCAAAGATCACTGTGTTGAGTCATTCTTCACAATTCGTGCAAGTAGATTTTGTTGGATTCCAGTGAACTCTGATAGATTCGTATCTTTTATGCTTCCACACACGCATCACAGGATTTCGTGCTAATAAGTAATTATCTATAATGCCCATTCATTGAACATGCCCAATAAGTGTTTCTGGAAATCATCCTTGATGGCCCTAATAAATCAAAGGTTTGTGGTGATTATTTCATACTTGGATAAGCTTGACAAAGGACATTTTCTTCAACTATGAAAATATGGACTAGGCTTGGATTATGACCACTTTTGTTGACCATCACTATACAACCTAAGAACAAGCTTGCTGGAGATAGCTACGGAGAAAGTTGACCTATCAAAGAAAGTTAGACTAAAGAGCTATGTAGATTGGACTTAAACCCATTACCATAGATCTCCCTTTATATGAGCACTAAATAATCTCTCTTTGACACCACAACAAATATGAATGTTACTAACCAATGTAATAATGGCAACAAATAAAAGGTCAGTAGAAGTATATTTGTAGTGAAAATATTTATTATTGTGACTAATTGTTGAAAAGATAGTTACCTGCAATGATATTAATTTTTGTCACTCATTGTAATCAAAATAGTAGCTAAAGGCTTTTTAGTTGTGACAATATGTACTATTGTTGCTAAATATAGAAAAGAGTGATTAACAGAGACAATATTGATTTCATCATTGATTGCAATGAAAATATCATCACTAGAAGCACATTTTAGTTACAATATTTAATATCGTCACTAATTATTTAGAAGAGTGATTATTAGTGAAAATATTAATTTTGTCACTAATTTTAGTCCCTATATAGTTGGCACCATGTATGATGTTTGTTGGGAATGTTGTCACTAATTATATTACTATTAGGTTTCTTTGGAGTTTGGTGCATAAAAATTTGAACTTCAAAACACAAAACCTTGCAAAATAGCAGTGAAAATACTGCAACAAACCCCATTTATTTTTTTTTACAAAACACACATAATTTCGCAAGAATAATAATAATATGCAATAATACCTGTTGGAATCATATTCCAATGGGAGCGTTTGTGATCCTTGAGTTGTGGCTCTTGGCCTTTGAACCTTGACCTCTAGGTTTTCTACACAATTAAAGTATTGATGAGTATCTTTTACGCCTTGCAAAACCCTTTTAATAAGACTCTTATGCAAACTCTTTGTGCAATAAGGATTTTTTGTGAAAAGAAGAGAGAGAGAGAGAGGGTGGCTAGAGTGGTTTTCTTTTCTTGCTTGGAGGGTGCACAAAATTTTCTAAGTGTGTTTAGAATTCTCCTAAACATGCTTATATCATTAGAATGCTAGGGTTTTAACAAACAGACTCTGTGGGCCTTCTACATGGACCTATAATTAATTCCTAGCACATGGACTACTTAATTATTAATCTTATCAATAATTTGTAGCCTATATGTCCACGTTAATTATTAATCTCCTTTAATAATTAAGGCTCACTTGCATCTAACGTCTTCAATTTGATTAGTCCCCATTAATTAAATCAAAGCCCCCATTTTACTTCCAATTAATAATCACATGGTTAACAAACACCTTGACAATTTATTTAGTCCAATTCAATTACATCTAAATAAATTATATCACAAGTCTTCTCAAGACTTGTTTGCAACCCATCCATTTAACTCTCATCATTTTTTCCAACCTTCTGTATGCAATGAACATAGCTCGAAGGATATGGGTAATGTCTAGGCTATGGCTTATACGTAGCCCAATTAAGGTGAAGTGAAATGGATCACAATGAAACCTTTCAATCATGAATGCCATGTGTTGTAGACCTTTTATCTTTCTTTGTCTCAACTAAGCGAAACTTATATGTTTAGTCAAACTCACAGATTTGGTCATATAATCAATCAATGTTAACTCATGAGACTGATACTTCTATTGGAACTCCTTTATGATCACATGTTACCTTAACCAAAGGTTTTCGTCTCACGGAACACAAGGCAAATAGGACAAATACATTAGTCACTTTTAAGGACACAAATCCCTTCTTAAACACACACACTCCTCTTTATGTATTTAGTGCAATGACATATTAGGCCCACGACCCTATTCTATATAAGACAAGGAGTTGAACGTGTTGGTGAGGGCTTTAGAGACTTGGCATCATTATTTGTGGCCCAAGGCATTCTTTATTTACACAAATCACAAATCCTTAAAGAGTTTCAAAAGCCAAAGTAAGTTGAGTTGTAGGCATATCAAGTGGGTATTCTTTATTGATACTTTTTCATATGTGATCAAACATAAGAAAGGTATAAAGAATCTGATAGCAGATGCATTGTCCGGAGGTATTTATCACTTACTATATTAAATGCTAGGCTACTAAGATTTGAGCATATCAAGGACTTTTATACAAATGATAAGGATTTTGATCATGTGTATAAGTCGACTATACAACAATAATTTTAGCATAATGGTTATTTGTTTTACGTAAACAGGTTATGTATCCCAAAATGTTCCTTACTGGGAATTACTAATCTAAGAGACTCATGATAATGGCGTAATGGGACAACTATGATGTCACCAAGACATTTACAATTCTACAAGAACATTTCTTTTAGCCACTCATATAGTGAGATGTAGAAAGGGTGATTAATAAATGCATCAAATGCAAGGAGGCTAAGTCGAGGGTTCAACCACATGGGTTATGCACACTATTGTAGGATCTAGATTTGCTGAGGACAGACATTTCGATAAACTTTATGCCAGGCTTGTTGCGTACTCAGACAAGAAGGATAGTATATTTGTAGTTGTTGATAATTTTCTAAAACGATGCATTTTATTACATGTAACAAAACTGATGATGCAACACATATAGCTCATGTAATCTTTAAAGAAATAGTTAAATTGTGTGGCATGATAAAGACAATAGTATTTGATAGAGATGTCAAGTTTCTAAGTTAATGTTGTGGTGTAAATTAGGCACAAAGTTGTTATTTGTGACTACTAGTTATTTACAAACTGATGGTCAAACAAAGGTAGTAAATAGGACCTTAATTACTTTATTGACTACATTGATTAAGAGAAATATAATAACTTGAGAAGAGTGTCTATCGCATGCTAAAGTCACTTACAATAAGAGTATGCACTTTAACACACAAAAGTCTTAATTTGACGTTATTTATGGTTTTTACCTACACTCTACCACACAAAAGTTGCCATTTGAAAAGTCTTTTAGACGTTTGGAAGAGCTTAAGGGACAAGAAGAACATCTATGGGTGAATTTGGTGCAAAGAGAGCTTGATACAAACTTTGGATAGCCTCTAGATTGATCTAAATAGTAGTCCGATCAAGCAGACTGAATCAGATCAATCTGAAGGCCATGTAATCGTCTACAAGCCAAGAGCCAACTTTCTGTCTTTATGATTAGAGGAAGAACACAAATCATGACCCATGTGAGCTTAAATCATGTAAATGAGGAGTTTTTGACTTTACAATCAAGGGACCAACTACTTGATTGCACCCCACTTGATTGTAAATACTAGGAGCCATGAACGTTCTATTTTTATGATTCTAACTCCATAGACTGACATCCAAATAGAGCACAAAGTTGGAATAGTGCCAAAATTAGTTAGGAAATTGCCTTTTTCAAGTTTTTTTTTTGTGTCAAATAATACATGATTTTTAGGGTTGTAAAGGTTCCCTAAACACTATAAATAAGGCCTTTGTTATTTGAGAACAACTTTTTGACTCTTTGGCTATTAGATAAAAATTTTACCTTTCCTTAGAAAATTAAAGTGCATAATTTCTTGTGACAATTCCAAATTGAATTATTCCAAATTCTTCTTAGGTTAATTCATGACGTATCAACTAACTAGACATGTTATTATGGCCAAACTTTTGCTTGAGTTCGTTAAAGATTATTGCATTGGATCATGTCTCATGGTTCGTTTAACAATGTTTTGTTAGGTTTTAGCATACACCATTAAATTCGTATCTTTTATGCTTCCATACACATGTCAAGGAGACACCTTTAATCTTAGGGTGTCCACTTTTGGCTACAACTAAAGCATAGATCGATATAGAAAAAGGTAGCTTGATCTTGCATGTAGGCCCTAGTGAGATAACGTTTTTCATGTATTCTACACCTTCTATCAGTACACACACAAATGGTAAAGGAGAATGTTTCTATGTAGCATATGATTAAGATGTCTTCTAATGAATTAGTGATACAAATACAGCAAAAGAAACAAAGGTCAAGTGCAGAGCATGGGCAAAAAAGGCAAATGTGGGGGGATAGCTAAAAGAACTACCCCAACAAGTGGCTAAAGAAGACGGTATTACACAAAGGAAGAGAGTAAGAAAGCATAACAGGAAGGAAGAGAGAAGGAGAATGTAGTCCCACACTAGTCCTCTAAATTTTTGATGGTGTTATTTGAACTTGTTCAAAGAAGAGTAAATTAATGCCTAGAGTGAGTCGTCCTAAACTTGATTGTCTTTTAATTGCCATAGAATCATCAAGACACTAAAGTAATTAGGAGTCAAAGAGTGGCACACATATTAAGGAATTCATGTTAGAAACGTGCTATGATCTTAAATAATTTTGAATTATGTGTCATATGTGTATCTTGGTGTTTGAAAATAAGAAAGGTGGCCAAATTCACAATTTTCATGTTTACATGCATCCACTATTTGATTGGGGAAGAGAATGTTTGCTTAAGGACAAGCAAATAAGTGAATGTGGGGTATAATAACACGTGGTTTTGTAGCATATTGTCACTTGTAGTGATTGATTTTTGCACGCATTTTGAGAATAAAATGATTTTAATATTTGTATATGCATGTTAGTATGTTCAATGTGATGAATGGGAGTGCTTAGGGGTAGTTTTGGTGATAATTTGATGAACTTGTACACTATCTACACTTAAATATTAGTTTTGTCTAAATTTCAGATGCTGCAACTACAAGGAGATAGTTCGCGGCCATAGAAGGTTAATTTGCACACACGAAGAATGAATGCTGCGCATTATGAAAATTCCACTTTTGGAGTTCACGATCGCGAGGATGAAAGTCACTACCACAAGAGTCGAGTTTGTGAGTGTGAGGTCAACTACAGTGAACACTAGAATTGATTACAGTCATTTTTCGTGGCGCCGTGGAGTGACTTTGCAACTGCAAGAAGGATTGGAATGGCCACAAAACTAAGCAGGCAAAAATTATGTAAAGCCCTCACCTGGGTTCCCAGGAATGAAAAGGAGATTGCAATCACGAGAGCTGAAGTTGCAGTTGCAAAGCTCATGCGGGGCGATGATCAAACACATTTTCAAGGGTTGTTTTAACATTTTTTCATCCTTTACACAAACCCTAGGCCCATGCAACTATTTAATGTGTTCTACACAGTATTTAGGGAAGAATAGACTAGTTTTTTACATCAAATTCCTTTGAAAATCTAGGAACACAAGATTAAAGTGTTGGAGAAGGAGGAATCCACACCACTATTGGAGGGTGTTCAATGGTCACACAACATGGAAGTTTTAGAATAAGTTTTCTTGTAATTTTTCTACTATTTTCTTGTTTTGGATGATGAACAATTTAGCTTTAGTTTTTGTTGAAATTATGATGAGTTGCTAAATTGATTTATAGTCACTTGTTTATACGTTTGATGGAATATGTATGTATGAGTTCTTGATTAATTATCCTTGCATGTGTTATTCACAATTGTGGATTTGAATAGTAATTAGGAGAATTGGCCACTTCTTTAATTAATTTGTGGCTGTGTGGAAAATAACAGGAGTGAAACCTACACGTCAAACTTACAATTTGCAACATTATTTCTATTAGAATAACGAGAGTGAAACTATCCGATTAAAGCGGGTGGAACATTGTTAATCAAAAAGATTCGATTAGGCTTAAGAAGACCCACCTCAATCTTGAGTCAAAACTATAAGGGAGTTCGAGAAAATATCCTATAGAGTTCAGAAGTAACAATCTGTAACCGTCACAATTAAATTAATAATTAACACAAGTAGCATACATAGAAAACCAATGCAACACAGGAGGATAGACTTTTTAATTATTGGTAGTTCAAATTTTAGAGTTGTGTTTCCATTTTCCAACTGATCATTTTTCTTTCGTTATTTTCTTTCTCTTCCTATTCTTGCAGCTTAACTAATAGAACTCTAGTTAGATAGATAGACACATAACCTTTCCACATATATAGGACACCTATACTCACCACAATACTGGATTTACATAAATTTAAATTTTGGTATGATGACGACACACATCATTAGGTAAGGCGAGTGATTATGTACTAATGTTAACCAGTTGTCCTAACAATTATTGTATCATTGTTAGTGGAATTTTTTAGACAATGCTCTGCAAACATATGAGGGTTATCTCCGAATTAAATGAATATATTCTTGGTGTCTATTTTACATTTCTACTACATTTGTGAGTTTGTGGTGACATGTGATACATCATAACTTACCACATTAATTAACCAAACCAATTGACAAGTGGCATCATAGCCTAATCACCCAAGCAAGGCTTGTGGCTTAGGTGAGTTATAGAGTAGTTGGTTAATAAGATGACCACTAAGGAAGGAGCACGTGTGTCATGTCTACCCCTCTTGGATGGGTCAAACTACCCCTACTCATCAAATCGCTAGACAAAAAGCCAAGGATGATTGTGGAAAAAGGATGGACACCACCTATGGAAGAAGTTGATGTTCAATTTGTCAAGAACGACGCTAAATTATGAAGTCCTAATGAAGAGAAAGTAGCTCTTAGAAATTCTCATGCAATTGGTGCTATTTTTATAAGTGTTGACAAAGAGCAATTCAAACTGCTTGTAACATGTAATACAGCAAAGAAGGCATGGCAAATTTTACAAAATGTGCATAGAGGCACAAGTTCGGGGCATACATCCAAGCTACAAGGTTTCCCAATTTGAAAACCTCTGCATGAACTGCAATTAGATAATGGCAAAATTTAACTCGAAATTGAGGGACATAGCTAATTAGGATATCCAACTAGGGAAGAAATGCTCAGAGAAAAAGCGGGTGTAGAAGACATCATGGTTGCTATCAGAAAGGTTCACCCTAAAGGTCACTACCATTGAAGAGGCATGAGATATTAAATCACTACGGTTTAATGAACTAATGAGGCCACTGCTAGCATATGAAACAAACTTTACACAAGCAAAAATGGAAAAAGAAATTGCACTGCAAACATCCACCACTACCAACCACCGTCTTGAAGATCAAGATAAGGAGTTTGTAGAAGCAAAAGACTAGTGTTTTAAAAACTAACCCAAATCGGATGATTGAACTGGTTGGACCTCTGATCAGTTAAAAAAAGGGTCTACATCGGACCTAAAAATCAGAATCTAAAAATCAAGTAAAACCAATTAAAATCACGATTGACTTGTTAAACCAAGTGAACCAATCACAGTTCATAAAAATTAAACGGTCCAAAATGATAAATAAATAGAATTTTAAATATTAATTTTATTCTTCTTAATTTAATTTTTATGTTTTTACATACTTATATTGAATTTGTTCTCCTTTATAAAGGAAAATTCATGAATCAAGCAAAATTATCTTTCAAGATGCCTAATAATTTTTTACTTAGACACACATTAAATATATAAGATATATTAAAATTCTATTATATTTTGATTAAACATTTTAATAAGATATTTTTTGTATATTTTTATACTTATTTTTTGAATTAATATTTATTGTTTTTACATTTATGGTATTTTTATTAAATTAGTGCAATAAATTTAACTATTAAAATAATTAAAATTGCTTAAATTTTGATGCAAGTATTATTTTTCTTAATATTCATTATTTTATGTGTTTTAATAGATTAATTAATAGTTATAATATATTTATTACATCATTGATTAAACCACGGCTAAACCATTGATTAAACCAATAACCTTTGAAATAGTAAATCTTTTGATTTGATGACTAGTCCAATTTTTAAAACACTAAAGAAAACAAGGTCTTGTATATGACTAGGAGATTGGCCAAAGCTCCAAGAAGATGTAAGACATGTTCCAACATTCTTAACAAAAATAGACAAAAAGAGGAAGGTTTCCCCAAGAACCAAAAGGGGCAGCAAAAACCTAAAGTCCCAAAAGTAAGAAAAGGCATAAAATACAAGGAATGTAAAGGATATGACCACATATAGTTATAGTGTGCCAACAGTCGAAAAAAAGTAAGGGAAACCCTTAACAACCATGTGGAATAATGATGGGTCTAACATGAGATGTCAGGACAATGATGACCACACCAAAACCACATGGCGTACAACACAGTTTCAAAGAAAATTTGGGATAATTTTGTAACTGATGTTATATTACACCCAATAACATCTAATGTTTATAATTGCAGTAGCAGTTATGATGAAGAGATGTCCTATGACAAGTTATTAAGCATGAATTAGACATTAATTGAAAAGTTGTCAGTTGCCCGCAACAGCAACAAAGAATTAGACCTGAAGAATGAGATGTTGCTGAAGGAGAGAGATGATGCACATGCTTTCAATGCTAAGTTGCTAGATGATTTTCACAATTTGGAGTTGTTTTACTAAATGATACAATATGAGGCTAAGCAATTTGCTACAGCATTAACCAAGTTGAACATTGGAAAAGCCAAGTTAAAGGACATCCTAACTATAGGTAAGGCATCTGGAGATCATAATGGAATTAGATATACTAGGGAATGCTTTATGAGTAGTTTTGAAAGTAAAGAAATGTGGCTTGTGAAGGAGACAGAGCATATCATAGAAAATGTTCCAACATGGCGAAAACTTGATCCTACTTATGTTCCAACATTGCCTAAAATAAAGATGTAGAAATGATTGGTTAGAAAAGAAAAAGGGCCTGTATATTTCTATTTAAATGGTCATTGCATTTCTTCATGTTACAGGTTGCTAAGACACATGATGGAAGGAAGACAGGTCTATACCAAGTAGACCTTTTTTAGGCATGATTGGGTCAAAAAAGTTGAAGAAAGTGTTTTGTGGTCAATACCTCACTATGTGCCACATCATGTGATAGTTGGTACTTCAATAGTAGTTGCTCACGCCATATGACTAGAAATAAAACATACCTAAGCAGCCATAAACCATGTTTAGATGGTATGGTTTGGTTGGTGATGGAGAGAAAAGTAAGGTCATTAGATAGGGGATGCAAAATGTTGTGGGATTATTAATGTTAAAGAATGTGTTGCACGTGAAGAACCTTAAAGCAAACCTCACTAGCACCAACCATTCAACAAAGATGAGTGTTGCGTGTTCAAAGGTGACATTTGTATCATGCAAGGAAAAAGATCAGCTAATAATTGTTATCTACTAGAAGATTTAGCCACTTGCATGAAGATCAAAGTTGATAAAGCTAACGTATGGCACCAGAAGTTGGGTCATATCAGCCAATGCAATCTAGTAAAAATATCTAGACTTAGAGTAGTTTGTAGGCTACCGATCTTGAACAAAGAAGACATAAAGTCCTTTTGGAGCATGCCAATTTGGGAAATAGAGATGAATGTCCCACAAGATTATACGACATGTGGGAATGTCCAGAATCCTTGAATTTCTGCACATTGATCTTACTGGACTAACTCACAATGTGGGTCATGGAGGTAACTAATGCATAATTGTATATGTAGACAATTACTCTCATTATACATAGGATTAAACATAAGTCTGATGCTTTTTGAGTGTTTCAAAAATTGAGTACTAGATTTAATATAAAAAAAGGCTCGCATTGGAGTAATGGCTTAAAATAGAACAAATCTCGAGAAAGAATTCTAAAATTAAGAGTTTGCAAATTTTTGTGAGGAATTCAGTATCATGCATGACTTTTTCTCTCCTAAAACTCCATATCAGAATAGAGTGGTAGAAAAAAAAACCAAGCGCTATATGAAATGGTGAGGATGATGTTGAATACAAAGAATTTAAGCTTGAAGTGGTAGGTCGAAGCAGTGAATACCACATGTTATATCATAAATAGGGTTAACCTTCAGTTGATGCTTCGTAAAACACCCTATGACCTATGGGAGGATAGGAAACCAAATGAAAGTTGGCTCTATGTCTTCAAGAGTAAATGTTATATTTTAAAATACCATGATCACCTTGGCAAATTTGCATCCTAGTTAGACAAAGAGATCTTCCTAGGGTAATCAACTACAAGCAAGGCATATCAAGGATTCAATAAAAGTATCAATACAATAATGAAATTCATCAGAGTAATTGTGGTTGATATTGATCCAAGAAGGAAGTCTATGCAAGATGGATCAGAAAAGGAAGTAGATAAAGACAAGTATGAAGTGCAAGAAACTGTTGTTGATATAGATACTGCAATAAATGTTCTAACATATGATGTTGCACCCAGTGATGATTCAGCTTACGAATGAGAAATTCATGAAGGGTCAAGCAAAATCAGACAAAACCATCTACCCAAAGCAATGATCGGGTGCATAACTAATGGGTAAAGAACAAGTTATGTTCCAAGAATAAATTACAAGAAGTTAGTCGGATATCTATATTTTACTTCCTCTATTGAACTTAAAAACATTAATGAGGCTTTAAATGAAAAACATTAATGAGGCTTTAAATGATGAGTTTTAGGTAGCAGCGATGCAAGAGGAATTGGTACAATTCCAATGTAACAATGCATGGGAATTTGAGGAGAGACTTATAGGAGTCGATGTAGTTGGAACAAAGTCAATTTACAAGAACAAGACTAACAAATATGGCAACATCTCCTGGAACAAGGCCTAATATATGGCCTAAGGGTACACCTAGTTGAAAGAGTAGATTTTCGATGAGACTTTCACTCTTGTTATAAGGCTAGAATTTGTAAGTATGTTGCCGATCATGGCTTGTAGCATGGATGTTAAGGTGTACCAAATGAACATGAAGATTGCTTTCTTGAACGATTTTCTTAATAAAGAGGTATATGTAGAGCAGTCAAAGTGGTTGGAAGACCACATCTTCCAAACCACATTTACAGGCTAAAAAAGGCATTGCACGAGTTAAAGCAAGCACCTAGGGAATGGCATGAAAGATTGTCCTAATACCTGATATATCATGGTTATCAACGAGAGGGAGCAGATAAGACCTTATTACTGAAAAAGATCACCAAGCACTTCATTATGGCTTAAATCTACGTTGATGACATAGTTTTTAGCTCTACATCAAACATTCTACATAATGATTTTATATCTTGTATGCAGAGCAAGTTCGAGATAAGCGTAACAAGCTAACCCATCCAGTAGTCCAAATATGCAAGGAACCTAATGAAAAGTTCAAACTAGAGAACTTATGACATGTTAAAACACTAATTTCCACAAATGGTAAGTTGATTAGGTATGATGTAAGAAAGCCAGTAGACCTAAGCCTTTACTAAAGCATGATAGGTGGACTTCTCTACCTGAATGCAAACCGACTTACTATCTACAATATTATGGAGTGTGAGTATAGTACTAGGCAGCAACCTAGGAATCTCATTTACTTGCATTGAAACGAATAATCCACTATGTAAATGGAACTGTAGATTAGGGCATATGTTATAAGAATTGTTGTAACATTAATTTATTGGGCTATAGAGATGCTAACTGGGTAGCCAGTGCTGATGACAGAAAGAACACTACAGATGATTGCTTTTTCATCTGAATCAACCTAGTCTCATGGTGCAGTAAGAAATAGAACTACATTTTATTGTCAACTACAAAAGCAAAGTATATTGCTACTGTAGATTGTTTTTCACAGTTGTAGTGGATGAAGTAGATGATAATGGATTATGGGTTGGAACAAAACATGCTTAAGGCATTATGTGACAACATGAGTGCTATTAAAATCTCCAAAAACCCTGTGCAACACTCAAAGATGAAGCACATTGATATCTGTCATCACTTTATTTGAGATTTGGTTAAGAAGAAGGCTATTGTGCTACAGCATGTTCCCACAAATCATCAATTTACTTACTTATTTACAAAGACCCTTAATGCACCAAGATTTGAGATGCTAAAAAGTTCCATAAACATGTGCCTATTTTGAATATTTCAGAATTTTGTACATATTGTGTATATATGTTATTTTATTATTTTCGATTTTCTTCTAATTTTTGGTTGGTGAATGATGATTAAATCTTGACCATTGGATTTCTTGAGAGCATGTTGTTCAAATGGTAAAAGTTAGTGAAATAGGATGATGTGGCAAGGAGAAGACTTGAATTGCAAGGATATTTGAAAAGTTTTAGCTTCCAAACTACTTGACACATCATAGCAGCCAAAAATAAATTTAGAATCACTTCCTTCTCTTCAATTGGTGATTTTCAAGGTTTCGTGTCAGGGCATATCATCAGGGCATGATATGACTTTCTTTGTCACAAAACCATACTAGATAGTTATATATGGAGGTATGTCTTGTGATTTTCAAATTTACACTCAACTTTCTTCTTTTGCAAAAGTTCTCGAAGAGTGTCTTGAAGAAAACAATGACAAGCTCTTCCTCAAGTAGTGGTGCAAGGGCAAAGGCCATCAATGAGCCCCGATCATCTAGAGCAACAAGACTAGAAATGGAGGTTTTATGAGCCACCTGTCAGAGTGCCTCCATTGGCTACATTACCACCAGAGTAACAGCCTACTATAGTTGTAGAAGAAAGGAATCATCTGAATCAATTATTCAAAAAATGAGGACTAAAGTTCAAGAAACTAAACTAAAAATAGTTAAAATGGAGGTTGTTGATTAAGATGTTCCGACAATTGTCACCATAGAGAGGGCTTCCAATACATCACTAACAGATACAGGCAGTCCACACATTGACAAGAAAGCATTGAAACAAGGGGAGCAGTTGCAGGAGACCCCTCTCTCAGACGCACATAATTAAAGAGGTCGTTGATCATGACACCCTTACCTTTACAATCACCACTTTCTAGTCTAGAAAAAGAAAAAAAGAAATCAGAGTTAAGGTGATACACCTACAGCAGTGGGGTGCTAAGAAGGAAAAGGAGAATGGTAGCCATAACCTAAACTAAAGAGGATCACCATTGATCAAGTTGCATCATTGAAATATTACAACAAAAAGGCTGAACGAAGGTAGAACTATGTTGATAGGCAATCCTTGGTTGTCAAAAGAGTAGTGCATTGATAGATTTTCATGGACATTAGATTTAAAATAGCTCTGGATTAACTCAAACTGTAACGTGTTTTGATATCCATTACCACATACAATTGGGATCTTGTACGTGAGTTTTACTATAACCTTGATGATTCTATCTCTGACTATAACTCTTTGTTCCACTATCAAGTTTATGTTTGGGGACAAGTCATGCATTCTCCATTGAGAGGATTAATGAGTATCTTGGACTTGCAAATCTAGGTTTTTCATCTATGTAACCATCTAACTTTTCTCTAAATCTTGGTGAAATCATGAGCGTTATCATTAGCGACTGATATGTGGAATATCAAAGGGAACACTGATGTTGTTTGCCAATCTGTTTGTGAAATGCAATTTGTTGTTCAAATTAGTCACTTAGAACATCTTGCTAATAATCAATTATTCAATTGTGACAAAAGATGCTAAAATATAGGTCTATTGCTTAGGAAAACATCTATAAGTGAACATTAGACATTTGATTTTTGAAAATGTTATGTAACATGATTGAACAAGGAGAATGAGTAAGAATTTGCCTCACCCTAGGCTGAAAGAGGTTAAAGAGTGCAAAATCAATGCAAGGAGCTTTCATTAGATTATCCAACAATGAGGCACACTTTGAAGTTGTTATAGATTCGAAAAGCTAATAATCTCAAACCAAGTTCTGGATTTCCTATTCCTACCACTGAGCCAACCCCAAAAGGCGTCGAGCATTGAACCTACCTTAGATGCCCTAGTAACTCTCTCCCAAGGCTTGGAATCTTGGATCCTGATGTTGCAGGATAAAAAGTTTAAGTTTGATGAACAAATTGCAATTATATACTCCTCTCTACCATTTGTTGCAACAACTTGGTCCCCTAACTTCGAGGCTAAACCATTAGGCACTAAGACAGGCTTTACAACTCTTAGGCCTTCTTTAGGCAAATCTGAGTCAGAAGATGGTGACAATGTTCCATTAAGTGCCCTTCATCATTCTAGGGCCCAATGGGGGGATCAAGTGCTGGTGCCCTTCCATGTGATCCATCATCGACAGGTGTTAATAGGAGGAGTCTAAGGAATGACAATTGTAAGTCGAAGCCTTTTAGGAGAAGTCTGTTTGCTACCTTGCTGATATTACCTTCTACTACTTATTTTTCACTTCGATGCTCTAGTGCCTATCGGATATTTAGGATTTAATGGTTTTCTTTTATGTCTTCTATGTTTAACAATAGTAACTGTTGTAGTTAGACTTCTATCTGTTGTAATGCATGATACATCATGTAACACAACAAATTTTGTTATCAACTGATATTAATGAAGAATGGCATTCATGGTGGATTTCTTGTCTTATTACTTTTATTTTGAGTTTCACAACTGGCGAACATTAGATTTCACTTCTAACATTAGTGTTGTGAACTATAATGATAAAAGGAGAGAATGTTAGTGCCACATATGCAAGGTTGATAAGTTGTTATTGTTCCTAACATAACTTTTCAATGTGGCTTTGACATGACAAATAAAATTGCTTATGGAAATTTTGGATTTTTGCTAACTTATTCCAACGAATGTTACAATATCATTTGTCTGAATATCTACCAGATTTGTCAAGATCAATTAGTCAATTTGATCCTTCTAATGGCAACTACAAATTGTTAACTAAATAGAGTTGATCTAAACGGATTTAGCAAATTGGATTAGATATGATTGAATTATCTTACCCTAAAAGATATAATAGAATCATGAAAGTTGACGATATCTCTCTTAACTTATATCTAATCCAATCAACTACATATAAAAGGTTTGCATAATATTTTCAGTTTAGGAAAATAAGGAAAGACTATTGGAGCTACTAGAAAACAAGGAAGAAAGAAATCTCATAAGTTGACGCAATTGATGATCCAACATTGACTGTATCAATTTTAGATATTTTGAAGATTGTAAGCCAAATCTCTCTAGATAGTTTCCAACATTAATGGCTGATTGGATGGGTTCATTTTCAAGGCTGAACAAGGAGATTGCATAGAGAGACTTTTATCCATTCTAGTGAGAATTGCTTTGGAGAACACATGCTCAAGTAATTTTTACAAGAGTTCAAGGGCATTTTGTTGTTCACATGTGAGAAGGCCAAATGAGTTATTAAGTTCCATCCATCTACAACAACCTACTAAAGTGATCAAATGTAGAAAGCACCTTGGGGAAAGGAGACTCGTTGATCAACATTAAAACTTAAATCCAAGAGGGAGTTTTAGCAAAGCAAAGATAAGGAAATTTGTTGTCTAAAGGAGTTAGGGTAAAAATACATCAACGAATTTATACCAAACGGAGTTTAGGTAAGGCGAATGATTGTGTACTAGTGTTAACATGTTGTCTTAATAATTATTATAACATTGTTAGTAGAATTTTTTAGGCAAGGTCTTGTAGATGTAAGAGAGTTATTTTCAAACTAAATAAACAAATTTTTGATGCCTATTTTATATCTTTGTGTCTATTGTAATATATGATACATCACAACTTACAACATTAATCAACCAAACCAACACATTCAATTTGACCAACTTACTATAACAAACCCCATTAAATCCAAATTGTTGACATCCTTGTACCAAACATCTATATTTAAAACTAATAAAACTTTAGAAAATTATAAATTTAATAATCATAACAAAAATAAAATTAATATATGAATTTCAATGATAATAATGAAATTATTATAAATTAAAATTCTGTTTAAAAATTCTTAAAAGATTAAGAAATCAAATTAGAAGTAGAGTAAAAAAAAAAAAATTTTTATTGAGAGAAATGAAAAACTCAAAAGTTTAAAGATAACATTGAAATGAGAAAAGAAAGAAGAAAAGAAAATTAGAGTAATTTGATAAGTTAACATGAAAAACCAGAAGTTAGTTACTATTAGTCCCAAACATTTAATAACATAGTATAGATTCTAGTTAATAGTTGTGCAAATATATTTGTAAATTATAAAATTATTCTACTTTAAAACAAAATATAGTTGTGCAGGATACGTTTGCATGGTAATAATGGGACAAAGATTATACATGTAAAATGTTAAAATTTAGAAGAAGAAAAATATACATTTTAAATGTTAAAATTTAGAAGTAATATAATAGTAACGAAAAGAAAAAGGAAAAAATTCTTTTAGTGGTTGACATATTTAAAATACATGTATTTTGATGTGATAAAATGGAGAAATACAAGAAGATAAACATTGTGAAAGTTTTTATTATGCTGGATAATTAGGTTTAATATAAATTAGTATTTCATTTAATATTTTATTTTTAACTTCTTATATATGGAGTCTGAGTGTAATACTCAATTTGGTGTATAATCATGTCATCCTTTAGAATCAACATATATTAGTAATAAAAACACACTCGATACGTTTACTTAATTATGCAAATGAATAAATAACATTTTATATCAATTATAAAATGCAAGATAAAGAAAAAAATTTAAAAAAAAAGAATAAATCATAATTAGGCATGAAAATTGAATGAAAAATATAACAAATAAGAATTCAATGGCTGAATGTATGAATTAAATAATGATAATTTTTAATATAAAATTTATGTTCATAAAATTCATGAATGAAAAATTAAAAATAATTTAAAAATTAAAGGAATAAATAAAATAAAAAATTGATAGAATAGAGAAAAAAAGAGAATATGTGTATATAACTTAAAATTAATTAGTAATTATGCATGATACAAAAAAAAAAATCCTTATAATTTTAATTCATAGTCTAGATATATAAAAACAAATTATATAAAAGTAAAGACTCAATTTTGATTACACAAAGTATGCCCTACTTGTTTTGTGTGTGTGTGTGTGTGTGTGTAATAATTTCATACATTTATTATTTTTAATTTATTCTATTTTTCTTTTAATATGACATATGTGTGAAAACATAAAAATTTGATAAATGGCGAATGCGGGAATCTAGCGAAACTTGTTTGCACAAACGGCATAAAAATGAACCAAAATGCAATGATCTAAGATAAATTATAGTAAAAGATGGCCACAACTAATACACCTATATAGTAAAAGATGGCCACAATTAATACGCCTAATTAGTTGATACGTTACAAATTACTCCAAAGAATGTTTAGAATAACTCAATTTAATGTTTGAATTTACAAGAATTGAGACACACTCAAATCAAAGAAAGTCAAAGAAACAATTCATTCATAAAAAACATCAAAAGAGTTTTAGTGATAAAATTAATCAAGGGTCCTTCATATAGTACTACAAACCTTCAAAAACCATCTAAATTCGTCCTTAAGTGTTTTAAGAAGATTAAGAGCGAAAATTGAAAAGAAATTCTAGTTAAAATACAATTCTTGAGCTCCAAGTTGTCATTTGAATCATTAGATGGGTAGGATCCATCTGGAACCAAGCCGATTGTAATTCCAGAAGCTTGGCAAGTTGCTAAATTTCTGATCCTAACATTTGTGATCGAGCGCAATCTTGTGGAAATGTAATTACAGAACGTCTGAATTCACTTTTGAGTCTATCAACTTCAACTTGGGATCAGTTCGAGCTCTTCATGATTGATCGGTACTCGTTTGAGATCAATCTTAAAACTGTTTTAAAGTTATTTTCTTAGTTGTTTTACACCAAATTGATCCATAAGTCCATCTTTAATTCTCAAAACCTCTCAAAACATCCCAAAGCCTTTTGAAACTCATGCCCAAAGTTATTCTTGGCTTCTTGTAGCTTATATTTTTTAACTCATGTCCATAGCTCGACAAATACCCTTAACTACGATCCCCACACTCACATCATAATCTTTTCTCTCTTTTTTTTTCCTCAGTTTATAATTGATATAAAATCAATATTTAAAATGTAATATTATTTTACTTTTGAGATTGAACAATGATAATGGTGCTTTTTGAAAAACTATTGACACCATATTGAACCATAACAACTTTGTGCTTTTAGGCTATGTTTGAAAAGAGTGTTTTGATGATGAATAATTTTTCATAAAAGTCGTGTTGAGAAAATTTGATAGAATAAATAGTATTAATCATTTGAATTTTTTATCTATAAATATATAAAATATATAATACTAATTGAAAGATGTGACAATGTTAGAAATAATGATTAGTTTGTAGAGTATAAGTATATATAAATATGAGTGTATGTGTATGTGTATATATATAGGTAATAATTTAATTGTAAATAAGTATAATAATTGAATTAATTATACATGTAAGAGAGAGAATTTGAATTTAAATTTAAATGAAATTTTTATTGAGTAATATATTTGGTAGTATAAAAGTAGGTGGGTTGTGTAGATTGAAATGGGGCTTCCAAACATACAAGCTTGTCACCTAACCCCCTCATGACAAATAAACTCAAATTTGTGTGATCATATACATACACATGTACACACACACACACATATATGTATGTATGTGTGTGTGTATGTATATATATATATGTATGTGTGTATGTACGCGTGTGTGTGTAATAGTAGGTTGGTCTTTAGACCAAAATGTATATGTGTGTGTATATATATATATAGGTAATAATTTGATAATAAATAAGTATAATAGAATTAATTATACATCTAAGAGAGAGAATTTAAATTTGAATATAAATGAAATTTTTATTGAGTAATATGTTTAGTAGTATAAAATTAGGTGGGTTGTATAGATTGAAATGAGGCTTCCAAACATAGAAGCTTGTCACCTAAACCTCCTCATGACAAATAAACTCTTACAAACTTAATGATTAATGTTAAGCTCCTTTAATGCCATAATTTAATTTACTTAAAACATTGAGTGCCTCCACCATTATTTGCCTTTGAAATCAATCTATTCAAACGCATAAAGAAATCCACATCTGTATGTTTATTTGACCAATTTTCTCATGGTCGTCATTTCTTTTTTTCTCAAAAGTTGTAATTGTTTAAATTAGGACATTAAAATACATTTCAATTATTTAAAAGGAACACTTAAGAATTTGTGCAAAATTGAAAACAGGAATGATATTTGAAATAGGGAGTGAAATTAAAGTAATTATTTAAATAGCGAACACTACTTGATAACATGTGTTGTATGAAAAATAGAAAATAAGAATTTTGAATTTAAAAAAAATTAAATTATTTAGGTGTTATAAGATCCTTAAGTTGAACGAATGATTAAAGGAACATATTTTTAGAAAATGAAAATAAGAAGTTCTTAAATGCTCCATATATTTCTTAAGCTATTTAATCTTAATGTCATGTAATTAATAACATTACCAAAAAAACTTATGACACAACGTTCTGTAACATTATGCAACCTGTTTGTCTTTGGCCATGGGTCTTTGTGTTAATTTGAGAGGCATCATTCCTATTTTGTAAAAAATCACAAGTCAAAAAATTAGGCGAGGAATTTGTATCGCCTTTAATAAACTCAATATCAAATTCAAAAATTGATAAAATAGCTTGCCATCTAGGAAAAATTTATTTTGATGCAAGGTTTTGAACATCCTTTTTCAAAATTTCTTTTGTAGACTTGCAATCAATGCGTAAAAGAAATTTTTGATTGAGTAAATCACTCTGAAATTTTTGTATGCATAGAACAATGCTCAAAATTTCCTTTTTGATGGTGCAGTAATTTTTCTATATTTGACTATAGTGACCTGAGGTATACTGAACAATACACTCTTTGCTATCTTGAACTTGGAGAAGGATACCTCCAAATCCTAATTTAGAAGCATCTATTTGGATGACCTTTGAGAGGTTCGGATTTGTTATATGCAAACACGAGAGATGAAGAATTTGGCTTTTGATGTATTGGACTGTGGCTGTGTGCTTACTAGTCCAGGGGATTGGGTACTTTTTGAGTTGATCATGTAAGGGTTTTGCTAAGCTATTTATGTTAGAAAAGAAATTTAAGACATAATTTAAACATTCTAAAATTCTTTGAAGTTGTTTTTTGTTAAGAATTTGATCAGGAAATCTTTGATCAAATTGCATACATTTTTCTATAGGAGTAATCGTGCCTTGTGTGATGTAATGACCCAGAAATCTGATATTTGTTTGGAAAAGAGAAATCTTTGATTCTGAAACAACAATGCCATCTTTCTTGGAAACATAAAGAAATGTTTTTAAAAGTTTAAAGTGTTCATCAATAGTTTTTGAGAAGACAAGCACATCATCAATGTAGACAATGTAAAATTTTGAATATCTAGAAAAAATATCATTCATCATTCTTTGGTATTCAGAAGACGCATTTTTGAGACCGAAAGGCGTGACATTCCATTCAAATTTTCCAAATGGAACAAAACAGTAAAGGCACTTTTGTATCTATCCTTTGGAGAAATCTGAATTTGTCAGAAACCAAATTTCATATCAAACTTTGAAAAGATAAAAGAATCAAACAATTTTTGAAACATGCCTCTTTTGTTTAGGATTGGATATCTAATTCATTTGAAAGCATTATTAAAAGGTTTATAATTGATGACGAGACTTGAGACTCCTCTTTCAATTTCAGAGGCTTTATTGACATAAAAAGCTGCACAGCTCCATCAGGAGCATGATTTTGAAATGAGTTTTTTGTCTAGAAGATCTTGTATTTCTTTTTTATATTGTTTTTCTAGTTCATGATTCATTTGAATTGGATGAGTTTTGGTAGAAATTTATTTTTCAGTGAAGAATCATTGTAAGGAAGATCAACAATATATTATTTTCTATTCCAAAAAGCATTTTCGAAGATGAGCACAAATTTGTTTTTCAATAGAATTTTAAAGATTTTTGATCTCTTTTTTGACAAAAGAGGTGTTTAACTATTTTTGAATCCTTTTAAAAGAGATATTTTTGCGAAGATTCTGAAGTTGAAAATCTTTTGCTTGAACAATATTGTTCAAAGTATTTTAATGAATAGAAAAAGTTTTTAAATAATCAAGATTTCGAGTTATTAGCTTGTTAAGAAAAGGAAATGAAAACTTTTTGTAATTGATTCTAAAAGAAATAGAATCAGATTTGACTTTGTAAGCAAGTATGATGTTAATAAAGGGTGTTCAAAGAATAATCGAATGGTGCATGTCTTGGACAACAACAAAAATTGTTTTGAGAGAAATATCGTTGTTCATGATATTTGCAAAATTTTTGACTTGATGCAAAGTTTAGCATTGTTAGCAGCTGAGAGTTTTTCTTGAGATTTTTCAAGAAATTTGTTTTGCACCATGCCAGACTTAATGTAGTTTAAATCTGCACCAATGTCAAAAAAAGCAATGGTATCAAGGCAATAGTCAGAAAAAAATTCAAGAGTAATTTTGATCATATATTTTCTTATTGTAATTTCTCTAAGAATAAGAAAAATTCATTTGATGTTTCTTAGAGGGCTTGGATTTCTGTCTCAATGGAATTATCTTCATCATTTGATGAAGATTCTTCATTGGACTAAATTTTGGAGAGGATGTGCTTGATAGCTTCCTCATCTTGCTTTTGTTTCTGTTTGAGTTCTCGCAAATCTTACTTAACAATCCCAATTTCCTTTTGAAGGTCTTGGACTGTTAAATCTTTGGATTCGCGTTTTTATTTGTTAAGAATATTTATAAGATCATAAGTATTTTTTGATATCACAAGTTGGGAAGATGATTTTGGTTCTCTTTCACAACTAGTGAAAGTTTTAAGGAGTTTTTCAAGTCATTCTTTTCTAAACTCATGACTATCAACCTGGTTAATAATGTCAAGAATTGTTTGTTATTATAAAGTTAAGACATGGATTAAAAATCCATTATCGTCTTTAGAAGAAGTCTTTTGAGAAAAGGTTTGGAGGTTAGAAGAAGCTGCTTCATCTAATTGAAGACATTTTTTTTTTTTTTGAAACAGAGGAACCTTCTGTTTCAGAGTTTGAAGAATTTTCAAGGATGCTGACAAAGAGGTTTGAAAGTTTATTGAAGACGTCTTCTCCAAGATCCAATTCATGAATCTTTTTGTTAAGTCTGCAATATTTTGCAGTGTGTCCAAACTTTTGGTATTTGAAGCACTTGACATCCTTCAAGGATTTGAAGAAATTCTTAGGCTGATAATTTTTATTCTTCTTAAAGGGTTTTTTGTAATATTCCTCTCTTAAGGGTTTTTTGTAGGATTTGTAATTCTTTTTAAAGGGTTTTTTGTAACCTTTGGACTTGCCACAGCCACAATTTCCTTGACAAGAAGAATGTGATTATTTGAAAGGATTAATATCAAATTGTTGGCAGAATGTACTCAATTCGATTTTGGTTTGCTTCATCTCTTTCTTGAGATACTAATCATGGTAGATTTTTAAGCCTACATGTTGGATGATACCAACAAGCTGGCCATATGTATAATCTTAGTAAGGAATGATTTTCTTTTGAGAAGTTTCTTTGATATGATTTCGAACCTTCTCACCAAAAAGTGTTGGAAGTCCAATAAGAAATTTTTCTTTCCAAAATGGTTGATTAGAGTCTTCTCGGAGTATGAGTCTAGTTAGGAAAATATTTTTGTATGACTTGAATGGCTAAATTTTTTGCAACGAAAATTTGAAAGGAGTTCAACGTTTTTATCTTTGATATGTGAAGGATTTCCAATAAAGTAAAGGGAAATGGTAAGGATCAGAGTAAAGAGGGCATCCTGTTGAGGATTATCATCTTCATTAAGGATGAAGTTTCCCTCTTCATCTGTTTTGTATGCATTGAGGATTTCATTTTGCTGGTCAGGAGTGAGATAATTTCCCACCATCCTTTGAGTTGATTAGAAAATCTTGCAATTAGGATTTATACAATTGCTCTATCAGAAATTTTGTTCTAAGTTCTATAAGCATTTGCAACCATAATCATTTGCTGAAGGTTGAAAGAATTTGATACTCAAAAAAGTTTGTCAATGTTCCATTCATAAACAGAAGAAGCATGGAAACGAAACTGATAAATTGGCTTTGTTAGAACAATGTCAGGCATTGGGACAATTGGCATAGTAGGCAACATATTGATTTGAGGATTTTTAAATTGTTCAATAATTTCATCAACTTCTAACTTTTGGAAAAGAGTTTTGATGACTGGAGACTTAGTAGATGTCGGTGTTTCAAGGGCGATGTTTGAATCACCAGTTGAAATTTTTGAAAATTGATTTTGAGAATCACTCTTGCTCTTTTGAATGTTTTTAACAGAACTTTTGGAAACTAAATAAGGCTTAAAAATAAGATTTTTCAAATCTTTTTTACTAAGCTGAATAGGCTGTTTTTGAATATGTTTCTCAATATGATCAAGTTGTTTTCCAATCGTACTAAGATGAATATTTGAAAAATTGTTTTGGTTGATAATTTTCTTCAAATTATCATCTCTTAGAGTTTTAAATGGAATTGCTTCCACAACTTTGTTGGAAACAATAAGCTTGACATTTTGCAGAGGAGGATGGTTTGAAATGATTCTTGACCCTACAGTGGTTTTCCATTTTGTACAGTCTGGGCTTTTGTTTCTCAAAGTAATTGGATTTAAAGAATTTTTGAAAGGATAATTGATACCCTTGTTGGTAGCATAAATCTCAAACCAATCAAAGAAGAAAATATGAGTTTTGTTTTGAATGACACAATCATAATATTCCTCTTGAATAAAAATCATTTCGCAGAAATTGTTTGTTGACAACAAATTCTTCTTCAAGAACATTGAGTTCGTAAGCCATTAGATTCTCTATTACAATAGAAAAATTAGAACTAACAGGCTCAAAATGTTCAAAAGGAGACTTAGGTTGCCTTTTAATATTTTTCACATAAACTGGTTTTGGAATTTGAATCCTGTAATAAGCATTTCTAAAGTTTGAAGAAGGAAAATCTTTTGGAAGATTTGAAGTGGAGAACCTTGGTTTTGTTTCTATTACAAAATGAATTTAGGAGATTCTTCCTAAATCAATGGTACTTTTTGTAGAAGATGTTTTAGATCTGTAGTTAGAAAAAGAATTCACGTGAAAAGAGAGTTTGACTCAGTCATCAGCAAACTGCTGAATGTTTTTTACTTGAGTATTTACAAGTATGCTCATGAGGTTGAGCTGGGACTACATTTTCAAGATCCTATTCATATGAAAGACTTACATCTTTCCATTGAATAGTTTTGGTAGAGATAGCATTAGATCTGGTCAGTTCTGTTTGTAAGAGAAGGGTCTTTTTTGGTTGAAGAGATTATTTTAATTTTTGAAGCAAAGGCTGAATGCACAACTTTAAAATGTAACCGATAGATGATTGCTATTCGGATAGATCCCTCAAGCATTTTGTAATTATTGGTTTGGATCTAAAGAACTAGAGATTTGAGGATATTTATATCCTTCAGGGAAATGGTTAGATTTGGATAGTAATCAAATGATATTGGATTTCGACACAGACTAGACTCTATTGAGTTGAGTAAAGAATCAGTAAAATTTGTGAATCTAATATCTCGAAGTGTTGTAAGAATTGAAGTGTTTAGGTATTCTCTAGTTAATAGTTTGAATCGAACTTACACAAGTCCTAAATAATTGAATTTAAAACCTTTTTCAAAATATTTTTGAAGAGTTTTTTGCGAAAGAAGATGAATGGTTTCAAAACTTTTTGATATATATATATATATATATATTCATTCACTGTATTGATTAGTTGTAAAAAAGTACAAATAGAAACATCGTTAAATACTGAGAATTTAATAGTGCCCAGCGTAGTTGGATATTGTGTTAAACTTATGATTAAAAAAATATTATGTGCAATGCTTTAAGTTGTTCGTGGTCTCTTAGGACACTCAATAGTTTGAATTGTAATATTTTATTTATTTATAAGGTGTTGGGTTAAAGGTTTAGAAGAGTGTGTAAGTGTGTATGAGAGGGAATTTAAATAAAATTTTTTGTGTATTAGCATAAATTATTAATAAATGTATAGAATTGAGGCATACAATTAAAAGTCAACTAGTTTTCTGAAATTTGGACCTCTCAAAATAATTTTTGAGAAACATAAACCCATTACATGTTAATCACAAATGTTTTTAAATAATGTGCAAAGTATATCATCTACTACAAGTTTTTTATATTAAACAACAGTTAATTTATTAAATACCTTTTAAATCCAAGGGAAAAATATATAAGTACCATTTACAAATTAAAAACCTTAATAGAATATTTAAGAAATCTTATATTAATAATCAAATCTGTCAATTACTTAACTATTTTTGCAAAAAAACAATGTCATTTTCCAAGCATTTAAACGGTAATAAAATTATTGGACCATATGAATAAATGTGCACCTCATCTTGAATTCGAAATTTAATTATGCATATATTAGTTCTGCTTTATTAGATCCATTTTTCATTTGTTACCATAGTTCTTGTGTTCAAAAAATGCTACTTAAATAACGTTAAGAATCAAATTTTATACATTAATAAACAATTACAATAATCAATTAACGCTCCAAACAACTAAAGCCCAAATTTACCAAAGAATCTTTTAAGTAATAATTTACAACTTTGAGAATGAAAATAATGAATTATATCAAAAAACAATTGAATGAATATAAATGAATATAGCACAAATAGCATATTTTGTCAATAAGTTTTTTGTTGTAAAAAATAAAATTTTCTCCAATATTGTGTTGAATGGAAGTAACTTGTAATATTTTCAATAATTTTTATGTCTATTTTAGATACAATTATTTTATTTATTTGTTCATATATATATATATATTCAAATCATTTTGCTTTGACATAATCTTGTTTTCGATTTGATTCGAAATTAGAAAATCTATAACATATAATTACATTTTACTTTAACATATATGCGTGTGTTTGTGTGTGTGTGTGTGTGTGTGTATTCTTATAATATATGCAAATTGAGGACTTTACTTTTTATTTGGCGTTGATTTCATCGTATTTATTAATACTCCTTTGAACTCCCATTGTCTCTATTAATTTTTTGCGGTAAATTGATTCAAAATACTCTTTTGTTTTATATAAAACATTAATTTGATTGAAGTAACTGTTAGTGGATAATTGTATATACTTTTCATTTGAGAAAATTTGATTTATTAAATAACACGGGGTGTATGCTTGTGCACAGAATATTATTATTTTGAAAAGGATACGTGACAAATCGAATTCACAATCAATGACTTTTTGATATATACACAAACTATTGCATCATTCATACATGTAAAAGAATAAAAATAAATTTTGAAAATAAGTTTTATAAAAAATTATCCGATAATTACCACTTAGAAAGAGTTAAGTAAGCTAATAAACAACTTTCAACGTGTTATCGGACAATTGTAATAAGAGTTTCGCGACGTCGGTTTGGACCTTTCGTGTGCTTTACTCTCTCTTCTCGCCCAGCGCACATTTATTTATTTATTTTTCGGCTTTCGCGTCCTTTTCTCTCCGCTTAGCGTCCACGTATTTCTTTTTTCCATATTCTATTTGGACAACTCTTGGCCGCCACTCTTTTACCACTGTAGACTGTAGTCCCCAAGATTCTTGGCGCATCACTTGGAAAATATAAGCTATGTTTGTTTTCATTTTCCACAAAAAAAAAAAAAAACAAATATACATTATAATTATTATATATTTAATTTTTTTTATTTTTATATAATTTTTTTAAAAAATACTTAAAAATATATACTAAAAATTTAAACAAACTTAACTAGTACTATTTTTAGTTCATTCAAAACAAGTTATCCAAACATATGGATATATTTTTGCGAAATTTCAATGGCTGTTTGATTCCTCACTTTCAACCGTTAGCCTTCACTTAAAATCTTATAAACTTAATATATTACTTTATAAATTTATCAAAATTTAAATTTAAATTTTTTTTCTTACTTACGTAATTAATTAATTATTTTAAAATTATTATATATATTTACAATCAAATTAATACCAATTTCAATAATTTTCTTATTTATATTAATATATTCTAATATTTTATAAATTTACTCCATTATTATATATTAAATATATATATTTAAAGTGATTTTTTTTATAATTTAATATTAAATATAACTTTTCTTTCCACTTAAATTACTCAATTTTTTCTTTGGAACAAGTGTGGCCAGTAGACATAAAAGTCTTGATGAATGTCAACTATTTTTTTCATTTAAGTAAAGAATTATTTTTCCAATTTTTGCATTTTAGTTCTTACCAAAATTACAATTTATTGGCTTGTTTCTTTGGCTGTCGGTACTTTCGCGATTGCACCTGGGTCAACCTTATCTCATGCTAGTAATCTTCGCAGATATTTTGTTGACGGTTATTAATTAAAAACTGATATTAATATGCCACAAAATTGATTCCCTGGCCTTGTACGGCGTCGTTTCTCGTTTTTCGTTTCTCTGGCCTTGTACGGCGTCGTTCTCGTTCACATCTAGATGTGCCAAAGATTGCATGTAACTTATAACAATAATTTTTACTACATTATTAAAAAATTGTATCTAATTTGATTTTTCATTGTAAATTTACAAAGTTATCTTTAATTACTAATTTATACTATTACCCTTATACTTTTAAATGCATTTACTAACATATCATTATTTCTTTTCAATGCTAATATTTATAGTTATATTATTGTCAATCCATACAATATTATTAAATTAAGAAGGTTATGTTTGTTTTGATTTTTAGGTGTGTGTTTTAAAGTGTATTTTTATGTAAAAGAATGTAAAAATAAGAGAAAGATATATATAAAATTTAAAAAGTGTAATGATTGTAGTGTATATTTTTTGAATGTATGAATGAAAATAAATATTGCCTAAGCCTTTTAAGTTGCATAATATAAAATTATGTAATTACTCTTATTTTAAATTATTTTATATCTTTTATCATTTTATTTTGAATTTTTTAATTTATTTTTTTTAAAATATAATAATTTTATAATTTATAAATAAAGTTGTACACTTTAAATTTAAACATATAGATAAAAGTATGTAATTTTTACTAATTACAATAAATTTTCCAAATGCATTTTCTTTATTATATTTCAATGCTATTTATTCCATCAAAATATGAGTGTCTAAACAAATTGATTCGTGTAATATCCTTTTATGTTATTCTCTTTTTACTTTTATATTATTACTAAATATTTACGCTACCTTTCAATCTCAACAAAATTTGCTTTGAAACGTTGCTGGAGAGTCATGTTTGCATAACAATTATGTTTGATTATAAAATTTTAATTGAATAAAAATTAATTATTTAAATTTAAATATTATATATGTCAATAAAATTTACATACTTTGTGAATATAAGAATTTATTTATAAATTATAATATTTTAATTAATAAAATTAAAATTATTTAATATTAAAAAGTATAAAGAATATTTAAAATAATAAAATAAATAAATATTAGAAGACTTTACAACAACAAAGAAAACTTTTTAAAAAAATACACAAATAAAAAATTTAAAAGGAAAATATTAAAAAGAAAAAAATTAATGTTAGAATAAACTTTATATAATATTTAAAACAAAATTTAAAGAATTTAAAATATAATAAAATTTGAGAGAGCAAATAGATTTAAATCATAAATTGAATGATTTTAAAAGTATAGAATATAAGATTAATTATGTAAATCATTCTATACAACCAATAATACCTATTAAAACAATAATATAATATAGATGTATAAAATATAATAATGATTGATATATAGAGATAAAAATTAATTTTTAAGATATAAATGTACAAAATGTAATAGTATGTGTATATATAAATATTGTTTTAATTATAAATAATTGTAATGATTTTCTTTTAATATTTATTTATATATGTAATTGAAATAAAATTCAAATTTTAATTTAAATAAAAATTTTATTGTATAGAATAATCGGCAAGTTTTGATGGGACGATAAGCAATGAAAATAGTGAAAGAAACTTCTATTTTCGTTTTTCATATGCTTTTTTTGTTGGAAATGATATAAAGATAAGTGAGATAACAGTAAAAAATAATTATCAAAAAAAAAAATGACAGCGGAAAAAGCGAAAATTTTTTACTCCAGGAGCTTTATCCAAAAATCGACGTCGATAATAAGGGCTCTGCCATTCCCCCGTGTTCTCAAGTCCTTTTTTTTATTCTTGCTTACCAAATTAGTCAACAGGCTGATTTTCTTTTCTTGTTTGAATAAATTGTTTGTGGTTTAAACTCTTGCATCATAGCCTAATCTGAAAATCAACTCCCTGATTATACATTTCTGGCCGTTGCAGTTGAATTCTTCTTTAAATTCTTTTACAATTCGGCAAAATCTAGCGTTACTTAGTGGTCAAGTTGAAGTCGCAGAAGATGACAATAGAACCATTTGCGGAGATTTCAGGTAATCTGGGTGGGAGTAACAGGAGGATTTCGTATTTCAGCAATTCTTATGTGTTGGTATTGACTCTGGCTGCTGGTATTGGAGGTCTATTATTCGGCTATGATACCGGTATCCTCTTGATTCTATTTTTGTTCACTCCTTTTATTCCCTCTTTAATTCCTGCAAATGTTATTGACCGCCTCTTCTTCTTTTGTTTTTTGTTTTGATTTTTATCTTCTTTTTACTGATTATGTTGGGTCATGCCATCACAATTTACAAATGATTGTCGGGCTTCTGGTACAGACTATCTTTTTTAAGTTTAATTTTTGCTGTTCAATGAATGTTTCCTCCGATTTCCTCGAGGGGGTAGACGAAGGTTTTTCATTTTGTAGTACAAGGTAATAAGTGGAACAGATATCGTGGTTGTGGGAGTAATCTTAATTACACATAAAGAAATTGATGTTGTGCAAGTCAAAAATTTTTGTTCTTATATTTGCAGCTTTTGCTCTTGAAAGGAGGAATTGTCATCTTTTATATCACATCCGTGAGATATTCAGATCATCAATAACAAGTCGCGTTAGATTTTAAGCGACCTGTCCATTCATCGAGCTCTAAATACTTTTGGCTTTAATTTGTTTTATGCATTTCTCATATGACCGGGTCATGAAGGTTTCATGTGGTGTAATTTTCCTTTAATTGTAACTTGTAAGCAGTGTAGCTTGTGGTCTCATATTTCTTCTTCAATAATTATTCTCAACTTATGCATTTGAGGTAGACTATTACCCTTAATATCAGCATCTATTTTCACACATCTTTTCTGATGTCTCTGATTTTGTTGCAGGAGTTATATCAGGAGCCATTTTGTACATCCGAGATGAATTTGAAGAAGTGAATCGGAGTAGCTTTCTGCAGGTGCATAAATCCAATAGTGTGTGGCATTTTTGTTCTTTAGCTGAAAGGTATTATCCTAAGTGTGATTAAATAGAATAATAGCAAACGGAAAAACCTTTTGTACATCCGAGATGAATTTGAAGAAGTCAATCAGATTAACTTTCTGCGGGTGCATAAATCCAATTGTGTGTGGCATTTTTGTTCTTTAGCAGAAAGGAATTATCCTAAGTGTGATTAAATAGAATAATAGCAAACGGAAAAACCTTTCGTACATCCGAGATGAATTTGAAGAAGTCAATCAGAGTAGCTTTCTGCAGGTGCATAAATCCAATGGTGTGTGGCATTTTTGTTCTTTAGCTGAAAGGAATTATCCTAAGTGTGATTAAATAGAATAATAGCAAATGGAAAATCATTTTGTACATCCGAGATGAATTTGAAGAAGTCAATCAGAGTAGCTTTCTGCAGGTGCATAAATCCAATGGTGTGTGGCATTTTTGTTCTTTAGCTGAAAAGAATTATCCTAAGTGTGATTAAATAGAATTAATAGTAAACGGAAAAACCTTTTGTACATCCAAGTTGAATTTGAAGAAGTCAATCAGAGTAGCTTTCTGCAGGTGCATAAATCCAATGGTGTGTGGCATTTTTGTTCTTTAGCTGAAAGGAATTATCCTAAGTGTGATTAAATAGAATAATAGCAAATGGAAAAACCTTTTACTGCTGCCAATATTTGATTGCAAACCAAGGAAATGTCAGATATGCTTTCTCTGGTTTGAGGGATGATTTTGAGAGATTGCTTTGGGAAATGATATTGAAGAATGCAATTTATGCCTGCTTCCTTTTTCCTTTCCTTTTTTTTTTGGTGCGCGTGCACACATGTTTTGGGTTGGGGGGTGGATTTTTGTTATTATATGCTAATGGTGTCACATCAAATTTAAGAAATTTGGTACATATATGTTGTAGGTCTTTATGTGTGTAACATTCAATGATTCAAGTAATTTGGTTGGTAATAATGGAGTGTTAGTGCCCCAGCCAGCGGCCCCCACAAAAAAAAAAAAAAACATGTTGCAGCAACACACATTCCTTTTTGGTGTGATAGAAAATTATTCCCCAAAATACTCTCGACCAAAATTTTGTTTTTAAATTTAGAGAACACTACTGCTCTCTCTCTCTCTCTCTCTCTCTCTCTATATATATATATATATATATATATATATGCACATGTAATTTCCCATTAGGATTTAATTCTGGGGAAGCTGCTTGTCAGATTTAGATAGAAGTTTTTGCACTGTTCACATGCTATTAACTAATAAAAAGTTCAAATATCTCTGATAGCAAAGTTGAATATTTTTACCACCCTCAGTTCTTCAGTCATTGCATTTATTATTAACTTATATTTTGTCAGGTTTTTCAGTCATTAAAGTTTTTGAGCCAAAAAAACTTTCCAGGAAACAATAGTCAGTATGGCTTTGGTTGGTGCCATGATTGGAGCTTCTTTAGGAGGCTGGATTAATGATGTGTATGGGCGTAGAAAAGCTACTCTCTCTGCTGATGTTGTCTTTGCACTTGGATCCATTGTCATGGCGGGAGCTCCAAATCCTTACATTCTAATTTTTGGGCGGTTGTTGGTTGGCTTGGGTGTGGGTGTGGCATCTGTCACTGCTCCAGTCTATATTGCAGAGGTCTCCCCATCAGAAATTAGAGGTGGCCTAGTGAGCACAAATGTTCTTATGATTACTGGTGGACAGTTTCTTTCTTACCTTGTGAACCTTGCGTTTACTGAGGTCAGATCATTGCCTTAGTCGTTTCATCTGCTGCTATATGTGGGCTTCATAATTTTTTTTGCTAATTTTTTAGTAAAATTTGAGTAGGTTTCATTGTTGTCCCTACACTAATTGAGATGGTACTTTTCTATGCAAAGAAATTCTAACTTCTGTAAATTCAGAGCATCAGTGACTGAGGGCACTGTCTTTTAGAAGAGAACATTTTATGGATGATCTTTCGCCATATAAATACTTATCAAAGGCCTGAACTTGTGGTAGAAATGACTTCATTTTCAACACTTAGATGTTTCGATACTCTTTTTCACTTTGTAGATGTCACATTATGATGAGAAAGAGGTTTTACATGTTTCTCATAAATAATAATGTTCTGCAGGAGTTAAGAAGGATTTTAGTAATTTTCTTAATTCTATTTCTTAATAAGATATCTGAACCACTAGATTATTGCATTTCATGTGTTGAGGCTGAGTTTCTTTGAAAGCATCAGACACCTTATGACAACCTTGTCTTTGTTTTATGTGACTTGACACCATTATGACAGCAGCATGAAAGTGGATATGAGGTATCTGAATTTTATTTTGTTGATAGTCTACCTTAAGCATAGAAGATGGTAAGAATCAAATTCGTTACTCTTCTCCAATGCTCTTTTAAAGTTGTTCTAAATCTATATTGAAGCATCTCTGTGGTCACTCCCGTAGGGCATTTGACATCTGTTTGATGGTGACAATGAGATTGTATGAACTTGTATGTGTTTGGTTCTTTCTGGTGAGAGTTTTCTTTCTTACTGTTCTCTAGTTGCAACTTCAAGATATAATTTGGGCTTGCACTTAAGTTGCCTTCAACTAACATCAACAAGTGAGGCTTTTTTTCTATCCTCCACTTGTTATGTTTTTGTAGTTAATGTTGGTAAATTTGGCTATCTTGATGATGTTCTTGTCATTAATATTTGGTCCTGCGGCTTTGTGTTTGATATGACTAACCTTTTCTTTTGCATGCTCGGTGTTTGATATCTAATTGACTCCTGTCAGGATGAAGTTTTATATACTGAATTTAGTTCTGTGCTTGCGTAAACACTTCGCCTTTGATGACAAACTTTTTAATCTATATGCAATCAATGGGATATTGCATTGTTACAGGTTGAAAATAACTAGGCCACGAAGCAGAAAGTTAGCTGCTTTCTGCTATTCCAATACAGCGAAGCTAAGAAATTAATTTTCTGATCCAGTAGTTTCTGACAGTATCATTTCTTCTATGCTTTTTCCCTGTTAAAGATAAATTAACTATGCACTTAAGCTAGTCATATGATTGCTCACAAATATGAATGAATATCTTTGATGAATCTGTGATCTTTCGTTTGGAGGCTTACTGCTGAAACAGTACCAAATTTCTGATTTTTCATTTAAGTTGTCTTCAACTAACATCAACGAGTGAGGCTTTTTTTCTATCCTGCATTTGCTATATTTTTGTGGTTAATATTGGTAAATTTGGCTATCTGGAAGGTGATGTTCGTGTCATTAATATCTGGTCCTGTGGCTTTGTGTTTGATATGACTAACTTTTTCTTTTGCATACTCGGTATCTGATATCTAATAAATGACTCCTGTCAGGGTGGAGTTTTCTATACTGAATTTAATTCTGCACTTGCGTAAACACTTCACCTTTGATGACAAACTCTTTAATCTATATGCAATCAATGGAATATTGCATTGTTACAGGTGGAAACTAGTTAGGCCACGAAGCAGAAAGCTGCTTTCTGCTGTTCCAATGTAGCTAAGCTAAGAAATTAATTTTCTGATCAAGTAGTTTCTGACAGTATCATTTCTTCTATGCTTTTTCACTTTTAAAGATAAATTAATGATGCACTTAATTGAGTCATAACATTGCTCGCAAATACGAGTGAATATCTTTGATGAATCTTTGATCTTTCATTCGGAGGCTTGCAGCTGAAACGGTACCAAACGAAAATCTGCAATAATCTTACTGGCCATGTTTGTTTTCATTTCATCCAAAAATCATACATTCAATCATTATGCATTTTAGTTTTTATCTCATTCCTCTTTTACTTTTTTCATAATTTTTGAGAAATGTACACTTAAAAACACACCTAAAAATCAAAAGAAACGTAACAATTATTACTTATTAGCAACTAAGTTTATTATTCAGTTGGGTAATGTTATCTGGAGTCTTCACCAAGAAAAACAGCTTTCAATTGGTAGCAGATGCCTCTTGATTGGTTCTTGCAGAATCTGAGGCTATGCAACTGCAATTTGATTATTGATATTACTGGAAGTGAAAATGATTGATGTGTACGGTGTCATGGTACTTTGCCTGATGCAAATTCTATTTGAAGAAAGTTTTTATGCTTTGTAGTTTGCAAGTTACCTTAGCTTACTGTCAGGTTTGTTTCAAGGTTTTTCCGTTTAGTATGGTGGGTGGGGCTACCATTGCTGAATGTATAGAGAAATTGTTTTGCATATTTCTTAGAATCACTTCAGGAAAAATTTTCTGAATATTTTAGGAATATTTTGTGTTATTTTATCCAGTGATGGAGAGAACCATTTTATGTGCCGATCAGTTTCCTTTGTCCTTGTGTTTTAATTAAGTGGAACAGACATGCTGGCTTGTAGTTTTTGACTCTTTTTCTCATTTGTGTACATATGTTCATTACAAACTTAGTAGAAATAAAAAGCATATCTATGATATACTCGCTCTTTGCAAAATTTAATTGTATAGTTGAATTTTCTTTGTGCTGTTATGATCCTTTCAGAGGTTTTTGAACCTTGTGAGAATGAAATATCGGCATATTTTGCGCACTTTTATGGTAAAAATCAGTTATTTTTTCTATAATTCAATGCAGCAACCAGCTCTTCTTTTGTCAACGCACTATTCATTGAGGGCAATAAAATTATTTTAAGCTGGTAATAATTTGGTGATTGTATAATGTGATTGTTAATCTTCTAATTGTGTCCAAGGGGAACTTTTCTCATCATTCTTGTCAAGCCTTTTACTGTTAGAAAAAGGAGTTCTTTCTTTTCTGGATTTTCAGATGAAGAGACAAACATTAAGACATGGCGGATAGCCATTAAATTTAGAATGAGTTTATAATTGGTTCTTTTAATGTCCGGCAGCATCCAGTAAATTTTAATGTTCTGCGTGTTTCATTTTGGATGAGGGTGGGTGGTGGGGGAGATAGCTGGCATGCTGCTCTTTGAGCCAGTTACCTTGGTAAGTAATTTCTTTGCTTCAGGAAAGTGGGTTGTATTAGTTCATCTTTCATTGATTGAAGGATATAAATAATTTTTGTCCTACTGCCTCATGGCATGAAAGTGAAACTTCTATAGACCTGTACCCAACATGGATTGGGCATGTTTTAGCTGTTTGCTTGGCATAATAGCTGTGGATTAAACTCCTGCTTATTATAAGTTTTCCCAAACACTAATTCTGAAGCCATTTATAATTTTTTTCATGTGTATTCCCTATTTCTCATTCAAATCTTAGTTTCCCTTTTTGTGCTCATTTTGTCAGATTTTATGTTTCCTTGATTTGAGTAGGTAGCAGCATAGCATAACTTGAGAACTAAGAATGGCTGGATACTTTTATTTTTCTGAACAATGTTCAACGCTTAATTGTGTGGCGTAAATGCATTTAGTTTAACCTAGATTTTTATGTGTGAACCTCTCTTTACATTTAAGCAGGTTCCAGGTACATGGCGTTGGATGCTTGGGGTAGCTGGGTTGCCTGCTGTTATTCAATTTTTTCTGATGCTAGTTTTGCCTGAGTCCGCACGTTGGCTTTATCTGAAGGTTGTTTTTAGTGCATGTGTTTTTCGAGATCTTTTGTTAAATATTATGAAGTTCTTTGATATCCTGTATAATTCTCGCAGAAGGACAAATCTGAAGCCATTCTTGTGCTTTCAAAAATTTATGATCCATATCGGTTGGAAGTGGAGATCGATCAGCTTGCTATTGCACTTGAGGAAGAGCGCCAAAAAAATACTAGTGTCAGTTACTATGATGTCTTTAGATCAAAAGAGTTGAGGCTTGCATTTTTGGCTGGAGCTGGATTACAGGTAATCAAGACCGCTGATAGTTGAACAAACTTGTTACCTCTCATATCTCATCCTCTGTAGTTCATGCAGACTATCTGAACTGTCAATTTTCTCCTTTTGTAGTATCCCTCTGCTTCTGAATTTGTGCTGTTATAAAACATTGGTAGTCTAAATGACAAATTACAAGTGTAATTATTTATTGTTGGGGATCACCTGAATTGCCGAATTTCTCTTATTTGCATGATAGTTTGCCTGGATTTGCTTAAGTTTTCATTTTGAATTTCTTGGATGACATTTAGGAGAATTATATGGACAAAACTGTTAATTGGCTTAGGAAAATCAATTTACAAAAATAATACTATTTGGACACTAGTATTATATGAGGTCAACAATAGAGTATGATTGCTAGGTGTGGTCTCTACTTTCTCCTCCTCTCAAAATTTGTTTAAAGGTGCTTATGTGCCATTGTGTGGGATTAGGTAGATTCCATAGAGCTGAAAAGTATGCTTCTTTTAAGCAGCTGCATTATTTGCTTCATGGCTGCCAATTTATTGATTATGATGTGATTAAAGACTGTATGCTGTACAATACATTTTTCTTGAGCATCCAAAGCTTCCTGAAAAGCTCTTGTGCAATGAAATCAATCCTAAACTTTTGTAAATCACTATATCATAACTAATTTAAGCTCAGCCTCTTCAATATTTGAGTATGGGATTTTCCTTTTTCCCCAAAACAACACCTTTTACCTTTTATCTTTTCTATATCTCCCTTATCCCTAGAAAGACACTTTTTAAGTGAATAGCATAGTGAATTGGGCATAATGATTTTTAAGCTCATTCCCCGTGTCTATTGGGTATTTATTCCATTTCACGTATGTGTTGGGTGTATAGTGAAGTGTACTATGGGAAGGAGCCTGGACATTGGATGAAATGATATGCCATCTGAAACTTAACAAAGGGAAGGCATGGCCATAGTAGTCTTAATTCTGATGGGTCAAAGTAGAACTATGTAATTTGTGTGGTGCAATTGTTCTATGCCCAGATTTGCAGGCTATATTGGTGGCATAATTTTGGAATTGTTTTAGGGTCTAATCTTGGGATGCTTGTTTATTATCTAATGTCCATGGAGCCCCAGATTTGATAGACTCAATTCAAAGCTATAAAAAGGCCAGTAGTGAATGTTGAATTTTCATTTGCAGGCATTCCAACAGTTCACCGGCATCAATACGGTTATGTATTACAGCCCAACTATCGTGCAGATGGCTGGCTTTAATTCCAATAAATTAGCACTTCTCCTGTCTCTCATTGTAGCATTCGTGAATGCACTTGGTACAATTCTTGGAATATACCTCATTGATCATGTTGGCCGTAGGAAGCTGGCACTCAGTAGTTTGTCTGGAGTAACCATATCTCTTATTATCCTTGCTGTGGCGTTTTTCTTGGAGCCATCTGGTTCTGTGAATGGTTTATATGGTTGGATTGCTGTTGTGGGTTTGGCTCTTTATATTGCTTTCTTTGCACCTGGAATGGGGCCTGTGCCATGGACAGTGAACTCAGAAATATATCCAGAAGCCTACCGTGGACTTTGTGGAGGAATGTCGGCTACAGTAAATTGGACATCGAATCTGATAGTATCCCAAACTTTTCTGTCAGTAGCAGAGGCGGTGGGCACTGGTCCAACTTTCTTGATAATTGCTGCCGTGGCTGTTCTTGCATTTCTATTTGTGGCTACTTTGGTACCGGAGACCAAGGGCTTGACATTTGAGGAAGTGGAGAAAATCTGGAAGGAGATGGCTTGGGGCACTGCCAATGCCAATGCTAGTGCCAATGCTGGCAGAGAACCATTGCTGTAGACGCGGACATCCAATCGAGTGCTATGTTATATTGTGAAATGTGTGTATGGCATCTGCCTCATCCCCGATTTGTTTAAACTTCTGCTGTATCGAAAATTCAGAAAACAGGGAAACTTGAACGGCGGACACGCCGATGATTCAATGCTACTGTGATCTCATAAAAAATTTAAAAAGTATAATAATTGTAATTTATATTTTGAAACGATAAAATAAAAACAAACATAGCCTTTGCTATGTGGAATTGTTAATACATATATTTCTATAAATTGTATCAAAATGAACATCTAAAGCTCTTCTTAGAAACCAAGAATTATTAAAATGAAGAATTCAAAATTTTTACTTGAAGCAAGAGTTGTATAAGTTTTTAATGATTACTAATAAAATGTTCAGACACCTAAAGCAGAGTAATATTAATAAAAATATAGCAAATTATATTCAATAAATAAAAAAGTATTTAACTATTTTGTGAATGAAGACTGAATTTCAAACAAATTTTATAAATTTATTTATAATTAAGGATGGCAAAAGGTTGGAATGGGATTTGAGTATTATGTATGACTTGTTAACTAGAATCTGATTTGATTATTTTTGTGAGTCAGAAAATTTGACTCGAACTTGACTTATTAATTTTACGAGTTACTCAAATCTGATCCGTTAACTCATCAATAAAAGAAAATTCTTTTTTCTCTAATTAAAATTAAAGTTTAATATTTTAAATATTTATAATTTTAATACTTAATTTTATTTAATTAATTGTTTATATTTATATAAATATTTAATAAATTATTTGAAATATACTCGCAGATTTGCAGGTTAATCTAATGGGTCAACTCGAAATTGACCTATTTATCTTTTTAGATTTGAAGGTCTGACCTGATTTTGAATTCAACCCGCAAAAGTTTAACTCAAAATCTATTAATTTCTAATCGAGTTCGAGTTAGGTCAAAAATTGCCACTCTCATTTATTATACTTGTTAACTTAATATTCAGAATTGCATAAATTTTGTTAACAACTTAATGTCATTTAAAAACATATAAGCTCAACAATATTAATTTTATTTTAATTTATAATATCAAAGATTGCACTTTAGATCATTTGTGTGTACATTACTAGCATAATCATACGTGTATATTTGCGTGACATTTGCTTTAGAGTATTTTATTTTCATTGTAAAGCTTTATGTATTTTTTTGGTATATCCATTATACTTTGTAATTACTAGAAAAAGGATGGTTATGAAATACATGTACCTTTAATTTGTCTTTATTCATAACCAAGGAAATCAAATCATTTTATTTTTGTCTAAAGCGTTGAGAATTATATTTATACACATTTACACCTGCCACACACACACACACACAACTTGAAGATATATCCCACTCTTGTCTGAAATTTGTATGATTTAACCATTATGGCTTTCTTAATGACTAGTTTTAATTTTTATAAGTAACTAAATTTGGACCCTTAATATAGCTATACATTATTAATTCCGCCTGATCGACTAAGTCAAGTTATTAACATGAAATATAAATAAATTAATAGTTTCTATGATGTATTGTAGCATATAAATATTTCAAAATTTTCTAACAAATCAACACGGATAATTAATTCAATTGAATTATTAATCAATTCCATAAAAAAAATATTAAAAAACAATTCAATAATGGTTACATGATTTCTTTTGGGAAGACACTTTAATTTTAACGAATCTAGCTCTTAAACCTTTAAAATAATTAAAAAGTACTTTACCCCTATTATAATGATACAAGTTTGTGAAAGTTAATTGGTTGAAGTTATAATACTAAGATGGTGTTTGGCTAACTTGATTTTTAATAGCTTATAAAATTATATAACTTAAAATTATTTCTGGAGCACATACGCTTATAAATCTTATATTAAAATTAAGTTAGTAAAATGTTTGAATAAAAATAATATGATTATTTTATAAGATTTTGTTGAAACTTATTAAATTGTAGTTTATTATAATTTTTTGGTGTAATAAAGATAATAATAAATTAAATATTATTAATAAAATATAATTTAAAGGTAATCACACAGTCCTTTCTTCACATTTAAGCTAAATATACATATTTTCTCCTAAGTTTTGCAAATTATAGTGACTATCCCTCTTTTGACTATGTTGACCAAATTTAAGCAGAAATTGATGAAATGACTAAAATGTTTTGATTTAAAAGGATTAAAGTGTAATATAAAAAAAAATCTAAAATTTTGGTTTTATGAAAATGATGAAAAGATTGAAATGCCCATAGTCCCAAGGATTAAATTGTAATAAAAAAACTAAAATTTTGAAATTTTGAAATGACTCTTTTACCCTTTTAAGTATATGTTTTATATTTTTATGGTTTATGTATTCAAAATATAAATATTGATTTTATATTTTTTACAAAACTTATTTTTAAAATACTATATATATTTAAAAAATATTATAATATCTGAATGGAAGATATTCTATATTAATATTTTCTAAATTTTATTCAATTTAAAATTTTATTTTATGACATATAATTCTTAAGATATATATATTTATTATTCTAATAATATATTTCAAATAAGTAACAAATTTTAAAATTTTTAATTTTTTATAAAATATAAATCCTTATTTTTCATTTTTAGGAAATTTTAAAATTAAGATTTTAAATTTATTTTTATGAGTTAGAAAATAAAATTTTTGCTCTTATCAAATAAATCTTAAATTTTTTTAATTATAAATTAGAAATTATTTTATTATGTGAAAATAAATGTTAGGGGTATGCTTTTGCTATAAAACATTTAAAATATATACAAATTTTAAAAGTACAAAATTATTTAAAAAATATAAATTATTATAAATATATACAAATATAAATTATTATAAATATCTATTGAAGGTAAAATTAGTATTTTTATACTGACATCATCAATTTTTGTCAATTCACTTGCCGAAAAGATTAATTTATAAGTTGAATAAATAACTCAAAGAAGGTTACTGTAATTTATAAAACTTAAGGAGAGATCTTTGTAATTATCCTAAATTATAGGAAGACGGTGTAATTCTCTTTATAATTTAAGTATATCTCTGTCTTTTTAAATATATAAAATAAAATATCTCATTAGATTTTTAAAAATTAATTAAGATGGTTAACTTATTTTTAAAGAGTTTATAAATTTTAAATATTTTATTTTTATAACTTATAAGTTTATTTTACAAAAAATATTACAAAATATTTATGAAAAATATATAAGTTCACCCAAACAACTTCTTAATTCTAAACTACTTTGGCATTTCTACTACTATTAACTAGGTAAAAAAATAATAAGAATAATGCAAAAAATGCCTTACTTTATAAATTTTTAAAAGAATTTTGGGCAAAATAAAGATAATATATATATATATATATAAGATAGATAATTAGTTGAGTTGCACTAGTGCCAGTTGTGAGATACGAACTTGTAAATACTAAGGCTAAGATTGGATAAAAGTCCCTGTCTCATTTTTCATATATTATTTTCATTTTTGTTTCTAAAAATATGGTTTACTTTGGTTATGTCTCTAGAAAAATTTTCACTTTTTCTTATATATCATTTATCCCAACTGTCTCAACACTATTCAATCACCCGTTAATCTCTCTTCTCCATACAACCTCTCTTTTTCCCTCTCTCTGTGCACTGTCTCTCCTCCTAATTTCTCCCACCACTTGTATATAATATATATTATATTGTTTATGTACAATATTTCATATATTATAATATTACATATTACATATTTATATATTATATTATATATAACACTACATAATATATATGTATATATATTAATATAATATAAATATATATTATAATATATATTATATATAACATATATAATATATGTATATTATAATATTGATATATAAAATATATATTCATTTATTACTAATTAAAAAATATCTATTTTTACATAAACAATTACCTATCACATCAACACAAATGTTTACTAATAACTACTTATCACATCATTATATTTATTATATCATCTCTTAAATACCATCAATTCACATATAATATCTTATTTTTCATATTTCATATCTCTAAAATATTTTATCCCACTTTATCCCAAGAATATTTTGTCTTTAGAATGGAGCATATATCTAATCATAGCCTAATGTTTTGAAGGAAAAATGTACAATCCCTTTAATTGAACAATTATACCCTGATTTCTCTATTTTTTTCAGCTGTTAGATTTAAGTTCAATATATATATATATATATATATATGCAAACTAGATATATATTCATGCTTTATTATTGTGAGATATTAATACCTTGCATCATGTTCTCTCTGTTGAAAAGCACCAACTGAATTCGGGTTTTAGGATATTATTTATAACTTGACAAAGCGTGAAATTAAATTTGTATACTGCCCTATAACAAGAAAATAAAACTATAAATTTAGCCGGGAACGTCGATTTTGCAATAATTGCTAGTGTCACATGGCGTATCCCTGGGCTTAAAGGTTTGGAGAACCAACCGTTAGACATTATTTCATAACTAATTTCTAAAATAATCAATGTAGAATTATTATTTGAGTAAAAAATATACAATTAATTAATTATTTTTAAAAGTCAAAAAAATAAAATATACAATAATCGATTTTCTAGTTCTTAATAACTTATTTCTTATGTATAAATTAGGTATTAATCATATACAAAGAAAAAAATAATAAATACTTATTTAAATAATTGTTATGTCATAATAATTTTTTTATATATTTTAATTTTAATTAATTAATTTATTTCTGTTTTTTATATTTCAATCTAGTTATTTATTTCTATTTTTTCTGTCACTCTTCTATTTCCCTTTTTTTCCCATTTCCTTCCTTTTCTCATTCCTTTCCTTTTTCTCTTCCTCTCTTTTTCTTCTTCCTCTTCCTCTTTCATTTTTCTTCTTCTTCTTCTTCTCCAAAAAAAAAAAAAAAAGAGAAACTAGTAGCCACTCGAACCGACTGGCCAACCAATTCTTGATTAACCCAGTAGTTGGACTGGCTTGGCCGATTTGGGTTTAAAACTGTTGTCTGCGCCACAACCTTGGTACATTAAATAAATAAAAAGACCTTGGTACATTTATTTATATAGCTTGTAGGAAAGTGTAGTATAGGGTAGATAAGTTGTAAGTCTTCCAGAGAAGTTTCTTAGAAATGTCTGGAGATAGATTCCAAAGAATATTTCTAGACTTCTCCAGAAAGTGAATAAGGATTCTTGAATAATATATTTTTTTATCACCTCCTACACGAGATGAGGAGTATAAATAGGTATGGAGATATTATTTGAAAGTATAAAGTGATGTTTTAAGTATTTCAAAAGTGATGCAATTAGAGGTACAACGGAAGCGAAAAATGATAGGAGTAGTGTAATTGAGCTCAACCTCGAATTTTAGGATGTGAATTGTGCACTTATTGCTTGACCTGATGTAGTGGAATTGAAATCTGATTGATACAACACAAATTAAGTTGACAAATCCAAAATAATTTGATTTGGAAAGACAGATTCACAAAAAATTAACAATACAAACTCTAGGAAAATTAGACAAACTTTTATTAACTGGCATAATGTTCTATTTTAATAATAACATATTACTAATATTTATAGGTAGTAATTTAGGCTGTGGGCCTAACTCTAAAGCCCATATGGCCAGAATATATTTAAAGCCCGATAAACACATATTGCATCAAAATAAAATAGAATTCAGCCAATCTTGAATCACATCATTCCCATTCTCGTGAGGTGAATTGTTCTCAACTCGAGGTTGAGTCTATCTATATTAAACTTGAATCGACAAACGCCCTTTGATACTCCACAATTAGCTTCTTTTGATGCTCTAAGATCAAATACATGTATTTGAAACTTATTTACCATGAGTCGAATTTGGCAACAATAGATCATGGGAATGATGAATGCATTCTCTAATGCCTTGCCTAGATATACATGTGAAAGCTCTTCAACTAGCAAAATCTCCGTGCCTTGTGAAATACAAATGAAGAAGGCATGAAATAATTGAATGGTTCAACACACACATAATTAATTCTCTAGTATCTCAACTTCCCACTTAACTTCTTTTGCTTTGTTTTCAAGTTGTTTTTCTACTAGTGATATTCCGTTTAATGCCAATAGAAAATGAGGGATGCTAGAAAATATTTAGTTATATATGTACTTTTCACTCACTTATTAATAAAATATTAATTTTATATCAATCTTTTGGCAAGTTTTTTATTCATATAAATTTTGATTGGTGTAAAGTATTGTACGTGCTCATATATTTGAATTATGAAGCCTCATTTATGAGAAGTTATGAATATGAATACAAGGTTGCTAGTACTTAATTATTAAAACCTGTCCATGAGTCACAGGCACTCTAGAAGATATTAAAGAGTCAGTATGACTTGCACACCTTGTATTTGTATGGTAAGTGTCATTTCATTTAGTATGAAATATTGAGAATACATGTGTAGATGTGCCATTAGAGAATAGGCATTCAAACAATATCTCATAGAACAAAGTAGATGCATGGAATTTACTTTAGGTTGTCAACATTTTGCTTCATGATTGTGTTAAGTATGTGTAGACCTTAGATCTAAGACGACATGGTTTTCTTGTGTGGATGAAAATTAATGTGTTATTAGAGTATTAAGGGCTAATATATATATATATATATATGTATATATATATCCTAATATGGGATAGGTTATGAGCCCAAAGTGTCATTACTCAAATGTGTATAGAGGTATATGTGTGTTTAACAAGGAATTTATCTTATTACAAGAAAGCAAGGTGGTTGTTCTATGTAGTTGATGTTCTCTAAAATAGAAACCTTTGGCCAAGGTAATGTGTAATTAGAAAGGAGTTTTCAATAGAAACATTATCTCATGAGGAAATACAAATTGGTTATATGATCGAGTTTATGAATTTGATTAAATCCATGACTTTCGCTTGGTTGAGACGAAGTAAGATAAAAGATTTATATAGCATGGTCATTCCGATTGGAAAGGTTCATTGTAATTCAATTCACTTCATTTTAATTAGGCTACGGCATGGACCGTAGGCTGGACGTTACTTATATCTTTCAAGATATGCTCGTTACCAATTAAGGATGAATTTAAAGAGTCATATACATAAGGTTGCGATGTATCGCAAAAGTTAAATTGATGGGTTGCATATGAGGTCGACAAAACTTGTGTAATAGTTTATTTAGTTGCAATTGGATTAGACTAAATAAATTATCATACTGTTTGTTAAAGACAATATCATTAATTAAAAGTATAATGGAAATTAAATTTAATTAATGAGATTAATTAAATTAAATTAATTATATATAATTGGGCCTTAATTATTAATGAGAATCAATAATCAAGGAACATATATGTTGATTTATTAATGAGCATGGGTTAGATTTAATTAAAAAATCAATCTAGAAGGGCTTGCCTATGGAGCCCATATCTCAAATCATTGTGTTATTATTTAAAGAGGTGCTTGAAGAGTTCAAAACACACTCTTAACGTAGAAAACTCGTGCAACCCCTCAAGCAAGAGAGAATAACCCCCCTCCCCCAGCCACCCTCTCAAAGTTCTTTTTTGTCCCAAATTCCTTCTTACCAAAATAGTTTGAGTTAAAGCTTCACAAAATAAGTTTTGTAAAGTAAAGGAGCGCATGATCATCATAATCATGTAAATGGACTAGAGGTTGACAAATCCTAATGAAATCCAACAATGGTATCAAAGCCAACGTTTTTCTAGCAAAATCATAAAATTTAATGATTCTTCCATGTTTGACATTAGTTTTTGCGTTAAATTCCATCACACATACATTTGATGCATTTAAAACCTTTTAAAAGTGTTTTGGGATTGTTTGCAATTGAGGAAATTGAAAAAAGAATTGAATTAAAATCAAAAAATTGAAACTGCAAAAAGTCTACGTCTCGCAACTAGTGTCACAGTTGTGAGAAAATTTCTCAGTTGCACCAGTGGGTTTCATGGGTATGTGATGCAAATTTTTTTAAATTTTCATTACAAAATAATTAGAAAAGTAGCAGAATAAATCAAATCACAACTTGGTCAGTTTTTCATTGCACAAAACACGTAAACATAAATTTTAAGATAGTTGCATTGATGATTATTTGAAAATAAATCTTGTAACTTTTGTTTATGACCCACAAGTCGAGATAAAGTCGTAGCCTCTAATTTGTTCACATAAACAAGTTATTGGTTATGGCTTTCCAACAAAACTCCACAAACTTCTTCGTGAAATCTTGCAACTCTTGCACTTAGAGAATTTTTTGAGAGAAAACTGAGGAAGTCTAGTAATTGATTTTTCCTTGTGTGCAAGTGGTGAATAATACCCCTGTGAACAGTAGTGGCGGCACTATTCATGTGAACTGTGACTCTCACTTGGAACTATTTCAAGTGATTTATTCGCAAGATACAATTCTGTTAATAATAGGATTCTTAGAGTTTGTGGAATGGACTCCATGGACTTTCATAAGGATCTTATTATTAACCTAAGCCTATTCACCTTTAATTATTAATCTAATTAATAATTAATTCCCATTTGAATTATTCCTTCAATGAAATGGTAAAGGGGAGGATTTTACTACTTCATTACCTTTACTGATGATTTCTTTAGGTATGGGTATGTGTACTTGATGAAGTATAAGTATAAATCCTTAGAAAGGTTCAAAAAAATCAAAGTTGAAGTAGAGAAACAAATTGGCAAGCATATAAAGACATTACAATGGGATTGTGGTGGTGAATACATGAGCATTGAGTTTGTCGAATTCCTTAAGGAAAAATGGCATTTTGTGATAACTCACACTAGCGGCAACTCCTCAATTGAATGGTGTAGCTGAGTGTAGGAATCGAACTTCATTGGACATGGTTCGATCCATGATAAGCTTCACTAACTTACCCATTTTCTATAGAGACACGCCCTCTAGATAGCTGCCCATGTCTTAAATAGGATTTTCTCTAAGTCCGTTCTTTCGACTCCACATGAGATATGGAGTGGGAGAAAGCTGAGCCTGAAGCATATCAGGGTTTGGAGATATTTAGCTTACCTTAAGAAGAGTAAGACAGATAAATTAGAGGAAAAGGTCGTCTGGGATACAAGTTCTAACTTTCAATGACCAAAGGATTATTGTTGGATATCAAGCATGCTTCCTAGAGGAAGAGTTCATTTGAGAAGGGGGTGATGATAGGACTCAAGGAAGTTGAGCATAAGAAAGGAAGCGAGGAACCCATATGGCAGTTACCTATTCAAGAGACACCTTGTATGTTGCAGCCATTGAGATTATCAACTAGAGTCTCTCATGTGTGACAGAGACGAGGTTATATTTAAGAGAACAAATAAAAGTCGGTCATTATGGGAGATAATGATCGTGGAGATTATCCTTCTATATATGATTAAGCAATGGTAGATAGAGACTTAGATAAGTGGCAGGAGGCTATGCAATCTGAGATGGAACTCAATGTATTCGAACTAAGTTTAGACCTTAGTGGATCCACAAGGGAATAGTTTTCATTAGATGCAAATGGGTCTGCCAAAAAAGATTGGTTCAACTAGTGAGATGAAGACCTACAAAGCTAGGCTTGTGGTATAAGGCTATAGTCAAAAGGAGGATATTGACTATGAAAAGACCTTTCACCTTAGCTATGATCAAATCCATTTAGATACTTCTTGTGATAGTTGCCCACTTGGACTATAAAATTTAGCAAATGGATGTCAAACCAGTTTCCTCAATGGATTTCTCGAGTAGGATATTTATATAGTGCAGCCATTTGGTTTTGAGATATGAGGCGAGTCTCATGAAGTACGCAAGCTTAAGAGGTCTATTTATGGTCTTAATTAGACATTAAGGAGTTGGTATCTTTGTTTTAATGGTGTAATCAAATCATTTTGCTTCATTAGAAACAAGGATGAGCCCTACGTCTACAAAAAGGTAAGTGGGAGTGCAATTACATTCCTAGTATTATATGTAGATGACATACTTCTCTTCGGGAATGATGTTAGGATGGTGACCTTCGTCAAAACATGGTTATCTTGTACATTCTCCTTAAAAAGCTTGGGAGAAGTAACCTATATCTTAGGGATTTAGATCTATGAGATAGAGTAAAAAGATTGATGGATCTCTCTTAAGCCTTGTACATAGAGTAAAAGGTTTAGGATGGAAGTTTTTAAGAGAGGATTGCTAATAGTTAGGTATGGCATCCATCTCTTAAAGTCCAACTGCCTACAGACAGACAATGAGAAGACATAAATGGCTGTCATTCCATATGCTTTAGCAATTAGAAGCCTAATGTATAAAATTCTATGTAAAAGGTTGGGTATCACCTATGACGTTAGTGTTATGAGTAGGTTCCAAGTTAATCATAGTAAACAACATTGGGATGCTGTTAAGTGTATACTACTTGAGAAGGACTAATTATATGATACTTGTGTACAAAGATAGAGAATTGAAAATAGATGGCTATACTGACTCTGACTTCTAGTCAGATATCAACTATAGAAAATCTACTTCTAAATATTTTTCACCCTCAATGGAGGAGCAGTTAGTTGGAAGAGTTCTAAATGGAGCACTACCATATATTCCACCACTAAGGATGAATATATTGCAACATATGATGTTGCAAAGGAGGCTGTTTAGATTAAGAAGTTCATTATTGAGCTTCAAGTGGTTCTGGGGATGGATTAGCCATTGCTACTTCATTGTGACAATAACGGTGTGATTGCGTAAGTAAAGGAACTAAGGTCTTATAAAATATCCAAACATATTGAGAGGTAGTGTCATTTGAGAAATCCTTAGAAGGGATGATATTGCCATATAGAAGATAACTTCAGTAGGTAATATTGTTGACCGACTCACTAAGCTAATTACACAAAATCAGCTAGATCACCATCTTGAGAAGATGGGTATTAGATATTATAGTGATTGGCATTAGGGTTATTGGTGTTAGAGCGCAAATGGGAGATTGTTAGTAATATGCCCTTTAACACCAAATTGTCAATGAGGGATACTTGAGGGATATTAGTTGTAAGTGTTATTATTATTATTTTAATAAAATATTGATTATTATTTTATCATGTGTGTAAATCTTGAATGACATAAAGTATTGCTTGTGTTCATGTGATTGTGCTAAGAGGTCTTATTCATAAAGGCTTATAAATATGCACACAATGCTATCTTAGTATACAATCGCTAAAACAAGTTCGTGAGTTAGACACTCTGAAGGTCATTGGAGAGTCCATATGACTTGCACACTTGTATTTGTATGGTGAGTGTCATGCCATTTAGGATGAGATACTAAGAATACATACATGTGGATGTGTCATTGGGGATTGAGCATTTAGACATTGACTTATAGAGTAAAGTAGCTATATGGAGTTCACTCTTTACAGTCAATGTTTTACTTTGTGAACGTGTTAAGTCCTCATAGACCTTAGACTTAAGACAGCATGGTTGTCTTGTGCACATGATGTTTTAATGTATCATTAGGACATTAAAGACTAATATTTATCTTGCTATGGGATAGAGTTATGATGCTAAAGTGCCGTTGCTTGGGTACGTATAGAGGTACGTGTAAATTCAGTAAGAGATTTGTCTCATTGCAAGTAAGGCATTAGTCATAAACAGTTGATGTTCTATGAGAAGAAAATTCTTGGCTAAGATAGTGTGATTAAAAAGGAGTTTCCGATAGAAACGTTAGTCTCATGGGGAAGCACTAATTGGTTATATGATCAAACTTGTGAGTTTGGCTAAATCCACAGTAGTTACTCAGTTGGGGCAAAGTAAGACAAAATGTCTACATAGCAAAATATTCAAGATTGGGAGGATTCATTATTATCCATTCACTTCACTTTGGATGAGCTACGATATAGTGCACAGGCTATGTGTTTCCCAAATTTTTTAAGCTATGCTTTTTACCAGCCAAGGAACATAAGAACAAGATGATGGCTTGAGGCATTTGCAATGTGCTGATCTTAAGGTTTGAGAAGTCTTATGGATGAGGCTTGAGAAATCTCATGGTAGATTTAATTTAGTTGCAATTGATTGGACCAAATTGGAATCATTTATGCCTCATTATGTTTGTTAGTAATCAGATCATTAATTAGAAACATGACAAGTCTTTAATTTAATTAATGGAATTAATTAAAAAAGTGACAAGGCGCAAAAGAATTATTTTACACCTATTATGTTTGTTAATAATGGGGATTTTTAATTGAAAAAATAATAGGCCATTAATTCACTCATGCAATGGCACCTTAGACTTATGCCCCTATCCCATATTAGGATAGATATTGATTTCTAATATCCTAATGACAAATTAATCGTCATACACACAAGACAGCCATGCTATCTTAGATCTAAGGTCCATGAACACTTAACACAATTATGATACAAGATATTGATAGTAAAGAGTGAATTCCATGTGTCTGCTCTATTTTACGAGTCAATGTCTGAATATTCATTCTCCAATGACTCATCCACATATGTATTTTTTAGTATCTCATATCAAACGACATGACACTCATTATACAAATACAAAGTGTGCAAGTTGTATTGACTATCCATTGTCTTTTAGAGTGTTTATGACTTACAAACTGATTTTAGTGATTGTTTACTAAGATAACCTTGTATCTATATTTATAATTTCTTATGAATAAGACTTCTTAACACAATCACAAGGGCATATGCAACACTTTACATTATTCAAGATTTACATGCATGCATATACTACTAGAATATTGATAAAATAATATTTTATTAAATAATAATAATAAAATTTACAACTAATATCCTTTAAGTAATTGACAATTTGATGTTAGAGGGTATTTCACTAACAACTCCATTACTATGGTTTTGCATGAACATAGTGGTCTTGTTTTGTAATTGTGGGGATGCCTTGTAATTGCGACGGGGAGTCTTGCAACTCCACAATTGTGAGCGATGTTGTGATAGAACCTTGGGGTTTTTGTTGTAGCCAATTTTTGCAAACATGGACAAGGTGCTCGCAACTACAAGAATGGCTCTCATAGCTTTGAGCATTGTACGCGTTAGAAATTGATTATCCAATTTTATTTTTGAAAAATTATCTTTCTTGGGATGAAAACTAATGCATGAGATGAATACGTCTTGGAAATTATCCTTAAATGGAATTGTTTAATGACATATGTGATGTCTAATTTTTTAGATGAATGTTAAGATTATGGACTTAGGACATTTGTGGATGAATGCACTTATTTTACTTTGGTTTTTATAAGTTGTATACATTAATTTTTTATGTGTTGTAAGGGCATAAGTCTAGTTTTTATTTTAGTTATGTAGAATAGGATTCTTAGTGGTATGCCATGTGTATTTGTATGATATGGAAGACATCAAGAGTTGGTGTTCGTGTGGAGACTAAGGAGTTGGTGCCGTTTGAGGTTCCTAGATGTGGTGGGCTCCATGAAGCCATGAAGATCATGAGAAAGGCATTCAAGAAATTCCTAAGTAACAGTGTAGGATTTCATGCACTTGTGTACAATCCAATAATGGCTCGAATTGGATTTAGAAGTCTATATTCCTTCACTTATATTTTTTGCATATTACTTGTGATGGATGTATGAGATATATGAAAACAGATAATGTACAAAGTGAAATCTAATCTACATAGATTGAAAAACTTCCTCAAATGATATTAAGGTACAACAACAAAGTGTTTGTTTTGGCTCTCCACTGAGCTCGAAACCTTAAGTGTAGCCTTAGTGTGTGATATCATTGCCTTATTGGAGTCATACTACGATGGCATAATTACGATTTCATGTGCATTGGATACAAAATTCATAGGATACTATACAAGCCATGGGTGGAGTTCAAATCTAGCGAGTTGTTAGTCAGCGGGTGTGACTTAAATTTGTTAGTGATATGCCCTTTAACATAAGTAGAAAATGAGGGATATTAGAAAGGCATTTGGTTATACATGTACTCCCTACATTAAATTAATAATATGTTGATTTTCATATCAATATGCATCAAGTCTTATCATGTATGTGAATTTTAATTAGTGTAAAGTATTGCATGTGCCAAGTGTTTGAGTTGACAAGCCTTATTTATAAAAGGTTATGAATATGGACATAAGGCTTGCTTGGCACTCAATCACTAAAATTAGCCTATGAGTCAAGACACTCTAAAAGTGCATTAGAGAGTTGGTACAACTTTCACACCTAGTATTTGCATAGTGAGTGTCATGTTTGTTGGTATGAAATATTACAAGTACTTATGTGTGGATGTGCCATTGGAAAATAGAATATTTGGACTTTGACTTGCAGAACAAAGTAGACGTATGGGGTTCACTCTTAGCTGACAACGTCTTGCTTTGTGATTATGCCAAGTGTTCTTGGACCTTAGACTTGATACGACATAATTGTCTCATACATATAACGATCAATGAGTCACTAGGGCATCAATGGCCAATATTTATCCTAGTATGGGATACTGCCATGAGCCCCACGTGCCATTGTTCAGATGTGTATGGAGGTATGTGTGTATTTAGTAGTGGAACACTGAATGGTCTTAGGATCGAGTTTAACTAAATCTATGACTCTCACTCAATTAGGATAAAGTAAGACAAAAAGTTTACAAGTATGGTAATTATGATCTGAAGGGTTCATTGTGATTTGGTTACTTCATCATAGTTGGGCTACAATGTGGGTCGTAGGCTAGACGTTACCCAAATCCTTTGAGCTGTGCATGTTGCTAATTAAGAATGAATCTATAGAGTCACACACATAAGTTTTGAAAGTGTTGTGAGAGTTAAATTGGTGGGATGCATATATTTAGTTGCAATTGGATTGAATTAAATAAATTATCATGATGCTTGTTAATGATGAGAACATTAATTAGAAACATAATAGAGAATTTGATTTAATTAACGAGATTAATTAAATGAAATTATTTAGACACAAATGGCCTTTAATTATTGATAATTAAAGGATGTGTGACCTGATTTATTAATAAGATTAATAAGTTCAAGTCCATGGGCTATTTAATGAAAAGGGGGTCTATGTTGGAGGACCCATGGAGCTTATCCACTTTATCCTAATGTCAATGATATAAATAAGAGTCTTGAAGAGTTTAAGACTCATAAAAAAAAAAAAAAGAAAAATCCGAAAATTCGTGTGCTGCCTTTTAGCCAAAAGAAAGAAGCACCTAGCCACCCTCTACCAACTTCTTTTGGTCACAAACACTCCTAGCCCAAAGAATTTGTGCCAGAGCTTCACAAAAAGAGTTTTGTGAGGTGTACGAGGAGCTCATGCACTTCACAATCATGTGGACAATCTAAAGGTCAGGATTTGCAGGCCACAGCTCTACAGATGGGGATTGAAAGCTAGAAAATGTTTTTGAGGTATGTCTAATGCGTTTGCACTTGTAATATTATGTTCTTGCTTGTTTTACAACAAAAATAGATGGGGTTTGTTTCAATTGCTTCCCCTACATGTTCTTTAATGTTTCATATATTAAAGTTTTGATTTTTATGACCAAACCCCAATGAAATTCAATAAAATGGACCCATGGTGCTAAGAATCGATTACACGAGGTGTCGTTGGGCCATGGGCTGAAGAAAAAAATTATACTACTCATGAGATGTGTTGGCAAGAGTGGCCACTCATTAAGCCTAGCATGCCAAGAACTAATTATGTGAGATGTATTATCTCCAATGAAGACTCCTATCATCCACTAAGAAAATTTTTGTTTTCTACTCAATGGGGTATAGGATTTAAAAAATTTGGTGGTGGTCATTTTGATTTAAAGTTTATAATCACTACATTAACACATATAACGACCAAACTAACAAATTTTGTTTATTTTTTGCAGTTTAATTTTTTCTAAATAATGTCTACTCCTCTCACAAAATTACTTGAGACCAATATTTCTAGTGCTTCTTCTCACATTTGTACTTCACATCATGATTTAGGTAGAAGTAGGGTGCTTGGGTAGTGTGAAGTGTTGATCAAGCTGAAGAATGGAGCAAGTGTTGCAGCCACCACAACTAGAACTACTTTAATAAATATATCAGAAGGCTATAGTCTACTTTTGTAGGATTGTCTATTATTGCCCAATGAGCTTAAAAAGATTGTTTCTATTCCATTATTAATAAAAGAGAATTATAAATTTTCTTTTAGATAAGTTAGTAAGTACAACATTTCTCATAAATGGCTTATATTAGAGGAGTATAGATGATAGAAATGTGATGAAAACTATCTCAAACAAACATCCAAGGGAAGGTTTAAATCCTAAGCCCTTGTGGCACCTTAGACTTGGCTATGTTAAGGACATAGGGATTAGTAAGTTAGAGAAACATGGGTTTATTATCCTATTAGGAGAGGAACCTATCTAAATTGCAAACCTTGTATCTTAGGCAAGATGGTTAGAAGGTTATTTGATGGATGTGTCGAAAGGGCTATTGAGGTGTTGGAGTTAGTCCACATCGATGTTTGTGGCCCATTTAATAAAATGGTAAGAGAAGGGTTTCTCTACTTTATAACTTTTATTGATGACTACTCACGTTATGGTTATGTGTACTTGATGAATTACAAGTTTTAGAAGTTCAAGGCACAAGTAGAGAAGTAAACTAGCAAGCATATCAAGCACTGCGATCAGAATGTGGAGGTGAGTATATTAGTGCTGAGTTTGTTGAGTTTCTCAAGGAGAGTGGCATTATATCACAATTAATACCATTGACAACTCCTTAGTTGAATGGTATAGCTAAGTGTAGAAATCAAACTCTATTGAAAAACCATGATTGTAGAACCCCAGGGTTTCTATCATGAAAGGGCGGCTTGCAACCAATCGTGACCACAAAAGGCATTGTGATAGAACCCCAGGGTTTCTATCATGGTTAACCTTTGCAGTTATGAAAGGGCGGCTTGCAACCACAGTGATCGTTCCTACAACTGCAAGGAATTTTTATGTAGTTTTTTCTTTTCCAATTTTAATTTTGTAAAATTGTTTCTCAAGAGATGGAAACTAATGAGTGAGATGCATAGGGCATGCAAATAATTATTAAATAGATTATTTAATTATACATGTCATGTATAATTGTTTGGATAGATGTTGTGGTTGTATTATGGACTTAGACCACTTGTGGATGAATGCATTTACCTTTGTTTTGGTCTTTTATGGGTCGTATAATTAATTTTTCATGTGTTTTAAGGGCATAGGCCCAATTTTTACTTTAAATTATGTAGAATAGGATTCTTCGTAGCGTACCACATGTGGTTGTAAAATTTGAAAGACATCAAGAGTTGGTGTTTATATGGAGGCCATGGGTTGGTGCCGTTCAAGGTTTCAAGAGGTGGTGGACCCCATGTAGCCATGAAGATCAAGGCAAAGGCATTCAAGAAATCCTTATGTAATAGAGTAGGATTTCACACACTTGCACACGATCCAACCTTACCTCGAGTTGGATGTAAAAGTTCGTAATCCTTTGCTTTTATTTTTCCATATCATTTGTGATGGATGTTTGAGATACATGAAAATGGAAATCATCACTTTAGTGGGGTCACATTGTAATAGTGCATTTATGTTGGGTGCATTAGCCATGGGTAGAGTTTAAATCTACTAAGTTATCAGTCGGTAGGTGTAACATAAATGGACCCAAGCCACTAAGATCCAATTAAAGCATTGTTGGGCCATGGGTCAAAGCAAAGATTAGACCTCACATGAGATGTGTTGTCAAGAGTTGCCACCCATGGGCCCAGCATGCCAAGCCTCAATTTATGTGAGGTATGCTGTATCTAATGAAGACCCCCACCCCAGCTGAGGAAATTTTACTAATAGAATTTCCATCTTTTACCCGAGAGAGTGTAAGATTTGAAAAATCTAGTGGGAGGCTATTTTGATTTAATGTCCATAATTATAACTATAACACATATAATAACCAAACTAACAAGTTTTGTCTATTTTCTGCAGTTTGTTATTATCTCGAATAATATACGCTTTCTCACTATTAATAATGATTAAAACCCTAATGTTGACTGGAACTAAGATAGTTAACTGGTTTTAAGATTTTGAGAGGAGTTTTCATTCTTAAAAGAGTCAATGATATCTTGGATGAGGGAAAAGGGTAGTCCTTGGGGGGTTTGGCTTCTTCATTAGAGAGACTATGGAAAACAAAACAAGGGAAGAAAACTCGTAATTCTTTAAACTAGTAGGAGGGGCATGAAATCTAATGCCCATATTCATAGAGGAAAGAGTTTTCTACGCAACGAGGGGCATTGGAGGAGGAATTGCATTGGATTTCTTAGTGGCCATGGGATGGCGTTGAAGGCATGAAACTCTTTGTTTGTAAAACATTTTGTTCCATCACTATTTTTTCTATGTCTTAAATCCTAGATTTACATGCTTCCTCACATTTGCACTTCGAATTAAGATTTAGACAAGAGTAGATTATTTGACAAGTGAGAAGTGTTAATCGGGGGTAGCAGTGGGGTAAGTGTTGCAACCACTGCAATTGGTGCCTTGGTTAAGTTGCCATTTGGTCATGTTTTCGGCCTAAGAGATTGTCTTTTGTTTCCAAATGAGCTGAAGAATATAATCTCTATACCTCTATAGGTAAAAAAATGGTTATTAATTCTCTTTTGGAGACAATAGGTGTCAAATTCATTATCATAATAAATTAGTTAACACTACCTCATTGATTGGTAAATGGCCTATCCTACTTAATTTAGGTGGCAAACTAGTGATGAATACCTTATCAAACAAATGTCCAAGTGATGGTTTAAATACTAAGCACTTATGGCACCATAGACTCGACCATGCTAGGGACATAAGGATTAGTAAGTTAGAGAAAGATGGGTTCTTAGCCTACTTTAAGTGGGACTCTATCCAACTTGGGAATCTTGCATCCTAGGCAAGATGGCTAGAAGTTATTTGATGGATGTGTCAAAAGTGCTATTGAGGTGTTGGAACTAGTCCACATTGATTTTTGTGGGCAATTTAATGTAATGGCAAGAGGAAGATTTCTCTACTTTATAACCTTTGCTGATGATCACTCGATATGGTTATATGTATTTAATGAAAAACAAGCATGAATCCTTAAAAAAGTTCAAAGAATTCAAGGCATAAGTAAAAAAGAAAATTGGCAAATATATCAAAGCACTAATATATCAAATATATCAATTGGATTGTGGACACGAATATATGAGTGCTGAGTTTGCTGAGTAGATCAAGGAGCACAATATTGTTTCACAGTTGACACCACTAGCCACACTTTAATTGAATGGTGTAACTGAGTGTAGGAATCAAACTTTATTAGAAATAGCTCCATGAGCTTCACCAACTGTCCCATATGCTTACAAGGGTATGTCCTTCTTATCGCCGCACATATTTTGAATAGGACATCCTTTAAGTCCATTCCCTCAAAGAGGAGTTTGTTTGAAAAAGTAGTGCTGGTAGAACTATAATGTTCAAGGAAATTGAGTACAAGGAATAAAGCACTCAGCCCATAATGCACATCCCTGTTCAAAAGGAACCTTCTAGGGCGCAACTATAGTGACGATTGGGTAAGATCTCTTAGGCAGCAAAGAGATACAATTATGTCCTACAGAATAGACAGGAGTTGTTTGTAATGGGAGATAATGATCATGGAGATAAATCCTTCTACCTGTGATCAAATAATGGTAGATAAAGACTTCATTGAGTGGCTGGAGGCTATGAAATTTGAAATGGATTTAATGTATGCGAACTAAGTATGGACTTTTGCGGATCCACCCAAGGGAATTGTTCCCATCAGATGTGAAAATTGGTTCACCTGGTGAGGTGGAGACCTATAAGGCTAAGGTAGTGGTGAAGGGTTATACTCAAAAGGAGGGAATTGACTATGACGAAAGCATCTCACTAGTAGCCATGCTGAAATCTATTCAGATTCTCCTTACAATAGCTGCCCACTTAGATTATGAGATTTAGCATATGGATGTCAAAATTTCTTCCTCGATGGAATGATTAAGGAGAACATTTATATGGTGCAACTATGTGATTTTGAAGTCCAAGATGAGTCTCCTAAGGTATGCAACTTTAAGAGGTCCATTTATGGCCTTAAACAAGCATCAAGGAGTTGGAATCTTTACTTTGATAGTGCAGTCAAATTGTTTGGCTTCATCGAGAATAAAGATGAGCCCTGCATCTACAAGAAAGTTAGTGGGAGCACAATAACAATCCTTGTGTTGTATGTCAATGACATACGACTAATAGGGAATGGTGTTAAGATGTTAAGTTCAGTTAAGACATGGTTTTTTGGTACCTTCTCCATGAAAGACTTGAGAAAAATGGCCTACATCTTGGGCGTTTGTGTTTATAAAGTAGAGCAAAAAGATTGTTAGGTCTCTACTAAGCATTGTATAAACAAGGTACTGAAGAGGTTCAGTATAGAGTTTTCTAAAAAGGGATTGCTACCATTCAAGTGTGGTATCCATTTCTCAAAGTAAATGTGCACAAAGATGCATAATGAGAGGAGAAAATATTGAAGCCATTCCTTATGCTTTGGCTATAGGAGCCTAATATATGCAATGCAATAGATAGTTAATATGACTTGTACACCTTGCATTTGTACGATGAGTGCCGTACTATTTGGTATAAGATACTGAAAATACTTGTGTGTAGATGTCTCATTAGGGAATGGAGCCTTCAAATAATGACTCACAGAAGAAAGTAGATTCTTAGAGTTCACTCTTAGCTATCAATGTCGTACTTCGTGACAGTGCTAAGTGTTCGTATATTTGTCTTGTGCGTATGACGGTCAATGTGAAAGGGCCAAAATCTATCCTAGTCTGGGATAGGGTTATGAGCCTAACTTACCATTGTTTGAATGCGTCTGCCGGCATGTGTGCATTCAATAAGGGATTGTTTCGTTGCAAGTGAGTAAAACGTTTATCCTTTGTAGTTGGTGCTCTATGAGATTGAAGCCCTTAGCTAAGGCAATGTGTGATAGGAAAAGAGTTTTTGATAAGAACATTTGTCTCATGAGAAAATACCGATTAGTTATATGATCGAGTTAGTGAATTTGACGAAATCTATGAGCTCACTTGATTGGGATGGAGTAAGACAAAATGTCTATATGAGATGGTAGTCATGATCGAAAAGGTTCATTGTGATCCTAATTACTTCATCTTAATTGAGCTATGATATGGGTCATAAGCTAGACGCTACCCATATCCTTTGAGTTATACTTATTACCGATTAAGAATGAACCTAAGTCACACATAAGTTGGAATGTATTGTAATTGTTAAGTTCATAAGTTGCATAGTTTATTTAGTTGCAATTAAATTAGAGTAATAAATTGTCATAATGCTTATTGATGATGAGATTATTAATTAGAAGTATAATAAAAATTCAATTTAATTAATTAAGTTAGTTGGGCACAAATGGCCTTTAATTATTAATGAGATTAATTATTAAAAAACATATGGACTAATTTATTAATGAGAGATTTTTTAAATTAGAGTCCATGCGCTATTTGATTAAAAAAGGGTTCATGTAAGAGGGCCCATGGAGCCAATACCCAAACCTTTGTGACTTAATTATATCAAGGGCTCTTGAGGAGTTCAAGACACACACCACAAGCCCTAGTTTTTGTACTCCTAACCAAGCAAAAGAGTGTAGCCCCTTGGCCACCCTCTTTGAGTACTCTTTTGTTATAAAATCCTCATAGAGGTCATAAAAGAGTTTTATAGAAGTGCGGGAGAAGCTTGTAAACATCTAAGTTATGTGAATTAACTAGAGGTCAAGTTTTGAGGGCCACGACTCTAAAGATTATGCACAAAAAGCTTGGAAGCATTCCAAAGGTATAATTCTTACACACATGCTTGTTTTATTGATATCTTGCGTGATTAGCAATAAAAATGGATGGAATTGTTTTGTTATGTTTTTTTGCATGTATATAATGTTTTTATGTTGTAAAATTTTAACTTTTATAGCCAAACCCTGACAAAATCCGACAAAAATTTCTTTTCTCAATGGGATACTTGAGGAAGATATTTATATGATGCAGCCACACAGTTTTGAAGTCTAAGAAGAATCTAATAAAGTATGAAAGCTTAAGTAGTCCATTTATGGCCTTAGGTAAGTATCAAAGAGTTGGAATCATCATTTTGATGGCACAATCAAATTGTTTGGCTTTATCAAGAATGAAGATAAGTCCTACATCAACAAGGATGTTAATAGTAGCATAACAACATTCCTTGTATTGCTTGTGGATGGCATACTTCTAATAAGGAATGATGTTGGAATATTAACCTTAGTTAAGACCTATTTATTTGGAACCTTCATGAAAAACTTGGGAGAAGCGAACTATATGTTGGGCATTCATGTCTATAGAGATAGAGCAAAAAGATTGTTTGGTCTCTCCCAAACCTTGTACATAGACTAAGTATTGAAGAGGTTTAGTATGGAAGCCTCTAAGAGAGGATTGCTACCATTCAAGCACGACATCCATCTCTTAAAATTCATGTATCCAAAGATAGATGATAGAAGTGAAGCATGAAAGTCGTTCCATATGCTTTAACCATAAGGAGCTGGATGTATGCAATGCTATGTAATCGTCTAGACATCACCTATGTTGTAAGTGCAACAAGTAGGATTGAAGCAAATTACGACAAAGAAAATTGAAATGCTGTGAAGTTTATCTTTAAGTACTTGAGAAGAATTAGGGATATGATACTTGTGTATGGAGATGATGATTAGTAAACAAATATGTGAAGTGAATATGGTGGAGCTCATGACCATCCTAATCGAGTGGATGAACTCTAGAGGTCAAGGTTTGAGGGCCACGACTCCAAGGATCAAATACAAACCATTGGAAACGTTCCAAAAGGTGCAAAGATCACACCTTTACTTTATATTATGATATCTTGCATATTTTGCAATAATAGTGGGTGGGATTTGTTCCATTAGCTTCCGTTGTGCATGTATAATGTTTTTATGTTTAAAAGTTTTGATTTTTGTGTACAAATCCTAACAAAATCTAAATTTTCAACTTCTTTTATCTCTTCGTTTTCATTTTTCTCCTCATCTATCTCCACATTGGTGCTACCACTACTATTTTCTTCATGTTGTGTTTCCTCCAATGACATCTCCTTTTTAGCCTCCTTTGTCAAATGTAGTATCTCCATGGATGGTTTTTCCTCGGCTTTCATAAGTCACTAAAACTAAGATGAGCTTCAACCTTCTCATTAGGATACCTACTTGTGACATGCCCCTTGGAGAACCATTGAAGTACAAAACATCTTCACCACATGTTGGATATGTAGTAAAAATACCATTTGCTTCCTTGACCCTCTTTAATCTCTCTTGCATGCTATCTAATTTTTGTGCAATTCCTTTCACTTCTCCAATAAGAAATTTGGACATGAACTTTAAATGATATGGATTATTTCATACTCCTTGATTAATCAACATACTATAAGGTGTGTAAATACAAATATATGTGTATATCTGACCCACCCACTCTTTATTTTTCCCACTTCTCTCTCTCTCTCTCTCTCTCTCTCTCACTTCTCTATTTTTTGTTTTTACTGTTTCTTTCTATTTTCAAGAAAGTGACCCAGTCCAACCAAAGTCTAACTTGTAAGTGTTGGCTTAGCTTTAGCCCACAAAAATAAAAATCCCCTAGCTCAACAAGCATAGCTTACCAATTTTTTTTTAATTTTTGTCCAATATCCACATCTAGCCCAATTGAATTTTCAGCCTAGTACCTCTTCTTTTTTTTAGCCCAACACTCTTAGTGAAATCTCATTCTCCACCTATTAGGTTTTGGTAGTGGTATTAGGTTAGCGATGGAGCCACTTGATAGCGTGAAAAATGTCGCCACAACTAAGTGCAACAATTGACTTGAACCTTCCTCTTTCTGTTACTTAATCTGATGTTGAAGATGGTGGCAATGATGATGACTACGACCCTAGAAGCTAACAGTTATGCCTATGAATCTTCATTTCATGATGGTGACTATGACCCTAGAAGCCAACAGTTATGGCTTTTCTATTAAGCTATTTGGTTGGGTACCATCTAGTTCTTTTTTTGTTAATTGGCATGATGAGGGCTTTGATTTAGGCATAAAGGAGGGTCGCTAGTGGCCGTTAGCCCTAGCAACTCAACTCTACTGGTGGTGCAATTCCCAAATCGGTAGCGGCGACAAGGGATTTAAGGCGGCTAGGTGGCATCTCTTTCGTTCTTCTGATTTTTTGATTTTTTTTAAATTTACCACAAAAAATTCAAATACCCATCACAACAAAGTCAACAAATCACAAACCAACAACTATTTTTTTATTCTCAATTTTTTTTTAAATATTAAGAAGAAAGATGGATAAGATGAAGAAGACAGGAGACCATTAAGAGTAAGAAAGAAGAAAAGATCTGATTGGTACTTGGATTAAGTATTGAATTATAATCTAATGCAATTCACTTTGATACCAAATGACGTGAAAAATGATAGGAAGGATTTAATTGAACCCAATCGGATTCTAGGAATGTGAACCCTTAACTGACAACCCCACCTAATATGATGGAATCAAAATCAAATTCGATGAAGATGGCCACAATCTGACCATTGAAACTTGATTGATATATCATGAATCACAATATAATGACTCAATTTGGGAAGATAGATTCATAAAAACTTGTTAGCACAATATCTAGGAAAATTGGAGAAACTCTCATTAATTGGAAAAATGTCAGTTCTAATAATGACATATAACTGATATTTATAGGTAACAATTTGTGTTGTTGCCCTAACTCTAACGTCCATATGGTTAAAATAATTTAAAGCCAAAAAAATGTATCAAAGTAAAATAAAATTTGCCCTATCTTAGATCGCGTTAGAGAGAGTATGAGTAGTATCTTTTCTAACAATCTTGGGTGTGTTCTTTTAAAACTTGACACACAACAAGAGAAGTTAGATTGACATTCGGGTGAAAAAGGAGCTAACGCTGCAGTTTGAGTTTGTTAAGGGAATGAATCTATAACACCTAGAATTATAATTGAGGTTTTGGTTCGTGTGGTAAAAAGTGTTTGTGATGGCGATCAATGAGGTTTGATTGAGAGTGATTGATGAATGTTGCAAGGAACCCATTCTCACACAAGACAAGAAGAAGTGTGACTAGATAAAGATTTGAAGGCCAAGCTCCTAGGCGGTTGTTATTTTAGAGATAGTTGAGAGGATCAAGGGGTTGAGCATATGATTGGAACACAAAGAAGACATAATCTAATTCAATAAAGGGCAATGAACAAGAAGGGTTTAACAACACTATAGTGTAAGAAGAGCATCTAACATTTTAGAGGTAAAAATGAAGGATGCCATCTAAAGTTTATAGTCAAACATGGAGGAAATGAAGGAAGACTTAGCTTGTTTAAACAAATAGTTGCTGATAGGGTGCAAGCAATATTGTGGTGAGCCTATAGGTGGACAATGTACAACCAAAATGGTTTGGTAAAAAGACGTTAGGAATGTTTGGAACTTCATATGAAAATGGAATTATTACTTTAAGGGACTTGATTATTACCAATGACCCAATGAAGGTACTTATTGCTTATCTTTACCTTATCGATTAGATCCCATTGTAATGGCACAAAAAACACATTGATATGGAGAAAAGGGTAATCTGCAATAGATACTATTGAGTTTCATCGAGTTTAGGATGCAATTTTTTTAAAATTCATAAAATTACAGAGGTTATGTAGTGGAAATTGATTTCCCAGTTTCTTTGTAAACTCATATAATTTTAAATGTAGTGAGTTGTATGGTTTGTTATTTGTAATCAAATTCCTAGAAAATTGAATAATCAATCCACGAGTTGTGAATCTTGATTCAACAACCTATAACTGTTCTACACACACAACATATAGTTAAGGCTTCTGCAACGAACTTTTAGAAACTCCTTTACAAAATCCCACAATCTCCTTTGTGCTTGGAGAACGATTAGACAAGAGAAACATAAAAGAAAAGGTGACACAAACGTCTAGTCAAGGCCAGAATTTTTAAGAATAATTGGAGGATAAATTACACATTCCAAGTCCAAGAAGCTCAAAGGGTCTATGGTGGCGCTCATGGACTTTCAAGAAGAGTTTGGATGTTTGCAGGGCTTAAAAAGTCTAAGAAGCATTTGTGGATCAACTTGGCGAAATACAAGGAAGAAGATCGCACTTGGACATCATCAAGATTGATTTTGAGCAGAGCTGGATTGATCTTGGAGGATTTAAATTGATTTGAGGGTGAAGAGGATCAATAAAGATTGGAAGTGTCTTTTGGAAAAAATATGATCCAAACCATGTCAAATTGATTCCATAGAGCACAAATCAACATTGGCATCAATTGCACAGTTATGGATAAATCTCAACAAGAGTGGTCGTAATGGAAAAACCTCACTAACCTTCTAGGGATGTGATCGGAAGAGCCAAATTAACATAATGATTGATTGTAACAACATGAGATTGATAGCAAGGGCACAGGATCAATTCTGATGGTGGCTTGGAGCCCAAGTTTTCCATGTTTAGATAAGATTCTTAGCCATATGTTGCATAAGATTTTCCTAATTAATTTTGGATCATTTTTGGTTGCTTTTAGTAGGCCATAACTCTATTGATATGTGTTATCACCATACCAAAATTAAATTTATAGTGAACTAGTAGTGTGGTGAGCATAGATGTTGTATTCATAGAGAGAGGAATGTGCCTATCAATATAACTAGGATTCTATTAGTTAAACTATCAGAAGGTAGAAAGAATAGAGGTAATAAAATAAAAGCAAGCACTTAGAAAACAAAATCACCAAGTTGAAGTGATGCAATATCAATAATTAGAGAGCTTAGCCCCTTGTGTTGTGTTAGTTTCTAATGTATCTAAATTATATCAACTTTAGTATAATTACTTTGGTAAAAGATTGTTGATTCTAAAATTTATAGGATATTCTTTTGAACTCTCGTATAGCTTTGAATTCAGATCAAAGCAAGTTTTCCCAAGCGAAATCGAGTCAAGTAATTTGGTTCTATGATTAACAATGTTTTGCCCCACACTAATCCTATGGTTTCACTTCCCTTATTTCCACCAGATTAATGTTTACAATTGGGCGTCTGGCTTGTAGGTTTCATCCCATTATTCCTTGCACAATAACAAATTAATTGTAGGGTCGGTCAAGTCCTGTAATTACTATTCAAGATGCTAATTTTAAATAATGCAATTAAGGACAATAAATCACAATATTATGTATACATCTTTTGCTAATCACAAACACAAGAGATTAGAAAATAAATTAGCATGACCTGCTATAATCAATAAAACTATTGCTAATGATTTCATCATCCCAACAACTCAAAACTAATATAAAACATTTGGGAAAACTTCGTCTAAAAATCCAACATCATGTGGAAGAATGAATGCCCTTCCAACTTTTTGCAAATTCCTTCTCTTGCACCTTGTCAATCTTATAACATAGGTTTTCTAAGTGTTGAAAGGTGAAAAAACTAAACTAAAAGTTGCCTTGGGCATGTGAGAGGGTGTATTTGTAGTCACATGGGCCTAGGATTTGTGTATGGAATGAGAAAAGATGAAAATCCTTTAAAATTGTGTTTGTAATTTTGTTGCACTATGCTTCACAGACATGAGCTCTAGCTTTGTGGTTGCACCACTGCCATTTGTGTCTATGTTCCTAAGTGCAACAATTACATAAGTTTTGGCTCTCAAATCTAGTAGCCATACCAAGTCCTCACAATTGTGCCTTGTTCTCCCAATGTCGCAGGCTCAATCGTGATAGAAACTATGCCTCAACTAATACGCATTGCAGTGTTGCTCCGCGTTTGTGGTCCACCTCTTAATGGTTCAACTCTCATCCTCATGGCCATGAACATCATCTGCAACAAAATTCGTTTACCTATTACACTTGATAGAGTGGCAAACTCACCTATCGTGGCTATGAATCACCCTCTCGGGATCGCAAGCCTTGCATTTCAAACAAAAATTTCTTCAAGTGTTTGTAATGCTCAATTTCCATTAAATAATGTCAATTATGCATTCAAACATCCTTAAATTATCAAGAAAACTACTTTTACATGCATTCTCTTATCATATAACCATTTTAGCTTAAAATACATGCAACAATTAACCACTATGGGGTGTAAATATATTACAAATTCATGACTTATCAACTATAAAATAGGTCCTTTGGATATTTTGGAATGAATTTTGATCCTTTGATGATAGACTTATTTTATCTTTTCCTTGAATAGGGTGTTCTCAATTTCTTGTGAAATCCTCATCCAAATTGAGTTATCCCAATAACACTTTAGAAAATTTGTGATGTATCACTGGCATGGATGTATTGGTTGTGGTCATCTACTATTTGAGTTCTCACAATTCGTGGCATTTGGGTCATGGTTTGTAGTTCACGCAAAAAGGATTTGCATGGATTTGGAATACACCTTTATCAATTTAATTCCTCGCTCCCTTACACACATCAATTGGCTTCAGAGCCTGGTATATCAAATTCTGATCTGGTTACTAGTTCAACTACAACTTATGTACCTTTCACATCTTTACTATTTCCTTCTTGTCTTTTTCTTCTCCATCTTTCTGCATAAACATTAGAAGAAAAAAGTTACATTCATTTTCTGTTGTAACATTCCAACAAATTTGTTAGTTTTGTTGAGTTATTCTCATTGATTGATTTTTCGAATTGTTGGATATTTGGAAAGTAAAAAAAGAAGAAAGACCAAAAAAAAAAAAAAAACACAAAAGCATGAAAAATGAGCAAGTCCAAAAAAAGAAGAGTAAAAACAAAGAGTGATGTTGGTAAATTCTGATTAAGATTTGGAGGTTGGCTTTTGAAGTTTAGATTGAAATTTTGTGAAAATAATTGAATTTTGTTGGAAAGACCTTAGTAGCGGTTGGTCACACATTAAGTTGGATCAATCATTGCCTCTAACCTAGCTTGGTTAGTCTCTGCTAAGAATAATTTTGATCGATTGTGTTATTGATGGATTGATCTCACTCAGTTCGTTTAGCATGAGATCGATCTCACTTGATTCAAGATCAATCTTGTGTTTTCTATTCAACTCTAGAACAATCTTCTTGCTTTCAGATCGAACCCCAACCTACTTTTCATTCCTAGATTGATCCATTTGTATCCAAATTAATCTTCTAACTTATATTCCCCCTTCACACAGACTTGTACGCATTTGGGGATACGTCACTTGAGTTTTCATGGAGTAATTGGAATTCCATGATGTAGACACAAGAATTAAGCTAGTAAGTCCATTATTTGAGTGTAGTTGTGTGTGATGCATGAGTGAGAGGTAAGATACACTAGGCACATACCACATGTTTCCTATCTTTCTACACAATACACAATGTAGGATGTTTGGAGAATCGGGTGTTTGAAAAGCACATTCAACTTAAAGTAATTGATGGACACCATAGCAAGCATAAACTCGAAGTTAGAAAACCTTGAGGCACCTCCTGCTATTGTTGGGTTTCACTGGGCATGGGATGTCAAGTTTTACAAATTTTAATGATGCAAACGCCAAGGCTGACATTGAGTACCCAAGGATAAACAGAGATCTATTGACAAAGGCTACTGCTAAAAAGTTAAGGAAGCAATGACAACACTTTTGAAGGAGTTTTGAGAGGCTTTTGGATGTTTGGAGGAGCTCAAAATAGAAGAGTTTCCATGGGTGAACTTGATAGAAAGAGAACTCAAACAAGCCTTGAAGCACTCTCAGGATTGAGGCCCATAGATCGATTGCTGAGCTGATGGATCAAGTTGGGGCATGTGTGATCAATAGCGAATCGAAAGCAGACTCTGTGCATTTTCAATTGGACAAGTAGCACTTGATCACACAAGGTGTGATTGAAGATCCTGAACACCGTGACATTTTGCAATTATAATTGCTTGAGTCTTGCTTGATTGCGCAAGGCATGATTGATTGTAAATACTAGGGTGACTTGACATGTTTTTACAATGTGAAGGCACAAGATCAACATCCAGATTGAGCACGTGGATGTCATAGAGCCAAATTATAGTTGGAAACTTCCTTTTGTTTTATTTTTTTTTTACTTTAGTTTATCTCCATATAAGTTTTAGGATTCCTAGGCTCTTTAACCTTATAAATGGAGCCTGGCTATGTCATTAACAACCTTACTTTTCACTTACTAATATTGAATACAATTTTCTTCCTTCCTTAAACTTGAGTGCATCAATTTCTCGTGAAATCCAAATCAAATTATTCCAAGCGTGTTCTTGAATGATTCGTGGAGTATCAACTAACAAGGCATGTTAGTTGTGGTTGTCTTCTTCACTAGAGTTCACTAAAGATAATTGCATTGGGTTGTTCTTCATAGTTCGTGCAAGTAGATTTTGTTGCGTTCCAACCAACACCACTATCCTTTTACTTTTATGCTTCTGCACATGCATCAACTGGTATTTGAGTCGACTATTTTGGATTCTTATCTGGGCACCAGTCCAAGTACCAATTTAGTTTGCATCTATTCATTTTGTTTTTTTTTGTTTTGAGTTCTTCGTGTTCTGTCATCTGTTTTCTTCTTCTATAGTAAAAAAAACTCATTGCCTGTTTGATTTACATGTTTTTGTGGGAGTTTGTTTTTTGAAAAGCCAAAAAAAGAGAGAAATCAAAAGGAAAAGAAGAGAGAGTTTACGTTGAAAAAAAGAAAAAAAATTTGAATATTGCAAAAAATCAGAGATCTTTGCTTGAATTCACATCCTAATTTGTTCCTTATCACTTGGGGAACATTTGAGATCGAAATGTAGCAAATTTTCTTTTGGAGGGGGGGGGGGGGGGGGCATTTATTAAAATCATGAGTTTCCATTTCAAGATTGATCGCACATATAAAATGAATTGATCACATGTGTTTGTACTAAAACCCAGGTTGACTGCCCTCTTCACACTCGATTGTGTGCCTATTTTCCAGGTCAATCATGTAGCTGTTTTAGTTCTAGATTGATCCCCCTTGCTGCAGGATTGATTGCACCGTGTTCTTTTAGCTAGGATTGCTCTCATTGTATCTAGATTGATCCACTAGCCTACTTTTCCATTTCGAGTTGATCTAATTATGTTCAAATTGATCCCACAACCCTAAAGTTTCACCTTTTCACACACCTACATGTAGTTAGGAGTTACGCCACTGGAATTACTAAGAACTTGGATTTGTGAGGTGATCACAAGAAATTGACTTGGTAAGTGCATCTTTGAGTAAACTTGTGTGATACATGAGCGAGAGGAAAAAGTAGAGTGAATACATCTTGTAAGGTGAGAGGACACCTATACACACACGTCACTTGCTTATTTTTCTTTGTATTACATAAACCTACAAGATATCAAGGGCATCAGCTATGGGAGACAATGCTTTTAGCTTGAAACAGCTTACAAACATACTGGCTAGCATTAACTAGTACTTAGATAATCTGGAGGTGTCATAGGCTTCTGCACAGGGTAACCCAGTGCCTTAGGAGGAATCAATACCCAAAAGAGGAACAGCTACGTGTCAACCGCGTAGGGAAAGGTACGTTAATGACGAGGACTTTGATTATCCTGATGAGTTTAAAGATTTTGGCAACTCGAGAAGACCCCATAGGTGTAGGTGAGACTAGGATGATGAGGTGCCGAAGGGTGTCAAAGTGAATTTATCGACATTCCAGGGCAAGTTCGACCTAGATCTGTATTTAGAGTGGGAACAAAGGGTGGAGTAAGTGTTTAACTACCATAGATATTTTGAAGCCCAAAAGGTAAAGCAGGCAGTGGTAGAATTCATAGATTATGCTATCCTACGGTGGGATTAGGTAAGCATTAACCGTAGGAGAAATGGTGAGCATCCTATTAGGACCTAGCAGCAGTTAAAGGCATTGATGAGAAAGAGGTTTGTACTGAGTCGTTACCATAGGGCTGTATATAGACGACAAGAGACGTTGACGAAGGGTAGTCAAAGTGTAGATGACTACTACGAAAAAATAGTGATGGCTCTAATAAGGGCCAACGTGGTGGAAGATAGAGAGGCAACCATGGCTAGGTTTATAGGGGGATTAAATTGGGAGATTGCTCATTAGAGCTGCACCACTATGTGGAGATTGGAGACTTGGTGGAGTAAGCCATCAAGGCAGAGAAGCAGCGCAAGAGGAGGGAAGACAGTAGCAACCTCCATACACAGCCACACGACAATTTACTCGCTAAGAGGGGAAGCAACTGATAAAGGCAGTTGGAGTGCCTAAGCCTAAGAACGCACCCTAGGCTGACATACCTAAGGTACAAAATCTAAACCCTAGTACTTCTAACCCATTTAATCGAGATATTTTGGGTTTTAAGTGCTAAGGAAGGGGACACATTGATCTGAATGCCTAAACAGGTGGACAATAATAATGATTGATAAAGGAGAGATAGTCATTGACTATGAAGAAAGTAGCATTGGAGATTAGATGCCGCCATTAGAGAAGGTGCCATCCGAAGTAGAGGAAGGAGTTTACAAGGAGATGGGTAGTGTAAGTTTGGTGGTTATGAAAGCATTAAATGCATAATTAAAGGAGGAAGGACTTGAGGAGTAGCAAGAGAATGTCTTCCATGTAAGGTGTAGGGTTAAAGGTAAGATGTGCAACTTTATTATAGATGGAGGGAGTTGCATGAATGTAGATAGTATGGTGTTGGTGGAGGGACTTGCACTTCCACTTCAAGACGATACCTGACCCTACAAATTGTAATGGTTGAATAATCGTGGTGAAGTAAAGGTGACAAAACAAGTGTTGGTGGAGTTTAAAATAGGCAAGTACAAGTATAGCGTACTATGTGATGTGGTACTTATACAAGCAAGTCATAACTTATTGGGGAGGCTGTGGCAATTCAATTGAGATGTGGAGTTCCATGGCAAACTAAATAGGTACATTCTATCATAACAATAAAATGGTGACACTTGTACTGCTTACAACAATAGAGGTGCAGGAGGATTAGCACTACCTACAACAACATGAATTAAACATGGAGAGGAAAAGGAAAGAGAGAGCGAGTGGGAAGGAATTAGAGAGTGTACAAGAAGAGAAAAAGTGAGAGTGCGAAAGAAAAAGAGCAAAGTAAAAGGAGGAAAAAGGAGTGTATGTCGGCGGGGATGAGAGATGGGGAAGTCGCTATAGGAAGTGAGCAAAGAGTGATATTGCCTTCGTATAAAGAAATTTATTTAATAGAAAAGGTCACATCTTCCCTCCCCAAAAGTATTGTGTCTATTTTAAAGGAGTTTTAGGATATCCTTCTAGAGATTCTAGAGAAGTTGCTAAGTGGATTACTGTCAGTCAAAGGGATTGGGCATCAAATTGACTTTATAACCAGAGTAGCCGTTCCAAACCAACCAGGATACTAAATGTACTGAGAGGAGACTAAGCAGATCCAGTGACTAGTGAAAGAGTTGATTAGCAAAGGATAAATCAAAGAAAGCATAAGCCTTGTGTAGTACTCATATTGTTAGTACTAAAGAAGGATGGATCTTAGCAGATGTGCGTAGGTTGTCTAGCCTTAAATGCTATAACGGTAAAGTATTGTCATTCCATTCCTAGGTTAGATGATATGCTTGATAAATTACAAAGGACTAGTACATTTCTTTATTTGATCTTGAAAGTGGGTATCATCAAATCCACAATAAAGAGGGGGATGAGTGGAAAACAACTTCTAAAACAAAATGTGTTGTATGAGTCGTTAGTCATGCCAATTGGATTAACAAATGTACCTAGCACATTTATGATGCTTATGAATCCTGCTTTATGCTCTTTCATAGGTAGATTCAATGTGGTGTACTTTGATGACATTCTTGTATGCAGTAAATCTATTGATCAGCATGCTGGACACCTTAGGGAAATATTTGGGGCCTTACAAAAGGAATAATTGTATGCTAACTCTAAGAAGTGTACATTTTGTGTGGATCATTGCATATTTCTTGGCTATGTTGTAAGTGTGTAGGGAATTCACGTGGACGAGAATAAAGTCAAGGCGATACGAGAATGGCCAACACCTAAGACTGTGACTAAAGTGAGGAGTTTCCCTGGTCTTGATTGCTTCTATAGGAGGTTTGTATTAGACTTTAGCACAATCACCACACCACTAACCGCAATCACTAAGAAGGTTAAGAAGTTTTGGTGGGGAGAACTTCAGCAAAGGGCATTTGAGTTGCTTAAGGAAAAGCTTATTAATGCCCTTGTGTTATCTTTTCCTAACTTTTCTAAAATGTTTGAACTTGAATGTGATGCTTTAGGATTAGGAGTTGGAGTAGTGTTAACGTAAGAGAAGAGGCCAATTGCATATTTCAACGAAACGTTGAATGGAGCAAAGCTAAACTACCGAACATATGATAAGAAGCTATACATGTTGGTAAGAGCCTTGGAGGTATGACAACATTATTTGAGGCCTAGGGAATTTGTCATCCATATGGATCACAAGTCACTATAGCATCTAAAGAGCTAAGGTAAGTTGAACTATAGACTTGTTAAATGGGTATCTTTCATATACACTTTCCTATATGTAATTAAGTACAAGAATGGTGTACAAAATGTAGTAGGAGATGCATTGTCTAGGAGATATTCATTGCTTACTATATTAAATGCTAGATGTTTGAGAATTGAGAGTATTAAAGCATTGTATTCGAATGATGAGGATTTTGGTCAAGTGTATGAATTGGCTGAGCAAGGTGTAAATGTTAAGTATTTCCAGCATAATGGATATTGTTCTTCATAGATAGTTTGTGCATACCTAAGTGTCCTTGCGTGAGTCGCTAATTTGAGAAGCATGTGATGGTGGTCTGATGAGACACTATGGTGTCACCAAGATCTTTGTGATTTTGTAGGAACATTTCTCTTGGCCTTATTTGTGGAGAGATGTTAAGAGGATAGTTGATAAATGCATCAAATGTAAGGAGGCTAAGTCAAGAGCTCAACTTGATGGATTGTATATGCCATTACTGGTTCTAGAGATGCCATGGATGGACATTTCAATGGACTTTGTGTTGGATTTATTGTGGACTTGAACGACAGGTTCTCTAAGATGGCACACTTCATTTCATGCAATAAGATGAATGATGCTACTCATAGCTAACTTATTCTTTAAGAAAATATTTAGATTGCATGGCACGCTGAAAACTATTGTGTCTAATAGGAATGTCAAGTTTTTGAGTTACTTTTAGAAAACACTTTAGTGTAAATTAGGGACTGAGTTGTTCTCTACAACAAGTTATTTCACAAATTGATGGACAAATTGAGGTGGTGAATAGGACTTTCATTACATTATTATGTTCATTGATTGAGAAGAATGTAAGAGTTTGGGAAGAGTGTTTACCACATGTCGAGTTTGCTTGTAGTAGAAGTATACACTCAACCAAAAACAAATCACCATTTGAAGTTGTTTATGATTTTAACCCCATAACGCCGTTAGACTTGCTATCATTATCGCATAACGAGCAAATTAGTATAGATGGAGAGCACAAAGAAAAGTTTGTCAAGCAGCTACATGAGCATGTATGCCAAAACATTGAAAGAAGGAATGAACAATACACACAGCAAGTGAACAAGGGTTGTAAGAAGGTTTTGCTTGAGCTTGAAGATTAGGTCTAGGTTCACATGAGAAAAGAAAGATTTTTGAATCAGAGAAAGTCGAAGTTAATTTAAAGGAGTGATGGTCCATTTCAAGTGATAGAGCGCATTAATGACAATGTTTTACAAGTTGCAATTACCAAGTGAGTTCAAAATTAGTGCAACATTTAATGTCTTTGATTTGATTCAGGGGATGAACAAAGCTTGGAATTGAGGTCAATTCCTTTTAAGAGGAGGGGAATGATGCGAGCGCTAAGGTTAACATTGAGTATCCAAGGATAACCGAAGGTCCATTGATGAGGGCTAAAGGCTAAAAATCTTAAGGAAGCAATGACAATGCTTGTGAAGGAGTTTCAAGAGGCTTTTGGACATTTCGAAGAGTTTAACAAAGAAGAGCTTCTATTGGTAAACTTGATACAAAGAGAATGTGAAACAAACCTTGGAGCACTCTTTGGATCGAGCCTAGTGGCTGGTCGATCAATTGCAGAGCTGACAGATTGAGTTAGGGCATACGCAATCGATAGTGAACTGAAAATGGACTCTCTACATTTGCTATTGAACAAGTCACACTCGATCCCATAGGGTGTGATTGAAAATTTTGAACATCATGATATTCTACAATTATGATCCTTGAGTTGTGCTCAATCATATAAGGTGTGATTCCAAATATTGGGATGACTTGAGAAACTATTTTTACGATCAGGAGGCACGGGATCAACATTCGGATCAAGCACACGAACATCATAGAGCCAGATTATGGTTGGAAACTTCCTTTTGTGTTATTTTTTTCTACTTCGGTTAATTTCCATTTGAGTTTTAGGGTTCCTAAACTCTTTAACATTATAAATAAAGCCTAGTTATGCCATTAACAACATTACTTTTGGCTCATTAATATTAAATACAATTTTCTTCCTTCCTTGAACTTAAGTGGATCAATTTCTCGTGAAGTTCGAATCGAATTATTTCAAGTGTGTTCTTGATTGATTTGTGGTGAACCAATTAACAAGGCATTTTAGTTGTGGTCATCTTCTTCACTAAAGTCCACTGAAGATCGTTGCTATAGGCACTTTAAAATTTTAATGCCCAATTAAACAATGCCGCATGGAAAATATGGCATTAAAAATATTAATTAAATCAATTTTTATTTATTTAGGAATTTAAATAAATACAATTCCTAAAATAAATAAATAAATGATTAATATTTTTATCGGCCAATCAAATGACAATAAGTGACAAAACCTTGTTAGAAGTTCAAAGGATGAAGACTCTAAGTAGCAGAATTCCGCTAGAAGTCCAAAGTAATGAAGACTCTTTTAAATTGTTGGGTATAGTACAAACTCTGATGGCCAATAAAATTGTGCCACATCAGCAGGCTGATGTAGCCACTCTATCTCTCTTATAACTATAAATAGGGGTCAAAACTCATTAAAAAAAAGGATAGAAATCAAGAAAGTGGAACAGCTGAAGACTTGAAACTCCCCAAATTCTCTCTAGAATGCCTAAGAACATTCAAAGTGTTCATCAAATTCAAAGAAGTTTGCCATGTTATTTTCACCTCCAAATGGAATGGACCATATGTCATCAAAAAAGCTTATATGAACAGCGCTTACAAACTGGTTGATTAAGATGGCATAAGAGTTGGCCTGATCAATGGGAGATTTTTGAAAAAATATTATGCATAAAAAAAAAAAGAAGGGGGAAAAGCAAAGTTAAAAAAATTATGAAAAAATGAAAAAAAATTCCCATCAAATCAGGGATTCAAAAAGAAGGAAAGAATGATAAAAGTCAACCCCTCTTTGACATGAGTATAAACTGTCAAATCAAATTCAAATTAAAGTTTCTTGACACAAATTTAAACTGTCAAACCTAAATTAAATCTTGATTCCTTGACACGAGTTGAAACTGTCTACAAATGTTCAAAGACTCCTTAACACAAGTTGAAACTATCTACAAATGCTTAAAGACGCTCCTTGACACACGAGCCTAAACTATATGTTACTCCTGGCTCGCAAGAGTATAAACTGTGAACGGCCCTACTTTTCAAAAACTAAAAGTGTTCGAACTACGTTACGACTTGATCTCATTTTCATAGGTACTCAGCTTAGATACTTTCTAAGTCTAATCATGAATTTGTGATATGTTATGTTTTAATTCTTGATTATTGCTGGAGGCACATCTAAACAAAGAAAGCAAAAATAACGAAACAAAATATTTTATTGAAGAAAGCAAGCGCTTGGTGAAAGAATAATAATGTGAACTAAGCGATAATCCTACGAAGCTAAGAGAAAGGATTCAAGCTCTCCAACACATCTTTAGCAACTACTAAATCCTCTTCTACAGTACGCAAGGCTTTTGCAACTACATCATCTGAAGGCTCGGTAACTTAGATAGCAACAACTTCCCCATGGAGCTCACCAACTTCTATTGCCACCTCTTTAAGGAATTCCTTCTGCTGTGAAAAGGAAGTAGACAGCTCATTTCGTCGTTTGGTCAAAAGTTTAAGTTGCTCCTCATTGCTCTTCAATTTGGCTTCAAAGGCCTTAACTTGCCTAGCTCCTTTGATTTCTCTGTTCAAGGCCTCCTGAAACCGAGACTTGGCATCCTTTAGCTGCTTAGTAAGGACTTCTGCTGTAAATCTCACTTCATCATATGCTGCAACCTTAGTAAAGAGCGCCTCTAAAAACTCTTCTATGAGAAACACGTTGGCATGCTCAAAACGTTTCATGGACTCAAGAACGAGCATAACTTCATCTTTGAGAGAAAAATAAGATTGGGTGAGGTGCTAGCTAACCTCTCGCAGAGATTCGCCCATAGCCGACAAAGGAACTCCTCCTCGTGGCTCTAGAGGAACTTCTTTGGTTTAAACACAGAAGCTGCTGTAGGATAAGGTGCTTTCTTGCCTTTTTCAAAACACAAATTTCCTTAGGTGCTGTAGGTATTAGTGGAGTCGGCCCCGCAATAAGTTTATCACTACTACTAACACCCCCGCCATCACTTCAAAAGCTAGCCTCTCCACCTAGAAGAAAAGAAAATGTGTTGGTAAATGAAAAAGGGAGGCAAAGAATGCAGTAAAGAGAAAAGTAACAAACTATCTCATTGGCAAGATCTCTAACCAACTCTGGGTAGCTGGAAAGTTTACCTTCTTTCGGGCTTAAAGGAGAAGGAGGCCTCCTAACCCTCTTCCAATGACGATCCCTATTACTACTAGTACTATCTTCTAAAATCTCTAAACACGATCTCTTCTCTGTAGGGACAGTTGGGGTTGCAGGTTTACGAGGTAGATCTCTGACATCAAGAGACGAGCTTCCCACATTAGGGACGCCATCTTAGGATGGAGTAATACATAGTATTGCGGAAAAGTTCTTTAAAATAATTCCCGTGAACTTTAGCTCACCACTCTTTATAGGCCTTGGAATGAAACTTTCTCACAAATGCAAGAGCGCAAGGAAAGCATGCCTTGGCCCGTGAATTAGACAAGGTAGACATTTTCCAAAAATACAAGCCTTCCTCTAAAGAAATCTCACGGACTTCATGGGTAAGAATGCCAGGAATACCATGATAGAACCTGAACTGGCGGTTAAATCGATGCGGACTATAAGGTTCAACAACGAATTGATTACCTTGCCTCAATGAAAGATAACCCAAACAGATGGTAGCAAAATAATCATCTTCAAACCAATTGCAGCTGCCGTCATCCACATAGAAGATATCCCTCTGCTTGGTAATCATGGCCTCAGTCCAGCCAAAGAGTTCACCCCTATGAATTCTTCGACATGCCTTATGTGGGTCATAATATCTGGCTCCACCTTCACCAAAATATGCGATCATCTTTGGGTTATCAACTGCTTTATGAACTAGATAATGGGTCTTAAAATAATAAGTAGACCATGCATAGACGTAATAAAATGAGAAAGGGGAATACACTCGTGAAGGTTGTCGAGAATGTAAAATCCTACCCAGACCCCGATAAATGCTAGTGAGAACAGAAATAGCCAGGCTTACTGCCTTCCCAGTCACCATAATACTTTCCATCTTAAAAGTACTCGGATGAAAGAAGCCGGCATCCTCAATAAGAAGAGCAAAGGTGCAAAGCTAGCAAGCAAGGAATGCCGCTAAGTAGGTCTCCGTTCTGAAATTCTCAACAACATTAAGACGAGTGAAAGGCTCTATATCGGTAGATAACTAAGGTCCATAAGTGCCAATCTCGCCAAAAGGATTGAATGTGGACTTAGGATGCACTGTCTTTTTCTCTTTTCGCGTTGGGGTGCTAAGTATTTTACCTCCCTTTTACACCAGAAGCGTATCCAATCCTCTACAGAAATTGAAGGAGCTCGAGCTTCATTTGGCTCTCCCTATAGCAAGTGATAAGCATAGAACAAATATTGGCAAGATTGAGGAACATATCTCTTCCCTTGCTCGTTAGCACCCGTAAGTTGCTTTGGACTCGAAACGATCTCATCGTAGAGCCTCCCATAAATCGAAAGACAGGCCAAGTTCCGCAAGTCATAGAGGGACATTGATACCTCACCTTAAGAAGTAAAGAACGTGTTCGTAGAAGGACACCATGCCTCATAAATCACTTGCAAGATATTCGAGTTATGATTGTAAGTGAAAAGCGGGGCATAAACTGCATCAAAAATTTGAGCCACCTTTAGCTCACGTCCACACTGGCCAAGCACATCTTCAGCCCACTCTTAATAGCTTTTGGCAAAGTGAAACTCACTAGTAGATGGGAGAGAATCCCCCCATTTGGCCTTCCCTTTGATGACCCTGCGACCTAAAGTCGGCAGCAAAACCAACCTAATAACATGATGATGGTGAGATGACTGTAGAGTCCAGCCCTTTAAAGTCTTGCTAAATGGGATTTCTTGGGTCCAGTTATGCATCCATTAAGGGATTGACAACTTAGGCTAAGGACAACTATTAAGAGAAGTATAAACGGCCAGAATCGTGTCTTTTTCTATAGGATGGCCTTCTTCATCAAGAACAATCAAATATTCCATGCTGGAAGAAGAAATGTTGCCCTTAAAATGCACCATAATGATCAACTGCAAAAGGGGGCAAGGAGTGTTAGGAATGAATTTTGGAAAATGAAAGCTCTATGAAAGCACAAAAAATAAAATAGCCCCTAAATGAGCTAAGTAAAATCAGCAAACTCCAAAAGGAATTACAGGTGCCAATAAAGCAACGCCACCAAAGGCACAAAATGTCATGCCTAGACGGTACGCGTGGGCAAGTTAAGCCTGGTATTCAAAGGTTTCAAATTTCAAGCTAAATGGTATGTGTGGGCAAGTGTGGGCAAGTCAAGACCGGTACTCAAAAGCATAAAATTTCAAAACAAAGTGGTTGACTCCATGTCATCTATGAGCAAATTCAACCTCAAGGTGCTTAGGGCCCTCTGCCCCCCTTGATTGAACCCTTGGATCATTAAGTGTCTATTTGAAAGCTCATGGGTCGGGATTCCTAACTCTCTCAATTTTTGTAGTGGTAGGATGTTGACAGCTAAGCCACCATCGACTAACATCTGGTTGATTCTTTGCTCGTGAATATAGCCGGTTACGAACAATAGTCTTTTATGAGGTTGGGATCCCAACATCAGATCCTCATTTGTAAAGAACATTGTGGTCATGCAATCTTCGGAGGGTAGGCCTCGTTTGTGGACACAATCGGCTTTGTCTGGAGAGCAGTTAGTCTCATGAACTTCCTTAATTCAGCCAATGGAGGTGATAGCGTTGACATTCCTTAATTCAGCCAATGGAGGTGATAGCGTTGACATTTGCACTGTCGTCTTCCAATGTGATCTTTCCTTGGTGAGCAAGCTCTATGATCTTTTCTTTGAATATAAAGCAATCATGGATGGGGGGCCTGACCAGACGGTGCTGCAGGCCTTTTCATTTCAGGGAGTTCAATAAGGTTGGCCTTCAGCAAATCGTCGAAGATCCCAAGAACGTCTGAATCAAGGAAGTGATAGGATTTAGCCTACATCTCTTTTAGCATTGGCCTTCTTCGCTTTTGTAGGGCTTCTTTCCTTTCATCAGCCTTTTCCTTTCCATTGATCGAGACAGGCCTGGTGCGTACCGCCATGGACTCTCTTGTTGGAGCTTTGGGAGGAGGCTTGCCCCATTTCCTTGCTTCTTGTTTATCTTTCGCCTTGCAGAATTTTGAAATAGGTGGCGCACCGATGCCACTTGCAGCAATACTTAGTTCCATATCGTGGGCTTGTGTGGCCAGTTTTTCAAAAGTTTTAGGCCGAATCCCTTGAAGAATGTACTACAGTCCCCAGTGCATTCCTTGTATGCACATTTCGATGGCTAAAGCCTCAGAAAGTCTATCTTTGCAGTTTAGACTTAAATTTCTCCACTGATTGATGTAGTCAATGACCGGCTCCTCTTTCCATTGACGGGCATTGGTGAGCTCGATCATGCTAACCGTCCGCCTTGTACTGTAGAAGCGATTGAGGAACACATATTCCAATTCTTCCCAACTATCGATGGCCCTGGGTTCAAGGTCAGTGTACCAATCGAATGCGTTTCCTTTTAATGAGCGAACGAACTGTTTAACTAGAAGATCTTCGTATGTTCTGGCGTCATTGCATGTTTCTATGAAGTGTGCCACATGCTATTTCGGGTTTCCTTTGCCATCAAATTGCTAGAATTTAGGAGGCTGATAGCCTGTTGGCATTTTTAGGTTGTTGATCCTTGTTGAGTAAGACTTGGCGTATGCCAAAGTCAACTTAGTGCCTCCGTTGAGCTTATTCTTAATGGTACCTTCAATGAAGTCCTTAAGTTGATCAATAGGAATCGAGCCGTCTGAGGATACTTGAAGCTCTTTGGCTACGGACTCCTCTTGGTCATTAGCTGGTTGTTTGGTAGATGTCTTAGCTCTGCCAGGGACTCGAGCACCTTTTCCACCATTTGACTGGTTTTGGCCTTGTCTATTTTGTCCATCACTCTTGAGATTCGGGCATCTTGCTCTTAGACATGCTTGGCCAACCCTTCAATGACTTTAGTCAGTACGGCAATTTGGTCCTCCAGGCTCGAGGTGTTAGTCGTCATCAATGGGGGCGTCATTAAAGATAGGCGAAGTGTCAAAGTGAGGGCTTGAAGGTGCTGAGTTGTCCTCATTATTCTTGTTTGTGAGGAAAGGATTGTTGACATCTTCATGGAAGGGGGCTAGCTCTAGACGTGCTGCCCTCTTCGCCAAGCTTCTAGTGATGATTCCGACATTTTTTGTGGCAGTTTCACTAGTGATTGAGGTAGCAGCCTTGATAGCTTTTCCCTTGTTGTTGGCCATGATGACTTGCTCAAAGCTTATGCAGTTCACTTGAAACTTGAGGAAGGAAGAGATGAACGGTAGAGAGGTCCCATTGGGCGTGCCAGAAATTTGTAGGATAAAATCTTGCGTTTGGATTTCCACTAACAAGAAATTTGTACAAATCGATTACAAGTTGAATCAAATGAATTTGGGGCGGGCTCTATTCTCTAAGTCCATCCTCTGATTCTTCTTTCAAAGATGTGGCTTTAATTTGAAGTATCTTTGAGGAAAGGGCTTGTGCTTGATCTTCCTCGAAATTTGTAGATTTCTTCAATTAACACTAATCTTCAAGCTTGGCACCCTGGTTTTGGATCGAACACTGAATTTGAAGACTTTTAACGAAGAACGCCTTGAGTTCAGAGATGAACTCTTTGAACTTGACGAAGAATGCCTTGAATGTTCTTGAGTATCTTTGAGAGAATTTTGTATCTCCTCCTTCTTGCTCTTTCTTGCTGTTCCTTGTTGTGTGTTCTGCTCGGTGGGGTTTTTGGCTCCTACTTATAGTTGTAGGAGAGATGGTATAGCTACCCTAACCTGCTGACATGGAGTGTTCTCATTGGCTACTGAGGTTGTTGGTCCCTTATTGGACTGCACCACTTGTTGCCTTCTAATTGGCCCTCTTGATCATTTATTATCTTCTCACCGGGTTGTGTCATTTGTTGCCATTTGATTTGGACAATTTTGATTGATTAATTATTTATTAAGAAAAGTGTATTTGTTTTAAAACTTTGAAATAAAATTATTTAATTCATGTTTCAATTTCTTTATTTAATTTTATGTGTCTACACCAAGCTGTCGACAACGCCATTGATTTCGTCACGACCGTCACGATACTACAATACCGGAGAAACCCATCAGTGTCGATGTGCCTCTAGCACTACATCGTCTACTCCTACTGCTAAAATCTCATCGTTGCAGCAGCCACGTTTGCACAAAACACCATCGCATTAAGCCGATCGCCACCGCGCCTGCTCCGCAACTATTTCTCAATGATCGCTGCCCGCGCCACTACCAAAACTCAACTCAAAACGTAGCCCCGCTAGCATCGCAGAAATCTATCACCATTACGTAGGAGTCCCTCGACAGCGATGAATAATAGCAAAGAGGGAGATTGGACGATAGTGCAGTGACCTCTGACCAGCAACATCACCAAACTATTTCCCAGCAACGATGAACACTTTATGGCATAACTCTAGGCAACAGAAGGCTTCTCAGCAGGACTTGTCATCTTGGGAATTCAGTGGTCATAGGAAAGAGACAAGCTAAAGGTTCATGCTTATAAACCTGTAAGGAAAAGAGGATACACCTGTTACCAACGGCTCGCCAAATTTTCCACAAGGCTCAAAGACTATTCGGGGATCACAGTAGCAAAGATTATGATCTAGCTTATTTACAGGAAACGTAGGAAAATAAAGTGGCAACTAGATATGGTTTACCTTTGAAAGGTATCCAGTCTGAAGGTGGAATCAACATGGGTAACAGAAGAATCTTTAGTTTTGGCATGTTCTGTGTGCATCTTGAGAAACTTTTTTTGGAGAGCAGGCCTTTAATGACACCGTTGGACCAATTTGCTCATCTATATTCTCTAGCTCGATACTGATGGTTTCAAGGATGGACTTCTAGTTTGGGCTAAGCAGATGTGCAAGCAAGACTTAAGAAGAGCCTAGTTTGGGTTATGGGCCGATGAATTTAAAAAGCTCACCAATATGTTAGGCTATTTTCATAAGATCCCAAAAGTACCAGAAAAAAAAAAATCGAGACTTAGTTAAAATAAAATTTCATGAATAAGTCTCAAGGGGATATTTGTAAGCACATTAAAATTTTAATGCCCAATTAAACTATGCCACGTGGAAAATATGGCATTAAAATATTAATTGAATAAATTTTTATTTATTTAGGAATTTAAATAAATACAATTCCTAAAATAAATAAATAAATTATCAATATTTTTATCAGTCAATCAAATGATGACAAGTGATAGAATCTTGTTAGAAGCCCAAAGGATGAAGACTCTAAGTGGCAGAATCCTGCTAAAAGTCCAAAGCAATGAAGACTCTCCAAACTCTAACAGTCAATAAAATCACAACTCGTCAACAGGCTAATGCATCAATTCTATCTCTCCTACAACTATAAATAGGGGTCAAAACCCATTAAAAAAAAAAAAAGAGGACAGAAGTCAAGAAAGTGAAGCAGCTGAAGAATTGAAACTCCCCAAATTCTCTCTAGAATTCCCAAGAACATTCAAAGTATTTTTCGTCAAATTCAAATAAGTTCGCCTTGTTCTTCTCCAAATTCAAAGAAGTTTGCTGTGTTCTTCCCCAAATTCTAAGAAGTTCGTCATGTTCTTCGTCAAGTTTAAAGAAGTTTATCGTGTTCATAACCAAATTCAAGGAGTTCGTCACCAAAATTTAAGGCGTTCTTCATCAAAGTCCTTAAATTCAGCAATTGATCCAAAATCGTGGTGCTAAGCCTGAAAATCAGTGTTGCTGGGAAACTAACAACCCTAAAGAGAGATCAAGCACAAGCCCTTTCCTTGAAGATTGTTCAAATTTCAAGTAAAGTGTTCTTGAAGGAAGGATCAGAGAACTAAAGTTAAAGAGTAGAACCCACAAAAATTCAAGTTGATTCAAATTATCTGGTCTTACACCAAATTTTCTTGTTATTCAAGAATTTTATCCTACAGTTGTGTTAAGTTGTTCTTCTCGGTTCATACAAGTAAGTTTCGTTGGGTTCCAATCTATGTTGCTATCCTTTTACTTTTATGCTGCTACACATATCATTTAATTAAAAAATAGCCCAATAACACAATGGAATAAACTTAATCCCAACTCGGTCCACATTTATCACATAAAATTCATAAACATAAATTTCAGGATACTTGTATGGATAATTATTTAGAAATATATTTTGTGAGTTCTATTTATGATTCACAGGCTGCAATAAAGTCCTAGCCTTTAGTTCATCCATACAAACAAGTCTTTGGCTATGGCTCTCTAACAAAACTCTATGAACTCCTTCAAGAAATCTTGAAACTCTTTGCGCCTGTAGTATTTCTTGAGAGAAAATTGACAGAGACTAATAACTAATTTTCTCTTATGTGCAAGTGTTCGAAATTGACTAGTGTTGTTGTGAAACAGTGCAGTCGAGTACTGCTTCTGTGGATAGTGTTTTTCTTCTTAAAACTCTTCTAAGTGATTTATTCTCAAAGCACAATCCTATTTATATACTAAGATACCGGACACTTATGGAATGTGCTCCATAGGTTTTCACGTAGACCTTAAAATTATTTCAAGCTTCTACCTTTAATTATTAATCTAATTAATAATTAAAGCCCACTTGAACTATTTTCGTTACTTTAACTAATCCCATTAATTAAATTAAAGGTCTATTATGTTTTCAATTGATAATCCCCATTATTAACAAACATAATTGGTACAAAATTATTCTTTTATGTCTTGTCTCTTTAATTTAATTAATCTCATTAATTAAATTAAAGGCTCATCATGTTTCTAATTAATGATCTCATTACTAACCAACAGAATGAAGAATAAATCATTCCAATTTGATCCAATCTAATTCTAACCAAATTAAATCTTCCATGAAATTTCTCAAGCATCATCCACAAGTTTTTTCAAGCCTTGTGATCACCACTTTGCAAATGCCACAAGCAATCATCTTGTTCTTATGAATGTGATTCTCTAAGTTCATCCTTAGTTGGTAATGAGCATAGTTCAAAAGATATAAGTAACACATAACTTGTGGCCTCTATTGTAGTCCATCTAAGGTGCAGTAAATGGATCATAATGAACCTTCCCGATCATGAATATTATGCGGTATAGATCTTTTATCTTACTTTATCTCAACTGAGCGAGAGTCATAGATTTAGTCAAACTTACAAACTTGGTTATATGACCAATTAACATTCCTCATTAGACTAAAGATTATATCAAAAACTCCTTTTGGATTGCTCACTATCTTAGCTAAAGCTTTTTATCTCATAGAACATAAACTGCAAAGGACAAAATGCCTTGCTCACTTGCAAGAAGACAAATCCTTTATTGATCACACATGTCTCTATATGCACCCAGGAAATGGTACCTTGGGCTCATGACCCAATCCCGTACCTAGAAAGATATTTGTCATTATTGCTCTAATGACAATTGACCATCATGTGCATAAGGCAACTATGTTATCTCAGGTTTAAGGTCCATGAGCACTTAACACGATCACAAAGCAAAACATTGTTAGAAAAGAGTGAACTTCATGTGTCTACTTTGTTCTATGAGTTAATGCCCAAGTGCCCATTCTTCAATGATGTATCCACACACATGTATTCTGAGTATTTCATATTGAATCGAATGGCACTTATTGTCCGAGTACAAGGTGTGGAAATCATACCGACTCTCTAATACCTTTTAAAGTGTTTGTGATTCGTGGACTAATTTTAGCAATTGTGTATTGAGAAAACATTATGTTTATACTCATAATCCCTTATGAATAAAACCTCTTAACACAATCACATGGGCACATGCAACACTTTATGCCATTCAAGATTTACGTGTATGAAGACATTGTTAAAATATGGATAAATAATTATCAATATTTTATTCAATAATAATGATAGTATTTACAATTAATATCCCTCAATATATCCCTCATCAATAATTTGGCATCAAAGAGCATATCACTAATAGCTCTAACACAAGGTAGTTCGTCACCTTGTGTAAATGGAGTAGGGAAGAGTCACTACCTACGCTAGATAGACCTACATGCTAGGCAAGGAGGCAAAGGTATGTTAGTGATGGTAATTCTAACTTTTCTAATGAATTTGGGGTTCATGGCAACATTAGGAGACAACCTAGATGGAGATGTCAAAAGGATGAAATTCCAAAGGGCGTGAAACTGACCATTTTAGCGTTCTAAGGATGATCAAACCCTGATGAGTACTTAAAGTGGGAAAGATGAGTTGAGCTAGTATTTAACTGCCACCACTACTCAGAGTTGGTAAGCGTTCCACCCATACTTGGGATGGCATAAAGGTGGTGATGTAAAAGGGATTTGTTCCTAGCTATTACATTAGGGACATACACCAAAAACTACAAATCTTGACACAATGAAGTAGGAGTGTAGAGGATTACTACAAGAACACGGAAATGGCATTCATGAGAGCTGACATTGTGGAGGATAGATAATGATGTGCAGAAGCATAAAAGATAAAAAAGATAGTAGCATATGTCAGACCCTAATGAAATTTGCTTGCACAAACTGTGAAGAATGACCCAACACAACAATCTTCAGTGAACTCTAGCGAGAAGATGGCCACAACTAACGTGCCTTGTTATTTGATACACCAAAAATCAATCTAAGAAATGCTAGGAATAACTCAATTTGGAATTTCGGATTCATAAGAAGTGAGGCATACTCAAATTAAGGGAAAACCAATTAAAGAATTTCATTCATGGAAATAATCAAAAGGGTATCTCCATAAAAATAACCAAGCCTATCTATTTATAGTCCTAACTAGGGCTACATGTGCCTAAAAATCATTTACAAGTGTTTTGAAACTAATAAAATAACTTTGGAAAGAATCCTATATAAACTAGGAAATAAATTGCTACACACCCACCGTGCTCAATCTAGATATTGATCTCAAGGTTCGAATCATAAAAACAAAACATTCACATCTCCCAGTTGTGTGAGGCATGCTTGATATGATAGCATGGTTCGTGATTGTAACTACAAAAAGTTGGTTTTCTTAGTTTGTAGATGATCACTTAGCGTTGGCTCGATCTAGCTGGCTTGCGCTCGATTTAGGACCACAGAGATTGATCACAATGTCGATCTGAGTGCTATTTCATTGCCATTTTGTACTAGATTGATTCGTAATCTTCCATTTGGCACTGACTTCAACATCCCAAAGGACAGTCCTTTGTAAAATAAATGTTCTTTTGGTAAAACCTATATGTTCCAACTACTTTGTACTTCTGTATTCCCATGATCTAGGATTGTTAACATAATGGTCAAAAGAATTCAACTCAATGCACATCAAATAATGAACAAGCACCCTATAATGTACATTATCATGCCATCTCCAATCACAAAATGCTCATATAAATGATAACTCAATTCTCTGGCATTCCTTATTATGCCATACACATCACAATTCATGCACTTATGCACAATGTGTGTAAAACCTATGCTACCTTGCTTTTGTGTGTGTGATGACATAAAATTCAACACCATGATAAGTCTTATGTCTGAATACGACGTGCATGAAAAGTTCAATACATTCATGCCTTAAGCCAGGATTAAATACAAGAAACATAAACTCCTTTGGCCTATCATCTTGCCAAAATTTCAACATCTTCAAGATATGTAACAAATAATATAAGTACTGGAACCATCCAACATCATGAACATTAGGGATATATGCATGAGTTCATCAAGTGCTACTACTGCAACATAGTCATAACATGCATCCCTAAATTCTACTTGTGGAAGCTTGGTATGTGGTTCTAGAATGCTCATTATACATGTGCCATGCCCTTCACGTAGCTCTAGATATCTTAACATAGCCCACCTAATTCCATCTAAAGTTAAGGAATTTTGACAGTTCTCCTCTAAGGCACAAACACGCATGATTAATGCAATTGTCCAATCTCAAACCAATATCATGTAAACCACCCAGAATTACTCATGCAAGATTCATGACTCCATTTACTCCATTAATTTTTGTAAGCTCACATTTGAATGCTGAACTTATTAAATAAAAATCCTCCTTAAGACCAAGATTAACAAATAATGCAACACTAAGCACCTCTTGTGAGTAATAGCTCCAAGGCTTATTGGAACTAAGATTACCAACCTCTTTCCATGGCTTCAATTCTCAAAAATTTACTAGTGTTTGTGCTTGTGAAGCTTCATCAAATTCAACTGAGGACTCCATGGTTAACTTCTCTCTACTCCCTTTGTACTTTTTCAAGACATTATCAACAAAAAATGTAGGGTAATATATGGGGTTAGTGTAAATAATCTTGTAGGACAAAATTCTTGGATGACAAGAAAATTTGGTATTTGATTGAATAATTTGAATCAACTCGAAATTTTTTTGTGAGTTATACTCCCTAACTTTGATCCTCTAATTCTTCCTTAAAAAACGCTTGATTTGAAATTCGAATAATCTTCAAGGAAAGGGCTTGTGCTTGATCTTCCTTGAGGGTTGTTGATTTCTCAGCAACAGTGATCTTCGAGCTTAGCACTACGATTTTGGATCAAATGCTGAATTTAGGGACTTTGATGAAGATTGTCTTGAATTTTGATGATGAACTCCTTGAATTTAATGAAGAACACGATGAACTTCTTTGGATTTGGCGAAGAACACAACGAACTTCTTTTGATTTGGTAAAGAACATGGTGAACTTCTTAAGTTTGGGGAAGAACATGGCGAACTTCTTGAATTTGGTGAAAAACATGGCGGACTTCTTGAACTTGGCAAAGAACACAGTGAACTTCTGAATTTGGGGAAGAACACGGTGAACTTTTTAAATTTGGGGAAGAACATAGCGAGCTTCTTGAATTTGACAAAGAACAAGGCAAATTTCTTGAATTTGGCGAAGAACACGGTGAACCTCTTTATATTTGACGAAGAACACGTTGAATGTTCTTAGGAATTCCAGAGAGAATTTGAGTTCTTCAGCTGCTTCTCATTCTTCCTCCCCTTTTTTTCTATGGGATTTGGGCCCTATTTATTGTTGTAAGAGAGATAGAGTGGCTGCTGATGTGGCACGATTTTATTGACCGTCAGAATTTATACTCTACCCAACAACTCCATAGAGTCTTCGTTACTTGTACTTCTAGTAGGACTCTGCTACTTAGAGTCTCTGTTGCTTGGACTTCTAGTAATACTCTGCTACTTAAAGTCTTCGTTGCTTGGACTTTTAGCAAGATTCTGCTATTTAGAGTCTTCACCTTTCAGACTTTTAGTAGGATTTTGGCACTTGTCACTATTTTTGATTGGCTGATAAAATATTAATTATTCATTTATTTATTTTAGGAATTTTATTTATTTAAATTTCTAAATAAATAAAAATTACGTTAATTAATATTTTTAATGTCATATATTCTACTTGGCATTATTTAATTGGACATTAATTTTTGTGTGTCTACAAATGCTCCCTCGAGACTTGTTCATGAAAATTTTATTTTGATTGAATAAGTCTCGAACAATTTTATACGAGATAGGCCAAAATCTCGTAAGCTTCTTAATTTTATTTTGTGCGAGAAGCCTGCCACGTCTCGTTTGTTAGACAAAATTTTGTCATCCAATGGCCTGTGTAGTAGGTACTGAGTTAGTTCGTTTCCCTTGAGTAGGAGACCGTGTCAAACACATATCCTCAAAATAATTTTAGTTATCCCACGTCAATACAATTCTAGTGTTGAAAGTCATCTTTACAAATTATAACTCTTTCTCCTTTCTGCCCCCACCTCTATAAACATTTGTGAGAGACAGACGGGGTCCTGCTTCTGCATGGGATTTTGTTTTCTCCCAACTCCTATATCGTGAGTCATTTATTTCTACTTATTGTTCTAAAAAAAATTTCATCGAAGGTCATCTTACGAGTGGTGAACGACCAAGTGTGAGTCCCTCTCCCTTTTTTGCTTTGCCCTAGTGTCACCTAATGAATTCTAGTATAATAGATTTCATCCTTTAGGGGATGCATTGCATATTCATGATGTTCTTGAAGTTGATGGTCACAATGCTTATATTATAGGATTCATATCATAAAGATGATATGGTTTTGGCATGATTATCTAAGGCCAAAGGAGTTATAATTCTTGTGTTTGACCTCGACTTAAAACTTGAACATGTTGGACTTTCCACACACGTCATGTTTAAACATAAAGCTTATCATGATGATGAATTCTATGTCATTGCACTCACATAAAGGTAAAGTAGTATAAGTTTTACATGCCTTGTGTGTATGGCACAATAGGAAATGCTAGAACGCTATGTTATCACTTACATGAGCAATATGTGACTGGATATGACATGATGATGTGCATTATTTTGATTGGTTATTTCTTATTTAATGTGCATTGTCATGAGTTCATTCCTTGTGACCATTATGTTGACAATACAAGATTGTTGGAATACACTTTTACCAACCAATTGGAACACATAAGTGTTACCAAAGGAAGATTGACTTTTGAGGTAAATGTCCTTGGAGATGTTGGAATTATTTTTAAAAGAAAGAAATCAAAGGGAATTTTGTGAATGGCGTAGACATGTGTCAACAAGTTGTATAATTTTGGTAGGGAGGTTGATTTTCTTTAGAACTATTAAAAGAACTTTCCACATCACAATATTTGATCCAGAAATTGAATCACAATTTCAAAGAAATTTGCCTATGCTTGTAACTTGTGGAGGTCTACATGTGTCCACATGTTCACAGCAAAATTGAGTTGCAAGGTGGAAGAATAGGGTAAGCATAATACTACAAAGAATGTGATGGCGTTTCCACTAACCTTCTTATAGATGCGTGACTCATCTTTATTTTTTATTAAACCAAATGATATGAGCTATCAAATGAAGATTTCAACTTCTTAATGCTAGTTTAAGGCTATAAATGGACCTCTTAAGCTTGCATACATTATGAGATTCCTCTTGAACTTCAAACTTGGTAGCTGCACTATATAAATATCTTTCTTAAGCATCCCATTGAGGAATGCAATTTTCACATCCTTCTATCAAATTTGATAATCCAAGTGGGCATCTATCGCAAATAAAATCTGAATGGATCTGAGCATTCCTATGGATGTGAAGGTTTCTTCATGGTTAATTCCCTTCTTTTGACTATAGCCTTTAGCCATGACCTTAGATTTAAAGGTCTCTACCTCAACAATCAAACCAATTTTCCTCTCATAGACACACTTGCATTTAATGGGAACTATTCCTTGGGGTGGATCCACTAAGACCCGTACTTTGTTTGCATGCATCGAATTTATCTCGAATTGCACAACCTCTAGCTAGTTGTCAGAGTCCTTGTTTGATATCACTTGATCAAGAGTAGAAGGATCATCTCTAAGATCATTATCTACTATAACCAACAACTCTTGTCTGTTCTTTGGGACGTAACCAAATCTCTCCAATGCTCAAGAGATTCTACCTGATTGTCACAATGTTTGCATTATAGAAGGTTGTTTTTGCATAGGATCTTACCATACGGGCTCACTGCTTCGCTACTTGTGCTCAACTTACTTGAGCACTACAATTCTACCCACACTGCCTTCTCTACCGAACTCTCCTTTGAGAAAGAGTGCTTGATAATTGATGACAGTTCTATTGTCTTTGGGTAGATAAAACTTGTATCCTATAGAATCCTTAGGATATCCAACAAAGTACCCTATACTGGACCTTACCTCTGACATATCCATCACACTCTTAAGGTAAGCCAAACATTCCTAGATCCTTAAATGCTTTAAGGCTTGGTTTTCTCCCACTCCACTTCTCATATGGTGTTGAAGGAACAAAGTTGGACGAAATCCTAGTAAATATATGTGTATTAGTGAGAAGGGCGTGACCCCAACGTAGCATAGTTAAGGTGCCACAATTGCTAGGGATTTAAACCATTCTATGGATGTTTGTTTGAAATGGTATTCATCGTAATACTATAAAGGCTATTCTTAAGAAATGCTGCGCTAACCAACTTACAATAACAAGAAATATAGTTACACATTGCTCCAAAAAGTAAATTTATAGTTTTCTTTTATTAATAATTGAATAGAAATAATGTACTTAAGGCTATTTAGCAAAAGGAAAAAATCTCTTAAAATAATAATATGGCTAGATGATTAACTAACTAAAGCGGTCCCAATCATGATGGTTGCAAACACTTGCTTCATTGCCCACCTTGATCACCACTTCACATTTCTTGAGTGTCTTACTTTTGATCAGATCTTGATGTGAAGTACAAATGTGAGATGAAGCACCAAAATCTAAAATCCAAGAAGTAAAAAATATGCCAGTGGAACAAGATGTTTCATAAACATAAAGTTCCTTACCTTTAGTGTAGTTTTAAGGCTTTTGAGATACTTGGTGCAATCACTCTTCCAATATCGATCATTGCCATATTGGAAATATTTTCCTTTGTTAGTAGTAGGAGCTTTGGAGACTTCCACTTGCCTTGGGAACAGAGGGCCTCTTCTTCTTTATCTTACCGTTCTTACTAGATGAGCATGACATAGTAAGAATTACCGCTTGCCCTTCCCCTTCATGGATGTTTGTGTAATCACTAGTTTATGGAGGAGCCCAACTAGTGTGCACTCTATATCATTGAAATGATAATTTATGATGAAATTCGTTTGCAAGCTGGCATCCATGATCAAATCTAATGACTAAGCCTCTTGATGAGCGAAATCATTTTGAGAACATGCTCCCCGACGCCACCACCTTCCCCCATGCACATCTTAAATAACTTCTTAGATATCTTATATCTAGAGTTATGATTGTAGGTGGTACAAAATTTCCCTAGAGCTTACCACACTCTCATAGGTCCTCTAGGCTGATCAAATAGCTAACATGTAACTCTTGACTTGTAGATTTTCCACCCATCTCTCATAAGTGGATTTCTCTTTCTCACTAGACATCTTAGCAAGGGTTAGTCGGATATCAACCTCTTGTACATAGCTGTTGTGCTTTAGATTGAGAACAATTCTCAAGTTCTAGGGTTAGTCGACATAGTTAGGCCAGTCATGATATTGGTTTCATGTAGTAAAGTAAGAGGCATAGAGATTCATCGAGATAAAGATAAACTACAAAAATAAGTAAGACTTCGTTAATGTGGTTGTAATATATGTTACCACATAATTATGGGCTTCTAATCTAAATAACCTCCCACTAGATTTTTTGAATTCTATACTCCCTCAAGTAGAAAATAGAGATTTCATTGGTAAAATTTCCTTAGTGGGCAATTAGGATCTTTATTAGACATAACATACCTCACACGTATAGTTCTTGGCAATTAAATCAAATGTCTTTGATATAGCACAATCCCGACATGTGGTCCTGGCACTTCAACTCCTAGGAAGTATTTGGAACTTCTAACTCCCTAAGCTTGAATTTCAATCTAAGATATTAGATCACTACATTTATTTCTTCTTGATACTTACAGCCAACAACCAGATAATCCACATACACTAACAATGCCATATGCTTTCCATTTCTAACCTATTTGGTGAACAGTGAGTAATTAGCTCTTAATTGCTTAAATCCATAGCTACATAAAGCTTGAGTAAACTTAGTGTTCTACTATCTTGAAGTTTGTTTAAGACCTAGAGGGATTTTTTTCTGCTTGCAAACCAAAGGTGATGATCCTATGATAATCATCTTTTCCTATAGGTTGTATCTTGGTGGTATGTCCATGTGTATGCCTTCCTAAAGTTCTCCGTTCAAGAAAGCATTATGGATGTCTAGTTGTTGAAGTTTCCAATCATTCATGGCTACCATTGCAAAGAATATCCACATCGCTGTTTGCTTTACAATTGGGCTAAAAGTGTCCTAATAGTCAAACCCCTCAACCTAGTTATAGCCCTCGGCTGCTAGCCTTGCTTTGTGTCTTTCAATTGAGCCATCTAACCTTAGCTAGACCTTATACACCCGTTTACATCTAATTGGTTCCCTATCCTTTCGAAGTGATACAATATCGTAAGTGTTATTGTCCTCCAATGCTTGAAGATCATCTGCCATGGCTTGTCTCAAACATGGTTTTTTCATAGCCTCAGTTTAAGATGTAATCTTTGTTATCTCATCAACTACTAATAAGAAACATATATAACTTAGGGAGAGTTGAATAGTACTAAGGTGGTTGGCAATGGGTGCATTTTAGATGGTTTTAGTAGGTTGAACCAGATATCTAGGTAGTTTCTTGGTGTTGGCTAAGATGTGGTGTTTTGATGGTCTGATGTTCTTAATTGTGGTGAGGAATTTGGGGGCAATCATTGTCATTTACTAGTGTTAGGTGATTTAGTGAAGAAAGTGAAGGGAAGGGATTATGATTCTCATTAATAACTTCAGTCATAGTATGATTAGGTGCATGATCAACATTGATTCCAAAGTTAAAAACATCATGGTTCAGCAATGTAGAATCAAGATTTGTAGGTTGAAGCATAGGATCATTGGTTGACTCTTGATGGGATTGTTTGAAGGGAAAGACATTCTCATGAAAGACCACGTTCCTTGAGATGAAAACCTCATGAGTGACAACAACATACAGCTTATACCCTTTCACTCCAACTGGATAGCCTATGAAGATGCATTTTTTGGCTCTAGGATCAAATTTCTTCTAGACTCTTTTCAAAGTTGAGGCAAAGGCTAGACAACCAAATACCTTGAGCTACTTATAGTTTGGTAAAGTTCCAAAAAGGCATTCATAAGGTGACTTGAAGTCCAAAGTTTTTGAAGAAAGTCTACTGATCAAATGTGTGGCTGTGAGGACTACTTCATCTTAGAATTTGATTAGCAAAGAAGCTCGAAAAAGAAGTGCTCTAGCAATGGAAATGAGGTTTTGATGTTTTCTTTCAACTACCCCATTTTGTTGTGGGGTTTCGACATAAGAAGTGTGATGAATGATACCTCCATTAGTGAAGAAAGTATGCATTGTAAGTTCTGGTGTATTATCTATTCTTATCACTTGGACTTTGGAATGGAATTAATAGTTAATGCTAGCCAACGTGTATGAATTGTTTCATATTAAAGGTTTTATCTCTAACTATTAGTGATATGCCTGGTAACACCAATAGAAAATAATGGATACTGGAAGGGTATTTGGTTGTATATGTACTTTCATTTAGTAATTAATAAAATATTGATTTTCATATCAATCTTGCGGCAAGTTTTAATGCATGTAATTCTTTATTAGAGTAAAATATTACACGATGCCAATGTTTTTGAGTTAATAGGCCTTAATCATAAGGAGTTATGAATATGGACACAAAGCTCTCTTAGTACTAAGCACTAAAACCAATCCGTGAGTCACAGATACTCTAAAGGGCATTAGAGAGTCGGCACGACTTTCACACCTTATATTTGTACATGGAGTGTCATGTCGTTCGGTATGAGATATTAGGAGTACATGTGTGTGGATGTGCCATTGGGGAATGGAGCATTCAAATAATGATTTGCAGATGCATGGACTTCACTTTTTGCTATCAATATCCTACTTCATGATTGTGTTAAGTGTTCGTGGAGGCATGTGTACGTTCAATAATGCATTTGTCTCCTTCACCAAGGCAATGTATGATTGGAAAAGAGTTCTCAACAAGAACATCTGTCTCATGAGAAAAAGCCGATATGACCAAGTTTATCAGATTAACTAAATCTAGGACTCTTACACACTTGGGATAATATAAGACAAAAGATTTATACGGCATGGTAGTCATAATTGAAAAGGTTGATTGTGATCCCATTCAGTTCATGTTACTTGGGCTATGATATGAGTCATAGGCTACACGTTACACATATTCTTTGAGCTTTGCTTGTTGCCAAATAAGATTGGAGCTAGAAAATCACACACATAAGGTTGAGACGTATTGCAAGTGTTTAATTAATGAGTTGCATAATTCATTTAGCTGCAATTGGATTGGACTAAATAAATTGTCATGGTGCTTGCTGATAATGAGATCATTAATTAAAAGCACAATGGAGAATTTACTTAATTAATGGGATTAATTAAATTAATTGGACACAATTGGGTTTTAATTATTAATTATTAATGAAGATTAATAATTAAAGAGTTTATGGGCTGATTTATTAATGAGCTTAATAAATAAAAATCCATGGACTATTTTAATTAAAAGGGTCCATGTGGAAGGTCCATGGAGGCTATAGCCAAAACCCTAGTGTCAGCTATTTAAAGGAGTCTTGAAGAGTTCAAGACACATCCTTTAACCCTAATTTTTGTGCACACCCTTCAAGCAAGGAGAGTAATCCCTAACTACTCTCTTTTGAGCACTCTCTTGTCAAAAAATCCTCATAGGCTAATGTTGTTTGCATTAGAGGTTTACAAATGGAGTGTAGGAGTTTGTAAGCATCCAAATTATGTGGATATTTAGGTCAAGGTTCAAGGGCCAAAACTCCAAGGATCACTCATAAATCATTGGAAACATTCCAAAGGTACAAGATTTCACCTTTATCTTGTTTCAGTGATATCTTGCATGTTTGGCAACAAAAATGGGTGGGCTTTATTTTGTTACATTCTGCTACATGTGTAGAATCTTTTTATGCTCTTAACTTTTGATTTTTATGACAAAATCCCATGGAAATCTATTAGTGGCATCAAAGCACCATTTTTCTTGTAAAATTATAAAGTTTAATGCTTTTTTCATGTTTCTACGTTAGTTTTTGTGTTAAATTCCTTTAAACATGTATATGATACAACAAAAGACCTTTCGAAAGTGTTTGGGAAGTGATTGGAATCAAAACATTTAGAAAAGAATTGAAATTAGATCAAAAAACTATGATTGCAAAAAGTTGTAGCGTTTTGCAACAATCACTCATTGTCGCAAGAACAGTTCTTGCGATTGCGATGACAAGATGCAGAATCGTGCCATAACTGGGGGGTTGCATGAACCCCACAATTTTTATTCGCAATAGTGGGACTTCTCCCACAATTGCAATGACCCCTTCTTGTGGTTGCAAGGGGTGCCACGATAGAACCATAGGGTGTCTGTCACAATTAGCCTCTATGGTTGCAAATGGTAGGGTCGCCGCCACAACAGTAGCTCTGATGATGTCAAGAGATTACTGCACAGAAATTTCTTTTTCAATTTTAATTTTGAAAAATTGTATTTCAAGGAACAAAATAATAATTGCATGAGAGATATTTAATTATACATGTGTCATATAATTATTTGATGGATGTTCCGATTGGATTATAGACTTAGGATACTTGTAGATAAATGCATTTACTTTGTTTTGGTTTTTTTATGGGTTGTATAATTAATTTTTCATATGTTGTAAGGGCAAAAGCCCAGTTTTTATTTTAATTATGTAGAGTAGGATTCTCCATGGTATGCCACATGTATTTGTAAAATATAGAAGACATCAAGAGTTGGTGGTCGTATGGAGGCCAAGAGTTATTGCTATTTGAGATTCCAAGATGTTGAAGTCATGAAGACCAAGACGAAGGCATTCAAGAAATTCTTATGTAATAGTTTAGGATTTTATGCACTAGTGCATGATCCAATCTTGGCTCAAATTGGATCTAGAAGTTCATAATTCTCCACTTTTATTTTTGCCTATTACTAGTGATAGATGTATGTGATACACAAAAGAGGACAATATGCAAAGTAAAAAGTCAAAATGTTTATCATGGCCCTCCATCAAGCTTGAAATTCCTAAGTATAGCCTTAGTGTGAGATATTATTACATTAATAGGGTCACATTGTGACAGCGCATTCGTGACTTTGGGTGCATTAGATGGAACATTCAAAGAATACTACACCGTAAGAGTGGTTAGCCATAGGTTTTCAAATTTGGTAAGTTGTCAACTAGTAGGTCTAACTTAAATGGCCCCAATATATCATGACCCGATTACGTGAGGCATTGTTGGGCCATGGGCCAAAAAAAAGATTGGATCGTGTATGAGATGTGTTGGCATAAGTTGCCAGTCATTGAGCCTAGCATGCCAAGACTCAATTATGTGAGTTGTTTTATGTTTAACGAAAACTCCTATGGTAATTTTACCAATGGAAATTGTTACTTGAGGGAGTGTAGGGTTCAAAAAATCTGATGGGAGCCGATTTCGGTTTAAAGTCCATAATCACAATGATGACATATATAACAACCAAACTAGCAAATCGTGTTTATTTTTTGAAGTATTAATTTACTTGTAAGATGTCTACACCTTGATCTAACTGCTTGAGACCAATATTTTGATTGGATCCAAATATGTCAATTAACTCTAGAATTATTGTCAATTTGGAGTTGCTTGACTATGTTTTGGAAGTTGATATCCCACAAGGTACTGTCGACATGTCTAGTGAGGAAGAAAAAGCCACCTATAAGAAATGGGTAGAGGACACTCCACATGTCAAGAGTTACATGTTAGCTGCTATGACCAACAATCTTCAGAGGACCCATGAGTGTATAAGGACTGCTAGGGAGAGATCTTATACCACTTCCAAGAGTTGTATGGTGAGTAGAGTCACATTTTTAGATATGAGATATTCAAATAGTTATTTAGAATGTGTGCATGGTAGAAGGAGGTGATGTTAGTGAGCTTGTTCATAGGATGATCTCATTAATCATGGATACCAATCTATAGACCAATTTGATCCTTTAATCGCTTCCAGATTCGTTCTCACAATTTATCATTAACTATCACATGAATGATATTAAGTGTACATTAGCTGGGCTTTTCAATAAGCTAATGACTGCACAGCAAGACATGAAGGGAAAGGGGAAGGAGGTGGTCCTTGCTATGTCTAGCTCTTTTGGTACAACCAAGAACGAGAAGACAATGAAGAAAAAGCCTATGCCATTCCCAAGATTAATGGGACAATCAAGAAGGCCAAAGCTCTGTAAGAGAAACGAAAGTGTTTCCACTTGCAAGATTGTGCATTGGAAAAGGAACTGTGCCAAGTACCTCAGCCTTAAGAAGGTAGCTGTAGGTAAGAACCTTATGTTTATGAAACATCTTGTTGCATTAGTGTAGTTTTTACTTAGATTTTAGTTTTTAGTGCTACTTCTCACATTTGCACTTTGCATTAGAATCTTGTCAGAAATAGGATGCTTGGAAACTGTGAATTGGTGATTAAGGTAGGGAATGTAGCAAGTGTTGCAGCCACTGTGATTGGGACTGCTTCAATAAAACCATCATCAAGCCATTGTTTAGCTTTGAGAGATTGCCTTTTGTTACCCAATGAGTTTAAGAACATTGTCGACTAATCCATGATTCTTGCTAGCGTGAGATAAAGTAAGACAAAAGATCTACACTTTGTCTTTCATTTCTTGGTCATTCTAGAGGAACTGGACACAACAAGGACCACCTCCTTCTTCTTCCCCTTCATAGCTATTTGAGTTAGTGATATACCTTTTAACACTAATAGAAAAGGAGGGATACTAGCGAGGTATTTGGTTGTATGTACTTTTATTTAGTGATTAAAAAATATTAATTTTTTGTATCAATCTTCTAGTAAGTTTTCATGCATATAAATCTTAATTGGCATGAAGTACTATATGTGCCCATGTGTTTGGGTCAAGGAGCTTTATTTGTAAGAGTTATGAATATATATACAAAGCTTCCTTAGTACTTAGTCATTAAAACCTATCCACGAGTCATAAACAGTCTAAAGGGCATTAGGGAATAGTAGAATTTGCATGCCTTGTATTTATGTGGTGAATGTCTTACCATTTAATATGAGATACTAAGAATACATGTGTATGGATGTGCCATTAGAGAATGGAGCATTCAAAGAACGTCTCGTAGGATGTAGCAAACCACATGGAGTTTACTCTTAACTGTCAGTGTCCTATTTTGTGATTGTATTAAGTGTTCATAGACTTTAGACCTGAGATAACATAATTGTTGTAAATAGGTAAAAAAAAAAAAGGAAATTACCCAATTAGATACTGCCATATGGTATTTGGTAGGAATAAAGTATTTATCATTAATTTATTTATATTTTAAGAATTAAATCAAACACAATTCCTAAAATTAAATAACAAACCAACTTCATGTTTTACTACAAAATTGGCCAGCAAATCAAATTACAACAAGTGTCAAGGCCAACCAATTAAATCATGCCACATGTTAAATTTTGTAAATCTAGAAGAAGGATCTTATTGATTGGGTAATTAATTTACAATAATTCCACTAAAGAAAACAATGGCAAATCGAATATTTGCAACCAATCAAATCTTGCCACATTATCAAATGTATATGGTAGCAAGACCCTTGCCATCCCTATGGGCCCTCCTTGCCTTCCCTATGGGCCGTAGGAGGGCCCATGGAGTCCATATGCCAAACCCTAGTATTTCAACTATTTAAAGGGGTTTTGAAGAGATTAAGACATCATTCTTAATCCCTAAATTTCGTGCACCCCTTCAAGTAAAAGAGAGCAGCCCCCTAGCCATCTTATTTGACCACTCTTTTGTCATGAATTCCACCAAGCCCAAAGTTGTTTTAGAGCTTCACAAAAGGAGTCATGTGGAGTGTCGGAGGAACTTGCAAGCATTTAAATCATGTGGATAGAGTAGAGGTTGCGGTTTGAAGGCTTCGACAAAGGATTATGTTTAAGTTGCTTGAAAACATTCCAAAGGTAACAACTTTATGATCTTGTTTAATTGATATCTTGTGTGTTTTGCAACAAAAATGGGTGAAATTTGTTCCTACAGTTTTTGCCACATGTTTTTAATGTTTTCATGATCAAAAGTTTTAATTTTTACCAGAAAATCCCAAGAAAATTCAACAGTTGTATTAAACCTATAGTTTTGCTTGCAAAACCCAAAAGTTTAATTATTCTTCCATGTTCTTCATTGGTTTTCATGTTAAATTCCTTTAAACATGTATATGATGCATCAAAAACCTTTCAAAAGTTTTTTTTGAAGTGGTTGGAATCAAAAGCGTGCCTAATAACTAATGAAAATCCTATTGCCTTTAGGTAGGTCGAACTCACGTCCCATAAACTCCTTGGGATATCCAACAAAGTGACCCATACGGCACTTGCCTCTAACTTGTCCATCTTTCGCTTCTTAAGATAAGCCAGACATCCCTAAATCCTGATATGCTTCAGGCTCAGCTTTCTCCAACTCTAGATCTCATGTAGGGTTGAAGGAACTAACTTGGGAGAGTTTTCTATTCAGGACATAAGCAGTTATCAAGAGAGCATGTCCCCATAAAGAAATTGGTAAATCAGTGAAGGTTATCGTAGATCATCAAATACACCTTTTAGTTGAGTAGTTGTTGGTGCTGTGAGTTGGGACATAATGTTATCTACTTTGAGGAATTCTATAAACTCAGTGCCCATGTACTCCCTTCCACGATTCAATCATAGTGGCTTCAAATGCTAGCCAGTTTGTTTCTATACTTCAATCATGAATTCTTTCTACTTTTCAAAAGATTCATGCTAGTACTTTAAGTACACATAACAATACCTAGAGATATCATCAATAAAGGTTATGAAGTAGTGAAATTCTTTCCTTACCATTTCATTAAATGGCCCATAAACATCAATATGGACTAGCTAAAACACTGATGCGGCTCTCTAGATATGCCTATAAAATGCACTCAGAGCCATCCTGCCTAAATGCAAGGTTTAAAACTTGGATACAACTCCTCTCCCAATGGGCCAATAAGCCCTCTTTCTCTAATTTGCTAATATTAGCCTTTGCAGCATTGCCACTCTAAGAGACCACAATTTCCTAGGATTAACTCCATCCCAAGCACGTTTATTTTCCATGGCATTCATTACAGGCTCTTCATCTAAATTCAAGTAATAAAAGCCACCTATACATGATGTAGTGCCAACCAATTTATTACGAAAATAAATATGACATCTATTATCCCTAAAAGAAAATTCATAACCTTCTTTCATCAATAAAAATACAAAGACAGTATTTTTAAGCCCATTTAGTGACACGAGATAATCCCTTAGGCCTAAAACATGACTGCATGGCTACTTAGATTAAAGCAATGGCAATTGTAGTAGCTGTAACGATTGCCCCCTACCAACCTTAATCACTTCTCGCTTCCAAGCACTCTACTCTTGATCAAATCTTGATTGAAAGTACAAATGTGGGAAGATGAACCTGAACACAAGATTCGAGACATAGAGAACACACCAATGGAACAAGATGTTTCACAAATATCTTCCATGCCTTTAGTGCTGTCCTCTAGCACATTGAGGCATCCAACACAATTTCTCCCCTAATGCCCCTTCTTGTTGCATCAAAAACTATTTCCTTTGCTAACATGGGCATTGGATCTCATGCCAATCTCACTAGCTTAGGCAACAATGGGTTTCATTCTCTTGATCTTACCCTCAGTCTCACTAACCAAGAGGCTAAACTCCTTAAGGACAACCCATTTCCCTTGGAATGGAATGATTGTTAATGATATGCCCTTAATGCTATTTATCAATGAGAGATACTTGAGGGATAGTGGTTATAAATGTTATTCTTGTTATTAATAAAATTATGATGATTATTTTATCAATATTCTTTTAGTATTTTCATTCATGTAAATCTCAAATGGAGTAAAATGTTGTATGTGCCCATATAAATCTGTTGAGAGGCTTTAATCCTAAGGGGTTATGAATATGGACACAGGATTGTCTTAGTTCACAATCACTAACATCAATCTACAAGTCATAGACACTTTAAAGGGCATTGGAGAGTCAGTAGACTTGTTGACCTTGTATATGTATGATGAGTGTCAGGCCATTCAATATGACATATTGAGAATGTGTGGATGTGTCATTAGAGAATGAGTATTCAGACAATGACTCACAGAACAAAGCAGAGAGTTCAATCTTTACTGTCAATGTCTTATTTCGTGATCGTGTTAAGGGCACTTGGATTTTAGACTTGAGATGACATGGTTGCTGTGTGCACACAATGGTTATTGTGCCATTAGGGCATTAAGGATTAATATCTATCCTGGTATGGGGTAGGGCCATAAGCCTAAAGTGCTATTACCTAGGTGCATATAGAGGCAAGTGTGCATTTATTTAATAAGTGATTTGTCTCCTTGCAAGTAAATAAGGCATTGTTCTATACAGTTGATGTTCTATGAGATGGAAATTCTTGGCCAAGGTAGTGTGACTAGAAAAGAGTTTTCGATAAAAAACATTAGTTTCATGAGGAAATGTCAATTGGTTATACGATTGAGTTTATGATTTCGACTAAAGTGATAACTCTCACTTGATTGGGACAATGGAAGACAAAAGGTCTACATTGTATAGTATTCATAATCAAAAGGATTCATTGTAACTCATTCACTTCACTTTGGATAGGCTACGATATGGTTGTAGGCTTGGTGTTACCCATATCCCTCAAGTTACGCTCATTTTCAACCAAGGATGAACCTAGAGAGTCACACACATTTGAACAAGGCGATGGCTTAAAGGATTTACAAAGTGGAGATCACAAGGCTTGAAAAGCCTTCTAGATGAGGCTTGAGAGACCAAATTAGAATGATTTATTCCTTATTATGTTTGTTAGTGATGAGATCATTAATTAGAAACATGATGAGCCTTTAATTTAATTGATAGGGATTAATTAAATTAAAGACACAAGGTAAAAAAAAAAATTTGTACACATTATGTTTGTTAATAATGGGTATTATTAATTGGAAATGTTATAAGCCTTTAATTTAATTAATGTAATTAATTAAATTTAAGAAAATAATTTAAATTGGATTTAATTATTAATTAGATTAATAATTAAAGATGGATGGGCTTGAATTAATTTCAAGGTCCATGTGAAAGCTCATAGTACTCATTTTGTAAGCCCTATGTAGTTGAGTATCAATAGAATTATGTCTTGAAAATAAATCATTTGGAAGAATTCCAAATGAAAATTACTATTTTCATACTGCTCATACATGTAAAATTCACTTGCACCACTTGCACGTGATTAAAAATAGTTACTAGCCTCCCACCCATATTTTTTCTTAGGAAATTCTCTAATTGCAAGGGGTTGCAAGATTTCACGAAGGATTTCGTGGAGATTCATTGGATAGCCATAGCCAACATCTTGTTTGAGTAGACATACTAGAGGTTGGGACCTTTTTGCAACTTGTGGACCATAGACTGAGATTGCGTGAATGAGATTTTAGGTAGTCAACCATAAAACTATTCTAGAATTCTTATTTGCGTTTTGTGTGACAAAGAGTAGACTAGGTTGGGAATTTGTATTCCGCCGCATTCTTTGATTATTTTGTGCTTAAAATTTGAAACCCAACAATGGCAGCTCCCAAGATTCCACTGGCAAGAATGAGAACTTTGCTCAAGTTTTGAATCTAGTCGACTATCTTGGTCCCAATCAATATTAAGGTCTCAATCAATAATAATAAGAGCATGCACATTGTTTAAGATAAAAATAAATTGCAAAAAATAGACAAGACTTTGTGAGTCTAGTTGTATTATGTGTTACTGTTATTATCAAGGAATTTAAATCAAAACGACCTCCTATTAGATTTTTCAAATTCTACACTTCATTGGGTAGAAAATGAAATATCCATTGGAAAAATTTCCTTAGGGGTGACTGGGGTCATCATTGTACATAGCATACCTGACACGTACAGATCTTAACATGCTAGGCCCAATAAGTGGCAACTCTTGCCAACACATCTCATGTGTGATTCAATCTTTTTTCCCTCAGTCATGGCCTAATGATACCTCACACATAGAGTTCTTAGCAATGTGGGTCCACTTAAATCACACCTATTGATTGACAACTTGCCGGATTTAAATCCCACGCATTGCCATCTGCTCTTAAGGGGATATTTCCTTTGAATCTTACATCTAATGTACTCGAAGTCTTAATTGCACCTTCACAATGTAACGAGACAAATGTGATGATATTACATACTAAGGCTACACTTAAAACCTCAAACTCAATAGTGGGCCACAGCAAAAACTTCTAGATCCCATTTGACACAAGAATTAGATCACGCACATGCAAGTGAAATCCTATACTATTATATAGGAATTTCTTTGAATAACTTCCTTTGTGTCTTTATGGATTAATGGGCTGCACAAAGCCATGAAACTTCAAATGACATCAACTCTTGGTCTTTACATGAACATCATCTCCTTAATGCTTTCCATGTTGTTTCCATGTGGCCCCATTGAACTTCAAATGGCTCCAACTCTGAGTCTCTGTATAAACATCAACTTCTTGATGCTTTCTATGTTTATATTTACACGTGGCATATCACAAAGAATCTCTATTCAATGTAGTAAATAAAACTTAGTCTTATGCCCTTCAAACTCAAAAAAAATAATTATACAACCCATGAAAACTAATGCAAAACGACACACATTCATCCATAAGTGTCCTAAATACATAATCCATCCATAGCATGCAATCAAATAATTATACATCACATATATAATTAAACAATTCCATTTAATGACCTTTTCTATGACTTCGCATCTCATGTCTTTGTTCTCCTTTGTGGTAAACCCTTTCCCAATGTTTTGAATTTGAGAAAAAGCAAATGTTTAGCCTCTATGAGCTTTATCACGATCGTAGGAATGCTTCTCATGACTTTGAAAACCATTTTTACAACTGGGGTGGGCTATGGAGTAGAATCCACCATTTTATCACAATAAGCTATGCAATTGTGGGGAATCTTGTGATTGCGAGCAGCCTTTTCGTTCATGTGAGCTCAATTGCAAGGCATTCTCGTGCAATTGTAAGCACTGAGAGTGGAGTGCAACAAATTTTTTCTTCACACTCAAGATTCAATTTTTAATGGATTTGATTCAAAACTACCATAAAATAACTTTTCATACATAAACAAGTATCAAATACATGTTTAAACAATTTTCAAACAAAGAACTACCATAAACCATATAAAGATCATTGTAGTTGTATGACAAAATAGTGACTTAGATGCCACTATCAAGTTTCAATGGGTTGGGGTTGAAATTTAAAATGTTAAAACCATAAAACAACAAGACATGTGTAGTGGCATAACAAACCAAACCTATTTTGTTTTTTCCATACAACATGTATTAACTAAAAAATGCCAAAAAGACATCTAAAGAATGATAGATGTCTTCTGTGCATGACGGTCAATGTGTCGTTAAAACATTAAGAACCAATATGTGTCCTGGTATGGGATAGGGTCATGAGCCTAAAATGTCATTTCTAGGGTGTGTATAGAGGCATGTGTATGTTCAATAAGGTATCTGTCTCCTTGTAAGTGAGTAAGACGTTTGTCTTATGCAACTGATGTTATGTGAGATGGAAATACTTAGTTAAAGTAGTGTGTGACTAGAAATGAGTTTTTGATTGAAGCATTAGTGTTATGAGGAAATGTGAATTGGTCATGGTCTACAGTATGGACTACAAGCTAGGTGTTATCCAATTCCTCGAACTTATGTTCATTGCCCACCAAATATAAACCTAGAGAATCACACACTTGAGAAAAAGGTGTTAGCTTGAGGCATTTGCAAAGTGATGATCACAAGACCTGATAAGTCTTGTGGATAAGGCTTGAGAAGTCTCACGGATGATAAATTTGGTTGCAATTGAACTAGACCAAATTGGAATGATTTATTTCTCATTATGTTTGTCAGTTATGAGAACATTAATTAGAAACTTGGCAAGCCTTTAATTAAATTAATGAGATTAATTTAAATTGGAATATAAATTGGAAATATAATAGGCCTTCAATTTAACTAATGGGATTAATTAAATTAAAGGAAAGAGCTCAAATGGACTTTAATTATTAATTAGATTAATAATTAAAGGTGGATGTACTTGAATTAATTTTAAGGTCCATGTGTAAGCCCATTCCATGAGTCCTAGGTATCCTAATTTATATAGGATTGTGTCTTGAGAATAATGCTAGTGATATGTCCCCTAACACTAATAAAAAATGAGGGATACTAGAAGGGCATTTGGTTATATATGTATTTTCATTCAATAATTAATAAAATATTAATTTTTCATATCAACCTTATGGCAAGTTCCATACGTGTAAATCTTGATTGGTGTAAAGTATTGCATGTGGCCATATGTTGAAGTTAAGAAGCCTTATTTATAAGGAGTTATAAATTTGGACACAAAAAATCTCTTAGTACTCAATCAATAAAACTTATTAGTGAGTCACAGACATTTAAAAGGGCATTAAAGTGTTGGTATGATTTACACACTTTATATTTGTACAGTGAGTGCCATGTGTTCGATATAAGATATTGAGAATACATGTCTGTAGATGCGTCATTGGAGAATGGAACATTCAGATAATGACTTGGGAAATGAAGTAGATGCATGGAGTTCACTCTTGGTTGTTAACATCTTGCTTTGTGATTGTGTTCAATGCATGTGGGCCTTAAGACGACATGGTTGTCTAGTGCACACGATAGTCAAGGTGTCATTAGAGTATTAAAAACCAATATCTATCATAGTTGGGATAGGATCATGAGTCTAACGTGCCATTGCTTGGATGCGTATAGAGGCATGTTGTCTCCTTCGAAGTGATCATGGCATTTGTTCTATATAGTTGGTGTTCCATAAGACAGAAGCTCTCGGCCAAGGTAATGTATAATTGGAAAGGTGTTTCCAATAGGAACATTTCTCTATTAGCCCAACAAGTTGTTGACCAAATGCATAAGGAGGCATGTGGGCATTTAATAAGGGATTTGTCTCCTTGCAAATGAGCAAGATATTTGTCTAATGCAGTTGGTGTTCAATGAGATAGAAGCCATTGATCAAGGTAATGTATGATTGAAAATGTGTTTCCAATATGATTCTCATTAGGAAACGGCAATTGGGCATATGACAAAGTTTGTATGTTTGACTAAATCTATAAACTTCACTCCGTTGGAGAAAGTATGTCAAATGGTTTGTATGGCATGGTAGTCATGATCGGAAAGGCTCATTCTGATCCCACTCACTGCATCTTAATTGGGCTACGGTATGGACCATAGGCTAGACATTACCCATATCCTTCAAGCTATGCTTGTTGCCAATTAAGCATAAACCTAAAAAGTTACACATATAAAGTTGGGGTGTATTGTGAGTGTTAAATTCATGGGTTGCATAATTTATTTTGTTGCAATTGAATTAGACTAAATAAATTGCCATGGTGCTTGTTAATAACGAGATCATTAGTTAAAAGTACAATGGAGAATTAATTTAATTAATTAATAAGATGTCAGGGGTTAGTGTCCATGTAGAGGCTAAGAGTTGGTGCCACTAGAGGTTCCAAGAAGTAGTGGGCCCCACGAAGCCATGAAGACCAAGATAAATGCATTCTAGAAATCTACATGTAATAGTATAGAATTTCACGTGGTTGCGCATAATCTTAGCTCAAGTTGGGTCTAGAAGTCCATAATCCTCTATTTTTATGTTTGCATATTATTTGTGGTAGATGTATGAGATATATGAAAATAGATAATGTGCAAAGTGAAACCTTATCTACATCAATCCTATGACCTTCCCCAAACAAATATTAAGTAACAGTAAAAAGTTTGTCGTGGCGCTTTCCTAAGCTCAAAACCTCAAGTATACCCTTAATACGTAATATCATCACATTAGTGGGACCACATCGCGATGGCACATTGACAATGATAGGTGTATTAGATGTGAAATTCAAAGGATGCTACACCTTAAGAGCGGTTAGCGAAGGGTAGAGTACAAATTCGGCAACTTGTTTGTTGGTGGGTATGACTTAAATGGACTTAAGATGCCAAAAACTCAATTATGTGAGGCATTATTGGGCCATGGGCTAAAGGAAAGATTGGACTATGCATGAGATAAGTTAGCAAGAGTTGCCTTACATTAGACCTAGCATGCCAAGACTTGATTACATGAGGTGTATTATGTCTAATGAAGACCCCAACCCAATCACCCACTAAAGAAATTTTACTAATGAAATTTACGTCTTCTACCCAAGGGAGTGTAGGATTTCAAAAAAGTAGTTGGAGGTTGTTTTGATTTAAAGTTTATAATCAAAATTGTAATACATATAACAACCAAACTAAAAAAACTTGTTTATTTTCTGCAATATTATCTTATCTAAATAATATCTACACCTCTTTCTAAACTGCTCGACACCAACATTTTGATTGGGCCCAACTATGTCAATGAGCTCCAGAAGCTAAGAATTGTTCTTAATCTGGAACACCTCAGCTATTTTTCAGAGGTTGATATCCCATAAGCCATTATTGAAATTGCTAGTGAGGATGAAAAAGCCACTCATAAGAAAAGAGTGGAGGACAATCTTTGGGTAAAGAACTACATGTAGGCTGCTATGACCAATAATCTTTAGAGGACTTATAAAGGTACTCGGACCTTGGGAGATCTAAGTCCACTAGCAAGAGTTGTATGATGAGCAGGGTCATACTACTAAATATAAGATATCCAAGCAGTTATTTAGAATGTGCATGGTTAGGGAGCATGTCCTTAAGATGATCTCTCACTCATCAAGAGGCATGAGTCACTAGATTTCATCATGGACGCTAATCTATAGATGGATTTGATCCTTTAGTTGCTTTTGGATTCCTTCTCATTGTTTATCATTAATTATCACATGAATGATATTGAGTGTACTCTAATTGGACTTCTCAGTAAGCTAGTGATTGCACAACAAGCCATGAAGGGGAACTTCATATTTATGAAGCATCTTGTTTCATTGGTGCATTTTCTACTTCTTAGATTTTAAATCCTGGTGCTACTTCTCACATTTGCACTTCATATCAAGATTTGGTTAGAAGTAGGATGCTTGAGAAGCATGATGTAGTGATCAAGACAAGGAATGGAGCAAGTGTTATAGCTATCAAGATTGGGACCACTTCAATAAAATGGTCATTAGGCCATAGTTTAGTTTTGAGCGATTGTCTTTAGTTGCCTAATGAGTTTAAGAACATTGATTCAATTTTGTTATTAACAAAAGAATCATAATTTTCTTTTAGAAGCAATGTGCACCAATGACGCATCCACACCTTTGTATTTTTAGTATCTCATATCAAATGGCATGACATTCATCATATAAATACGAGGTGTGCAAGTCATACTAACTCTCTAATATCCTTTAAAGTGTTCATGATTAGCAAATTGGTCTTAGTAATCGACTACTAAGATAAGCAATGGTAAACAAGCAATGGAAACGATCCTTCTACCCATGACCAAGCAATGGTAAACAAGGACTTCGCCAAGTAGTTGGAGGCTATGAAGTCCAAAATGGATTTATTACATGCAAACTAGGTATGGACTCTTATAGATCCACCCAAGGGAATTATTCCCATCAGATGTAAGTATGTCTATAAGAGGAAAATTGGTTCGACTAAAGAGATAGAGACCTATAACGCCAGCTTGGTGGTAAAGGGCTGTAGTTAAAGAGGGAATTCACTATGAGGAAACCTTCTCATTAGTCCCCATGCTGAAGTCTATTTAGATTCTACTTGCAATAGCCACCCACTTGTACTATGAAATCTAAGTAGATGAACGTCACAATTGCTTTCCTCAATAGAATGCTTGAGAAGGACATTTTTATGATGTTGCCACCTAGTTTTGAATTCCAAGACGAATTTGATAAGGTGTGCAAACTTAAGATGTCCATTTACTTCCTTAAGGAACTATCGAGGAATTGGAATCTTTGTTTTTGATGGTGTAGTCAAATCATTTGGCTTCATCAAGAATGAAGATGAACCTTTCTTTTCTAAGAGGGTTAGTGGAAGTGCAATAACATTCCTTGTATGGTATGTGGATGACATACTACTAATAGAGAATGATGTTGCGATCTTGAGCTTAGTCACGACATGGTTATCCTATACCTTCTCCATGGAGATAGAGTAAAAAGATTATTAGGTTTCTACCAAGCCTTGTATATAGACAAAGTATTAAAAAGGTTTGGTATATCTAAGAAAGAATTAACAGCATTAAGGTATGGCATCCACCTCTTGAAATCCATGTGCCCAAAAATGTGTAACGAGAGGAGAAATATGGAAGCCATTTGCATATATTTCAGCCATTGGGAGCTTGATGTATGCAATGCTATGTATGACGTCTGATATTGCCTATGTTGTAAGTATTACAAGTAGGTTCTAGGCGAATCCTAGAATTGAGCATTAAAGTGTTGCCAAGTGTATCCTCAAGTACGTGACAAGGATTGAGGATAAAGTACCTGCGGATGGACATGGTGATCTAAGAGTACATAGATATATCAATTTTAACTTCTAGTTAGATGTGGATCGTAAGTCTACCTTTTGATTTGTATTTACTCTTAATGGAGTAGTTAGTTGGAAGTGTTCCAAGCAAGTAATTGCAAATTCCGCTAAGGCTAAGTAGATCATTGCATATGATGCAGTAAAGGATGCTATTCAGCTAAGAAAGTTCATAACAAAATTTCAAGTGGTTCCACATGTGGGTCGGCCATTGCCACTTTATTGTGACAACAATAACAAGATTGCATAGGCAAAGGAACTAAGATCCCTTAGAAATTTAGGTGTTATTATTTGGGAAATCATTGGAAGGGAGGACAAAGCCGTGTAGAAAATAATTTTAGCTAATAATGTGGCTGACCCACTAACCAAGTCAATGACTCAAGTGCAGCTGGATTGCCATCTTCAAAAGATGGGTTTTTGATACCATAGCGATTGGCATTAGTAGTATTGGCATTAGAATGCAAGTGGGAGATTGTTAGTGATATGTTCTCTAAAACGAATAAAAAATGAAAAATACTAGAAAGGCATTTGATTGTATATGTACTATTATTCAGTAAGTAATAAAATATTGATTTTCATATTATTAGAAAACAAGCAAATAACCATTAAAAGAATAATTTATTCAGATGAACTACAAGACTACTCAATAAATTAGATGGTGCAAATATTGCCTTCGCTCTAAGAAGACCATAATGGGGATTAAATCAAATGTATACTTTCTTTGATATAGCACAATCCTGCTCTGTGGTCTTGCCACTTCAACTCCTAGGAAGTATTTGGAACTCTTAACTCCCGGAGCTTGAATTTCGATCTAAGATATTAGATCACTTCATTTATATCTTCTTGACACTTACAGCCAACAACTAGATAATCAACATACACTAACAATGCCATATGCTTTCCATTTCAAACCTATTGGTGAACACTAAGTAATCAACCCTTAATTGCTTAAATCCATAGCTACATAAAGCTTGAGTAAACTTAGTGTTCCACTATCTTGAAGTTTGTTTAAGACCGTAGAGGGATATTTTCTGCTTGCAAGCCAAAGGTGATGATCCTGTGACAATTATCTTTTCCTGTAGGTTGTATATTGGTGGTATGTCCATGTGTATGTCATCCTACATGACGTGATCAAAGATCACGTTGAATACTACGGTGTAACCGGACCCAAATTCGATAACCCAGGGACGCAAATCGGACGAAAAACGCCAACCCAACGTGGTAGGATTGGATTGAACCCGACTGAACAACTACAATCAGCACACCGATTGCTGATTGATACGTTACGAATCACACAGACCAATCCGGAATGACTCGATTTGGGATAGAAAATCCATGAGAAATTGAAAGGGGCTTAATTTCAGGGAACTGAGAAAAAACTTGAATTAATTAAAACTCTCTGTCTATTGATCTCCATCTACTGAATAACAATCTGATATTTATACTAAATACCATCAGACTCTAACCTAAAAAGCCCATATGATCCAATTTATTAATTAAGCCATTAACCAATAAAACTAAAATTAATAAATACTAAAATAAAATTCGACGGATCCTTGAATCGTGTCATACCCCTCCTCTTGAAGGCGAATTGTCCTCAATTCGAATTTGTGTCCTCCTGGATCAAACACGAATTTCTGAAAGCTCATTAACTCTTCATCGTCTTGTTGAAGCGTCAGCTTCATCCTTGCATGAGTCCAGCACCGAAATACCAACAACGAACCATATAAAGGAATATAAAAAGGCACTGACGACTTATCCAAATATGCATATGTAATCTCTACAGATAAAACTATCTTCCCTTCTTGTGCAGTACAATTGAACAAATCATTTGCTAAAGGGTCAAATGGATAGTACACGTGACTCTGTAGAAATTTAATCGCCCAATCCTTGGCTTGTTCTTCATTCTCGTGGCTGTCCTCAACTTCCACTTTAATTTCTATGGCTTCTTCCATCTCAACTTTATCCTTTTCAAGTTCTACAGATTCAGTTATTTCTTTCCATTCACTTTTCTCCTCAATTTTCCGAATGTCTGCTATCACTGCCATTATCTTCATGTTATACTTCCTCCGATGGCATCTCCTCTGCAATCCTTACTTTAGTCAAAGATGGCATCTCTATGGAGGGGCCTTTCTTCTCTCCCATAACTTTGTTAATGCCGATCTGAATATCAACTTCCTCGTTTCAACATTCACTCATACTATGCCCACGCTGAAAGCAATTAAGACACACCCAAATTTGACTTTCAATATGAGAATCCGATACCTTGGATGTCTCGTCGTACTCATCCACATTCGATCTATAATCTTTGTCACAATAGTGCCTTGACGATGGATGTTTATCTTTTGTCCTCTCGTGTCTCAAAGTACGGTTGTCCCTAGCAAGACAATTCTGCATCTTATCCACAGCTCTGGACAACCTTTGTATTTCGTCAAACATTATCTCCTTATAATGTGCGTGATCAATTGACATCCTGTAAAACAAATACAAATAGATTTCGCTCTTCTTTATAATATTTTTTTTCACTCTTATTTTTCTCTTCCTCTACTTTTTGGCATTTTTTTTTCAATTTTTTTCACACTTTGTATTTTTTTTTGGCCTCTCTCTCTTTTTTTTTTCAAAAATCAGAAACCAAACAGGCCCTTACACTAAAACAGAAATTCTGCAGCCAAACACGGTCTCTCCTCTCTCTCTCTCTCTCTCTCTCTCTCTCTTTCCAAAATCAGCAACCAAACAGGCCCTTAATCTGAAACAAAAATTCTGCAGCCAAACACGGTCTTAAGTTGGAACAGAAATTTGCAACCAAACGCAGCCTTACCACGTCAGCGAGGATGGCTCCATCCAAGCAGCTTCTGGCCTATGGTGTGGGTGGCTCAATCCCTTCTCGGCCCAATCTAGTGCTTGGCTCAATACAATTCCGGCCCAACTTATTTTTTTTTGTTGGGCTACTCAAACCTGGTGCAAATTCTCCTCCCAGCCCAACTCGGTCCTCGGCCCAACTCTTACCTTGGCCCAACAGAATTTTTTTCCCTTTTTTTTAAAAAAAATTTTGTAGCGGCGGCGGCGGCAACGAAATCATGATCGGCTGATTCCGTCGTCCCACGTCCATGGCGGTGGCCGGGAACGGTCGGCCCGACCTGGGCAAACCCTGGGGAAGCCTCAGCGGTGGCGGCACGAATTTCAGGTTGAAATTTCACACGGCGGTTCGCTGTGAAATTGCGGCCAATTCAGTCCTCCTCTGGCGGCGATTCAGTGTGGGAAGGGATGGACTCTCGACAGCGGTGCTGTGGGTGTGATTTTCAGGCAGAAATCGGCTGAAATGGCGGCGGAATTGCGGCTGCAGCGGCGGTGGCGTGGTGGTTCTTCCGCCTCTTTTTTTTTTTTACCTTTTTTTTTATTTCTCCGGTGGTGGCTGTGGATGGGTTGATTGCTACCGTGAATCGGTTGAATGGCTGCAGATTCACGATGGCAACGGCGATTTCCTTCCTTTTTTTTGATTTTTTTTTTGAAACTTCGAATCGTGTATCGAATTAGAATTCGACACAAGATGGCTCTGATACCAAACTGACGTAATTAAAGATCGCGTCAGATACAATGGTGTAACTGGATCCGAATCTAATAATCCCAGGGATGCAAACTGGACGAAGAACGTCGACCCAACGTGGTAGGATTGGATTGAACCCAATGGAACGACCACAATCAGCACACTGATTGCTGATTGATACGTTACGAATCACACGGAGCAATCCGGAATGACTCGATTTGGGATAGAAAATCCACGAGAAATTGAAAGGCTCAATTTCAAGGAATTGTGAAGAAACTTGAATTAATTAAAAACTCTCTGTTTATTGATCTCCATCTACTGAATAACAATCTGATATTTATACTAAATACCATCAGACTCTAACTTAAAAAGCCCATATAGCCCAATTTATTAATTAAGCCCATTAACCAATAAATACTAAAATAAAATTTGACGGATCCTTGGATCGCGTCACTACAGTTCTTCATTTAGGAAAGCATTTTGGATGTCTAGTTGTTGAAGTTTCCAATCATTCGTGGCCACCATTGCAAAGAATATCCACACCATTTTTCGCTTTACAATTGGGCTAAAAGTGCCGTAATAGTCAAACCCCTCAACCTAGTTGTAGCCCTTAGCTACTAGCCTTGCTTTGTGCCTTTCAATTGAGCCATCTAACTTTAGCTTAACCTTATACACACCCATTCACATCTAATTAGTGCCCTATCCTTTTGAAGTGATATAGTATCGCAAGTGTTATTGTCCTCCAATGCTTGAAGATCATTTGCCATGGCTTTTCTCCAACATGGTTTGTTCATAGCCTCAGTTTAAGATGTAATCTCTGTTGTTTCATCAACTGCTAATAAAAAATATGTACGATTTGGGGAGAGTTGAATATTGCCAAGGTGGTGGGCAATTGGTGCATTTTGGATGGTTTTAGTAGGTTGAAATGATGGTGATACATTTCTAGATATCTAGGTAGTTTCTTGATTTTGGTTGATCTTCTCAATGGTGTTGGCTGAGATGTGGTGTTTTAATGGTCTAATGTTCTTAACTGAGGTGAGGAATTTGGGCAATCATAGTCATGTATCTAGTGAAGAAGGTGAAGGCAAGGGAGTATGATTCTCGGTAATAACTTCAGTCATAGTATGATTAGGTGCATGATCAACATTGATTCCTAGGTTGGAAACATCATGGTTCAGTAATGTAGAAACAAGATTTGTAGGTTGAAGTATAGGATCATTGGTTGACTCCTAATGGGATTGTTTGAAGGGAAAGACATTCTCATGAAAGACCACATTCCTCGAGATGAAAACCTCATGAGTGACAACAACATATAGCTTATACCCTTTCACTCCAACTGGATAGCCTATGAAGATGCATTTTTTGGCTCTACGATCAAATTTCTTCTAGACTCTTTTTAGAGTTGAGGCAAAAGACTAGACAACCAAATACCTTGAGCTACTTATAGTTTGGTAAAGTTCCAAAAAGTTATTCATAAGGTGACTTGAAATCCAAAGTTTCTAAAGGAAGACTATTGATCAAATGTGTGGCCGTGAATACTACTCCCCAGAATTTGATTGGTAGAGAAGCTTGAAAAAGAAGTGCTCTAGCAATGGAAATGAGGTGTTAATATTTTCTTTCAACTACCCCATTTTGTTGTGGGATTTCAAGATAAGTGTGATGAATGATGCATCTATTAGTGAAGAAAGTATGCATTGTAAATTCTAGTGTATTGTCTATTCTTATCACTTAGACTTTGGAGTGGAATTAAGAAGAAACTAGGTTTCAGAACATGGGAATTAGGTATGACATCGCTCTTCTGTCTCATAACATATGTCCAAGTGATTCTTATATAATCATCCATTAGAAAGAAGTGATAATTACCTATGGCTGCTGTGAAGGAAGGAACCCATGTGTCCATGTGCAACAGAACAAAAGGCTTGGTAGTGGATTTAATGTGATTTGAAAAAGGAAATCTCTTCTATTTGACCTTTCAACATAAATCATAGAGTTTATGACACTTACAAAAGGTAAGAGTTCATGCATCTTGCTAGCTAAATGATGTGAGGTGTGTCCTAATCTAAGTGCCATACATCAAAGGAGTAGGCACAAGATGAATTAACATTGGGAGAAGAGTTATTATCCTTGATACTAGAGTTGGAATCAATGTGTCTCGGGGAGTTGGATTGGTTGAAATATTAATACAGAACATAGGCCTTATTCGAGCTGAGCTAAGCCAATCCTCATCAACAGCGATTGGACATGAATGTAACAAGATTTAGAATCAAAGACTAAGCGGCAATTGTGGGATTGAGTAAGTTTGCTAATTGATAATAGGATGGAACAAAATGCACACCTAGGATAACAAGTGAGCTTGACAACTTAATGGTTTCAATACTAGTTACTGGAGTTTTACTACCATTTGGCAGATTGACAAACATGTTCACAACAGGTCTATATGATTAGAACAAGGATAACAACTTACACATGTGGTCTAAGGCCCCAATTTCAACTGTCCACTTGATTGAAGTTAGTGTTAAATCATTATATGATGTGTGGTGTTTTGTTGACGTTAAAAAGAAAGGTTTTCAAGAAATGGTTTACCTGGAAAGTTTGAGAAGGACTAGTGTTGTTTTGAGGATAATTGAGCCTTTTCCTCACTTTGTGAATGTTCCATACCAGATTGAGCAATAGCATTCGAATTGAGTAAAGAGAGAAATCTCCTAACGTATACTTGAGAGAGTGCTATGCCTTCCCTATCATGTTTGGCTGTAGAGTCACTACATTCTTCTAAGGACACCTAGTTTGCAAATGATTGAGAGGTCTTATTCTTCCCTTTAGTAAACTTGAAGTTGTTGGGAAAGCAAACCAACCTATAAGATTTTTCCCTTGAATACCTCTTCTTACCACAACGTGTACTTGTGACATCCACTCTTCTTTCCTTCTTGTCAATGACTCTAGCTATTTCGAAGGCTGCTATCCAATTGTTGCTGTGTAATGAACTCTCCAATCTTAGATTTCTTCCACCATAATTGCATTATATGCTTCATCTAAGGAAAGGTTTTTGACTCAAGATATCCGAAATCTAGTAGGTATATTTGATGTAGAACTGATGCAAGTTGTGGTTCCATTGACTTTAGCAACCAAGAAACAATTAGGTCATTGTTTTTGATCTATGGTACATGCAAGGATCATCTTCTTGTGGCTCCTTAATTCTACTATTGATGAATCCCAATTTGTTTCTCACTGAAATGGCTAGAGTGAATGATCTACTCCAGGCAATGTAGTTGGTTCCATTGAGGGGTGGAGTGGTAGTGAATATTAGCTAGATCAAACATAGAGAGGGGAGTTGCCATCATCAATTCCATGACTAATGTTTGGTTGATTGATAGAGTTCTAGGATGATGATGATGCCATGAATCCAAATTCCAAAATTCAAGGCACAAATATGGGATCTTGTGGCTCTAGTGCCATATCAAAAAACAAGCAAACAACCACTAAAAGAACAATTCATTCTATTGAACTACAAGGCTACTCAAGAATTAGAAGATCAGCTTTCAATCTTGATCAGTCTTGCTCGCTTGGTTTCTGTGTTTTTCCCTCTATATATCCATACATCAATTGTTCAACAATTCAAAGGATTAACTACTAAAGATTATAACTACCAAAAACTACCTAGAAGAAGTTAACACAACTAACATACACAATAACTACTACAATCTATATAAGCAGGGAAGGTTGTATAGATCACCTCCAAGCTCTGAGCTGTATTTGAGCTTTCCAATTTAACAGCCTTAGTATTTTATTGCATATCAACCTTGTGGCAAGTTTTCATACATGTCAATCTTGATTTGCGTAAAGTATTGCATGTACCTATGAGTTTGAGTTAAGAAACCTTATTCATAAGGAGTTATGAATATAGACATAAAACTGTCTTAGTATTCAATCACTAAAAACTATTTACGATTCACAAATGCTCTTAAGAGTGTTAAAGAGTCAATGCAACTTGCACACTTTATGTTTGTAAGGGGGTGTCATGCAATTTGCTATGAGATACTAAAAATACATCTATGTGGATACACCAATAAAGAATGTAGCATTTGGACAATGACATGAAGAGGATACATGGAATTCAAATTTAGCTACAAGGTCCTGCTTTATAATCATATTAAGTGTATGTGGACGTTAGAATTTAGACGACATTAGAATTCAATAAGGGATTTATTTCTTCCAAGTAAGTAAGGCATTTGTCCTAAGTAGCTAGTGTTCTATGAGTGTGGAAAAAGTGCCACCTTTAATGTTACTGAGTTAAGCCCATCTGATACAAGTGCTGAGCATGAAGTAGAATTGATGTTAGTTCCATTACAAAAGGGGGGGGATATGACACAAGTGTGTAGTTTAGGCTAGAGTATGCAAGAATAATTGGAGGCTCAATTAGGTGTTCGATGGCTAAGAAGTTTAAAGAATCTAAGGATCATTTGTGGAGCTTTAATATAGCACTTGGATAGCATCAAGATCAATCCTAAGCAAAGCCAGATTGATACCAAGTGCTTTAAATTGAACTGAGGGTGAAGAGGATCGATAATATCCTTCTGTTTTCTTCATTCACAATCGAAGAAAATAAAGAAATTTCAATCTTGGAGGCCTTTTGCCTTGCTTTGAAAAATTCATGGGTCAGCAAGTAGGCAAGACAGAATGGGCCGGCACTACTAAGCAAGCTCAGTTCTCCCCAATAAGTGCTTGTTCCTGAGAGGTGGAAGGAGTGGGCCAATGTGTTAGACAGTTCCAACCTCGCTATTCCAAATCCTATGAGGAATAGAGTAAGGGGTCTGCCATTCCTATCCTGAGAGACGGAAGATAGATAACATGTGAGGAGACAACTCAATTAATGTCATTCAACAAATCAAAGGTTATTATGTTTCTAGTTAATAATCAAAGTGAAGTAGATCACAATAAACCCTCTAGATTGTGAGTACCATGCAGTATAAGCTTTATTGTCTTATTTAGTCCAACCAAGCGAGAGTCATAGATTTAGTCGATCTCTTAATTATTAATCTCCATTAACAATTGCGGCTCATACCTCTTAATTATTAATCTTTATTAATAATGGAAGTTTAATGAAATTATATCCTTTAACTCTATTAATTTCATTAATCAAATCAAAGATTATAATGTTTTTAGTTAATATTCAAAGTGAAGTGGGTCACAATGAACCCTCCAGATTGTGGTTCCATGCGTTATAGAGCTTTTATTTTGCTTTATCCTAACCAAGCAAGAGTCATGGATTTAATTAAACCCTTAATAATTAATCTCCATTAACAATTGTGGCCCATGCCTCTTAATTATTAATCTATATTAATAATAGAGGCTTAATGGAATTATATCCTTCAACTCAATTAATCTCATTAATCAAATCAAAAGTTATCAAGTTCCTAGTTAAAAATCAAAGTAAAGCAAATCACAATGAACCCTTCAAATTTGAGTACCATGTGAGATAGACCTTTTGCTGTACTTTGTCTCAACCAAACGAGAGTCATGGATTTAGTTAAGATCACAAACTCGGTCATATGACTAATTGATAATACCTCATGAGACTAATACTTCTATCAAAAAACTCTTTTTTCACACCCTACTTTGGCCAAGGATTTTTTGTCTCATAGAACATCATTTGCAGTGACAAACACCTAACTCACTTGCAAGGAAACTAATCTTTTATTGGGCACACACATGCCTCCATATGCATTCGAGCAATGGCATGTTGGGCTCATGATTTTATCTCATTCTAGGATAAAAATTGGCCTTTAATGCCTAATGACATGTTAATCATTATGCACATAAGACAACCATGTCATCTCAGGTTTAAGGTTTATGTGCACATAGCATGATCACAGAGAAAGACATTAATAACTAAGAGTAAACTCCATGTGTCTGCTTCATTCTACAAGTCATTGTCTTCATGTTCATTTTTTGATGATGCATCCCACACAAATGTATTCTTAGTATCTCATCATATAAATACAAGGTGTTTAACTCTTTAATGGCCTTTAGAATGTTTGTGACTCATAGACTAGTTTTAATAATTAAGTATTGAGAAAACCTTGTATCCATATTTATAACTTTTTAAGAGTAGTGCTTCTTAACTCAATGACATGGGTACTTGCAATAGTTTATGTCACTCAAGATTTACATTTATAGAAACTTGCCATGATATTGATATGAATAAATCAATATTTTATTAATAAATTTGAAGACCATAATGCCCCTAATATCCCACACTAACTATTGGCATTAGAGAGCATATCACAAATAATCTCCCACTTGCACTCTAAAGCTAAATAGTGCTAATGCCAATCAATGTTATATTTGATACCCATCTTCTCAAGATGGCCATCTAGTTGCCCTAGTGTCATTAGCTTAGTAGGCATGTCAGCCCTATCATGTACTAAAGCTATTTCTTCATGGCTATGTAGCCCTTGCCAATGATTTCTTGAATAATAGGGTAATGTCTCTTTATTTGTTTGGCTTTCTAATAAGACCTTTGTTCCTTTGCATGTATAATCATGCCATTGTTGTCACGGTAAAGTGGAAATGGCTAAACCACATTTGGAATCACCTAAATTCTTGTCCAAGAAGCCTCCTTTGCAGCATCACATACAGTGACGTATACAGCCTTAGTAATAGAGTCTATAGTTGTACTCTATTTAAAAGTCTTCCTATCAACAAAGCCTCCATTAAGAGTGAATAATTCCAGAGATAAACTTTCTATCATGCCTATCTGACTGGAAGCTAGAATCAGTATATATGTCTACCCTTAGATCACCATCTTCATATATAAGTACTTCAACCTTAGTGCTTCTCAAGTACGTATTTGACAATATTCCAATGCTCTTTGATAAGATTTGTCTGAAACCTGCTCATAACACTTATGGCATAGGACATCTGGTCTCGTATATAGCATTGCGTACATCAAGCTCCCATTGGTCGAAGCATATGGAATGGCTTCCATGCTCTAATCATCCATCCTTGGGCACATCAATTTTGAGAGATGGGTTTTGTGTTTGAATGGTAGCAATCCTCTTTGAAAGCCTTTCATACTGAACCTCTTTTCATACTAAACCTCTTCAGTATTTTGTTTATATACAAAACTTGGAAAGACCTAACAATCTTTTCACTTTATCTCTATAAATGTGAGTGCCTAAGATGTAGTCGCTTCTCCAGTATTTTTCATGGAGAAGGTACTAAATAGCCAGATTTTGATGAAGGTTAGCATCCCAACATCATTCCCCATCAACAATATGTAATCTATAAACAATACCATGAATATTATAGTGCTCCCACTAACTTTCTTGTAGATGCATGGCTCATCTTTACTCTTTATGAAGTCAAATGATTTGATTGCACCACTAAAACAAAGGTAACAACTGCTTGATGTTTGCTTAATGTCTATTGATGTGTGTGTGTGGAAGCATTAAAGATAGATTGTTTGCATATGCCAGAACCTAACGGTAACGTGCTGGCACAAACCATGAGGAAATGACCTAAATGCAGTGATCATCATAGGATTTAAATGAAGAACAACTATAGTTAACATGCCTAGTTAGTTGATATATCATGAATTAATCAAGAAAGCTTGTAATAATTTGCTTTGGAATTTCACAAGAAATTTCTATGGAGGAAAATACGTATTGCCAAGAGCCAAGTGTCAAAAGATTTTTCACAACATAACTAAGGCTCTATTTATAGTGTTTGGAGAGCCTTTAAAATCCTAAAACTTGTGTCATAATTGCTAAAATTAAGAAACATGAGAAAAGGAAATAATCCTCATGAAATCTAGCTTTTCTTGCAATCCAGATCAACCTGGCTACTTTGGAGATCGATTCAAGTGTGGATTAGGGCCATTTGGGTTGCAAAAATGGAATATAGATGGCTTGCAGGATTTACAATTGCATCAAGTGTGATCGATCACATTGAGTGTGATTGTAATTCCAAAAACCTTGTGATTTGGCATGTTGGCGATTGCTAGGGAGCTAGCTAGATCCACACTACTTGAGATTGATCTTGCACATGTGAACCTAGGCCTAATCTCTCAACTCAAAGATAATTTTCTTACGTCCGTTGTTAGCTTGTTGTGTGTATTTCTCATTCATCTTTTTGATATTTAATCAAACATGCTCACGAAATGGTTTTACAAACTTCGCATTACGCTGTCCATGCTAACTTGCTCATGATAGTCACGATCAAAAAGGTTCATTGCAATCCTAGTATCTCAACTATTTAAAAGAGTTTTGAAGAATTCAATACATATTCTTTACCCTTAATTTTCGTGCATAGCCTTCTAGCAAAAGAGAGTAGCCCTTAGCCACCCTCTTTTGTCAAAAATTCTACCCCAAAGTTGTTTGCTAGCTCCACAAAATGATTTTGGTGGAGTGCAGGAGGACTTGGCAAGCATCCCAATCATGTAGACAAATTATAGATCAAGGTTCGAGGGCTACGACTCCAAAAATCATGCATAAACCATTTGGAAACGTTCCAAAGTTACAACATTTCATGTTTATCTTGTTTCATTGATATCATGCATGTGTTGCAACAAAAATGGGTGGGGTTTATTTATTACATGCCACTACATGTGTAGGATGTTTTTGTGTTCTAAAGTTTTGATTTTTATGAGCAAACCCCATAGAAAGTCAAAACCAATAGTTGATTCCCTAAACATCCTGTAAGGTGTGTAATACATAGGGGAAATAGGATTCCTGTGTTTGCCTCATAAGATTCTCTGAGTTTTCAAAAAATTCAAACACGTATCCCTAAATGATAAGTAATTGTGTGAAAGTATGAAAACTAGGGGTTCAAAATCGACCTTGATACAAATGGATCGATTTTGGGGTGAAAAATAACACGTCGAGGCAATCCAAGTGCAACTGGATCGATCCTAGACTAAAAGATAGGTGGGCAATTGATCTAGGAATAGGCTGATTGATTTGGAACAAGAAATAGAGGCAAGATCAACCTGCGAATTGGCACAATCGATCAGATTAACTACGTTCATCTTTGGGAGCTCAAAACAAGACACGTGATCAATCTTGTGTTGATTTTCACAACTAGCACAATTCAAACTCTATCAAATTGCTCTTGAACCAATTTTTTGATTTATCAATTTTCTTCATCAATCAAGGGGCACTATGATGCGAAATTATTTACTAAAATTATAACCATTCTCGATTTTTTCGTGTCCAAATTTTCTGCAACTTCCCCTTTTGTTTTTTTTTTTTCATCAAATCACAACCAAACAGGGAGTAACATGCTAGGAATGAATTATAAGAAAATTAATCATGATTTTTTAATTAAGAGAAAGGAGGAAGAAAATACAATTAGAATATTAGTGATATACCATCTAATTCCTAATTATCAATAAGGGATACATTGAGGGATATTGGTTGTAAATGTTATTGTTATTATTTAATAAAATATTGATACTTATTTTATCAATATTCTAGCAATATTTTCATGCATGTAAATCTTGATTGGTGTAAAATATTGCATGTATCCATGTGTTTGAGTTAAGAGGCCTTCTTCATAAGGAGTTAGGAATATCAATACAAGGCTCTCTTTGTACCAATTACTAAAATCTGTTCACTAGTCTCATACATTATAAAGGACATTAGAGGGTAAGTATAACTAACACACCTTGTATTTGTATGGTGAGTCATGTTGTTTGGTATGAGATATTGAAAATACATGTGTGTGGATGTGTCATGAGGGATGGGGCATTTGGACAATGACTTGTAGAACGAAGTAGCACATAGAGTTCACTATTTGCTATCAATTTCCTACTTTGTGATCATGTTAAGTGTTGGTAGACCTTAGACCAAAAATGACATGGTTAACTTGTGCTTATGAGATGGTTAATGTATCCTTGGGACATTAGGGACCAATATCTATATCGATATAAAGTAGAGTCATGAGCCCAAAGTGCCATTTTCGGGGTGTGTATGGAGAGGCATGTGTGCATTTAATAAGAGATTTGTCTCCTTGAAAGTGAGTAAAGTGTTCGTCCTATGCAATTGATGTTCTATGAGACGAAAATCCTTAGCTAAGGTGGTGTGTGGTCAAAAAGAAGTTTCTAATATAAACATTAATCTCATATATCATACCCATAACCTTTGAGCTATACTCATTGCCATCCAATGATGAACCTAGAGAGTGACACATATAAGAACAAGATAGTGGCTTGAGGCATTTGCAAATTGCAAATCACAAGGCTTGAGAAGTTTTGTGAACGAGGCTTGAGAAATCTCATGGTGAACTTAACTTGATTACAATTGAAATAATTTATTCCACATTATATTTGTTAATGATGACATAATTAATTAGAAACATGACGAGCTTTTAATTTAATAAATATAATTAATTAATTAAATTAAAGAGACAAGTTATAATAGAATTATTTTGAACCTATCATGTTTGTTAATAATGAAGATTATAAATTGAAAACATAAGAGGCCTTTAATTTAATTAATGGGATTAATTAAATTGCAGAAAATAATTTAAATGGGCTTTAATTATTAATTAGATAAATAATTAATGTTACATGAGCTTACATTAATTTTAAAGTCATGTGAAAGCCCATGGAGCCCATTCTACTAGCCCTAGCAATCTTAGTATAAACAAAATTGTATCTTGAGAATAAATGACTTAGAAGAATTCCAAAAAGAAAGCCACTATCACGTGAATAGTAACAGACGGTATTGTTCATCGAACTCAGTATTCACCTCTTGCACGTGAGAGAAATATAGTTAGCAACCACCTTCTTAGTTTGTCTCTCAGGATATTCTCCAAGTGCAAGAGTTGTGAATTTTCATCAAGGAGTTTGTGGAGTTTTACTGGAGAGCCTTAACCAAGGACTTGTTTGTGTGTGCAAACTAGAGGTTGGGACTTTATCACGGCTTGTAGATTATAGATAAAAATTACAAGATTTATTTTTAGTTAATCATCCATACAGCCATCCTAAAATTCAAGTTTATGTGCATGAAAGGGAACCAAGTTGGGATTTTATTTATTTTGCTGTGTTTTTTGATTATTTTATGATTAAAATTTGAAAATTTTAGCATCCTATACTCTATGAAACTCAACTGTGGTATTAAAGTCATCGCTTTTCTTCATATAAACATATTAGATACTTTCATTTTATGATTTATGGTAGTTTCTCATTTGAAAATTATATAAACATGTTTTCAAAATTTGAATATGCCTACAAAAGTGTTTTGTGAGTGTTTTGGATTGAGAAAAGCATGAAAAATTAGATCTTGAGTGTTAAGAAAGTCTCCTAGCAATGCGGTCACTGTTATTTTGCAATTGATGGGAGAGTTCCCGCATTTGTAGATTGCAATTGCAAAGACCTTGGTCACACTAGTGGGAAAAGTTCCTACACTTGCAAATTGCGATTGCAGAGCCCCTATTCCCACTTGTGGGAAGAGTTCTCACACTTGTGGGTCATGATTGAGGAGCCCTTGTTTCCAATATCCAGAACATTGGAAAGAGTTTTTAGCAAATGAAAACTAAGACATAAGATGTGTAAATCATAAAATGATTGTTCCAAGTATTTTATTATTTCTTACATGTGATGTATAGATGTTGTATGGATATATAAATGAATTATGGACTTAGGACACATGTGAATGGATTTTCTTTGCTTTGGTTTTGGTTTTTCTAGATGTATAAATTATTTCTCATAGGTTGCAAGTGCATAAGCCCAAGTTTTTCAAAAGTAGAATAGGAATTATGTTATCTTGGCATGCCGTGATATGATTGAAATTCCAAGACCAAGATTTGTTATGCCCATGGAGAAGGAGTCTAAGACCAGTGAAGAAAATTGAAAAGCCTTGTAATAGTATTGGGCTTCTCAAATGTGTGCACGATCCAATTGTTAGCTCCAATTAGATCTAAAAAATCCATATTCATCCATGTTATTTTTGTCATATGTTTTACTACATAATGAGATATGTGTATGTAGAATGGCTAATGTGCAAAGTGAAAGAATAACACACAAATCGAAAACTTCCTCAACAATATTAAGATGTAAGGGCAAAATTGTTTTGTTGTGGCCCTCCACTAAGCATGAAGTTCTATGTGTAGTCTAAGCATGTGATATCATCAGATTTGTAGGGTCACATGGTAGGGACGCACTTAGAGCTCCAAGTACATTGATGTGACATTCACCTTAAGAGCTTGATGGCCATTGGTGGGATAACAAATCTCATGAGTTATCAATTTGTGGGTGCGACTTAAATGGACTTGCGATGCCAAGAACTATACGTGTGAGACTTCATTGGGCCATGGGCCAAAGTGAAAGGTTGGACTACACATGTGATGCCATGGCAAGTTTTGCCACTCATTAAGCCTATCATACCAAGAACTATCTATGTGGGGTATGTTACGCCCAATCATTCGCTAAGAAATGTTTCCAATGAGATTTCCGTCTTCCACCTAAGGGAGTGTAGGATTTGAAAAATCTAGTGGGAGGCCGTGTGATTTAAAATCCATAATCATTTGGTAACAACATTAACAATCAAACTAATAATCTTGCTTATTTTCTGTAGTTATATTGTTCTTAAATGATGATATTGTTGAAACCGTCACGTTTATTGGCACCAAGATAGCTGATTGTGTTTGAGACTTTAGAAGAGTTCTCATTCTTCAAGGAATTGGTGGGATTTTAGAAGTTGTCATCCTAAGAATTGGGAAGGAGGTTGTCCTTTTAGTGTTAACTCCCTTGATTCAAGAGACTAAGGAGGGCAAGACAAAAAGATGCTAACCTAGTATTCCTAAGGCAAGTGGGAGAGGCATTACATCCAATGCTCATGTAAGTAGGGGAAAGAGTTTCCAATACAATAAGAAGGAGCATTGGAGGAGGACTCGTGCCGAGAACCTTAACAATCTTAACATCTTATATCTTTAGATTTAGGTGCTTTTTCCCACATTTGCACCTCAAGTCAGGACTTGGCTAAGAGTAGGTCACTTCATAAGTGAGAAGTAATTATTAAAGTTGGTAGTGGGGCAAGTGTTGTAGCCACTACAATTGGCATTACTTCAATTAAATTATCTGGTCATGTTTGGGGCGTAAGATATTGTCTCTTGTTACCAAATGAATTTAAAAATATTGTCTCTATATTATTACTAGTAAAAGACGGTTATGAATTTTCTTTTAGAGATAATAAGTGCCAAGTTTATTATCATAATAATTTGATTAGCAATGTCTCGTTGGTAAATGGCTTGTACTACTTGAATTTAGATGATAAACATGCGATGAATGTCGTATCAAACAAACAAGCTAGGGATGGTTTGAATCCCAAGCAATTGTGGCATCTCAAACTGGGCCATGCAGCAAAGGCTAGGATTAGTAGGTTGGAAAGAGATGGGCGTATAGGCCTATTAGGAGATTATTAGTCATATACCCTCTAATAGTAACAGAAGGATATTAGAAGAGCATTTATTTTTTTATGTGCTTTTCACACTAATTAATAAAATATTGATTTCTATATCAATATTATGGCAAGTTTTCACGCATAACTTTTTTTGGCTTGTTTCAGCCCTAGTTAGTACCATAAATAGAGGGCTTGGTTATTTTTATCATTACAGAACTCTTTGATGTTTTAATTAATGAAATTCTTTCTTTAGTTTTCTCTTGCATTTGAGTATGCCTCAATTCTTATGAATCCAAATTTCAAATCGAGTTGTTCTAAGCACTTGGATTGATTTGTGACATACCAACTAACTAGGCCTGTTCGTTGTGGTTTACTTTTCACTAAAGTTCATCGAAGATCTTGCATTTGGATTGTTTTCTTGAAATTCACACAAGCTAGCTTTGTCAGGTTCTAGAAATTGCCATTTGTCATATCTTGACACTTCTACACACATGTCATGTTGACTATCATGTGTACAGGACAACCATATCGTTGTAGGTCGAAGGTCCACGTGCACTTATCATGATCATAGAGTAAGATGTTAATAGCTGAGAGTGAACTCCTTGTGTTTGTTTTATTCTTCAAGTCAGAGTTTAAATGCTTATTCTCTAATTACACATCCACACACTTTTATTTTTAGTATCTCATACTAAATGGAAAGATGTACATTATACAAACACTAGATGTGCAAGACATACTAACCCTCTAATGCCTTTTAGAGTGTAAACCAATTTTAGGGATTGCGTACTAAGATAGCATTATCCATGTTTATGAATAAGACTCCTTAACTCAATCACATGGTCACATGCAATACTTTACTTTATTCAAGATTTACATGCATAAAATTCTTGCTAGAATAGTGAGCAACCACAATAGTTCTATTATCCCTTATTAATTATTGGTGTTATACTTTATGTCCAATAGTTCTAATGCCAATCATTGGTTGTATTTAACATCCATCTTATCAAGTTGGTAGTCCAACAGCACTCGTGTGGTCGGCTTGGCAAGTGGGTCAGCCACATTATTTGCCAAAACTATTTTTATGCATGGCTATATTACCCTTTCCAATGGTTTCTTGAATAACATGATAACACCTCTCTTTTTGTTTAGAATTTGATGAGACCTTGGTTCCTTCTTTTGTGCGATTGCCATTCCATGTTGTTGTCACTATAAAGTGTCAATAGTTGCCTATACAGTATAACCTTCATGGAGAGTCCTACACCATCTTATGACCTTCACAGTAAAGTGGCAATGTTGTTGAGAGTCCTACACTATCTTATGAATTCTTTACCAAAAAGTCTACATGGTAAGACCTTTCCAGAGATGTTTCCAAAAGATTTATTTGGTATGACCTTTGTAGAGATGCTGTTGAGGGATCTATGTGATTTGAAACTTATAAGTATATTGAGAGATCTTAAAAGGATATTGATGACACTACATCTACGGCAATGAAGGAGGTAAATTGTACATATTTGCATTTCAATAATTGCAGTGTTGGTGATGTTGTAGCCAATGGGAAGAATGAACTAGAGTAGGATTCGTCAATGATGGAGGCATGCTATGGTGATAAAGGGACTGTTGATGAAGTCATTGAAGAATAAGAAGTTTGTAAAGTTGACGATAACTTGGATTTAGAAGATTAAACCAGAAACCAGTGTAGAAGAAGTAGTATTGATAGAGCATAAAGGTGAAATATAGGGTGAAGAAGCATTTATAGCATCCATGGGAGAGAATGATTGCAGCCATGTTGAAGAGATTCCTTCACATTTTCTAGAACAAATATATGATAATCCATTGTATGATGAAAATTAATGTGAACTAGAGTTTGAGAGTGAAAATGAGGTAGGAAGAATGAGTTAGCAAAAACAAACGGTGAGGAAAATGCTTTAGAGCTCAAGAGAGATTTGAGGGTTTTTGATGGGAGGATACTAATCCTTTATACTATCCCATATCTTTTGTTGATAATTTCTTATAGGAGCACAAATGTAATGGAGAAGAGTTAACCATGGAGTTCTTGGCTCAAATTGATGAAGATTCACAAGCAAGGGAGTTGGTGAATCTAGGCGAGGTGATGCCATGGAAAGAGGATAGTAAACTTAGTTCTCGTAATACTTTGAATTACAATTCACATAAGGTGCGTAGTATTGCATTGTTTGCTAATCTTGGTCTTAAGGATGATTTTTATTTAGTGGATTTAGCATACAAATGTGAGTCCAAGAGAATTAAAGGAATTAATGGAGTTGAATTAACCATTACATGTGTATTTCTTGGTGGTTTGCTTGATATTAGTTTGACCAGGGAGGATAACAATTGAAATTCCTTAACTTGTGATGGAATTAGTTGGATTGTGTTGAGATATTTGGAGTTCCTTCTAGGGAGTGGTGCATTCACAATAAGTACTCTAGGATCATATACCGAGTTTCCACAAGTAGAATTTAGGAATGCACATACAGTCCAATTTTTTCCTACACATCTCCTACCATCATCACATCTCATGCACAGTCCAACTTTTTCCTGTAGTCCTTGGCAATTCGAGTCCATTTAAGTCACACCCATTGATTGACAACTCATCAAATTTGAACTCCACTTATAACCCTTTCAGTTCCTAAGGAGAGAAGTATCCTTTGAATGTTGCATTCAATGTGCTCGAAGCACTAAACGTGTCAACACAATGTGACACCACAAATGTGATGATATTACATACTAAATCTACACTCAGAACTTTAAGTTTGATGAAGGGTCATGGTCTAACAATTTTATCTTTACAACTAAATATTATACGAGAAAGTTTTTATTCCATGTATTATAGGCTTCGCTTTGCACATTATCCAGTTCCTTGTACATAATTCATACATGCATCATAAATAATATGCTAATAAAGTACTATGGAGGTTATGGACTTCTAGTTCTAATTTGAGCCAACAATTGATCGGCATGTGCACAAGACAACCGTGTCGTTTCAAGCGTAAGTTCTACGTGCACTTATCATGATAGTGAATTCCAAGTTTTTGAACACTCACTTTCTAATGGTGCATCCACACACTTCTATTCTCAGTATTTTGTATTGAAGAACATGACATTTGCCATACAAATACAAAGTGAACAAGTCAAACTGACCCTCTAATATCCTTTAGAGTGTCTGACTCGTGAATCAATTTAAGTGATTGTGTACAAAGACAACCTTGTGTTTTTCTTCACAACTCTGTATGAATATGACTTATTAACTCAATTACATGGACACACACAACACTTTATGCCATTCAAGATTTACATGCATGAAATACTTTCCCGAATATACTAAAGAGGTAGAGAACTATAAGGCTGACTTGGTGGTAAAGGGCTATAGTCAAAAGGAGGGGATTCACTATGAGGAAGCCTCCTCTTTAGTCCTCATGCTGAAGTCTATTTAGATTCTACTTGCAACAGCCAGCCACATGTATTATGAGATCTAAGCAGATGAATGTCAAAATTGCTTTCCTCAATAGAATGCTTTTGGAGGGTATTTATATGATGTAGCTACCCAATTTTCAATTCCAAGACGAATTTGATAGGGTATGCAAACTTAAGTGTCCATTTATGGCCTTGAGGAAGCATCAAGGAATTGGAATCTTTGTTTTGATAGTGTAGTCAAATCATTTGGCTTCATCAAGAATGAAGATGAATCTTGCCTTTCTAAGAAGGTTAGTGGAAGTGCAATAACTTTCCTTGTATGGTATGTGGATGACATACTACTGATAGGAAATGATGTTGGGATGTTGACCTCAGTCAAGACATGGTTATCCTATACCTTCTCCATGAAAGACTTGAGAGAAGCGACCTACATCTTGGGCATTTACATCTATGGAGATAGGGCGAAAAGATTGTTAGATTTCTTCCAAGCCTTGTATATAGACAAAGTATTATTAAAGAGGTTCGGTATATCCAAGAGAGAATTGACAGCATTTAGGTATGGCACCCACCTCTTGAGATCCATGTGCCCAAAAATGTGTAATGAGAGGAGAAGTATGGAAGCCATTCGCATATGCTTCACCTATTGGGAGATTGATGTATGCAATGTTATGTATGACGCCGGATATTGCCTATGTTGTAAGTATTACAAGCAGGTCCTAGGTGAATCCTAGAAGAGAACATTAGAGTGTTGCCAAGTGTATCCTCAAGTACATGACAAGGACTAAGGAGAGTACCTGTATATGGACATGATGATTTTGGAGTAGATATATACCATTTTTAACTTCTAGCTAGATGTGGATGATATTAAATCTATCTTTTGATTTGTATTTACTCTTAATGGAGTAGTTAGTTGGAAGTGTTCCAAGCAAGTACAATTGTAAATTCCACTAAGGCTAAGTAGATCGTAGCATATGATGCAGTGAAGGATGTTGTTTAGATAAAGAAGTTCATAACATAATTTCATGTGGTTCTACTTGTGGGTTAGCTATTGCCACTTTATTGTGACAACAATAGCATGATTGCACAGGCAAAAGAATTAAGATCTCATTTGAAATCTAAATATATAGAGAGGTGTTACCTCACTATTTGGGAAATAATTGGAAAGGGGGATGTAGCCGTGCAGAAAATTGCTTCAGCTAATAATATGGCTAACCCACTAACCAATTCGATGACTCAAGTGTAGTTGGATCGCCATCTTTAGAAGATTAGTATTTGATACCACAACAACTGGCATTAATAGTATTGGCATTAAAATGTAAGTGGAAGATTGTTAGTGATATGCCTTGTAATATGAATAACAAATGTTGTATATGTACTATCATTCAATAAGTAATAAAATATTGATTTTCATATTATTAGAAAACAAAAAAATAACCATTAAAAGAATAATTCATTCTAATGAACTACAAGACTACTCAAGAATCAGAAGATTAGCTGTCAATCTTGATCTATACAGGTTGCTTGGTTTTGTGTTTTTTCCCTCTATGTATCCTAATTTAGTTCTTCAACTAATACAAAGGATTAACTGCTAAAGACTATAACTACCAAAAACTACCAAGAATAAGTTAACACAACTAACATACACAATAACTACTACAATCCACATAAGCAAGGAGGGTTATATAGATCAGCTCCAAGCTACAAGTTGTACTTGAGCTTTCCAATTTAGCAACCTTAGTATTTTAGAACCCCCCTCAAGGTGAGAATATGTCTTTCATTCTCATCTTGCCAAGCAAATGATTAGGCTGAGTACTATTCAAGGCTTTGGTGAATGACTCTGTAGGCTACTTCTTGCTTGCAATGTGTTCCACTTACAGCATTCCATCTTCTGCCTTTTCTCTAGCCAGATGTAGGCCCATATCAAAGTGTTTGGTTCTTTCATGATGAGTGAGATTCTCACAAATCTACAATGCCTGGCTAATTGAATATGTCATTGTCCAAAGCCCTGCATTAGATTCTTCATCCATCTTCTCAAAATGGCCATCTAATTGCCCTTATGTCATTAGATTAGTAGGTAGGTCAGCCCTATCATGCACTAAAGCTATTTTCTTCATGGCTATGTAGCCCTTGTCAATTATTTCTTGAATAATATGGTAATGTTTGTAATTTGTTTCAATTTCTAATGAGACCTTGGTTCTTTTGCATGTACAATCATGCCATTGTGGTTACAGTAAAGTAGCAATAGCCGATCCACATCTGGAATCACCTAAAGTTCTATGACAAACTTCCTCATCCAAGAAGCCTCCTTTGCAACATCACATGCGGTGATGTATTCAGCCTTAGTAATAAAGTCTGTAGTTGTACTCTATTTAAAAGTCTTTTCCTATCAACAAACCCTCCATTATGAGTGAATAAATTCCAAATATGGACTTTCTATCATCCATATTTGACTGGAAGATAGAATCATATATATGTCGATCCTTAAATCTCCATCTTCGTATATAGTACTTCAACCTCTATGCTTCTCAAGTACTTAAGGATATATTTGACAACATTCCAATGCTCTCTAATAGGATTTGCCCGAAACATGCTCATAACACTTATGACATAGGACACTGGTCTAGTATATAGCATTGTGTACATCAAGCTCCCATTGATCGAAGAATATGGAATGGCTTCCATTTTCCTCTCATCATCCATTCTTGGGCACATAGATTTTTAGAGATGGGTTCTATGCTTGAATGGTGCCAATCCTCTCTGAAGAGGTTTTTATACTGAACCTCTTCAGTATTTTGTTTATGTACAAGGTTTGGGAGAGACCCAACAATCTTTTCACTTTATCTCTATAAATGTGAGTGCCCAAGGTGTAGTCACTTCTCCAATGTCTTTCATGGAGAAAGTACTAAACAATATGTATCTATAAACAATACCACGGATATTTTAGTGCTCCCACTAACCTTCTTGTTGAGGCGTGGCGCATTTTACTCTTGACGAACTCAAATGATTTGACTGCACCATTAAAACAAAGGTTACAACTGCTTGATGCTTGCTTAATGTCTATTGATGTGTGTGTGTGGAAGCATTAAAGATAGATTATTTGCATGCGCCAGAACCTAACAGTAACGTGTTGGCACAAACCGTGAGGAAATGACCTAAATGCAACGTTCATCATACAATTTAAATGAAGAACAACTATAGCTAACATGCCTGAATAGTTGATATATCATGAATTAATCAAGAAAGATTTGAATAATTTGCTTTAGACTTTCAAAACAAAATTGAGTTAGAAATTTCTATGGAAGGAAAATGCATATTGCCAAGAGCCAAGTGTCAAAAGATTTTCCACAACACAACTAGGGCTCTATTTATAGTGTTTCGAGAGCCTTTAAAATCCTAATAATTGTGTCATAAGTGCTAAATTAAGAAACATGAGACAAGGAAGTAATCCTAATGAAATCTAGCTTTTCCTGCAATCCAAATCAACCTGGCTAATTTGGAGATTGATTCAAGTGTCGATTTGTGCCATTTGGATTGTAAAAATTGAACATTGATGGCTTGTCAAATTTACAATTGCATCAAGTGTGATTGATCGGATTGAGTGTGCTTGGTTGGGATTGATTTGGACTTGCATTTATACTTGTTTTAAGCTCGTTTCATATCAAATGCACCCATAGACATTCCTTTTCCTGCTTAAGGCCTTCAAAACATCTGAAAGCTTCCTTAAACTCCTTCACAAGCATCAACATGGCTTTGTTGAGTCCTTTGGCTCTAGCTTGTGTCCTTAGACCTCAAACAATCCTAGGACACTCAAGCTCAACTCTAATGCTTCCATCATCCTTTTCTTCTTAAGAAGGAATTGCCCTCAATTTCAAGTCTTTTCATCCCCTACATCAAAAGAGCTCAAATTAGCAACATTAAAAGTAGCACAAATGCCAAACTCAAGTAATTGCATCTTGTAGGCATTGTCTTTCATACACTCAACAACTTGAAATGGAGAATCACCTCTGGGCATCAACTTGGATTTTCTTTAGTCCAGAAACCACTACTTGCATATGTGAACCCAGACCTAATCTCTCAACTCAAAGATAATTTTCTTATGTCCCTTGTTAGCTTGTTGTGTGTATTCCTCATTAATCTTTTTGATATTTTGTCAAACGTGCTCATGTGATGGTTTTACAAACTTCGTGTTACACTCTCCATTGGCACTAACTTGCTCATTACACAGTAATTGCAATGAATCCAATAGAGTTATTGGATTAAAACTAGACACAACCTCAAATGGCAACATGTGTATGGTAGAGTGTAACACTTCAATTATAAGCAAACTCTTGGGGCAAACACTTCTCCCACATTTTTATATTCCTTTTAATCAACAATGTAGTAAAGTAATTAGTGACCTATTTACTACCTGTGTCCAACCATTAGTTTGTGGATGACTCAGGGTACAAAATAATAATTTTGTACCTAGCTTACACCACAATGTCTTCCAAAAACAGCTCAAAATTTTACATCCCTATCAAACACTATTGTTCTTGGCACTCCATGCAGTCTAACTATTGCTTTAAAGAATAAATTAGCTATATGTATAGCATTGTTAGTTTTATTGCATGCAATGAAATGCACCATCTTAGAAAACCTATCAACAACCACAAATACACTGTCCTTACTTGTTCAAGTAAGTGACAGTCCTAGAACAAAGTCCATCAAGATATCCATCCTTGGAAAGGGATCCTCAACCACAAATATACTGTCCTTAGATACTTCTATCAACGATCCTCTCCATGTCCCTTCTAGCTTTTAATGTTGTAAGTAATGAATATCTCGTAGACAATGCATTAGCAACTACATTTTCTATGCCCTTTTTTTTATATATATAATCACATAAGGAAAGTGTCTATGAAGGATAGCCATTTTACATGCTTACGACTCAACTTACTTTCGCTCTTAAGATGCTTTAAGGACTCATGATCTATACGAATAAAAGATTCCTTAGGTCACAAATAATGTTGCCAAGTCTCCAAAGCTCTCACCAATGTGGAGAACTCCTTGTCATACATCAGATAATTTAACTTCATGCTAGTCAATTTGTTATTAAAGTATAAAATCAGTCTCTTCTCTTGAATAAGTATTTGTCCTACTCCTACACCTAAAGCATCACATTCAAGCTCAAAAGTCTTAGAAAAATTAGTTAAAGGTAATATCAAAGCATGAGTAAGCTTATCCTTGAGTGTCCCAAATGCTTTCTACTGAGCATCTCCTCACTTGAACTTCTCATTTTCTTGATAATAGCAATTAATGGGGTTGTGATTGTGGTGAATCCTGACAAATCTCCTATAAATACTTGCAAGTCTAGGAAAACTTCTTATCTCTAGAAATTTAACTATAGTTAACTTTACCTTTGGCACTTTGATGTAGCAGTGGCAATTGAAAACCAACTACACCTATCTCTCCCACTTCAAGTAGGCATTTAGGTCAAACCTCCCTCAAAAAGCCAGCATAGTCAACTTGAACCCCTTTAGGATCTCATCATCCTCATCCTATCCGTATCTATTTGAGCTCCTAGGGTTAGCAAAATCTTTGAATTCATTAGTGTAACCAAAGCCATCATCACTAACTTAACTTCCCCTATAAGGCTATTGACAAAACGGTCCTCTCCTAGGCATCGACTTGAGGTGTTGGGCTTTCTCATGTGGATGCCCATGACACCTCCAAGTTCAACAGACACTAGTTAATACTAGCCAACATGTCTGTGAGTTGTTTCATATTAAAGGTTTTATCTCTAACTGTTAGTGATATCCCCTGTAACGTCAATAGAAAATAAAAAATACTAGAAGGGCATTTGGTTGTATATGTACTTTCATTTAGTAATTAATAAATCATTGTTTTCAATAGCAATCTTGTGGCAAGTTTTAATGCATGTAAATCTTTATTAAAGTAAAATATTGCATGTGCCCATTTTTTTGAGTTAATAGGCCTTAATCATGAGGAGTTATGAATATGGGCACAAAGCTCTCCTAGTACTCAAGCACTAAAATCAATCCGTGAGCCACAGAGACTCTGAAGGGCATTAGAGAGTCGTTACGACTTGCACACTTTGTATTCGTACATGGAGTGTCATGCTGTTCAGTATGAGATATTAAGAATACATGTGTGTGGATTTGCCATTGGGGAATGGAGCATTTGAATAATGATTTGCAAATGCATGGAGTTCACTTTTTGCTATCATTGTCTTACTTTATGATGAGTGAGAGTCATACATTTAGTCAATCCAAAAAACTTGTTCATATCAGCTTTTTCTCATGAGACAAATGCTCCTGTCGAAAACTCCTTTACAAGCATACATTACTTTAGCCAAGGGCTTTTAGCTCATAGAACACCAATGACATAGAACAAATGCTTTACTCACTTGCAAGAAGACAAATCACTTATTGAACGTACACATGCCTCCATACACATTCGAACAAGGGCATGTTGAGTTCATCACCCTATTGCATACTAGGATAGATATTTGCCTTTAGTACCTTAATGACACATTGATGATCACGTGCACAAGACAAACATGTCGTCTTAGGTCTGAGGTCCACGAACACTGGACAATGTAAGACAAAAGGTTTATACGGCATGGTAGTCATGATCAAAAAGGTTGATTGTGATCTCATTTAGTACATCCTACTTGAGCTATGATATGAACCATAAGCTAGACGTTATCCATATTCTTTGAGCTTTGCTTGTTGCCAATTAAGAATGGACCCAGAAAGTCGCATAAGATTGGGATGCATTATCAGTGTTTAAGTAATCAGTTACATAATTTATTTAGTTGTAATTGGATTGGACTAAATAAATTGTCATGATGCTTGCTGATAATGAGATCATTATTTAAAAGCACAATGGAGAATTTATTTAATTAATGGGATTAATCAAATTAATTGGACACAATTGGGATTTAATTGTTAATGAAGATTAATATTAAAAAGTTCATGGGCTAATTTATTAATGAAGTTAATAAATAAGAATCCATGAGCCATTTTACTTAAAAGGGTCCATGTGGAAAGACCCATGGAGCCTATAGCCCTAACCCTAGTGTCCCAACTATTTAAAGGAGTCTTGAAGAGTTCAAGATACATCCTTTAGCCCTAATTTTCGTGCACACCCTTCAAGCAAGGAGAGCAATCCCTAACTACCCTCTTTTGAGCACTCTCTTGTCAAAAATTCCTCATAGGCTAATGTTGTTTGCATTAGAGGTTCACTAAAGGAGTTTTGCAAAGTGTAGGGGTTTGTAAGCATCCAAATTATGTGGACAAAGGTCAAAGTTCAAGGGCCAAAACTCCAAGGACCACTTTTGTGTTAAATTCCATTGAACATGTATATGATGCAACAAAGACCTTTCTAAAGTGTTTTGAAAGTGATTGGAATCAAAACATTTGGAAAAGAATTGACATCAAATCAAAAAACGACAACTACAAAAGGTCTATAACGTTTTGCAACAATCACCCATTGTCGCAAGAAGGGTTCTTGAGATTGCAATGAAAGCTACACAATTGCGCCATAACTGTGGGATGGCATGAACCCCACAATTTTTATTCGTAGTAGTGAGACTTCTCCCACAATCACGATGGCCCCTTCTCATGGCTGCAAGGGGTGCCATGATAGAACCGTAGGGTGTCTATCACAGTTAGCCTCTATGGTTGCAAATGGTTGGGTTGCCCCCACAATAGTAGCTCAATGATGACAAGAGATTACTGCACAAAAATTTCTTTTTCAATTTTAATTTTGAAAAATTGTTTTTTAGGGAACAAAAAATAATTGCATGAGATGCATAGGCTATGGAAATAGGCACTAAATGAAGATATTTAATTATACACATGTTGTATAATTGTTTGATGGATGTTCCAATTGGATTATAGACTTAGGATAGTTGTGGATAAATACATTTACTTTGTTTTGGATTTTTTATGGGTTGTATAATTAATTTTTCATATGTTGTGAGGGCATAAGCCCAGTTTTTATTTTAATTACATAGAGTAGGATTCTTGATGGTATGCCACATGTCTTTGTAAAATATGGAACACGTCAAGAGTGGGTGCTCGTATGGAGGCCAAGAGGTGTTCTTGTTCGAGTTCCCAAGATGCATTGGACCTCATGAAGTCTTGAAGACCAAGATGAAGGCATTCAAGAAATTCTTATGTAATAGTTCCAGATTTCATGCACTTGAGCATGATCCAATCTTGCCTCAAATTGGATCTAGCAGTCCACAATTCTCCACTTTTATTTTTGGCTATTACTTGTGACGGATGTATGTGATACACAAAAGTGGATAATGTGCAAAGTAAAATGGCAAAATGTTTATCATGGCCCCCTACCAAGCTTGAAATCCCTGAGTGTAGCCTTAGTGTGTGATATTATTACATTAGTAGGGTCACATGAGATGGCGCATTAGGGACTTTGGGTACATTAGATGCAACATTCAAAGGATACTACATCTTTAGAGTAGTTAGCCATAGGCTTTCAAATTTGGTAAGTTGTCAGCCAGTAGGTTTGACTTAAATGGACCGAACATGTCATGACCCGATTATGTGAGATGTTGTTGGGCCATGGGCCAAAGGAAAGATTGGACCGTGCATGAGATGTGGTGGCATAAGTTTCCACTCAATGGGCCTAGCATGCCAAGACTCAATTATGTGAGTTGTTTTATATTTAATGAAAACTCCAATCACCAATTGAGGAAATTTTACCAATAGAATTTCTAGCTACTACCTGAGGGAGTGTAGGGCTAAAAAAATCTAGTGGGAGCCCATTTTGATTTAAAGTTCATAATTACATGGTAGCATATATAACAATCAAACTAGGAAATCTTGTTTATTTTTTATAGTACTAATTTAATTGTAAGATGTCTACACCTCAATCTAAACTGCTTGAGACCAATATTCTAATTGCACCCAACTATGTCAATTGGCTCTAAAATTATTATTCTCAATCTGGAGTGCCTCGACTATGTTTTGAAAGTCGATATCCCACAAAATATGGTTGACATGGCTAGTGAGGAGGAAAAAACCACCTATGAGAAATAGGTGGAGGACACTCCACATGTTAAGAGTTACATGTTAGCTGCCATCACCAACAATCTTCAAAGGACCCATGAGTGTATGAGCATTGCTAGAGAGAGATCTTATACTACTTTCAAGAGTTGTATGTGAATAAAGTCGCATTGTAAGATATGAGATATTCAAGCAGCTATTTAAAATGTGTGCACAGTAGAAGGAGGTGATGTTAGTGAGCTTGTTCATAAGATGATCTCATTAATCATGGATGCCAATTTGCAGACAAATTTGATCCTTCAGTCGCTTCCAGATTCCTTCTCACAATTTATCATTAAATGAATGATACTAAGTGCACATTTGCTAGGCTTCTCAACAAGCAAGTGATTGCACAGCAAGACATGAAGGGAAAGGGGAAGGAAGCGGTCCTTATAATGTTGAGCTCTATTGGTGCAACCAAGAACAGGAAGACAATGAAGAAAAAGCCTACCATTCTGAAGACTAATGGGACAATCAAGAAGGCCAAAGCTCATCTAGAGAAAGGAAAGTGTTTCCACTACTCCAAGATTGTGCAATGGAAGAGGAACTGTGCCGAGTTCCTTAACCTTAAGAAGGTAGATGTAGGTCAGAAACCTTATGTTTATGAAACATCTTGTTGCATTAGTGTAGTCTACTTCTTAGATTTTAGTTTTTAGTGCTACTTCTCACATTTGCACTTTGCATTAGGATCTTGTCAGAAATAGGATGCTTGAGAAGTGTGAAGTAGTGATTAAGGTAGGGAATGTAGCAAGTGTCGTAGCTACTATGATTGGGACTGCTTCAATGAAACCATCATCAAGCCATTGTTTAGTTTTGAGAGATTGTCTTTCGTTACCCATTAAGTTTAAGAACATTGTTTCCATTCTGTTATTAATAAAATAGCATTATGACTAATCCATGATTCTTGCTAGGGTAGGATACAGTAAGACAAAAGGGCTGCAAGTTTGATGTTTCCTTTATCCTTCGAGCTATGTTTGTTGCTGATTAAGAAAGGACCAAGAGAGCCATACACAAAAAGTTGGAATGTATTGCAAGTGTTAAATTGATGAGTTGCATAACTTATTTAGTTAGATTAAATAAATTTTCATGGTGCTTGTTGATGATGAGATCATTAATTAGAAGCAGAATGGGAAATTCATTTAATCAATGAGATTCATTAAATTAATTGGACACATTTGTGCTTTAATTATTAATAGAGATTAGCAATTAAAAGTTTAAGGGCTGATTTATTAATGCGATTAATAAATAAAAATCCATAGGGTATATTAAAGGGTCCATGTAGAAGGGGCCATGGAGTCTATATCGTTAACCATAGTATCTCAACTTTTTAAAAGATTTTTGAAGAATTCAAGACACATTCTTTAGCCCTAATTTTCTTGCATAGCCTTCTAGCAAAAGAGAAGCTCTTAGCCACCCTCTTTTGTCAAAAATTCCAACTGCCCCAAAGTTGTTTGCACTAAAGCTCCACAAAAGGATTTTGGTGGAGTTTAGGAGGAGTTGGCAAAGCATCCCAATCATGTAGACAAACTATAGATCAAGGTTTGAGGGCTATGACTCCAGGGATCATTCACAAACCATTTGGAAACGTTCCAAAGGTACAACATTTCACATTTATCTTGTTTCATTGATATCATGGATGTTTTTTCACAAAAATTGGTGGGGTTTATTTATTACATTCCACTACACGTGTAGGATGTTTTTGTATTCTAAAGTTTTGATTTTTATGAGCAAACCCCATAGAAATTCAAAACCAATAGTTGATTCCCCAAAATAGGATTCCTATGTTAGCCTTGTCAGATTCTAAGAATTTTCAAAAAATTCAAACACGTACCCCTAAATGATAAGAAAGTGTGTGAAAAGATGAAAACTAGGGGTTTGAAATCGACCTTGATACAAATGAATTGATTCTAGGGTGAAAAATAACACGTCGGGGCAATCCGAGTGCAATCGGATCGATCTTGGACTAAAAGATAGGTGGGAAATTGATCTAGGAATAGGCTGATTGATTTGAAACAAGGAACAGAGGCACGACCGACCTGGAAACCGGCACAATCGACCAAACTAACTACGATCATCTTTAGTAGCACAGAACAAGACACGTGATCAATTAAGAATGATGGTGTGATCAATCTTGTGATTGATTTTCACAAGTAGCACAATTCAAACTCTACCAAATTGGTCTCGAATGAATTGTTTGATTTATCAATTTTCTTTATCAATCAAGGGGCACTATGATGCAAAACATAATAGGCCTTTAAAAAGAATGGAATTAATTAAATTGAAGAAAATAATTTAAATGGATTTTAATTATTAATTAGAGTAATAATTAAAGGTGCATTAGTTTACATTAATTTTAAAGTCATGTGAAAGTCCATGGAGCCCATTCTACCAGGCCTAGCAATCCTAGTGTAAATAGAATTGTATCTTGAGAATAAATGACTTACAAGATTTCCAAAAGAAATCCACTATTCACGTGAACAATAACGGTGGTACTGTTCATATAAGCCACTATTCACCACTTGCACGTGAGACAAAAATAGTTAGTAGCCCCCTTCTCAGTTTATCTCTTAGTATATTCTCCAAGGGCAAGAGTTAAGGATTTTCATCAAGGAATTTGTGGAGTTTTGTTGGAGAGCCTTCGCCAGAGATTTGTTTGTGCGGGCAAACTAGAGGTTGAGACTTAATCGCAGTTTGTGTTCGAGACTTCATAAGAGTTCTCATTCTTTAAGGACTTAGTGGGATCTTTGAAATTGTCATCCCAAGAATTGGGAAGGAGGTTGTCCTTGAGGTGTTCAGTCCCTTGATTAGAGAGGCTAAGGAGGGCAAGACAAAAAGATGCAAACCTAGTATGTCCAGGACCAGTGGGACCATTACATCAAATGCTCATGTAAGCAAAGGAAAGGGTTTTCAATACAATAAGGACGAGCATTGGAGGTGGAATTGTGCCGAGAACCTTAACAGCCTAGAAAGTGGCAAAGCAAGCGTGGAACTTTATGTTTATAAAGCATCCAGGTCCATTGTACAACGTCTTATATCTTGGATTCAGGTGCTTTTCCCACATTTGCACCTCAAGTCAGGACTTGGCTAAGAGTAGGTCACTTCATAAGTGAGAAGTAATTAGTTAGAGTTGGTAGTGGGGCAAGTGTTGTAGCCACTACAATTGGCATTGCTTTAATTAAATTATCATCTTGTCTTGTTTTGGGTCTAAGAGATTGTCTTTTGTTACCAAATGAGTTTAAGAATATTATCTCTGTATTATTACTGGTAAAAGAGGGTTATGAATTTTTTTAGAGATAATAAGTGCCAAATTCATTATTGTAATAAATTGGATAGCAATGCCTTGTTGGTAATGGCTTGTACTACTTGAATTTAGATGAAAAACATGTGAAAAATGTCGTATCAAACAAATAAGCTAGCGATCGTTTGAACCCCAAACAATTGTGACATCTCAAATTGGGCCATGCAGTAAAGGCTAGGATTAGTAGATTAGAGAGATGGGTGTATAGGCCCATTAGGAGATTGTTAATAATCACGATGGCTGTAACACTTGTTCCATTCCCCACCTTGATCACCACTTCACACTTTCCAAGAGTCCTACTTTTGCCCATATCTTGATGTAAAGTACAAATGTGAGATAAAGCACTAGAATTCTCAATCCAAGAAGCAAAAAATACACCAATGGAACAAGATGTCTCATAAACATAAAGTTCATTACCTTCCGATGCCTTCTTAGAGCTATTGAGGTATTCGGCACAATTCCTCTTGAAGGACCCATTCTTCCTTTAGTGGAAACACTTTTCTATTCCTATAGAATCTTTCATCTTCATGATACTCCCTTTGGCCTAGGGGACGGCAAGTTTCTTCTTCTTTGTCTTCAATTTCTTGGTCACTCTAGAAGAACTAGGCACAGCGAGAACCACCTCCTTCCCCTCCCATTCATAGCTGTTTGCGTTTGTGATATACCCTCCAACGCCAATAGAAAGGGAGGGATACTAGAGAGGTATTTGGTTGTACTTTTACTCAGTGATTAAAAAATATTAATTTTTGTATCGATCTTCTAGTAAGTTTTAATGCATATAAATCTTATTTGGCGTAAAGTATTATATGCGCCCATGTGTTTGAGTCAAGGAGCTTTATTCGTAAGAGTTATGAATATGTATACAAGACCTCCTTAATACTTAATGGTCACTAAAACCTGCCTATAAGTCATAGACACTCTAAAGGGTATTAGGGAATAGTAGAGTTTGCATGCTTTGTATTTATGTGGTGAATGTCTTACCATTTAATATGAGATACTGAAAATATGTGTGTATGGATGTGCCATTAGAGAATGAGCATTCGAACAATGTCTCACAAAATGAAGCAAACGGATGAAGTTTACTCTTAACTATCAACGTCCTATTTTGTAATCGTATTAAGTGTTCATAGACTTTAGACCTGATATAACATGATTGTTGTAAGCAGGTAAAAAAAGAAAAGGAAATTACACATTAGATACTGCCATGTGGTATTTGGTAGGAATAAAGTATTAATCATTAATTATTTATATTTTAAGAATTAAATCAAACACAATTCCTAGAATTAAATAACAAAACAACTTGATGTTTTACTACAAAATTGGCCGGCAAATCAAATTACAACAAGTATCAAGGTTAACCAATTAAATCATGCCACATGTCAAATTCTGTAAATCTAGAAGGAGGATCTTATTGATTGAGCAATTAATTTGCAATAATTCCACTAAAGGAAATGATGCCAAATTGAATATCTCGAATTGATCAAATCTTGCCACATTATCAAACATATATGGTAGCAAGACCCTTGTCGTCGTATAAAAAAAGATGGCTTCTACATCATCCAAGACACAAAAGAACATGAAGACACACATCAAGCAAAAAGCAATCTTGGAAGAAGTTCAAATTCTCTCCACAAGTTCAAAGCCATTCATACAGTATTCAAGGCGTTCTTTATGGAAGTCCACCAACTTATAGCGTTTGATTACTATTAAAGTGTTAATCTAGCGGATTAACATTATTTGAACCTCCAACCATCATCAAAGAAAATCAAAGTTCAGAAACTCCTTCAATTCCAACCACACTCTTCAAATAACATTCCAAGTGTTCTTTCAACATTTGAAGCGTTCTTCAATAGGTTTATTAAATCTTGGCATTCAATTCAGAATTGTGGTGTCAAACCAAAAAATTAACATTTCTTGAAGGCCCAGCAAACCTCGAAGAAGATCAAATCCATCAAAGCTTCAACAAATTACAAGAACATTCAAGTTGAAAGAAGAATCAAAAGATCAAGTTAGAGAATAGAGCCTACATAAATTAATTTGATTCAAATTATAATTACACTTGTACAAATTTTTTATTAATTGCAAGATTTTTGTCTATATTTGTCCTTCGTGTATGATGGTCAATGTGTCTATAAAGCATTAAGGGCCAATATTCATCCTAGTATAGGATAAGGTCATGAGCCTAACATGCAATTGGTTGGGTGCATACAGAGGTGTGTGGACATTCAATAAGGGATTTTGTCCCTACAAGTGAGCAAGACATTTGTCTTATGTAGTTGGTATTCTGTGAGACAAAAGCTTTTGGCCAAGGTGATGTATATTAGAAAGGATTTTTCGGTAAGAGTATTTGTCTCATGAAGAAACAATAATAGGTCATATGATCGAGTTTTTGAATTTGATTAAATCTATGACTCTTGCTAGGCTAGAACAAAGTAAGACAAAAGTTCTATTTAGCATGGTAGTCCCAATTGAAAATTTTCATTGTGATTTGAATTACTTCATCTTCATAAGGCTACAATATGGACTGTAGGTTAAACATTACCCATATCCTTCGAACGATGCTCATTGCCAATTATGAATGAACTTAGAGAATTGCACACTAAGATTGGGACATATTGCAAGTGTTAAATTGATGGGTTACACAATTTATTTAGTTGTAACTAGATTGAACTAAATAAATTTTCATAGTGCTTGTTGATGATTATATCATTAATTAAAAGCACAATTGGGAAGATTAATTAAATTAAATTAATTGTATGTTTTTGGGCCTAATTATTAATGAGATTTTATTAAAGAGTTTAGGGGATGATTTATTAATGAGATTAATAAATAAAAGTCCAGGACTATTTTAATTAAATAAGTCTGTGTAGGATGGCCCATGGAGCCCACATGCCAAACCCTAGTGTTTCAACTATTCAAAGGGGGTTTTGAAGAGATTAAGACATCATTCTTAATCCCTAAATTCCGGGCACCCCTTCAAGTAAAAGGGAGCAGCCCCCTAGCCATCTTATTTGACCACTTTTTCATCCTAAATTCCACCAAGCCCAAAGTTGTTTGTGTTTGAGCTTCGCAAAAGGAGTCTTGTGGAGTGCAAGAGAAACTTGCAAGCATCTAAATCATGTGTATGGGCTAGAAGTTGAGGTTTGAGGGCTTCGACAAAGGATTATGTTTAAGTTGCTTGAAAACATTCCGAAGGTAACAACCTTGTGATCTTGTTAATTGATATCTCATGTGTTTTGCAACAAAAATGGGTGAAATTTGTTCCTATAGTTTTTGCTATATCTGTTTAATGTTTTCATGATCAAAAGTTATAATTTTTATATGCAAATCCCACAAAAATTCAACAGTCGTATTGAAGTTATAGTTTTTCTTGCAAAACCCTAAAGTTTAATGATTATTCCATGTTCTTCGTTAGCTTTCATCATAAATTCCTTTAAACATGTATATGAAGCATCAAAAACCTTTTAGCAATTTTTTAGAAGTGGTCGGAATCGAAAGCATGTTTGATAACCAATGACAATCCTATTGCCTTCAGATAGGTAGAACTCACATCCCAAAAACTCCTTGGGATATCCAACAAAGTGGACCATACGGCACTTGCCTCTAACTTGTCCTTCTTTCTATTCTTAAGATAAGCCAGACATCCCCAAATCTTGATATGCTTCAAGCTCAGCTTCCTCCCACTCCAGATCTCATGTAGTGTTGAAGGAACTGACTTGGGAAAGTTTTCTGTTCAAAACATAAGCAGTTATCAAGAGGGCATGTCCCCATAAAGAAATTGGTAAATCTGTGAAGCTTATCATAGATCAAACACACCTTTTAGTTGAGCAGTTGTTGGTGTTGTGAGTTGGGACACAATGCTATCCGCTTTGAGGAATTCTACAAACTCAGTGCCTATGTACTCCCTTCCACAATTCGATCATAGTGGCTTCAAATGCTAGCTAGTTTGTTTCTCTACTTCAACCTGAATTCTTTGAACTTTTTAAAGGATTCGTACTAGTACTTAAGGTACACATAACAACACCTAGAGATGTCATCCGTAAAGGTTATAATGTAATGAAATTCTTCCCTTACCATTTCATTAAATGGCCTATAAACATCAGTATGGACTAGCTAAAACACCAATGCACCTCTCTAAATATGCCTATAAAATGCACTCTTAGCCATCCTGCCTAAGATGCAAGGTTTGAAACTTGGATACAACTCCTTTCCCAATGGGCCAATAAGCCAATCTGACTCCAATTTGCTAATCTTAACCTTTGCAACATTGCCACTCTAAGATACCACAATTTCCTAGGATTAACACCATCCCAAGCACGTTTATTTTCCATGGAAGTATTAAAGATAGATTGTTGGTGTATGCTAAAACCCTTTTCCATGGAAGTATTAAAGATAGATTGTTGGTGTATGCTAAAACCCAATGGCCCTACTTGGCAAAACCATGTGGAAACAACCTAAACACAACAATTATCGAAGAATTTAGACCACAGATGACTACAACTAGCATGCCTATTTATAGTGTTTCAAGTGCCTTCAAAACCCTAAAAATCATGTCATAATTGCTAAAATTCCCAAATATGAGACAAAGAGATAATCCCAACTAAATCTATCTCTTTTCTCAATCTGGATTGATTTGGCTACTTTAGAGATTGATTTGCCAAACTTGGAATCAATTCAAGTGCCAATCTTGGCCATCTGAATTGTAAAAATAGAGCATAGCTAGCTCACAAGATTTACGATTACATCAGGTGCAATAAATCATGTTAAGCACAATTGTAATTCCAGAAACCACATGGTTTGGTATGTTGGTGATTGCTAGGGTGCTAGCTTGATTTGCACTCTCAAATTGCAAGAACTGGGGGAGACCCCCTACTATTGGGAGAAATCCTACACACCTTAGACAGGGTAGGAATAGTCATCTTAAAACTTCAAGCTCTCAAATGGTATATATCCTTATACACTGCCTTATGAAAGTCCCTCCTCACTGCCAGGAGAATTGACTTACCTCCAGACTTTTATTTCTCCCTTGACCCTTAAGTTGGGGGGACTCCTTGACTTTTACACAAAAGCTAAACTAAACAAGGGAAACAAGGCTAACTCAGTTAGAGCAACTTTAATTGGATTGGTTGGATCGACATCATCGAAAGCAATCCCAACTATATGGTTGACAATTCTCAAGAGAACAGAATGTGCTCAGCTTATGATTGCAACTTCCACTCCTTCTCAATATTGAAATAATTTATTCCACATTATGTTTGTCAATGATGAGATAATTAATTAAAAACATGATGAACTTTTAATTTACTTAATGTGATTAATTAAATTAAAGAGACAAGGTATAATAGAATTATTTTGTAGCTATTATGTTTGTTAATAATGAAGATTATTAATTGGAAATATAATAGGCCTTTAATTTAATTAATGTGATTAATTAAATTGAAGAAAATAGTTTAAATGGGCTTTAATTATTAATTAGATAAATAATTACAGGTGCATGAGCTTACATTAATTTTAAAGTCATGCGAAAGCCCATGGAGCCCATTCCACTAGCCCTAGCAATCCTAGTATAAACAGAATTGTATCTCGAGAATAAATGACTTAGAAGAGTTCCAAAAGAAAGCCACTATTTACTACTTGGACGTGAGAGAAATATAGTTAGTAGCCACCTTAGTTTATCTCTCAGGATATTCTCCAAGTGCAAGAGTTATGGATTTTCATCAAGGAGTTTGTGGACTTTTTTTGAAAAGCCTTAGCCAAGGACTTGTTTGTGTAGGCAAACTAGATGTTGGGACCTTATCGGAGCTTGTGGATCATAAATAAAAACTACAAATTTTTTTTTTAGTTCATGTTTATACATTTTATGCAATGAAAGTGAACCAAGTTGGGATTTTATTTATTCTGCTGTGATCTCTGAATATTTTATGATTAAAATTTGAAAATTTTAGCATCCCATACTCTATAAAACTCAACCGTGGTATTAAAGTCGTCCCTTTTCTTCAAATAAACATATTAGATACTTTCATTTTATGATTTATGGTAGTTTCTCATTTGAAAATTATATAAACATGTTTTCAAAATTTGAATGTGCCTACAAAAGTGTTTGTGAGTGTTTTGGATTGAGAAGCATGAAAAATTAGATCTTGAATGTTAAGAAAGTCTCCTAGCAATGCAGTCACCATTGTTTTGCAGTTGTGGGAAGAGTTTCCGCTCTTGCAGATTGCAATTGCAAAGACCTTGGTCACACAAGTGGGAAAAGTTCCTGCACTTGCAAATTGCAATTGCGGAGCCCCTAGTCCCACTTGTGGGAAGAGTTCTCACACTTGCAGGTCATGATTGCGGAGCCCTTGTTTCCAATTGTGGGAAGAGTTCCTGCACTTGCGATGCACTTGTGAACCACAATTGCAAAGCCTCTAGATGGCTTTTTTGTGAATTTTCAGTATCTAGAACATTGGAAAAGAGTTTTTTGCAAATGAAAAACTAAGACATAGGATGTGTAAATCATAAAATGATTGTTCCAAGTGTTTTATTGTTTGTTACATGTGATGTTTAGATGTTGAATGGATGTATGAAGGAACTATGGACTTAGGACACACGTGAATGGATTTTCTTTATTTTGGTTTTGGTTTTGGTTTTCTAGATGTATAAATTATTTCTCATAGATTGCAAGTGTATAAGCCCAAGTTTTTCAAAAGTAGAATAGGAATTATTTGTTCTTGGTATACCATGATATAATTGTAATTCCAAGACCAAGATTTTGTGTGCCCATGGAGAAGGAGTCTAAGACCAATGAAGAAAATTGAAAAGCCTTGTAATAGTATAGGGCTTCTCACATGTGTGCATGATCCAATTGTTAGCTCCAATTAGATCTAAAAAGTCCATATTCATCCATGTTATTTTTGTCATATGATTTATTGCATATATGAGATACATGTATGTAGAATTGCAAATGTGCAAAGTGAAAGAATAACGCATGGATCAAAAACTTCCTCAACAATACTAAGTTATAATGGCAAAATTGTTTTGTTGTCACCCCTCCACTAAGCTTGAAGTTTTGTGTAGTCTAAGCATGTGATATCATTAGATTTGTGGGGTCACATGGCAAGGGTGCACTTAGAGCTTCAAGTGCATTGGATGTGACATTCACCTTAAGAGCTTGATGGCCATTGGTGGGGTAACAAATCTGACGAGTTATCAATCTGTGGGTGCAACTCAAATGGACTTGTGATGCTAAGAATTGTACGTGTGAGAATTGGGCCATAGGCAAAAGTGAAAGATTGGATTGCACATGGGATGCATTGGCAAGATTTGCCACTCGTTAAGCCTATCATGCCAAGAGTTATCTGTGTGAGGTATGTTATGCCCAATCACCCGCTAAGAAATGTTTCCAATGAGACATTTGTCTCCCACCTGAGGGAGTGTGGGACTTGAAAAATCTAGTGGGAGGCTGTGTGATTTAAAGTTCATAATCATTTGGTAACAACATTAATAATCAAACTAATAATCTTGCTTATTTTTTGTAGTTATATTATTCTTGAATGATGATAATCACTTTCATAATTATTGTTGTTGAGACCATCATGTTTATTGGCACCAAGATAGCTGATTGTGTTCAAGACTTCAAAAGAGTTCTCATTCTTCAAGGAATCAGTGGGATCTTAGAAGTTGTCATCCTAGGAATTGAGAAGGAGGTTGTCCTTGAGGTGTTAAGTCTCTTGATTAGAGAGACTAAGGAAGGTAAGATAAAATATGCAAAGCTAGTATTCCTGGGGCTACTGGGAAAGGCATTACTTCCAATGCTCATGTACACAGAAGAAAGAGTGTCCAATACAATAAGGAGGAGCATTGGAGGAGGAATTGTGCTGAGAACCTTCATAGCCTAGAAGATGGCAAAGCAGACATGGAACTTTATGTTTATAAAATGTCTAGGTCCATTGTGTGTTCTCGATGTCTTATATCTTGGATTTAGGTGCTTTTTTCCACATTTACACCTCAAGTCAGGACTTGGCTAAGAGTAGGTCACTTCATAACTGAGAAGTAATTATTAGAGTTGGTAGTGGGGCAAGTGTTGCAGCCACTACAATTGACATTGCTTCAATTAAATTATCCTTTGGCCATGTTTTGGGTGTAAGAGATTCTCTTGTTATCGAATGAGTTCAAGAATATTTTCTCTATATTATTACTAGTAAGAGGGTTATGAATTTTCTTTTAGAGATAATAAGTGCCAAATTTATTATCATAATAAATTAATTAGCAATACCTCGTTGGTAAATGGCTTATACTACTTGAATTTAGATGATAAGCATGTGACAAATGTCGTATCAAACAAACAAGCTAGGGATGATTTGAATCCCAAGCAATTGTGACATCTCAAACTGGGCCATGCAGCAAAGGTTAGGATTAATAGGTTGGAGAGAGATGGACGTATAGGCCCATTAGGAGATTGTTAGTGATATGCCATCTAATAGTAATAGAAAAATGATGGATATTAGAAGAGAATTTATTTGTTTATGTACTTTTCACACTAATTAATAAAATACTGATCTCTATATCAATATTATGGCAAGTTTTCATGCATGTAAATTTTAATTGGCACAAAGGATTGCATGTGCCCATTTGTTTGAGTTAGGAAACCTTATTTATAAGGAGATATGAAAATAAACATAAGGTTCTTTTGGTACTCAATTTATAAAACGTATCTATGAGTTACAAATACTCTGAAGGGAGTTAGAGAGTCTATATAATTAGCATAACTTGTATTTGTACAGTGAGTGCCATGCCATTTGTCTAAGATATTGAGAATACGTGTATGTGGATGCACCACTGAGAGTGGAGCATTTAGACAATGACTCGCAAATCAAAGCAAACACATAAAGTTCACTCTAGGCTACCAATGTCCCACATTTAAATCATATTAAGTGTTCATGGACTTTAAACTTAAGATAACATGGTCATCTCGTGTGCATGATGGTCAATATATCATTAAGGTATTAAGGGCCATATATATTCTAGTACGGGATAGGGACATGAACTCAACGCACTGTTACTTAGGTGCATATGAAGGCATGCGTGTGTTCGAAAGGGATTTATCTTCTTGTAAGTGAGCAAGACATTTGTCCTATGAAGTTTGTGTGCCATAACATAGAAACTCTTTGCTAAGGCAATGTGTGATTAGAAAGGAGTTTTTGATAGGAACATTTGTCTTATGAGGAAATGATGATTGGTCATATAATCGAGTTCGTGGTTTGACTAAATCCATGACCCTTTCTTGGTTGAGACAAAGTAAGACAAAATGTTCATACGACATGGCTGTCACGATTGAAAAGGCTTATTGTGATCCAAATCACTTCGTCTAAATTTGGCTACAATATGGGGCCAAGGCTAAAACATTACCCATGTCGTTCGACCTATGCTCGTTGCCAATAAAGAATGAACCTAAAAAGTCACACACATAAGATTGGGATGTGTTATGAGTGTTGTATTGGTAGGTTGCATAATTTATTCAATTGCAAGTTGGATTGGAATGAACAAATTGTCATGGTGCTTGTTAACGGTAAGATCATTAATTTAGAAGTACAATAGGAATTTAATTTAATTAATAAGATTAATTAAATTAAATTAGTGGAACAGAAATGAGCCTTAATTATTAATGAGGTTAATAATTAAAGAACATATGGGCTAATTTATTAATGAGATTAATAAATAAGAGTCTACCGGCTATTTAATTAAAAGGGGTCCAATTGGGGCAAGTGTTGCAACCACTACAATTGGCACTGCTTCAATTAAATTATCACCTAGTCATGTTTTGGGCCTAAGAGATTATCTTTTGTTACCAAATGAATTTAAAAATATTGTCTCCGTATTGTTACTAGTAAAAGAGATTGTCTCTTGTTACTAAATGAATTTAAGAATATTACTAGCGCCAAATTTATTATCATAATAAGTTGGTTAGCAATGTCTCGTTGGTAAATGGCTTATACATGATTTTTAGGGCTGTTTCAACCCTAATTAGTACCATAAATAGAGTGCTTAGTTATTTTTATCATTAGAGAACTCTTTTGCTATTTTAATTAATGAAATTCTTTCTTTAGTTTTCTCTTGCGTTTGAGTGTGCCTCAATTCTTATGAATCCAAATTTCAAATCGAGTTGTTCTAAGCACTTGGATTGATTTGTGACATACCAACTAACTAGGCTTGCTAGTTGTGGTTTACTTTTTACTGAAGTTCATTGAGGATCATGCATTTGGATTGTTTTCATGCAATTCACACAAGCAAGTTTTGTTAGTATCTAGAAATTGCCATTTATCATATCTTGACATTTCTACACACATGTCATGTTGACTATCATGTGTACAAGACAATCATATCGTTGTAAGTTGAAGGTCCATGTGCACTTAACATGATCATAGAGTAAGGGGTTGACAGCCGAGAGTGAACTCCTTGTATTTGTTTCATTCTTCAAGTCAGTGTTTGAATGCTTATTTTCTAATTACACATACTCACACTTTTATTTTCAGTATCTCATACTGACTGGAAAGATGCACATTATACAAATACAAGGTGTGTAAGTCGTATTGACTCTCTAATGCTTTCAGAGTGCAAACTGATTTTATCGATTCCCTACTAAGACAGCCTTGTGTCCATATTTATGAATAAGACTTCTTAATTCAATTACATGGACACATGTAATACTTTAAGCTATTCAAGATTTACATGCATAAAATTCTTGCTAGAATATTGACCAACCACAATAGTTCTAGTATCTCTCATTGACTATCGGTGTCGTACTTTATGGCCAATGATTGGTAGTATTTAATATCCATCTTATCAAGATGGCAGTCCAACAGAACTCGTGTGGTCGGCTTGGTAAGTGGGTCAACCACATTATTTGCCAAAACTATTTTATGCATGGCTATATTGCCCTTTCCAATGGTTTCTTGAATAACATGCTAACTCCTCTCTTTTTATTTGGAATTCTAATGAGACTTTGGTTCCTTCTCTTGTGCGATCACCATTCCATGTTGTTATCACAGTAAAGTGGCAATTGTCACCTACACAGTATAACCTTCATGGAGAGTCCTACACGATCTTATGACCTTCACAGTAAAGTGGCAATATTGTTGAGAGTCCTACACTATCTCATGAAGCCATTATTGAAAAGTTTACATGGCAAGACCTTTCTAGAGATGTTGTTTCTAGAAGATCTGTTTTGGTATGACCTTTGTAGAGATGCTGTTGAGGGACCTATGTGATTGGAAACTTACAGGGATATCGAGAGATCTTAAATGGATATTGATGACACTACATCTATGGCAAAGAAGGAGGTAAATTGTATATATTTGCATTTCAATAGTTGTAATGTTGGTGATGTGTAGCTAATGGGAAGAATGAACTAGAGTAGGACTATTGATGGAAGCAGGCTATGGTGATAAAGGGACTATTGATGAAGTCATTGAAGAAGAAGAAGTTTGTAAAGTTGAGGATAACTTGGATTTAGACGATTAGACCAGTAGTGAGGATGTGGAAGAAGTAGTATTGATAGAGCATAAAAGTGAAACATAGGGCGAAGAAGCATTTATAGCATCCATGGGAGAGAATGATTGCAGTCATGGTGAAGAGATTCCTGCATATTTTCTAGAGCAAGTATTATGATAATCCATTGTATGATAAAAATCAATGTTAACTAGAGTTAGAGAGTGAAAATGAGGTAGGAAAGAATGAGTTAGCAAGAACAAAAGATGAGGAAAGTGCTTTAGGGCTCAAGAGAGATTTGAGGGTTTGTCATGGGAGGATTTTGTTGAAAATTTCTAATAGGAGCACAAAGGTAGTGAGAAGAGTTAACCATGGAGTTTTTGGCTCAAATTGATGAAGATTCATAAGCAAGGGAGTTGGTGAATCCATGCGAGGTGATGCCATGGAAAGAGGATAGTAACCTTAGTTCCAATAATACTTTGAATTACTATTCACAAGAGGTGCATAGTATTGCATTATTTGCTAATCTTGGTCTTAAGGATGATTTTTATTTAGTGGATTTAACATTCCAATGTGAGTCTATGAGAATTAAAGGAATTAATAGAGTTGAATTAACTGTTACATGTGTTTCTTAGTGGTTTGCTTGATATTAGTTTTACCATGGAGGATAACAATTGAAATTCCTTAACTTTTTATGGAATTAGGTAGATTGTGTTGAGATATCTGGAGTTCCTTCTAGGGAATGGTGCATACACAATAGGTGCTCTAGGATCATATACCTAGTTTCCACAAGTAGAATTTAGGAATGCATGTAGTGAGTATGTTGTTATAGTGTCACCTAATGAATTCTAGTATAATAGATTTCATCCTTTTGGGGATGCATTGCATATTCATGATATTCTTGAAGTTAGATGGTCATAGTGCTTATATTATTGGATTCATATCATGAAGATGATACGGTTTTAGCATGATTATCTAAGGCCAAAGGACTTATAATTCTTGTGTTTGACCTTGACTTAAAACTTGAACGTCTCTTGGACTTTCCATGCACATCATGTTTAAACATAAAGCTTATCATGATGATAAATTCTACGTCATTGCACGCACACAAAGGTAAAGTAGTATAAGTTTTACATTCATTGTGTGTATGACATAATAGGAAATGCTAGAACACTGTGTTATTACTTACACGAGCAATATGTGATTGGATATGGCATGATGATGTGCATTATTTTGATTGGTCATTCTTTATTTAACATAAATTGTCATGAGTTGATTCCTTGTGACCATTATAATGACAATACATGATTGTTGGAATAAACTTGTACTAACCCATTGGAACACATTAGGGTTACTAAAGGAAGTTGACTTTGCAGGGGAATGTCCTTGGGGATGTTGGAATTATTTTTAAAAGAAAGAAATCAAAGGGAATTCTGTGAATTGTGCTTGAGCATCGGCATAGACATGTGTCAACAAATTGTATAATTTTGGTAGGGAGGCTGATTTTCTGTAAAACTATTAAAAGAACCTTCCACATCACAATATTTAATCTAGGAATTGAACTACAATTTGAAGAAAATTTGCCTAAGCTTGTAACTTGTGGAGGTCCACATGTGTCCACATGTTCATAGCAAACCTGAGTTGCAAGGTGGAAGAATAGGGTAAGCATAATACTACAAAAAATGTGATGGCACTTCCACTAACCTTCTTGTAGAAGGATGACTCATCTTTATTTTTTATTAAACCAAATGATATGATTGCTCTATCAAAATGAAGATTTCAACTTTTCAATGCTTGCTTAAGGTCAGAAATGGACCTCTTAAGCTTGCATACATTATGAGGTCCCTCTTGGACTTCAAAACTATGCAGCTGCACTATATAAATATCTTTCTTAAGTATCCCATTGAGGAATGCAGTCTTCACATCATTCTGCCAAATTTAATAATTCAAATGGGCATCTATCACAAATAAAATCTAAATGGATTTGAACATTACCATGGGTATGAAGGTTTCCTCATGGTTAATTCCATCCTTTTGACTATAGCCTTTAGCCACAAGCTTGGCTTTAAAAGTCTCTACCTCACCAATCAAACCAATTTTCCTCTCATAGACATACTTGCATTTGATAGGAACTATTCCTTGGGGTGGATCCACCAAGGGCCCAAACTTTGTTTGCATGCAATGAATCTATTTCGGATTGCACAACCTCCAGCTAGTTGTTAGAGTCTTTGTCCAATATCACTCGAACAAGACTAGAAAGATCATCTCTATGATCATTATCTACTATAACCAATAACACTTGTCTGTTCTTTGGGACATAACCAAATCTCTCCAATGCTCAAGAGATTCTACATGATTGTCACAATGTTTGCATTATAAAAGGTTGTTTTTGAGTAGGACCTCACCATACAGGCTCACCTCTTTGCTACTCATGCTCAACTTACTTGAGCACTACAATTCTACCATACTACCTTCTCTACTGAACTCTCCTATGAGAAAACATGCCTAATAATTGATGACAATTCTATTGTCTTTGGGTAGATAAGACTCATATCCATAGAATCCTCAGGATATCCAACAAAGTGACCTATATTGGCCCTTGCCTCTCTGACATATCCATCATACTCTTAAGGAAAGCCAAACATCCCTAGATCGTTAAATGCTTAAGCTTTGGCTTTTCTCCCACTCCACTTCTCATATGGTATTGAAGGAACAAACTTGGAGGGAATCCTAGTAAAAATATGTGCATTAGTAAGAAGGGCGTGACCTCGACATAGCATAGTCTGAGGTGCCACAATTGCTTGGGATTTAAACCATCCTATGGATGTTTATTTGAAATGGTATTCATTACAATACTATAAAGGCCATTCTTAAGAAATGCTGCACTAACCAACTTACAACAACAAGAAATATAGTAGACATTGCTCGTAAAAGTAAATTTATAATTTTCTTTTATTAATAACTGAATAGAAATAATGTACTTAAGGCTATTTAGCAAAAGTAAAAAAGCTCTTAAAATAATAAGATGACAAGATGATTAACCACCTAAAGCGTTCCCAATCGTGATGGCTGCAACACTTGCTCCATTACCCACCTTGATCACAACTTCACGCATCTTGAGTGTCTTACTTTCGACCAGATCCTAATGTGAAAAGCAAATGTGAGATGAAGCACTAGAATCTAAAATCCAAGAAGTAGAAAATACGCTAATGGAACAAGATGTTTCATAAACATAATGTTCCTTACCTTCAATGTGGTTTTAAGGCTCCTGAGGTACTTGGTGCAATTGCTCTTCCAATATCCATCATTGCTACAGTGGGAACACTTTCCTTTGTTTGTAGGAGCTTTGGCCTTCTTGATAGTTCCACTTGCTTTAGGAATAGAAGGCCTCTTCTTTTATCTTACCCTTATTGGTCTTACCAGATGAGCATGACATAGCAAGAACAACCTCTTGCCCTTTCACCTTCATGGATGTTTGTGTAATCACTAGCTTATTGAAGAGCCCAACTAGTGTGCACTCTATATCATTGAAATGATAATTCATGATGAAATTCGTTTGCAAGCTGGCATTCATGATCAAATCCAATGACTGAAGCCTCTCAATGTGAGAAATCATTTTGAGAACATGCTCACTGATGCCACCACCTTCCCCCATGCACATCTTAAATAACTTCTTAGATATCTTATATTTAGTGTTGTGACTATGCTCACCATACAACTCTTGTAGGTGGTACAAAATTTCCCCAAACCTTACCACACTCTCATAGGTCCTCTGGTCTAGTCAAACAGCTAACATGTAACTCTTGACTTTTAGATCATCTTCCACCCATCTCTCATAGGTGAATTTCTCTTCCTCACTAGACATCTTCGCAGGGGTTGGTCGGATATTGAGCTCCAATACATAGCCGTTGTGCTTTAGATTAAGAACAATTCTCAAGTTCTAGAGTTAGTCGACATGGTTAGGCCCATCATGATATTAGTTTCAAGTAGTTTAGTAAGTGGCATGGAGATTATTTGAGATAAAGATAAAGTCATGATATTAGTTTCAAGTAGTTTAGTAAGTGGCATGGATATTATTTGAGATAAAGATAAACTGCAAAAATAAGTAAGACTTTGTTCATGTGGTTGTAATATATGTTATCACATAATTATGGGCTTTTAATCTAAACAACCTCTCTTTGGATTTTTTGAATTCTATACTCTCTCAGGTAGAAAATAGAAATTTCATTGGTAAAATTTCCTTAGTGGTTAGGGTCTTTATTAGACATAACATACCTCACACATATAATTCTTGGCACGGTCGACCCGATTAGTGGCAATTCTTATCATCACATCTCATGCACAATCCAATCTTTTCCTTTGGTCCATGGCCCAACAAAATGTCACACATAGTCCTTAGCAATGCGGGTCCATTTAAGTCACACCAACTGACTGAAAACTCATCAAATTTGAACCCCACCTATAACCCTTTCAGTTCCTAAGGAGAGAAGTATCCTTTGAATGTTGCATTCAATGTGCTCAAAGCCCTAAATGTGCCAACACTGTGTGACCCCATGAATGTGATGATATTACATACTAAATCTACACTTAGGACTTTGAGTTTGATGAAGGGTCACTATCTAACAATTTTGTCATTACAACTTAATATCATACGAGGATGTTTTTATTCCATGTATTTATCGGATTCACTTTGCACATTATCCAGTTCCTTGTACATAACTCATACATGCATAAATAATATGCTAATAAAGTACTATGAAGGTTATGGACTTCCAGATCTAATTTGAGCCAACAATTGATTGGCATATGCACAAGACAATCGTGTGTTTCGAGCGTAAGGTCTACGTGCACTTATCATGATAGTGAATTCCAAGTTTTTGAATGCTCATTCTCTAATGGTGCATCCACACACTTCTATTCTTAGTATTTTATATTGAAGAACATGATACTCGCCATACAAATACAAAATGAGCAAATCAAATTACCCTCTAATATTCTTTAGAGTGTCTATAACTCGCAAATTAGTTTGAATGATTGTGAAAGAACATGACCTTGTGTTTATATTCATAACTTTTTATGAATATGACTTCTTAACTCATTTACACGGACACTACAATACTTTATGGCATTCAAGATTTACATGCATGAAATATTTTCTAGAATATTGATATAAAGAAATCAATATTTTATAAATATGTGAGAAAATGTACATATACAAGCACAATGCCTCTGCATCCCTTATTAACTATTGGCATTAGAGACATTAATTAACAATCTCCCACTTGCTCTCTAATATCCATCTTCTCAAGATGGTGGTCCAACTGTACTCATGTCATTTGCATGGTAAGTGGATCACCCACATTATCCACTAAATCTATTTTCTATATGACTGCAATGCCCCTTTTAATGATTTCTTGAATAATATAGTAACATCTTTCTATGTGTTTGGCTTTCTAATCAGCTCTTGTGTGATCACTGTAAAGTGGCAACAATCAACCTACACTTTGAACTACATGAAGCTTTGTTACGAAATGAAGTTATAAAAGAAGAAAAACAAAGAGTGAGAAGAGAGACGAGGGTAGGAAGGAAGTGAAAGGAAAAGAGAGAGAAGAAAAGGAGAGGAAAGAGTGTGTGTTAGCCATCATGAGAAAAGTAGGGGTAGCTATAAGAAGTGAGAGTAGAATGATATTGTTCTTGTATAAAGAAAATTTTTTACTATGTGAAAAGGTCACATCACCCCTCCCTAAGGTTGTATTGTCCATTTTGTAGGATTATAGAGATGTGTCACTCCACTACCTAGTGGATTACCACTTGTTCAAGGGATAGAACATCAAATCAATTTCATGTTGCATGCTACCATTCTAAATAAATTAGCAGATTAGACTAAGCCTAAAGAAACCAAGAAGATTCAATGGAAAGTAGAAGAATTGATCAATAAAGGGTGGGTTTAGGAAAGTATGAGCCATGTGCAGTTTCGGTATCGTTGGTGCCAAAGAAGGATGGGTCCTGGTGAATGTGTGTTGGTTGTGAGTTGAAAATGCCATCAAGGTAAGTATCGACATCACATTCCTAGATTAGATGACATGTTAGACGAGTTGCATAGATCCTCTGTATTTTCACAAGTAGGTCTCAAATCTGGTGATCATCAAATTCGCATGAAGTAAGAGGATAATTGAAAAAAATCTTAAAGATAAAATTTACATTGTATAAATGGTTATTTACACCACTTGGACTTACAAATGCTTCAAGTACCTTAATGAGATTTATATATCATTTTTTGCATGCATTTATAGGTAAATTCATAGCCGTATATTTTGATGATATCTTAGTTTGTTGTAAGTTCATAGTAGAGCAAGCTGATGTTAGTGATATGCCCTCTAACACTAATAGAAAATAGGGGATAATAGAAGGGTATTTGATTGTATCTGTACCTTTTGAATTAAATTAATAAAATATTGATTTTTGTATCAATAATGTGGCAACTCTCATCATCCATGTGAATCTTGATTGGAGTAAAGTATTACATATACCCATGTGAATCTTGTGCAGTGAGTGTCATGCCGTTTGGTATGAAATATTAAGAGTACTTGTGTGTGGATGTGTCATTGGCAAATGGGGCATTTAGACATTAATTTATAGAATGAAGCACATGCATGGAGTTCATTCTTAGCCATCAATGTTTTGCTTTGCGATTGTCTTAAGTGTCCATGGACTTTAAACTTGAGAATATATAGTTGTCTTATACACATGATGATCAAATGAGCCACCAGGGCATTAAGGGCCAATCTATCCCCATATGGGATAGGGCCATGAGCCTAACGTGCTATTACCCAAATACGCATGGAGGTATATGTATTCAATAGGGGATTTGTCTCCTTGTAAGTGAGTAAGGCGTTTGTCATATGCAATTCGAATTCTATGAGGTGGAAGCCCCTAGCCAAGGCAATATGTGATTGGAAAGGAGTTTCCGATAAGAACATTTGTCTTATAAGGAAACACAGATTGGTCATATGGCTAAGTTTGTGAGTTTGACTAAATCTATGACTCTCACTCAGTTGGAAAAAGTAATATGAAAGGTCTTTATGGCATGGTAATCATGATCAAAAGGTTTCATTGTGTTTTGGTTACTTCATCTTAGTTGGGCTATGATGTGAGTCGTAGTCTAAACATTACCCACATCCTTTGGGCTATACTCATCTCCAATTAAGAATGAACTTAGAGCATCACATACATAAGATTAGGAAGTGTTGTGATTGTTAAATTGATGGGGTGCATAATTATTTAGATAGAATTGGTTTAGACTAAATAAATTAACTTGATGCTTGTTACTAATGAGATCATTAATTAAAAACATCATGGAGAATTTGATTTAATTAATGAGATTAATTAAATTAAATTAATTAGACACAAACGAAACTTTAATTATTTTTCAGGATGTGTGGGCTGATTTATTAATTAGATTAAAAAATTAAAGTCAATGGACAATTTAATTAAAAACAGGTTCATTTAGGAGGGATCATGGAGCCCGTCAACCTTACCTTGGTGACTACGATATAAATAAGAGACTTGAATAATTCAAAACACATCCAAATATTCCAAAAATTAGTGTGTGCCTCCTCCAAGCTGAAGGAAAGAAGCACCTAGTCACCCTCTGTCATCTTCATTTGGTCACAAAATCTTCCTAGCCTAAGAGCAAGGCAAAGGAGAAAAAGCCAACTATTCCTAAGACTAGTGGGAGTATTAAGAAGGCCAAAGCTCCTATAGAAAACAGAAGTGTTCCCACTACAGAAAGAATGGGCACTAGAAGAGGAATTACACCAACTATCTTAGCCTTAAGAAGGCAACTAGAGGTAAGGAACTTTATGTTTATGAAACATCTTGTTCTATTGGTGTTTATTCTACTTCTTGGACTTTAGATTCTGGTGCAACTTCTCACATTTGTACCTCGTATCAGGATTTGGTTACAAGTAGGATGCTTAGAAAGCTTGAAGTAGTGATCAAGGTGGGGAATGGAGCAAGAGTTGTAGCCACTACGATTGGGCCTGCTTTAGTGAAACTATCATTAGGCCATAATTTAGATTTGAGAGATGTCTTTTATTACCTAGTGGGCTTAAAAACATTCTTTCTATTCTATTATTAATAAAAGAGAATTATAAATTTTTTTTAGAGGCAATGTGTGCCATATTTATTATGGCAATAAATAGGTATCTTCTCAGATGCAACCATTGCGACAATTAGGTAGAATCAGTCAGGCACTAAAACGATATGGTTTTGTCCTAGTGAACAGACAAGAATTGTTTATAATGGGAGATAATGATCATGGAGATGATTCTTCTATCTATAATCAAGCAATGGTAGATAAAGACTCCGCCAAGTTGCCAAAGGTTATAAAATCAAAGATGGATTCAAAGCATGTGAACCAAGTGTGGACTTTGGTAGATCCCCCTAAAGTAATTGTTCCCATTAGATGTAAATGGATTTATAAGAGAAAGATTGGTTCAATTGGCAAGGTGGAGACTTATAGCCAAGTTGGTGGCAAGGGCTATAGTTAGAAGGAGGGAATTGACCATGAGGAAACCTTCTCATAGGTAGCTATGTTGAAGTCCATTCGGATTTTACACAATAGCCACCCACTTGGATTATGAGATTGATAGACAGATGTCAAGACTACTTTCCTCAACGGAATGTTTGAGGATGACATTTATATGGTGCATCGAGTTGGAATCTTTGCCTGATGGTGCAGTCAAATAGTTTGGCTTCATCAAAAACAAAGATGAGCCCTACATCTACAATAAGGTTAGTAGGAGCGTAATAACATTTCTTGTGTTGTATGTGGATGACACGGTATTGATAGGGAATGATGTTGGGATGCTAACCTCAATTAAGTCCTAGTTATCCAAAACCATCTTCATGAAAGACTGAGGAGAAGTGACATATATCTTGGGCATTTGCATTTTTAGGGATAAAGAGAAGAGATTGCTAAGTCTCTCCCAAGCCTTGTACATAGAAAAAGTATTGAAGAGGTTCAGTATGGAAGCCTCCAAAAGTGAGTTGCTACCATATGGGCATGGTATCCACCTCTCAAAATCCATGTTCCCAGAGATGGATAATAAGAGGACAAGCATGGTTACCATTCCACATGCTATGTACAAGGCTAGATATTGCCTATGCCATAAGTGTGACGGGTAGGTTTAAGGCAAATCCTAGTCAAGAGCATTGGAATGCTGTAAGTGTATCCTTAAGTACTGGAGAAGGTAAGGATATGGTGCTTGTTTATAGAGATGGTGAGTTGAAAATAGATCGATACACAAACTTAGACTTCCAGTTAGATGTGGATAATAGAAAGTTTATTTCCAAATTCAAATTCACACTTAATAGAGGGGCAATCAGTTGGGAGAGTTCCAAACAAAGAATGACTACAGACTCCACTAAGGCTGAGTATATCGCTGGATGTGATGCAGTGAAGGAGGTTGTTTAGATAAATAATTTAGTAACAAAGCTTCAGGTAGTTCTAGATGTGGATCGGTTATTGCCACTTTATTGTGATAACAATGGTGCAATAGCACGAGGAACTAAGGTCTCATTAAAAATCTAAACACATAGTGAGTCGTTACCATATTATTTGAGAAGTCATTGGTAGGGGTGACATAGCTATGCGGAAAATAGCTTCATCCAATAACATGCCTAATCCACTCACTAAGCTAATAACTCAAGTGCAACTGGATCACCATCTTGAAAAGATGTATATTAAATATCACAGTGACTAACATTAGTAGTGTTGCCATTAGAGTGTAAGTGGAAATTGTTAGTGATATGCCCTTGCTAGTAGAAAATAAGGGATAATTGAAGGATATTTGGTTGTACACATACATTCCTAATTAAATTGATGAAATGTTGATTTTCATTTTGATATTGTGGCAACTCTCAACATGTATGTGAATCTTGATTGACATGAAGTATCGCATCTGATTATATGAGATACTGAGGGTACTTGTATGTGGATGTGTCATTGGCAAATGGGACATTGGGACATTGACTCGCAAAATGAAGTGGATGCTTAGAGTTCACACTTAGCTGTCTATGTCTTACTTTGTGATCATGTTAAATATCCATAGACTTTAGACCTGAGATAGCACAGTCTTTGGACCTTAGATCTGAGACAACATAATTGTCTTGTGTGCATAACAATCAAATGGGTCATTAGTGCATTAAGGGTCAATATCTATCCTAATATGGGATGGGCCTTGAGCTTAATGTGTTGTTGCCTGGATGCACATGGAGGCATGTGTGCATTCAATTAGGTATTTGTATGCTTGCAAGTGAACAAAGTATTTGTTTTATGCGAATAGTGTTTTATGAGATGGAAGAGCTTAGCTAAGAAAGTGTGTGATTAGAAAAAAATTTTCAATAGGAACATTTGTCTCATGAGGAAACACTGATTGGTCATATAACTGAGTTTGTGAATTTGAATAAATCCATAACTCTTGCTTAGTTGGGACAAAGTAAGACAAAAGGCCTACACAGCATGGTAATTACGATAAGAAGAGTTCATTGAGATCTGATCACTTTATCTTAATTGGGCTACAATGTGGTCTATGGGCTAGACATGACCAACATCCTTTCAACTATGCTTAGTGCCTATTAAGAGTAAATCTAGAGTGACACACATAAGATTGGGAAGTGTTATGAAACTTAAATTGATGGGGTGCACAATATATTTAGTTGCAATTGGATTGGGCTAAATAAATTACCATATGCGTGTTAACATATGATAATTATTGAGAAGCATAATGGAGAATTTAATTTAATTAATGAGATTCATTAAATTAAATTAATTACACACAAATGGAACTTTAATTATTAATGAGATTAATAATTAAAAGGGCTAACTTATTAATGAGATTAATAAATCAAAGTTCATCAGCTATTTAATTAAAACAGGGCCCATGGAGTTCATCCACCTTACCTTAGTGTCTATGTTATAAATAAGAGTTTTGAATTGTACAAGACACCTAAAAAATAACCCAAAAATTCGTGTACTCCCCTCAAGCCTAAAGAAAGAAGCACCCAGCATCCCTCTATCATCTTCTTTTGGTCACAAAATCCTCCTAACCCAAAAGGTTTGTGCAAAAGCTTCACAAAAGGGGTTTTGTGAGGTGTAGGAGGAGCTCATGCACTTCATAATTGTGTGGACAATTTGGAGGTTAGGGTTTGAGGGTTATAATTCAATGGATTGTGGATTGAAAGCTAGAAAACGTTTCTGAGGTATGTCCGACATGTTCACACTTGTAATATTATGTTCTTGCATGTTTTGCAACAAAATTTGATGGTGTTTGTTCCCATTGCTTCCACTTCATGTTCTTTGATGTTTCATGTGTTAAAATTTTATTTTTTACAGCCAAACTCCAACAAAATCCAGTAGTGTACATTTGAGATGTTTTTTTGAAGCCTTAAATAGAAAAAAATTTGTGTGCTAACCGTGAAAAGTGCACATTTTTTTGTTCATTATGTATTTCTAAGATTTTTTTTAGGTGCATAGGGAATACAATTAGATGAAAACAAAGTGAAGGCAATTACGAAATGGATAACGTTTATGGTTGTTTTAGAGAGATAAGAAGTTTCCTTGACCTGGTATGTTTTTATAGGAGGTTTGTGTGTGATTTCATTACCATTGCAGAACCCCCTACAATGGTAATTAAGAAATATGAGAAGCTTCAATGGAGAGAAGCGCAACAACGAGTGTTTAACCCTTTGAAGAATAAGCTTACTAATACTCCTGCTTTTGCTTTACCTGATTTTTCTTAGACTTTTGAACTTAAATGTGATGCTTTTAGTGTAAGAATTGAAGCTATATTGATGAAAGAGAAAGGGCCCATAGCTTACTTTAGTGAGAAATTAAACGGAGAAGATTTGAATTATCCTACATATAATAAGGAGTTGTGCTCATCATTGAGGGCCTTGGTGATGTGATAGCACTATCTTCATCCTAGGCAGTTTGTCATTCACATAGACTATAAGTTGCTTAAGCACTTAAAGAGTCAAGGTGAACTGAGTAAGCAAAATATAAGTTGGGTATCCATTATTAATACATTTTCATATGTGATTAAGTATAGGAAAAGGTTAGATAATGTTTTTGTGGATGCTTTGTCGCACCATTATACACTTTTTACCACCTTAAATGTTAGGTTGCTAGGATTTAAGCACAAAAAAGAATTGTACGACACAGTTTCCTGTTATATAAGCACCTAATGGTGGATGAATGGGACACTATGGTGTCACCTAGACCATCTTGATCTTGCAGGTGCATTTCTACTTACTACATCTAAGGAGGGATGTGGAAAGAGAGGTCAAGAGGTGCTTAAGTACAAAGAGGACAAATTTAAGGTACAACCAAATGGACTTTATAATGCTTTGCTGGTTTCTAGTATGCCATGGATTGACATATCTATAGATTTTGTATTGGGTTTACCAAGAACAAAAATGGGTAAGGATAGCATTCTTGTGATCATTTATAGATTTTCAAAGATGGCTCATTTTATCACATGTTATAAATCTGATAATGCGTCCCATATAGCTAATTTGTTTTTCAAGAAAAACATTAGTTTACATGGCATGTCTAGGCACAACGGTTTTGATAGAGATATGAAAATCTTGAGCTATTTTAGGAAGATTTGTGTAGTAAACTAGGCATGAAATCATTATTTTCTTCCACTAGCCACCCATAAACTGATGGATAAATTGAAGTGGTAAATATGACATTTATTGCATTGTTCCATGCATTATTGAGGAGAAATATTAAGACTTGAGAAGCGAGTTTACTACATGTTGAGTTTTGCATTCAATAGAAGTGCATATTTTACTACTCACATGTTACCATTTGAGATTGTGTATGGTGTTTATCCGTCAAATCCATATAGTTTGTGGCAATTACCATGTAATGGGGAAGCAAGTGCAAATGGTGAAAAGAAGGCAGAGTTTGTAAAGTGACTAAATGAGAGAGCCCAACAAAATATGGAAAGAAGGAATGAACAATACACATAACAAGCTAAAAATAAGCAGAAGACGGTTGAGTTTGAGATTGGAGGTTGGATTTGGGTACACTTGTGCAATGAGAGATTTCCTTTATTTCCTAAAGGAAATCAAAGCTCATGCCTAAAGGAGATGATCCATTCCAAGTCTAGATGAAGAACAATATTAATGCTTACAAATTGCAATTTCCAGGTGAGTATGGAATAAGTGCCACCTTTAATGTTATTGAATTAAGCCCATTTGATGCAGGTGATGAGCATGAAGTAGAATTGAGGGTAATTCTCTCTCAAAAGGTAGAGGATGATGCAGGTGTCTAGTTGAGGCCAGAGTATGCAAGAACAACTAAAGGTCCAATTACACATTCTAAGGCAAAGAAGCTTGAAAACTCTATGGTGGCACTCATGAAGGAGTTTCAAGAAGAGTTAGATGTGTGCATGGGCTTGAAGAGCCTAAGGGGCATTCGTGGATCAACTTGGTATAGTACAAGGAAGATGATGGCACTTGGATAGCATCAAAATTGATCTTGAGTATAGAGATTGATCTCAAGTGCATCAAATCGATTTGAAGGTGAAGAGGATGGATAATGCTTCGAAGGGTCTCTTAGAAATGTGATCCAGAGTGTGTTAGATCGATCCCATAGAGCACGGATTGATAATTGTTTCGATCACCTAGTCACGGATCAATCTTAGGAAGAGCCAATTTGATAGATAATATGATTGATCCGAACAACATGAGATCGAGCACAAGGGATGAGATGAATCGAGCACAACAGCATAGAAGATGGCAAAGCAGGCATGGAACTTTATGTTTATAAAACATCTAGGTCCATTGTATGTTCTTGACATCTTATATCTTGGATTCAAGTGCTTTTTCCCACATTTGCACCTCAAGTTAGGACTTGGCTATGAGTAGGTCACTTAATAGGTGAGAAGTAATTATTAGAGTTGATAGTGGGGCAAGTGTTGCAGCCACTACAATTGACATTGCTTCAATTAAATTATCATCTGGTCTTGTTTTGGGCGTAAGAGATTGTCTCTTGTTACCAAATGAGTTTAAGAATATTGTCTCAGTATTATTACTAGTTAAAGAGGGTTATGAATTTTCTTTTAGAGATAATAAGTGTCAAATTTATTATCGAAATTGGGCTATGCAACAAAGGCTAGGATTAGGAGGTTGGAGAGAAATGGGCGTATAGGCCCTTAATTGGCGCAAAGTATTACATGTGCCCATGTGTTTGAGTTAAAAAACCTTATTCATAAAGAGATAGGAAAATAAACACAAGGTTCTTTTGGTGCACAATCTATAAAACCTATTTGTGAGTTACAAATACTCTAAATGAAATTAGAGAGTCTGTACAATTTGCATACTTTGTGTTCGTATGGTGAGTGTCATGTCGTTTGTCTGAGATATTGAGATACATGTATGTGGATGCGTCATTCGGAATGGAACATTTATTTGTAGATCAAATCAAGCACATGAAGTTCCCTCTGGGCTACCAATGTCTTACTTTAAAATCATATTAAGTGTTCGTGAAACTTAGACTTAAGACCACATGGTCGTCTTGTGTGCACGATGGTTTATCTGTCATTAAGGTATTAAGAGCCAATATATATTCGAGTATGGGATAGAGTCATGAATCCAACACACCATTACTTAGGCACGTATGAAGGCATATGTGTGTGTTCAAAAAAGATTTGTCTCCTTGTAAGTGAGCAAGGCATTTGTTCTTTGAAGTTTGTGTTCTATGACATAGTAACCCTTAGCTAAGGCAATGTGTGATCAGAAAGGAGTTTTTGATAGGAACATTTGTCTTATGAGGAAATACCAATTGGTTATATAACCGAATTTGTGAGTTTGACTAAATCTATGAACCTCTCTTGGCTGGGACAAAGTAAGATAAAAGGTTCATATGACATGGATGTCACAATTGAAAAGGCTCGTTGTGATCCGAATCACATCTAAATTTAGCTACAATATGGGCCATAGGTTAGACATTACCCATGTCCTTCGAAATATGCTTGTTGCCAATAAAGAATGAATCTAGAAAGTCACACACACAAAGATTGAGATGTGTCGTGAGTGTTAAATTGGTGGGTTACATAATTTATTCGATTGCAAATTGGATTGGACTAAACAAATTGTCTTGGTGCTTGTTAATGGTAAGATCATTAATTAGAAGTATAACGGGATTTAATTTAATTAATAAGATTAATTAAATTAAATTAATTGAACACGAATGGGCCTTAATTGTTAATGAGGTTAATAATTAAATAACATATGAGCTAATTTATTAATGAGATTAATAAAGAAGAGCTTACTATTTAATTAGAAGGGATCTATGTAGGAGGGCCCATAGAGCCCATGTACTAAACCTTAGTGTCTCAACTATTTATATGGGTGTTGAAGGGTTCAAGATACACAAGAAAATTTGTAAAACTCGTGCACCTTCCAAGCAAGGGAGAGAACAAGCCCTAGCCACCCTCTTCTATCTCCGTTTTGTCAAAAATTTATACTAGCCCAAAAGTATTTGTGTTAGAGCTTCATAAAAAAAGTTTCATAGAGTGTAGGAGAAGCTCACAAGCATCCTAACAGTGTCGACAATCTAAAAGTCAAGCTTTGAGGACCACAACTCCAAGGATTATGTGTGAGAGTGCTGCAAACTTTGCAAAGGTAGATTGTTTATGCTTGGTCTTGTTTATTTAATATCTTGCTTGTTTTGTATCAAAAATAGATGGGGGTTGTTCCATTGTATTCAACTATGTGTGTATAATGTTTTTAGGTGCTAAAGTTTTAATTTTTATGGCCAAACCCTAACAAAATCCAACAAAGAAGAACATGAAAGGAACAAGATAGAATTAGTACCTAGACCGGTGTTTAGATTAGAATTCAAAACAGCCAACATTGAAGCTAACTACCATGTGTGTGGAAGCATCAAAGATAGATTGTTGGTGTATGCTGAAACCCAATGGCAACCTGCTTGGTGAACCATGTGGAAACAACACACAACAATTATCAAAGGAATTAGACCAAAGATGACTACAACTAACATGCCTATTCATAGTGTTTCGAGTTCCTTCAAAACCTTAAAAATCATGTTATAATTGCTAAAATTTAAAAACATGAGATAAAGACATAATCCCAACTAAATCTCTCTCTCTTTTCTTAATCTAGATTGATCTGGCGACTTTAGAGATTGATTTTGCCAAACTTCGGATCAATTCAAGCAGCAATCTTGGCCATCTGAATTGTAAAAATAGAACATAGCTAGCTCACAAGATTTACAATTACATTAGGTATGATGGATCGAGTTAAGCACAGTTGTAATTCCAGAAACCATGTGGTTCGGTACGCTGGTGATTGCTAGGGTGCTAGCTTGATTTGCACTGCCTAAGATCGATCTTGTTTTGAACTCATTTCATACGAAATGCACCATCAGACATTCCTCTTCCTCTCTAAGGCTCTCAAAACATCTAAAAGCTTCCTTAAACTCCTTTACGAGCATTGAAATCACTTCTTTGAGTCTTTTGGCTCTAGTTACATCATTAGACCTCTAGAAATCCTCGGGTACTCAAGCTCGGCTCTGACACTTGTGTCATCTATAAGTGGACCTCTTAAGCTTTCATACTTTATGAGATTCCTCTTGGACCTCAAAACTATGTGGCTGCACCATATAAATGTCCTTAAGCATGCCATTGAGAAAAGTAGTTTTGGCATCCATCTTCCAAATCTCATAATTCAAGTGGACGGCTATACAAGCGAAATTCAAATGGACTTGAGCATGGCTCCCAGCGATAAGGTTTCCTTATAGTCAACTTCCTTCTTTTAACAATAGCCCTTAGCCATAAGCCTGCTCTTACAAGTCTATATCTCACCAATCAAACCAATTCTCCTCTTGTAGACCCATTTGCATTTGATAGGAACTATTCCCTTGGGTAGATCTACTAAGGTCCATACTTAGTTCTCATGTATGAATCCATCTCAGATTGCATAGCCTCCAGTCACTTGGCGAAGTCCTTGTCTACCATTGCTTATTTAAAGTTAGAAGGATCATCTCCATGATCATTATCTCCTATTATGAACAATTCTTGTCTATTCTCTAGAGCATAACTATATCTCTCTAGTACTTGAGAGATTCTACCCAATCGTTGGAATGATTGCATCTCAGAAGGTTGTTCTTGAATAGAAACTTGCCTTTATTTTCTCAATAGGAACTTGCTTTATGGGCTCACTACTTTGTTCCACGTGCTTAACTTCCTTGACCACTATAGTTCTACCTGCACCACTTTCTCAACCAAACTATTCTTTAAGAAAATGTGCTTGATACTGGACAATAATTCTTCTCTTTAGGTATGTACAACATATATCCCATGGAATCTATAAGATATCCTATAAAGCGTTCCATAACAACTCTTGCCACAAAGTTTTTCTATCTTACTCTTCCTAAGACAAGCTAGACATCCCCACATCATTAAATTTTTAAGGCTTGGCTTCCTTCCATTCCACATCTCAAAATAATACCATAGCCAGATGATAGTTTAACTAAAGTAGTCCTAATCGAGATGGCTGCAAGACTTGTTCCCTTCCCCCACCTTGATCACCACCTCAAGCTTTCCAAGAGTCCTACTTTTGCCCATATCTTGATGTAAAGTACAAATGTGAGATGAAGCACTCGAATTCTAAATCCAAGAAGCAAAAAAGTACACCAATGGAGTCAGATGTCACATAAACATAAAGTTTGTTACCTCCCGATGCCTTCTTAAGGCTATTGAGGTACTCGGCACAGTTTCTCTTCCAATACCCATTCTTGTTGTAGTGGAAACACTTTTCTATCTCTATAGGATCTTTCATCTTCATGATACTCCCACTGGCCTTGGGGATAGCAAGTTTCTTCTTCTTTGTCTTTCATTTTGTGGTCACACTAGAGGCAATAGACATAGCAAGAACCACCTCCTTCCCCTTCCCCTTCATAGTTGTTTATGTTAGTGATACACCCTCTAAAGCCAATAGAAAATGAGGGATACTAAAGAGGTCTTTGGTTGTATGTACTTTTACGTAGTGATTAAAAAATATTAATTTTTGTATTAATCTTTTGGTAAGTTTTCATGCATATAAATTTTAATTGGTGTAAAGTACCATATGTGCCCATGTGTTTAAGTCAAGGAGTTTTATTTGTAAGAGTTATGAATATGTATACAAGGCTTCCTTAGTACTTAGTCACTAAAATTTGTCTACAAGTCATAGACACTCTAAAGGGTATTAAGGAATCAATAGAATTTGCATGCCTTGTGTTTATGTGGTGAATGTCTTATCACTTAATATGAGATACTGAGAATACATGTGTATAGATATGCCATTACAAAATGGAGCATTGGAACAATGTCTTGCAGAATAAAGCAAACACATGGACTTCACTCTTAGCTGTTAACATCCTATTTTATAATCATATTAAGTGTTAACATCCTATTTTACAACAATCATGCCATCTCAAATTCTGTAAATCTAGAAGGAGGATCTTATTGATTGGGCAATTAATTTGCAATAATTCCACTAAAGGAAATGATGCCAAATCGAATATCTCTTACCTATCAAATCTTGCCACATTATCTAACAAATATGTTAGCGAGACCCTTGCCATTCCTATAAATAGAGATGGCTTCTACACCATCCAGGACACGAAAGAACATGAAGACACACATCAAGCAAGAAGTAATCTTGGAAGAAATTCAGATTCTCTCCACAAGTTCAAAGCTATTCATACAATATTTAAGGCGTTCTTTACGGAAAGTTCACCAAATTTTAGCATTTGATCGATAGGGGTGTTAATCTAGTAGATTAATATTATTTGAAGCTCCAACCAACATCAAAGAAGATCAAAGCTCAAAAACTCCTTCAATTCGAACCACATTCTTCAAACAACATTCAAGGCATTCTTGCAACATTCGAAGCATTTTTCAATGGGTTCATTAAATTTTGGCATTTGATGTAGAATCATGGTGTCAAACTAGGTTATTAATGTTTCTGGAAGGCCCAGTGAACCTCAAAAACGATCAAGTCCACCAAAGTTTCAAAAAATTACAAAAACATTCAAGTTGAAAGAAGAATCAAAAGATCAAATTAGAGAATATTGCCCACAGAAATTAATTTGATTCAAATTGTAATTGCACTTGTACAAATTTCTCATTAATTGCCAAATTTTTGTCTATAGTTGTTTTGTGTATATGACGGTCAATGTGTTATTAAAGCATTAAAGGTCAATATCTATCCTAGTATAGGATAAGGTCATGAGCCTAACATGCAATTGCTTGGGTGTGTATAGAGGCGTATGTACATTCAATAAGGGATTTGTTTTCTTGCAAGTGAGCAAGCCATTTGTCCTATATAGTTAGTATTCTGTGAGACAGAAGCCTTTGGCCAAGGTGATGTATGATCAAAAAGGATTTTTCGATAGGAGCATTTGTCTCATGAGGAAATAACAATAAGTCATATGATCGAGTTTTTGAATTTGATTAAATTCATGACTCTTGCTAGGTAGGGACAAAGTTAGACAAATGTTCTATTTAGCATGGTAGTCCCGATCAAAAAATTTCATTGTGATCTGAATTACTTCATCTTAATAGGGCTACAATATGGGCCGCATGTTAGACATTACCCATATTCTTCGAGGTATGCTCATTGCTAATTATGAATGAACCTAGAGAGTTGCACATATAAGATTGGGATGTACTGCAAGTGTTAAATTTATAGGTTCCATAATTTATTTAGTTACAATTGGATTGAACGAAAAAAATTTTCATAGTGCTTGTTGATGATTATATCACTAATTAGAAGTACAATAGGGAATTTAATTTAACTAATAAGATTAATTAAATTAAATTAATTGTATGCTTTTGGGCTTTAATTATTAATGAGATTTTATTAAAGAGTTTATGAGTTGATTTATGAATGAAATTAATAAATAAAAGTTCGTGGGCTATTTTAATTAAATAGGTCCATGTAGGAGGGCCCATGGAGCCCATATGCTAAACCCTAGTGTTTCAACTATTTAAAGGGGTTTTTCAAGAGATCAAGACATCATTCTTAATCCCTAAATTTTGTGCACCCCTTCAAGTAGGAGGAACTTACAAGCATCTAAATCATGTGGATAGACTAGAGATTGAGGTTTGAGGGCTTCGACAAAGGATTATGATTAAGTTGCTTGAAAACATTCCAAAGGTAACGACTTTATGATCTTGTTTAATTGATATCTTGTGTGTTTTGCAACAAAAATGGGTGAAATTTGTTCCTACAGTTTTAGCTCCATGTGTTTAATGTTTTCATGATCAAAAGTTTTAATTTTTTTAGGCAAATCCCACAAAAATTCAACAGTCATATTAAAGCTACAATTTTTCTTGCAAAACCCTAAAGTTTAATGATTCTTCCATGTTCTTCATTAGTTTTCATGTCAAATTCCTTTAAACATGTATATGATGCATCAAATCAAAAGGTTTTTGGTAGTGGTTGGAATCGAAAGCATGCCTAATAACCAATGACAAACTTATTGCCTTTAGGTAGGTAGAACTCACATCCCATAAACTACTCAGGATATCCAACAAAGTGGCCCATACTATTGCCTCTAGCTTGTCCATCTTTCTCTTCTTAAGATAAGTTAAGCATCCCCAAATCTTGATATGCTTCAAGCTCAGCTTCCTCCCACTCCAGATCTCATGTAGGGTTGAAGGAGCTGACTTGGGAGAGTTTAATATTCAAGACATAAGCAGTTATCAAGAGGACATGTCCCCATAAAGAAATTGGTAAATCGGTGAAGCTGATCATAGATCAAATACACCTTTTTGTTGAGCGTTGTTGGTGCTGTGAGTTGGGACACAATGCTATTCGCTTTGAGGAATTCCACAAACTCAATGCCCATGTACTCCCATTCCACGATTTGATCATAGTGGCTTCAAATGCTAGTCAGTTTGTTTCTCTAGTTCAACCTTGAATTCTTTGAACTTTTCAAAGGATTTGTGCTAGTACTTCAAGTACACATAAAAATACCTAGAGATATCATGGGTAGAGGTTATGAAGTAGTGAAATTCTTCCTTTACCATTTCATTAAATGGCCAATAAACATCGATATGGACTAGCTAAAACACTGATGCGGCTCTCTAGATATGCCTATAGAATGCGCTCTTAGCCATCCTGCCTAAGATGCAAGGTTTTGAAAGTTGGATACAGCTCCTTTTCAAATAGGCCAATAAGCCCATCTTTTTCCAATTTGCTAATATTAGCCTTTGCAGCATTGCCACTCCAAGATACCACAATTTACGTTTATTTTGCATGGCATTCATTACTGGCTCATCATCTAAATTCAACTAATAAAAGCTATCTATCAATGATGTAGTGCCAACCAATTTATTACGAAAATAAATTTGACACTTATTATCCTTAAAAGAAAATTCACAACCTTCTTTCATCAATAAAGATACAAAGACAATATTTTTAAGCCCATTTGGTAACACAAGATAATCACTTAGGCCTAAAACATGACTGCATGGTAAATTAGATTGAAGCAATGCCAATTGTGGTAGCTGCAATGATTTCCCCCTGCAAACCTTAATCACTTCTCGCTTCTCAAGCACTCTCTACATTTGATCAAATCTTGATTCAAAGTACAAATGTGGGAAGATGAACTCGAACACAAGATTCGAGACATAAAGAACACACCAATGGTACAAGATGTTTCACAAATATAGAGTGCCATGCCTTTAGTGCTATCCTCTAGCACATTGAGACATCTAGCACAATTTTTCCCCTAATGCCCTTTCTTGTTGCATCAAAAACTTTTTCCTTTGCTAACATGGGCATTGGATCTCATACCCATCTCACTAGCCTTGGCAACGGTGGGTTTCATTCTCTTGATCTTGTCCTTCTTAGTCTCATTAACAGAGAGGCTAAACTCCTTAACGACAACTCATTTCCCTTGGAATGGAATGATTGTTAGTGATATGCCCTCTATTGCGATTTATCAATGAGGGATACTTGAGGGATAGTGGTTGTAAATGTCATTCTTGTTAATTAATAAAATCATGATGATTATTTTATTAATATTCTAGCAGTGTTTTCATTCATGTAAATTTTAAATGGAGTAAAATGTTCTATGTGCCCATATAAATGTGTTGAGTGGCTTTAATCATAAGAGGTTATGAATATGGATACGGGGTTATCTTAGTAACAATCACTAACATCAATCTACGAGTCATAAACACTTTAAAGGGCATTGGAGAGTCACTAGATTGTTTGACCTTGTATATGTATGATGAGTGTCATGCCATTCAGTATGACATATTGAGAATACATTTGTGTTGATGTGCTATTAGAGAATGAACATTCAATGACTCACTAAACAAAATATAGAATTCAGCCTTTACTGTCAACGTGTTACTTTGTGATTGTGTTAAGTGCACTTGGACTTTAGACCTGAGATGACATGGTTGCCTTCTGCACACAATGGTTATTGTGCCATTAGGACATTAAGGACTAATATCTATCTTGGTATGGGAAAAGGTCATAAGCCTAGAATGCTATTGCCTCAGTGAATATGGAGGCATGTGTGCATTTAATAAGCGATTTGTCTCCTTGCAAGTGAGTAAGGCATCTGCTCTATGCTGTTGATATTTTATGAGATGAAAATCCTTGGCCAAGGTAGTGTGCCTAGAAAGGAGTTTTCAATAATAACATTAGTCTCATGAGGAAATGTCAATTGATTATATGATTAAGTTTGTGAGTTTGATTAAATTGATAACTCTCACTTGATTGGGACAATGGAAGACTAAAGGTCTACACCACATAGTATTCATGATCAAAATGATTCATTGTGATTCATTCACTTCACTTTGGATAGGTTACAGTATGGGTCATAGGCTTAGTGTTACCCATATTCCTCAAGTTACGCTCATTTTCAACCAAGGATTAATCTAGAGAGTCACACACATTTAAACAAGGTGATGGCTTAAAATATTTGCAAAGTAATGGTCACAAGGCTTGGAAAGCCTTGTGGATGAGGCTTGAGACACCAAATTAGAATGAATTATTCCTCATTGGAAGGGTGTTTCTGATAGAAATATTTGTCTATTAGCCCAACGGTTGTTGTCCAAATGCGTATGAAGACATATGTACATTCAATAAGGGATTTGTCTTCTTGCAAGTGAGCAAAACATTTGTCCTATATAGTTGGTGTTCTATGAGATAAAGGCCATTGGTCAAGGTAATGTATGATTGAAAAGATGTTTCCAATATGAATCTCATGAAGAAATGTCGATTGGGCATATGACAAAGTTTGTGTGTTCAACTAAATTCATGACCCTCACTCCATTGGGACAAAGTATAACAAATAGTTTATATGGCATGGTAGTCATGATGGAAAGGCTCATTCTAATCCCACTCGTTTCATCTTAATTGGGCTACGATATGGACTACATAGGCTAGATATTACTCATATCCTTCAAGCTATGCTTGTTGCCAATTAAGCTTGAACCTAAAAAGTTACACATATAAGGTTGGGGTGTATTGTGAGTGTTAAATTCATGGGTTGCATAATTTATTTTGTTGCAATTGGATTAGACCAAATAAATTGCCATGGTGCTTGTTAATAAAGGGATCACTAATTAAAAGCACAATGGAGAATTAATTTAATTAATCAATAAGATGTCAAGGGTTAGTGTTCATGCAGAGGCCAAGAGTTGGTGCCACTCGAGGTTCCAAGAAGTAGTGGACCCCATAATGCCATGGAGACCAAGATAAATGTATTCAAGAAATATTTATGTAATAGTATAGAATTTCACGTGCTTGCGCACGATCCAATCTTGGCTTGAGTTGGGTCTAGAAGTCCATAATCCTCTACATTTATGTTTGCATATTATTTGTGGTAGATGTATGAGATGTACAAAAATGGATAATGTGCAACGTGAAACCCAATCTATATCGATCTATGAACTTCCCCAAACAAATATTAAGTAACAACAAAAAGTTTGTCGTGGCCCTCCCTTGAGCTCAAAACCTCAAGTATACCCTTAATGTGTAATATCATCACATTACTAGGACCTCATTCTGATGGCACATTTACAAGCATAGACGTATTAGATGCAAAATTCAAAGGATTCTACACCTTAAGAGTGGTTAGCCAAGGGTAGAGTACAAATTCAACAAGTTGGTCGTTAGTGGCTATGACTTAAATGGACCCAAGATGCTAAGACTCAATTATGTGAGGCATTATTGGGACATGGGCTAAAGGAAAGATTGGACTATGTATGAGATAAGTTGGCAAGAGTCGACTTACATTAGATCTAACATGCCAAGACTTGATTACATGAGGTGTATTATGTCTAATGAAGACCCAAATCACCCACTAAAGAAATTTTACCAATGGAATTTCCGTCTTCTACCCCAGGGAGTGTAGGATTCGAAAAGTGTAGTGGGAGATTGTTTTGATTTAAAGTCTATAATCAAAACGGTAATACTTATAACAATGAAACTAACAAATCTTGTTTATTTTCTGCAGTATTATTTTATCTAAATAATATATACACCACTTTCTAAACTACTTGACACCAATATTTTGATTGGGCCCAACTATGTCAACTAGCTCTAGAATCTGGGAATTATTCTTAATCTAGAGTGCCTCAGCTATATTTTAGAGGCCGAAATCCCATAAACCTCTATTGAAATTGCTAGTGAGGAGGAAAAAGCCACTCATAAGAAAAGAGTGGAGGACAATCTTTGGGTAAAGAGCAACATGTAGGCTGCTATAACCAATGATCTTTAGAGGACTTATGAGGGTATGGGGACTACCAAGGAGATCTTATACCACCAGCAAGAGTTATATGATGAGTAGGGTCATACTGCTAGATACAAGATATCCAAGCAGCTATTTAGAATGTGCATGGTAGAGGGTTGTGATGTGAGTAAACATGTCCTTAAGATGATCTCACTCATCAAGAAGCATGAGTTATTAGATTTCATCATGGACATTAATCTATAGATGGATTTGATCATTTAGTTACTTCTGGATTCCTTCTCATTGTTTATCATTTATTATCACATGAATGATATTAAGTGCACTCTAACCGGACTTCTAAGTAAGCCAATGATTGCACAGCAAGCTATAAAGGGAAACTTCATATTTATGAAGTATCTTGTTCCAATGGAGTATTTTCTGCTTCTTGGATTTTATATCCTAGTGCTACTTCTCACATTTGCCCTTCGTATAGAGATTTGTTTGGAAGTAGGATGCTTGAGAAGCGTGAAGTAGTGATTAAGACATGCAATGGAGCAAGTGTTATAACCATCAAGATTGGGATCACTTTAATAAAATTGTCATTAGGCCATAGTTTAATTTGAATGATTGTCTTTTGTTGCCCAATGGGTTTAAGAACATTGTTTCAATTTTGTTATTAATATTAGAAGCAATGTGCACAATCACGCATCCACACCCTTGTCTTTTTAGTAGCTCATACCAAACGGCTTGATACTCATCATACAAATATAAGGTGTGCGAGTCATACTAATTGAGTAATTGAGTACTAAGACAATGTTATGTCTATATTTATAAATCCTTACAAATAAGACTTCTTAATTCAATTATATGGGTAAGTGTTTCAGCAACTACAATTAGCATTGCTTCAATGCAATTATCATCTCTGGTCATGTTTTGGGCCTAAGAGATTGTCTCTTGTTACTAACTGAATTTAAGAATATTGTCTCTGTATTATTACTAGTAGAAGAGGGTTATGAATTTTTTTTAGAGATAATAAGTGCCAAATTTATTATCATAATAAATTGGTTAGCAATGTCTCATTGGTAATGGCTTATACATGATTTTTAGACCTGTTTCAGCCCCTGTTAGTTCCATAAATAGAGGGCTTGGTTATTTTTATTATTAGAGAACTCTTTGGTATTTTAATTAATGAAATTCTTTCTTTAGTTTTCTCTTGCATTTGAGTGTGCCTCAATTCTCATGAATCTAAATTTCTAATTGAGTTGTTCTAAGCACTTGGATTGATTTGTGACATAACAACTAACTAGGCCTGTTAGTTGTGGTTTACTTTTCACTGAAGTTCAGCGAAGATCTTGCATTTTGATTGTTTTCATGTGATTCACACAAGCAAGTTCTGTCAGGTTCTAGAAATTGCCATTTTATCATATCTTGACACTTCTACACGCACGTCATGTTCACTATTATGTGTACAAGATAGCCATATCGTTGTAGGTCAAAGGTCTATGTGCACTTAACATGATCACAAAGTAAGATGTTAACAGTCAAGAGTAAACTCCTTGTGTTTGTTTCATTCTTCAAGTTAGCATTTGAATGTTTATTCTCTAATTACACATCCACACACTTTTATTTTTGGTATCTCATACCGAATGGAAAGTTCCACATCATACAAATACAATGCGTGCAAGTCATACTAACCCTCTAATGCCTTTTAGAGTATGAACCGATTTCAAGGATTGTATACTAAGACAACCTTGTGTCCATATTTATGAATAAGACTTCTTAACTCAATCACAAGGACAGAGGCAATACTTTCTATTCAAGATTTACATACATAAAATTCTTGCTAGAATATTGACCAACCGCAATAGTTCTAGTATCCCTCATTAACTATTGGTGTCATACTTTATGACCAATAGTTCTAATGCCAATCATTGGTAGTATTTAATATCCATCTTATAAAGAAGGCGATCCAACAACACTAGTGTGGTCAGCATGGTAAGTGGATCAGCCACGTTATTTGCCAAAACTATTTTATGCATGGCTATATTGCCCTTTCCAATGGTTTCATAACATGGTAAAGCCTCTCTTTTTATTTTTTGGAATTCTGATGAGACCTTAGTTCGTTCTCTTATGCGATTGCCATTCCATGTTGTCACAGTAAAGTGGCAATAGTCACCTACACAGTATAACCTTCATGGAGAGTCCTACACGATCTTATGACCTTCACAGTAAAGTGGCAATGTTGTTGAGAGTCCTATACTATCTTATGAAGCCATTACCAAAAAGTTTACATGGCAAGACCTTTCTAGAGATGTTGTTTCGAGAAGATCTATTCGGTATGACCTTTGTAGAGATGTTGTTGAGGGATCTATGTGATTAGAAACTTATAGGGATATCGAGAGTTCTTGAAAGGATATTGATGACACTGCATCTATAGCAATGAAGGAGGTAAATTGTACATATTTGCATTTCAATAGTTGTAGTGTTGGTGATGTTGTAGCCAATGGGAAGAATGAACTGGAGTAGGATTCGTCAATGATGGAGGCATTCTATGGTGATAAAGAGACTGTTGATGAAGTCATTGTAGAAGAAAAAGTTTATAAAGTTGAGGAGAACTTGGATTTAGAAGATTAGACCAGTGGTGAGGACGCGGAAGAAGTCAAATTGATAGAGCATAAAGGTGAAACATAGGGTGAAGAAGCTTTTATAGTATCCATGGGAGAGAATGATTGCAGCCACGTTGAAGAGATTTGTGCACATTTTCTATAGCAAGTATATGATAATCCATTGTATGATGAAAATCAATGTGAACTAGAGTTAGGGAGTGAAAGTGAGGTAGGAAAGAATGAGTTAGCAAAAACAAAAGATGAGGAAAGTGCCTTAAAGCTGAAGAGAGATTTGAGGGTTTGTAATGGAAGGATACTAACCCTTTATACTATCCCATATCTTTTGTTGATAATTTCTTATAGGAGCACAAAGGTAATGGAGAAGAGTTAACCATGGAGTTCCTGGCTCAAATTAATGAAGATTCGCAAGCAAGGGAGTTGGTGAATCCATGCGAGGTGATGCCTTGGAGAGAGGATAGTAACCTTAGTTCCAGTAATACTTTGAATTACAATTCACATAAGGTGCATAGTATTGCATTGTTTGCTAATCTTGGTCTTAAGGATGATTTTTATTTAGTGGATTGAGCATTCAAATGTGAGTCTATGAGAATTATCTAAGGCCAAAGGAGTTATAATTCTTGTGTTTGACCTCAGCTTAAAACTTGAACATGTTGGACTTTCCATGCACATCTTGTTTAAAGATAAAGCTTATCACGATGATGAATTCTATGTCATTGCACGCACACAAAGGTAAAGTAGTATAAGTTTTACATGCATTGTGTGTATGGCACAATAGGAAATGCTAGAATGCTATATTATCACATACATGAGCAATATGTGATTGGATATGGCAGGGTGATGTGCATTATGTTGATTGGTTATACCTTATTTAACATGCATTGTCATGAGTTGATTCCTTATCACCATTATGTTGACAATACAAGATTGTTGGAATGCACTTGTACTAACCCATTGGAATACATAAGTGTTACCAAAGGAAGATTGACTTTGCAGGGGAATGTCCTTAAGGATGTTGAAATTATTTTTAAAAGAAAGATATCAAAGGGAATTTCATGAATTGTGTTTGAGCATGGCCGTAGACATGTGTCAACAAGTTGTATAATTTTGGTAGGGAGGTTGATTTTCTTTAAAACTATTAAAAGAACCTTCCACATCACAATATTTGATCTAGGAATTGAACCACAATTTGAAGGAAATTTGCCTAAGCTTGTAACTTGTGGAGATCCACATGTGTCTAACAAAAAGTTGCAATAGCAAAAAGTTTGTCGTGGCCCTCCCCCAAGCTCAAAACCTCAAGTAGACCCTTAATGTGTGATATCATCACATTAATGGAACCACATTGCGATGGCGCTGTAGACAATTAAAATTTTTGACCAATTGAGTGTCGCCATGTGGCATTTGTTGTAATTAAATATTAATTGTTGATTATTTATATTTTAGAAATTAAATTAAAAAACAATTCCGAAAATTAAATAATAAAATAAATTGGTATTGTACTACAAATCAAACTGTGACACGTGTCAAGACTGACCAATTCAATCGTGCCACGTGTCAAATCTTATAAGTTTAGAAGGAGAATATTGTTGATTCGGTATTTAATTCGTAATCATCCAATTAAAGAAAGTAATGCCAAATCAAAAATTCTCAACCAAGTAGGTGATACCACGTCATCAACCATATATGACAGCAGAGCCTTCTCCATTCCTACAAATAGGGGTGGCCTCCACAAATCAAAAGGGGACAACATCAACACAAGACGAAGAGATCAAAGCAAAAAAAAATACCAAGAAGACAAAGGAGAAGAATAGAAGCTACATCAAGCAACAGGCGATCTAGAAAGCTTAACAAATCCTCTCCCCAAGCTTAATGTTGTTCTTCGAACATTGGAGGTGTTCTTTGCAGAAGCCCATCAAATTACGGTGTTTGATCCACATCTAAGGTGCTAAATAGTGGATTAACATTATTGAAGACTTTAGACAACATTAAGGAGGATCAAAGCTCAAAAGCTCCCCCAGTTTCAGCCGGATTCTTCGATCAACATTCAAATCATACAAGTTGAAAGAAGAATCAGAGGACCAAGTTAGAGGATAAGACGCACAAAATTTCATTCGATTCAAATTGTAATCGATTTGTACAAATTTCTTGTTAATAGAAATCCAATTGCAAGAATTTTGTCCTACATTTCTGGCACACTCAATAGGACCTCTTTACCTCTCATCTCTTCTCTCACCAAAAAGAAAATTTAAGAATCTCAAATGGCTAGAGAAAAAGCGAAGTCATCTAAAGCAGCCACCTCAAATGCCTCAGGAGCTGCTCCCAAGAGAGGCATTGTCACAAGAGGCCTAGTAAAGTAGTTAACTTACTCTGAGCTAATTGCCATCGCCGAGGCTACTAATAAACCATACTATCCAGGCCAAGAGAGCGAGGACAGGAATGGTTCATTACCTCCAGCCCTCACCAGTCGCCTCACCCAGCTCTAACACCGCTCCAATAATGATGACAGGTGCCTTGAGTTTGGAGGATCAAATCACTGCATTGACCAAGTTAATCGAGGTTCTTGCCAAGCATACACAAGAATAGGACTCCAAGATCTCTAAGTTGATGGAAAAGGTAGAGCTAGTTGAGGCTAGTCGCATGGAAGAGAAGCCTCAAGATATCCATGATGAGATCAAGACATCCAAGAAGCAATAGCCAAACAAGAGAAAAAGACCTATTATTGAGGAGCTCCAACCCTCTGCAGATGGCTCCATTTCCCTCGATCAACTAAAAGATTTCATCGAAGGGGCAATTAAAGGCAAATTTGAAGGGACCACCAAATTGTCCCTGACTTATGCAAAGCCTTACACAACTCGGATTGACAGCTTGAAAATGCCAACAGGTTATAACCTCCCAAATTCCAACAATTCGATGGAGTGGGAAATCCAAAACAGCTCATTGCCTATTTTATCGAGACTTGCAATGATGGAACCTATAGTGACCTCCTTGTCAAGAAATTTGTTCGGTCTCTAAAAGGAATTGTCTTCGACTGGTACATTGACTTGGAGCTAAGGTCCATCGATAGCTGGGAACAGTTGGAGCAAGAATTCCTCAACCATTTCTACAGCACCAGGCGAACGGTTAGTATGATCGAACTCACTAACACCTGCATACCCGCCAGTGGAGGATGAGCCTGTCATCGAATACATCAATCGCTGGAGGAATAAGAGCCTGAATTGCAAGGACAGGCTTTCAGAGGCTTCAGGTATCGAAATGTGCATTTGATAAACGCACTTATAGTTGAAATACATCCTGCAAGGGATCCAACCAAGGACCTTCGAAGAGTTAGCCACTCATGCTCATGATATGGAGTTGAGTGTGGTAACCAATAGAATCTACGGTCCACCCATGCAAGACTCCCAGAAGTCCAAGAGGAAACAAAAAGGGGGCAAGCCCTTCTCTGGCAAACCTGCCACTAAAGCACTAGCCAAGGAGTCGCCCGTCAAACCACCAGTGAGGGAAAAACCACTGAAGAGAAAAAAACTCCTTCGTCAAAGATGAAGAGGCCGACCTTGAAAGAGATGCAGGCCAAGTTGTACCATTTTCTAGACACGAACATCCCTGGGATCTTCGACGACTTACTAAAAGCCAACCTCATCGACCTATCAGAGATGAAGCAGCCTATAGAAGTCGGGAAGACTGACGATCTCAAATACTGCAAATACCACCACTTGGTCAGGCACACCATCCACAATTGCTTCGTATTCAAGGACAAGGTCATGGAATTGGCCCGCCAAGAAAAAATCACGTTAGAAGATGATGGTGCCAATGTCAACACCACCACTCAACAATCAAACAAATGGAGTTGATGAGATAGGCAATTCCCCCATTGAAGTTGGCTACTTCTGAAAGAAAAGTCAAGATCCCGTTGAAGACTTTATAGCTGTAATGGTCTTCGCGGACGAAGATTTGATGCTAAGGTCTCAACCCCACAACAGGCCAATGTTCATTACAGGCTATGTCCATGAACAAAAGGTCAATAGAATGCTAGTTGACAGTGGCTCTACAATCAATATCTTGCCTCTAAAGATAGTAAGAGAGCTGGGGATTCCGACCGGTGAGCTCTCAAATAGTCACCTAATGATCCAAGGATTCAACTAAGGAGGGCAAAGAGTTTTGGACACCATGAGGATGAAGCTGCTCAGAGATGATATGGAGTCAACTATCCTGTTCCATGTCATTGATGCTAAGACGTCATACAACTTACTTCTCGGATGTCATGGCTCCATAAGAATGAAATAGTCCCCTCAACTTGGCATCAATATTTCAAGTATTGTCATGACGGTGCTATGAAGAAAGTGCTAGGTGATTGCAAGCCTTTCACTGAAGCTGAATCCCAGTTCGCTGATGCTAAGTATTACTTGAGTAAGGTTGGAGCTCCTAAAACTAGCAGCTCTCAAAACCAGCAAGAGCGAGAAGGTGGTCCGATAAAGAAACATGAAGCCAGCAAGGAGCATCCCAAAAACTGCCAAGGCAAAAAGCCTAGTGATTGATGATGCTCTTAAAGGTCTGACGCTACGGCTAACTCAAGTTAATAGCAAAGCACTTACCCCACTACCCAAAGAAGCTGTAGGGGAATGCCAAGACGTTTGGGAGTTGAGGAATACAAAAGGCTTCGATCCCAAATTATACAGACTCCTCATCAAGGTTGGATACAATCCATAGGAGCAGTCGTCATTGGGAAAGCTTCCATTAAAATCCTCAAGTCAAAATCTGTGAGTAGGGCTTAGGTATGAATAGTCCAAAGGCCTTGTCCGCATTGCCATAAGAAGGGCTACCGCCAACAATATCATCAAGGCAAATTGCTCTTCAAAGGTTGAGGACAAGGCAGCATGGGTGTCGGTCTTCAAAAGACTTGATCCACACAAGAGACAAAAGCACTGGAAGGGAAAACAGGGGATTAGAAAGGCGCCAAAGCAAGATGAAAAGCTTTGAAGTTTGATCCCTTCTCGCATGTGGGGAGACAAACGAATTTGATGGTATCTTGTGACAGAGTCCTTAAAGCTAAATTCTAGATAGTCGTCTTAACTAAAACTCAAGTGGCAAAGAATGATGACAAGGAAAGTGTGGGTTCATCCAACCACATTATGTTATGCAAAGAAGGGCAAGTCATCGAGGAAGATGCTGAGATTGCACTACTCTAGATGGAGGCAAGAATCAAGTCCACAGTAAATAAATTAAAAGAAGTGGACCTAGGAGATAGTAGCGATCCTCGACCTATCTACATTAGTGCCTTGTTGACAGATGAAGAGGGTGACATGTACATGGAGCTGCTAAAAGAGTTTAGGGATTTGTTTGCATGGTCATACAAGGAAAGGCCGGGTTTAGACCTAAAGGTTACCGTACATCACCTGTCTGTAAAAAAAGAAACTCAGCTATTAAACAAGCACAGCGTTATTTCCAACCAGAATTGCTTCTCCAAATTGAAGTAGAGGTCAACAAACTGATTGAGGTCAAATTCATTCTGAAGTTAAATACCCCATAACAGACAAATCTTGGTGTGTGTTGATTTCAGAGATCTCAACGAGGTATGCCCAAAAGATGACTTCCCTTTATCCATCACCGAGCTTATGATCAATGTGAATATGGGACCTGAGGCTCTCTCATTCATGGACAAATCGTTCAGGTACAACCAAATTCGCATGGCACTAAAAGATGAAGATTTAACGGCCTTTGGTCAAATCGATGTTCTCATGGTCAAGTCAAAAAAGAAGGCAGATCATTTGGACGATCTCAAGAAAGTTTTCGAACACCTCAGAAGATACCAGCTAAAGATGAACCCATTGAAATGCGCCTTTGAGGTTGCTTCTGGCAAGTTCTTAGGTTTCATCATAGCTATCGAGGCTTCGAGATTGAGTAGGCAAAGATTGATGCCATCTTAAATATGGCAAAGCTTTAAAATATCCACGAGCTCAGAAGCTAGCAAGGAAGATTAGCATATATTTGGAGATTCATCTCGAATCTTGCGAGTCGCTGTCAACCATTCAGCAAACTTATAAAAAAGGGCATTCCTTGCAAATTGGATGAATACTGTAGGAAGGCCCTCAAAAATATCAAGTCCTACCTGACAAGACCCTTAATGTTAGTAGCCCCAATGCCTGACCGTCCTGTGATCCTATATATCGCTATGCAAGAATGCTCAGTGGGAGCCCTATTGGCCTAAGAAAATGATGAAAAGAAGGAGAGTGCCCTCTACTACCTAAGCAAAATGAAAACGCCAAATGAGTTGAAGTACTCACTAATTGAGAAAATCTGTTTAGCACTTGTCCTCAACATCCAGAAATTAAGGCATTACTTTTAGGCTCATACAAATCACTTGGTGTTTAAGGCCAACCCATTAAAGTACGTCATAACAAAGCTTGTTCTCTCTGACAAGCTCGCAAGATGGTACCTGCAATTCTAACGATTTGAAATCGTGCATGTGCCACAAAAGGCAGTAACAGGATAAGCATTATCTGACTTTTTGGCAGACCATCCTATTTCAACCGAATGGGATCTATCTAACTTGCCAGATGAAGATAGCTTGACGATCGAAATTACTCTTCCATGGAAGATGTACTTTGATAGAGCCTTCCATGGGGTGGAGGCGGTGCATGGATAGTATTTGTGACACTAGAAGACGAAGTCTTGCCTCATTGTTCCCCCTCATAGAAATTGCTCCAATAATGTTGCGAGTACCAAACCTTAATCATCATCGGTCTTGAAATAGCCATAAACAACTCCACCTCAAAGTCTATGGTGATTCCAAGTTGGTGGTCAACCAGTTGCAGGGGGAGTATGAAGTCAAAAGGCCTAATTTACTTCCATATTATAACTATGCCAATATGCTCATGGGATGGCTTGGAGGTGTCACAATTGAGCATCTGCTGAGAAGCAAAAACAAGTAGGTAGATGCAATGCTAAGCTTGCCTCTACTCTGTCCTTACTCAATGCTAAATATCATGCGCCCATATGCAAGAAATAGGTAGTGTCACCAACATTTGAGGATGAAGAGAGGAAGAAAATTGCTCTATAGAAGTCCTCGACATGGAAAAAGAAGACTAGCACCAACCATTCATAGAGTACCTGAAATACGAGAAATTGCCCAACGATCCACGTAAAAGGTCGACATTCGACGACGAGCAGCCCGTTTTATCTACTTCAAAGGCATCTTTTATAAACGCTCATTCGATGGAATATTCCTACACTGCCTAGGCGATGACAAAACCATTCAAGCCATGGAGGAAGCACATTTTGGGATATGTGGTGCCTATTAATTCGGACTAAAACTTCACTTTCGGATGAAAAAAATGGAATACTACTAGCCAATAATGGTGAAAGATTGCAAGGAGTTCACCCCAAGGTGCCAAACATGTCAGTACTATGCCAACTTCATTTACTAACCACTCGAGCCATTACACCAAACAGTAACTTCATGGCCATTTAATGCTTGAGAATTGGATGTCGTCAGACCCAAAACAAAGTCATCTGTTAGTCATCTCTACATTCTAGCTGCTACTGACTACTTCTTTAAATGAGCAGAGGCAATCCTCTCAAGAAAGTGAAAAAGGAAAATGTTGCTGTCTCTATCCATGTCAACATTATCTATAGGTATGGAGTCCCTTGGCACATCATCACTGACAATGGGAAGCCATTCGTTAACAAAACCAATAACAAATTATGCCAAAAGTTCGGCTTCAAGCAAAAGAAATCCTCAATATACCATGCTCTAGCCAATGATCTTGCAGAGGCCTTTAATAGGACTTTGTTTAACCTGTTGAAAAAAGTGGTGTCAAAGTCAAAAAGGGACTGGCATGAAAGGATTGGAGAACCTTTGTGGGCCTACCGAACCATTGTCAGGACTCCTATGCAAACAACTCCTTATGTGCTGGTATATGGGGTTGAAGCTGTCGTCCTGCTTGAACAACAAATTCCATCACTATGAGTTGCTACCAAGGAAGACAACGCTCACTTACGGCTTAAAGAATTGGAGGCACTTGATAAAAAAAGGCTCGATCCACAGTTAAGGCTTGAATGCTATCAAGCCCGCCTATCCAAAGTCTTTAACAAAGAAGTGTGCCCTCGATTCTTTCAACTTGGAGAATTAGTGCTTACCGTGAGAAGACCCATCATTATCACTCACTGCATCCGAAACAATTTCACCTTTAAATGCGATGGACCATATGTCATCCAAAAAGTTTATACAAATGGCACCTATAGACTCTTCGCTAAATATGGTGTAAGAGTTGGCCCAATCAATGGAAAATTCCTGAAGAAATATTATCCCTAAAAGAAAAGATGAAGGTTAAAGGATCAAATACTTCTTGACACGAGTATAAATTTTCACAAGTCAAATTAAAAAGTTCCTTCACACGAACCTAAATTGTCAGCTCAAATCAAATCAAATACTCCTCAACACACAAGTCTAAATTGTATGTCACTTCTGACCTGCAAGAGTTTAAACGGTGAACTACTAAATCATTCAACAAATTTTAAATGCTTGAATTACATTATGACTTGATTTCTTTATACGGTACGTAGGCAACTTGAAAAAAAATTAAAAAGAAAATTAAAAAAATGATAAATTTCAAGTTTAGTCATAAAATGGCAGAAGCATTTATTTCAAATAAGTTGTGAATGGGAGGAAATCCATTGACAGGGGGGCAAAAGAAATACTTTATTCATAGGTTAATGATTACAACACTTTGAATATAGAGGATGAAGCAAAGCAAGTTTAGTCAAAGGGCTTCAAATCATCAATTTCCTCTTGGTAGCTTCAACAAGGGCTCTCAAAGACTTCAAGGCCTTAGCCATCTCACCATCTAATGGAGGAGTGTTAGTTACAATCACGACCTCTTCCTCCATTTCTCTAACTTTGGCCGAAACGCCTTCGTAAGCTTTGAATTGCAACTCCAAGGACCTGGAAAGCTCCTCTTGCTTCTCTTTCAAAGTTGCAAGCTAGCTTCCAACATTCTTCAACTCCACCTTTGTCCAATCAATTTGCTCAGCCCCCTTGCTCTTATCAACTTGAATTTTATGCAAGTGACCCTGGGCTTCTCTAAGTTGCTTGGCAAGAACCTCCGTAGTTGGTTACTTAGATGTCTGGGACCTCACATCGTCATAAGCTGTAGCATTAGCAAATAGTGTGTTGAGTAAGGCCTCCAAGTGAGAAATATCGAACTTGCCTAAGCTTTTCATTGACTGAATAACTAATGAAACGCTATTACTAAGGGAGGAGATTGACTCGATTAGGGTCTTCCTTATCCTCACCAAAGGCCAGCCCAAATTTTCTTGAGATTTTCCTTTTGATAATCATGAAGGAATTTGTTGGCCTTAATGACAGAAATTGTCATAAAAGGAGTAGCCCAAGCAACAACCCCTAAAGTCAAGCCATCTCGGCCGCTGACGGAAGCTGGAAGCAGATCACATTCATGAACTGACTCTTGTGAACCTTTAGTATCATCGCTCCTGAATATATGCTCCACCAGCTGAAAATAACAATAATGATAAATAAGAACTAAGTTACCAATGTTAACAAAGGTATTACGACATAAAAGTGTGAGCTAATAAAATGCCTCTCTAGCATATTCCTTTATGGATTGCCTACGGTCCAAACCTCCATCTTTTGAAATTAGAGAGCTCAAATCCTTTTTGGTTCTCTTTCAATAGTGGTCTGCAGTGTTGCTGCTACTATCCTCCAAAATCTAAAGTAATGCGAGATCCACCCATAAACATAGTGCACTGGGAATGCAGCAGGCTCGCAGGATGGGTGGCAAGTGTTGGGACTATAAGGCTCACATATTGCCTAATAGCCATAATCCCAGCCATTTTAAATGTACCTAGTCGTATGAACCCAACATCTTCGTTAGGGAGAACAAAGACATAAAGCCAACATGACAAAAATGCTACCACATACGTCTCCTCCCTAGCTCCCTCACTGATACTAAGACTCGAGAATAGGGTCTCTTCTGATGCGGACCAAGGTGCATGGGGATCAATATCCCTAAAAGATTGTACGTAGGTTGGGGGTGTACTGTCCTCTTTTCCTTACGGGTAAGAGGCGCGGAATATTTTGTAGCCCTCTTACACTAGAACTTCACCCACTCAATAATTGGCACCTTTTGAGTTTAGCCCGTGAGAACCCTGTCACAAAGTCTATGGAAAGTATGAAGCAAATATTTGCATGACTGGGGAACAAACTTCCCGCTTGTTTTGTCAACAACAACCAGCTCCTTAGCACTTAGGATGACCTCGTCATAACGCTTTCCCCTAATAGGGAGCCCGGCCATTGAACGCAAGTCATAAAGGGATATTGACATTTCCCCAAATTAAGTCAACAAGGTATTGGTGAGAGGGCACCAGGCCTTGAAAAATGCCTTCATGGTCTTGTGCTTCGATCATATGAGAACAGCGAAGCATACACTATGTCGAAAATTCTGGCAAAATCTAGCTTAGGTTTGCACTTGTTGAGAACATCCTTGGTCCACTCCCAATATCCAAGGATGCATTGAAACTCTCCAGTCAAGTCAAGATGGCTAGCCCACTTAGCCTCCCCGTTGATAATATGGCGGTCGAATGTGGGTAAAGGCACAACTTCATCAGAGGGTTGATGGTGGCTCGGCTGCAGGGTCCATGCCTTAGTTGATTGCCCAGGAGAAGCAAGCTACGACCATTCATCAATACATCTAGAAACAGTTAGCCTAGGTCAAGAAACTGTAAAGCGACCAATTAGGGGGGCATCCACAACCAAAGAGGTGCCTCGCTCGATCCGCTAATTCTTATCATCAAGGATGATCAAGCATTCTTTGCTGGATGATACAACATGACTCTTGAAATATGCCATCTTCTAAACTACCACATAGAAAAAACGCAAAGCATTAGACTCAATTGGGTTGAAATAGGGCTAAAACCATACATAGTGACTAAAATGGATCAAACCCAAGTGCAAGGAACCAGCCCAACTCCACGGATCAAACCCAAATCCAAGGGACCAACCCAAGTCCATAGGTCAAACACAAGTCTAAAGGTCCAACCTAAGTCCAAGGGTCCATCCCAAGTCCATAGATCAAATCTAAGTTGAAAGGTCCTGCTCAAATCCAAATTCAAACTCATAGGCCCAACCCCAAGCTTAAATGTCCAACCTTAAAGGCCCAAACTCAATGGCCCAAGCTTAAAGACTTGAGTTCAAAGGTTTAAGTTTAAAAGCCTAAGCCCAAAAAAAAACAAAAAGAAGAAGAGATCTGCACACCCAAACAAGGCCTTGCCCTTTTATTTCCCTTCTTTAAAACTAGCCCAGCCAAACACGCCCTTAAGCCAACCCCTTTAAACTAAAAATCTGTACAACCAAATAGCCCCTTATCCTTTCCTTTATTCCTTAAAACTACATGGCCAAACATAGACTTATTCTCTTTCAAACAAAGAGCCAAGCACAGTTTGTTTGCCCTTAAACAAACGACCAAACACGGCCTTGCGCGTGCGCAGCACCTGTCGCCCGTCGACCGCACCCTGTGCCCAGCACCTGGCACCCGTCGCTCGTCACCTGTCGCCCGAGCACAGTGCCTGGCACCTGTTGCCCGTTGCCCATCAACCACGCCCAATGCCTGTCACCTGCGCGTAGTGCCCGTCGCCCATCAACCGTACCCAGCGCCCAACGCGCTAGTCCCCCAGTGCACTCGTTGTCTAGCGCGCCAATTTCTCTGCCCAACTTGCCACGCCGCTGTCTCCCTCGACAGTAAAAAAAAAACCACCAAAAATAGAGAAATCAACAAACAGGGGCTGTCGGACCTTAATTCCCGTTGGAAAATGAATTCGGCTTGATAAAGGTTGTTGGAATTTCCATCAAGGTGTTTAATAGTGAAAGGCTCCCAATTTATAAATCTAGGAAACACTGCCTGGATATGGAAATGCTATCGGGACGTTAAGAAGTGTTGATTTTGAATGTTGGATTAAATTGGCAAATAAGTGGGGATCTGGCACAAGAATCATCCACATCCTTGAGTCGAGATGGATGAGGGTAGGTTTAGATGGAAATAAATCAAGTCTGTGTTCATGGTAATACAAGCTAGTGTCCTTTAAAAGGCCAGAAACTCTCATTGCAGACTAAGTCTTGCTGGGCTAGATTTACTGGATGTGAACTACATGCCATATGGGTAAATTTGTTGGTGTACAGTTATGAAGTAAAAGCCCAGATCTATCTTGTGCAATACTCAAGCCCATGGACCATTTGTCTCAGTCAAAAAAAGAGAGAGAAACAGAGAGAGGGAGAAAGAAAGAGAAAAGAAAGACAAAAAAAAAAAGAAAAAGAAAAAGAAACGAAAATTTTTCGAGACTTATATTCACTTCAAACTCAAATTCTTCACAAACAAGTCTCGAGGGGGCAATTGTAGACAAGTAAAAATTCTGACCAATTGAGTGTCGCCATGTGGCATTTTGTTGTAATAAAATATTAATTGTTGATTATTTATATTTTAGGAATTACATTAAAAAACAATTCCTGAAATTAAATAAAAAAATAAATTGGTATTGTATGAAAAAATTGGCCAACAAATCACACTGCGACACGTGTCAAGATCGACTGATTCAATCGTGCCACATGTCAAATCTTATAAGCTTGGAAGGAGAATATTGTTGATTCGATAATTAATTTATAATCATCTAATTAAAGGAAGTAATGCCAAATCAAATATTCTCGACCATTCAGGTAATGCCACGCCATCAACCATATATGGTAGGCCTCTACAAATCATTAGCACAAGACAAAGAGATCAAAGCAAAAAAAACATCAAGAAGGCGAAGGAGAAGAACAAAAGCTGCATCAAGCAACAAGCGATCCCAAAAGCTCAACGAATCCTTTCCCTAAGCTCGAAGCCGTTCTTCCAACATTTGAGGTGTTCTTCGTAGACGCCCATCAAATTACGGCGTTTGATCTACATCTAAGGTGCTAAACTAGTGGATTAACATTATTAAAGACTCCAAGCAACATTAAAGAGGATCAAAGCTCAAAAACTCCCCTAGTTTCAGCTAGATTCTTCGATCAACATTCAAATCATACAAGTTGGAAGAAGAAATAGAGGACCAAGTTAAGGGATAGGATCCAAAAAATTTCATTTGATTCAAAATATAATCGATTTGTACAAATTTCTTATTAATAGAAATCCAATTGCAAGAATTTTGTCCTACAAGCACATTTACAACTAGAGGTGTATTCAATGTAAAATTCAGGTGATACTACACCTTAAGAGCAGTTAGCCAAGGGTAGAGTACAAATTCGGCAAGTTGTTTGTTAGTGGCTGTGACTTAAATGGAACTAAGATGCCAAGACTCAATTACGTGAGGCATTATTGGGCCATGGGCTAAAGGAAAGATTAGACTATGCATGAGATACGTTGGCAAGATTTGCCTTACATTAGACCTAGCATGCCAAGATTTGATTACATGAGGTGTATTATGTCTAATGAATACTCCAATCACCTACTAAAGAAATTTTATTAATGAATTTCCATCTTCTACTTGAGCGAGTGTGGGATTCGAAAAGTACTTACAATATTAAGGCTAACCAACTTACAACAACAAGAAATATAGTACACATTGCTAGTAAAAGTAAATTTATAATTTTCTTTTATTAATAATTGAATAGAAATAATGTATTTAAGGCTATTTATCAAAAGCAAAAAAACCCTTAAAATAATAATATGGCTAGATGATTAACTAACTAAAGCAGTCCCAATCGTGATGGTTGCAACACTTGCTCCACTACCCACCTTGATCACCACTTCACACTTTTTGAGTATTTTAAATTTGACCAGATCTTAATATGAAGTGCAAATATGAAATGAAGCACGAGAATTTAAAAATCCAAGAAGTAGAAACTACACCAATGGAACAAGATGTTTCATAAACATAAAGTTCCTTACCTTTAGTGCGGTTTTAAGGCTCTTGAGGTACTTGGTGCAATTTCTCTTCCAATATCCATCATTGTCATAGTGGAAACACTTTTCTTTGTTAGTAGGAGCTTTGGCCTTCTTGATACTTCCACTTGCCTTGGGAACAGAAGGCCTCTTCTTCTTAGTCTTACCTTTGTTGGTCTTACCAGATGAGCATGACATAGCAAGAACTACCTCTTGCCCTTTCCCCTTCATGGATGTTTGTGTAATCACTAGCTTAATAAGGAGCCCAACTAGTGTGCACTCTATATTATTGAAATGATAATTCATCATGAAATCCATTTGTAAGCTAGCATACATGATCAAATCTAATGACTCAAGCCTCTCAATGAGCGAAATCATTTCGAGAACATTCTCATTGACGCCACCACCTTCCCCCATGCACATCTTAAATAACTTCTTAGATATCTTATATCTAGTGTTATGACTATGTTCACCATACAACTCTTGTAGGTGGCACAAAATTTCCCCAGAGTTTACCACACTCTCATAGGTCCTCTGGACTGGTCAAAGAACTATCGTGCAACTCTTAACTTGTAGATCATCTTCCACCCATCTCTCATAGGTGTATTTCTCTTCCTCACTAGCTATCTTAGTAGGGGTTCGTTGGATATGGACCTCTAGTCCATAGCCGTTATGCTTTAGATTAAGAACAATTCTCAAGTTCTAAAGTTAGTCAACATAGTTAGGCCAGTCATGATATTGGTTTCAATTAGTTTAGTGAGAGGCATAGAGATTATTTGAGATAAAGATAAACTGCAAACATAAGTAAGACTTTGTTAATGTGGTTGTAATATATGTTACCACATAGTTATGGGCTTTTAATCTGGACAGCCTCCCACTGGATTTTTTGAATTCTATACTCCCCCCAGTAGAAAATAAAAATTTTGTTGGTAAAATTTTCTTAGTCGGTAATTAGGGTTTTTATTAAATATAACATACCTCACATATATAGTTCTTGGCATGGTAGACCCAATTAGTGGCTACTTTTACCACCACATCTTATGCACAATCCAATCTTTTCCTTTAGTCCACGCCCCCAACAAAAATCACACATAGTCCTCAGCAATTTGGGTCCATTTAAGTTACACTCACTAACTGACAACTCATCAAATTTGAACCCCACCTATAACCCTTTTAGTTCTTAAGGAGAGAAGTATCCTTTAAATATTGCATTCAATGTGCTCGAAGCCTTAAATGTGCCAACACAGTGTGACCCCACGAATGTGATGATATTACATACTACATCTACACTTAAAACTTTGAGTTGGATCTGGGTCACTATCTAACAATTTTGTCATTACAACTTAATATTATACGAGGAAGTTTTTATTCGATGTATTTAGAGGCTTTGCTGGGCACATTATCTAGTTTCTTGTACATAACTCATACATGCATCACAAATAATATGCTAATAAAGTACTATGGAGGTTATGGGCTTCTAGATCTAATTTGAGCCAACAATTGATCGGCAAGTGCACAAGACAATTGTGTCGTTTCAAGCGTAAGGTTTATGTGCACTTATCATGATAGTGAATTACAAGTTTTTGAATGCTCACTCACTAATGGTGCATCCACACACTTCTATTCTTAGTATTTTTATTGAAGGACACGACACTCGCCATACAAATACAAAGTGAGCAAGTCAAACTGACCTTCTAATATCCTTTAGAGTGTTTATAACTTGTGAATTAGTTTGAGTGATTGTGTACAAAAACAACTTTGTATTTATATTCATAACTTTTTACAAATATGACTTCTTAACTCAATTACATAGACACAAACAATATTTTATGCGTGTACCCACATGATTGTATTAAGAAGTATTATTCGTAAGAGTTATGAATATGGATACATGCTTCTTAGTACATAATCATTAAAATCCATTTTGGGTCATAGATTCACTAAATTGGCCATTAGAATATAGTAAAGCTAGCACACTTTAATATTCAAGGTGAGTGCCATGCCTTTAGTATGAGATATGGGAACCTATGTGTGGGTACGTCATTAGGAAATTAAATATTCAATCATCATCTCAAAAGGTTTGGCCAACCCATAGAGTTTACTGTTTTCTATCAGTATCTTGCTTCATTATCATGTTAGGTGCAATGGGCCTAAAACCCAAAATGGCATGAATACCTGATGTGTGTTGTGATCAATGTGTCATTGGGGCATTAAGATTTCATGTTAGGTTTATCTAGAACAAAAATGGGTAAGGATAGCATTTTTGGCGTCACTAATAGATTTAAAGATGACTCATTTTATCGCATGTCATAAATCTAATAATGTGTCCCTTAAATCCAACATGTTCTTTTTAAAGAAATCATTAGATTACATGGTATGTCTAGGCCCATTTTTGATAGAGATCTAGAATTCTTAAACTATATTTTGAAGAATTCGTTGGTAAGGTAGAAACAAAATTGTTGTTTTCTACCACTTGCCACCCATAAACTGATGGACAAACTAAAGTGGTAAGTAGGACATTAATTGCATTGTTAGGTGGATTAAATAGAAGAAATATTAAGACTTGGGACTATGCTTACTACATCTTGAATACAATGGAAGTACATATTCTACGACTCACATTTAGGGTTGTGTATGGTGTTAATCCATTGCACCTTGCATGATCGTAAATCTTGTAGGCCATGAATATTCCATTTTTATGATCTAGAAACTCATATCAACATTCAAATCAAGCAAAATGGTGGAATAGTGGCAAATTATTTACATGGTTTTTAAGGTTACAAAGGCTCCTTAAACACTGTAAATGGGGCCTTAATTGTTTGAAGAAGGACCTTTTGATACTTGGGCCATTGAATACAATTTTCTCTTTTCCAAGAAATTAAGTGCTTCAATTTTCTTCTGAAAACCATACCAAATTATTATAGGTCTCCTTGGTTGATTCGTGATGTATCAACTAACTAGGCATGTTTGTTGTAGCCATCTTTCTCTCTTGAGTCCATTGAAGATCGTTGATTTAAGTTATTCTTCATAGTTAATGCAAGCTAGTTTTGTCATGTTCTGGTATACACCGCCAATTTCGTATCTTTTACACTTCCACACACATGTCAGTTGGCAACAAAGCTAGCTATTTTTAGATTTTTATTTAGGCACTTCCAAATACTATTTTTATCCCATTCTTTCATGTTTGTGTCCTATCCTTTTTCTTATTCCTTGTATTTTATTCCTTGTCTCAATAAGAAACACAAATTGCTGTTTCTTTTTGTGAATTCGTATTAATTTCTTTTATTTGGATTGTAGTTGGTGAATTTGAAAAAAAGGAAGAAAAAATTTTTAGAATTTTGGTAGTGAAAAAAACCCAAGAAAAATTGTGATCTTGGCTGGAAATTAGCACCAAAATTAATCCTTAAGTGTTGGTAAATGTTGAGAAATTTAAAGGGAATGGCCTTGTATTGACCGAATTGTGAATTTTCAAGCACAAGATCAATTGTGCCATTAGTATGGATCGATCGTGCATAACCAATGCCTTGGCCCAAGTCGAACGTGATCATCCAATCAATTGCAAATCCACCCAAGTCAATTACGCCTTTGATTTTTGCTTTAGTTTGATCCCATTTGCTCTAAGATTAACCACAACCCTGTCTTTTAAGTTAGGATCGATCCATTTGCTTCCACATCAACCCATTGCGTCTTTTTTTTGCTTAAATCGATCCGTTTGCTTTTGGATTTATTCCAAACCATTGGTTTTTCATTTATTTACACACATTCACATTGCATAGGGGTACGCCACTTGAATTTCTAAGAATTCTTGGAATTTTACAAGGCAAACACAGGAAATTGAACTAGTGAGTACATTATTTAAGTGGATATTTTTTGAGTGATACACAAACGAAGGTAAAATAGAGTGATTTACATCTAGTGATGTGAGAGGACACTAACATACCCTTAACATTCCCATTTTCCCTTCTCTATTACACACATTTTACAGGATGTTCCGAGAAGCAGCTATGGAGACAATGCTTTTAATATGAAGAAACTTACAAACACACTGGCTAGTGTTAACCAACATCTGGAGAACTTGGAGGTGTTAGAAGCATCTATGTAGGGTAGCCTAACACTTCTAGCAGAATTGATGACTAGTCGAGGGTTGTCCATGCACCAGCCATGTGGTGGAAGGTATGTTAATGATGAGGAGTTTGACTATCCTAATGAGTTTGAGTTTTTGGTAGCCCCTAAAGCCCTAACAATCACAGGTGGGATGAGGATGATAAGGTGCCGAAGGGTGTCAAGTTGACTATACTAGCATTTCAAGGTAAGTTAGATCCAAATGAATATTGGGAATGGGAGCAGCGAGTGGAGTTGGTATTTGATTGCCACGGCTACACAGAAGCACAAAGGTGAAATTAGTAATAGTGGAGTTCACTGATTATGTTATCATATAGTGGGACCTCGCATGTACTAGCCCCTTATAGATACTTCTCATGACTTAAAGGTTTTGATCAAAAAAAGATTTGTATATCTAGTCATTATCAAAGGGATGTGTATCATAGTTTACAAACATTAACACAAAGTAGTTAGAGTGTAGAGGATTATTATAAAGAAATGAAAGCTAATGTAGTGGAGGATAGGGAGCAACCATGACTAGATTCATGGGAATATGGAAATTGTAGCTGTGCTTGAGCTACATCACTATGTAGAAATTATGGACTTAGTGGAGTAAGCCATCAAGATCAAGAAGCGACCGAAGCAGAATCGGAGGCACCAGTGGAGGTTCGTGAAGGGCCTCTCTGTCCCATTTTGTTAAATTACTAGAAAGACAAGGATCCAGACATGAAGATATTCGGTAAGCTACATTCTGCGAAGTACGAGGGGTAGATAGCAGTAGTCGCCGCATGTAATCTCATGATTATTTGCTTGATGAGAGTAGAAGTAACTAGCTACATCAAGCAAAGCTCCTAAGCTAAAGGTTGTACCGATGGCTTGGGTGTCTAAGGTACAAAATCTAAACCTTAGTACTTCTAATACATTAATCGGGGTATTATGTGTTTTAAGTGCCAATGGAAAGGACATATTGCGACCTAGTGCCCAAATAGGCAAACAATGATATTGACTGATAAAGGTGAGAAAGTGATGGATGAAGAACAGGGTAGTAGTGGAGACGAGATGCCACCATTGGAGGAGATACCATCTTAGGAGAATGGATTTTATAAGGAGATGGGTAATATGAGTTTAGTAGTCATGAGGAAATTGAATGCACAAGTAAAAGAAAGAGGGTTTAAGGAGCAACAAGAAAATATTTTTCATGCAAGGTGTAGAAAAAAATGGTAAGACATGTAGTCTTATTATAGATGGTGGGAGTGTAAGAATGTAGCCAATACAATGTTGGTTGAGAGGCTTGCACTTTCGTTCGGAAAGCATACCCAGCAATGATGTGTTACCCATGCAACAGTAAAATGAAGGTTATGGAACTCAAATTTAGGAAGTACAAAAATAATGTGCTATGTGATGTGTTACCCACGCAGGGGAGTTGTATTTTGCTAGGCAGGCCTTAGTAATTTGAAAATGATGTGGTGTTCCATGGTTAGTCAAATAGGTATGTCTTCTATCACAATAATCAAAAGGTAATATTTGTACCACTTACACTAAATGAGGTGTAAGAGGATCAACACTATTTACAATAGTAATATGAATTAGATATAGAGAAGGAGAAAGAAGAAAGAGAGTGAAAAAGAGTTAGAAAATGTGCGAGTGGATAGGAAGAAAGGCAAGAAAAAGAAAATGATAAGAAATAAAATGGAGGAAAATAATGTGCATTTGCTAAAATGAGAGATGTGAGGATAGCAGTAGAAAGAGAGCAAAGCATTGTACTGCTATTGTATAATGAATCCTATTATTTACAGAAGAGATCATATCTTCCCACCTCAGACTTGTAGTGTCCAATTTGCAGGACCTCTAGGATGTGCTACTAGAGGAGTTGCCAAGTGGATTGTTGTTATTTAGAGGGATTGAACACCAAATTGATTTTGTACCAAGAACAGCCATCCCAAACTAATTGGCATATCATATGAATCTAGAGGAGAATTAGGAGATCTAAAGGCCAATGAAGAAGCTGATTAACCAAGGATGAGTCTGATAGAGCATGAACCCTTATGCAATTCTAGTGTTGCTTGTGCCGAAAAGGGATGGATCTTGGAGGATATGTGTGAATTGTAGAGCTGTAAACACCAAAATGTTAAAGTGTTGTCATCCCATTCCTAGACTAGATGACATGCTTGATGAGTTACATGGAGCAAGTGTGTTTTCTCATATTGATCTTAACAGTGGTTATCACCAAATCCATATAAAAGAAGGAGATGAATGGAAAATGGATTTTAAAACAAGATATAGGTTATATAAGTGGTTGGTTATATCGTTTAGTTTGACAAATGCATCTAATACATTCATGAGTCTTATGAATCTTGTTTTACGTGCTTTCATGGGTAAGCTTGCTATGGTGTATTTTGATGATATTCTTGCTATTGATGACATCTTACGAAGGTGTTTGAAGCTTTGCATAAAGAACAATAGTATGCTAATCCTAAGAAATGTACATTTTGTGTGGACCATTGTGTATTTTTTAGCTATGTTATAAGTACACAGGGTATCTAAGTGGATGAGAAAAAGGTAAAAGCTATACAAGAATGGATGATTCCCTAAAGTGTGTATGAGGTAAGGAATTTTCATGTGCTTGCAAGTTTTTATAGGAGATTTGTATGGGACTTTAGCACAATCACAGCACCATTGACGCGACAATAAAAAAGATGAGAAATTGCAATGGGAGAAGCACAACAAAAGGCATTTGAACTGCTTAAGGAGAAGTTCGCCCATGCCCCATTATTACTTCTACCTAATTTTTCTACAAGATGTGTCGATATCAATGGTGACTCATTATTTCAGTTGAATGTGATGCTTCAGGTATAGAAATTAGAGTAGTGCTAATGCAAGAGGAGTCCAATCGCATATTTCAGTGAGAAGGTAAATGAAGTGAAGTTGAATTATCTAATATCGAACAAGGAGCTATATGCATTGGTGAGGGCTTCAGAAACTTGGCAACATTATTTGCAGTACAAGGAGTTTGTCATTCACATAAGTCATGAATCCTTACAACATCTCAAGAGTCAAGGTCAGTTAAGTCAAAGGCATATCAAATGGTTATCCTTTGTAGATACTTTTCCATTCGTTATGAAATATAAAAAAGGTAAGGAGAATTTAGTAATGGATGTATTGTGCAGGAGGCTTTCAATACTTACTACATTAAATCCTAGGCTACTAGAATTTGAACATGTCAAGGAACTGAATACGAATGATAAAGATTTTGGGAGTGTATATGAGTTAGCCAAGGAAAGAGTGCATGACAAATTTTTGTAGCACTGTGGCTATTCATTTTATTCCACTATAATCTTTGTGGGAATTACTAATTTGAGAGGCTCATAATGGAGGCCTAATGGAACACTATTGTGTCGCCAAGACATTTACAGGTTTGCAAGGACATTTCTTTCAGCCACACTTGCGGAGAGATGTCGAGAGGGTGATTGATAAATGCATCAAGTGCGAGGAGACTAAGTCAAGAGTTCAACCATATGGGTTGTACACACTATTACTTGTTTTGGGTATAGAGATTTCAATAGACTTTATACTAGGCTCGCCGCATACATAGATGGGTCATGAAAAGAATTTGGAATTGAGACCAATTTCTTCTATATAGAAGGGGGTGATGCGGATGTTAAGGTTAAGATTGAATATTTGAGAGTTTCGGGAGGATTAATGATGAGAGCCTGATCCAAAAGACTCAAGGAAGGAATGATGATGCTCAAGAAGAAGTTTTGAGAGGCTTTTGGACGTTTAGAAAAGTTTAAGAATGAAGAAGAACACCTGTGGGTGTATTTGATGTAAAGAGAGCTTGAAATGAGCTTTAGAATAGCCTCTAAATTAATCTCAGCTAGTCCTAGATTGAGCATGAATGCACCGAATCAATCCGAAGGCCAGGTGATTGTTTGTGAGCCAAGATCCAACATTCTATCTTTACAATTGGGGGAGGACCACTCGATCATGCCCAACGCTATTGTAAATCCTACAATTGGGGTGTTTCTATCTTTCCAATAGCAAGGTTAGTTGCTCGATCGTGCCTCGCATGATCATAAATCCCACAGACATAAATCTTGCAGAAGATAAGTGTTCTATTTTTAAAATTTGGATGCCTGAATCGACATCTAGATCAAGTGTGATGGCAGAATAGTGGCAGAATTAGTTAGGAATTTACCTTTTTCATATCTTTTAATTTAGCAAATTATTTACATGGTTTTTAAGGTTACAAAGGCTCTTTAAACACAATACATAGGGCCTTAATTGTTTGGAGAAGGATCTTTTGACACTTTGGCTATGGAATACAATTTTCTCTTTTCATAGAAATTAAGTGCTTCAATTTTCTTATGAAAGCCAAATCAAATTATTCCCAGTGTCCTTGTTTGATTCGTGGTATATCTACTAACTAGGCGTGTTAGTTGTGGGCATCTTTCTCACTTAAGTTCATCCAAGATTGTTGCGTTAGGTCATTCTTCATGTTTCACGCAAGCAAGTTTCGTTGAGTTTTGGCATGCACCACCAATTCTATATCTTTTTGCTTCCGCACATATGTCAATTCAATTTTTAATTATCTAATGGCAAACCAATTACAATAAGCATTAGGCAACTATGTTGTTTTATGTCTAAAGTCCATTCACATGTAATTTGATCATGAAGTAAGATATTGATAATATAAAGTAAATTCTATGTGTCTTTCATTCTTCGAGTTAATGTTCGAATACATCATTCCAAATAGCATGATATTCACCATAAAAACACGTGTTCAAGTCATACCAATATTTGATTGCCCATTTAGAGAATTGGTGACTCTTGAATGGGTTTTAATTATTGTGTTAAAAATTCTTGCATTCATATATATAACCTTTATAAATAAGACTTCTTAACACAATCATATGTGCACATGCAACACTTTACACCAAATCAAGATTTACATGTGCAAATCAAATAATCATTTATTAATAAAACAATGTAACAATATTTAGCATTAGGGGGCATATCACTAACAATTTCTCACTTGTGCTCTAATGCAAGTATGTCTAATGCCAATTGCTATATCTATTATGCATCTTTCCAAAATGGCAACCTAGCTACACTAGGTTTGGTGAGAAGCTCACATACATTATCTGTTAAAGCCATTTGATGTATGTTTAAGTTGTCTCATTTATTGATCTCTCAAATAATGTAGTACCACCTCCCAACATATTTAGATCTTAAGTGATACCTCAGCTCAATAGCTTGTATAGTTGCTCTATTGTTGTCACAATAAAGAGGAAACAACCTTTCAACACTTAAAACTACCAAATGCTCAATAGCAAACTCTATTGCATCACATGCCACAATGTACGTAACCTCAAAGGTGGAGTCTATAATGGTACCTTATTTGGAATTCTTCCAACCCATTGCTTCTCCATTGTGGGTGAAAATGTATCTAGAAGAAGATTTCTTATCATTAACATTAGACTAGAAGTTCGAGTTGGTGTAGCCATCTATTCTTTATTCCTATCACTATAAACAAGTACTTTGTCCTTTGTCCTTCTTAAGTAGTTGTGGATATACTTGATTACATTTCCATGACCCTTGATTGGATTTGCCTAAAACTAGCTTGTAGCACTTAGAGCATAAACAATGTTAGGCCTCATACATAGCATTGCAGCCATTAGGTGATGCAAACACAAAAGCATAAATTAAGATAAATAGCATATGCCTGTACCTAATGATATCCTGCTTGCACTAATCATGTGAACATGACCCAAATGCAACAAATTCGAAGAACTCATAAGACAACCACAACTAACAAGCCAATTTAGTTGATATATTAGGAATTGTTCCAAAGAATGCTTGAACGGTCTTGATTTGCAATTGAAATTACAAGAATTGAGTTACTCTCAAATTCTAAAGAAAATCAAGAGACAGAATTTTATTAATCAAGAATATCAAGGGAGTACGCTTTATCATAAAATAGCTAAGGCACCTTTTTGTAGTCCAAGGTAAGGCCAAAAACATCCCTAAATTCAGATAAAAGTATTTGGAAAAGGGTAGGTTAAGTTTGGTAAGGAATCCCAACTAAACTAAGACAACTTTGGCTCTAATCTGCCTAGATCAATCTAGAACCTATGCGATCCATCTCAGACTTCTAAGATCAATGGCAATATTGATCTCATGCTCGATTTTATGATTACAAATTCTACGATCGAACATGATCCTCAGTGACTGTAATTCGAAAACTTTGCCATGTCGATTGCCTCTACTTTGGATCAATATGGACTCATTATAATCTTTCCAAATTACTTTATGATCAATCCTAAAGCCATCCAAAGGTTATGTCCTTCCTTGTTTCACCCCAAGTTGATCTGTGAGCTCTTCTTTAATTATTGAAACCTTTCTAAACTTCTAAATCCCCTTTGAAACTCGTGCTCAAGGCTCGCCTTGACTTTTTGGAGCATATGAACTTCAGCTCATGTGCTTCCTACTCTTGCCCCCACCTAGCGTTCACATCATTGTCCTCCTCTTGAAGGTGAATTATCCTATATTTAATAGGATCCGTATTACCTAAAAAACAAAAGCTCCAATAAGAAATAATACGGTATAATATTATCAATACTCTTACCTTATACTTCTACTTCACAACTTAGTTATGTAGTGAGCATATTAACACTTGTTGACCTCCACTAGTTGCAAACTTAGATAAATTTTTCCTAGATTGTAGCCTAATCCCAATGTCAAATATTGTGATGTGGAAATGTCTTTTGATTGTTCTAAGTGAAAACAACCTCACCATCACAATTAGACTACTTCTTGACAAATGTTTGTGTCCATGATCAAACACAAGTCAAAGGATTTCCCTTGGTCTTCTTCTTTTATCAACAACTTTAGTATTCCAAGGGAAAGCTTGCATAATCAATCCATTCTTAGTAACACATGTGTGTTCCAACAGGTAATAAAAGTTATCCCAACATCTAACCTCACCACCATGATAATCACAAGGAAACAATTCATGACAATGTACTTTAAATAATGAACTATCAATCATATCAATGCACATCATCATTCTATAACTCCCACAAGTCATATGCAGCAACAATTCATCCTTAGAATTCTCCATAGCTTCCTCGCATCCACTTCATGCAAATGACAGCAAATTACTTGAGCATTTCCTAGGACTACAAACATCACAACTCATATACTCATGCAGAATACACATAAGACCTTAACCAATTTGTCTATGCGTATGCGCAATGACATGGGGTTTAATCTCATGATAATCCTCATGGTCAAGCATGTCATGTGTAGGAAGTACGACACATTTAATTCTTAAGCCAAGAGTAGACAAAAGTCACATAAATTTCTTTGGTCTAGGGCAATCATGCCAAAATTCCAACATCTTTAACATAGGAAACCTAGAACAAACGTGTTGTAAGCATTGTAAACCCTCAATAACATACACATCATCTGTGAGCAATCTATGCAAGGAATGAGAACTGCAAAACTCCCTCAATATGCTTCTTGAATTCAAAAAAAGATACTACCACTACACAATCATAGCATGAACTCCCAAACTCTACTTGTGGAACCTATACGTATGATCCTTGAGTACATATTATGGGTGTCCCATGTTCCACATTCAACTCCCAACACCTCCAGCTACTCAACAAATTTTTAGGCTACAAGTTATGGCCTTTCAAGTTTTAACTAAGTCCCACAATAAGCATGGAATTTATTAAGTGTTTATTAAAAATCATACATATGCATGATGTCATACACCCCCTTCAATTCCCACCCAAGTGTCTCAAAAAGCATAAGATGCAAGTGATGTTCGCCCAAAATTAGATATGTGTGATAAAATGTAATTTCACAAATTTGGACTACAATCATGCTTCACCCAAGTGTCTCAAAAAAGCATAAGATGCATGTGATGTTCAACCAAAATTAGGTACGTGTGATAAAAATGTAATTTCACAAATTTGGACTACAATCAGGCATATCACAACAAATTATAAGCTTGAGACTTAAAATTACATCCATCTCATTATATCCTAAAAACTCAGAATTTAATGCTAAGCTCATTAAGTATAAATCATCCTTAAGTCCATCTTTAGCAAACAATGCAACACCAAGCAATTCATTGGAGTAGCATGTCGATGTAACTCTGTACCTTGGATAGTTTACCTCTCTCCATGGAGTCAATTCATATGGACTCACCAACTCCTTTGTGTGTATGTCCCTTGCTTGAAATAGAATCTCCATTGAAAACTCCTCTCCAAAACTTTGGTTCAGCTGCTAGAAAGGAACAACAAAAGACATATGATAATCAAACAAGTTAGTGAAAATATTTGTCTCTTCACAAGTTGTCAAACCTCTCTTAAGCTCTAAAGCTCTCTCCTCATCTTTTGTCTTTACTAACTCATTTTCCCTCTCATTCGCCTTTTCTTCTTTCTCTCTCTCATTTTCTTTTTCCTCACGCTCCTTTACCTCATCTTCAATCCATAGCTCTAGTTCACATTTATTTTCCTAATACGGTGGATTACCAAGAACTAATCTTAGAGAAATACAAGATGCAAGGACTTCCTCAACAAGGCTGCAATAATCTCCCACCATGGTTTCTATAGGTGTATCTTCACTTGAGTTTTCATTTTCCACTAATGTTACTCGTTCAACATCTTCGGTAATGCTTCCATTCTCCAAGTTCAAATCATCTTAGATTGCACAAATTTCATCTTATATTGCACAAATTTCACCCTCGATATATCTATCATCACTGAAAGATTGCTTTTGACCGTCCTTGCCTTCCTCCACCACGGGTGGCAAATCCTTTTCCTCTTTAATCCCCTTGCAACCAACATCATATTTATTCAAATTAGAGGACGCACAATTTACATCACTTATTGGCCTGGATGCAATGCCAATGGTATCCACGTGTGATCTCCTATAAATAGCCCCAAAGGGTCATGTCATGTAGATCTCCTAACAATGGTGCCATGAGAGTCGTGTCGTGTAGACCTTCAAACAATTTCTCCATGAGGGTCAATCAATACCCCTTCTCTTCAGCCTATGTTCAACTCAAATGCCTCTATCTATTGTATCCCTGATGCCTTCATAGCAACAATGCTCAACTATGGCCACGATGTCATCATTAAACCAATTAAGAAACCTATTTGGAGTTTTTTTTCACATTGTCCATCACATTAGCTTTTTTCATCACCAACTTCAGCTTGCTATAATATTCCTCAACACTTAACTCTTCTTGAGTTAAATTATGAAGCCTTGCACACAACTTACACCAAAAGGAATGTGAACATACTTATTTCTCATCATCATCTTAAATTCCTTCCATTTAGTGACTTGACTTCCCTTGTACCTTCATCTATTGCTAACTCACTCCACAAAGATTTAGCATACTTTACAAAAGCAAGAGTGGCTAGTTTTACCTCGCTTGCCTCTGAACAACGATAAGATACAAATGGTAATTCTACCTTTCTTTCCCACTCCAAGTATGCATTGGGATTAGCCTGACCGTGGAATGGTGGAATGGTGAATTCAACCCCCTTCAATGCCTCATCATCATTATCACAAATTCTCCGCTAGTGTCTCTTAGGAAAGTCACCAATTTCACACTCATCAGTAACATCAGAAAATCCATCACCAGCATACATTCCTTTCTTATCTCGATGCATGGGACCATCTGATCATGGCTTCAACTCCTCTTCACCCCTAACTCTATTAAGTAATGATCTACTACCTGAATTTGTACTAGACTCTTCTAAGTGATCCAACCACTAATTTATGCTAGCCAAAGTCTTTCTCAGGTGCCTCATGTAGAATGTATAATCTCCTCTAAAATATAATGTATAGAAAGATAGGAAATGTGTGGTGTGTGCAAGTGCCCTTTCACCTCACAAGATGTAATCAATTTTGTTTCTTACCTCTCAATTGTGTATCATAAACAAAAAAAAATTATTTAATTAATGGGCTTACCAGCACAATTCTTATGTCCACCTCATGTAATTCTAATTATTCTCTGAAAACTCAAGTGATATATATCCCCATAAAGGTGTGTAAGCAAGTGAAAAGATAAAAAATAGGGAAATGAGATTAATCCAAACACAAAAAGACCAATCTAAGGTTGAAAAACAAACTGGTGAACAACTTTAGGTACAAAAAGGATTGATCTTGTGCTAAAAGGAGCTCGCATGATCAAGCTAAAATCTATTGGATCAATCTTGACCTGAGCAAACAAGTATGATTGATTGGAACTTAAGGTAGCAAGATAGTTCAGGTGACCAAAATAGAGCATGATCAATTTGACAATTGGTAAGATTGATCATCACCACAAAATTTCCAGCAAAATTCAAGCTCTACCATAAGTCAATGACAAATGCAATCCTTTTCAATTTTGCAACTTCTAATCTCAATTAAGGGCTTTATAGATCACTCCTTTTCTCGCAGAATACTTTGGTTGTTGTAACCTTTTTTTGCACTTTTCTTTTTTACTTTTCTGAACTCTAAATAAATCAATAATGAAATAAATGGAAATAACAGTTACTAGCTAGAATTGAAATTCATGTAACAATTTTTTAGAAATTTATGTAGAATATGGAGAAATGGGAAACAAAAAAGAACTGGAAAGATATGAGTAGATACAAACTAGTACCTAGATCGAACATAAGATTAGAATCCATCTCAATTAGCTTTAGTACCAATTGATGCATGCACGAAATCATGAATTAAGATAAACATATGCCTAAACCCAATGATATCCTACTTGCGCAATATGTAAAAATAACCTAAACACAATGAATTTAAAGAAGTCATATGTAGGAAAACCACAACTAACATGCCAAGTTAGTTTATATGTCATTTATTATTCCAAGCAATGCTTGGAATAAATAAATTTGGAATTGGAATCACAAGAATTGAGAAACTCTCAAATTTTTAAGAAAATGAACAGAAATAATTTTATTAATTAAAAATATCAAGAGAGAGCTTTTTCATAAATGAGCTAAGGCCCATTTTATTGTCCTAGGTAAGGCTAAAAACATCCCTAAATTTGGCTAAACGTATTTGAAAAGACTAGGTTCAGAAAGGTTATCCTAACTAAACTAGGAAAACTTAGGCTCCATTCCTTCGTTTATATCGATCTAGAACCCATGCAATCAATCTCAAAGTTTTAGGATTGATTGCAATTCCGATCTGATGCTCCCAATCATAATTCCAAAATGTTGCCATGTCAATTGCCTCTGCTCTAGATCGATCCAAACTCCTTTGTGATTGATCCTAAAGCTGTCCAAAGGCTATTTCCTTCCTCGTTTCCCTACAAGTTGATTCTTAAACACTTCTTTGACTTTTGAAACCATTCTGCACATCTAAAACCCCTTTGAAACTCATTCTCAAAACTCTTCTTGCCTTTTTGGAGCATATGAACTTCAACTCTCATGCATGGTCCTCTAAATAGCTCTTACTCCAACCCAATGCTCGCATCATCAAGCTTCAAATTGCAAAAGCCTGTGGAATCACTTTCATTTTCCTTCTCTTATTGTTTGTCTATAGCCTCATAAACTTTGACTAATGGATGACATGCCTAAATGGAAGCAATCATCTTTTGGAGGCCTCTATCCTAAACCTCTCTAGGATCTATTCTACTTACAAAACTTAGAAGAGATCCATTAATCTTTTTGGTCTCTCACTAAATGTGAATACCAAAAACATAGGTCTCTTCTACCAAGGCTTGCACGAAAAATGTATTAGACAACCATGTCTTGATTGGGCTCATCATCCTAACCTAACTACTGATAAGAAATATGTCATCCACATATAGCACTAGGAATGCTATCATGCTCCTACGGATATTCTCGTAAATGTGCAGTTCATGTTTGTTCTTAGTGAAGACAAATAATTTGATGGCACCATCAAACTGAAGATTTTCACTCCTTGATGCTTGCTTAAGGTTGTAAATTGACCTCTTAAGCTTACACACCTTATGAGACTCATGTTTTGATTCAAAACTATGTGGCAGTACCACGTAAACATCGTTCTCAAGAAATCTATTAAGAAAAGTGATTTTGACATCCATCTGCTAAATCTCATCATAGTTGATTTCATTCTTTTGACTATATCCTTTCACCACCAACCTAGCCTTATAGGTCTTCGCCATACTCTTTGCAACAATCTTCCTCTTATAGACCCATTTCTGTATAATGAGAACCATTCCCTCAGGAGAATCTAGCAAAGTCTCACCTTGATTCAAATATATCAAACTCATTTTAGATTGTGCAACCTCTTGCCATTTGACAGTCTTTATCCATCATTACTTGATCAAAACAGGACCATTATCATTATCTCCCATAAGGAATAATTCTTGCCTATAACCTAGGACATAACCATATACCCAAGAGCGTGGGAGACTCTACTTGATCATTATAATGTTTATGTTGTTGAAGGTGATTCTTAAATAGGTAGTAATAGCACAAGTTCTTTGCTTTGCTACTCAACTTCCTTAAGCACAATCCTTCTACGTATACCACCTTTTTAAACAAACTCTTCTTTAAGGAAATGAACATGATAAAAAATAATAATCATTTGATTATCAAGCAACTACAACTCATATCTCATAGAGTCTTTGGGATATCCTACAAAGCAACCTATTACTGCTCTCACCTCTAACTCGTCTTACTTTTATTGACATAATTGGTCTTCCTCAAATACCGAAGTGCGTGAGGCTTAGTTTCCTCTCACTTCACATCTCATGTGGGTTGAAGAAACAAACTTAGATGAAATTCTATTCAAGATATAGGCTATAGTAAGGATGGCATATCCCCAAAGTGAAATAGGAGATCAACGAAACTAATCATGGATTGAACTATGTCCAACAAGGTTAAATTCCTCAATTCAAAGGCACCATTCAATTGAGAAGTTGTTGATGGAGTAATTCATGACACAATTCCCTTGAGGAATTGATCAAACTCTATGCTCATGTATTTGCTACCATGATTTGATCAAAGTAATAAATATCATTTACCAATAAGCCTCCTCATTCGTATCCAGTCATATTCAATTAATAAAGAACTTTAATCAATGAGATAGTTCCAACAAATTTATTGCACTAATAAATGTAGCAAAGATTGTTGTCTCCAAAAGAAAATTCATAATTTTCTTCTTCTAACAAAGATATAGAAATGATCTTCTTAAGTCCATAGGATAATAAGAAAGGATCTCCCAAAACTAGAACACATCTAGATGATAATCCAATAGAAGCAGTTGTAATTACGGTGGCCACAACACAAGTTCCCCCATCAACCTTGATCACCACTTATTGCATCTTGATCAATCTACTCCCAACAAAAATCTTGATACCAAGTACAAATGTGAAAAGATGCACCTAATTCTAAGATTTAAGAAGTAGAAATTACACATTTAAAAAAATATTTCTTAAACAAAGAATTCCTTACAACAAGCTATGTTCTTTAGGCTCTTGAGGAATTTCCAACACCTCTCTTCGTAGCACTAGAAACAATTTCTTTTGCCAATAGGATCCTTGGATTCACCGACACTCCCAATAGCCTAGGGAATAGAAGGTTTCATTTCTTAGTCTTACCCCACTCAGTCTCTCTAGTCAGGGGCTAGATGCTATAACACCAATGTCCTTCCTTTAGGATGGGATGTAGGCTTCCAACGTACAATTGATTCTTTCAAAATTTAGAACAACTCTCAAATTTCCAAACGAATGGACTAAGTTAGACCTAGTTTGTACAATGGTCTTAGGGAATTTTTTGGGAGGGTTTAACAATATTCAAGATAAGATAAATGTAGAAAGTACACGAGATAATTAATTTGATTGTAAATGTTGTTACCCTTTGAATTTACACTTTCAATCTATTAGCCTTGCTCTATATTTTTTGAATCCTACAGCACTTCCAATAACAAACAAAAATTCCATTAGAAAAATTTCCAAGTGAGAGATTAGGATCTCTTTTAAACATAGTTTACCTCACACATATAGGGTTGGGTTTCAGTAGATTTAGGATGCAAAATTAATTCAAAAATTTATAAAACCATTAGAAGTATACAATGAGAAATTAATTCCCAACCTAGTCTATTTTTCTTCACATAACTCATTAAATTTAAACACAAAAGGTTGTATGATTTAATATTTGGAATCCATTCCTAGAACTTTTATACATAATTCACTAGCTATGAACTTAAGTCGATTTGTGTTATGCGCATAACACCAATAGAAAATGAGAGACATTAGTTGTATAGGTAATATCATGATTAATTAATAAAATATTGATATTTCCTTCATATCAATATTCTAGCAATTCAATCAAAGATGTAAATCTTATATGGTGTAAAGTTATACATGTGCCTATGTGAATGATTTGAGGAGTCTTATTAAAGGGTTATGAATATAGATGACAGGCTTCTTAGTACATAATAACTAAAACCTATCCACAAGTCACAAATTCCCAAAATGAGTATTGGAGAGTCAGTACAACTTGCACACCGTGTGTTTTATAGTGAAGATCATGTCATTCATAATGAGATACTGAAAACACATGCATATGCATGTGCCATTAGAATAACTTGCTTTATGATTGTGCTGAGTGCACATGGTCCATAAATCTAATATGATGGTTGTTTTATGTGCATAATGGTTACCATGACATTAGGGCATCAACAACCAATATCTATCTTAATATGAGATTAGGTTGTAAGCCCAACATGCTGTTGCATAGATACGTATGGAGGAATGTGTTAGATCAATAAGAAATTTGTTGCCTTGCAAGTAAGCAAATCATTTGTCCTATATGATTACTATGTGACTAAAAAAACCCTTTAGCCAAGGTAGTGGAAATCAAAAGAGTTTCCAATGGAAGGTTATTAGTCTCATTTGATAACATTGATCTAGTCATGTAGTTAAGCCAGTGAGTTTGATTAAACCCATGGTTTTCACTTGATCGAGACAAAGATAAAAGTTCTACACCATATGATATTCACAATCAAAAAGGTTCATGTGATTCATTCACTTTGTCAAAATTAGGCTATGAGATAGGCCATAGGCTATGTGTTACCATATCCTTTGAACTATTTTCGTTGCTAATTAAGAATGAATGTAAAGAGTCACACGCAAAATGATAGAACAAAGACAAGTTGGTAAATTGGCTTGGGGCTTAAACTTACTTAGGAAGTCTAGTTGGGAAAATGGTTTGGTTACAATTAGATTAAACCAAATGGAATTTCCATTATGTTTTTTAATAATGAGATTATTAAGTAGAAACACAATAGGCCTTTAATTTAATTAATAGAGATTAATTAAATTAAAGGTTAAGACAAAATGGGATTATTTGGTTCTTATCATATTGGTTAATAATGAGATTATTAACTGAAAACACAATGGACGATTGATTTAAGATGAGATTAATTAAATCAAAGGACATAATTCTAGTGAGCTTTAATTGTGAATAGGATTAATAATTAAATAAGGAACTGGCTTGAATGAATTAAAGGCAAATGAAAGAAGCCCATAGATCCCATTCTACACATGGCCTAACTGTTATACATGGAAATAAGAATCTAATCTTATGTAGGATTATCGGTCTTTGAAATAAGAGATTAGGAAGAGTTCCAAATCAAATTGAACATCACCTAACATCAGAAAATTATTGGAATTTCTATGTACCCCTTCAAAGTAAGAGATAAAAGGTATTCTATCCCTCTTTCTAGTTTTCTCCCTCGTCCTACATACCCAAAGGAGTTTGTGTTATGTCCTTGCGAAAGAGTTAGTGGAGTCTTTTAGATTTGCTTGTTCAAGTTCCTTCCATGTGGACGAACTAGAAATCATAGCTCAAGTCTTGTGACTTGTGGGTAATGCGAATTGGCCTGGAAGTAAATTCTAGGAGGAAATTTTGTATGTTTTTTGGAAGCATTCAATTGATGTGTGTTATATGAAGAAATTAATTAAATGTGCATTTAATACTTTTTAACCCCTATAAACTTTGTTATTGCATGTTTTTGAATTGTGGGAAAAACATAAAAGTCAACCCTTGAGTATCAAGAAAAGTCCGGTGTTAAAGCTGTAAAGCTCATGGCCATAGCACAATGATCCATGGCTGTGATGCTGGCAGAGGGATAGGAAATTGTCTCTGTCACTACTCCCTTTGCCATTGTGACTGAGAAATGCTCTCTATCTTAGCTAACCATGCAGCTATGGTTGGTCATGAGTACTCTTCTCATAGCTGCACGAAAACTCAAGTTCAAAACTTAGAAAAAGGGTGTTTCACAAAAGAGAAATAAGGCATGAGATGCATAAGTCAGAAAAGTTATTAAATTGATTTGTTACATATACATGTGACATATAATTGGTTTTTTGGATTTTTTGATGGTTTATGTACTTAGGATATGTGTGGATATAGTATTTTGGTTTTGGATTTGGTTTTTAATTGATGTATAATTAATTTCATGGTTGTAAGGGTATAAGCCAAAGTTTTTCAAGTAGAATAGGAAATTACATTTTGGTGGCATGCCATGTGTAATAAAATGGAAGATCAAGAACTAATGGTTGTGCAGAGATCAACAATAACATGTGAACTTATAGTAAATTTGTACCGCTTATACGCTTAAATTATGCATGCGTGTGAGTTATAACAGAGAAAATATGTTATCATGCATAAATTATATTACACATGATGATTTTGAGGAGAAAAAGTGTAGATATTAGGTAATTATTAATTTCAAATATTTTCTACACTTAAAATGCAACTTAATGTCTGCAGTTCAGCTTTGCAACCATCGAAGAGAGGTCTGCAAGCATGGATGCAAAAATCGCAAAAGTGAGATGAAACTGCGACACATTCTAGAATTTTTTTAGATTAGTGAGAGTGGAAAGAAGGATTCACAACCATAGACCTAAGTTTTTGGCTACAGATGCAATGGTTGTTGGCTAGTTGTGAGAGTGAAAAGAGGTTTTTCAAGAGCAAAGTTAATGTTCGCGAGAGTAGAGCAGTGGCGCAGCAGAATTTCAGACTTCGACTAGCACAATTTCTTTTGAGTTTTTTCATCTTTTCATCTCCTATACAAACCCTAGACACCCTTGGACTCTAAATATGAGTTCCCCATGTACACAATGTTAGACTTAGTTTTATTCCTGTAAACACTTAGAAACATAGGAACTCTAGATTAGAAGGTTGGAGGAGGAATCCCCATCAAGAGTTGAAGAGAAGTTCATTCTCCCACACAGCACAGATCGCAGAGACTAGGTTTTTCTAAACTTTTTCTATTGTTTTCATAAATTTTTGGACAATGAAGAATTTAGAGTTAGTTTTGTTGAAATTTAATATAAGTTTCTAAATTTGTTTCTAATCACTTGTGTTTGCGATTATTGAAATATAAATGTATGAAGAGTGAAATAGTGGAATTAATGCGGATAACTATTGTTAATGATCAAACTCAAATACTTGACTCATTTTAACCTTAAGAAAACCCATCAGAATCTTGAGTCAAAGCTATAAGAGAACTCAAGAGAATATCCTACAGACTTTAAGATTAACAATCAATAACTAATGCAATTAAACTAATAACTAACATAATTTGGCAAACATATGAACCCAACACAACACAAGTGGTTAGACACTTCAAATACTAGTACTCCATCACTATCATCTTGTGTACTTTGTTCTAAGTGCTTGCTTTTATTTAGTTATTTTTGCCTTTCACTACAATTTGGAGATCTAATTAATAGGAATTTAATTAAATCAGAAGACACAAAACCCCACCTAATGGGATGATACCTATACTCACCATAGTATTAGTTTAATTATACATTTAATTTTGGTGTGGTGAAAACCCACGTTAATCGAGAGCTGGTTCTATTTGATGCTCCATGGCATTCTAAGCATATGAAGGTAGGCCATGAAGATCAAGACCAAGTAAAGAGCAAAATTGTTAAGCCTTGTAATAGTACAAGGCCTCACACACGTGCACAATCCAGTTGTCAGCTCCAATTAGGTTTAGAAGTCTTTAATCCTCTATCTTATTCATTTATTTGCTAAATGTATGCAACATATGCTTGAAATTTAGTTAATGTGCAAAGCTAAATGTAAATTACATGGATTGAAAACTTCCTCACTTTAATATTCAGTTGTAATAGTGAAATTATTTCATCATAGCCCTCCACCAAGCTTGGAGTTTTAATTGTAGTCCTAGCATGTGATATTTTCATATCTATAAGGTCACATTGCGATAGAATATTTAGGGCTTCAAGTGCATTTAATTAGACATTCAAAGGATACTTTACCTTAAGAACTCAAAGGGTCACGAGTGGGGTTGCAAATCTGGGTAGTCATTAGTTGGCTAGTGCGACTGAAGTGGACTTGTATTGTCAAGAACTATACGTGTGAGGTTTTGTTAATCCATGGATCAAAGTGGCAGACTGAACTATGCATGAGATGTGTTTAGAAGAGTTGCCACTTATTGGGCCTAGTATGCCAAGAACTATATGCACGATGTATTTTATGTCCAATGAAACCCCAATCGACTAGTAGGAAATTTTTCCAATGGAATTTTTGTTTTCTACCCAAGAAAGTACAAGATTCAAAAAGCCTTGTGGGAGGCCATTTGATTTAAATTTCATAATCAAGCGGAAACAAATTTTACAACCAAACTAACAATTTTGCTAATTTTCTACAATTTTGTTTATCTCAAAGATAGTCGATTGGTTTTAAAGTTTGAAAAGAGTTCTCATTCATAAAAGAATTGATGGAATCTTAGGAGCTATAATCCTATCCCATGAGAAAGACGTTCTCCTTGAGTAATCTAGCCGCTCAGTTATTACTGAGACTAAGGAGGGCAAGACCAAGAGTTGAAACCTTTTATCTCTAAGGCCAATGGGAGGGGGTGAAGTCCAATGCTCATGCCGGCAAAGGAAAGTGTTTCTACTACAACAAGGAAGGCATTGGAAGAGGAATTGCATCAATTGTGTTAATGGTCTAAAAGCTTGCAACGAAGGCAAGGAACTTTATGTTTATGAAATATCTTATTCCATTGGTGTGCTCACCAAGTCTTGGATCTTGGATTTGGGTACATCCTCCTACATTTATACTTCAAATCAAGATTTGGTCAAGAGTGATCACTTTAGAAGCAAGAAGTTGTGATTAAGGTCAGTAGTGTGGTAAGTGTTGCAACTACTATGATTGTCATTGTTTCAATTTAAGTTATCATCCGATCATGTTTTAGCTATGAGAGATTGTCTGTTGTTGTCAAATGGACTTGAGAATATTGTCTCTATATCTTTATAGGTAAAAAAAATTTGTGAATTTTCTTTTAGAGACAATATATACCATATTAATATCTTAGTAATTGGTTGGCACTAGCTCATTGTTAAATGACCATTATTACCTAAATTTGGATGATAAGCTTATGATGAATGTCATTTCTAACAAACTTGTAAGCATGTTAAAGGACCATTGTTAAACGAACTAGTAAGCATGAAAAAGCAGTATGACAAAACTGTAGCGATGAATACATGAGTTTTGTGTTTGTTGAATACCTAAAGAAAAATGGCATTGGGTTGCAATTAATACACCCAAAAACTCCTCTATTGGATGTTGTGGTTGAGTATAGGAACCAGACATTATTAGACATGGTTCAATTTATAATTAGCTTCACTAACCAGCCCACGCCATTATAGGGACATGCCTTTGTATCTGTCATCCACATCTTGCATAAGATTCTCTCTAAGTTTGTTCTTTCAATCCTTCATAAGATGTGAAGTGGAACTTGAAGAATATCAAGATTTGGGAATGTTAAGCCTACATTGATAATAATAAGGCGGATAAGTTGGAGGAGCTGTCATGGGCCACTTTGTTGGATATCCTTAGGACTCTATGGGACATGAGTTCTACCTACCTAATGACCATATAGATTTTCCTTGATTATCAAGCACACTTCCTCTAAGAGGAGTTTTTTCAAGGAGGTGGTGTGAGTAGATGGTTGTGCTCGAAAAGGTTGAGCATGAGCAATAAAGTGAGGAGCAAACCTTACATGGTGTAAAGTGTTGTATGTACCCATGGGATTGCATTAAGAAACTTTATTCATAAGAAGTTATGAAGATGGATACAAGGTTGTCTTAGTACACAATCACTAAAATTAATTCACGAGTCACAGATTCTCTAAGGAGTATTAAAGAATTAGTACAACTGGCACACCTTATGACAGTAAGTGTCATGTCATTTAATATGAGATATCGAGAACATATTTGTATGGATGCATCATTGGAGAATATGTATTTTGAACATTGACTCAAAGAATGAAGCAAACATGTGGAATTTACTCTTTACTATCAATATTTTACTTTGTGATTGTGCTAAGTGCATGAGGACCTTAGACCGAGATGACATGGTTGTCAAATGCCCATGACAATCAACATGTCATGGGCACTAAGGGCTAATATCTATCTTGGTATGAAATAAGGTCATGAGCTTAATGTGTTGTAGCCTGAGTGCATATGGAGACATGTGTGTTCAATGAGGGGTTTGTCTCTTTCAAATGAGCAGGACAATTGTCTTATGCAAACTAATGTTCCATGAAATAAAAATTCTTAACCAAGGTTGTGTATGATCAGAAAGGAATTTTTGATAGGAGCATTAATCGCCTAATGCAACATCAATTGGTTATATAGTTGAGTTAGTGAGTTTGACTAAGTTTATGGCTCTCGCTTGATTAGGACAAAGCAAGACAAAAAGTTTATACAACATGGTAATTATGATCGAGAGGGTTCATATGCTCTGTTAACTTTGTTTTAATTGGGCTACAATATGGACCATGGGGTAGGCACAACCCATATTCTTTGAGCCATATTCACTGTTATTTAAAAATGAACCTAGAGAGTCACACATAATAGATTGGAACATGTGACAAGTGGTAAATTGGTTGGGATGTGAATGAGACTAGAGAAATCATGTGAAAGAGGTTTAAGAAGTCTCATGGAGTGATTTATTTGGTTGCAGTTGGATTCAAACAAATGGAATTGACATAGTATTTGTTAATAATTTGATTGATAATTGGAAGCATATTGAACCTTTAGTTTAATTAATAGGGATTAATTAAATTAGAAGACAAGACAAGTGGACCTTAATTATTAATTTATATTAATTATTAAGAGGCTATATGAGCTATAATTATTAACAGAGATTAATACTTAAATAGTCTATGACCTAAGAATAATTAAAGGTCCATATACGAAGCCTATGAGCTCAAGCCACGTATGTCCCAAGTGATTTACATGGAAATAAGAATCCTACCAAGTATAGAACATTGAATCTTGGTAATAAATAGTTTTGGAAGAGATTTAAATCATAAGAAGTTGGAAAATTAATCATAATTTTCATTCATCCCCATCATGCAATGAGAGAAACACTTCTCACCACCTTTCTTCCTCTTTCTCTTATCCTAATCCTTCTTACCTAAAAGTAGTTTTGATTAAGAGCTTTGCAAAGCCATTTATATGACGAAGAAGGTGCTTGTTGATGTTCCAATTGTGTGAACAACCTAGAGGTTAGGGTTTGAGGACACGATTTAAGGATCACAAGTATGCTTGTCTTGGAATAGGATTCCAATGGAATATTTTATGCCCTTACTTGTTTGTACGATTTTATGTGTTATGCTATGAAAATGGCTTAGGTTTGGTATGTTTAGTTTTGCTACGTGTCCTTTATTATTTTATGATCCCAAGTTTGAATTTTTACATGCCAAAACCAATGAAACCTAACCATGGTATCTGAGCCACCGTATTTCTCGTATGACTATAAATGTTAATGATCTTCCTATAATTTATGTTGGGTTTGGTGTAAAAATTATTTAAACATGTATTTGATACCTATTTATGCTTTCAAAAAAATTTTGTAAGAGAAAGGCCGTTAAAAATCAATTCTTGATCATTAAGAACACATTCTACTATGCTTTGCAATTGATGTTGCAATCACATGAAGGGTTCTCGCAACTACGGTGAGGATTCCACCAATCACACCATAGGAAGTGAAAGTTATGTAAACTTGCTTCAAAAGGTCACAATCATAGGCACTAGACTCATGATCATAGGATACAATCTCACAATCGTGGGAGGTAGGCTTGCGAAAGCAGAATATGATTCTGCAATTGCATGCAACTCTACAACAGAATACAATAGAAGGCTTTTTGTTGGAGATTGTTTTGCAAGTGTAGACCAACAGCTCACAGTCGCAAGAACAATTCTCGTGACTGTAGATGGGTTGTTTTCTGAATTTTCTCAATTTTATAGTATTCAAAAATATTTTCAACAAACGAAAACAAAGGCATGATATGGATAAGTCATAAAATGGTAATTAAATGAAAATTTTAAATTATACATGTGATGTATAATTATGTGGATGCATGTTATGGATGAATTATGGATTTAGGACACTTGTGGATGATTTTTTTTTTTTATTGGTTTTCATAGATGTATAATTATTCTTAGGGTTTTTAAGGGGATAAGCATAAGTTTTCTAATTTACATAGATTATGGGATTTTTCTCCATAGTGTGCCATGTGTATTTGTAAACATGGAAGGTATCAGGAATTGATATTCGTGTGAAGACCAAGAGTTGGTGCTGTTTGGAATTTCATAGTGTGTACTTTATAATTTTAACCGATGATTATTCTAGGTATTGTTGTGTGTACTTGATGAAGTACAAAGATGAATCTTTTGAAAACTTTAAAGAATTCAAAGCTCAAGTAGAGAAGTAGACTAACAAGCATGTAAAGGCACAATGATCGGGTCCTGGTGGCGAGCACATGAGTGCCGAATTTGCCAAGTGCCTTAAAGAAAATGGTATTATATCCTAATTAACACCACTGACCACCCCTTAAGTAAATGGTGTAGTTTAAGTGGTGTGTGTGGAAGCGCAAGAATGAAAGATTGTGGTGTAGGCTAGAACCCAATGAAACCTACTTACGTAATTCGTGAATAACAACCCGACGCAACAATCTTTAGTGAATTTTAGTAAAGAAGACAGCCACAACTAATAAATCTTAGTAGTTGATACTCCACGAATTAACCAAGAACACACTTGAAATAATTCGATTTGAACTTTACGAGAAATTGATGCACTCAAGTTTATTGAAAAGAAAAGGAAGAGGGTATTCAATATCAATAATGAGCAGCAATTGCTTTCAATAACATAATTATTTATATTGTTACGGCACTTAGAAACCCCAAAACTCATATGAAAATTAACAAAAATAAAAAAAAAGCATAAAAGAAAGTTTCCAACTACAATCTAGTTTTGTGAAGTCTACATGCTCGATTCGGGTGTTGATGTTGAGCCTTCAAATCGTAGGAACAATATGTGAAGTCGTCCCAATTTCAACGATCGCGCCTTGTGCGATTGAACATGACTCTAGAAATCATAATTGCATAATGTCACAGTGTTCAAGATTTTTGATCACACCCTATGCAATCAAAGTGTGACTCATCTGATTGCAAATGTAGAGAGTCCGTTTTTTAGCTTACTATCGATCATGTGTGCTTTGGCTCGATCTGCTGGCTTCATGATTGATCGGCTAACTACTGGCTCGATCCAAAGGGTGCTCTAAGGCTTGTTTTGAGTCCTTTTTGCATCATATTCACCCATGGAAGCTCTTCTTCATTCTTGAGCTCCTCCAAACATCCAAAAGCCTCTCAAACTCTTTCACAAGTGTTGTCATTGCTTCTTTAAGCCTTTTAGTCTTAGCCCTCACCAATGGACCTCCGATTATCGTTGGGTACTCAATATCAACCCTAAAGCTTACATCATTAACCTCCTCTTGAAAAGGAATTAGTCTCAATTCCTAGTCTCGTTCATCCCTTGCATCAAAAGGACTCAAATCAAAGACATTGAATGTTACACTAATTCCAAACTCACTTGATAATTGCAACTTGTAAGTATTGTCATTGATGTACTTTATCACTTGAAATGGACTATCGCCCTTTAGCATTAGTTTTAACTTCCCTTCATCTAAAAATATTTCCTTTCTCATATGAACCCAGACCCATTCTCTAAGCTCAAACACAACCTTTTTGTGGCCTTGTTTACTTGCGGCACACATTGTTCATTCCTTCTTTCAATGTTTTGGCGTACACGCTCATGTAACTACTTTACAAACTTTGCTTTGTGCTCTCCTTCTTTACTAATTTGCTCATTACGTGGTAACAGCAACAAGTCTAATGGGGTTAATGGGTTTAAACCATAAACAACTTCAAATGGTGATTTATGTGTGGTTGAGTGTATGCTCCTATTGTAAGCAAACTTGACATGCGGCATACACTCTTCATAAGTTCTTATGTTCTTTGTAATTAATAAAAGTAGTAATGCAATTAAAGTCCTATTCACCACTTCGGTCTGTCAATCAATATGTGAATGACTTGTTATAGAGAACAACAACTTAGTCCCTAGCTTACACCATAATGTTTTTCAAAAGAAACTCAAGAACTTAACATCTCTATTAGACACAATGGTTTTCAACATGCTATGTAATCTAACTATTTCCTTAAGAATAAGTTAACTATACGTGCAGCATCATCAGTCTTAGTGCATGCGATGAAATATGCCATCTTAGAACCTATCCAAAACCACAAAAACACTATCCTCACCTGTTGGAGTCTGCAGTAGACCTAATACAAAGTCCATTGAAATATTCAACCATAGCATCTTGGAAGCAATAACGGTGTATACAATCTATGCGGTCGAACTCACGATTTGGCCTCCTTGCACTTGATGCATCTCTCAACTATCCTTTCAACATCTCTTCACAAATATGGACAAATGAAATGTTTTTACAAAATCGCAAATGTCTTGGTGACACCATAGTGTCCTATCAGACCACCATCATATGCTTCTCAAATTAGTAACTCATGCAAAGAACACTTAGGCACGCACAACCTGTCTATGTAGAACAAATATCCCTCATACAAAAAAATACTTATCATGCACACCTTGCTTAGTCAATTCATACACTTGACCAAAATCCTCGTCGTTCGAATACAATGCTTTAATATACGCAAATCCCAAAAGTCTAACATTAAATGTAGTAAGTAATGAATATCCCTTAGACAATGCATCCGCTAATACATTCTCTACACCTTTCTTATACTTAATAACATATGGGAAAGTGTTTATGAGAGATACCCGTTTAATATGTTTACGGCTCAACTTACCTTAGCTTTTTAAATGCTTAAGGACTTATGATCCTTATGGACCACATTCTCTTGGTCTCAATTATGTTGCCACATCTCCAAGGCTATAGCCCTTGTCGTATGTTTAGGTAGTTGAGCTTTGCTCCATTCAACTTCTTGCTGAAATATGCAATTGGCCTCTTCTCTTGCATCAACACTGCTCCAACTCCTATTTCTGAAGCATCACATTCAAGTTCTAATGTTTTAGAAAAGTTAGGTAAAGATAATACAATAGCACTTGTAAGCTTTTTCCTTAAGCAACGCAAATGCCCTTTGCTAAGGTTCGCCCAATTGGAACTTCTCAACCTTCTTAGTGATTGCAATCAATGGTGTGGCAATTGTACTGAAGTGTCACACAAGCCTCTTGTAGAAACTCACAAGACCATGAAAACTCCTCACCTTAGTCATAGTCTTGGGTGTACAGTTCGTAGGGTTAGCATACAATTGTTCTTTTCACAAGCCTCCAAATACTTTCCTAAGGTGCCTAGCATGATTATCAATAGATTTACTATATACAAGAATGTCATCAAAGTGCACCACAATGAATCTACCTATGAAAGCATGTAGAACATGATTCATAAGCCTCATAAATGTGCAAGGTGCATTTGTTATCCCAAATGGCATGACTAAGAACTTATACAACCCATATTTTGTTTTAAAGATTGTTTTCCCCTCATCCCCCTCTTTTGTGTGGATTTGATGATACCCACTCTTTTGAAAAAATACACTAGCCCTTTGTAATTCATCAAGCATATCATCTAACCTAGGAATAGGATGTCATTACATTACGGTTATAGCATTTACGGCTCAATAATCTATGCACATCTGCCAAGAGCCATTCGTCTTCGATATTAGCAATATGGGTATTGCGCAAGTGCCCGTGCTTTCTCTGACCCATCCTATGCTAATCAACTCTTCCACTTGTTGCTAAATCTCCTCAGTCTCCTCTAGGTTTATTCGGTACGCCAGTTAGTTTGGAATGTCTACTCTAGGTACAAAGTCAATTTGATGTTCAATTTCTCTGATTGGCAACAATCCACTTGGCAACTCCTCCAGAAAGATATCTTGAAGCTTCTACAAAATGGAACAACATTTTCAAGGAGGGAAGATGTGACCTCTTCGATTAAATAACTTTCATCATAAAAAAGTAATATCACTCTTTGCTCACTTCCTATAGCTACTCTCACATCTCTCATCCTCGCCAACATACATTCCTTTTCTTTCCTTTGTTTTTCTTTCTTACTCTTTCTCCTCTTCCCTACTTGTACACTCTCTCTCTTTTTCTTTTTTCTCTCCATGCTAATCCATATTGTTATCATAGGTAGGGCTGATCCTCCTACATCTGCTTCGATGTAAGTGGTACAATTGTCACCTTTTTGTTGTTATGATAGAATTTGTACCTATTCGTCTCGCCACGGAACACTATATCTTGTTCAAACTGCCCCGGCCTTCCCAACATGATATGATTTGTTTGCATGGGTAACAAATCACATAATATGCTGTCCTTGTACTTCCCGTATCTCAGACTCCACCAACACTTATTTTGTCACCTTTACTTCACCACTGTTATTCAACCACTACAATTTGTAAGGTCAAGTGTGGTCTCGAAGTGGAAGTGCAAGTCTCTCCACCAACATCATTCAAGCTACATTTGTACAACTCCCTCCATCTATAATAAGGCTGCACATCTTTTCTTTAACCCTACACCTTACATGGAAGATACTCTCTTCTTGCTTTGAAATTCTCCTCCTTTACTTGTGCATTTAATGCTCTCATGACAACCAAACTTACATTACCTCTCTCTTTGTAAACTCCTTCCTCTGCTTCAGACAGTACCTCCTCTAACGATGGCATCTCATCTCTACTATTATCTTTTTCCTCGTTGATAACTATTTTTCACTTATTAGTTATTATCATTATCCAACTATTCAGGCATTAGGTGGCAATTTCATGTGTTAAACGTATTAGGGTTTGGATTTTGTACTTTGGGTGCTTTAGACCAGGGTGTGTCATTGGGCTTAGACGATCTAACTACCTTTACTAGTTGCTTCTCCTCTTAGTAGGTAAATTGTTATGTGGATGCGTATGGTGGCTACTGCTATTTACACCTCCTCTTAAGCTGTTTCTCTACTTTGATAAATTGCTCCGCCAAGTCTCCAATCTCCACATAGTGGTGTAGCTCTTAACACATCGACTATCACTCCATTCAATTTGCCACAATTGCCTTATTTATCCTCCATTACATCTACCCTCACTAGTCCCATCTTCATTTTCTTGTAGTAGTCCTCTCCACTCCGACTACCCTACACCAATGTCTAAAGTCACCTATGCATATCCTTATGGTAATGACTCAACACAAACCTCTTTCTCATCAACGCTTTCAATTCCTGCCTAGTCCATATAGGATACTTAGCATTTCTTCTATGACTAATGCATACCTGGTCCTACCATAGGATAGTGTAATCTGTAAACTCTATACTACTAACTCTACCTTTTGGCCTTCAAAATACCTATGGTAGTTAAACACTAATTCCACTTGTTGTTCCCACCCCAAATAACCATCTAGATTAGGCTTGCACTAGAATGTAGTATATTCAACTTTTCAACTAGACACCCTTCGACACCTCATCATCCTTATCTTGCTTACACCTATGGGCTCTTCTCAAGCTATCAAAATCCACAAACTCATTAGAGTAATCTAGATCCTTATTACTAACATACCTCTGTCTATGCAGTTAATGCATGGGTGGTCCTTTCTAGCCATCGACTCCTCCCAAGATGTTAGGCTACCCCATGTAGATGCCCATAATGCCTCCAAATTATCTAAGCACTAGTTCATGCTAGCTAGTGTGTCTGTAAGTTGCTTTAAACTAAAAGTATTATCTCCTATGGCAAATTCTGTTGACATCCTATAAGTATGAGTAATACAAAGAGAAATAGGCTAGGGATGTGTGTGTGCTGGTATTCTCTCCCCTCGCAAGAAGTATTCACTCTACTGTTACCTCTCACATGAGTATCAGACAAGTTTACTCAAAGACGCACTCATCAAATCAATTTCTTGTGGTTGCCTGCAGAATCTTAAGAAGTTCTTAGTAAATCAAGTGGCATAACTTCTAGGTACGTGTGAGTGCGTGAAAAGGTAGAACTTCAGGGTTATAGGATTAATTTGAACACAATTAGATTAACCCAAGATGGAAAAGTAAGCTTGTGGATCGATACAGAGACAAAAAGATCGATCTAAGCTAAAGGAACATGGTGCAATCAATCTTGGAGCAAGAGGAATCAATCTAGAGCAAAAAACCAATTGCAAAATTGACCTAAAAAATAGGTACAATCAAGCACAAATGGGCAATCATTTTGGGTTCTTGCACAACCACATGCAATCAATTCAGTTCAAAGGCATGATCGATCCTGCAACTGAAAGTTACGATTTTAACCAATGTAACTCCTAGAAATTTGCTCCAATTTAATTTCTTTCAAGTTCTCAACATTCTCCAAGTGATAAAAAGCAAGTTGGGCTATGAATTCAAGCAAAGATCACAACTTTTTGCAATGTTCAATTTTTTTTCTCTTTTCTTTCTCAACGAAAACTCTCTCTTTTTCTTTTTTGTTTTCTTTTTTCTTTACCATTTAGAAATCAAACTCCTATGAAAACTTGTAAATCAACAAGCAACAATTTTTTTCTTATTATAGAAGAAGGACATGGATGCAGGATATGAAGAACACAAAGAACAAAAAGCAACAAAATGAAAGACAAACTAAATTGGTACCTAGACTGATGCCCATATGAGAATTCAAAACAACCAGCTATGATGCTAACTAATGCATGTGTGGATGCACAAAAGTAAAAGGTAGCGGCGTAGGCCAGAACCTAACAAAACCTACTTGCGCGAACCATGAAGAATGACTCAATGCAACAATCTTTGGTGAACTCTAGTGAAGAAGATGACTACAACTAACACACCTTGTTAGTTGATACACCACAAATCAACCAAAAACACACTTGGAATAATTCAATTTGGACTTCATGAAAAATTGATGCACTCAAGTTCAAGGAAGAAAAGGAAGAGGGTATTCAATATCAATAATCAAAGGTAATTGCTTTCAATAACATAGTCAGGCTCTATTTATAATGTTAAGGAGCCTAGAAATCCTAAAATTTTTATGGAAATTAACTAAAATAAAAATAGCACGAAAGGAAATTTCATAGATTTGTTAACATTTGTGCGCTCGATTCGGGTGTTGATCTCATGCCTCCAGATTGTAAGAATAGTATGTCAAGTTGTCCTAGTATTTAGGTGCGATCGAGCACAACTCCAACAATCGTAACTATAGAATGTCATAGTGTTCAGGATTTTCAATCATGCCTTGTGATTGAGCACGACTTGCCTGATCGCAAATGTGGAGAGTCTGTTCTTAGCCTACTATCAATCGTATGTACACCAGGTTGATCTGTTAGCTTTGCAATCGATCGGCTAGGTGCTAAGCTTAATCTAGAGGGTGCTCCAAAGCTTGTTTCAAGTCCTTTTTACATCAAGTTCACCCATGGAAGCTCTTCTTCCTTCTTAAACTCCTCCAAATGTCTAAAATCCTCTCGAAACTCCTTCATGAGTATTATCATTACTTCTTTAAGCCTTTTAGCCTCAGTCTTCGTTAATGGACCTCCAATTATCCTTGGGTACTTGATATCAACCTTTAGGCTCGTGCCACTAAGTGTAGGAATTGGACCTTGTTAGAAATGGTTCAATCTATGATTAGCTTCATAGACTTTCCCATATCTTCATGAGGTCAAACCTTTCTCACAACCATATAAATCTTTAATTTAATTCCCTAACCCTATGTAAGATGTGGAGAGATAAGAATCCAAGCCTTAAGCACTTAAAGATTCGATGATGTCTGACTTACATTATGAAGAGTAAGACAGACATGTTAGAGGCAAGGACCATTATGGGATGCTTTGTTGGATATTCCAAGGATTCTATAGGATATAAGTTCTACCTAAACATAATTGTTGTTAGTAATTATGCACGCTTTCTCAAAGAAGAGTTCGTTCAAAAAAATGGTGCAAGTTGAGCAATAAAGCTTAGAGAAGTTGAGCAGAAGAAACAAAATAGTGAGCCCATTAGGCTTCTACACCTTTGCAGAACCCCTTGTGCAAGCTTCTTACTCAAACACCTATAGGGAAAAACGCCTTTAGGACAAGACAAAGAGGGGGGGGGGGCAGGTAGAGAGGTTTTTCTCTTCTTACTTAGTAGGGTGAATAAAATTTTATTAAATGACCCACAAATGTTAGTGTGGACTAGCTCCAACACCTCTATCACCCTTTCAACATTCCCATCAAATAGTCTTTAGCCATCTTGCCTATAATACAAAGTTCACAAGTTGGGAGGGTTCCTCCCCAATGAGCCAATAAGCTCATCTTTCTCCAATTTTCTAATCCTCATGCCCCCACATGGACTAGTCTAAGATGCCATAGTTACTTAGGGTTGAAACCATCCCTTACATGTTTGTTGGAAAGGTATTCATCATTGTACTATCATCTATATTCAAGTAATAGAGGAGGCCATTCATGAGAGATGTTGTACCAACCAATTTATTACAATAATAAATATTACACATATTGCCTTTGAAAGAAAAATCATAATTCTCTTGCATTAGTAAAGGGACAGAAACAATGCTCTTACGTCCACAAGTCATAGCCCTCAAACCCAATCATCTAGTTCATCCACATGGTTAAAATGCAAACAAGTGCCCCCTAAACCTCTTCAAACTCCTTGGCTAGGCTCGAACTAAAACGCTTTTGGGAAAGAGGGCATTAGACAGAAAGAGAAGCAAGAGGATGGCTAGAGAACTTTTCTCTATTTCTTTCTTGGAAGGGTGGATAAAATTTTCTTTAATTTTCTATTTTTGTGCGATTTGAAATACTTCCAAATCTATATATAGTCAAGATAGAATACCTTACACTTGGTAGAATTCTTATTTCCATGCAAGCACTTGAGGCACACATGGCGTGCGCACTATGGGTTTCCAATATGGACCTTTAATTAATTTCTACCCATAAACCATTTAGTTTTTAATCTCATTAATAATTAAAGCCCATATAACCTTTATTTACTAATCTCATACACACACAGGAAATGGTACATTAAGCTCATGACCCTATCTCATATCAAGATAGATGTTTTTCTTAATGCTCTAATGATGCGCAAAATATTATGCACTCAAGAAAGCCATATCGTCTCAGGTCTAAGGCCCAATCATACTTAACACTAATCATGAAGTAAGACATTGACGGCAAAGAATAAACTACGTGTTTGCTTTATTCTTTGAGTCTATGTTCAAATTCTCATTCTCTAATGACGTTCCACGCATATGTGTTCTCAATATCTCAAACTAAATAACATGACACTCACTATATAAACACAAGGTGTGTAAGTCTTACCAACTCTTCAATACCCATTTAGAGAGTTTGTAACTCACAAACAAGTTTTAGTAATTGTGTACTAGGAAGCCTTCTGTCCATATTCATAACCGTTTTAAGGCTAGTTAACGCAATCACATGGGCATATGGAAAACTTTACACCATACAAGATTTACATGCATGAATAACTATAAGAATATTACAACAAATAAAGATCAATATTTATTAATTAATTAAAGGTTTGCATATAAAACCAATATCCCTCACTTTCTTTCTACTCGTTAGTCATCCATTAAAGGTGAAGATGTACCCAAAGATAAACTTTTATCATCCACATCTAACTGAAAGTTAGAATCGTTGTACCCTTTTATTCTGTGATCTCTATCTTCATACACAAGTACCATATCCTTAGTCCTTCTAAAGTACCTAAGGATATACCTGACAGCATTCCAATGCCCTCTGCTAGAATTTGCCTAGAACTTGCTCGTAACATTTATGATATAGGCAATATGAGGCCTCATACATATTGTAGTTTACATCAGGCTCCCAATAGCTAATGCATATGGAACGACTTCCTTGCTTCTCTTCTCGTCATCTATGGGCATGTGAATTTCGAGAGATGGATGTCATGCTTAAATGGTAGCTCTCCTCTCCTTGAGGCCTGCATACTAAACCTCTTCAGTACTTTGTCTATGTACAAAGCTTTGGGAGAGACCTAACAATCTCTTTACTCTATTTCTATAGATACAAATGCCTAAGATGTAGATTGTTTCTCCCAAGTCTTTCATGGAAAAGGTTCTATGTGAGCAGGACATGACCGAGCTTAATATCCCTACGTCATTCCCTATCAGTAGTACGTCGTCCATATACAACACAAGAAATGTTATAATGCTCCAACTAACCTTCTTATAAACTCAGGGCTCATTCTCATTCTTGATGAATCTAAATCATTTGATTACATCATCAAAATGAAGATTCCAACTCCTTGATGCTTTCTTAAGGCCATAAGTGGATCTCTTAAGCTTACTCACTTTATGATATTCATCTTCGACTTCAAAACCATGAAGCTACACCATGTAAATGTCCTCCTCAAACATACCATTAAGAAAAGCAGTTTTGATATTCATTTGTCAAATTTCATAGTCCAAGTGGGCAGCTATTGTAAGTAACATCTGAATAAACTTCAACAATGCTACTGGTGAGAAGGTTTCCTTAAGGTCAATTCCCTCCTTTTGACTACAACCCTTCACCACCAACCTGGCCCTATAGATCTCCACCTTGCCAATCAATCAAATCTTTCTCTTATAGATCTACTTACATCTGATGGGAACAATTCCCTCAGGTAGATCCACTAGTATCCATACCTAATTTGCATGTATTGAATCCATCTCAAATTTCATAGCCTCTAGGCACTTTGTGAAGTCTTTGTCTACCATTGCTTGATCATAGGTAGAAGCATCATCTCCACAATCATTATCTCCCATTACAAACAACTCTTGTTTGTCCTCTAGTACATAACGGTATCTCTCTGGCACTCAAAAGATCCTACCAAATCGTCATAATAGTTACATCTTAAAGAGTTCCTTCTAAATAAGAATGTACATTATAGGCTAAGTGCTTCATTCCTCACACACAACTTCCTTAAACACTATAGTTCTACTAGCACCATTTTCTCGAATGAACTCTTTTTCAAGAAAAACATGCCTAATACCCAATGACACTCCTATTATCATCAAATATGTAAAACTCAAATCCCATAGAGTCTCTAGGATTCCCATAAAGCAGCCCATAACAACCTTCAACTCTAGCTTGTCTGTCTTAGTCTTTCTAAGATAAGCCAGACATCCCAAATCCTTAAGTGCTTAAGGGCTAGCTTCCTTCCATGCCACATCTCATGTAGGGAGGAGGGAATTAATTAGGGGGAATCCTATTTGAAACAAATGCTGTGGTAAGTAGGGCATACCACCCTAAAAATATAAGTAGATCAATGAAGCCCATCATAGATCGAACTATGCCCAACAGAGTTCGATGCCGATGTTCAGCTACACCATTTAATAATAAATAATATGCAAAAACAAAAGTAGAGGATTATGGACTTCTAGATCCAACTCAAGCCAAGGTTGGATCATGCATAAGTGGGTGAAATCCTACTCTATTACATAAAATTTCTTGAATGCCTTCGTCTTCATCTTCATAGCTTCATAGGGCCCACCACGTCTTGAACCCTCAAATGGCACCAACTCTTGGCCTCCACTCAAACACCAACTCTTGTTGTCTTCCAACAAATACATGTGGCATATTACGGAAAATCCTATTCAACATAATTTAGAATAAAATTTAGGCTCATGCCCTTACAACCCATTAAAAACTAAAACAAAGGTAAATGCATTCATCCACAAGTGTGTCCTAAGTTCATAAACTAACCACAGCATTCATTTAAACAATTATACATCACATTTATAATTAAATAATTCCATTCAATAACTATTTCCATAGCCTACGCATCTCATGCATTAGCTTTCATCCTTCGAAAAATAATTTGTCAAAATAAAATCAAAAATTCAAAAATCCACACACTCGACACTCACAGTCATGGTGACTCTTACTATAGTTGTGAGTTGCCTCTCATGACCATGACAGAAACCCTAAGCTTCTTATCACAACGCCTCTCACTGTTGCATAAAGGCCCATCACAGCCGTGGGAACTCTTCCTGCAACTCACACTGCAGAAAGTCTACACGTTCAGTTTTTCAACGTGAATTCAATTCTTTCCAAATTTTTTGATTCCAACCACCTCTACAACACTATCGAAAGGTTTTTCACCCATCATATACATGTTTAAACTTTAAACATGAAAACTAAAGTAGAACATGGATAAATCATTAAACTTTACAGTTTTGCAAGAAAAACTGTGGCTCTTATATCACTATTGGATTTCGTTAGGGTTTGGCCATAAAAATTTAAACTTTAATGTGTCAGTAGGACATTAAGAGCCAATATATATCCTGGTATAGGATAAGGTCATGACCCCAACATACCATTACCTAGGCATGTATGGAGACATGTATGTGTTCAATCAGAAATTTGTCTCCTTGCAAGTAAGGCATTTATCCTATGCTGTTAATGTTCTATGAGATAGAAATCCTTGGCCAATATAGTTTATGATTAGAAAGGAATTTCTGATAGAAACATCTGTCCTATGAGGTAATACTGATTGGTCATATGACCAAATTGTGAGTTTGACTAAATCTATGATTCTTGCTTATTTGGGACAAAGTAAGAGAAAAGGTCTATACTGCATGGTCCTCACAATTAGAAGGGTTCGTTGTGGTGATCCATTTCACATTGTCTTAATTGGACTATGACAAGGGCCGCAGGCTAGGCAATACACATCTCCTTTGAGCTATACTCGTTAATAATTAAGGATAAATCTAAAGAGTTTATATTGGTGGGTGGCATGCTTTATTTGATTGCAATAGATTGAACCAAATAAATTGTGTAGGACAAAATTCTTGAATAATAAGAAAACTTGTGCAAGATAGAATAAATTTAGGTCAAATTGAACTTTCTTAAAGGTTATTGGGTCTTTAAGAATACTGATCTTCGGGCTTAACACCACGGTTTTAGATCAAACGCTGAATTTGGGACCTTTAACGAAGGATGCCTTGAATTTGGTAATAAACATCTTGAATTTGACGATGAATGCCTTGAATTTGGTGACAAATTTTTTGAATTTGATAAAAAAACACCTTGAGTATTCTTGAGAATTTCAGAGAGAATTTGAAGAGTTTCAAGTCTTCAGCTGCTCCACTTTCTAACTTCTGTCTTCTTTTCCATGGGATTTGGCCCCTATTTATAGTTGGAGGAGAGATAGAGTGGGTGCATGATCTTGCCGATGTCGCACAATCCTATTAGTTGTCACAATTTGAACCCTATCTAGCAACCTTAATTGATAGTTTTAATTTTGTAAAATCCTTGTCTTGTTCGCTTCTAACAAGATTGCGCCATTGTCTCCATTTGATTGGCTAATTAAAATATTAATTATTTATTTATTTTAGGAATAATATTTATTTAAATTCCTAAAATAAAAAATTTGAATTTATTTAATTGATATTTTGAAATAATGTTTTCCACGTGACACAATTTAATTAGATACTAAAATTTATGTGTCTACAAATGTCCCCTCGAAACTTATTCATGGAAGAAGATTGTTTTTGAATGAATGAGTCTCGAAAATATTTTCCTTTTCTTTTTTTCCCTTTTTTTTTTTTTTTGGTTAGGCTCCCTGCAATTTTTTCTGCTTGGCTTGTTTGATTTTTAGAGTTCATATATTATTTTTCCCACAGCCCATAACGCAAGAAAATTATTTTAGTAAGCTTGCTTAGAAACTGCCTGCAGCCCATAATTTGTCCAACCATAGAGTTTACCTGGAACATCACAACTTGTCTTCCATGCAGGCCACATATATGCCTATCTATCTCCCTTTAATTGGGCTTGATTGAATTCGACGCTCAACCTCTTTCGAACAACTTGGGAAAGGAGATGTGCTAAGGGTTAAATTGAATGAAGATGGATATGCTTGTTCCTTCCCTAGTTTCTTAATAGCTGTAGGGTAAGCATCAAACTCCCATCTCTTCGTCACTTTTGGAATTGTAGATCTCTCCAAACACATTGTGTAAATCTTCCCTCACAACTTTTTAAAGATCCTAACCATACAAACCATAGCATGGATATCAATTCGAAGAAAACGGTATCTAATAGAACTGTGTTTCTTGGAGTCATCCTCCCGACAAATAGGAAAAAGGCTTCGCACCCCACATTCAATCATAGCAGCAGCTCAACGACCACCTAAACAACATCGGCCGAGAAGTGAGTTCCTCCATTCTATCTTCATCTGCTCTGCTCTGAGAGATAAAGCTCAGGACCTTGATTCAGCAATAAAGTGAGTTGTCCCTATCCTTTGCACAACAAAAGGGGTTTCTTCATAAGGTTGAAGTAGAGGTTGGCAAGATTGAAGAGGGGGTTACATTTGTAAATAGTTTCGTGTCAATGAACCGTTGAACTTGAATATTTGTAGACAGTTTCAACTTGTGTCAAGAAGCCTTTGAATTTGAACATTTAGAGACAATTTCAACTTATGTCAAGGAGCCTTTGAACTTGAACATTTGTAGACAGTTTCAACTCATGTCAAGGAGCCTTTGAACTTGAACATTTGGAGATAGTTCTCATGTTAAGGAGTTTTTAAACTTGAATATTTAGATACAGTTTCAACTCGTCTTAAGGAGCCCTTGAACTTGAACATTTTGAAACATTTTCAACTCATGTCAAGGAGTCTTTAAATTTAAACATTTGGAGACAGTTTCAACTCATGTTAAAGAGTCTTTGAACTTGAATATTTGTAGACAATTTCAACTTGTGTCAAGGAGCCTTTGAATTTGAACATTTAGAGACAATTTCAACTCGTGTCAAGGAGCCTTGATGAAGCTTTAATTTGAAATTTTAGATAGTTTATGCTCATATTTAGGAGCAGTTTCGATTTTGATTTTTTTGCTTCAAAGATCCTCACTTTTTTCTACATAAGATTTGATGCCTTGAAGATGCATTTCTTAGCTTTTTAATGCCTCCAATTTGCTTTCCAACACTTTTACTTCCTGAGTGAACTAAGCTTTTTACAGACTACCAACTAGTGTTGGCTTATTTTTAGTTGTCGAGGATGACAAGATCGGCATTTGTTCTTTCTTCTTCAAGCGTAATTTTTCCTTGGTGAGTCAATTCCATGATTTTATCTTTAAATATGAAACAATCGTGGATAGGGTGCCCAACTAGACGATGGTACTCGTTGCACTTGGGATCGTCAAACTTTCTAACTTTCGTAGGTCGCTTCATTTCAGGGAGTTCAATGAGTTTGGCTTCAAGTAGGTCATTAAATTTCCTTGAGACATCTAAGTCAATTAAAAAGGTAGGTTTTAACTTGCATCTCCTTCAAAGATGATTTTCTAGGCCTCAAAGGAGTTTCCTTATTCTTTACCAGCTTATTTTATTTTTTCTTTGTACTTCGATAGATTTGGTGCATACTGCCATGGATTCTTTATTTAACATTTCAATTAAAGACTTGCCTCCTTGTACATTTCATCTTGGAACTCTTGGACAAGTGCACTATTGACTCCACTTGCAGTCATGCTCAACTCCATATCATGAGCATGTGTGGCGAACTCTTCAAATGTTTGGAGTCAAATCCCTTAAAGGGTGTATCTTGGGCCCCAATGCATTCCTTGGATGCACATTTCAATTGCAAATGTCTCTGAAAGTCTATCTTTGCAATTTAGACATAGATTTCTCCAATGGTTTATATAATCAATGATAGGCTCATCCTTCCATTGACAAGTGTTTGTAAGTTCGATCATATTGATAGTCCTTCGAGAACTGTAAAAGCGATTGAGGAATTCTTGTTCCAGTTACTCCCAACTATCAATGGACTTAGGCTCCAAATTCATATACTAATCAAAGGCATTTTCTTTTAATGATAGAAACAAGCTGCCTAACAAGTTGATCACCATAAGTCCTAAAATCATTGCATATTTCGATGAAGTGGGAGACATGCTGTTTTAGGTTTCCTTTGCCATTAAATTGTTGGAATTTAGGCGATTGATAGCCTATCGACATCTCAAGCTATCAATCCTTGCAGAGTAAGGCTTGAAATATGTTAATGTTGACTTAGCACCTTTATCAAACTTGCTTTTGATGGTCCCTTCAATGAAGTCCTTTAATTGATCAACAAAGGATCAAGCCATCAGAGCAAATTTAAAGCTCCTCAACTGTAGGCTTCTTTTGGTCATCGACCGAATGCTTGGTAAATGTCTCAGCTTTATCATGAACAAGTGCTTTCTTCACAACCCTACTGGCATGCATTGTCTAACTAGTCCATCAACTTGGAAATCTTTGAGTGTTGCTGTTGGACGTGCTTGGCAAGCCCTTCTATGACTTTAGTTAGTGTGACAATTTGCTCATCTAAGTTTGAGGCATTGGTCATCATTGTAGCTCTTTGAATTTTTTTGAGGGAAGATATGAGAGGTAGAGAGGTCTCACTTGGCATGCTAGAAATCTGTAGGACAAATTCTTGAAAAACAAAAAAACTTGTGGAAGATTGAATAAATTTGGATCAAATTGAACTTCTGTGAATTCTACCCTCTAACTTAATCCTCTGATCCTTCCTTCAAGAACATTTGGCTGGAAACTCGAATAATATTCAAGGAAAGGGCTTTGTACTTGATCTTCCTTGAAAATTGTTGGGTCTTTAGTAATGCTGATTTTCGGGCTTAACACCATGGTCTTGGATCAAACGCTAAATTTGGTGCCTTTGATGAAGAATGCTTGGAATTTGGTGATGAATTTATTGAATTTGGAGAACGCAACAAACTTCTTGAATTTGATGAAGGTTGCCTTGAATTTAATGACGAACTTGTTGAATTTGATAAAAAACGTCTTGAGTGCTCTTGCGAATTCCAGAGAGAATTTGGAGAGCTTCAAGTCTTCAGTTGTTTCACTTTCTAACTTCTATCCTCTTTTTCATGGGATTTAGCCCCTATTTATAGTTAGAGAAAAGATAGGGTCACTGCATCATCTGGCTAACGTGGTATAATCCTATTAGCTCTCACAATTTAAACCCTATCCAGCAACCTTAATTGATAGGTTTAATTTTGTAGAGTTCTTATCTTGTCTGCTTCTAACAAGATTGCGCCATTTGTTACCATTTGATTGGCTAATTAAAATATCGATTATTTATTTATTTTAGGAATTATATTTATTTAAATTCCTAAAATAAAAAATTTGAATTTATTTAATTGATATTTCGAAATAATATTTTTCATGTGGTACAATTTAATGTGGCACTAAAATTTATTTGTCTACAAATTGTCATGGTGTTTGTTAATGATAAGATCATTAATTAAAAGCACAATGGAAACCTTAATTTAATTGATAGGATTAATTAAATTAGAGAAACAAGACACAAATGGAATTATTTGATGTCAACCATGTTTGTTAATAATGTGATTATTAACTTGAAACATGAAAGTCTTTGATTTAATTAATGAAATTAATTAAGTTGAAGGATATAATTCTATTAAGTCTTTATTATTAATAGAGATTAATAATTAAGAGCAATAGGCTATACTTATTAAAAAGTTTAATAATTAAAAAGTATATAGGCTAGTAATTGCTAAAGGTTCATGTAGTAAGTCCATAGAGCTCACAAATAGTATGCCCTGGTGTCTTAAATATAAGTAAATATTTTTGGAAGAGTTCTAATCATGAAAAACTAGAAAAAATTTGTGTGCCACCCTTTAAGAAAGAAGATAAATTATTCTAACCACCCCCTTCTTTTTTTTTTTTGTCATCAAAAGCCTTCTAACCTAAAGGAGTTTGCATTAAAGCCTTACAAAAAAAAATTTGCAAGGTGTAAAAGGCATTTGTCATAATAGTAACTGTATAGACAAACTAAAAGTTGGTGTTTGATGACCACAACTTAAGGATTACAAGCGCATTTATTGGAATGTGATCCCAAAGGTACATTCTTTTAGTTTTCTTTGATGTTTCTCAGTTAATGTGTGTTGTATGGTGAATGCGAAACAGGTTTGGTATGTTATTCCACTATGTTTATATTATTGATTTATGATTTTAAAGTTTTAAAATCCAAACCCAAACCCATTAAAACACAACATCATCCCATCCCTAACATGTTTGTTGGTAACATTCATCATAGCTTTATTATCCTAATTAAGGTAATAAAGGCCATTTACTAATGAAGCACTGTCAAACAATTTACTACAATAATAAATCTAGCACACATTGTCTCTAAACAAAAATTCGTAACCTTCTTTTACTAATAAAGGCACAGAGACATTATTCATCAGCCCATTTGGTAATAAGATACAATGTTTTAAACCTAAAACATGACCAAATAATAGCTAAACTAAAGTGGTGCCTATCACAGTGGCTGCAACACTCACCCCACTACCAACTTTAATCACCACTTGTCGCTTTTCAAGTGATCTACTCTTGATCAAATTCTAACTTAAAGTGCAAATCTGCAAAGTTGCACCCTAATCCAAGATCTAAGATGTAAGGAAGTCACCAATGGAATAGGATGTTTCATAATTATAGAGTTCATCACCTCTAATACCATTTTTCAAGCTATAGAGGCACCCAGTGCAATTCCTTGTCCAATGTATCTCCTTGTTGCATCAAAAGCTCTTTCCTTTGTAAACATGTGCATTAGATCTCATGTCCCTCCCACTGACCTTAGGAATAATAGCTTTCTTTCTCCTGGTCTTGCTCTCCTCACTTTGACTAACTAAGGAGCCAGATGCCTAAATGACCACCTCTTTCCCATGGAATGAGATGATTCAAGCATAAGAATTTTTCTTAAAATTTAAAGCCAATTCACTCTCTTGGTCCTAGTAAACGTTAAGATCACAATTAATATAAAGAGGGCATACATTATTCAAGATAAAATAAACTACTGAAAATAAGCAAGACTTGTTGGCTAGGTTGTAAAATATGTCATTGCATGATTATGAACTTTAAATGTAGCAAACTCCCACCACATTCTTCAAATCCTACACTCTCTCAAGTTGAAAATAGACAATTCCATTGGAAAATTTTTCTAGTGGGTGATTGATATCTTCAATGGACCTAACATAGCTCACATATACAGTTCTAGGCATACCAGACCTAATAAGTGACAACTCTTGGTAGCATATCTTGTGTGTGGTCAAATCCTTTACTTTGGCCCATTGCTCAACAAAACCTCACACATATAATTCATGGCAACTGTAGACACATAAAAATTAAATAAATATCACGAAAAAGAAATTAAAATATGCATTACATAATTTTGTTTTAGAAATTTTAAAGACATACAATTTCTTTAATAAACAATTAATCAATTAAAAAAATTCAAAATTAACCAAATCAAATGACGACAAATGGCACAATCTAAAAGAAAATAAATAATCTAGAGGTCCAATCAGAAGGCGACAAGTGGTGCAGTCTAGCAAGAGGCCAACAATCCCGACAGCCAATGAGAACACTCCATGTCAGCAGGCTAGGATGGCTACATTATCTCTCCTACAACTACAAATTGGAGCCAAAACTCCACAAAGAGAGGAACACAACAAGGAAGAGCAAGGAGGAGACACAAAATTCTCTCAAGGATACTCAAGAACATTCAAGGCGTTCTTCGTCAAGTTCAAAGAGTTCATCTCCAAATTAAAGACATTCTTCATCAAAGATCTTCAAATTCAGCGTTCGATTCGAAATCAGGGCGCCAAGTTCGAAGATCAGCGTTAATTGAAGAAATCACTAAATTTCAAGGAAGATCAAGCACAAGCCCTTTTCTTGAAGATACTTCAAATTAAAGCCCCATTTTTTAAGGAAGAATCAGAGGACCGACTTAGAGAACAGAGCCCACACAAAATTTATTTGATTCAAATTGTATTCAATTTGTACAAATTTCTTGTTGGTGGAAATCTAATTGCAAGATTTTGTCCTACAACAATATAGGTCCATTGTTGGATGTCACATTGAGATTTTCTCTGAATGTCACATCTAATGCACCAAATGTCCTAAATGTGCAATCTCAATGTGACCTTATGAATGTTATGATATCACACACTGAAGATATACTTAGAACCTCAAGCTTAGTGGAGGGCCGCGATGAAATAATGTCATCGTTTCAACTAAATATTGAGTGAGAGTTTTTGGTCAATGTATTTTATGTTCCACATTAAACATTTTCCAATTTTATGGGTATATCTCATACATGCATTACATACAACAAAGCAAATAAGTCACATGAAGGACAAGCGAGAGAATTCCTACATTGTTGCATAACAAAAATACCAAAGATCTTCTCTTTGTCTTGGTCTTCATGGTTTCCTTTGTGAATCCACCACACCATGGAACTTTAAATGACACTAACTCTTGATCTTCAAATGAACATCAACTCTTGATATCTTTCATGTCAGACGTACAATTGGCATATCATGAAGAAATAACTCCCATTCTATGTAAAATACGAAACTTGGACCTAAACCCTTACAACCAATGAAAAATAATTATAAATCCATAAAACTAATCAAAAAATGAAAATCCATTCATCCAAAAGTGTCCTAAGCCTATAACCCATCCATAACATACATCCATATAATTATACATTGTATGTATAATTCAACAAGTCCACTTAATGACCTTTCTATGACTTACACATCTCATGCATTAGTTTTCATTTGTTGAAAACCCATTTCAAATATTTCAAAATTGAGAAAACATAAAATGCCCTCGTAGGCATCAATATGGCCACAAGAAAAAATCTCACTGTTGCGAGGAAGGCTAGATGGAAACTAGCTTTCTATCCTGGCCACAACCCAGCTGTGGGATTTATGTAATTCCCACGCCTATGCTTGCAGTTGCACCTCTGGGCTCCACGATTGTGAGAACTCTTCCCATGGTCGAGAGTTAACCACGACTATAGCACTAGTACACTTTCTTAACATTCAAAACTCAATTTATCTTGCCTTGTCTCAATTCAAAACACCCACAAACCAATTTTGGAAGTGTAAGCAGGTTTCAAAAACTATTTTAAATAATCTTCAAATGAAGAACTACCATACACCACAGAAAGATCACTAAATTTTACAGTTATATAGAGAAAACTATGGCTCTAACACAACTGTTGGGTTTCAATTGGTTGAGAATCGAAATTTTGAAACTTCAAACTTAAAACATCAGAATATTCACAAGGGAAAACATAATCCAAACCCATTCCATTTTCGCCTTATAACACACACAATAAATTATACGTCTTAGAATTGTATTTCAATTGGAGCAAATATGTAATCCTGAGTTATGGTCCTCAAACTCAAACCTCTAATTTGTATACACGATTTGAATGTGAACAAATGCCTCTTACACCTTTGTAAACTCCTTTGTAAGGCTATAACTCAAAACATTTTAGGGCAAGGGGCCTTTATGATTAAAGAAGAAGAAGAAGCAAGAGGGTGCTGGCTAAAGAATTTTTATCTTTCTTGTTTGGGAGGGTGGATGAAAATTTCTTTAATTATTTGATTGTGTGTGATTTGAAACTCTTTCAAATCTATTTATTTTTAAGACACAACATCCTAATCTTGGTAGGATTCTTATTTTCATGCATAGCACTTAGAACACACATGACATAAGCTCTATGGGCTTCCTACGTGGACATTTAATTAATTTCAACCCATAGACCATTTAATTATTAATCTTATTAATAATTAAAGACCATATAAACTTTATTTATTAATCACATTATTAATAAAATCCCAATGGAATTATACCTTTCAATTTAATAAATCTCATTAATCAAATCAAGCCCATCATGTTTCAAGTTAATAATCACATTATTAAGAAACATGCTAAGAACCAATTACTATCACTTATGTCTTGTCTTTTAATTTACTTAATCCTTATTAATTAAATTGACAGCATATCGTACTTCTAATTAATAATCTCATTACTAAAAGCACTATGAGAAATCCTTTTGGTTCATTGCGACCAAATTATTTTTTTATAAGAATTTGGTCATTGTGGTCGAACTCTACTATGGGCTTTTGACCTCATTCTCCATAGGGCCCTCCTATCTCTTACTTCTTTGAGATAAGATTATGGAAAAAGGAATCGAGCCTCATCCACGAGACTTTTCAAGCTCCATTCACACCCAAAGAATTTAACACTTTTCTTTCATTCCAACTTTATGTGTATAACTCTGTAAATTTATCTTTAATTAGCAATGAGTATAGCTCAAAATATATGAGTAAATCGTAGCTTAATCAAGGCAAAGTCAATGGATCACAAGAACCCTCCTAATCGTAAATACCACTTTTTACTTATTTTGTCCTGACCTAGTAAAAGCCATGCATTTAGTTAAACTTACTAGCTCAATAACTAGATAATATTACCTCATGAATTAATGTTCTATCAAAAATTACTTTCTGGTCACACAATACCTCATGAAACACCGATTGCATCGTACAAATGCCTTGCACATTTATAAGGAGACAAATCCCTTGTTAAATGGACACAGGCTTCCATACACATCTAGGTAACGACGTGTTAGGCTTATGAACCTATCTTATATCAAGATGAATATTGGTCTTTAATGCCCTACTGACGCACTAACCGTCATGCGCTCATCTCAAATCTAAAGCTCACATGCACTTAATATAATCACAAAACAAAACATTAATAGTGGAGAGTGAACTACATATGTCTACTTCGTTCTTCGAGTTAGTATTTAAATACTCATTCTCTAAAAATGTATGCATATACATATATTCTTAATATCTCGATTAAATGGCATGACACTTATTATATAAACACAAGGTGTGTAAGTTATATCGACTCTTCAATACTCATTAAGAGAGATTGTGACTTAGGAACAAGTATTAGCAATTGTGTAATAAGAAGTCTTGTATCCATATTCATAACTCCTTATGAATAAAATTTTTTATTGCAATCATATGCGTACATGCAAAAGTTTACACCATACAAGATTCAAATACACGAATAATTGCCAAAATATTGATGCAAATAACGATCAATATTTTATTAATTAATTAAAAGTTTACATATACAACTAATTTCCTTCACTATCTATTAACTTTAGAGGGCATATCACTAATTGTGATTCCATACAAGATTTCATCATCTGTGCATTGGTGAACGTGGGTTATGGGCAACTTGCCCACCTCTTTATCCTCATTAGCTTTGTTGCTATGCAAAATTCCAAGCATTTAGCAATGGTTGTTAATGCATGCTCTAAACAATCCGTCTTCCCACTTGAAGTTATATCTTTGAAAAAGGAACCAAGGAACCATCTGCAAGATATTTCTGCTTGTTTAGATTAACTTAGAGTCAGGAAAAAACCTACTCTATTACCACTTTAAGTAGTGCAAGCACAAAAGCATAGAAAGGAAACTGTTGGACAAACAAAACCCAAAGAAATAACAAGTGATGAATTATGTTCACGCACAAGAAACGAACTTCTCATGATGACATGCAAATTCACATGTAAAATATGTAAAATAAAAAATTCCAAAATCTAGGTTAATATGTAATAGAAATAAGTACAATAGGTCCTTAGATATCCATTCATAGGCAAAGTTCCATGTTTAAAGGAATTGAAATCCTTTTAGCAAAAGAAAATTTAATCAAATTCTCTCTAAATCAATATTAAAAATAATAATAATTTTCGTATCTAAATTAGTAAAATAAGATCCCGAAGATGGGAATCAATCATAATGTCGAGGGAAGGTTTAACTTATCCCACGTCACATGCTTTTAAGTTGCAGTCAAGCTATGAGAGCTTTGATGGCCATATGTTTGTATTCAACGAGTAGAGTAGCTAGAACAAAGTTTAAGAAGGAATGATACCCCACCATGTGCTAGTGCACAAAGCCAAGCACATTAGTGTTCATATGACGCCATGATAACCAGCGCCAAGCCAGACATAATAGTGTTCGAGGCATCTGGCTGCAATGTGTTGTTGATATGCTAGTATAGTACATGTATTTTGAGGTACTCATGTAGGGTTTATAAAATCTCGAGTTCTAACCTTGAATTGCAACCCTTTAAGATTAAACGCTCTATGTTGAATCAAAAAGTGTAACATTTCTTCAAGAAATTCTCTCATAGACAAATAAATTGTTATTTGCTATTAATGATTTACAATAATAAAATTTGAATCTGTTCATAGAATTAACCTAAACACTGTTAGCAATAAATGCAACTCTTAGTTGTATTAGAAAGTGCGAGATTTCTTCAAAAGATATTCAGATAACAAATAAATTATCACTTGCTACCAAGGATTTACAACAGCAATGTTTATCTAGGATCTCTATAAGACATTCGTAAAACCAAGGCATCTTGGGATCAACAGCGGGTTCAAATTAAATTTTCACTTTTTTATTTTTTTCAAGCGACCAGATATGATTGATTAACATCTAATAACGTTTAACCGTGTTACTCATTCCCCGCTACGCGGTCTATAAGCAATTTAGTCGACCCACGCGCAATTGGCACTTCACATAATTTTTGAACTAGATAAGGATAAAATAGGCCTTGCGGCTTCAAGCCTGCACCAAATCTGATTCCATGCTGCCAAAAAAAACCTCATCGAGGTGAAGCATCCATAATCAAAAAATGCACCTTCCACAAAACTTATATATATACATATATACACACACGAGAGAGAGCGAGAGAGACTTAGAAAATATCGCATCCACCACCACCCTGTTTAAAAAATAATGACATTTACTCTATTTCTTCATCCAAATAGGATAATATGACACGTCACGGTTCAAATTTCCAGGACCGTCGGTTAGAAATCCAGACTCAGCTCAGACCTACTAATATAATATATATTCCCTCGGTCTCTTCGCTACAATCCCATTCCTTTCCTATACATCTAACGGTCATATGGAAACTCCAAGTCGTTCTCAGCAACTTTAAAAGGCTGAGGGTGCTGACCAGAGCAGTACAAATTCCACATTTTGAAGTAAGCACGCTCCAAATTCCTCACCTGGTGAAAGTCAAATAAGTTGGCACAAAGCATCAGGATAACCAAAGCAGTGGAAGGCAAAGTATATAATCCTTGGCAATTTGTATAAATGCAAGCTAATCATTTGCAGTCAATGCCAAAGCTGTGGATGGGAGGGGGAGTACTCACCCATCGTCTGGTGTCAAATAGAGGACAAGTTAAACGTGCAGCCTTTAGCCTGTTGGTAAGATCTTGGAGCTTTGCACGGTTTAGAGCCAAAGCAACTGCCTTCTCTTCATATTCTTTCATGCTACCAAATACAAAGACAAAACAGGTGACAGAAGAAAAATTGAAAAGAAAGTAAAAGAGTGGCTTTGAAAGAGTAAGGACTAAAACCACCCACTACCTCCCCAACTTCCAAAACCCACCATTCAGATTACTGTTGCTCAAAAATGCAGAGGCCAACAGCATAATTCATGCTAGGTGAAGTTGCTCAGCGGGTTCAGAACAGCATACAGAGAATCAAAAAGTAAAGAAAACCTTCTGATTCAAAACCCACCCACTACCTCTCCAACATCCAAAGCCACCATTCAGATCATTGTTGCTCAAAAAAGTAGAGGCCAACAGCATAATTCATGCTAGGTGAAGTTTCTCAGAGGGTCCAGAACAGCATACAGGAACACACGTTGCAACACTTTAAATACCACTAAACTAACAAGAACTAAATCTCATCACTAAGCTGAGGGACCATATGAGCTGGTTTACAAGTTGAATCACATACCTATTCACAATCATCTCTTCCCCAACTCCTGTCGCTAAACATAGTGAACCAGCAACTCTGGTAGCCATTTTCTCAAGAGGAAGAGTGATCATAGGTAGACCCGCCCAAAGAACATCTGTCCCAGTAGTATGTGCATTGCAGAGTGGCCTGTTCAACAGGAAACCCAAAAAGTTAAAATGATGATCAAATATGAAACACTGCAACTGGTTAGAGATTATACAGAAAGGTTATTAAGTACATACGTATCAAGAAATAGATCAGCCAATGCACTTCGTCTGATGTGCTCCTGTTTCATTGCAACGTCAGTGAAAATTATTTGATCTGGTTGCACACCAAGTGCAGCAGCGTCTGGACAACAGAACATATATAGTAAGGCATTTTTAATTTTTCAAAGAGATATCTTTTGTTTGCTGCCAAACAAAGACTAGCAACATACGTGCACGAAGCCTCATCTCGCCTGCAGCTGGAAACTTAAGAAGCCAAAGTGCACTGTTTGGGACACGCTTAAGAATATTGCACCTACAGATAGAGAAGAAAATTTGCTGAGCAAATTAATTTGCAAAACATCTATCACCCATACGATAGCCATATTTACCATGTGGCAACAATATCAGGGTCCATCTTGTAAAGTTGATTGAAGCATGCAAATATAAATTTGTCTTCAGGCAGAGCATAGTCTGACCGCTTCGGTTGGCAGTTTGGATCCAGTACGTCAAGATTTTTCTTAAAAACATTTCAACAGTCAAAAATCATCACAAATAATACTCTGTTCAAATAAGAAACAGCCAAAATTCTCAATATTTACCTGTTTGTAATCATTTACAAAATAGCAATGAGGAAGATGGACAATCTTCTCTGAGTATATACGCGAGTAACGCATAGGTGACACAAACTGCCATTAAAAATTAGAAACCATGAATGGGGGACCAGGTTGTGGAACAGTACAATCACTGACATAGGGGGAAGAAGTAGATCAAAACCAACATAAGTGAAGCACAACTGTATGGCTGTGTACTGTAGGTAATGATACCTCATCAGTCACCAAATACTGTATGTACGACGCCCCCGTGGTCCCAGGAAACCCCATGTAAGAAACCTGAATTGGAGCAGGCTGCATGGCAAATATTTCATTTCTAGCCCCCTGGAGGAATAAGGATAGAATCACAGCCATTTCATTTATAATCCAATCCAGACGAAGCAGGATATAAAAACCAAGCAAGCAACAATTTGACCTTGGTATAGCCATTAAGGTTAACAAGAATTTGTATCTGATCCTCATTGATCATCCTTGCAATCATATCAGATGCCATAGATGACACATCAATAAAATGCTCTGCTTCTGATTGGATTCGCAACCTCCATTCTGTACCATCATTTGGACTTAATGCATAGCAAAAAACCTACAAGAACCACCATCTTATACTGGAAATAGATCAGAAAACACTAACCAAATTTAAAGAACATGACAAATCTACCTCAACATTTTCTCGGTCATGCATGCCAAAAACTGAACCCATGAGGTGTGATAAAGGATGGTTACCAAAGTCACTGCTCACATATCTGAGACAGAACTATCTTAACAGACAGATATTTGCAAGCCAGTAGAAAAGATGTGATCATTCATCAGCAAAATCACTCAAAAACTTCAATAAACTTACCCAATTCTTAACCTGCCATTCCTGCCCCCACCCTTTACAGGTAACAGAGCAGGATGATTAAAAGGTGGAAGTGAATAACGGGATGCTACAACTGAACAGTGGGCAGCATATTTCCGGCTTCATATACAGAAAGACACTAATTAGATGACTTAAAATTGAAATTCGAGAAGCCCAACAAAAAGACTAAGTTTCTTGCCTGATCTCCAGTGCAAGCATGGGGTCAAGGGGATATGCTATTGCATGGAAAGGCTGCACACTGGGAATAACTGACATCTACATTAAATAAAACGTGGAGTCAAGTGCCAACCATATCCAATAACAATAAACATGAATAAATGAGGAGTTTAACTAAATCAAGGGGGAAGAAAGAAGCCTTTTGGTGGTCAGATTGAGAAGCTGCTTGTGTTTCAATGTCAGAATTTAACAAACCTTGATTTGTCTCCTAAGTATCCCTTCAACTTCAATAAACATCTTTTCTCGATCATCCCAGTCACAGACGCACTGAAGTAAATGTAATTGGAAAACAATCATTCCAAAGAGAAGTATGTGGGGAAGAAAACATACAAGTTTCAGTATTAGCTTTGTTCACACATGCATGAATGCAGATGCATCAGGGGGGAAAAAATCACAACCTAGATAATAAAGTGAGAACGGTCAAAAAAATAGCTTCAATGTTTAACTAAAGTTAAAGGGCACTAATAAATTGAATTGCCTGAATATAATGGAACATAAATCAACTATAACAAGTGCAATGATGTACTTATAGAAGCCAATCAACAAATCCTAATAAAGACAAAGAAGTAATCAATTTTGTTAGCACAAAAATGTGATCCTAATAACAGAGTAATTCATCTATCAATCTACTTTGTATCTAAGTAAACATTTCATCTAGCAATTTATTTTGCATTTTATGAATTTTCTTTTTCGTTTCACATGCTTTTCTATCCTAAAAAGACATTCTATGTAAAATTTTAGGGAGATTGCTCCTGAGTTCCAAAACCCATTCTTAAGTCTCTCATTTGCTAAGAAACAGATTTTACTTGAAAGAAAAACCATAAGAAGTAGTACCATTCATTTAAACTAATCAAGATTCTCAGTGCAATCATTCAACACTTCGTTCACTTCTGAAGCATATAGAAAGAAATATGAATTGTGTCACCACCACTTGTATACATACAACCCATTCCAAAATGAATTCATATCATCCAATTGATCACTAATTTGAATCTGTTCAAATATCTTACCTTAGCAAAGGAAATTTTACATCAAGCAAATTCAACCAATAACAGACCAGATAATTTGCAACTCCAGTCTTTCTTCTAAATGTCATCTATATGTAATTGAACACTTTCAAAAGCATTGTCTAGCACCTTAGAATCTTTTTAATGACCCCACACTATGCTTTTCATCAAGACTATCCGTCATTCACATTTTTAGTTGGAAGATCCCTAATCATCAAATTTCAACAGCCGTAACACCTGGGCATGCTAGTATGGGAGTTCTCAAGCTTGCCAGAAAGGTAGCTAACCCTAATCAATAATGAGGAAGTTATATTAAAGAATTTACAGTTCACATTAAGGTTGTTATAAGAAATAGCAGAACCACAAAGATATCAACATCTACATAGATGTACAGACATTTGGATGATATGAGATAAACAAACTTTGATTAGCATGCATGATGTCAAGAAAATGCAGAAAATGAGTCATAGATGCACCTGTAAAGTGTGAAGAAGGTTACAAGTCGCCTCTGGGAAGTCCGGACGCAACACCAAGGCTTGTTTATAGCTTTTGATTGCCGCTTCCACAAGACCACTGTGGCCAAACCAAGATATAAAACATGCATGTAACACACTAACCAACCATGAATAGGTCTACAACTTTTTCATAACAAAACAGAGCTACATTAATTGGAGAACCAAAATAGTGGTTGTTCAGAGGTTTAATGGCAACTTCCACATGATCAATGCAAGCAGCTAAACCAATGTAAAGCATAATCAATTAACAGATACAATTTGCTAATCCTTGATATCTAATTCTATGGCTTACTAGAGAGTGATCATAATGCACCTGTCCTTGTAAGCCGAAGCCAAATTAGCATGAGCCTCAGCCATGGTTGGTCGCACAGTAATAGCACGCAGATAGTCTTGAATTGCTTCATTAACTCTTCCAATTTCTTTGTAAGTGTTTCCCCGGTTAACAAGGCCATCAGCTGCCAATGGATCAATTCTGAGAACCTCATTGTAGCACGATATTGCATCTGCATAATTACCCTGTAATTGAATCAAATAGAATTAGCTGCAGCAATCTTTACACCACATTTAAAAAGCGAGTGAACAATTTATGACATCCAATGAAATCATTTAACTGATCCTTGTAATTCTAAATTCCTTTTGAGTTCTTTAACAGATATGCAATGTAGGAGGGAAAAATCAACACCTGTTGTTTGTATATTATAGCTAAATTATTAAAAGGAGCAGAGAGCCCTGTTGTAACACTTAGTGTTCCCTTGTAGCACTGAGCTGCCGCACTCATCATGTTCCTTGAAAGAATTAAATGACAGATTCCATGATCACAAACAAGGCAAAAGAAATATTAATGGCTGAAGAAGGAAGCGATAAGAAAAAATATATATCAGCACAACTCAACACACTGACATTGAACATACCACTCCATGTAAATATTTCCAAGATTAGTAAGTGCTTGGGGGTGACTAGGTTGAAGAGACAGGCATTGCTTCATAAACAGATAAAATGATAATCAGTCAAAACAAAAGGCTAATTACAGATGAAACAATTGAATGAGAGAGAGAGGAACTGACTCGGTAGCAGTGGATTGCTTCCTCTACTCTTCCAGCATCTTTCAAAGCATTACCCTAGCAATAAAATTACATCAAGAAATATTAATCAGCTGTTTGTTCCAAAAATACAGAATGGTTAAAAACATGGAAAAAATCTTTATGTATCAATGAAATCCAGACCAAGTTATTGTATGCCTCCAGGAATCCAGCATCACAGGCAATCGCTCTCTTGTAGTTAAGTATTGCCATATCGAGGTTGCTCTGCTCATAATAAACACTGGCCAGGTTGCCTGGAATATTTGTTTTACACCATGAACTCCAAAATGATTTGGCAATGACAGAAAGGCCTTTGCTATGAAGGATTTCTTACAATTTCATGAATGAAATACATAATTTAAGCCACAAAATTGTAATCATGACACAGATGATGGCCAGATCAATAAAAAGCTGATAATATTTATGCACTAACAGCAGAGTTCAGCATCTGAGCTGAGTCCTGAGACATGCAGAGTTCAGCGTCTGTGCTTAGTTCTGAGAAACTAGAACACGGTATTTCACTTCATTATTTGTTCATGTGTTAATGAGACACTTTGATATTATAATGAAGGATGTAAGCAGGCAGATAGACAAAAATAAGATATTAGAAAGAGAAAAGTGGAAGCTTGTAGAACAAACAAAAAATGATCGAGAAAGAACAAAATTCACCAAGTTTTATTTAGGTGGTATTCTGATAGACAAAAGAAATTGTTTGACATCTCCAAAATTCACCAAGTTTTATTTAGGTTTTTATGTGTATGAATAGATACAGTCCATCAACAAATGCTGCACAGGAAAAGCAATTACTTTGTCAGTTGATTCAAACTTCCTGGTAAAGCCAAAAGATTAAGTAGAATTGTCATAGTCATGATAAATTTAAAACAAATAATAGAAACAATAGGGCATTTAATTAGTGGAGCCTCTAAGGTTCATTCTCTTTATGTATTATCTGCTTCTTCCTCATATTATCAATGTTCAGAGAGAACAAACAAACTAGACTGTCCAGTCATTCCAACCTGCAACAGGCACCTTTGGCATTCAAACCAGTTACCCAGTTCCAAGATACTTAACCTCACAACAAGTTTTTGCAATTAAAAGCTCTCTTTGTTTTTATTCCACTTCATAACTGAAAAGTGTTAATTTGCCTCAATGACATTCCACATTATATACAATTTTGTAAGCTCATATTATGTTAATTGATTATACTGTAATTAGAAATACGGATAGGTACATTCAAATGGAAGCCCACATATACTGTTTAGGTTTTCCATTTCCATCTTTCATTTGTTAATTTTTCCGGACAAAAGCTAACAATGTACAACAAAGGTGAACCACATAGTGCCAGGAGAAAAAGAATGACCCTGAATAAACAACAGAATAGTCTGAAGCACATATCAAAATTAGACTTCAAATATAATCACCCACCAAACGCCATAGCATTATCTGGTCGTGACTGCAAAGCTCGTTGATAACATACAATGGCCTCTTGTGGCATTCCCAAGGCCTAGAAAAGACAAAGAAGACTCGTCTTTCTTCAGATTCTCGTACTTGCATTTGCAGCCACCCAATCCCACAAGCAAAATGCATAAAGCTTACCTTGTATACATTTCCCAAATTCAAGTATGCATCTGAGAAGTTCGGCTTCAACTTCACAGCCTCCTGGAAAAGCAATAAAACTGTGTCTTAAGTATGAGAAAGGTCATATAACTAATCATAACAGATACCATGCATATGCATATCACTGGTGGAAAGGACATAAATAGTCTGCTATCCCAATTATACTAAACAGCAATTCCTACCTTGTAGTATTGCAAAGCCCTGTTAAGATCTCCAGCCTCCATAAAAAGGCCAGCAAGATTGGACCATGCAATAGCAAAATTGGGTTGTATGCGAAGAGCTTCCAAATAGCAATTGTATGCCTGAGCAAGAAAATATACACAAATATCTTTTGAATTAAGTATGACTAACAATAATGCTGGGCTTCAAAACCAATTCAACTTAACAACGCACACACACACACACACATAGTAGTGCAAGAAAAATGATAAAAAGTGGTCAATGACATCTTGTATGAAAATTAGATAAAACTGTTTCTGGAAACAATATAGAATTTCAGTCCTATTTCCGATTTTCAGACCAGAGCTAAAAATTTGTCATACATAAATTGTACAGTTTTAACCAGTCAAGCAAAAAAAAAAATGCAATATTACAAACTTTGGTAGAACATAGAAGTTTATGACCCTAACACAGACCATGATTGATTCTAAAATGAATCCAGAACAAGCCAAATGTAGAAAACAAGTTGATCCTTGAAAGGAAACAAATTTGAAGGGAATTGATCATCTCACATCTTACCTCTTGCACTAATCCTTGAGCTTTCATCAGATTCCCAAGGTTGCTATGAGCATCAACCTAAAACAAACATAGATTGAAACCAGCAAGAGAATAATCTAAAATATGAGTAAACAACAGAAATCCCGGATAGAAATTTACCAAACAAGGGTTTAGAGCAAGAGCTTGACGACAACATTGGGCAGCCTCGGTTAGCCTTCCTTTCCGCATGTAAGCACTGGCTAAGTTTGACCATGCATCAGCAAAATTAGGACGAAGCTGCAAATAGATTTTTACAAACACAGTTATTTGGGCAAAATTGCTAGATAAAAAATATATATGCCCTCGCCAAACAATATGAAGCACCTAATTCCTTTTGATTCTGCTTCTATTTGCAAGTAATAAATAAATCCCACCATCAGCTAACAGCTTTGAATTACACAAAAAATGTATCTAGTTACAGCAACAAGGTTGAGAAAGAACATGAAACCTCAGCGTTATTATACAGAAATGCACCAGACAGAGTGATTCTGCTAAAGGAAGAGGACCTTATGGTTAACACACAAGACCCACACAGGAAAAACAATATAGCAAACATAATTGGCATATCCGTAATATCTTAGGAAAGTAAATATGCATGATCAATGCTTTATTAGAAAGTAAACATGCATGATCAATGCTATTTATTTGGGGTTGGTACATCACAATAAATTGACAATCTGACAACACAATCAACCATCAAGACGGGTGCATGGGATTCATGCACTTGGAGAAACTTTAAGGCAGCTATGACAGAACAACAGAATACTACTCAATGTACAGGTCAAGCCATGTTGAAGTTCACATCTTAACTTCTCTGCACATGATTACAGAAATAGAATACCAAATGGCTCTTAAAAATAACTAATCCCCACAAAACCCGCTTAGCCAAAAGGAAGAACTGCAAAAGAGAACCGACTCCATCAATACTACCATCCATCTATATAATCTAGAGAATGCATAGGCAAACAGCGATTTAGCATCATACTGCAGCCTTAAAATCTTAAAAGCTTCCTGACAAAAAAGTAATATAATCAGAACATTAAAAGCTATATAGAAGATTACTAAGGCTGCAGTTGGTTATGTTCATATGCCATTCTCAGTAATCAATCTCAGTAATGCATCTTTAAGTTATGGATAGCACAAGTAGCCACCATAGGCAATAAAATAAACAATTCAATTCTCATTTTCTATCCAGTTGAACATATGGGAACTCACATCTCCACATATCTATCTGCAGAAAGGGACCTTTCTCAAAATAATAATAATAATAATAACAACAATAATGATAATTATGATAATGATGATAAGTATTTGTTTTCACATGATCTTCAGCGAAATAGCCCAAAGGTCAAACACAAGGTAAGGTTCAGAGGAAAAAGAAAGATTAAATCCCCAGAGATTTCCATTTAGAGCAACTAATGACCATTCAAACCATTGAAAACAAGAGAATCTCCCTTATCTGTGTCAGCAAAATGTTGGGGTGTACTTGAAACAAATATAAAGATATCAGTTCATTAAGGAGCTAACGAGATTTCCAGATAACAAAATTTGGATATCAGTCCAAGCAAAATCTCTTGAAAAAAGCATATTTCTCTATAATTAATCTTTGATATATTTTTCCCATTTAAGTTAACAGATGTGTAGCAGATTTGATTACTACAACGCGAGTTTTTGTTGAGGAAGACAAACCTCAATTGCAATCAAGTAATAGCGAATAGCGACATCAATGTTGCCTTTCTCCTGCCAGAAAAAACAAGGGCAATACATGTGACATGTCAGCTTCTTAACAGTCAAACATGCAAAAAACTTAAAAAAGACAAACATTACAAAAGGCTACCTTCCAAGCATTTGCCATATTCCCATAGCACTCAGCAAACTGTGGATCAATTCTGAGAGCTTCTTCATTTTTTGAGATGCACAAATCAAAGTCATGCAACTAAAAGACAAATCAGAAAATAGTGAAGCTTCAGACATTTGTTTTCCGAAGTCCAGTTGCGGAAGCAAGAAAGGAAAATAAAAGGCATAAATAGAAGTAGCCTGATAACAAAAAGCACCCAACAGAAGAAGAATATACCTGATAATAAATTGCACCCAACAGAAGAAGGTTATCAGTGCGACTTGGGTTTCTATCATATACGAGCTTGCTATTCTCCAGCGCCTGCTTATAGTTGCCAGCCTTGTAATTTTGGTGAGCAAGATTCAAGAGTGCATCTTCATCAACTGAATCACACAAAAAAAAAAGGAGAGTAAGCTAAAATTAACTATTCAAAAATGGAAAAAATCTTGGACTTAAAGCATTAATTTAATATGCAACAGCACTTTCAGCACTCCAGCAATTGATTGCCTTCAACACTATCACCACATCTCGCATGGATAAGACTGCATCTCCAGTCCATAGCCTCTCAGCCGTTATGAATTCATCAATATTCAATAATTTAGTTACCCCACCAACAAAAAATGCAATAACCTTACCATGAAATATACAAAAACACATCTTTAAAATCCCAGGAAATTCTATGCCACCCCTTCAGTGTTCACTATTATCTTTGGCCCTACTTAGAATATGGAACTTCTTAATGAAGAAATTCCTCAAGCTGGGTATATCAAAACTACATCTTTAATTTTGGAACAACTACAGGAAATATCCATCCTAATTATTCTTTAACCTTGTTTAAAAAAAAAAACATTAAACCCACAAGAAAGAATAGCATCCTCTCAATCACAAATTAGAAAAAATATAACCACTAATATTCTAACACTTCTTAATGATGTCTGCTGTGACATATCTCAGCTCAGATTAAATATGCCACATGAGCTTCGGCTAGTTGCTAAATTCACTTCAAAGTTCACACATACTTGCATGTGTAGAAAAAGTGTTTTGACTACAGAAGACAGTTTAGGCTCGTTCTCTTTATCTGACCAAGACCAAATTAAAGCTTCCCCTGTTGCTGAAAGAATACAGTATCAACCACGCATGGCAAGCAGCTTTCGTTTGAGGTAGTTAAAAGAAAAAATAACATTTTGAAAATATTATCAAACTTTAAACTTAATCAGCCATCATATTGTCTTCAAATTTGGATATTTAGAAGAAATCATCCCATTTCACTGAAAAAGTAAAGTTTAATTATTAATTACACGGGTATAATATGAGTGTGTGTATCAAAATTGATCCCAATAATGGTTAAACCACATGCTGAATTCAGAATCTCCGTAAGAGAAAAAATTAATAAAAAACAACTGACACATACTAACAGAAAGAGTTTGATTTGATAAACTTTATAGTCTCAAATTTCATTTTAGTATAACTATGTATATCTGACAAGGCAACAAAGGAGCACTATCACTCATGTTCTAGATACTTCACACCATTCTCTTTTGAGACAAAATGTCATTTGGATATGATAATTCTTAGAAATAACATGTAAGATGCACAGCACGTTTTATATCCATTTTCGAGCTTCAGTAATTTTTTTCATTCAAGAAAATATCACTACATATTGCAAAGCAGCTTAACCTATGTTTCCCTTTTAACAACTATTTACTCACATTCATTTTCTTATTACCATATAAACCTATATGCTATTACATTATTCAATCATTATAACATATTAAATAGATATAAAAATAATCTTCCTACTCACCCAGATCTTACAAACAAAACAAAATTTTCATCTCGACTCAAATCATCCAAAATTTCCTTCCCCATCCTAATTAGGAAACAAACTAGCCATAGCATTCGAATTTTGAGTTTCCCAACAATTTAAGTGGCCTACTGATTTTGACAGGTGTACTTCTCCATAAACGGAGATAACCCTGCGGTATGTATTCATTTATCCTTGCAAAAGTTACACCATAAGAATTTCTCAGGATAAAATCACCTTCTAGAAAACACATCATGTTCTCTCAATCCGCAGGTTAGCAATACAAAATCCAAAAGAATATGAATTTAAACGGTGTCTTCTAAAAGAAGTAAACTTTCTTCAAAGCATCGTGACTCAAAAGATGATTAATAAAAAGTCTGAACATGGGAAAATAAATAAATCAATTTTAAGAATAAGATATTTAAGAAATGAAGGCATTCAAATACTTTAAGCCCCAAAATCGGTAAAAAATTTACATCGAATTAAATCAACACAACAGAAATTTTCCCCAGCAACATGCTTGGATCGTCAACACCAGGAAGGGAAAAAATTATTCTTAATTCTAAGTTCCACACAGAGAATAAAAAGTAGCCAAAAAAGGACACAAGCCTAATGAGTAAAACACATGACAACAGAACTCCCAATAAATTCTACGTTATTTCATTATACTTTAAAAACCACATATCAAATAACTCTCTGAGTCAAAGAAATTAAAATAAAAAATCTCACTGAATAAAATTTCAAAAACTAAAAAATTCAAACCTTCACGGGAAAGCTCTTGCTTGATATTACTAGCAGAGGCCAAGGCCACCAATGAATCATCCCGGTGACGATCGGCGCCTGCATTGTATGGAACCCTAGCGACCTGCTGCCGTTGTTGTAACTGCTGCAGATTCAGGTTGTATTCCCGTGGATCGCTCTGCAACGACAGCATGATTTCCGATCCTTCTGATTACGATCCCCGCCGCAGAATTGTCGTCTATATATACTCCAATTGGAAATTCGAAAATCCACCGGAAAGGAAACACAGAAATACAAAAGAAATGGAAATCGTGAGGGTAAAATTACTCTCCTCTAGAAGAATTTTTTCATGAAAAATTGTAGAAGTTCAATTTTAGTGTGTTACATTTGTCAGGTCGATAGCGAGAGCGAAAAATGGCAGAGGGGAGCGTCGGGGAGAGATGAAAAATATAAAAGCAGAGAGAATCCCGGTTGCACCTTTTTTAACAGCAATTCCACTAGAACTAGGTCATCTGAAGGACGCTCTTGACCCCAGTCACGGATATTGGGAGGTATTTGGCTAAATTTACAATCTGTTCAAAATATTTCATAGGAAGTTTGAAGCTGTGTAAATTTTTTATAATAATTTTTTTAATAATAAATTTTTTATTTTTAATTATAAGATACTATTTATTTTTAAATATTTTTTAAATTATTTCATTATATATATTAAAAATAATATAAATATTTTTTATTTTATTATATTAATAATATTTAATTTAATTTTATCATTATTATATAAAAATTATAATTAATTATAATTATAAATTTTAATAAAATATTATAAAATATTATATTCAAACACTTTACGAAAAAAAGACTTTAAAAAGACAGTAAATATATAATAATTGAAGGCCATAAGAAAATAATGAAAGAAAATAATAATAAATTACAATTAGGGATAGTTAATACTTGTACATGTAAATAAAATAATAATAAATTTTAGATTAGTTATTAAAGTTATATTTGATGGAAGAAATAAAGAAATTTGGAAAAATGTAAAGTCTGTAACTATTATTTTTAAATATTACAATGTAAACTTTTTAACATATCCCTATTTTTTATGTTATTTTTCTTGTTCTTTGTGCCTTTTAATCTTCTACCTCTTTAATAATTATTTTCCTTTTTTTCTTTTTTATTAAAACTTATAACATATTAATTGGGTGATTCCTTCAAATGTCTCAAAATACATACACTATAAAATCAAATTTTCTTATATTCTTGATAGATATTGGAGATTGTTGTGTGATAAGTACTTATTAAAAACATCCTTTCTTATTTATACATCATCTTTTCGTTAAACTTCTCCAATTTTGATCCAATTTGATTTTCAAATTGAATTTATGTAAATATTCTTCTAAATTTTGTTCTTTTCCTATCTATTTTTGTTCTATACTATATCTATATAATTAAGGAAGTAAGTTCATTTTAATTACACAATAAAAAATTAGACAGCTAACCCAATTTAAAATTTCTTTACTTTTTCTATTATTTATTTCTCGATTTTTTTAACTCAAGTATATTCGTGTTTCCTCTCAAATTTCTTACTTTTTATTTTATATTTTATCTTTCTTTACTCTCATACTTTATACAACTTTATTTTTTTAACATTACAAATATTGTTCATATTACTTAAAATACAATAACTTTATACTCTTGAATAATTTTATATATACGCATAAAGTATGCTAAATTTACTAGTTAGTGTCAAGGGCTTGATATTGATTTCATAATGTTAAATTATTATAATACTCTTATTTAAATATTTTTTTAACTTTTTCTTTCATTCGCTTTTTTTAATATAATCATATTGTTTTTCACCCTTTTTTATTTTTATATACATTTTATTATATATTAAATTTATTTTTATTATAATTCTTTGTGATGAATAAAATATTATAATTCTAAAAATTACGCATGCATTATATCTTTGTCGTTATAATTAATTCAAGCTAATTTTAATAAGAGTAAAGACGTAGATTGGTTTATATTTGGTCCATGATGGAAAATAATATTGCAAACCCAGACACACGATGATTTAAATCAGTCTTTTTTATAATTTCACTTGTGCAATATCTTCTATCCCAAGTAATACTTCCAATTTCCTCTTATAAATTAAAAATGACCCAATTAAAGTTTGCCTTTTCAAAATATTTATGCATTACTATATCATTCAAAATATTAGTAAGAAGCTTCTGATTTCCAGCCATAACCATACAAGTTGATCTGTTAGTACAGTTAAAACTTATGGTTATGTTTGTTTATATTTTTAAGTGTGTATTTTTTGTTGTATTTTTTTTAAAATGTATATAAAAATAAAAGAGAGAAAGAGATAAAATTTAAAATGTATAATAATTGTAGTGCATATTTTTTGGTGGGGACAAAACAAAACAAACATTGCCTATATATTATCAACTTTATTTTAAAACTACGAATCAAGTTAACTTGAATGTATGCTAATTGAGTGGAGTAACTGTGTGATGGTGCTTAAATTTACCTCTAAAATCAATTTTAATTGATGATTATGCATGTCTTGTTGTTTGAATTCGAGACTATTTGCTGTTGCTCTTATTGTTATATATGATAAATAAGAGTATAGCGACTTGGCTTCTATTTCCATGTTACATGGTGTAAATAGAATTCAAGTGTATCTTCGCCTATTTTTAGTACATGAAAAAACATTTAAGAAATAAAATAACTAATGAATCTCGAACTATATTGGTCTTTATTTTGTAGGTGAACTTTTTTTTAGTTTTGATATAGTATTATATTTGTACGATCATTTGGTTTTATTATGATGAAGTAAAAAAATTGTGAAATTATAATAAAAGTATGTTTGATTTGTTTTTGAATCAGAAAATTAATCATAGAAGTCGCATCATATTCAGTTCGTGAGATTTTTTGCTATATTGGGAAGTGAATGTTAGAAGTCACAAGTCACATAATATCAAAACAAGAAAACATTCCAAACTACTTAGGGTAACGCATGAATCCAATCATTTGTGCTTTACATACATATTAATAGAATTTAAATATTTATTTCATCTAATTTAAAAAGATAACTTCTTAAAACTTTTTAATCTAAAATGCATATAAACACTATATAGCATACATTTTCCTATTTTTTGTATACATGTGTGTATTCAAAATCTAATTATTATATTTGTTCGAAATTAAATGACATCTGCACATGACATACACACAAAAGTACATCTATATCCAAAATCCAACATTATTCATCATGTAAATATCTTCGCACTTCATTGCATTGTATTACAATGCACAATTGTATTCTAAATCTATCATGACTTAGAATGCTATTGTTATCACATTTCATTGCAAAATATTGTGAATCGAGTTTTGGAAAGTTCATTTAGTAAAATATAATTTGATATGTACAATATTTTGTAAGAGTGGCAATGGGTCAAATTGGTAAGTGGTAGGCTGGTGAATTGTGGGGTCGGAGTTGAAATATTAGTATTACACACAAATCCGCCTATTTGAATTTGACTTATTCATTTTTGAGGGTTAGTTTTTTGATGCGAATCCAGCTCCCTAATTTTACAGGTTATCCGAGCTTAACTTGTTAACTTATGAACAAAAAATAATTTTAACTAAAATAAAGTGAAAAATAGATTTTATACATTGCAATTTTTTTTTTTGATTTCAATACTATTGATTCAAAAAATAATTTGAAACGTACTCAAAGTTTAGAGTTTTTTACTTTCTTTTCATTTTAAAGTTTGTTGGATTAAGTTTCAATAGAATATATATAATCATGCAAATAAAATAAAAAAGAAAGAAGAAGGAAAATGAATAATGCAATCCAAATAGAGTTGTCAAACCAATCTAACTGAGGGGTGTGAAATGTGGATAGCACTCTGAATTCTAATACTTAAAATATTGAGTTTAAAAAATATAAGTATGGGGTTTAGTTTAACATTACATTTGAGTTTGAATTTCCACATATTTATTATTTAAGCAATTAAATTTATTTAATTAGTTTTTTATTTATGTAGTTAATAACTTAAGAAGATTATAAAATAAAAAATAGTTAATAAAAATTTATTAAAAAAATAGTTAACAAAATATTTATTAAATTATTTTAAATATATGAGTAGGTTCATGGGTCAACTCATCAAGTAACCTGAAATTAGCTCATGTTTCTTTTTAGGTTTGTGGGTTTAACTCAATTTTAACCTACACTTGTGAAGGCTTAATCAAATTTTATTAATTTCATTTTAGGTTCAGATCTTGTTTTTGGATCATGTCAAAAATTACTGCTCCTAATATTTTACATTTCAAGTCAATTATAAATATATTTCTTTTATTTTCGCCGGAAAAATACCTTGCTCAAAAATACAAGCCAAACATAAACTGAAATTCCAGTATCATATTTAAAGCAAGAAAAAGTACATATTCAAAAACGTTTAATGTTAAACAAATAGAAATATAGGCTTCAAATATAATTTGAAAAGTAAGAGGGAAACATACTTTAAAATAGGAACAATGAAAAGAAAAATCATTCTCAACGTCTGAATCCCAACAGAAAAGGGCACATATCCTTTATTGGTTATTTGTCAACTTTGGGAGAAGAATATTAGGAACTTGTGGTTCAAAAAATGCAAAAGAGTGGGGTGGCTGGTATAAGAAAATGGAATTGTTTTAGCTTTGCATCGGCGGCAATGGTGCAAAGATTCGATTGTTCCCACAAAGCAAATCTAATTTTGGTCTACTTATCCAAGAGCGCCTTGCGTGGTAAAGAGGTGGTGACTTTGACTAGCTTTGAGACTATGTTGGTAATTTTGATTGCCCTCCATGGTGTGTGGATGGCGAACACGCGTCAAGAGAGTGCTTCTTGAATCGGAAGTGTGAAAAAATGGGTTTGGTAAGTGCACGTTGTCTAGGCTATGTTTGGCAATTTTTTTTGTTGAGGATGTTGTCTGGTGAAATTGCATTGAAAGAAATAGTATGTTTAATCATGAGATTTGATGTTTTAAAATTTTAATTTATTTGAATATATATATATATATATATATATACACACGCACACACTAACATTGGTATACACATTGCCAGTGCAATAAAAAGGTAATCTATAGATAGTATTATTTAAATTAATTATACTTTTATACTATTTAGTATAATTGAATTATATTAGTTGATTATAAATTCACATAAATTCAAAAAATACATATTTGGCAACTAATAATCTATAAAAACGACAATTAAAATAAATGATAAAAATAATAATTCATATATTATTCTTTTGATTTAATAATCTAGAGAATTAGATCTCCAACTAAGCAAAGTTCTAAGAACCGAACACGAAATACTTGTGCAGGCATAATGCTACGTATGTTGGTATTCTTTTAATAACAATTAAATTTAAGCCTATGATTGTAGTGATTAATTTAAATGTAATTCTAAAATTTAAAAGTTTCAATGTGGAAAACTATAGGATGGAAAGTTTTAAAGTTGAAAACTCAATATCAATTATAACTGAAATTTTTTAAGAAGTTACAGTTATAGAAGACATTTAAGTGGTGGGCTCCACTACACGCATCATTCCACGTTATGCTCAACTGAAAATTGTGTAATTACACTTATAAATCTCAAATTTTAATTTTAAGTTTTTAATTCACATCAGAGGAAGAGAAATATGTTTAACCAATTAGGTTATTCTAGTAAATTTACTTTGGACGACCAGCATCTAATTAATACATACATACATACATATATATATACACTTTAAAATCTAATTATTATATTTATATACTACTACATTTTCTAATCATTATATATGTCTTATCCATTACTATATGTTAATGATATGGGAGCTTATATATATATATATATGCCGAATCCTCTTTCGAAGAAGAGGACAAGACAAATCTAAACTTTGAAGTATTTGAGAATTTAATATTTAAAAAAAAAAAAAGAAAAGAAAAAGAGCAAAAGAAAAGCAAAAGTAGAAATTACTATTCCTCACTATTAAAAAATGCAAATACTGTTCAAAGATGGAAGAACTGCTCAGGCATACGAGGAATTTACTAAAGATAAAAACAGTATAGTTAATGTAGAAGATCTGTTGACTTTTACTATGCAGTCACAAATGTAGATACTGTTTAACTTTTCAAAATTGCAAAAAATTTCATTTTAGGTATCTATAAAAACAGACACCTTCTTTTATTCAAAACAGAACTTCAAAAACCTCGAGAACTTCAAGAGGCTAGAAGAGAGCCAGAAGGGAACTCGATACAAGGGAAAGCTTTCTTAAAGTCTCTCACTTCAAAAACTTTCCAAAATACCAAAAACCCAAACAGTCAAACACCCTTGTAATAGATAGATTAGAGAGGAACCTCATCCTATTCACCTTAACTCTCAAGAACACTAAACATTCTTTCCTTTAGAAGAGTTAGATACCTTAGAGGTATTTTAAATTGTCAAAAATTTCAAAATGATTGTATCAAGCATAGCCTGAAATTTGTATATACAAATATTGTTCAAATTTTTATCAAAGTATTTAAATATTTCTTTTTTGTTTTGCATATAGTTGGCATAGCCACTTGCCTTTAATTTCTGCAAATATTGATTGGTATATCGACTAGAAACCTTGCTGATTCTTGGATCTAATTCGTGTAGCAACTCCACATACCAAATTCAAATATTTAATTTCTACTTTATTCCAAATATCGCCTACCTTATTTATTTTTTGTTTTAATTTCCAAAGTGGTTAAACCTTTCAAATATTGTTCAAATTTATATCAAAATATTTAAATAATTCTTTTCTGTTCTGCATATGGTTGGCATAACCATTTGATTTAAATCCCATATCAAAGATAAAAATGTTGAACTCCTTTTAAAACTTTGTTGTAAAAAATTTAGTCATTTTGAACACTATAAAAATATTTTCCTTACTAGAGTTATGCTTCGAAAAGATTCTAATAAGCCATTTTGAAAAGAAAATTTTCTTGCTAGACTTCCAACACTTCTTGGTGAAAAGGTCTGCAATCGTATTCAAAAAATTTCTCAAAAGAAAATCATTCCTTATGAAAACTATACACATGGCCAGCTTGTTGGTATTGCCTAACATGAAGGTTTTAAAATATGCTAAGATTTGGAACTTCAAAAACACCTCAAAAGAGAAATGAGGCAAATCAAAATAGAATAAGAAATATTCTACCGACAATTTGATATCAACCACTTCAAACAATCTCATTCTACTTGTTAAGGCAATTGTAGCCAAAACAAGTTCAAAGTTATAAAAAACCCTTTGAGAAAAGAATTACAAAACTTATATATATATAAGTGTTCGTGCATATATCTATGCTATATTATTAAAATTTTAAGCCTACTTTGATTGCAACATGTAAATTTATACTATTACTCTTATATCATACTATGTTATTACGTGTAGGGTTTATATGAACTAACTCTAACTCTACAATCAAATTATCTTTATTGTCTTTATGTTTTTCTTTCTTATATTAATTTTATTTTTAACCTTTTTCTCTTTTCTCTCAATAGAAAATAATTTCTTCTTCTTTACTTTCACATTTAATACCTTTTCTCTCTTTATTTTTATAAATTTTTTTATATATAGTTCAATTTACAAATAATTTCCTTTTTATTGTTGAAATTCTTAAAAATATAATAATTTATATTTTATTATAATATATAAATTTAATTAATTTTTTATTAAATTGCACGCATATAGACTCTATAGTTTTTACTAGTATATAGTTATTGATTTAATTGTAAGTAAGTAAAATGATTTTAAAATAATTATTTAATTATATATGCAAAATAATGAAATTTTGAAATTGAATTAGGATCAAAATTTCATTTAATAGTATGTTGGATAGTATAAGAATTTATAGGACGTGTGGGGTTGAAAATGTAGTTCAAATCATTTGTTTTGTCCATTATGTGTTTTAAATATAAAAATTAAGAAATAGTCTAAAAATAATAGAAGCAAGGAGAAAAATAATCATTGTAATCAATAATCTATACTCTATACATTATTCAGTATTTCAACCCATTTTGGTTATACAATGTAAAAAGACATATTTACCCCCATTTTAGTTTCACAATGTAAAATTAAATGTTTATCCTTCTTATAAGTTCTTTTGTTTTTTTAATCTTTTATTTCTCCATTTTCTTTTAGTTTGTTTTTCTTAGTTTTTCCTTTTGATTTTCTTACTTCCAATTTTTTTTATCTTTTTTTATTTTCTTATTTATGTATTTCTATATTTTAAATTGCAAAATATTATTTATAATATTTAAAATACAATAATTTCATAATTTATAATTAATTTTATGCACACATAGAGAGTCTGTCAATTTTACTACTACATGTCAATTTGTGTATTTTAATATAATAAAAATTGTGGAAGACTAAAATTCCAAAAGAGGATGTGTTTCTCTTCTCAAATATTTTGAGTGTATGTCTCTCTCTCAATTTAAATTTACAACTTATGTATATCTAAGACTTAGGAATGATGTGATTTTTACAATACAGCTTGTTCCATGAATAAATAAATCAAATATATCTTTCTCTTTTATACTTTTTTTTTTCTAATTATCAAAACAAAACTAGGTACTCAACATAATTATCATTATTATCCTTTAAACTGTCAAAAATAATGTGGCAAGTAAATGATGCTCTCGAACCCAATTTTGAACAATTTGCTCAACAAAATGCTTATTATCAACTTTGAAATTGGACATAAATTAGTTATGATTGGTACCAAAATGAAATTAAAATTTTAATCATTTTACCAAAGCTTGTTATAGTTTTAGGAGTCCATTTTCAAAGAATTAAAAACATATAAATGGTTTATATTTCACTACAAGAAAATTAATCATTAGCTATAACCTTTTTTCCTATACCTAAAAAATGTAAGCATTATATTTTTGCCTACATTGGTCCTCACGTGGGCATTAACTTTTTATAAAGGCCATGGTTGGGAGTAAATAATAGTTTTATACTGTAGGCAATAACATATTATTGTTTACATATGGGCAATTGTGACTAGTGTTATCTTTTAAAGACTACGGTTTAAGAGTAAAAATGTAGACAAAATTAAAATCTCATAAAAATAACAATATTAATTGAAAAAGAAAAAATGGTTATTAAAGTAAATTTATTAGTTTTTATTTTATCTTAATTCTTTTCTATGAAAAATTGAGTAAATTATATTGTGAAATTTAAAATATTGTACAAAATAAAATGAGTGTTGAGAGAAAATCTATTATAAATTTGATAAATACGAAAAATATTTTAATGTATATATATAAATTTGACGGACATGTACAAAGGGTTACAGAGGTGTTGAAGTTAGTTCACTCCAACGTTTATAGGCCATTTAATGAAATGGTTAAAGGAAGCTTCTAATACTTTATAACTTTTATTGATAATTATTTTAGGTATGATTATGTGTACTTAATAAAATACAAGTATGAATCTTTTGAAAAGTTCAAAAAAATTCAAGGCACAAGTACAAAAACAAATGGGCAAACATGTGAAAGCATTACGATCAAATCGTGGTAGCAAGTACACAAGTTCTGAATTTGCTGAGTTCCTTAAGGAAAATTACATTGTGTCACAATTAACACCATTAGAAACTTATCAACAATGTGGTGCAGTTGAATATAGGAAAGGGACCTTGTTTGATATGGTTCAATCCATGATTAGCATCACAAACCTACTCATATCACTATTGGGTCACACCCTCCTAACTACAGCTCATATCCTAAATAGGATTCCTTCTAAGCCCGTTTCTTCAACCCACAAGAGATGTGGAGTGGGAAGAAGCCAAGACTTAACCACATAAGGATTTTGAGATGTCTAGTTTACCTTAATAAGAATAAAATAGATAAGTTAGAGGCAAGAGCTATCATGGGCCACTTTGTTAAATATCCTAAGAACTCCTTGGGATATGAGTTCTACTTATTCAAGAACAATAAGATTGCAAGTATTAAATACATTTTCTTGAAAAAGAGTTTATTCAATAAAGTGGTGTAGGTAGAATGATTGTACTTAAGAGGTTGACCATGAACAACACAGGTATAAGTTGCGCACAATAAATTCCTATTCAAGAACAACCTTCCACAACTTAAGTATTGTGATGATCGAGTAGGATCTCTTGCGCACTGAAGAAATATAGTTATGTCTTAAAGAACAAATAAGAGTTATTTGTTATAGGAGATAATAATCATGAAAACAATCCTTCTACCTTCGATCAAGCGATGTCGGACAAGGACTCCATCAAGTGGCTAGTGGATATGCAGTTTGAGATAGATTCAATGATGTGAGTGTCAAAGTGAAGCCACACTACCCAAGGCTTTTTGAAGGACATATAATGTGTTCCACAACTAAAAAGCTCAAGGAGGCAATGATGATGCTCGTGAAAGAATTTGAAGGAGACTTTGGATGTTTGGAGAAGTTAGTGAAGTAAGATGACTGTTCGCGGGTTAACGTGGTGCAAACCGAGCAAAGAACAAGCTTTAGAATAAGATCTCGAATCAAGCCAATGCAGCAAGCGATTGACCACAAGAGTTTTGACACACTAGAATTATGATTGCTTAAAATGCAATCAATTGAATAATTCCTGATTGTAAATTCGAGGACTGCCCAACCTTTTAGAATTATAATTTGCTAAGCTCGATCAACCTTGCAATCAATCTGAGGGCAAGAGAAAAGACATCAGGTCCATTCCCTCCAATCAAGAGAAAGAAAAGCTTCTAGCCACCCTTTTCCATTTTTCTCTTATCTCAAAACCTCCTTGCTCAAAAGAGTTTTGAATAAGTGCCTTGCAAAGGTGTTTGTAGAGGTGAAGGAGGCATTCAACTGGATTCTAATTGTGTGAACAAGTTAGAGATTGGGGTTCGAGGGCTATAATTTGAGGATGACAAGTTAGCTTATCTTGGAATATGATTCCAAAGGTATAATTTGTAAGCTTTCTTATGATTATTTCTTTATGTGTGATATACAACGAAAACATAATGAGTTTGGTTTATATTTTTTTCCCTTTTGTATTCTCTAGTGTTTGTATTTTAAATTCTGAATTTTACCACCCCAAACTCGTCGAAATCCAACAAAAATTCCTTCCATGATTTGAAGGACTCCTTCAAATTTCCAAATGGCATTAAACTAATATATGGGAAGTCCTTATTATAACATCCTTTGACACTTTAATGCAAAATGTGTCATAACAGTAGTTGTGAAATTAATTTTTCGCACATAAGCTAAGTGAAATTGTGTCAAAACAATAGCAATATTAATATTATGACACCAACAGTTTTATTCTTTAGTATTATGGGGCACAATTCTTCATTTTAAAATTAAAAGAGACATAAGAACATCACAATTAAGCATAGTGATGACATGTGAAATAATAGGCATATTTTTACCTATTTTGTATTTAATTTATGCATAAATCTAAGTAAAAATGAAGGAAATATATTATCATGCATGAATTACATTAAATTTTATCATAAATGTGTCTCAGAATGAAAGTAATCATAGTTGTAGGAAAGATTAAGGTGTAACTTCAAAATGATGCCGTGTTTTGGTGGAACATTAAATTGATCTGAAACTTTGAAGAATAAAAGAAAAATGAATTGGATGTCCAATGGAGAAAAAATTAGGTCAATCAAATATTGGACGAATAAGTTACACACAAAAGAATATACACCGTCAAAGCAGTCAAACAGACTATAATTTTAGTGATCAAGGCATCGATCACAGGAGGCGGAGCTGCGATCACGGGAAAGTGTTCCATGATTGCGGAACAAAACCATGATGTGTTCTAGAATTTTCATGATTTCAACTCATGATTGTGAGATTCTGAAACACAATAGCAGTCCTCAACGAAGCGATTGTGGCATTCTGATGCTAGAAGCATTCAGCTCTTGTTTTTCATAATTTTTAGAGGTTTTTTTGACTTTTCTGTAGACACATTAAAATTTTGTGCCAATCAAATAATGACACATGGAAAATATGATATTAAAATATTAATATCATCGTTTATTTATTTATTTAGGAATTTAAATGAATATGATGTCTAAAATAAATGAATAAATAAATTAATATGTTGATTAGCTAAGCAAATAGCAACAAGTTGTGAAATCTTATTAGAAGTCGAGAGATGAAGACTTTATTGAGTTGCTGGATAGGATCCAAGTTGGGACAGCTAATAGAATCACGCCATGTCAACAATTTGATGCATCTACCCTATTTCTCCTCTAACAATAAATAGGGACCAAACCCCAAAAGACAAGAGGACAAAAGTTAGAGAGTTAAAGCAGCTAAAGATTTGAAGTAGTGAAAGTTCTCCAAATCCTTTCGAGAATTCTCAAGAACATTCAATATGTTCTTCATCAAATTCAAGTAATTCACACCAAATTTAAGATGTTCTTTGTCAAAGTCTCCAAATCCAGTGTTTGATTCAACATCGTGGTGCTACACTCGAATATTAGCATTGCTAAAGACTTAGCAACCCTCAAAGAAGATCAAGCACAAGCCATTTCCTTGAAGATTGTTCAAATTTCAAGTCAAGAGTTCTTAAAAGAAGTATTAGAGAATTATTAAAGAATAAAACTCACAAAATTCAGTTTGATCTAAATTTATCTGATCTTGCACAAGTTTTCTTATTATTCAATAATTTTTTCGTATACATTTCTGGCATGGCTAGTGGTATCGCTTTACATCTCATCTCTTCCTTTCAAACAAGCTTCAAACTTTAAGCAACTCATTATGGCTAGCAACAAGGGAAAGTCTTCTAAGGCCGCTATCACCAATGCTACTGCAAAGAGCTCTGGTGCTGTCACCTGGAGTGTAGCAAGGACGTTAACATACTCCAAATTAACTTCTCTCCCCGAAGCTACCAACAACCCACTCTTTGCAAGTGAAGGCAACAAGGATGGCTCTCCACCTTCAAGCCCTTACTCCAACACTTCATTTGCCTCCAACATAGCCCCAGTCATGACCACTAACGCTTCAAGTCTAGAAGATCAAATTATTACACTAACCAAAGTTATTGAAGGGTTGACTAAACATGTATAGGAACAAGACTTGCAAATCTTGAGGATGATGGATAAGATGGACAATGTTGAAGCCAGTCGAGCAGCGAAAAAAGCACATACAGTCCATGATGAGTCAGAGACATCTACTAAATAGCCTACTGAAGATAGAAAAAAGTCTGTAGGTGGAGAGCTCTAAATTTCCTTTGACGGCTTGATCCCTGTTGATCATACAAAAGATTTCATAGAAGGCACCATCAAAAGTAAGCTTGATGGAGGTGCCAAGTCAACATTGACATACTCCAAGTTTTACTCTACAAGGATAGATGGCCTAAAGATGCCGGTAGACTACTAACCACCCAAATTCCAACAATTTGATGGTAAAGAAAACCCAAAACAGGCTGTTGCCCACTTTATCAAGATATGCAATGATGCTGGCACTTATGGTGATCAATTTGTTAGGCAATTTATTCGATCATCGAAAGGAAATATCTTTGACTAGTACACAAATCTAGGGCTTGGTTCCATTGGTAGTTGGAAGCAACTAGAATATGAATTCCTTAATTGCTTCTACAGCATAAAGTAGACTGTCAACATGATTGAGTTAACAAACATCTGCCAATGAAAAGATGAACTGGTTATTGACTACATCAATAGGTACAGGAATTTAAGTCTAAATTGCAAAGATAGATTCTCTGAAGCCTCAAGCATAGAAATGTGCATAATGCACTAGGGGCTATGGTACATTCTTCAAAGAATTCAACCCAAAACTTTTAAAAGATTGGCCATGCGGACTCATGACATAGAGCTAAGAATAGCTGCCAGTGGTGGCGTTGGTGGGCCATCTATTACTGAGTTTCTTAAGCCAAAAGAAAAGTAAGAAGTAAAGAAAAGGGAGCAAACCTTCCACCAAAAATCTAAACAACAAATCTATGGCAACACGTGCCAAGCTCGTTTCAGTCAAAGGAAAGGAAAAGTGGCTGAAAAGAAAGAAACTCCCTGAGTCCAAAAAGACCAACACTAAAGGAAATACAGTCCAAATCATACCTTTTCTTGGACTTAGATGTCCCAGGGATCTTTAACGACTTGCTGAAGGCCAATCTCATAAAATTACCAGAAATGAAGCAGCTTGCAAAAATTGGGAAGACTGATGATTCCAAATATTATAGATACCACTACTTGATTGGGTACTTTATCCATGACTGCTTCATATTTAAGGAAAGGGTCATGGAACTTGCCCACCAAGAAAAAATCACGTTAGAGGATGATAATGCAAATACTAACACTATCACCCTCAACCATCAAACACATGGAGTGAAAGAAACTAACAACTCCCCTAACAAAGCTGGCTACTTCCATTAGAAAAGCTAAGAATCTGTTGTGGGGTCGTGTAATCACATCATCCTGAGTGAAGAAAGAGATCCTACTGAAGAAGACATCGTTACTGCACTATCGCAAATGGAAGCAGAAACTAAATCCACTCTAGATGAGTTAAGAGAAGTAAACTTAGGGGACGCCGTCAACCCTTACCCATCTATATCAATGCTGCATTAGCAAATAAAGAAGTTGACATCTACATAAAATTGCTCATGGAATTCAGGGATGTATTTGCCTAGTTATACAAAGAGATGCTTGGCCTAGGCCCAAAAGTGGTCGTGTATTACTTAATTTTAAAAAAGGGAGTCATCCTACTAAGCGAGCACAAGATCGCTTCTGACCAGAACTCCTACCTCAAAGTGAAGTAAAAGTCAATAAGTTGATTGAGGTTGGATTCATTCGGGAAGTCAAATATCCCACATGGATTTCTAGCATTGTCCTGGTGAGGAAGAAAAATGGGCAAATCTAGGTTTGTGTGGACTTTAGAGATCTTAACGAGGCATGTCCCAAAGATGATTCCGACTACCTATCATTGATATTGTGATTGACACCACTACGGGACATGAAGCGCTGTCGTTTATGGACGAATCATCTAGCTATAACCAAATATGTATGGCGCTAAAAGATGAAGAATTAACAGCCTTCCACAAACCCAAAGGCATATACTGCTAGAAGGTGATGCACTTCGGTCTCGAAAATGATGGGACTACATACCAAAGAGCCATGCAGAAAATTTTCAAAGATATACTCCAAAAAAATGTCAAATGCTATGTTGACAACCTTGTGATAAAATCAAAAAGAAGAGAAGACCATTTGCATGACCTGATGAAAATTTTTGAACGCTTGAAAAGATACCAGTTAAGGATGAACTTGCTAAAATGTGCATTTAGGGTTATCTTCGACAAATTTTTAGGGTTCATCGTCCACCATCGAGGTATTGAAATCAAGAAAGCAAAGATTGACGCCATTTTACAGATGCCAGAGCTCTAGAATATTCACAAACTCAAAATCATGTAAGGAAAGTTAGCATACATTAGAAGGTTCATCTTAAATCAAGTAGGTTGTTGTCAGTTGTTTAGCCAACTTATGAGGAAGGGCGTATCATTTGAGTGGGATAAGTTTGCAAAAAGGCTTTTGAGACTATTAAATCTTACTTGACAAAGCTTCCAGTACTGGTGGCCCCAGTGCCTGGTTATCTATTAATCCTTACATCACTATGCAAGAATGCTCAGTAGGGCCCTATTAGCATAAGAAAATAGCAAAAGAAAAGAAAGAGCCCTATATTATCTAAGCACAATGATGACACCATATGAATTAAAGTAATTGTCGATTGAAAAGATCTACTTGGCACTTGTCTTTGCCATCCAAAAGTTAAGATACTATTACAAGCGCACATAGTTCATTTGGTGTCTAAAGCCAATCCATTAAAGTAAGTCATGACAAGGCCCGTTCTTTCTGATAGACTTGTAAGGTGGTACCTCCAATTCCAACAATTTGAAATCATATATATGCCACAAAAGCCCATAAAAGGACAAGCATTGGCCGATTTCTTAGCAGACCATGTTATTCCAGTTGAATGGGACCTTTTTGATGACGTGCCTGATGAAGATGGGTTAATGGTTGAGATACTCCTCCATGAAAGATGTATTTTGATTGTGCTTCCTACAGGGAAAGAGCTGGTGCCGGGGTAGTGTTTGTGACTTTTGAAGGACAAGTTTTGCCTCACTCATTCACCCTTGTGGAAAAATGCTCCAACAATGTAGTTGAATATGAAGCTTTGATCATTAGACCACTCTTTATGCTATCACCCCACTCAAACAGCAAATTCCATCCTTGTGAATCGCCATGCAAGAGGGGCTGACTAAAGAAGATAACGCTCGCTTATGTTTTGAAGAATTAGAAGCGCTTGATGAAAAGAGGCTAGATGCACAACAAAAGATTGAGTACTATCAAGCTCGCTTATCCAAAACATTCAATAAAAGGGTACGTGCTTGGTCTTTTTAAGTTGGGGACTTGGTACTTACAGTAGGAAGGCTTAGCATCATCACTCACTACATTAGAAACAAATTCACCATCAAATGGAACGAGTTGCATATCGTTAAAGAAGTTTACACAAACGGCGCTTACAAGCTGGTTAATTAAGATGACGTAAGAGTTCGCCCAATCAATGGGAGATTTTTGAAGAAATATTATGCTTAAAAAATTGAAAAAAATAAAAACTGAAAAAAATGAAAATGAAAAAAAAGAGGTGAAAAAAAATTCAAAAAGTCCTATCAAATCAAAGATGCAAAAAAAAAAAAAAAAAGAATGATGAAAGTCAACTTCTCCTTGACATAAGTGTAAATTATCAAACCAAAACTAAATTAAAGTTCCTTGACACGAATTTAAAACTGTCAAACCCAAATCAAATTCAAATGTTTCTTGGCACACAAGTTTAAACTATAAGTTACTCTTGGCCCATAAGAGTATAAATTATGAACGACCCTATCTTTCACAAATTAAAAATGCTTGAACTACGTTATGACTTGATCTCATTTTATAGGTACGTAGGTAGCTTGCATATTTTCTAAGTTTATTCTTGAATTTGTGATAGGTTATTTTTTAATCCATGGCACAAGATGGCTATTGCTAGCGGCACGATCATCAACAAAACAAAGAAAGCAAGCAATGGTAAAACAGGACATTTTATTGATAAAGCTAAATGCTCGGAAAAAAATACAATAATATTAGCAGCTAAGCGATAATTCTATCAAAGCCTAACAAAGTTAAGCAAAAGGGTTCAAGCTTTCTAACACATCCTTAGCAGCTACTAAATCCTCTTCAGTGGAGCGTAAGGTCTTTGTAGTCGTAGCGTTTGAAGGCTTGGAAGATTGGGTGACAATAATTTCCCCATAGAGCTCACCAACTTCCGTTGTTGCATCTCTAAAGCATTTTTTTTGTTGCAAAAGGGATGTAGAAAGCTCCTTTCGTCGCTTAGTCAGAAGCTTGAGTGGCTCCTTAACGCTCTTCAATTTGGCTTCAAAAATCTCAACTTGCCTAGCTCCTTCAATTTCCCTATTTAAAGCCTTCTTAAGTCGACACTTTGCATTTTCCAACTACTTAACAAGGACCTCTTTAGTAAGCATATAAACTGTTGTGGATCTTGTTTCATCATAAGCTACGGCCTAAGTAAATAATCTTTCTAAAAACTGTTCTATAAAGAACACGTCAGTATGGTCAAAACGTTTCATAAATTCAAGGATAAGCACAACCTCATCCTTGAGAAAAGAAATGAGATCAAGTGAGATGCCAGCTAACCTTTTGCGGAGACTCACCCATAATTGGCAAAGGAACTCCTCCTCATGACTCTAGAGGAACTTCTTTGCTCTAAATACGGAAGCCACTGTAGGACAAGGTCCCTTCTTGCCCTCTTTTGAAATACAAATTTCCTTAAGTGCTATAGTTACAAGTGGATTTGGCTCTGCCACAAGTTTATGACTACCGTTAAAACCCCCGTTGCTATTTCCAAAAGCCTAAAAGAAAAACATTTTGGTAAATTGAAAAGGAAGAACAAACCAACTCTTGGGTAAGATCCCTAATCGACTTTGGGTAGTTGGAAGGCTTACGTTCTTTTGGACTTAAAGGAAAAGAGGCTTTCCTAACTTTTTTCCAATGATGATCCCCATTGCTGTTGATGTTGTCGTCTACGATTTGCAAACACAGCCACTTTTCCGTAGGGACAGTTATGGTTGCAGGTTTGCGAGGGGAATCTCTAATATTAGGAGACAAGCTTCCTACATTGGGGATGCATTCTTGAGAGGGAGTAATGCACAACTTCACGGCATATTCTTCAAAGTAGTTCCTATGAACTTCAGTCCACCACTTTTTATAAGCTTTGGAGTGAAATTTCCTTACAACTGTTAGAATGCGAGGGAAGCATGCCATAGTCCATGAATCAGACAAGGTAGACACCCTCCAAAAATATAAACCTTCCTCTAAAAGAGTCTTACAAATGTCACACGAAAGAATTTCAAGAATCTCCTGATAGAATCTGAATTGGCAACTAAACTGATGCGAACTGTAAGGCTCAACGACAAATTGATTGTCTTGTCTCAATGAAAGACAACCTAAACGGATGACAGCAAAATAGTTATCTTCAAATTGGTCATGACTACCATCATCAATATAGAAGATATCCCTCTACTTGGTGATCATGGTCTCAGTTCAACTAAAGAGTTCGCTTCTATGAATTCTTCATTGTGCCTCACGTGGGACTAATACCTGGCCTTGCCTTTGCCAGAATACGTGATCATCTTTGGGCTATCAATCGCTTTATGGAGTAGGTAATAAGTTTTAATATAGTGGACAAACCATGCATAGACATAATGAACAGGAAAGGGGGAGTACACTTGTGAAGGCCTTCGAGAATGTGCAACTCTACCTAAGTCTTGGTGAATACTAGAAAGAATGGGAATGGCCAGGCTAACCACTCCCTCGATTGCCATGATACTTGCCATCTTGAAGGTATTCGAATGTGTGAAACCAACATCCTCAATAGGGAGAGCAAAAATACAAAGCTAGCAAGCAAGCAATGCTGTCAAGTAGGTCTTCATTCTAAAATTCTCATTGACATTGAGACGTATGAAATGTTCCTTATCAGTAGATAACCAAGGCCCATGGGTGTCAACCTTGCCAGAAGGGTTGCACGTGGACTTAGGATGGGCTATCTTTTTCTCCTTTCGGGTTGGGGGTGCTCAGTACTTTACTTCCTTTTTACACCAAAAGCTAATCTAATCCTCAATAGAAACTGAAGGAACTCGAGCATCATTTGGGTCTCCCTGGTCTAGGTGATAAGCATGGAATAAATGTTGAGAAGATCAAGGAACATATCTCTTCCTTTGCTCATTAGCATCATGAGTTGCTTTGCACTCAGAACGACCTTATCATAAAATATCCCACAAATTAGAAGACCCGCCAAGTTCTGCAAGTCATAGAGAGACATGGATACCTCGTCGTAAGAGGTAAAAAGCGTATTAGTAGAAGGACACCATACCTCATAAATTGCTTGTAAAATATTTGAGTTATAATAACAAGTAAAAAGTAAGGCATAAACTACGTTTAAAATTTAAGCTGCCTTTAACTCACGTTCATACCGACTAAGTACATCTTCCGCCCACTCTTAATAGCCTTTGGTAAAGTGGGACTCGTCAGTGGATGAAAGAGCATTCCTTTATTTGGCCTTTCCTTCGATAATCCCATGGTCCAAAGTCAGCAGCAGAATTGACCTAACGGCATGATGACGGTGAGATGACTGTAAGATCCGGGCCTTCAAAGTTTTGTTGAATAGAATTTCTTGAGTTCAATTATCCATCTAGTGAGGGATTGTCAACTTAGGCCAAGAACAACGGATAAGAAAAGTGTCAACTGCTAAATTGTAGCTTTCTCTATAGGATGACCCTTATCATCAAGAATAAATAAGTGCTCCATGCCGAATGAAGACATGTTGCACTTGAAATGTGCCATGATGATCAACTACAAAAAAGAGTAAGAAATGTTAGGATCGGATTTCAGAAAATAAGGAGGTTAATGAATAAATAAATGCTCTATGAAATGCAAAAAAATAGCCCTTAAAAGAGCTAAATAAAATCAGCAAAGTTCAAAAGGAGTTAAGGCACCAACAAGGCAAAATTTAGAGCCTCAATTCAAGCTTAACAAAACTAAGCTTGGTACTCAATGACTCAAAAGTTTAAACTTAAATGATACTCGTGGGCAAATTAAGTCTAGCGTTCAAAGGACCAAAATTTCAAGCCTAAATGATACTCGTTGGTAAAATTAAGCTTGGTAGGAAAAATTAAGTCTGGTACTCAAAGGTTCAAAAGTTCAAATCTAAATAGTACACATAGGCAAAATTAAGCTAAGTACTTAAAGGTTTAAAAGTTCAAATCTAAATAGTACTTGTGGATAAAATTAAGTCTAGTACTCAAAGATTGAAAAGAGAAATTCAAGCTTAAATGGTATTTGTGAGTAAAATTAAGTTTGGTACTCAAAGGCTCAAAAGTTCAAGTCCAAACGGTATTGGTGGGCAAAATTAAGTTTAGTTCTCAAAAGTCCAAAAATTCAAGCCTGAGTAGTACATATAGGCTAAATTAAGTCGGGATTTTGTGGGCAAAAAAGGGGTTGAAAAATTGAAGTTGAGTTAAAAAAATCAATGCCCAAACACAGACTTGTGTTCTAACAATTTTTCTAGTCAAACACAACCTTAGCCTGCATCAAAGCATGGCCTTATGCTCAACACTGAAAGTCTACATCCAAACATGGCCTTATGCTAAAAACTGGAAATTCACAGCCAAGTGCGGCTTTATGCCCAAAATTGGAAATCTGCATCCAAACACAGCCTTATGCCCAACAATCCAAACAAAGCCTCATTCTTGAGCCGAAATCTACACCCAAACATGGCCTTACACCTGGACTAAAATTTACGCCTAAACGCCGCCTTAAACTCCTCCACCCAGACGCGGCCCGCGGCGTTTTCTTATCGCTCACACCGCATGGAGATCGACAGCCCCGGTGTCGCCCGCGCTCCGGTTCTCCACACCGAGGCCTCGCTTCCAACCACTGGAAACCAACGCCCAGAGCCCGCTCAAACAACAACCGTCAGTCGCCGCACCGTCGTTTGCTGAAACACCCGCGAGCTATGCCGCGTCTCCAGCCCCCATGCCCAGCATACTTGAAGTAGCTTGGATGCCTGCCGCTGTGATCGTATTCACCACATGATGAAGGCTCCGCTAGGTGTTCCGCCCAGCCTAAACTCCATAGGCAGCAACACGGGAAAGAAAAGCAAAAAAAAGAGAAGGAAAAAAAAAAAAAAACGAGCAGGTTATATGCGTGTAGCAAAAAACTTACGTGCTTAATGGTTTGATATAAGTGATGTTGTCACGATGATGATGTTCTGCAATAATCTTGCTGCAGCGTTTGAGTATGGCGATGATGAGGAGGCGTCTCTCATATTTATATAGGTGGTGGGGCATTTGGAAAACCAGTGGACTTTGAGTTGGAGATAGAATTCTGATGGGACTCTCCCTGGATAGCTATCCACCCAGAGAGTTATACATTCATAGATAATCAAAGAGTTATGGAATGAACTCACACAACATGGCCAAGGTAAAGAACTGAGGGACAGAGTTGGATAAGGCCTGTCTCATCAGATTCAAAAACTCAACTCTTTTTTTTCAGTTAAGGGTGGGCCTTTTAAATAAGCTAGCCCTTTCTATAGATTGCCAAGAAACTTGAGCTTCTCAGTTGAGCACCAGTCCAAACGCGGAAAAAAAAGTGGGGAGGACCGGGGGGGGGGGGGGTGGGGGGGTGGGGGGGGGGAGAAAAAGCATTGGCCCTTTTTAAAATGGCCCCAATAAATTTGTTGGAAACAAAATTAAAGAGGCCCAACAAAAAAAAAGAGAAAAAAAATCGAGATTTATTCATTCAAAATTAAGTTTTCATGAATAAATCACGAGAGGGCATTTGTGCTAATCAAATAATGCCATGTGAAAAATATAATATTAAAATATTAATTAAATCATTTATTTATTTATTTGGGAATTTAAATGAATATAATGTCTAAAATAAATAAATAAATGAATAAATAAATTGATGTTGATCAGCCAATCAAATAGCAACAAGTGGCAAAATTCTATTAGAAGTTGGAGAGATAAATACTCTATTGAGTTGCTGGATAAGGTTCAAGTTGTGATAGCCAATAGGACTGTTCTTCCATGTCAGCAATATGATGTAGCTACTCTATCTTTCATCCGACTATAAATAGGGACCAAACCCTAAAAGAAAAAGATGACAGAAGTCAGAGAGTTAAAGCAGCTAAAGATTTGAAGCAGTGAAAACTCTCCAAATTCTCTCAGGAATTCTCAAGAATTCTTCATCAAATTCAAAGAGTTCGTTATTAAATTTAGGACGTTCTTTATCAAAGTCTTCAAATCCAGTGTTTGGTCAAAGATTGTGGTGATAAGTTTGAAAATCAGCGTTATTGAAGACCCGATAACCCTCAAGGAAGATCAAACACAAGGCATTTCCTTGAAAATTGTTCAAGTTTCAAGCCAAACATTGTTGAAGAAAGAATTAGAGAATTATTAGAGAATAGAACCTATAAAATTCAATTTGATCCAAATTTATTCGATCTTGTACAAGTTTTTTTATTTTTCAAGAATTTTGTCCAATAGATTTCTGACACACCGAGTGGAGCTCCTACCTCTCATCTCTTCCTTTCTTAAGTGTGATGTAGGAGACAATGAATCCTTAGGCCATGCAGTAATTTTTCCTTCAAGTAGAATCTAATGATTTTGTTAGAATTTAGAACAAAATCTCCAAGATAAATGGACAAAAATCCAAGACTATTATGGTTTAAAATCTTGTTGAAATTGGCAAGTGAAAATTCAAATATCTTTCTTCAAACATAAACTTGGAAATATTACTTGGGATTACAATTGTTAATAGAATTTAAGAGATTAGAGTAAAACTTTTGCACCAATCTTTTAGCACAACATTGAATCTGACGTCCTTAAAGAATCTTTCTCCCCAAGTCTTTTCAACTATCACTTCCCGTGTGTGTTGACAAATGTTGCCATTCTTCATGCTTGAATAATGAAATACTTATTTGATGATCCCACTTTTGCAATATATTCAGTAGGCTCACTGCTTGCTATCACCTCTCTAGATCTTGTAGTCTCAACCCTAGCTTCAGAATGTAATCAACCTAGGTTCTTGAGTAGGATTGAGTACTACATGTCTCCTTAGTGGAATTTTTTCAGATGTCGAATCCATCTTGATAATTTGCATGCAATTATATGAATTTTATGTGAAATTTGTGCTTTGAATGCTTAATTTTGATGGAATTGTAGCCTACTTTAGTCCAAAGTAGCTAATTGTAGGTACAAAATGGAAATGAAAATAAAAAAAAGAAGGAAAACATGGAAAGCAAATGGATGCATGATTGATCTTAGAGCACCTAGCAATCGATTTGGGTGATTCTAGATTAATTGGGATGGATCTAAAAGAGATGTGGAGGATAGCTGATCAATAGTGCAAAAAAAAATCTTTTTGAATTTGTGATCTACCCTAGCAATTAATTTGTGTTCCGACCCTAAATCTAGTGAAACTAAACAGTGGTATCAGAGCTACCATATTCCATATACAATCATGAAATCTAATGATCCTTTTGTTGGTTTATGGTGTTTTTGTTCAAAAAGAATTTAAATATGTATTGGATACTTGTTTACTTGTAAAAGAATTATTTTTGTGGATTTTGAACTAAATAAAAGCGAGAAAAATAAAAAAAAAAACTTGATTTGCATGAAATTTTGTGCGGCCACACTATCAGGTTTTGCATTTCCGTTCGCAATTGTGGGAAGCTTGATTGCGGCTGTGAGATATGATCTCATGGCCATGGGAGAGGTGCTTGTGGCTACAAATCGAGTTTATGGTAGAACAGGAGTTTTGCCATTAGCCATCTCGTGGCCTCGGGGCAATGCCCTACGGCTGCACCAAGTAGTTTCACAGTTCTTTGCCATGGTTGGTCATGCGGCCGCAACTATGGGAATGGTTCCCATGGCCGCACTAATTGGTAGTGGGTTGTTTTCATGTTTTTTCAACTTAAAACATTGGAAATTGGGTTTTCCACAAATGAAAACTATTGTATGAGATATGTAAACCATGAAAAGTGTCATTGGATGGAATTGTTTAATTATACATATGATGTATAATTATGTGAATGTATGTTGTGGATGGATTAGGGGTTTAGTACACTTGTGGATGCGTACATTTCTTTTTAGGTTGGTTTTCATGGGTGTATAATTGTTTTTTTCCTCATGGGCTGTAATGGCTTAAGCTTAAGTTTTTATTTTTACTACTTAGAATTGAGAATCTTTGTGGTATGCCACATGTAAATATAATACAGAAGGTATTAAGGAGTTGATGTTCTAGCAGAGACCAAGAATTGGTGCCGTTCAAAGTTTCATAGAGGTATGTAGGATTAACATGGAAGGCATCAAGGAGTTGATGTTCGTGTGGGAACTAAGAGTTAGTACTGTTTAGAGTTAGCCCCAGAAGAAATGAAGTCCAAGACAAAAGAAAGCATTCAAGAAATTTCTATGTAATAGTGCATGTGCACCATCTAATTCCTAGCTTAAAATTGGATTTAGAAGTCTATAATCCTCTAAGTACTTAATTTGCATATTATTTTAGTAGATGTATGAGATGCATGAAATTAGATAATGTGCAAAGTGAAACATAAATCTAAATGGACTAAAAACTTCCTTAAACAATATTAAGTTGTAACGAAAAATTGATTGTTGTGGCCCTCCACTGACCTTGAGGCCGTAAGTGTAGCCTTAGTGTGTTGTATCATTACAATAGTAGGGTCACATTGCAATGGCGGATTCACGACTTCAAGTGTATTGAATGCATCATTTAAAGGACACTTCCCCTTAAGAGTAATTACATGGGTAGAGTTCAAGTATGGCGAGTTGTTAGTCAATGGGTGCCACTTAAGTGGACCCATAGTGCTAAGAACCAATTACATGAAGTGCCATTGGGTCACGGGTTGAAGGAAAAGATTGGACTGTGCATGAGATGCGTTGGTAAGAGTTGCCACTTATTAGGCTTATCTTGCCAAGAACCAATTATGGGAGATTTGTTATATCCAATGAAGATTTCAATCATCCACTAAGGAACTAATGGAATTTCTGTTCTCTACTCGAGGGAGTGTAAGGTTTGAAAACTCTAGTAGGATGTTATTTTAATTTAAAGTCCAAAATCATAATAGTAACACATACATAACTAAATTAACAAGTTTTGCTTATTTCTTGCAATTTAATTTTGACTCGAGCAATGCACGCAATGATATTATTGATTATTCAGATGTTAATTTTAATTAGAGCCAAGATAGTCGATTGGTTTTAAGGTTTGAGAAGAGCTCTCATTCTTGAGAGAGTTAACAATATCTAGGATATTACCATCCTATTGTAAGGGAAAGGGGTTATCCTTGAGGAGTCTAGTCTCTCAGTTAGTGAGACTAAAGAGAGCAAGACCAAAGGAAGGAAACCTACTATTCTTATGACTAATGGGAGGGCTGTGACATCCAGTGCCCATGCTGGCAAAGAAAAGAATTTTCAATGCAACAAAAAGGTGCATTGAAGGATGAATTGCATTGAATGCCTCAATAACCAAGGCATTGGCATTAGAGGTGTGGAACTCAGTGAAACATCTTGTTCCATTGGTGTGTTCTCCACATCTTGGATCTTGCATTTGGCTGCATGTTCCCACATTTGTACTTCAAATCAAGATTTGGTCAAGAGTGGATCACTTGAGACGTGAGAAGTGGTGGTTAAGGTTGGCAGTGGGTAATTGTTGTAGCCATTGCAATTACACAACTTTAGTTAGGCTGTATCTTGTCATGTTTTTGGCCTAAGAGATTGTCTCTTGTTACCAAATGGGTTAAAAGTATTATCTTTGCACCTTGGTTGGTAAATAGCTTGTTTTACCTTAATTTTGATGATAAGCCTATAATGAAGCCAAGACAAACAAATGAGGTAAGGATGGCTTACATCTCGAGCATTTGTGGCATCTTAGATTAGGCTACGTTGTAAAGGCTAAGACTAGTAAATGAGAGAAAGATGGGTATATTGGCCTATTGGGAAAGGACCCTTATCTGATTTGCAAACCATGCATCTTGGGTAAGGTAGTTGAAAATCCATTTGATGGGTGAGTCTAGAAAACCACATCGGTATTAGAGTAGTCCATACTGATGTTTGTAGGCCATTTAATTAAATGGCAAGGGGAGGTCTATACTACTTTATAACCTTTATCGATGATTATTACAGGAATGGTCAAGTGTACTTGATGAAGTACAAACCTGAGTTCTTTGAAGAGTTTGAGGAATTTTAGGTTGAAGTAGACAACAAGTTGGCATGTATGTAAAAGCATTGCAATTGGATCATGATAGGGAGTATATGTATTCCAAGTTCATGGAATTCCTTAAAGCGAATGGCATTGTGTCACAACTCACAACACTAGCAGCTCCTTAATTGAATGGTATAGTTGATTATAGAAGTCAGATTTTGTTGGACCTAGTTTAATCTATGATGAACTTCACTAACTTGCCCATTTTTTTTATAGGGACATGTCCTCTTGATAACTGCCTATTTCTTTAATAGGATAACCTCTAAGTTCATTCCTTTAACCCTAGATGAGATGTGAAGTAAGAAGAAGTTGAGCATGAAGCATATTAAGACTTTGGGATGTCCACCTTGCCTTAATAAGAGCAAGACGAATAGGTTAGAGGTTAAGGCTGTTATGGGTAGCTTTGTGATATATCCCAAGGATTCTATGGATATAAGTTCTATTAACTCGAAGTCAATGTTGTCAGTTATTAGGTAGGTTTTTTTTCAAAGAATATTACAGAAAATGGTAGAACAATAGCACTTAAGGAAGCTGAACATGAGGGAGAAACTAGTAGGCTTAGAGGGCAAATTTCTATTCAAGAACAACTTTGCTTAATGTAATCGTTGTGACGATTGGGTAGAATCTCTCATTTACAAGAGATAGATAGTTATCTCCATAAGAATGAACAAGAGTTGTTCATAATAGAAGATAATGATAATGGAGATGATTCTTTTACCTTTGAGCAAGCAATAGCAAATAAAGACTCAGCCAAGGGGTTTAAGTCTATGAAATCATAGATGGATTCTGGGTATGCGAACCAACTGTGGACCATAGTGAATCCACCTGAGGGAATGGTTCCCATTAGATTTAAGTGGGTTTGCAATGGGGAGAGGGAGATTGGTTCGATTAGTGATGTAGAGACCTATAAGGTTTGCCTTTGGGGGAGGGCTATAGTTAAAAAGTAGGAATGGACTATAATGAAACTTTCTCACCAATAGCTATGCTCAAATCCATTTGGATTTTAATTGCAATATCTACCCACTTTGACTATGTGATTTGGCATGCAGATGTCAAAACTACTTTTCTGAATTTATTGCTTGAGAAAGGCATTTATTTGGTGCAGTTTAATTGTTTGGCTTCATTAAGAATGGCGAAGAGTCTTACATCAATGAGAAGGTTAGTGGTATTTGGACGACATATTAGTAATGGGGAATGGTGTTGGGATGCGAAGCTCAATTAAAACATGGTTGTTTGGTGCCTTCTTTATGAAAGACTTGGGAGAAGTGACCCATATCTTGGGCATTTACATCTATAGAGATTGAGTGAAGAGATTGTGAGGTCTCCCAAGCCTTGTGCATAGATAAGATACTGAAGAGGTTCAGTAAGGAAACCTAACATGTGCAATGCTATGAATGAGGCCAGATATCGCCTATTCCTTAAGTGTTATGAGTAAGGTTCGTGTGAGTTTTAGAAAAGAGCATTGGAATGCTCTCAATTACATCGTTAAGTACTTGAGAAGCACTAAGAATTTGGTACTTGTTTACGGAGATGGTGGTCTACGAGTAGATAGTTGGATTGATTCCGACTCCATTTAGATGTGGATGATAGAAAGTCAATCTTGGAATTTTTATTAACTACTCTTAATGGAGGACTAGTCAGTTGGAAAATTTTCAAATAGAGTACAATTGCAGACTCCACCACTGAAGGCTGAGTACATTATAATATGAGATGCTGCAAAGGAAGTTGTTTAAATAAGGAAGCTCATAGCAGAACTCTACGTTGTTCCACATAAGGATCAACCGCTGCCACTTCACTGTGATAGCCATGGCACGATGGCATAAGTCAAGAAATTGAGGACTCTTTGGAAATCCAAACACATAAAGATGTGTTGTAATATTATTCAAGAAATCCTTGGATAGGATAATGTAGCCATATAGAAAATAGCTTCAACTTATAATATGGTTGATTTACTTACTAAGCTAGTAAGACGAGTTAGCTAAGTCGCCATCTTGAGAAGATGGATATGAGATATTATAGTGATTGGCATTAGCACTATTGTTCTTAGAGTGTGAGTGAGAGATTATTAGTGATATGCCCTCTAATGCCAATAGTTAGTGAGGGATACTAGGGGCATTATAGTTGTGTAAGTACACCTTCACATGAATTAATAAAATATTTATTTATTCATGTCAATATTATAGCAAGTTTTCATGTATGTAAATCTTGAATGGAGTAAAGTATTGTATGTACTCTTGCAATTGAGTTACAAAGCCTTATTTATAAAGAGTTATGAACATGGACACAAGGGTGCCTTAGTACCCAATTACTAAAACCAATTCATGAGTCACAAACACTTTAAAGGGTATTACCTAGTTAGTTTGACTTGCACACTTGTATTTGTATGATGAGTGTCATGTCGTTTAGCATGAGACACTAGGAGTACATGTATGTGGATGTATTATTGGAGAGTAAGCATTCAGATAATGGTTTGTAGAATGAAGTAGACACACGGAGTTCACTTTTGATTGTCAATGTCTTACTTTGTGATCATGTTAAGCGTGTGGGGAACTTAGACTTGAGACGACATGGTTGCTTTGTGTGTATGATAGTCAATATGTTATTGAAATTAAGGTCTAATATCTATCTTGGTATGGGATAGGATCATGAGCATAACCTGTCATTGCCTAGGTGCTTATGGAGGCATGCGTGTGTTCAAAAGGAATTTGTTTTCTTATAAGTGAGTAAAGTATTTGTCTTATACAGTTGGTGCTATACGAGATAGAAATCCTTAGCTAAGGTTAGTGTGTGATCAAAGAGGAATTTCTGATATAAATATTAGTCTCAAGAGGTGACACTAATTGGTCACATGACCAAATTTGTGAGTTTGACTAAATCTATGACTTTTGTTTGGTTGGGACAATGCAACACAAAAGGTTCATACCACATGGTACTCTCAATCGGGAGGGTATATTATGATCCGTTTCACTTTGTTTTAATTGGATTACGATATGGGTTGCTAGCTAGGCACTGTCCATATCATTTTTAAGTTATGCTCATTGTCAATTAAGGATGAACCTAGAGAGTCACACACAAAAGGTTATTATGTATGATGATTGTTAAATTGGTGGGTAGTATAAATTATTTGATTGCAATTGAATTGAACCAAATAAATTGCCTTGGTGTTTGTTATTGATGAGATTTTTAATTGGAAGTATAATGGGAACTTTAATTTAATTAATAGGGTAAATTAAATTAAAGAGATCAGACACGAATAGATTATTTGATATCAATCATATTTGTTAATAATGTAATTATTAACTAAAAACATTCTAGCTTTTGATTTAATTAATGAGATTAATTAAGTTGAAGAATATAATTCCATTAATGTTTGATTATTAATAAAGATTGATAATTAAGAGGCTAGATGGGCCTTCTTATTAATAGAGATTAATAATTAAGAGTTATAGGCTACAATTACTAAAGATTTTAATAATTAAATAGTACATGAGCTAATAATTACTAAAAGTCTATCTAATGAGCCCGTGGGGCGCATAACTAGAGTGTCATAGTGTTTTAAATATAAATACATGTTTTAGAAGAGTTCTAAGTATGAAAACTAGAAACTTTTCATGTGCCACCCTCTAAGCTAGAAGAAAAATTAATCTAGCCACCTTTTCTTTTTCTTTTTGTTGCCAAAAGCCTTTTAGCTTAAAAAAATTTGTGTTAGATACTTACAAAAAGGGTTTTGCAAGGTGTAGAAGGCACTCGTCATCACAATAACTGTGTGGATAAACTAGAAGACTGGATTTGAGGGCCATGACTTACTGATCGCAAGCACACCTATTGGAATGTGATTCCAAAGGTACGATTTTTTTAGTTTTCTTAAGTGCTTCTCAATTAAATCGTGTTGTATGGCAAACATGAAATAGGTTTGGTATGTTATTCTACTGCCTTTATGTTGTTGTTTAATGGTTTTAAAGTTTTAAAATCTGATCCCGAACTTATTGAAACCTAACAAGAAGGTGTGTCGCAGTTGTGAGCCAAAACACACAAATTGCAGTAGACGTAATTTTAAGGGCTGCTCGGTCTTTTCACCTTCTCTACTCAACCTTAGTCATTCATACACCTCTAAATTCATGTTCTACACATTTAGAAAGTGTCCTATCCTAGTTTTTAAGATTTAAACTCTTAGCAAACTTAGGAACAAAAGATTGAAGAATTTGTCCAGAAGGAATTTGCACCAAGATTGAAGCGCATTCATTCTTGCATGCAACACAAAATTTATAGACTAAGTTTTTACAATTTTTCTATTATTTTATGTGTGTTTGGATGATGAACAATTTAGCATTGATTTTGTTGAATTTATGATGAGTTGATAAATTAATTTCTAGTCATTTGTGTTTGTGTATGATGGAATCTGTATGCATGAGTTTTTGATTAATTGTTTTTGTTTGAGTTATTCACAATTTTGGAATTGAATAGTAATTAAGAGAATTGACCAGTTCTCTAATTAATTGTAGCTATGTGAGGAATAATGGAAGTAAAACCTATACGTTAAACTTAAAATTTGCGAACATTAATTCTATGGTAATAACGGGAATGAAACTATAGGATGAGTGTGAGTTAAATATTGTTAATCACTAAACTGACCACTTGATTTGGTAAAGTTTGGGAAAACCTACTGAAACCTTGAGTCAAATCTCTAGGAGAGTCTGAGAGGATATTTAGAGACTTTCGTTTAACAATTTGTAATCAGCACAATTAAATTGATAGCTAACATAACTAGCATACATAACAAACCAACACAACAAAAGGGGTTAGATCCTTCAATTATTGGTACCTTAACCTTTGTACTTGAGTTTCTGTTTCTTCAGTGCTTACCTTTATTTTTTTACTTTTATTCTCATTCAATTTAAAAGGCATAAGTATTAGGGTCCTGGTTATATTGATTGATAGACAACCCTTCTTTGTGGATATTATACTTGCACTCACTGTGGTATTGGCCTATTAGAAATTAAATTTTGGTATAGTAACTATACTCATCAAATTTGGTGGCGTTGCTATGGAAGGAGACGAGTACTATCTAACACTGTAGGGGACTGCTAGATTAGGCCCTTCTGCTTTTTTTATTTTTATTTTTTTTCTCTTATTTCTCTGTTTTTGCTCTCTATTTGTTTTTCTAGCTTGATTTATTGTGGGTTGAATTCCTATGTTTTGGAGAATCTTGCATGCACAGAGCAAGAGTGTGGATCTTAACTTTGGTTTGGAGATTGAACGAACTTTGCATAAACGTCGAGCTTTATTCAAACATGAATAAGAAGAAGTAGAGATGGAGGATAACCCCCTACCACCTCCATGGCTTCAAGAACAGCTTCCACCTCTACTAAATCAGAGAGCTATCCAAGATTATGTGCAACCAGTGATAAATTCTCACATTACTAGTATAGTTAGAGCACTGATGAATGCCAACAACTTCAAGCAGAAGCCTGCATTATTCAACATGGTGCATTTAAACAAATGTGATGGAGCCCCATAGGAGGATTTGAACATACATTTGGCTTCTATTCTCGAGCTTTGTGACATTATTAAGTTTAATGGTGTTTTGGAACACACAATAAAACTAAGGCTTTTTCCTCTTTTCTCTTAGGGATAGAGCACATCTATGGCTACAATCCTTACCTTTTGGGAATATTGTCACTTGGTAGGATATGGTCACCAAGTTTCTGACACAGTAATTTCCTTCTGCTACGACTGCACAACTAAGACTAAAAATAGGGACCTTTAAGCAGCTTGATTCTAAAACCTTGCTAAAGGTGTGGGAGTAATTCAAGAAATACCCATAGCACGGCTAGACATTGTTGATGTAGATATAAACTTTTTATAGTGGGATTTCTGGTCAATTATGTACGATTCTTGATGTACTTGTAGGTGTCAAATTTTCATGGGATTTTCCTATAAAAATCAAAACTTTAGAACACAAATACAACATACATGCATAAGGGTACATAAAGGAATAGAGCTCACCCATTTTGTTGCAAAACACGCAAGATATCATAAATACAGGAAAGGTGTAAGCTTGTTAATATCGGAACACTTCCAATCGATTTGAATGTAATCCTTGGAGTCACAACCCTTAAACCTCAACCGCTAGTTCATCTACATAGCTAGGATGATCATGAGCTCTTTTCACACTCCTTCTACATAAATAAATATTTTATTAATAATTGAATAAAAAGTACAAATATAACCAGATATCCACTAGTGTCCCTCATTTTCTATTGGCATTAGAGGCTATATCTTTAACAATCTCCACTTGCATTCCAATGCAATACTATTGATGCCAATCACTATGGTATCTGATACCCATCTTCTTAAGATGGCGATCTATGTACACTTGAGTCATTAGCTTTGTGAGTGGGTTAGCTAAATTTTTAGCTAATGCCATTTTCTGCATTGTTAGACTAAGCTTAACATCCCAACATCATTCCCTTTCAATAGTATGTCATCCACATACAACTCAAGGAATGTTATTGCATGCCCACTAACCTTTTTGTAGCATAGGGCTATGCAACAACCTTCAAATAGTCCAAGTGGGTAGTTATCTCAAGTAAAATTAAAATAGATTTCAGCATGGTCACTAGTGAGAAGGTTTTCTTATAGTCAATTCCCCCCTTTTGATTATAGCCCTTTGCTACCAACCTAGTCTTATAGGTCTCTATTGCACTATGGGAATAATTCCCTTAGGCGAATCCATTAGAGTCTATACCTAGTTTGCATGCATTGAATCCATTTTAAATTTTAAGCCTCCAGCCACTTGGTGGAGTCCTTTTCTACGATTGCTTGATCATAGGTAGAAGGATCATCTCCATGATCATTATCCTCCATTATGAACAACTTTTGTTCATTCTCTAGGATGTGACCATATCTTAGGTGCTTAAGAGATTCTACTCGTTCATCATAACAGTTGCATCTTAGAAGGTTTCTCTTGAATAGGAATATGAGCTATGGGTTGTATGCTGTGTTCCTTGTGCTCAACCTCTTTAAGCACTATTGTTATACTTGTACCACTTTTCCAAACGACCTCTTCTTTGAGAAAACATGTGTGATACCCAATGAAAATCCCATTATGCTTAGTTACGTAGAACTCATATCCTATAAAGTTTGTGGGATATCCTACAAAGCTACCCATGATAGCCATCACCTTCAACTTGTCTGTCTTAGTCTTCCTAAGATAAGCCAGACATGCTCAGATCCTTAAATGCTTAAGGCCTTGCTTCCTTCTATATGACATCTCATGTGGGGTGAATAGAATGGACTTAGAGGGTGCCCTACTCAAGATATACACTATAGTAAGAAGGGCATGCACTCATAGAGATATGGGTAAGTCAGTGAAGCTTATTACAAATCGAACCATGCCTAATAGAGTTTGAATTCTATGCCCAGTTACAGTGTTCAATTGAGGAGTTATCGGTCATGTTAACTATGATGTAATACCATTCTCCTTAAAGATCTCAGCAAACTTAGCACTCGTATACTCACCTCAACAATTTGATCATAGTGTTTTGATATGCTTGCCAGTTTGCTTCTGTACTTGTGCCTTAACTTTTTTAAACTTTTCAAGGAATTCATGCTTGTACTTCATCAAATACACAAAATCGTCTTGTGAGTGATCATTGCTAAAGGGCCCACAAATGTTAGCGTCGACTAATTCCTACACTTCGTGGCCTTTTTGACATATCTATCAATTGGACTTCTAGCGATCTAGCCTAGGAGACAAGATTCATAAGTGGGATAAGGTTCCTCGTGCAATGGCCAATAAGCTCATCTTTCTCTAACTTACTAATCCTTGTATTCTTGGCTTGGCTAAGTCTAAGGTGCAACAAGTGTTTGGGATTAAAACCTTCCCTTAGACGTTTATTTGAAATGGCGTCGATTGCATTACTATCATCTATATTTAAATCATATAAGCTATTCATGAGAGATTCCATGCCAACCAATTTATTACAATAATAAATATAGCACACATTGCTTTTAAAAGAATATTCTAATTCTCTTTTATTGTTTTTAAACTTATTGGGTAACAAAAACAATCTCTCAAAACTACTCTATGGCTTGATGATAGTTTTGTGGAAGCTGTTTTTTTAATTGTGGTGGCTGGAAATTTTGCTCTATTTTCCTACCTTAATCACCACTTCCGGCTTCTCTAGTGTCCTATTTCTAACTATATCTTGATGAGAAGTACAAATGTGAGAAGCCACACTAGAATGCAAAAGCCAAGAAGTAGAAAATACACCAATGGAACAAGATGTTCATAAACATAAATTTGCTAACCTCCTGGTGCCTACTCTATGTAGCTCCTCTACCAATTCCCATTTTTGCAGTAGTGGAGACACTTTTCTTTCTCTATAAGAGGTTTGGCCTTCTTGATACTCTCAATAACCTTGGGAATAGCAGGCTTCTTCTTTTTTGTCTTTACATTCTTGGTCACACTAGAGGAGCTAGACGCAACAAGAACCACATCCTTCTCTTTCCCCTTCAAGGCTTGCTATGCAGTCACTAGCTTATTGAGGAGCCCAGCTAGTGTGGACTTAAGATCATTCATGTGGTAATCCATGATAAATTGTGAAAAGGAGTTCAGAAGCGACTAAAGGATCAAATCCATCTAAAAATTAGGATGCATGATGAAGTTGAGTGACTTAAGCCTCTCGATGAGTGAAACAATCTTAAGGACTTGCTCACTAACATCACCTCTCTCTGCCATGCGCATCTTGAATAGCTACTTGGATGTCCCATATTGGCCCTAAGTAATTTTGATAGAGGTATAGACATTATTTAGATAAAAACATACTATATATGTGTTATGTTGTGATTGTGGACTTTAAATCAAAATGGCCTCTCTCTCACTAGAACAAGATTTGTTAATTTAGTGGTTTTATGTGTTACCATTGCGATTATGGACTTTAAATCAAAATGGACTCCTACTAGATTTTTTTAAATCCTACACCCCCTTGGGTAGAAAACAAAAATTCTATTGATAAAATTTCTTTAGTAAGTGATTGGATTTTTCATTAGACATAATACACCTCACATAATTAGTTTTTAGCATGTTAGGCCTAATGAGTGACAACTCTTGCCAATGTATCTCCTGCTTAATCCAATATGTTCCTTTGCCCTTAGCCCAACAATGCTTCACGTAATCCGTTCTTATCATGCTAGCTCCATTTATGTCACACTTACCAACTAACAATTTACTAGATTTGAACTCCAACTGTGGTTAACCGCTCTTAAGGTATAGTATCCTTTAAATGTTGTGTCCAATGCACCTAAAGTCATATATATGCCATTAAAATGTGACCCCATTAATTTGAAGATATCATACACTAAGGCTACATTTATAGTTTTGAGCTTTGTGGAGAGCCACGACAAATATTTTGTTATTATAACTTAATATTTGTTTGAGGAAGTTTTTAGGTCCAAGTAAATTAGGTTTCACTTTGCATATTATCCATTTTCATGTATCTAATACAACCATCACAAATAATATGTAAAAATATAAATGGATGATTATTAACTTCTAGATCTAATTTGAGCTAAAATTGGATTGTGTACTAATAACATGTGAAATTATAATATATTTATACCCCTTGTGTGCTTAAATTATATATGCATGTGAGTTAAAATAGAGAAATATATTATCACGCATGAAAAATATTAAACATAATTTCTTTGGTGTGAAAAAGTGTAGATACTAGGTTAATTATTAATTTTGTACATTTTCTACACTTAAATTGTAAGTGTATTGTGCAGGTCAGTGTCGCCACCAAGAGGGGAAGCATCACTACCGTGGATAAGGAGGATGCAGCTGGACAACTCAACTATGGGACATTCTAAAATTTCCATGGTCATTGGTTGCGGTCGTAGAGTCAAGGGTCACAATCATGGGAAGCTTCAATGCAATAGTGTATCAAAAGTGTGGACCATTTAGGAAATTGTGCAAATGAGAGTCGTAACTGTGGGGATGCATGGCGTGAGTGTAAGGCAAGTTGCTACGAGTATAGAACTTGAAATGCAAAGTTTATGGAAACTTGTGCTTGGGTTTGTGGGCACGAGAAAGGATTTCTCAATTGTGCTTGGTATCACAATTGTAAGAGATGGCATGGAAAAACTTCAAACTTCAATCCTATATAAAAATTTTAAGAGGTTTTTTTGTCTTTTCACATCATACATGAACCCTAGGCATTGTGTAACTATAACTTCATGTTCTCCACGTCTTGGAGAGGGGGTTAGATTTCGTTTTACTTTTCTAAAGGCTTAGACACAAGGAACACAAGATTGAAGAGTTGGAGAAGGAGGAATCTACATCAAAAGTGTGAAGAGTGTTCATTGCCTACACAACACAAGAATATTAGACTAAGTTTTCCCAACTTTTTCTATTATTTTTTTGTTGTCTACGACAACTAAAAATTTAGAATTGGTTTTGTCAAAATTTAATATGAGTTTCTAAATTTCTTTTTAGTTGCTTGTGTTTGTGATTAGTAGAATATGTATACATAAGTTTTGATTAATTGTCTTTGCATGGTTATTCGTAATTGGTGAATCGAATAGTAATTAAGGGATCTACTAATTAATCTATGGCTGTGCGAGGAATAACAGAACTGAATCTTGCATGCTAAATATAGAATTTGTGGACATTAATTCTATGAGAATAACGACAGTGAAATTATAAAATTATTGCTGGTAGCCATTGTGAATTTCTTGCCTCAATTTGACTTGAAAAAACCTACCAAAATCTAGAGTTAAAATTATAAAAGAATTTGGGAGAATATCCTATAGACTTTAGGATTAAAATCCATAACCAGTACAATTAAATTGATAATTAATATAATTTGGCATACATAGGGATCCAACACAACCCAAGTGGCTAGATGCTTCAACTACTAGTCCTCTATCTCTTTCATCTTGTGTGCTTTGTTCTATGTGCTTGCTTTATTTAGTATTGTTTTCTTTCACTGCAATTTTGAGGCCTAAGTAATAGGAACTTAGTTTAATCAATAGACACAAATCCCTCCATGTGGGATGAAACCTGTACTCGCCATTGTGTTAGTTAAATTATAAATTTAATTTTAGTATGGTAACTACCTATGTCAAATTTTGGTGCTGGGGAGGGCTGAGAGTTCTGTTGAACACTCTAAGGGATTGTTAGACTAGGCCATTTAGTTTTCTTTTTCTTTTTGTTTTTCGTTGTCAATACTCGTCCTTTATTTTTTCCTTTTCTCTCTGATTTTCTTTTTAGCTTTCTTGAATATGAATATAACTGTTTGTTTTAGTGGGTTGAATTCACATTTGTGGAGACAATTGTATGTGTATGAGTAAGAACATTGATTTTGATTTTTGATTCAAAATTGAACAAACCCTTCCTAGGCGTAGAGCTCTTTTCCAATGTGGACAAAAGATGAAAAAAAAATGTCCTACAATAGGAACTTCTTGCTCTAGCAAGCTAGTAGGCTATAAGAAATTGCATTCAACTGGTGATGAACTCGACTATGACTAGAATAGTGAGACCACTGGTGAATGCTGATAACTTTGAATTGAAACCTGCACTAATCAATATGGTGCAGTTAAATCAATTTGGTGGAGCCCTACATAAGGATCCAAACACTCATCTTACTTTTTTCTTAAACTATGAGATATTGTTAAATTTAATGGAGTTTTTGACAATGCTATTAAATTGAGATTGTTTCCTTTTTCTCTTAGGGGCATGGCTCAACAATGGCTACAATCACCACCACTTAGGAGTAACGTCACCTAGCAAGATATGATAAATAAATTCTTGGCTAAATACTTCCCACTAGTGAAAACTGCACAGCAAAGATTGGAGATTAGCACATTCAAACAATTAGAAATTGAATCATTGCCAGAAGTCTGGGAAAGATTTAAGGAGCTTTCCAGAAAGTGCTCATAGTATGGATATCCACTCTGAATGCAGGTACAAACGTTTTATAATAGTATATTTGGCTAGCTACGTACTTGAGGATGTTGCTGCAGGGAAGCTTTAATGATCAAATTACTTGAGGATGCATGGAAGCTAATAGAGGAGATGGTATCGAATGCTTACCAACGGCCATTTGAGAGATCAATAACGACTATAGTTGCCGATATGCATGAAGTGGATATAATGACGACACTTGTAGCTAAAGTTGAGCTTCTAGAAAAATTAGTAGTCTTGGTAATTAACTAGCAGCCCTCTCCAATTTCTATAACTCATACTTATGATATGTGTGTAGGGCCCCATTCTACACACGAGTGTAGAGCCGAAGGGGTGAGCAATGAGCCGAAGAAACAAGTAAATTAAGTAATGCAGGAATCCTATTCCATGTAATTAAAATAAATACAGGGCTTATACCTTTATAACCTATGAAAAATTAATTATACAATCAATGAAAATCAAAACAAAAATAAGTACATTCATCCATAAATGTCCAAAGTCCATAATCTAACCACAATATTCACGCAAACAATTATACCTCAAATGTATAATTAATCAATTCCCTTTAATGATAATTTCCATAACTTATGTATCTCACGCATTAGTTTTTGTTCTTTGAAAAATAATTGTTCAAAAATAAAATTGAAAAGCAAATTTCTACACACTCAGTGCTTGTAGTTGCAAGAACTATTCCTGCGGTTGTGAATTGAATGTCCACAACCACGAAAGTTGGTCAAGGCAAAAACCCAAGGGATTATCGTAAGGCTGCTCGTAGTAGCGAAATGCCCTATTGCTATTGTGAGTCACGCCTCGCAATTGCAAAAAGGGACCATAGGATTCATGCAACCACACAGTGATAGCACAATCGCATGACACAGTATCACAAGCTAAAGAACTTTTCTTGTGACTTTGACAGACTATTGCGAAATGTTGCACAGCTTTTAGAGCTTTGATTTTTCGATTCCAATCCATTTATTTTCTAACTTTTTCAATACCAATTACTTTCAAAACACTTTTGAAAGGTTTTTAATGTTCAAATACATGTTTAATGGAATCTAACACAAAAACTAATATAGAACATAAAAGAATCATTAAACTTTACAGTTTTGCAAGAAAAATGGTGATTTTAATACCATTGTTGGATTTTTGTGGGATTTACTCGTAAAACTAAAAAATTTAGAACATAAATACATCATACATCCATAGCAAAACATTAAGAAACAAATCCCACCCATTTTTGTTGCAAAACATACAAGATAACATAAAAACAAGTAAAGGTGTAAACTTGTAACCTTTAGAACACTGGCAAATAGTTTGATTGTGATCCATGGAGTCACGGCCCTCAAACTTTGACCTCTAGTTTGTCCATACAATTATGATGATCATAATCTTCATCTACACTCCACAAACCCTTTTTGTGAAGCTCTAATTCAAACTACTTTGGGCAAGAAGGAATTTCAACAAGAAAGAACTCTAGAGAGGGTGGCTAGGGGCTGTTGTTTCTTACTTAATGAAGCTATATGAATATTCTAGGGTTAAAGTGTGTCTTGAACTCTTCATGCACCTCCTTAAATACTTACGATCCAAGGGTTCGGGGTATAGGCTCTATGGGCCCATTTACATAGACCTTTTAATTAAAACTAGCCCATGGACTTCTATTATTAATCTCATTAATAAATCTGCCCATCTACCTTTTAATTATTAATCACCATTAATAATTAAAGTCCAATTGTGTCTAATTAATTTAATTTAATTTAATTAACCTTATTAATTAAAATAAATTCCCTTGATATTTTTAATTAATGATCTCATCATTAATAAACACTATAGTAATTTATTTAGTCTAACCCAAGTCTTGATCTGACCTCGATTCCGACAGAGACCGTATTCGCCGGCAGACAAGGAAAGTTTTGATGCAAGGAAAGGAAAGATTCAAACTCTTTTACGTTCCATGACATCTAAGTTGTTCTAAAGAGTGTTATCATTTATCCTTCCCTTTGCCTTACCCTGGCTCTCCTCTCCTTGTGGTGATCTATTTTACGTACGGCATTTATGTGTCATTTTTCCTCTCATGTCTCATATGCAACCCATCAATTTAACACTGGAAACACATCCTAACTTTATGTATGTGATTCTTTTTGTTTATCCTTAATTAACAATGAGTATAACTCGAATGATATGGGTAACGTTTAATCTACGACCCATATTGTAACCCAATTAATGTGAAGTGAATTTAATCATAACAAACCTTTTCCATTGTGACTAACATGCTGTATAGATCATTTGAATTATTTTGTCCCAACCAAGCTAGAGTCATGGAGTTAGTTAAATTTACACATTCGGTCATATGACTAATTGATGTTTCCTCATGGGATAAATGTTGCTATCAAAAACTTCTTTCTAATATCATCTCTCCTTATTGAGGGCTTCAATCTCATGAAACACCAACTAAATAGGACAGTGGTCTTGCTCACTTGCAAGGGGATAAATCCCTTATTGAATGCACACATGCCTCCATATGCATTTGAACAATAGCACATTAGGCTCATGACCTTATCCCACACTAGGATAGCTATTAACCCTTAATGCCCTAATAACATGTTGATCGCTAGGTGCATAAGAGAACTATGCCATCTCAGGTTTAAGGTCTACGAACACTTAAAGTGATCATGAAGTAGGATGCTGACAGTAAAGAGTGAACTCTATATTTTTGTTTTGTTTTGTGAGTCATTATCGAAATGCTCTATTTCTCTATGGTGCATCCAGATACATGTTTTCTCAATATCTCATATCGAATGGATGCTCATCATACAAATGCAAGGTGTGTAAGTCATACTGATTCTTTAATGGCCTTTATAACGTCTATGACTTTTGAACAAATTTTAGTGATTGAGTACTAAAATAACTTTGTGTACATATTCATAACACCTTATGAATAAGGTTTCATAACTCAAATACATGGACACATGTAATAATTTATACCAATTAAGATTTACATGTATGAAAATTTGCTGTTAGATTGATACATATATCAATATTTTATTAATAAGAAAATAAAAGGTACATATACAACCAAATGTCTGATACTATTCCTCATATTCTATTGGCGTTAGATGGTGTATTACTAATATTTGAAGAAGCCACGATGAAGAAACTTCTTGAAGATGCTTAGGCCTTGATTGAGGAAATGGTTTCAAATGCTTACCCATGGCCATTTGAGAAGTCCACAACACGTAAGGTCACCAGCATACATGATGTAGACACAGTTACAGCCCTCATAGCAAAAGTGGAACACTTGTCTAAGATATTAATGCTATTGTGGTAAATAATAATTCCCTTTTGGTTTTTATGTTTCAAGCATGTGATATATGTGCAGGTCCTCATCCCACTAATGAATGTTGAGGAGAAGGGATGAATTCTTGACAAAGGGAGTAGGAAAATTTTGTAGGTAATCTAAGAGCACAAGGTAATAACCTATACTCAAATACTTACAACCCAGGATGATGGAACCTTCTAAACTTTTCTTAGAGAAACCAATAGAATCCACTAGGGTTAAAGCACCATATCAATAGTAGAAGAAGAAGCAACCATTGGAGGATAAGTGAAAAATCTTGTGAATTTAACCTATGAGATGATAGGTAACTTAGGAAAGATTACACAAGCGTAAATGAATGACACGGACACTTTCCTACAGGATAAGAGCTGTCCATTCAAAATCTGGAGGTGCAAATTGGATAACTCACCAAAGATATAACTAATCAGTTTGTGGGTACACTTCTTAGTACTATTGAAAATAATCTTGTGGAACATATTAAAAGTGTATAGGTAGTGGAGGACAAAAAGAAGAAAGATGCACAACTCAAATGCCAAAGAAGAAGAGAATAAGGAAGAAATTGTGCTAGTGCCTTACAAGCTAAAAGTTCCCTGTCCATAGAGGCTTTTTCCATCAAAAGAAAAGGAGCAAGTATGTAAGTTACTAGTTGATTTTGAAAAACTAAGTGTGAATCTCCTTTGGTTATAGAGATTAACAACAACCTTATTGTCTTTGAGTGCCTACATGACATGGTGTCGAGAAAAAGGAAGTTGGAGGACATGGAGAACAACCTTGAAGATGGAAAAATTCTACTACAAAAACTTGAAGATCCAAGGAGTTTTCCATTCCTTGTATTGTGGGGAGTTCGTCATTTAATAATATCTTGTCTGATTTAGGTACAAGTGTTAATGTTATGTCCTTCTCTACCTTTCAAGCACTTGGCATGGAACTGGTGAAGCCTACGCAAATGCTTATGAAACTTGCAGGTAGGTCTACACGAGGGCCTTTAAGAGTAGGGAAAAATGTACTAATCAACATGAGTGACTTAATTTTACCTATGGACTTTGTTGTGTAGAGATAGAAGGGGAAAAGGAGACACCTTTAATTATGAGATGTCCATTTTGGCTACTACCAAAGCATTAATCAACATGGAAAAGGGTAGCTTAACGGTATGTAGGCTATAGTATAGTGACGTTTTTTATGTATTGTACACCTTCTATCCCTACGCACACATAAGAGGTAAAGGAGAATATCTTTATGCTGCACTTGATGGGGATGTCCACTAATATTTCTAGAGATGTAGCTATAGACAAAAAAGATGGAATGTAGGTGCAAGACATAAAGGAAAAGATAAGTGTGGGGGGAGCCGTCAAAAATGCATGGGAAGAGCTAGTGCATGAGAGAAGAGCTAGAAAGAAAAGGGGAAGAGGAAGGGAAAAAGAGAGAGTTCCAAGTCATGGGGCTGTGGATCTCTAAAGTCTTCATTAATCTACGTTGTTCCACGAGCAAATTGTCAGGCTGTAGACATTAAATACATTACTCTTTGGGAGGCAATTTAAGCTTTCTATTTGCTATTTAGTAGTTTAGTTTGAGTGTGTTTTTGTTTTTGTGTGCCTTTATGTTTGTGTGGAAATTATTTTGTGTTCAAAGTTGGTGCAAGTTATGAGGAGAGCCTAGGGACTAAGGGGTGCACAAGTGAGCAAGCATTAGAAATTGAGAATTGAGCAGAATCTGCCAAAACCCCCAAGTTATAATTTTTTGAGTTACTCTATTTTCTTATCATGATTTAATTTGCTGGAAGAAGCAACATCATAAGTGTGGGGGAGGCTCAGTTTGTATGAGAATGCTGTGTTTACATGGGTTTAATTTTCTAGAAGTTTTACATGCAAGTTGTGGTTTACATCATTGACTTGATGGCATGAAAATACCATGAATTTAGTGGTCATTGTACTTAATTGGTGATGGAATTCTTTCACAAAATTTTTATTGCATGGTTCTTTGACTATTCTTAAGAACAGCATGCCTAGCTCAATGTTGAAGATGTGATTCCTATTATTTAATACACAATACTTTTCACTCTTAGTTACTAGATTGTTGAGAAATTCTATGGTAAAGATAGAGTAATTGATTTAGGGATGTATGTTTTTGTAGATACATTAAAATTTAATGCTCAGTCAAATAATAATGGAAAATATGATATTAAAATATTAATTAAATCAATCAATTTATTTATTTAGAAATTTAAATAAATATAATTTCTTAAAATAAATAAATAAATTGATATTTTTACTAGCCAATCAAATTGTAACAAATGGCACAATCTTGTCAGAAGGAGACAAGATAAAGATTCTATATGATTAAATCTCTCTACTAAGTTGTTGAATAAGGTCCAAATTATGACAACCAATAGAATTGCGCCAAATCAGTAAGATGATGCAGCCACTCAATCTCTTATCCAACTATAAATAGTGGCTAGACTTAAAGGATAGAAGTCAGAAAGTGAAGCATTTGAAGACTTGAAGCTCTCCAAATTCTCTCTAGAATTCTGAAGAACATTCAAGGCATTCTCCGTCAAATTCAAGAAGTTTGTCGTATTTTTCACTAAATTCAAGAAATTCATCATCAAATTCAAGGTGTTCTTCATCAAAAGGTCCTAAATTCAGTATTTGATCCAAGACTGTGGTGCTAAGTCGAAGATCAATGTTACTAAAGACCTGACAGCCCTCAAGGAAGATCAAAAACAAGCCCTTCCCTTAAAAATTGTTCAAATTTCAAATAAAGTATTCTTGAAGGAAGAATCAGAAGATTAAAAATAGAAAATAGAATCCATTGAAGCTCACTTTGATCTAAATTTATTCGATCTCGCGTAAGTTTTATTTGAAATTTCAAATAAAGTTTTATTCTATCTTTATGTTAATATTTACTCTTAATGGAGAAGTTCTAAATAAAGCATGAATGTAGAAACATTGAGGCTAAGTACATCACGGCAACTGATGCAGCAAAAGAGGTTGTTTGGATATAGAAGTTTAGGACAAAGCTTTAGGTGGTTTCATATGTAAATCAACCATTGCCACTTTATTGTGATAACAACAACACAGTTGCACAAGCGAAGGAACCAAAGTATCATCAAAAGTTTAAATAAATAGAGAGGTGTTACCATATTATTTGAGAAATCATCGGAAGGGGTGATGTAGCTATGCTAAAAATTACCCCAGCAGATCTTGTGGATGGCCCACTTACTAAGCTGATGACTCAAGTGCAATTTGATTGCCATCTTGAGAAGATGTGTTTTAGACACTTTAATGATTGACATTAGCATTATTGACCTTAGAGTATAAATGGGGATATTGTTAGTGATATGCACTCCTATGTCAATAATTATTGAGGGATACTAGAAGCATTGTGGTTGTATATAATTTTTCACACATTAGTTAATAAAATATTGATATATTTATGTTAATATTTTGACAAGTTTCTTCATACATGTAAATCTTGAACGTATAAAGCATTCCATGTGCTAATTTGATTGAGGTAAGAGGCCTTATGTATAATGAGTTATGAACATGGTCATAAGGTTGTTTTGGTACCCAATCAGTATAACTAATCCACTAATCACAGACATAAGGTTGTTTTGGTACCCAATCAGTATAACTAATCGACTAATCACAGACATTGTAAAAGTATTAGAGAGTCGGTACAACTTGCACACCTTAAATTTGTATGGTAAGGTTATGTTGTTCAGTATTAGATATTAAGAATACATGTGCATGGATACATCATTATAGAATGAGTATTTTAGACAATGACTCACGAAATGAAATAGATATATGGGGTTCACTTTTAACTACCAATGGCTTACTTCATAATTGTGTTAAGTGCACGTAGACCTTAGACCTAAGATAATAAGGTTGTCTTGTATGCATGACGATTAACATGTCATTAGGGCATTAAGAGCTTATATCTATCATGGAATGTAATAGGGTCATGAGCCTAATGTACCATTACTCCAGATGTGTATGGTGGAATGTGTGAGTTCAACAAGGGATTTTTCTCCTTATAAGTGGGCAAGACATTTGTCTTATGTAGTTGGTGTTTCATGAAATAGAAATCTTTAGCCAATATAGCATGTAATCAGAAAGGAGTTTTCAATTGAACCATTGGTATCTTGAGGTAACATTAATTAGTCATACGACCAAGTTTGCGAGTTGAGTAAATTCATGACTTTTGTTTAGTTAGGACAAAGCAACATAAAAGATCTTTACTACATAGCATTCATGATCGGAAGGATTCATTATGATCAATTTCAATTTATCTTAATTGGGCTATGATATGGTCTGTAGGCTATGCGCTATCCATATCCTTCGCATTATACTCATTGTTAGTTAAGGATGAATCTAGAGAATCACATACAAAAGGTTAAAATATGTTATAAGAGTTAAATTGGTGGGTTTCAAATAAGGCTTGGGAAGACTCATAAAATATTTTATTTAGTTTTGATTAGATTGCACAAAATAAGTTGTCATTGTGCTTGTTAATAATGAGATCATTAATTTGAAGCACAATCGAGTCTTTGTTTTAATTAGTAAGATTAATTAAATTTAAGAGATTAGACACTAGTGGACCTTAGTTAATAAAGAAGAGTAATAATTAAGAAGGTTATATGGGCTGCAAATTATTTATGTGATTAATTTCTACTATTTACAATGTTTGAATACCTTTTATTAACTACTTTTGGTTATGAAATCCAATGACAATGATAGCCTTGATAGTTCATACTTTTACTCTACTATTTGTTAAAATTAATCACTAAATAAATGGTTTCACATGAAACTTAGTTACTACCTTCTCCAAACTCAACTCACCTAATATTTATCTTCTCCAATCTCCCACACAAGCCAACCAATAATTATTTTAAACACATATGAATTCAAGTAACATATATATATAATGTAAAGGCTCAAAAACTAGAGATAACTTGAGAAGGAAGAGTTGCATTTCTTATTTGGGTGCTGGATTTGATTAATCCTTCATGGAAAAGGATCTTCTATTCTTTATTTTCTCTGTAATAAAAAGAAGAAAAGGAGAAGATTGAACAGTAATGAGATAAGACAATGAAGGTTTTTCCAGAAAAAGAGAATCTAAATTGAAGATGTACTTTTTTATTTGGGAGAGTTTAGGGGATCAAGTTACATCCCTCTTCTCTATCTCATAGAGCTACTAGCATAAATAAATAAGTAAGTCTCCTAGACCTTTTAACCTTTTTTTGAATTTTTGCTATTTTTGAGAGAAGAAACAAGGTAAAAAATGACATGTCATGGGACAACATCAAATAATTCTATGCTGAGGATGAGTGTAGAGGCTGAAACTTCAGTTACTTGGTCTTTTGCTCTTAAACAAGCAAAATGGTACTTAGCTTTTTTTTTTTTATTTTTAATCTTAGCCTCATTAATATATCTCCCTTTGACTTTAGCTTCCTCTGGTTTTTATTATTTGTAAATTTTCAGATTCAAGGCATGTTTAGGGATAGTTTAATCAAAGAAGGAAGAAGTAAGCAGGTTGATTGGACTGGAGGACTGATTTCTTGCTTTAAAAGAGGGAGTTTACTGTTCCATTGATCTCTCAACCATCTCCCCTACTTATATCACAAGATCAACTATCTTTCTAAGCTACATTCAAAAACTACTCATCAGGAATACCTACCACACAAACTACCATAAATATCCCAGCTAACTAAAACTGAAAAGTGCAATTAGAATCTAATTTTCACAACTAATGCAGCTGTGTGTTGTTGTGCATAACTAATGCTGATGTGTGCTGCTGACTGGATTCCAATGACCTCCCTTAAGATGAGGAATGGTAGTTTTACCACTCCCATCTTGCTCAAGTGGGTCTTGAACAAGTAAGCTACCAAAGGTTTAGTTGTAACGTCTAAAATTTAACTTCTAATTGGAACATGATAAGTAGCAATCTTTCCCTTCTATAGTTGTCTCTTACAACGTGGCAATCCATTTTTATATGTTTGTTGCGTTCATGAAATACTGGATTGGCAGCTATGTGGATTACAGCTTGGTTATCACAGTATAGCTCAGTATTCTGCCTCTATTGATAACCAAGAAACACTAGACTGTTTCTTTGATCTCTATGATACCAAAGAGCTCCTAAGGAATATAAAAAGCCTATTTTGGATCTACGAGTGTTAGGACATTAGACCCAATCCAAGTCATAGAAAGCCTTAAGCTTGAGATCACTATTTGATGGCAATAAAAGGCCTTATCTCAGCATTACTTTAATGTAATGAAGTACCCTATAAGTTGCCCTAATGTGTAATTCTATAGGTGCAAGCATAATTAGCTTAGTGTTTGCACAGAATATGATATATCAAGTCTTGTTATTGTCAATAAAAGAAGCCTTCCTATAGTAGATAAAAGGGTCCCTTAATAGTTTCCCTCTTTCCTTACTTGGTGTTTTGTTCTATTGCTTCCTAGTAAACCACTATTTGTGAGAATTTTTAAAGTATACTTACGTTAATTAATATGTATGCCACTTGCACTCCATGCTACCTCTATCCCCAAGAAGTACTTCAAATGTCCCAAGTCTTTAATCTTGAACTTCTTGTATAAAAAGTTCTTCACATCTGTAATTATGCCCTCTAAGTCACTTACCACTATAATATCATCAACATATACCGATAACGCCATGAAAGAATCCTTTTTTTCATTATAAACATGTTGTAATCAGCCCTACACTGCTAGAATCCAAAGTTCACCAAGGCATTAGATAATGTTGCATACCACTGCCTTGAAGCTTAGTTCAAACCACATAGACTCTTATTTAATTTGCATAGTTGAGTGGGTCGTCTTTTGTTGTAACCTAGTGCAATCCCCATGAAAAAAGGCATTGTTAACATCAAACTAATGCAACTTCCATCCTCTTGTTATAACACGTGTCAAAAGGCATTTAACTGTAGTCAACTTGGCCACTGGAGAGAAGGTTTCCTAGTTATCTTCCCCTTCTTTTTGTGTGAAACCCTTGGCTACCAGCTTAGCCTTACATCTTTCTATGCTCTCATCAGACCTGTGCTTAATTTTGTAAACAAATTTGCATCCTATTAGTTGCTTTCCAACTGGTAAGTCTGTCAGTGTCCATGTTTGATTCTCTTCCAGTGCTCTCAATTCAATGTCCAAAGCATCTTGCCACCTTGGATCCTTTAAAGCTTCTACATAAGTTTTTGTTTCTTCTTGTAAAGAAATAGAAGCTAAGAAAGCATAGTGATGAGGAAGGAATTTATAGTTGCTCAAAACATTCTCAAGTGGATGTTTAATGTGGTATTCAAGTTCTAAATGGCTTTGACTAGTTGGTAATGATGAGGATGAGGAGGCTTGCTAATAGCAGTATTCTTGAACTATTTTGGTGCTCTTCTTACTCTACAAGGCTTTCTTAAGCTAGGGGATTAGTGGGAATTCAACAGAGCAGCTTAGGAGGTGTTTGGTGTAGTGGTGTGATCTTGTTTAGATTTATTATTGTGCTATTGGTTATGAATATTTTTTTAGATAAATTGGTTGGAATCTACTTGAGAAGGGGTCTAGTTTGTCACAGCAAATTTATTGGCGTCATGGCATGATACATCAGGTTAGGGCTAGAAAGAAAAGGTTGCAAGTAATCTTGCTTCTCAGAGGCAGTGTTGTGATCTCAAGATTGAAAGGGAAAAATGTTCTTATAGAAGATCACATCCCTTGAACTTGTCACACATTTACTCTCTAGTTCTAGTACTTTGTACCCTTTCACCCCATAAGGATAACGTAGAAACACCGCCATGATCAAATTTCTTTCTTCCTTGACTTAAAGTTGATGCATAACATATTCATGTGTTGATAGATTGGCTTGACCCCAAATAGCATCATATAGGGTGTTTTATTGTTTAGAATAGGAGTTGGTGTTCTGTTTTTAAGGTAGGTTGTTGTCCACACTCACTCTAATATTTGAGAGGCATGTTAGATTGAAACTTTAAAGCCCTAGCTACATTTAATAGGTGTTGATGTTTCCTTTCAACTATTCCATTTTGTTGAGGGGTTTTTACACAAGTCAAATGGGGTAATGTTCCCTTTTCTTAGTTGAAGCCTTTGAGCATAAATTTTGATCCATTATTAGTTCGAATTATTTTTATTACCCCTAAGCTAGTTGGTAATTAGATTATGGAAGGATATTAAACATTCTCTTGTTTTTGACTTGACCTTTATCAAATACACCCATGTTGTCCTAGTGAAGTCATCTACTATGTTCTAGAAGTACTTATTACCATCATATGTCACCTCACTGAATGGATCCTACAAGTCACAATGCAACATTTCAAAGGAATGTGATGTTTTACAATCACTATGACAAATACATATTCTATGCATTTTGGTAAAAGGACAGATTGAGCATGAAACTTTATTCAATTGAAAAGAGTTTGTTTTATTAGTTGGATTATCAATGAACTCTAACTTTGTTTGAAGGATGTCCAAGGCGATAATGCCATACATCATGGTGAGGGCTAGGGCTTATAATAGAGAAAGTTCTAAACTAAGTTGATTAAAGGAAGCTTGGTAGGTCTGCAATAGATTTCTAATGTTGGACTTATCCCTTAAACAACTTGTACAAGCCATTCTTAACTTCACCCTTCCCAATCATGGTCCAAGAGATATGATCTTGCACAATGCAAAGGGAAGAGGAAAACACAAAACAACAAGGGGTGGTTTGTGTCAACTTTCTCACTAATACAAGATTTATCAAAAGGAAGGAACATAGAACACATCATGCAAATATAATGGTAATGGCATCACTTACTTTCACTGTACCCATGTGTGTGGCTACTGCATGTGATCCATTGGAAAGTTTGATTGGCTTTGAGACGTTCGTAGTGATAAATGTGAGTAGATTGGGTGATAGACCATGTGATTTATTTGTTGCCCTAGTATCAATCATTTAGATTGATCAATTGGTTGGGTATTGTTATGGTTTTTTAAGGTTGAGGGTGTCGAGTTACCATCCACATTTAAGGAATTAGCATTGGAGGTCATAGGCATGGTAATAGTAGTGTTTGCTATAGGGATAGGTTGAGGTTGATCCTTCTCACCAGAGTTTTTGGCTGCTATCTTTCTACTAGCAAAAATTGGCAACAACTCTTGATATTGTGCCTTTGATAAAGTCATTCTTTCACCTCAACCAGCTTGAGAATCAGCTTACTCTTGATGTACATTTAGCGTCAAATTAGCATAGGCTACACTTTTGTTATTTTTCTAGTAGAACTTGTCTAGGAGGGTACCCCTTTAGTTTGTAAATTTTTTCAACCACATGGCTTTTCATGTTGTGGTGTGAGCAAATAGGCATCTTTACATTTCCCACCTTGAAACAGTTTTCAAGATTGTGGCCTAAGATCTTACAGTGACTATAGTAAACCTATCCTTCTTTGCTACTATTTTAGAAGTGTTAAGCCCCTTCTATACTGCTAATGCAAGGCTATCTAGTCCCTACATTATCCTGATAATGATATTACTTCTCGTATTGCTATACCATGCAAAAACATTGTTAATAGGAGGTATGGGATCAAGCATCAAAATCTAGTCCCTTACACGTGTATAGGATTCGTTTAACCCCATTAGGATCTGAATGACATAGTCTCTTTGCTACCTCTTACTCATAACTTTTGTTGTCCATAAGTACACTTAAGCATAGTATCATACACTAAGAGTTCATCCCAAATTACTTTAAGTCCACTATAGTATGTTATTGTGAAATCATCCCCTTTAATCAATGCAACAAGTGACTTTTTCAACTAATAGATTCCAGGACCATTATGTTAAGACATTCTCTCACTCAATTCATCCCAAAGTTCATGTGCCTCATCAAGAAATAGTAGATTTAGATTTGACAGTAGGAGAAATAGAGTTTAGGATCTAAGAAACTATCATATCATTTGCACCTTTCCCAAGCTTCAACCAAGGTGGTGTTTGCTTCAACTGGTTTCCTAATTTGGTCGTTGACAAAACCAAGCTTGTTCTTAGCTTTGAGGGTTCTTCTCATGCTGCACAACCACACCACATAATTCTTAGTAGTGAGAGAACTTGGAACTAAAGCCACCATAGGTTTATCACCATTATCAATTCTGAAAGGGTTAGATGGGTTTCTAAGGTTTAAGAATCTGTCAGCTGCCATGTGGTGTTAATTGCCAATAGAGGATGAGGCCACTGCCATCGTTTATGTTTGATTACAGACTTGCTTGCTTCCCTCTTTGAAGGCTTTGGTACAATGTAAATTTTTAGATTCAAAGCACGTTTAGGGATAGTTCAATCAAAGAAGGAAGAAACAAGTAGGTTGATTAAACTGAAGACACGCTTTCTGGTCTTAGATGAGGAAGTTTACTGTTCCATTGATCTCTTAGCCATCTTCCCTACTTATATCACAAGATCAACTACCTTTCTAAGCTACATTCAATAACTACTCATCAGAAATAACTACCATAAATATCCTAGCTAACTAAAACTGAAAAGTGTAATCAGAAATTGATCTGGAGTGCTAATGTTGATGTTTGCAAATCAAATTCTAATGTGTGCTGATATACACAACTAATGCTGATGTGTGCTGTTGACTGGATTCTAATATTATTTTCATTAAAAATAGAATGATCCTTTTTAAGTTGTTGTTGATTTTACATTTCGTACTTATTCTTATGATTTTGATGTATTCCTTTATGTTTTCTCATATGTTTGCATTTTCTTTCCCATTTTTTTTCTTATTTTCTCTGTTTCCATCTTGGTAGTAATTTCTTTGCACATGCGGGATTCTTATTTCAAGTTCGTTGTTAAATTATATCAAATGAAACAAAGTGGACTTGAGTTGCAATTAAGAGTGCAACGGGATGTTCCGTGGTTTTGATAAGCTGCCTTGATGTCAAAAGTGAGATAAATCTCGATACCCCTCTCTCATTACTACAATTGTATTTGCAATATATAATTTACTTCTAATTTTTGGGTGTGTGTTTATAAGCGTATTTTTCTAGAAAATTGTATAAAAATAAGAAAGAGGAAGAGATAAAATTTAAAAAGTATAATGATTGAAATGTGCGTATTTTTTAGATATGAAGCAAAACAAACATGGCCTTAGGTTTTTGAATGTTGGATGGCGTTCAAATGTGATTTCTGCCTAATTGATCAATTGTCTTCAATATCTTATCTACTTATTTATTTTTTTGGGCAGAGACCCTATTGGAAATGTCTATGGAGCCCAAAAAGAAGCCATGCAACAGAAAAATACTTTGTAGCATTAATATGATTTTTATATTGTTTCCTAATTCATTTGGATTATTGATTATTGGGCAGGAAGCAATCTAAGCAAACAGAGCCAAAAGCAAAGAAGGAAAAGAAGGTTAAGAACCCAAATAGGTCAAAGCGTTCTAGTACTACAATCTTTTTATTAATTTATTCTCTCTAATCCTACATCTTCTTTTTATTTCATGAATTTGCTCATTATTTACTATGATCAACAGGTTTTATTGAATAATTTTCATGGGGAAATTCAGGAAATCCTTAAGCAAACTAATTCTTATTGCAAAACTGTCAATATGGTAATGCTAAACAGTGAACTTTTTTGTAAATGATTATATTTGCATGATTTATGTCATGCACATTGATTCTGTAACTTTTTGCTAGGTCACTAAGGAGGGAGTGAGAAATGAAAATCCATGACTTATCATGATGTCAGCGACATTTCAGTTTATTATGTAATAGTATAGTGTATAGTGTGTCAAGGAAGACTTATTTTACCCACAATAGTTTGGAGTGAACTAGATAATCTAGATAACATGTTTTATATTAATAGAGTTGTGGAGCTTAAAGTTGAATATGAAAAGAATTGGTGTGTATTGATGCCAAAAATGAACAAGTTCCCTCCTTAGTTTTGCTGTCTAGGCTATTATTTTGATCAAATTTTATTTGTATGTCATTATATGTATACACACACACACACACCATGAAGATGTGTATATTTTTTTATTTTTTTGCACAAGCATTGATTGTGCTCTGATTGCCAGTAATAAATGGTCCATGAGCTAGAAATTAATTAAAGGTCAATGTAAGAAGGTCCATGAGCCCAAGCCTTAAAATTGTATTGTCATTAATTATATAATCATGTTTAGAATAGTTCTAAACATGTAGTAACTTTTAATTTTTGTGCACCATCCAAGCAAGAAAAGAAAAACATTTCTAGCCACCCTCTCCCTCTTTTCTAGCCACAAAAAATACTTCTTGCCCAAGGAGTTTAAGAGCCTTACAAAAATGGTTTTATAAGGTGTAGAAGGTGCTCGTTTATATTCTAGTTGTGTTGACAAACTAAAGGTTAAAGTTCAAGGGCCACAACTTAAGGATTGCAACCATGCCCATTGGAATAAGATTCCGTAGAGGTATTATTACATGTTTTACTATTCTTGAGATATTATGCATGTTTTGTAATGAATCCGGATGGGGTTTGTTGTGTTATGTTCTATGGCAAATTTTTCATGGTTTATGCTTTAAAGTTTCAATTTTTATGCATCAAATCCTAATGAAACCCAACAGTTTCTGGTCTAGCCATGTTGTTGAAGTAGAGGCTAAGGTTTGAAGGTCGTAACTTATGGATCACGCGTACACTCCTTTTGGAATATGATTCAAAGGGGTAAGCATTGTTTGTTCTGTTAATGATATGTCCTCTAACGCTAAAAGAAAATGAGGGATACTAGAAAGGCATTTGATTGTATATGTACTTTTCACACTAATTAGTAAAATATTGATTTCCATATCAATATTGTGGCAACTTTTCACGCATGTCAATAATTGGCGTAACGTATTGCAGGTGCCCATGTTCTTAAGTTAAGAAATCTTATTCATAATGAGTTATAAGATGGACACGAAGCTTTCTTGGTACACAATTATTAAAACCTCTCCATGAGCCACAAACACTCAAAGGGTATTAGAGAGTCAAAATAACTTTCACACCTTGTATTTATACAGTGAGTGCCCTACCATTTAATATAAGATATTACAACTACATGTGAATGGATGCGCCACTGTGGAATAGGGCATTCGAACAATGACTCATAGAACAAAGTAGATACATGGAGTTCACTTTTAGTTTTCAATGTCCTACTTCATAATCATGTTAAGTTTCGTGGACTTTATACCTAAGAGAATATGATTGCCTTTTACACATGATGGTTAGTGTGTCAGTTGAGAATCAAGGACCAATATCTATCTGAGTATAAGATAGGGTTAAGAGCCTAATGTACCATTGCCTAAGTGTGTGTGGAGGTATGTGTGCGCTAAATAAGGAATTTGTCTCCTTACAATTGAGCATGGCGTAAGTCTTTACAGTTGGTGTTTGATAAGACAGAAACCCTTAGCCAAGACAATGTATGATTGAAAAGAAGTTTCCGATAAAAACATTTATCTTATGAGGAAATGTTAATTGGTCATATAACCAAGTTTGTGAGTTTGATTTAATCCATGGTATAGTAGTCACGATTGGAAATGCTCATTGTGATTCTAATCACTTCATCTCGATTGGGTTATGATAGGGTTGTAAGTTAGATGTTATCCATGTCCTTCGAACTGTGCTCATTACCAATTAAGAATGAACCTAAAGAGTCATACATATAAGATTGAGATGTGTTGTGAGTGTTAAATTAGTGGGTTGCATAATTTATTTAGTTGTAATTAGATTGGACTAATAAATTGTCATGGTGTTTGTTAGTGATTAGATCATTAATTATAAGCATAATGAAAATTTAATTTAATTAATAATATTAATTAAATTAAATTAGTTGGACATAAATGAATTTTAATTATTAATGCAATTAATAATTAAAACACATATGGGCTGATTTATTAATGAAATTAATAAATAAGAGTCCATGGATTATTCAATAAAAAAGGGTCCATGTAGTAGGGCTCATGAGCTCATGCACTAAACCCTAGTGTCCAAATTATAAATAAGAGTCTTGAAGAGTGCAAGATACAAAAATATGTGTGCCTCCCAAGCAAACTAGAGAAGAAATCCTAGCCACCCTCTTATGTCTCTATTTTATTATAAGCAATCCTAGTCTAAAGGTGTTAATATTAGAGCTTTGCAAATGGAGTTTTGTGAAGTGTTGGAGGAGCTCACAAGCATCCCAATCATGTGGACAATCTAGAGGTCTAGATTTGAGTGTCACGACTCTAAGGAACACACATGAAAAGCTTGTAAATGTTTTAAAGGTGCAGTTTTCATACTTTTACTTGTTTGGTTAATATCTTACGTATTTCACAATAAAAATGGATGGGGTTTGTTTTCCTACGTTTTGCTTTATGTGTATCATTATATTATGCCGTAATGTTCGAAGCCTTAATGAAATCCAACAATTGTATCAAAGCTACCATTTTTCTTGCAAAACCATGAAGTTTAATGATTTTGACCATGTTTTATGTTAGTTTTCCATTTAAATTCCATAATGCATGCATTTCATGTATGAAAGACCTTTCAAAAGTGTTTTGGAGGTGATTGAAATTGAAAAAATTGGAAAAAAATTGAGTTTGGATTGAAAAACAGAAAGTGCAAAACATATGCAACGTTTATATTACATTTTGTGATTAGTAGTTATGGTTGTGAGAAGCGTTTTCATGATCACGATGCCAGGTCACGTGGTTGCATCACACACTACGAGGTTACATGAACCCTATGGTCGATACGCAATGGTGGGAGATGTTCCTATGATGGTAATAGCCCGTGTTGCTACAACAAGAAGCTCTATGACAAAGCCTTAGGGCTTTTGTTGAGGTTAGCCTCTACAAGCACTGGGCACATAGAATTTTCTTTTTCAATTTTAACTTTGAAATATTGTTTTTCAACAAACAAAAATTAATGCATGAGATGCATAAGTTATGGAAATAGTCATTGAATGGAATTATTTAACTATACATGTGATGTATAATTGTTTAGATGAATGTTGTGGTTGAATTATAGACTTAGGATACTTATGGAAGAATGCATTTACTTTTGTTTTGGTTTTTTATGGGTTTGTATAATTAATTTTTCATGGGTTGTAAGGGCACAAACCTAGTTTTTATTTTATTGCCTAGAATAGAATTCTTCGTGGTATGTCATGCGTATTTGTAAATAAAAGTTGGAAGATATCAAGAGTTGGTGCCATTTGATGGTTCAAGATGTGGTAGACCCCATGAAGTCATGAAAACCAAGACGAATGCATTCAAAAAATCCTTATGTAATACTGTAGGATTGCACAATCCAACTTTGACTCGAGTTACGTCTAGAAATCCTTAATTCTCTACTTTTATTTTTGCATATTATTTGTGATAGATGTATGAGATACATGAAAATGAATAATGTGTAAAGTTGAACCTGGTCTATATGGACCCTAAAACTTCCTCAAACAAATATTAAGTTGTAGTTGTAAATGGTTTGTTGTGGCCCTCTACTGAGCTTGAAAGCACTAAGTGTAACCTTAGTGTGTGTGATATCTTTGCATTAGTGAGGTCACATTGTGACGGTGCATTTATGACTTCTGGTGTGTTGGATGTGATATTCAAAGGATACTATGCCTTAAGAGTGGTTAGCCGCAAAAGGAGTGCAAATCTAGTGACTTGTTAGTCAGTGAGTGACTTAAATGGACCCTACATGCCAAGACTCGATTATGTGAGATATTTTTAGGCCATAGGCTAAAGGAAAGATTAAACTACACATGAGATGCTTGGAAAGATTTATCACTTATTGGATTTAGCATGCCAATACTTAATTACGTGAGTGTGTTATGTCCTTTCAAAACTCCAATTCCCACTAAGGAAATTTTGCCAATGGAATTTCCTGTTGGATTTCATTGTGGTTTAGCCATAAAATTCAAGAATTTATCACATAAACAAATCACAAACATGCAGTGGAAGCTAACGAAGCAAATCCATTTTATTTTTATTGTCAAACAAGCAAGATATTAAATTAGCAAGTGTAAGAATCAAGATGGTACCTTTGAAATGTTTTCAAACCTTTTGTGCATAATCCTTGGAGTCGTGGACCTTAAATCTCAATGTATAGATTGTCCACTCAATCAAGATGCTTGTGAGCTCTTTCTACACTCTACAAAACTCTTTTTGCGAAGTTCTAACATGATCACGTTGAGCTAAGAGGACTTTTTGACAAAATGGAGATGCAAGAGGGTGGCTAGGGTTTTCCTCTTCATTCTGATTGAGGAGGCACATGACGTTTAGTGTCTTGGAATTATAACTTGAACTTTTCAACACTCCTATTTATAGTTAAGACACTAGGGTTAAGTGCATAGGCTCTACAAGCACTCTGACATGGACCCCTTATAATTAAATAGCCAATGGACTCTTATTTATTAATCTCATTTATAAATCAGCCCATAAGTCCTTTAATTATTAGTCTCATTAACAATTAAAGTCCATTTATGTTCAAATAAATTAATTTAATTAATTTCATCAATTAAATTAAATTCACATTGTGCTTCTAATTAATGACTCATTATTAACAAGCACTGTGACAATTTATTTAGTTAAATCCAATTGTAATTAAATAAATTACGTGCCTATCAATTTAACACTCACAACACAACATAATCTTACGTGTGTAACTCTAAGTTCATTCTTTATTGGCAATAAGCAAAGCTTAAGGGATGTGGGTAATGTCTAGCTTACAATCAATATCATAACCTAAATAAGATGAATTGGCTGGATCCTAATGTACCTTTCGAATCGTAACTACCATGCCATATAAATCTTTTGTCTTAGTTTGTCCTAATTGAGCAAGTCATAGGTTTAATTAAACTCACAAACTCATTCTTATGACCAATCGACGTTTCTTCTTGAGACAAATGTTCCCATCAAAAACTCCTTTTTGATAAGACATTGCCTTGGCTAAGAGCTTCTGTCTCATAGAACACTAACCGCATGGGACAATCATTTTACTCATTTGCGAGGAGACAAATCTATATATATACCTCCATGCATATACAGGAAATAACACGTTGTGCTCATGATCCTATTTTATAACAGGATAGAAATAGGCCCTTAATGTCTTAATGACACGTTGACCAATGTTAGTAAAAATTTGGTTGATAAAAGTGAGTCAGAAGACAAGAAGGTAGATTCTGTTCCTGGCAAGGGTACAGTGCCCTTGATTTGTGAGCAGCTCCCATTAGATTTGATCTACTAATTTCTAAGTAGAACATCTAGATTCAACTAGCAGCTAACAGGCACAAAAAGAAAACTAACAACATGCATATAAAGGCATGATCTAAATACAGAGTACAACAAGCAGTCCTAAAGTGCTCTAGACAGGGCTAGCTTCACTGTTTTGTTGAAAATTGCTTGCTTAACTACATCTGAACAACTAACCCTGGTATTTAAACTAAACAAGGCTCAGTTAGCTAACAAAATAACTGCTAATAATAGCAAAAATAACTACCTAAAGCTAGGTCAACAAGATAGTTATCTGTGAAAGTTCTGACAACTTCCAAGTTTTTCTTTTTCGAGCTTCCTCACTGATTTTATCAATGTTCGTAAGGTAATTATGTTGTTTTAGATCTAAGGTCCACAAACACTTAATCATGAAGTAGGAGTTGATGGTAGAGAGTGAACTCTATGCATTTACTTCATTCTACAAGTCAATGCCCGAATACCTCATTCCCTAATGGAATATCCACATACATGAATTATTAATATCTTATATTAAATGACATGAAACGCACTATACAAATATAAGGTGTGCAAGTCGTTTTAATTCTCTAATACCCCTTTAGAGTGTATGTAACTTACAAACTAATTTTAGTAATTAAGTATTGAGCAAGCCATATGTCTATATTCATAATTCCTTATAAATAAGCCTTGTCAACTCAAGCATATAGGCACATGCAACACTTCACACAAATCAAGATTCACATGCATGAGAAAACTTGCCACAATATTGATATAAATAAATTAATATTTTTACAACCAAATTCCCTTCTAATATTCCTCATTTTCTATTAGTATTGGAGGGCATATCACTAATAGTATTCCATTTGCATCCTAATGCTAACACTACTAATATTAATCGCTATGGTAACAGCACTTGCGTTATTAACTTAGTGAGTGGGTCAGCCACATTACCAATTGAAGTTATTTTTTGCATGGCCACCTTGCTCCTTCCAATGATTTTCCCAATAATAGGGTATTGCCTCTCTATGTGTTTGGATTTTTAACGAGACCTCAGTTCCTTTGCTTGTGTAATCGTTGCACTATTGTCACAATAAAGTAGTAATAGTTGATCCATATCTGAAACCACTCAATGTTCTACCATGAACTTCTTTATCCAAGCAGCCTCTTTCACTATATCGCATGCTGTGATATATTTAGCCTCAATGGTAGAGCCTATGGTCCTACTTTACTTGGAACTATTCCAACCGACAACTATTCTATTACGGGTGAAAATTGATATGAAAATAGACTTTCTTCTTAGACATTTGATTGGAAGTATGAAGTGGTAGTTTTTTTTATGAAGTATTTATCATAAATTAGAAACCAAGACTTCGTTTTAACACTAAAATCATTAAATTGATAACTCACACAATGTTATTATATATTCAATACCTTGTGGCTTATAAAAAATATTTATGAGTAATAGTAGCCTATAAACCTTCCATTGAAATTTTGTAAATGAAGTTATAATTCCCCATATAAAAATTGTATTGAATGCTATTTATTTTGTCAAAATTGGTAATTGAATGTCAATACTTCCTTCAAACAATACATTAATTAGGTTTCGATAGTTGCTGCCTGTTATTGCCACTTTCATGTGTTCAATTATTCTAATTACGGAGATTTAAACAAATTTTGAGAAACAAAAGTTTAGAGTTTCTTTGTGAAGTATTTATCTCAAACTAGAAACCGTGTGACTTTGTTTTAACACAAACAGCATGAAATTGATAACTCATACAAGGTTACCATACGTGAATATTCAATACCTTGTGGCTTATAACAAATATTTACGACCAATAATAGCCTACAAACCTTCCATTGAAATTTTGTAAATGAAGTTATAATTTCACATATAAAATTAAAGTTCGTAAATTCTTTAAAAATAATTAAAATTTGGATTTGGTAACTTTTTACCTATTATGGGAGATAAAGCATGAATAGTACGATAGGGCCACTTTATTTTCCATCTTATGATTCCAAGTTTGGCTGTATATAATTATTTCACCTCATATTTTTGTTTCTCGATATTTAAGGTGCCAAGTGGAGTGTTGAAGTCAACCAAACACATATTTAAAGCAACAAGGGATAGCAATTATTAATCAAATCAGTTGAGCATGCCAAGTGCTCAAATTCTAACCCGTCATTATGTTTACGTGATATTTTGGCATAGGTCTCTATGTGTGTCACCAGGAAAATATAAAGCAATTTTGAAAAAAATTTAAAACTTATCATTAAAAAAGTTTGCTGCATAGAAATTTTTAAAAAAATTATCTAGTAAAAAAAATTAGCTACTTAATGAAATAATTTTTCATTTCTTTACACTTAGTAGTTGCACTAAATTTGATGAATTTGTCATAGAAAATCTAATGTACAAAATTAAATGTATATTACGTTAACTCGGATGAGTTTGGACTTGCTAAATATCTATATACCAAAATATACACAACCAGTAATTGATTTTATTCATATGAAACATTATTTAGATTTAGATAATGGCATTGAAAGCTATTTATTTTGTCAAAATTGGTAATTGAATGTCAATACTTCTTTCAAACAATGTATTAATTAGGTTTCTATAGTTGCTATCAACTATTGTCAGTTGTAAGTGTTCAATTTCCCTAGTTAAGGAGATTTAAATAAAATTTAAGAAATGAAAGTTAAGAGTTTGGATTTAAACAAAATTCGAGAAACGAAAGTTTAGAGTTTGCTTATGAAGTATTTGTCTTAAAATAGAAACTGAGACTTTGTTTTAATGCTAAAATCTTGAAATTTATATCACATACAAGGTTATTATAGGTGAATATTCACTACCTTGTGGCTTATAAAAATTATTTATGACCAATAATAGCCTATAAACCTTCATTGAAATTTTGAAAATGAAGCTATAATTTCACATATAAAAATTAAATCTTGAAAATTCTATAAAATTAAAATTTTAAGTTGGTAAATTTATACCTAGTATGGGAGATAAAGCATGAATAGTATAGGGTTACCATATTTCCATTTTAAGATTCCAAACTTGGGCGTATATAATTGTTTTACCTTATATTTTTGTTTCTCTATGTATAAGGTGCCAAGTAGAGTGATGAAATCAACCTAACACATGTATAGCAACAAGGGATAGCAATTATTAATCAACTCAGCTGTGCATATCAAGTGCTCAAATTTTAACACGTGTCATTATGTTTACATGAGATTGTGACAAAGGTCTCTATGTGAGTCACCAGGAAAATATAAAGCAATTTTGAAAAAAATTTAAAACTTATCATTGAAAAAAGTTTGCTGCTTAGAAATAAAAAAAAAAATCTAATAAAAAAAGTTAGCTACTTAATGAAATATTTTTTCATTTCTTTACACTTATTAGTTGCACTAAATTTGATGAATTTGTCATAGAAAATTTAATGTACAAAATTAAATGTATATTACGTTAACTTGGATGAGTTTGGACTTGCTAAATATCTATATACCAAATATACACAACCAAAGTAATTGATTTTATTCATATAAAATATTATTTAGATTTAGATAATGGTATCGAAAGCTATTTATTTTGTCAAAATTGGTAATTGAATGTCAGTACTTCTTTCAAACAATGTATTAATTAGGTTTCTATAGTTGCTATCTATTATTGCCACTTTCATGTGTTCAATTTCCCTAATTAAGGTGATTTAAACAAAATTTGAGAAACGAAAGTTAAGAGTTTGTTTATGAGGTGTTTATCTTAAATTAGAAACTGGGACTTTGTTTAACACTAACAACATGAAATTGATAACTTTATTATACGTGAATATTCAATACCTTGTGGCTTATTAAAAATATTTATGACTAATAGTAGCCTATAAAACTCCTATTCAAATTTTGTAATTGGAGTTATAATTACACATATATAAATTAAATCTCGTAAATTCTATAAAGGTAATTAAAATTTGGATTTGGTAACTTTATACCTAGTATAGAAGATAAAGCATGAATAATACGGAGGGTCACTATATTTTCCATGTTAAGATTCCAAGCTTGGTTATATATAATTATTTTACCCCATATTTTTGTTTCTGGATATATAAGGTGCCAAGTAGAGAGTTGAAATCAACCAAATATGTATGTATGGCAAAACAAGGGGTCGCAATTATTAATCAACTCCTTCATGTACATTGAGTGCTCAAATTTTGAGGCATGTCATTATGTTTATACGAGATTTGACATGTGTCTCTATTTGTGTCACCAAGAAAATATAAAGCAATTTTGAAAAAAATAAAAATAAAAACTTGTGATTAAAAAGAGTTTGCTACATACAAAAATAAAAAAATTATCAAATAAAAAGGGTTATCTACTTAACGAAATAATTTTTCATTTTTTTACACTTTTTTGTTGGACTAAATTTGATGAATTTTTCATAGAAAATTCATTGTATGAATTAGCTTTCTATAGTTGCTATATATTATCGCCACCTTCATCGGTTCAATTTCCCTAATTAAGAAGATTTAAACTGAATTAGAGAAACAAAAGTTTGCGGCTTGTTTATGAAGTATTTATCTTAAATTAGAGACCAAGACTATTTTAACACTAATATCATGAAATTGATAACTCATACGATGTTATTATACATGAATATTCAATACCTCGTGGCTTATAAAAGAAATTTATGACTAACAGTAGCCTATTAAACTTTTATTGAAAATTTGTAAGTGAAGTTATAATTTCACGTCTAAAAATTAAATCTCGTCAATACTATAAAAGCAATTAAAATTTGGATTTGGTGACTTTATACCTAGTATGGGAGATAAAGCATGAATAATGCTATAGGGCTACAATATTTTCCATCTCATGATTCCAAGTTTGGTTGTATATAATTATTTTACCCCATATTTTTGTTTTTGATATATAAGGTGGCTAGCAGGGTTTTGAAATCAGCAATTATTAATCCACTTGGTCATGTACATCCGATGCTCAAATTTTGACACGCTATTAGGTTTACATGAGATTTTGACATATGTCTTTATGTATGTGACCAAGAAAATATAAAGCAATTTTTTAAAAAAATTAAAACTTATCATTAAAAAAAGTTTGCCACATAGAAAAATAAAAAATTTACCTAATAAAAAAAGTTAGCTACTTAATGAAATAATTTTTCATTTCTTTACGTTTATTAGTTGCACTAAATTTGATAAATTTTTCGTAGAAAATTTAATGTAAAAAATTAAATGTGTATAAAGATAACTCAAATGAGTTAGGACTTGATAAATATCTACATACCAGACATATAGAACTAAGGTAACTGATTTTATTCATAAAACATATTATTTAGATTCGAAATATGGTGTTGAAAGCTATGTATTTGGTTGATGTTTGTAATTGAATGTTAATACTTCTTTCAAACAATGTATCAATTAGGCTTCGACAGTTCAATCTATTATTGCCACTTTTATATGTTCGATTTCTCTAATTAAGGAGATTTAAACAAAAGTTGAGAAACGAAAGTTTAGTGTTTGTTTATGAAGTATGTATCTTAAATTGGAAGCTGAGACTTCATTTTAACACTAACATTATGAAATTGATAACTCGCGCAAGGTTATTATACATGAATATTCAATACCTTGTGGCTTATAAAAAATATTTATGACTAATAGTAGCCTATAAAACTTCTATCGAAATTTTGTAAACAAAGTTATAATTTCACATATATAAAATTAATCTCATATATAAAATTAATCTTGTAAGTTTTATAAAAGTAATTAAAATTCGGATTTGGTAACTTTATATGTAGTATGGGAGATAAAGCATGAATAATACGATAGGGCTACTATATTTTCCATCATATGAATCCAAGCTTGGTTGTATATAATTATGTCACCTCCTATTTTTGTTTCTTGATATATTAGGTGCCAAGGAGAGTGTTGAAATCAATCAGATACATATGTGTAGCAACAAGTTGGAGCAATTATTAATCAACTCCCTAGTATAAATCAAATGCTCAAATTCTGACACATGTTGCTTTGTTTACATATGATTTTGACATGTGTCTCTATGTGTGTGACCAAGAAAATAAAAGGCAATTTTGAATAAAATAAAAAACTTATCATTAAAAATGTTTGCTACATACAAAAGTAAAAAATTTATCTAATAAAAAAAGTTAGCTACTTAACGAAATAATTTTTCATTTCTTTACACTTATAAGCAGCACTAAATTTGATGAATTTTTCATAGAAAATTCATTGTACAAAATTAAATGTGTTGTAAGATAACTGGAATTAGTTTTCACTTGTTAAATATCCATATACCAAATATATACAACTAAAGTAACTAATTTTATTCCTATAAAATATTATTAGATTTAGACAATGGTATTGAAAGCTATTTTTTTTTTTCAAAAATGGTAATTGAATGTCAATACTTCTTTCAAATATTGTATTAATTAGGTTTCTATGGTGTCTATCTATTAATGACACTTTCATGGGTTCAATCACCCTAATTAAGAAGATTTAAAGAGAATTTGAGAAGCGAAATGGGGTTTGTTTATGATGTATTTATCTTAAATTAGAAATCAAGAATTTGTTTTAACACTAACATCATGAGATTGACAACTCATACATGGTAATTATATGTGAATATTCAATACCTTGTGGCTTATAAAAGAAATTTATGAATAATAGTAGCCTATAAACCTTCCATTGAAAATTTGTAAATGAAATTATAGTTTCACATATAAAAATCAAATCTCGTAAATTCTACAAAAGTAATTAAAATTTGGATTTGGTAACTTTATACCTAACATGTGAGATAAAGCATGTATGATACGATAGGGCTACCATATTGTCCTTTTGATTCCAAGTTAGACTGTATATAATTATTTTGCTGCATATTTTTGTTTCTAGATATATAAGGTGCCAAGTAGAGTGCTGAAATCCACCCAATACATATGTATCGCAACAAGGGGCCACAATTATTAATCAACTTGATCGTGTACATCGAGTGCTCAAATTTGACACGTCATTATATTTACATGAGATTTTAACATGTGTCTCTGTGTGTGTGTCACCAAGAAAATATAATTCAATTTTGAAAAAGATTTAAAACTTATCATTAAAAAAAGTTTGCAACATACAAAAATTAAAAAAAAATTATCTAATAAAAAGAGTTAGGTACTTAATGAAATAACTTTTTATTTTTTTACACTTTTTCATTGCACTAAATTTGATGAATTTTTCATAGAAAATTTAATGTGCAAAATTAAATGTGTATTAAGATAACTCGGAAGAGTTTTCAATTGCTAAATATCTATATACCAAATATACACAACTAAAGTAACTAATTTTATACACATAAAATATTATTTAGATTTGGACAATGGTATTGAAAGCAATTTAGTTTGTCAAAAATGGTAATTGAATGTCAATACTTCTTTCAAACATTGTATTAATTAGGTTTCTATAGTTACTATCTATTATTGTCACTTTCATGGATTCAATTTCCCTAAGTAAGAATAGAAACAGAAGTTTAGAGTTTGTTTATGAAGTACTTATCTTCAACAGAATCAACTAAAGTAATGGAATTTGGTAACTTTGAACGTAGTATGGGAGATAAAGCATGAATAATAAGCATGAATAATACGATAGGGCTACCATGTTTTCCGTCTTATGATTCCAAGCTTCGCCGTATATAATTATGTTACCTCGTATTTTTGTTTCTTGATATATAAGGTGCCAAGTAGAGGGTTGAGATCAACCAGATACACATGTAGAGCAAAAAGTTGGAGCAATTATTAATCAACTCAATCATGTACATAGAGTGCTCAAATTTTGCAACATCATCATGTTTATATGAGATTTTGACACGTGTCTCTATTTGTGTCACCAAGAAAATAAAAATCAATTTTGAAAAAAATTAAAAACTTATCATTAAAAAATTCTGCTACATAAAAAAAAAATTATCTAATAAAAAAAGTTGGCTGATTAACAAAATAATTTTTCATTATTTGCACTAAATTTGATGATTTTTTCAATGAAAATTTAATATACAAAATTAAATGTGTATTAAGATAACTCGGATGAGTTTGGACTTCCTAAATATCTATATACCATATATACACAACTAAAGTAACTAATTTTATTCATATAAAATATTATTTAGATTTAGCAAATGGTATGGAAAGCTATTTATTTTGTAAAAATTGGTAATTGAATGTCAATACTTCTTTCAAACAATGTATATTGTCACTTTCATATGTTCAATTTCTCCAATTAAGTGGATTTAAACTTTTGAGAAACAAAAGTTTAGAGTTTGTGTATGAAGTATTTATCTTAAATTGGAAACTGAGACTTTTTTTTTTAACATTAATAGCATGAAATTGATAACTCATATACAAGGTTATTATAAGTAAATTTTCAATACCTTGCATACAAAACTTAATTTTCTGCAAAAATATTATTAAAAACAAATAATAAACTAAATATTGTGCAAAAACATTATTGACAAAATGAATAAAAAGAACGGCACTCAATAAATCCATATAACTTGTGGCTTATAAAAATATTAATGACTAATAGTAGCCTATAAAATTTCAATTCATTTTTTAAATGAAATTATAATTTCTCATGTACCATTAAATCTCGTAAATTCTATAAATAGTAATTAAAATTTTTATTTGGTAACTTTATACCTGATATGGGAGATAAACAAAGAATAATTGGGTAGGACCAGTAAATTTTCCATCTTATAATTCCTAGTTCGGGTGTATATAAATATTTTACCTCATATTTTTGTTTCTCAATATATATGGTGTCAAGTAGAATGTTGAAATCAACCAGATACATATGTATTGCAAGAAGGGGTAGCAATTATTAATCAACTCGGTGGTATACATCGAGTGCTCACATTTTGATATACGTCATTTTGTTTACATGAGTTGTTGACATGCATCTCTATGTGTGTCACCAAAAAAAATATAATACAATGTTGAAAAAATTTAAAACTTATCATTGAAAAAAGTTTGCTACTTACAAAAATAAAAAACATTATCTAATAAAAAATGTTAGCTACCTACCGAAATAAATTTTTATTTCTTTACACTTAGTAGTTGCACCAAATTTATTGAAAGTTTCGTTGAAAGTTAATGTACAAAATTAAATGTGTATTAAGATTACTCGAATGAGTTTAGACTTCCTAAATATCTATATACCATGTATGGACAACTAAATTAAACTAATTTTATTCATATAAAATGTTATTTAGATTTAGATACCGGTATTGAAAGCTGATTATTTTGTCAAAATTGGTAATTGAATGTCAATGCTTCTTTCAAGCAATGTATTATTTTGGTTTCAATAATTGCTATCTGTTATTGCCACTAATATGTAAATTTTCTATAACTTGTATACAAAACTTTATGTTGAGCAAACATATTATTGAAAAGTAAATAATAAACTAAATCTCGTGCAAAACCATTATTCATAAAATAAATAAAAAGAACGGCACTCAATACATCCATATAACTTGCAGCTTATAAAAATATTTATGACTAATTGTAGCCTATAAAATTTCAATTGATTTTTTTGTAAATGAAATTGTAATTTCTCATATAAAATTAAATGCCATAAATTCTATAAAGAGTAATTAAAATTTGGATTTGGTAACTTCGTACCTAATTTGGGAGATAAAGCACGAATAATACAATTGGACCAGTAAATTTTCCATCTTATATTTCCAAGTTCAGGTGTATATAATTATTTTATCACGTACTTTTGTTTGTTGATAGCAATTATTAATGAACTCGGTGGTGTACGTTAAGTGCTCAAATTTTAATACATATTATTTTGTTTACATGAGATCTTGACCCGTGTATCTGCGTGTCTCCAAAAAAATATAGAATAAAGAAGAAATAATTAAAAACTTATCATTTAAAAAAAAATAGCCACTTGCAAAAGTAAAAATGTTTTCTAATAAAAAAGTTAGCTACTTATTAGTTGCACAAAATGTAATAAAATTTTCTTAGAAAATTTGATGTACAAAATTAAATGTATGTTAAGATAACCCAGATGAGTTTAGATTTGCTAAATATGTATATACCAAATACACACAGCAAAATTAGATAATTTTATTCATGTAATATATTATTTAGATTTAGAAAATGGTATTGAAAGCCATTTATTTTGTCAAAATTTGTAATTGAAGGTCAATACTTCTTTTTAAACAATGTATAATTTAGGTTTAGATAATTGCAATCTATTATTGCCACTTTCATGTGTTATTTCTCTGACTAAAGAGACAGACAAAATTTGAAAAACAAAAGTTTTGAGTTTGTTTATGAAATATTTATCTTAAATTAGATATTGAGGTTTAGTTTTAACAGTAGTAGCATAAAATTGGTAACTTATACATGGTTATTATTTTTGAATTTTTAATTACTTGCATACAAGACTTAATATTGTGCAAAAATATTGTTAACAAAATAAATAAAAAACATAAGATTGTGCAAAAATATTATTAACAAAATAAATAAAAAGAATGACACTTAATACATCCATTGAACTTGTGGCTTATAAAAATATTTATGACATATACAGCCTATAAAATTTCAATTTTGAATTTTGTAAATGGAATTATAATTTCTCGTAGAAACGTTAAAACTCGTAAATTTTGTAAAAGTAATTAAAATTTGGATTTGGTAACTTTTCATCTAATATGTGAGATGAAACACGAATAATACAATAGGACCAGTAAAGTTACCTTCTTAAGATACTAAGTTTGGGTGTACATAATTATTTTATCTCATATTTAGTTTTTCAATATACATCATGCCAAGTACTGTTTTAAAATCAAACAGTTACATATGGATTGCACGAAGGAGTAGCAATTATTAATCAACTCGCTGGTATAAATCTAGTACTCAAATTTTGGCACATGTTATTATATTTACACGAGATCTTGACAGGTGTTTGTATATGTGTCACCAACAAAAAAATAAAACAAAGTAGAAAAAATTTAAAACTTATCATTAAAAGAATATTTACCTTAGATTTTGACAAGTATATTTATGTGTCATAAAAAAACTAAAAAGTGTACAAACATTAGGAAAACATATTATTTAAAAAGTAAAAATTATACCCAACTAAAACTTAAAAGTTTCTTTTTGGCGCAATATTTCTAAATTAAAATTAGGTAAATAAAATATATTTTTATAAATTGGTAAATTTTATTATTTTTTCAAAATATAAATCACTAATTTTCTACTTTTTTTAATTTGTTTTGGTGACACATGTGGAAACGCATATCAAAATTTAATTTAAACTAACGGCTCTATGTCAAAATATATTGTAAACTAATGACATGTCAAAATTTTAATATCTCGCCACCCATTAAATGCTGTGTTCTATTACTAAATTTGTCTATAAATAGAGAAGGCAATAAGAAATCGCTGTCATCCGAAAACACAATATCAAAGTTTTCAACTACGGAACCGTTTGACAAAAAAATGGGTTCCAAAGTAATAGTCTTTCTTGCCCTTGTTGTGTCTGTGCTCCTCCTTATTTCCTCAGAAGTGGCAGCCAGTGAACTGCCTGAGACCACCGGTATGTGTAATATATCTTTCATAGCCTAATAATTTATATTTTCCGACGAACTAGCGATCTCATGCGTATGCTTCCTTACAAAGGATGAAATAGTTCGATTTTCAATTAATTAGATTAATGTTGTACGATATTAAGAGGATTTGTCGCACGATGAACTAAACTTCGTGCGTTTGTTGTCATGAGTGATCAGCCAATGTGGTAGAGCCACAACGCGGCATTGGTGGTGGTCGACGTGGATGGCATCACGGCCACAGACGCGGCTGCAAACAGTGCTGTGAGTATTGGAACGGGAAGTGCACTCGCTGCTGTGACCCTAAGGAGAAGCCGGCTGCTGATTAATTTTGAAGCCATGCCCCAAAACTAAGTGAAGGAAGGTCCAGGCCAACAAGAATTGGCACTGTTCAATTGCATGTGTTATGTTTAATGGTCGTGAGATTTTAAGAATAAATGGGGACGAATGGTTAGAATCCGTTCATGCCCAACAAATTCTGCCGCCCGCATATGCTGCTGTCAGTGTGGAAGGATTTGTTTATTGCTTAGAAATTCATCTCGTCAGATTCCATTTCGGTTGTCTAAATTTTGCTATTTTGTCACGTGATTCGCTCAGACAACTCAACTCAAGCACATAAAAAAAATTACCCGCTCAACAATAAAGATTCTTTTAATTAAATTTCAATTTGTCATATTCCGAAATACATACACATTATCTAAACTTTCAAATATATTACACTTCTTAACAGAGAACTAGAATAAAGCATGTCGATGCATGGAATATTATATTTTAATTTTAATATAATTTATTATTATCTATCTCTAGATATATGTGAATATTTTTAAAATTAAATTAAGTATTCACTTTCAAAATTTTTATGAAAACACTAAAATGCAATGTATGGTAATAATATAATAAAAATCATAATTGCGAATGGCATGGCTTCAAATGACACATCACACGCATGTATTTTTAGTATTTCATATTAAACGATATGACAACCAATGTTAACATACAAGGTGTGCAATCATATTAACTCTCTAATGTCTTTTAGAATATCTGTGACTCATATATTGATTTTAATAATTAAGTACCAAGTTTTGTGTTCATATTCACAACTCTTTATAAATAAAGCTTCGTAGCTCAATTATATAAACACATATAATACTTTATGATATTTAAGATTTATATACATAAAAACTTGTCATTATATTGATTTGATTTAATCTGTATATATTTTAAATTAATGTGAAGCTATACATATATAACCATAATGCACCTAATATCCTTCATGAACTATTAGTGTTGGGGAGTACATCACTTTCAATCTCCCATTAGCACCGTAAGACCAATGTTGTTGATGCTCATTGTTATGGCATCTCGTGCCGACTTCTTAAGATGGTGACTCAACTGTACTTGTGTCATTAGCTTTGTAGGTGGGTTAGCCACATTATGTGTTTGACATGATCAAAGATCGCGTCGAATACAATGGTGCAATCGGACCCGAATCCGATAATCCAGGGACGCAAATCGGACGAAGAACGCTGACCCAACGTGGTAGGATTGGATTGAACCCGATAGAACGACCACAATCAACACACCGATTGCTGATTGATACGTTACGAATCACACGGACCAATTCGAAATGACTCGATTTGGGATAGAAAATCCATGAGAAATTGAAAGGGGCTCAATTTCAGGGAACTGAGAAACAACTTGAATGAATTAAAATTCTCTGTCTGAAATCTGTTCTGATGGTACACAATGAATTTATAGTATCAAAACCCTAGCCTAATTGGGCTGCGGGCTCCTATTGGGCTTACTTTGACTGGGCCCAGAATTAAAATAAATTAAAGGAGAAATAAATAATTGAATTAATCATCTCGCTTTATTCCTTTGCCTCCAAGTCTTCCATCCATGTCAAGATGTTTACTCTGCGCTCTTCCTTGGGTTCCTCCAATTTGCATCCACGTGTGACATCTTCTCGAATTTCGTGCACCAAGATATTGATGGCTTCTTTAAATTTTTTTGCCCGTATCCTGGTTATTGATCCAGTTGGAATTACCAGCGACTCCTCTTTATCATGTTGGACATCCGCATTATTCCCCTTCTCTTGAGAAGGAATTGCCCTCAATTCAGAATCTCGTTCATCACCTACATCAAATAAACTCAGTTCAGAAACATTAAAAGTTGCACTAACTCTGAACTCACCTGGTAACTCCAGTCTGTAGGCGTTGTTGTTGATTCTTTCCAAGACTCGGAATGATCCATCTCCTCAAGGCATCAATTTAGACTTTCGCTGCTTGGGAAATCTCTCCTTTCGCATATGAACCTACACCCAATCTCCAGGTTCAAACACTACCCGCTTCCTGCCTTTATTTGCCTGCTGGGCTTATTGCTGGTTCGTTTTCTCGATGTTTTGCTTGACCTGTTCATGCATTCCCTTGACATACTCGACTCGCTTTTTGCCTTCTAAACTCAAATGCTCATTGCCAGGCAATGGCAACAAATCTAAAGGTGTTAGAGGATTAAAGCCAAATACAATTTCAAATGGAAACATATTAATAGCAGAGTTCGATTATAAGCAAATTCAACATGTGGCAAGCTCTTTTCCCAACTATTAATATTTTTCTTAATAACAGCACGTAGTAACGTAGCGAGTGTTCTGTTAACAGCTTCAGTTTGTCCATCGGTTTAAGGGTGACAGGTTGTAGAAAATAGTAGTTTAGTCCCCAACTTAGCCCATAAAGTTTTCCAAAAATAACTAAAAAATTTAACGTCATGATTGGACACTATAGTTTTGGGTACACCATGTAGATGGACCACTTCTTTAAAAAACAAGTCAGCCACATGCGATGCGTCACTAGTTTTATGGCAAGCAATAAAGTGAGCTATCTTAGAAAATCTATCTACGACCACAAAGATGGCATTTCTACCATTTTTAGACATGGGTATCCCCAAAACAAAGTCCATAGATATGTCAGTCCAAAGGGTACTCGGGACAGGTAAAGGGTGATATATACCGTGGGACTGGTTGCGGGACTTCGCTTCTTTACACCGTATGCATCTTTCTACAACTCGCTCCACATCCCCTTTTAGTCCTGGCTAGTAGAAGTGTTCCTGCAAAATTAGCATAGTCTTGGTGACACCGAAGTGCCCCATCAGCCCTCCACAGTGAGCTTCTCGGATAAGCAATTCTCGTAGAGAACACTGTGGAATACACAATCTATTAATATAAAACAAATAACCTTCATGTCTAAAATACTTGTCGTAAGCACATTTTTCAGTGAGCGTAAAAGCTTGACCGAAGTCAGGGTCATTTTGGTAAAGTTCCTTAATTTGCTCAAATCCTAGTAATCTTGTGCCTAGTGTGTTCAGTAAATTATACCTATGGGATAACGCATCAGTAACTATGTTTTCCATACCTTTTTTGTACTTGATGATGTAAAGGAATGTGTCAATAAACGACACCCACTTGGCCTGTCGTTTGCTGAGCTTACTCTAACCCTTCAGATGCTTTAGGAATTCGTGGTCAGTGTGAATCACAAACTCCTTCGGCCTCAAATAATGTTACCATGTTTCTAGGGCCCGCACCAAGGAGTATAACTCTTTGTCATATGTGGGGTAATTCAGCGCGGCTCCATTAAGTTTCTCACTGAAGTATGCAATGGGCCTCTTGTCTTGCATTAGAACTACTCTAACACCTACATCAAAAGCATCACACTCAATTTCAAAGGCCTTGTTAAAATCTGGAAAGGAAAATACAGGAGCATGTGTAAGTCTATTCTTTAAGGTGTCAAACTCTCGTTGTTGGGCTTCTCTCCACTTGAACTACTCATTCTTCTTAATTATGGCGATGAGTGGGGCAGCAATGGTGCTGAAGTCCTACACAAATCGTCTGTAGAAACCAGCCAACCTATGGAAACTTCTCACTTCGAATACTGTCGTCGGAGTTGGCCATTCTTGTATGGCCTTTACTTTGCTTTCATCCACTTATGTTCCCTGTGCACCAACAACAAATCCTAGGAAGACACAGTGGTCAGTACAAAAAGTGCATTTCTTGATATTAGCATATAGCTTTTCTCGTCGTAGAATATCAAGTACGCTGCGTATATGCTCAATATGCTCGGCCATTATGTGGCAATAGACTAGTATGTCGTCAAAATACACTATAACAAACTTACCAATGAATGCACGCATAACATGGTTCATTAGGCGCATAAATGTGCTAGGAGCATTAGTGAGTCCAAATGGCATTACAAGCCATTCATATAAGCCAAATTTGGTTTTAAAGGCTGTTTTCCATTCATCCCCCTCACGCATTCTAATTTGATGGTACCCACTCTTAAAATCTATTTTAGAATATATAGTAGCACCATGCAACTCATCAAGCAAATTATCTAGACGAGGTATGGGGTGACGATACTTTACCGTGATAGCATTAACAACTCTACAATCTACGCACATGCGCCATTGTCTGTCTTTCTTCGGCACGAGTAGCATGGGGACGGCACACGGACACATACTTTCTCGAACCTAACCTTTATTCATCAGCTCCTCCACGTGTCTCTAGATCTCTCGGATTTCTTCAGGGTTGGTTCGGTATGTTGGCTTGTTAGGTATGGATGCCCTCGGGATAAAGTCTATCTGATGTTCTATCCCTCGAACCGGTGGCAACCCTTTGGGGGCCTCATCTGGGAACACGTCAGTGTATTTCTGCAAAACAGACACTATAACAGAGGGGAGGGGGATGTGACATCATCAGATATATAACAAGATTCCTTATACATCAACATCACAAGGGACCTCTCAGCACTCAATGCCAACCTTACATGCCTCATAGTCGCCATCATACACTCCTTTTTTTCTTTTTCCCTCTCATCTTTTCTTTGCTCTTTCTCTCTTAATCCCTCCTTTCTTTTCTTCATCCTCTCAATTTCCAGCTCAAACTGCCTCTGCATATACGACTGGTCTTTGTATACTTGCTTTGGGGTTAAGGGAACCAATGTGACCTTCTTTCCATAGAATAAGAATGAATACCGATTAGTCAATCCATTGTATATCACCTGTCAATCAAATTGCCACGGTCTGTCAAGCAGGATGTGACAAGCCTGCATAGGCACTACGTCACATGTCACTCGATCCGCATATGATCCTATTTTGAAGCTCACCATCACCTGTCTGGTCACTTTAATCTCACCACTATTATTAAGCCACTGTAACTTGTATGGTCTAGGATGATCCTTCATTGGTAAGGCCAATCTCTCAACCAATGTCGTACTCGCCACATTCGTACAACTTCCTCCATCCACTATCAAACTGCAAGTCTTACCATTAATCAGACAGCGCGCATGGAATATATTCTCTCTTTGAGCCTCATCTATCTTCTCCTTTACTTGAGTGCTCAGCGCTCTCATTACCACTAAATTAATTCCCCCTTCTTCCCACAGCCTTTCCTCGTCAGATGGCACTTCCTCTAATGGCAGCATTTCTTCACTACTGTCACACTCCTCATCAGTCACAATATCCCTATTCTCTGACAGTAGCATAGTTCTTTTATTGGGACACTACGACGCAATATGTCCCATGCCCTGACATTTAAAACGCAAGATATCCCGGTTTCGTGTGTTAGATGAGCCAGAAGGAGTAGGAGTTGTTACCTTAGGTGCCTCCACTTTAGGTGCAGTTCTAGCCCGAGTGGCACTCATCATAGGTGCCTTATCCTCCCTTCTAGGGACAGGTCTGCTAGCAGTATTAGGTTGGGATGTGAACCTACCCCTCCTCTTCAGCTGCCTCTCTACTTTAACCACCTTTTGCACCATCTCTTCTAACTCTACGTAATGCTGCAACTCCACTACGTCAGTTATGTCCCGGTGCAATCCACTCAGGAAACGTGCCATAGTGGCCTCCCTATCTTCCACAACATCTGTTTGGATCATAGCTATCTCGAGCTCCTTATAATAATCTTCCACACTCCGAGTTCCCTGCGTTAATGTCTGCAGTCGCTGATACAGGTCTCGATGGTAATGGCTCGGCACAAATCTCTTCCTCAGGATTGCCTTCAACTCTATCCAAGTGCGCATGGCCCCTCTCCAGCTCTCCTCCTATTAGTGCATAGCTGATCCCACCATATGATCGCATAATCCGTGAACTTTACTACAACCAACATAACATTTTGGCTCTCTGAATAGCGATGACAGTCAAAAATTAATTCTACCTTCCTTTCCCACTCGAGGTAGGCTTTGGGATCAGATCGCCCCTGGAAGGACGGTAACTGTAACTTCAATCTCTTAGGTATCTCGTCTTCCACACTGTCCCTACGGCAATGTCTCCTAGGCTCATTGCCTGATGCATACCAGTCCTCGTCCTCATTCGACCCATACTCCTCCTCATAATCATGTCGATCAGGTCTCACAAGTCTGACATGATACCCTTGCCTATCCCTAGTCCGAGCTCGGCCTGGCACGGGACTGCCTCTGCATCCAGTTGGTCTGGACAGTGAACTGTCTCTTTCTAGTGTTGTAGCTTGGGATGCTTCTACTCGCCCTAACCGTTCTTGTATATCTGTCATACTCTTGGTAAGCTTTCTCAACTCATCAGTGAAGGACTCAAATAAACACTTAATTTTGTCAAGGCTGTTACCTTGTCCTGAATACTGGCTGGTCATCACGGTGTCTGAGATACAAAATAAAAACACCAAAAATAGTAGATAATGGTTAGTAGTAAAAGTCCTCACCAATCTCGTTACTCTCACTTCTCTTAGATGAAAGCTCTCCGACACTCGTGTATCACACTCACTCAATTTAATCCTTACAAATTTCAATTTTTCGTGCTCTTCTCGTGTGATTCCAAAATGATCTCACAATTCAAGTAACGTAAGAATACAAGCACTTGGTACGATAAATATGGTCTATGATAAAAAAAAAAAAGATATGAGATAAACAAATATTTCAATTTTCAATATTTCCAAATACAATCTCTATAATATTAAAATTTAATGAATAAAAGAAATCACTCTCTTTTTTTTGTTTTTTTTTTGGCCTCTTTTTTTTTTTGCCTCTCTCTCTTTTTTTTTTGCCTCTTCTTTTTTTTTTGGCCTCTTTTTTTTTGCCTCTTTTTTTTGCCACACTTTTTTTTTTTACAAAAAAATTTCAGCAACCAAATAGGCCCTTAAGCTAAAATAGAAATTCTGCAGCCAAACAGGCCCTTAGGTGGAATAGAAATATTGAAACCAAATACGACCTTACCACAACAGCGCAGACGGCCCAGCTCAATAGCTGCTCCTGATTTAGCCCAATCTCTTTGGCCCACTGATTTTTTTAACTCAAGCCTGGCCCAATTACAATCTGGCACAGATCCTGTTTTCAGCCCACTCGATACTTGGCCCAACTCTTGCCTCGGCCCAACATGATTTTTTTTTCGGCCCAAATCAACCTTGGCCCAACAGAATTTTTTTTCTCCGGCCCAAACAACCCTCGGCCCTACAGAAATTTAAATTTTTTTTTTTGCTCGTGGGTAGCGGCGGCAGCGGCAACGAAACCATTGATTTCGTTGGCGTCCGTCCGCGGAAACAGCAGGCATCGGCTGCCCAAGCGTCGGCGAGCCCTGGGCAGTCCTCAACGGCGGCGACGGGCAGCGAAATCAGGCAGATTTATGGCTATTTCGCGGCGGAGCCCCAGCGACGTTCGCGGCAGAATTGCAGCCGATTCGCTCCTCCTTCGACGGCGATTCACTGTGGGATGGGATGGGCTCGTAGCGGAGGTGCTGTTGGTGAGATTTTCGAGCGGAAATCGGCTGAAACGGTGACGGATTTACGGTTGCAAGCAGTGGTGGTGGAGTCAATTTTCTTTTTTTTTTTGATTTTTTTTAAACTCCGGATCGTGTATCGAATTAGAATTCGACACAAGATGGCTCTGATACCAAACTGACATAATCAAAGATCGCGTTAGATACAAAGTTGTAACCGGACCCGAATCCGATAATTCCAGAGACGCAAATCGGACGAAGAACGCTGACCCAACATGGTAGGATTTGATTGAACCCGATGGAACGACCACAATCAGCACACTGATTGTTGGTTGATACGTTACGAATCACATGGACCAATCCGGAATGACTCGATTTGGGATAGAAAATCCACGAGAAATTGAAAAGGGCTCAATTTCAGGGAATTGAGAAAAAAACTTGAATTAATTAAAACTCTCTGTTTGAAATCTGTTCTAATGGTACACAATGAATTTATCAAAACCCTAGTCTAGTTGGGCTGCGGGCTCCTATTGGGCTTACTTTAACTGGGCCCAGAATTAAAATAAATTAAAGGAGAAATAAATAATTGAATTAATCATCCCGCTTTATTCCTTCGCCTCCAAGTCTTCCATCCATCTCAGGATGTTTACTCTGCGCTCTTCTTTGGATTCCTCGAATTTGCATCCACGCGTGATATCTTCTCGAATTTCGCGCACCAAGACGTTGATGGCTTCTTTAAGTCTTTTTGCCCGTGTCCTGGTTATTGGTCCAGCTAGAATTGCCTGTGACTCCTCTGTATCATGTTGGACGTCCGCGTCAGTGTTGAAACTATTTCCTACATTTCTATGTCACCCTTTGCAATGATTTCTTAAATAATTTGGTAATGCCTCTTTAAGTATTTGGATTTTTGATGAAACGTCAGTTCCTTCCCTCGTGCAATTGTGCTATTGTTATCACAATAAAGTGGCAACAGTTGATCCACATCTGGAACCATCTAAAGTTTTATCACTTACTTCCTCATCCAAATAGCCTCTTTCTCGCAGCATTATACGGCATGATGTACTCAACCTTGATGGTGAAGTTTGCAGTTATACTCTATTTGAAACTTTTTGAACTAACTGCTTTTCCACTAAGATTGAAAATGTAACCAGAGACAGACTTGCTATCTTCAACATCCGATTGGAAGTTGGAATCGATATGTCCGTCTACTTTTGATCACCATCTCAGTATACAAGTATTATATGAAATGGGTTCCATGCTCCTCTCATCATCCGTCTTTAAGCACATAAATTTTGAGATGGAAACAGGCTTGAATGGTTGCAATCCATGCTTAGAGGCTTTTGTGTTGAACCTTTTCATCATTTGGTCTTTGTACAATCTTAGGAGAGACTCAACAATATTTTCGCCCTATCTCTATAAAAGCAAATGTCTAAGATATAAGTCTTGCCTCCCATGTCTTTCATGAAAAATGTGTTGGATAACCATGTTTTAATTGAGGTTAATATCCAACATCGTTCCCGATCAACAGTATATCATCTACATACTATACTACGAATGTGATAGCTCCACCATGACTTATCCTCATTTTTAATGAAGCAAAATAATTTGACTATATCATCAAAATAAAGATTCCATAAGGCATGGACTTCTTAAATTTGCATACTTTATGAGATTCTTTTTGGACTTCAAAATTGCATCATTGCACCATATAAATGTTGTCCAGAAGAAACCCATTAAGAAAAATAGTTTATCTTCCATTTGTTAAATCTCATAATCCAAATGGAAAGTTATTGCAAGGAGAATTCAAATGAATTTGAGCATAACTATAGGTGAGAATGTCTCCTCATAATTAATTCCTTCCTTTTAACCATAGCCATTTACCACAAACTTAGCTTTATAGGTCCTTACCTCACTAGTTGAACTAATTTTCCTTTTATAAACCAACTTATATCTAATGGGAACTATCCCATTATGGATCCCCTTAGTTTGCATGCATTTAATCTATATCAAACTATATAGCCTCGAGCCACTTGGTATCGTCCTTATTCAATATTGCTTGATTAAAATTAAAAGGATCATCTCCATAATTATTATCTTGCATAAATAACAATTCTTATTCATTCTCTAGAACATAATCTTACTCTTTAGTGCACAAAAGATCCTACTTGATCATTGCAATACTTGGGTTGTGGAAGGTTGTTCTTAAATAGGAATTAATTGTACAAGCTTGCCACTGTGTTCATCATGCTTAACCTCCTTGAGCATAATCATCCTACTTGCACCACTTAAAAAAAATCTTGTTTGGGGAAACATGCCTAATAACCAACAACAATATTATTATCCTAGGATAGGTAGAACTCATATCCTATGGAATCTTAGAAATATCCAACAAAGCAGCCCATGATAGCCTTTGTCTTTAACTTATCCATTTTACTCTTTTTGAGATTAGTCAGGCATCCAAAATTCCTTATGTGCTTAAGGCTTTTCACTTCATCCCACCTTACATCTCATGTAGGGTAGATGAAGCGAACTGGCACAAGCAAAGACCAAAAATGGTTAGACAAAAGGAAAAAATTTAGGAGAAAAGAGGAGAAAAATTGAAACCAAGAAAATAAAAAGATAATAAACAAGAATAGACAATAATCAATCAAGTAAGAATGTACCTCACATGAGGTAAACCTTTACACAAATCAAAATTACCCAATTGGAAAACCAAACACCATGCTAACAAATGTTGACCACAAACCACTAGAAATAAATTAAATGACTTGATTTGATACTTAAGTTTTAGGTGTTGAATCACTCAACACTCTCAACACAAAGAATGGAGAGAAAAAGAACACTTCTTCAATGTATTTTCATTTCAAAGGAGGATTGTTCAAGTACAAGTTATAGTAACAAGATATATAAAGAGATACATGCCCAATCTAAAAATACAAGTTTGAAATGACAAAAATGCTCCTAAAATTTGGCTTCAACTACTAGAATTTTTAAAAAGAAAGGTCAAATTTTGGCCTTCATGCTTGTCACGCTCGATTTGGAAGTCCTGCTAATCAATCATGCAATGTAAGGATCGATTTGGCGGCGATCCGTTGTGCGTGTGGTCATCTGTCCAACTTTCTAGATTTATGATTGCACATTATTGCGCTTGATCACATGCCCGTGCTATTGTAAATCCAAAACTTCAAGATTAAGCTTAGGTCGATCTTTTACCCCTTTGCTTGATCTAGAAGCTTGTGATCATAGTGCCACAATGCTCCAAAATGTCACCTAGTCAATCCAGTTGCCATGAGCTTGACTCAAGTGGCTTAAATTGCAAATTCAGCTTTCTTCCAAGCTCCTTGGCCTTTCCAAACCTAAAATTGAAATTATAATTTCATCTTTGGACTTCTTCCAATCACCAAGAGCTATCTTATGCATAATTTGAGCCTATTTTGAAGCTTAATCTTGTACATACCTCCCTTCAAAAGCACCAAGGCATCATAAATTATCATACCCTAGTTTTATGACACCTCCAATAAATTTAGGATCGCATCAGTTGAATAAGTAGTAGGCTTCATCTTCTTTATCTGGCCTTTCTTGACTTTATCGAAGGAGTTAGACACAGTATGAACCATCTCCTTTTCTTTTCCTTTCATGAAGGTTTGTGTAATCACTAGTTTAGTAAAGAGGCCATCCAGTGTCACTCTATATTATTAAGATGCTTATTTATAATTAATTGTGAGAAGTAATCTAAAAGTGACTAAAAGATTAAATATGTGTACAAATTGGCTTTCATCGTAAATTGAAGGGAAGAGAAGGAAAGGAAAATGAATAGAATGAGAAAGATGTTTTTAATTGTAAATGTAGAAAAGACCAAGTCTTGGAAAGTTATATTAATAATTGAATATTTACGTTGATGTTATAACTTGGATTGTATCATTTCACAATTTTATATTTGTTACAATTGTCGCATCTTATTAGCATATTATTTTCCCTTGTAATATGATAAATTGAGACAAGTTGCCGCTTCAACCATGGAAATTACTTCTGGATAAATCGTCTACTTATATCTAAAAATATTAACAAATAATTAATTCAAACCTTCTCTTGCCAAAAGTAATATTTCTATCAGGAAAAGAGTTTCCAATTTAAAGATAAAAATAAAAGAGGATACCAGTTGATATTTACATAAAATTGTAGCTGGATATGATTAATGGCTTCCACCAAAAAACTTCATCCTCTTTTCCACGACGAAAATGACTTGCGTAGAAGATTTTTCTTTCGTTGGAATGGAGTTTTCAATTTGGTCTTGTTCTTAATTTTTATGAACTCATAACGCCATAATTTTTTTGTAGCCAAGTGGGCTGAATTTTTATAATTTACCATTTCGGGATGAAATTTCGAGAACAAAACACGAAAATGTGGACAAAATATAATTACGGGGTAGTGGGGCCCAGTTGACCCAGTCCAACGGAGGAAAGGGGAAAATGGAGACGCTTTTACTGACGTCCTAAAAATTGGAAGAGTCGCGGGGAAGCACGACTTTACTCCAAAAGACAAGCCGACAACATGTGGAGGACCCGATTTTCACACGGTTCAACACCTCACCCACGATAAATAAAAAGATATAAAAATTTTAAAAAATAAATTAGTGTAATTGTGTTTTTGATTTTTTGCAAATAAAAATTATTGTTAATTTAATAATATAGCATAGCCATAAAATTATGGGGTAACAATAATTATTTTAATTGTCTTTTTACATATTTATCCCTCGATTTTATCAATTTTTGTCCTACATCACAAAGGAAAAATATGTTAGAGATAACGCCTGATGTAGCGGACATAACAAAATCACAGTCGGTTTGGTTCATCGGCCAGTAATCTGCATCTCCGACGTTGATTTGAAGTTGGGTTCCCATTTGATTGGTCTGTGATACTGGCGAAAAAGCTTCAGAGGTTTGCCTAGCTTTGATTTTGGACCGCAATCAAAGTCAACAGAAGCCCAGTCGTGTAAAGCGGGCCAGAGGAACTAAATGGATACTAAAATATGCCGTACTCCGAAAAATAAATGAATAAATAAATATGTTAAAAGGAAATGTATGCTGCGAAGGTAGTTGTACTTTACGTACTTTAAGAGCCATTCGGAGAAAATACACTAACATATTAATAAAAAATTGATAGGCTGTAGTTGAAAGTTATTTTTAGTCTTTTTGAAGTGTGAGTTATTTTATTAATGATGTAAAAGTACTAAATTTTAAATTTAATTTGTTTGTTTCTGAGTTTCTTGGTATAATTTCATTTATAATTTTAAATTTGAAAATATTGTTTTATACATGAATAATTAATTTTTAAATTATAACTATACATGTATGCATGTGTCTTTGTGTATGCATAAGTATTAATAAGTTACAATATTGTTAACAATTAAACGTTAAATATTGATATAAGCGTGTGTGAAAAATATTATATGAAAATTGTGTATATGGTTTAAACTATTTTAGACAAATATTCTTGGGCAAAAGCTAGCTCCCATAAAAATTGAAGAGATTAATTTAAGGATGGACAATGCGACTATACATATGAGGGCAAAAATCAAACATTTATACGTCGACAATATAATATTTAAAACAATGAGATCACATTCAAATAATGTAAATAATAAAGGTAGGGTATTTGTACAGGATGATTTGTAAATGCAATGAAATAAATAAATAACATGTAAAAAAATTATTTTTGTTCTTTAAATTTTTTACATTGAGTATTTATTATAATTTTTTTTTGAATAATGCATCATGTAGTATTTAGTTAACTATTTAAGAACACTTGACAAAATTATTGGCGTTTATTAAATTTTGGATGGAATTATGTTTCAATTACCTCAATATACTTATTGGGTTCAGAATTAGCGAAAAGATACTCTGAGTAAAATGAAAAATAGTATAGAAAAATGAAAACAAATAGAAAAGAAGACAAATTTCCACTCTATCTTCATAAATAGAATTAGTTCTAATATTTTAATCAAGAGCGCATGAAATAGTTGACGTGTTGTGCAAACGCCTGGTAACTGAGTGACATACATATTCACTGAATACACAAAATGTTCTGCTATAAAAAAAATAAATTTGTGTGTGTGTGTGAATTGAATAGAAATCAAAGTGCAAAGTGCATAAGTATTTTTAGGCAAACTATTTTGTTAGCTATATTGTGGACACATTATAGACAGCGTTTGTCATAATCAACTTTTTCAAATTTGTTGGGTTTTATAGATTTGATTTGTTTCGATTAGTTGGATTTGACAATCTTGGACGTATAATTGTGAAGATGTAATTGAGCACAAGAACAGCTAGAGATATCCCTCAAAACTTGGAAGTTATTCTAGTCCTATATTCTCGGACTATTGGCAATAAACTTGGAAGATTAAAGAGAAATTAACCTAAAAGTTAAGAGTGAAATTGCTAATCCACAAAAGACAATTTCGGCTAGAACTTTGAGTCTTCCACTCTATGTAAAGGTTGATGAGACATAAAGAAGTATCAAGAGTTGAGGAAGGCTAGAATGAATTTGAGACCGAACTCAAAAGTTAAAGTCTCCTAGCCTTTGTGCTTGATTTTTATTATTTTTCTTTTTGTTAGTGAGTAAAGAGCGTTATTGTCGAATCCTCTTGAAAATGATTTATTATGATAGAATATTGAACTCAAAGTGAATTTAAGTTACACATAAACTAATATGTTGTTAGGTTTGTGTTGTCAATAAATCAAGAACTTGAGGATTAGAGGAGTGAGATAGAAAAGAGGATTGTCTACTGGCACTTTACCTATTGAATTTGTGGAAAGCTTTATCTTGGTAGGACAAACATAAGAGATACTACTCAACTTTGGTACCTCTCATTTTACTTTGTTGTTTGCTTGCGTGGTTGTGCGCGTGTGTTACAAATTTTATAACAATATTGTATGCGTGTTGTAAACTTCAACCCAACTAACAAGTGGTACCAAAGCCTAATTCATTAGGTTTGCTTAGTTCATCGAAACAAGTGAGATTCATAAATGTTAAAACATGAGTGTAAAGGAAGGAGAATGTATAGCATGTCATTCACTTTTGATGGGAGTAACTATCTTTATTGGAAGCTATGAATGTATGCATTCATTAAATCCCAAGAGCAAAAGTTTGGTACACTATTTAAAATTAATAGCGTCCACCTATTGTAAAGAATGCCGATGGTGTTGAAATTGCTAAATTTGCGAAGTTGTGGACTATTGCTGAAGAGAGAGTTGCATGTGACAACTCTAAAGCCATTAATGTAATTTTCATAAGCATTGATATGAAGCAATTTAAGTTGATATCCAAAGAAGCAGTTTTGGAGATCCTAAAAAATATTTATAAAGGAACAAGTGTTGTTAGAACATCAAAGCTACAAAAATTGACAACATAGTTTGAAATATTAAGGATGGGCAAAGATGAGGCCATTTTTGAGTTAAATGGCAAGTTGTAGTGTATTGCCAGCCAAATCTTCTAGTTAGGGAAAAGTATTCTGAGGCAAAGTTAATGAGGAAAACATTGATATCCTTAGCCCAAAGATTTGTTCCAAAAGTGGTAGCAATTGAAGAAGTTCAAGATGTTGACAATTTTCGATTAGATGAAATCATGGGTTATCTACAAGCTTATGAGATGAACATGAATAATGCAAAGAAGGGAATAATGCAAAGAAGGAGCAGGATGTTGACATTTGCAATGAGAAACATATTGACAATGACAATGAGATGATTGTTGCTACATTGATGTTATCACGACTTTTGTTGCAAAGAAACTTAAGAAGTTTCAAGAAGGAAACCAAATTCAAACAAAAAACATTAGAGAATTCATCTAACAATTCTCCCACTAATCAAAATAAGAACTTTACGAAACGTGAGAAGGGTGAGCTAGAGAATAAAAGTATTCAATATCATGATATAAAGGTTATGGTTATTTGAGTTGAGTGGGGCAATGCACTCAAACAATAATGGAAGTACATAAATTCCACTTGGAGTAGAGAAGGATCTAAAGACTTGGATAATGAGGCTAATCATATAAATAATGAATTTTCTTTCAATTAATTGAGTAGAAAAGGAAAGAATTTTGTGATCTATGTTGCCATATATGATGATGATGTCAAAATCTATGAAGTAACAGTGATGTGGATGAGGAACATTATTCCACTTGTCAACTTTCTTGTGACAAGTTATTAACACTCCAATTTGAAAGTTGGGCCTTAAAGGAAGATGTAAGATCCCTCAAAGAACAAAATATGTGCCGAAATGATGAATGTTCTAAATTGAGAAATGAATGCAAGAGACTTGATATGCAATTCCATGAAGTTAAATCAACCTTAAGAAGTTGAACATGGTAAAATCAAAGTTGAAAGATGAGTTGTACATTTGGAAATATGCATTTGATCCTACAAGAATTAGTTATATTAAGCATGCAACATGTCACAATCTTAAGAAGAAAGAAATTAAATTTGTAAAAGAAACAACTCTTGCAATTGTTAACATAGTTGTAATATTAAACAAAACAGCAAATGATAAGAGGTGTAAGTTTAGGCCAAAACATAATTATTGTTCTAGAATTTAGCATTCTATGTTAAGATGCTTCACTTTTTTGAAGCACACCATGCAAGAAAGGCATGATGGCATGAATGTTGAACTAAAGATGTCAAAAACAATACAAGTGAAGTTGAATGTAAAGAGTTAAAGTTTAACAAATATTTTTAGCCACTCGTTCCTAATATGTTTGTAGTAATGACCAGATCTAGAAAAGACAAATGCAAAGGACAAAAGTAATGTGCAATTTTTGCAGAAGAATTGGATGTCTAATTGCAAGATACATTTCAGTCTTGAAGTGTGTGCTGCAAAAAGGATGTGTTACAGATAATTTTGGCAATAGACATGGCAATAGAGGTTTAGTTAAACAAATTTGGGACAAAGAACTCACCATAGATTCTTATTTCCCACATGCCTAGAAGATTATTCAAAGGGCATAAGGCATGTTAATAATAGAGTTAATATTTTAAACTACAAAAGGTATTAATGCAGGAGCATGAATTTTAGAAAAGGTTGCAAGGGTGATATTCAAGGAGAAGCGAGAAAAATTTTAATTGTCAAATAATGCAAAAAGGATTGGTCTATGACTTAAAATTGTTTGGATGGCATGGTGGTTAGATCTACATCTTAAGAAATTGTTGAATGTAAAACTCTAGTTGGGAGCCATGTTACAACAGAAGATAAACTAAGAAACCCTATTGCAACACTATACACAACATTGCGTACACTTTCTATAGCAAATATTGATGGCACTAATGTCCCTCCATTAGGTGCTATTCTAGCTAAAGCAGCAGACTCCTTTCATTTATAAGGTATGTTGGCATCCTTTTTGCATTTGCTTACGCTTTGACAAATGTGTGATACAAAGGAGAGTAGAAGTTTCAAATGGAGAGAGGGAGAGGAGCAGTAAATGATCTATGATATGGATTGAGTTTTTGTTATGGTGATGCGGTTTTGCTATTTTATGGTTCTGTTATACTCTGCTATTGATGTCCTGCTACTGTTAAAAAAATTATATCTACTATGCTGATTCCTACTACTGGAGTTGATTGTCTAATGGGAAAAAGTAAGAAAATTTGTGTTGCACTATAGCATGCTAAAGGAGGAGATTGTTAGCTCTCTTTCTATATAGATTGTTAGCTCTCTTTCTAGATATATGTTGTTGGTACATTATGGGCAACATTTATTATGGTCAAGTTTCATTAACTTATTGGACTCTGCAAGTTTAATTTGCTTTGACTAGTTGGACTTGGACATGTAATTCAGCTAGAGAGTTGCTAGAGATACTACTCAAACCATGGAGATCGTTTGGATAAAGATTGAGAAAAGTCTTAATTAAGTTCAATCCTATGTTCTCAAATTGTTGGCGACACACTTGGAACATCATAGAGAAATTCACCTAAAAGTTAAAAGTGAGAATGCTAATGTATAAGAGATAATTTTAGCTAGGACTTTGAGTCTTCCACTTTATATAAAGACCAATGAGATGTAAAGAAGTATCAAGAGTTGGAGAAGGCTAGCGAGTATCCAAGAGAGAACTCAAGAATTAAAGTTTCTTAGCCTTTAGGCTTGATCTCCATTGTTATTCTTTTTGTTAGTGAGTAAATTGTGTGAGTATCCAATCCTCTTGAGTGTGATCCATTATAATGGAGAGTTGAGTCTAAAGTGAGTTTAGGTTAGAGGTAAACTAGTTTATCGTTAAGTTTGTGTTGTGAATAAATCGAAAATCCTAAAATTAGAGTAGTGAATTAGAAACTAGATTGTCTATTAGTGCATTACTTTTTGAACTTTGAGGAAAGTTATCTGAGCAAGACCTCACATACATAGGGAAATTGCTCCAAACTACGTTAACAACTTTGGTGCTTCATATTTTACTTTGATGATTGCTTCCATGTTTTTGTGTGTCCTCCCAACCTTATGACAACATTTTGAGTGTATTGTAAACTTCAACTTAACTTACATGTTTAATATTAATATGGTAAAAACAATATAACTAGTATAAAAAATTAATGTAGCATTCACAAGACTAGAATACATAACTTTATTTTATTCTTAATTGAAAACGTTGTTAAAAATTTATTTCCAACATCCAAATGTCTTATTATTAAGATACATGTTACTCTTAATTGGAAAATGAATGCTTTGTTCTCTAATATAATACATCAATTTCATTACACATGCAGACACACAGGTAATATATTATGACGAGGCTAATTTTTAGCCCTAGAACTTACATTTTAAAAAATTGTCATAATATCATTACTATGAAGTAACACTAAGAAAATGAAACAGTAACTTTAATTGAAATCGAATTCATTTTTGAAATTCATTTTCTTATAACATTTTAACAACCATCTCTATGTACCTTCTTCATATTTTGTATTTGATTAACTCACCAACTCCTATTAACTTCTTTCAACTCTGTCATTTTCTAATTCTCTCTTCAATTATCAAATTCATAGCCTTTAATTTATTACACATTACATTAGTCCTTTTCTACGTTTTTGCAGTCTTAATTATTTTGGTGTCATTATTTATTTCAATATATTTCTCACTTAACATGTATATTTTTTCTAAACTAGGGAATGTTTGCACCGTTTGTGGATGCAAGTTCATTTGTTACTTAAATACTTCAATTTCGTTTATGGGGAGTTATGTGTGGGATAAGTTTCTTTATTTAATTGTGCTTATCTTTTTTCATGTTTTTTATTTACGGATGGATTAAATTTGTTGTTTCTTTGGATTTTTTTATAGTAATAGAAAAGCCTAAGGTTGACTTTCAGGATTCCAAGCACATGTGTGCAATGAGATGTTTGTGACAATATTGGCACAACACAACATTTGGAAATAGTAATGAAAGAAAAATTGAGAAGTAAGATATGTTTAGAATATGTTCACGTAATTCATAGCAACTTTCCTAAATTTATGGGGTTTCACCCAAATCAAACTAATTGCACTACCCTAAAAGTATTTAAATCAAAAACACATCAAGTGATTCTCCGTTAAACAATTTACTATCCTATTATTTGGGTTCACAACTACTAGATGTAACAAAAAACAAGCCCCATTTCTTTTGTTCATTGACCGAGCTTTCCTTAGACCTAAAATTTCCATCTTAGTAAATTTTCTTATTTTCTTTCTAAAGAATTATTTAAAACTCAACTCTTAACTATAGCAAGTGATAGACGAGTGATAATAGTGCAAACTCATAATTTTTCATATTAGCAAAGTGCACTCATTAGTGGATCAGAGGCTCACCTAAACTTACAATACACAACCTCTATTATAATCCAAATCTATGACTTTGGTTAGTTGAAATCTTTTCTAGAGGATTGCTCCAAACAACCTTCAAAGTAGCATTAGAATTATCTTTATCTAGTTTCTAGATACATTGAATAGTTTTTGTTCCAATAATCATGGATTCCTTAAAAACTATCTAAATGTGTTGGTCATCTATTTATGATTCTTCAATAATACTCCCAGCTTTTTTTTTCTTATCTTCTCTAATGTTTGATTTTTTAGTAGCAACTAATTAACTCATATTTTCCACAAGAAGTCCACTCACAAGTGAAACTTCAGGAGTCGAACTTAGTATGGAAACCAAATATTTCTTGAAACCTTTCCAAAGTTAATATAATGCCACACAACTACCAATAATCAAATTTCAAACTTAACTCCCTTATTAGCAATATGTTACACAATCCTTTTTTAAAGTCCGAAGGTTTCGCCAAAAGTTTACCATAAAAAACCAACCCTGGCTACAACTTGCAAATATTTATGCAAGATAATATGTTCCAAAATATTTGCAAAAAATAGCAAAAAAATATTAGTGATATACCCTCTAACGTTAATTATTTTGTGAGGGATATTGGTTGTGGCTGTTACTTGTTAAGTAATAAAGTACTGAGATTCTATTTTATAAATATTATGATAGTTTCATTCATGCATATAATTCTTGTTGTGGTGTAATGTTTTGCATGTGCTTGTATGATTGTGTTAAAAAGCCATTCATAAGAGTTATAAATATAGATACAAGACTTTATAATACATAATTATTAAAATATATTCATGGACCTCAAATTCTTTAAATGGGCATTAAAATATCTGTACAACTTATACATCTTTTATTTGTGTGATTAGTGACATATCATTTAGTATAAGATATTGAAAACACATGTATGTAGATACTTCTGATAGAATGAGTATTCAAACAATGATGCAGACATATAGAATTTATTCTTTACTGTTAATATCTTGATTCATGATAGTGTCAAGTACGCAAAGACTTTAGACATGAGATGACATGGATACCTTGTGCATGTTGTGGTTAATGTATCATTAGGCTATAAAGAACCCAATGTGCCATTTTTTGTATACGCATGGAAGTATGTGTTCAATCAATAAGGGATGAATCCTCTTAGAAGTAAACAAGACACTTGTCCTATATGATCAATATTCTATATGATGGAGAAATCCTTGGCCAAGTTTTTCATAAAGAACCTGCTAGATAATTAGATCTTGATTGAAATAAACATCCCAACAAGATGCATGTCACCCGCAAATAGTACTAAGAATATAAAGGCTCTTTTACTCACCTTTTTGTAAGCACAAGACATATCCCCATTCTAGATAAACCTAAATGATTTGACTACTGCATCAAAATAATGATTCCAACTCCTTGATTCTTTCTTTAAGGCATAAATGGCCCTCTTAAGATTGCATGTTTTATGAGATTTGTCTTAGGTTTCAAAATTGTGCAGTTGCACCATCTAGATGTCCTCCTTAGGAAGCTTGTTAAGAAACACAGTTTTGACATCTATCTGTCAAATCTCATAATTCAAGTGGGTAGCTATTACAAGTAATATTAGAATAGATTTGATCATAGCTATTGGTGAAAATGTCTCATCATAGATAATTCCTATAGACTTTCCCTATAATCTTGGCTTTATAGGTCTATCCCTTGCTAGGTGAATTAATCTTCCTCTTATAAACCCACCTTCATCCAATAAGAATTATTCCCTTAAGTGGATCTACTAAGGTTCAAGCATGGTTAAAATATATCAAATCCATCTTAAGTTACTTGACCTCTTTACACTTGGTGAAGTCTATGCTTTACATTACTTGATCATAAGTAGTAGGATCATCTGTATTATCATTATCTCTCATAGTGAACAACTCTTGTTTGTTTTGAAGGATATAACCACATCTCCTTGATATATTAGAGATTCTATCTAATCATCATAATGGTTGTGTCAAAGATGGTAGTTCTTAAACAAGTGCTTGCTGAATACGTTTTCCACTTTGTTGCTCATGCTCAAATGCCATCAACACATTCGTTCAACATGAATTGGCATCCCAAACAAACTTTTCTTCAAGAAAGTGTGTTGGATAACCAACAACAATCCTTTAGTTATCAAATAAGTAGAACTTATATTTCATAAAATTTTTGAGATATCCCATAAAATGACCCATAATGGTCATTGCCTCTAACTTATCCATCTTACTCTTTTTAAGGTAAGATGGACTTCCTTAAATCTTAATATGCTTCAAGCTTGACATCATCCCACTCCACATCTCAAACAGCATTGAAGGAATAGATTTAGTGAGAATCTTTCATTAGGTTTCAATAGGTTTAGGATCAAATTTTAAGACTTTAAAACCATAAAGCAACAATATAAATGCAATGGAATAACATACCAAACCTACTCTGCATTTTCCATACAACATGCATTGATTGAAAAGCGCCAAAGAAAACTAAAAGAATGTACCTTTGGAATTAACTAAGCAGTGCCAAAGAAAATTGAAAAAAATGTACCTTGGAATCACATTCTAATGGGTGTGCTTATGATCCTTGAGTCGTGGCCTTAAAACCTCAATCTCTAGTTTGTCCACATAATTATTGTAATGACAAGCGCCTTCTATACCTTCCAAAACCCTTTTCGCAAGGCTCTAATGTAAATTCTTTTAGGCTAGAAGGATTTTGGTAACAAGAAGCAAAGGAGAGCATGGTTAGAATAATTTTTCATCTTACTTGGAGGAGGCTTCCACACAAAATTTTTCTAGTTTTCTTATGTTTAGAAATCTTCTCAAACGTGAATCTATATTTAAGACACTTGGGCAGACTAGTCAGGGATTCCATAAGGTTAGTACATGGACTTTTAGTAATTACTAGCTCATATGCCTTTTAATTATTAAACTCCTTAATAATTCTAGCGCATAACTCTTAATTATTAATTTCCATTAATAATTAAAACCCATTTTTTAATCTCTATCAATATTAAAGGTTTAATGAAATCCTACACCTCAACTTAATTAATCTCCTTAATTAAATTAAAGGTTTTCATGTTTCTAGTTAATAGTTATATTACTAAGAAACAAATAACATGTGAGTAATTCTTTACGCCATTAAAGATTTACATAGGTATAAATATGCCTACTATTTTATAATATACAAAATTTACATGCATGAAAACTTGCCATACTATTGACATGAATAAACCAATATTTAATTAATTAATGTGAAGGTGTACGTATACAATCATAATGCTCCTGGTATGCCTCATTAACTATTAGCTTAGAGAGCTTATCATTAACATCCTCTTGAAGATGTTCACGGCAATTAGGAGGGCATGTCCTGACAATGATCTAGTAAGGTCAGCAAAATTAATCATAGACAGAACCATGCCTAATATAGTTTGATTCCTACCCTCAACTACTCCATTCAATTGAGGAATTTCCTATGGGGCAAGCTGCACAATGCCACTCTCTTTAAAGAATTTAATGAACTCAGAACTCATGTACTTGCCACCACTATGTAATCATAGTGCCTTTACATGCTTACTAGTTTATTTTTCTACTTACACTTTGAATTCTCTAAACTCTTTAAAGGATTCATACTTGTACTCTAGTAATATACCTTTTAACACCAATCATAAGTGAGGGATATCGATCATAAATATAACCATTGATTAATTATAATATTGATATTCCCTTTTATCATTTCGTGGCAATCTTATCTTTTATGTGAATCTTGTATATGAATAAAGTTATGCATGTGCCTATATGATTGTGTTAAAAAGTCTTATTCACAAGAGTTATATATATAGATACAAGACTTCTTATTTAGTACACAATCATTAAAACATTTTCATAAGGCACAAATTCTCTAAATGGGCAGTGGAGTATTGATATAACTTGCATACCATGTGTTTGTATGGTGAGTGTCACATCATTTAGTATAAGGTATTGAAAACATGTGTTAGGATACATTATTGGAGAATGAGAATTTGAGTACTAACTTGAAGAACAAAGTGGACACATAGAGTTCACTCTTAGATGTCAATATTTTACTTTATAATCATGTTTAGTGTGTAAGGGCCTAAGACCTATGACAACATGGATGCCTTATAAACTTCGTGGATAGCATGTTATTAGGCTATTTTGAATCAACATCTATCTTGATCTACATTAGGGTTATGAGCTTAATGTATCATTCCCCGTATGTGTATGGAGATATTTATGTGATCAATAAGGTATTTGTTTCCTTGAAAATAAGTAAGGTGTTTACCCTATGCAATTGATGTTTAATGAAACAAAAATCCCTGGCTAGGATAGTGCATGGTTAGAAAGTAGTTTTTGATGGTCATTAGTCTCATGGGTAAATATTGATTTTATCATATGATCTAACCAATGAATTTGACTAAATCTATGGATTTTTCTTAATAAAGAAAAAAAGTTAAATAAAAGGTCTATACTGCATGATATTCATGATCGAGAGAGTTCATGTAATCCATTCATTTCATTTTTGTTGGGCTATAATATAGGCTGTAGGTTAGACATTTTTCATATCCTTTGAACTATGTTGTTGTCAATTAAGCATGAACCTAAATAGTCAAACACATAAGAATGGAATGAGGACAAGATGAAAATTTTGGATTGGGGAATCAAATGAAACTTGATAAGTCTTGTAGTAAAATTAATTTGGTAGCAATTTGATTGAACAAAATAAAATTTTCTATTATATTCCTTAATAATGAGATTATTAATTAGAAATGTAATGTGCCTTAAATATAATTAATGGAGAGTAATTAGATTAAAGAACAAGACAAAAATGTGCTTTGATTGTTAACCAAACGAATAATTATATATGGAATGGGCTGGAAATAATTTTAAGGTCTATTTAAAAGCCCATGGAGCCCACTCTATATGCTCTAGTAGGATATACTTGGAAATAAGGTTCCAACTATGATTTTTGGAAATAAATATATTTTAAAGTGTTATATGTCATAACTATGCCAATATTTTCATGTGCCCCTTCCTAAGCAAGAAAAAAAGCATGTTCTAGCATACCTACTGCATTTCTTGAATAAGATTGCCTTCAAGTTCGCTTCTTCAACTCCACATGAGTGTGGAGTGTGAGGAAGCTAAGACTAAAGTACATCAAGATCTAGGGATATTTAGCTTACCTTAAAAAGAGTAAGACAAATAAGTTAGCGGCAAAGGCCATTATTGGCGGCTTTGTTCAATATCCCAAAGCCTATATGATATGAGTTCTACATACTTGATAATCATAGGGTTACTGTTTGTTATCAAGCATGCTTTGACAAAGAATAGTTCATCTAAGAAGATGGTGTGGATAAAATTGTTGTGCCTAAGGAAATCGAGCGTGAGCAAAAAAGTAAAGAGCCTATGTAGGAAATAACTATTTAATAATCACTTTCTACAGAGGAAGCACCACGGTGATTAGGTTGGATCTTTTGTGCACTAGGAGATATGGTTATGTCTTAAAGAATGGACAAAAGTTGATCATTATAGGAGATAATGTTTGAGGAAATGATATATCTATCTACGATCACATAATGTTAGATTGCCACCCATTTGGATTGCGAAATTTGGTAGATTGATGTCAAAATTGCCTTCCTCAATAGGTGTTTTGAGGAGGACAAATATGTGGCGCACCTATGCAATTTTGATGTCCAAGGAAAATCTCATAAAGTATGTAAGTTTTAGTGGTCCATTTATGGCCTAAGTAGGCATTAAAGAGTTAAAACCTTTGTTTTGGTGGTGTAGTTAGATTGTATAACTTCATCAAAAAATAAAGATAAGCCTTAGATCTACACAAAGGTTAGGAGGAGTACCATTACATTCCTAGCACTACATGTGGATAAAAAACTATTTCTTGGGAATGGCATCGTGATGCTTGTCTCAGCAAAGACCTATTTATCTAGTATGTATTTATCTTAGGCATTAAGATTAATAAAGATAGAGCAAAAAGATTGATAGGTCTCTTCCAGACTTTGTACACAGATAAGATCCTACAGTCATTCACAATGGAACAGTGGATTGCTACCATTTAGGCATGGTATCTATCTTTTAACTTTCATGTGCTCATAAATGGATGATGAGAGGAGCAGCAAGGAATTCGTTCCATATGCTTTGACTATTGGAATACTAATGTGAGCAAGGCTATGTACAAGGCCAAATATCTCCTATTTTGTAAATGTTAAAAGAAGGTTTTAGGTGAATCCAAGCAAAAAGCAATGGAATGATATTAAGTGTATCTTTAAGTACTTAAGAATTACTAAAGATATGGTACTTGTATATGAAGATAGAGAACAAAGAATAATCGAGTGTATCGAGTAAACTGATTCTAATTTTTAGTTTAGATATCAATGATAGAAAGTAGCTCTAAGTACATCTTTACCTTCAATAGGGCAGGCAAGTTAGAAGAATTCTATATATCATATCACGTGATGTCGCAAAGGAGGTTGTTCATGATTAAGAGGTTCTTGATAGAGCTTCAAGTCATTCTAGATATAGATAAATTGTTGTGACTTTATTGTAACAACAATGACGAGATTGGTCAAGCTTGGGAACCAAGGTCTCACTAGAAATTCTAGTACATTAAGCAACGTTATCACATTATTTGAGAATTAGAAGGGGTGACATCGCCATATAGTAAATAATTTTAGTAGACAATGTAATTGGTCCACTTATCAAGCTGATGACACAAGTGCAACTAGGTCACCATCTTAAGAAGATGGGTATTAGATACCTAGCAATTGACACTAGGATTATTACCATTAGAGTGAAAATGGGAGACTACTAGTAATATATCTTCTAATGTTAATTTTGCATAGGGGATATTGTTGTAAGTGTAACATTTTGATTAAATAGTAGAATATCAATATTTTATTGATATCAATACTATGATAGCATTATCATGCATGGAGATCTTTTGTGACATAAAGTTATGCATGTGTAGACATGATTGTGTTAAGAAGTCTTATTCAATATGGTGTTGAATATGGGTACTAGGTTTCTTAGTATACAATTAATGTAATAAGTCATAGATTCTCTAAATGGACATTAAAGATTTGGTACAACTTGCACACTGTGTATTTATATGGTAAGTGTCATGCCATTCAATATGAGATACTAAAAACAAATACACATGGATATGTCATTAGAGAAAGAGTATTTGACCATTGACTCGAAGAACTAAGCAAGCACATGAAGTTCATTCTTTATTTTTAATATCTTGTTGTATGATCATGTTAAGTCCAAGTACCAAGTTTTGTTCTTTCATAGCTTTTCTTGGTTCTCTTTTTCTCCATCTTACTTCATAAATTAAAAAAAATAAATTAATTGTTGCTTGATTTTTGGTGTTTCCAATTCTGTCTATTCATTGAATTATCTTCTTTGATTTGGTTTTTAGTTTGTTGAATCTTTGAAAAGTTGAAAAAAAGAGTGAAAAAAAAAAGAGAGTTAAGAAAAAGTGATTGGAAGTTGGAAAAAAGACTAGAAAAAAAAAAGAAAAAAGTGTTGAAAGATATTTGAATAAAACAAAAAATCAAGTTTTGTGGAGGTTGGTTGGAATTTATGAAAGAAAATTTGAATTTTTGTTGGAAGTCCTAACATGATCGATTGCATTCTGTTTAGGATTGACCACACCCTTGATCATATTGAAATGATCATCCTAAGACTCAAACGAATTGATCATGCACTATGAAGATCAATTGATCACACTTTATTTTGGACATTGCCAGATCAATCTCATTGATTTTGGGGTTGATCTCAGTCTTGCTGTTCAACTCTAGTTTGATCTTCTTGCTTTAAAATTGATTCTCTTGTTTATTTTTCATTCTTAGGTTGATCATTTTATGGTTGAATCAATATTATACCCTAAAATTCCCCCTTTTTACACACTTACACACCTTTGTAGGGTACGTCACTTGATATTTTAGGAAATAATTGGAATTCAATGAGGCAAACACAAAAATTGAGCAATAAGTTCATTAATTAAGTGTTTCTTGAGTGATACATGAGCGAGGGGTATCAATGAGTGACTTGCATCATGTGAAGCAAAAGGACACTTGCACACACCCCACATTCCTAGTTTTTATACATTATATTTTAAGGATGTCAAGATATGATACATCTACTTGAGGCGATTGATAGTAGAGATATTGGCTAGCATCAACCAGTGACTAGAAAATTTGGAGGATTCATGCATAAATACACAGAATAGATCATTACCACATAGAGTTAGGGATAAAGCGGAGTTGAAGCCTAGGCCAGACGATACTACACATCGAGATAGGTGAGGAAGGTATGTAGATGTTGATTATGGTGAATTTGTTAATGAGTTTAAGGTTGATGACAAACCTAGGAGAAGTACATGGAGAAATTGTAAGGGTGATGGTGAGGCATCAAAGGGGAATGAATTCACCATTCTAAGTTTGTGCTGATCCCGATGTATACTAGGAGTGGGAAAGATGAATGGAATTGGAATTTGATCTCATCATTATTTAGAGGTGTGAAAGGTAAAACTAGCCACTCTTTCCTTTGTAGATTATGCTAAATCTTAGTGGAGTGAGTTTCTTAGCAGTAGATGGAAGAACAGGGGAAGGAAAATCACCACATGGAAAGAATTAAAAAGGATATTGAGAAATGGACATGTTCTAAATTCCTTATAGTGTATGTTGTGCACAAGCTAGTAATTTAACTTAAGAAGAATTAATTGTGAAGGAATATTATGATTAGTTGAAATGGGTCATAAAGAAAGCTAATGTTGATAAGGGTGTCAAAGAAACCATGAATAGGTTCCTTAATGGTTTGAATGATGACATTGTAGAGATAGTTAAGCATCATTGCTATGAAGGAATTGAGGATATGGTGGAAAAAGCCATTCAAATAGAGTGATGGCTCAAGAGGAAGGGTATTGGAAAGACTGCATGATACGATCCTCATAGAGATATTGTAGAAAGGATTGTGCAATACGATACTTGTTTAGCAATTGTTTGGAGGACCACTTGACACGACTTTGATAGGACCATCATTGAGGGATCTACATAATGCGACATCTTTGGGGTGCTGATAGGAGATACTACGATGATACTATTGACACTACATTTGTAACAATAAGGAAGGTAAATTATGCATATTCATACCCAAATGAATGTAATATAAGTGATGTTATAGTCCACAAAAAGACTATGGAGGATTTAAACTCGTCGATAGTGAGGACATGCAATGGTTATGGAGAGATACACAAGAATGATGGTGTATTTGTTGGAGAAAGGGTTTTTGAATCCATGCGCAAGTTGGGCTTGGAGGATAGTAGCATTTACAAAAATGTTGAAAGGATGACAATGATAGGGCACGATGGTAAAGTAATAAATGAAGATAAACCTATAGAAACCATACTGGGAGATGATTGTGGCATTGCCGAAGAAGTTCCTACACATTATAATTCTCTAAGGTTAGTTTGTGAGAGTCAATGTATTGGGAAAGTTAATGTGAGCTAAAGCTAGAGAGTGAGGAGAAAAATGAAGATGAGGTAAAGGAGAGTTAGGAAAAATAAAAGGAAAGAGATGATGAAAAAAGCGAGTATGAGAAGGAATTCAAAGAGTTATTGAAGGCAAAGGACGTGAAGAGAATTGTGAGAGCTTGTAATGAGAAGAATGATTTTACAAACTCATTAGATTATCCTTTGCTTTCTACTGTTTCTTTCTTGAAGGATTACAAAAGTTTTGAAAGAGAGTTCTCTATGGAAATTCTAGCTCAAGTTAATGAAGTCCTACACACAAAAAAGTTGGTTACTCCATGAGGAGTAACGCCATGGGAAGAGGTAAGTAGTCATAGATCTTGTAATTCTTCAATTTGATATTCAAATGAGTTGCTTGGTGTTATTTTTTTTGCTAGCCTTCGTACTAAGGATGATTTCTACTTAATTACTTTAGCATTCATTCTATGACTCTTGCCAATTTTCTAAGTAGACTTTAAGGAATTATAACTCTAACTTAAGGGCTTGATGAAGGATTGAGATATTAGGAATTTCATGTAAATCATGGAGCAAACATAGTATATAATCTAGGATCATTAGCATGGGTTCCACAAGTAAAGTTTAGGAGTTCATGTAATAGTTGTGCAGTGGTATTATCACTTGTTCATCACAAGCATAGTCAGCATTCAGTTGATGACTATTCCTTGAGTGAGCTCCACATGTCAAATCGCACTCTTACATTACATGCATGTTATGATGTGTACATTGTTGAGAGTTTATAAAGCTTCCAACACTCTTGTTCTTGGTTGCATATCATAAGAAGGTTGGAATTTTGTCAAATTAGTCTTACTGGCTTAAAAGTTAAATGTGTTGAAATAATTATACATGACAAGTTTGAGCATAAGGATTATATTGAGCCTACATGTAGATAAATTAGTAAAGGTCTTACGCGTATTCTACATGTGTGCAAGAGTTGTGATGCCTATGGCGTCATAGGGTATGGTAGAGAACTTTGTTATCGTTTGCATGGATTGGATGTGGTTGCAAATAGATGTGAGCACATTAAGGAGTATCCTAAGGATAAATTGTTGCAACATGTGATTGTGGATGGTATAGAATGATGATGTGCATTGTTATGATTGATTGTTCATTATTTAAAGTGCATTGTCATAAATTATTTCTTTGTAATTATTATGTTGACGAGGTTGAGTTTGGTGTACACTTGCACAAACCTTTTGAAACACTTATGTGTTACCAAAATTAGTTTAGTTTTGCAAGAACATTATACTAAAGTTGTTTCTAAAAGAAGAAGACCAAGAGGAACCTCACGACTTATGTTTGAGCGTGGATGCAAACATCTATCAAGAATAGTCTAAGTTAGCGGGGAGGTGTTGCTTTCACATTGAACAATTAAAGGACCGTTCTATATAACTATATTTGACCTAAGGATGGTGCTACAATTTAGAGCAAGTATGTCTTAGTTTGCAACTTGTAGGAGTGAAAGAGCTTTTGCATGTCGATGAAAAATTCAAGTTGCAAAGCAAAAGTATAAGGTAAGAGCATTGATAGTGATATATTATATTATGTCTTATGTAAATTTATTTCTCGTACATAATAATGATCCTATCAAATTGAGGGCTTCTCCCTTAAAAGAAGGGGAATGATGTAAACTCTAGGTTGAAGTAAGAGCTATTTTGAGGATCCAACACACAAGTTAAGCTAATGAGTTCAAGGAACCCAATATAGCACTTGTACACATATTTTAAGAGTATTTTGGACATTTGAGAAGGTTTGGGAATCCAAAGAAGAGCTCATAGATGAATTAAGTGCAAAATGTGAATGAAATTGTGAGAAGGGAATGTTAGGTGAATTAACATCTGTATAGATCTCAAGAACCTCAGATTGATCCTTGGATAAATCCCAAGTCCATCAGAATTGATCATAGGAACCCAGACTAATGACAAATCATTTAGGATCAATCACAAATATTGGCAAAATTGATCTCAAGGAAAAAGATCAATATGAAAAAATACATAGCTTCTGGAATTATGATTAGGGAAGGACTAAATCAAACCAAATCGATCTATAGGACATTGAATTGATTGTAAGAAGGTGGTTTAAGTCGATCGCAATGGTGGATTGGAGCCAAAGTTTTCCTTATTTAGTTAAGACACTTTTCTAAACTTATCCTAGTCTTTTTCAAAATGTTTTAGCCAAATTTTGGCATACTTTTTGCCCTACTAAGAATTATGAAAAGGGCGATAACTTTATTATAACATCAATTTGTTTACCTTAGATTTTACAACATAATAAAGTTCTTTGATGGTTTCTCATTTCCTTGTGAATTAGCTCTCCAAATTGAGTTATTCCAATCATTCGTTGAAAGATTCGTGACATATAAATTAATAGGGTGTGTTAGTTGTGGCCATCTTATACTTGAGTTTTATGAGTTCGTTATGTTTTGGGTTGTTTCCATGCAATTTACATAAGTAGGATATTGTTGGTTTCAGCTTTATGCTGTCTATCATAATTCATGCTTCTGTGCATGCATCACTACCAGCACTTGGCAAAGACTTTAATGTCTATTGCATGAATTGTGTAGAAATGATCCAGAACGCAACAAACTAAAAGAATTGTCACAAATGATGACCACAATCGACACGCCTTGTTTGTTGATGCATCACAAATTGTTCCAAAGAATGCTTTGAATAACTCGATTTGGAGTTGGATATATAAGAATTGATAAACTCCCAAATTTTAGGGAAACCAAGATAAAAGAATTTTATTAACAAAATATCAAGAGAGCTTAAGTTATAAAGCCTAGGTGGCCTTATTTATATCTATAATTGATGACAAAAGTGTCCTGAGATCATTTATAATTATTCTTAGAAAATCTTAATTAATTATAGCAAAGAATCCAATGAAATAAGGAAATCTGGGCTCCACGCTACCCTTGTGATCAATCTGGACCTATTTGTAATTGATTTGATGTCCTAGGATTGATCTAGGTTGATCCAACCCTTTCTTAATTATAATTGCAGAAGCTATGTATTTTTATCATGTCAATCTTGCGCTTTGATATCAACAATGGGGTCGATCCCAAAACTTGCAATCTATATTCAAGTTGTGCAATCAATTTTTATGGATTTAAGATCTATCTTGAACTTGGGATAGATACTAAAGACTTAAGATGAATTTGGTTTGGCTTAGGATGAATCCTGGAGACATGAGATCTATCTTAATTGAAGTGATATCAATCTGAATATTCCTTCTTACCATTGCACCCACATTTCACTCCCGTATGACCCATAAGCTCTTCTTTAACTTTTCAAACCTTTCCAAATGCCAAATTGCTTCTTGAAACTCTAGAAAAAGTTCCTTCTTGGACCCTTGGAGCTTGTCACCTTCAACTTGTATATTGAATCCATCGATCAGCTCCCTTTTTGACTCGGAGCTCACATCATTCCCTTCTTCTTTAAAGAAAATTTTCCTCAATTTACCTTCAAAATGGAACTTTTAATGAAAATAATATAGTATACTACTATTATCTTATATGTTGGTTTTGTAGCTTGGATTTGCTAAGGGACATGGAATCACTCATTGACTCACACAAGTTGCAAACTTGGAAAATTTTTCCCTAGATTGTTACCTAATTCCAAGGTCAAACATGATTGTGTGAACTGGCCTTTTAATCTCTCCAAGTGTCCAGAAATCATCGTCAGACTATAACTACTTAAAGAGTATAGTCATCCATACTCAAACACAATTCTTGTTATTTCTTTTAGCCTTCTTTTTTAGAAAAAACTTTAGTAGTCCAAGGAAAATGTTATTGCAAAACTAAAATTTTGGTAACACCTATGTGTTCCAAAAGGTTAGTACGATTGCTTTCCATTGGTTCAATGTGGCCAATATGACAATCATAATGTACTACTAACAATGGCCAACAAATTCCATCAAGGATGTCATCAATCTAGGATCATTACAATACTTTTAACCCAACAATGCATTGGAATTGCTGTAAAATAATCACATCTATATCTAATCATGTATGACTCATGCAAATGATAACAAATTTCTCTAATATTCCCTATGACACCATGCACATCACAACTTATTTGCCTATGCAAGTTTCATGCAAGACCAATACTATTTTGCCCATAAGTATGAGCAATGACACAAGATGTAAATTTATCATAAATTTTATGCTTAAACATGTCATGTATGAGAATTTTGACACATTTAACCCTTAAGCCAGTATTAAACAAGTCTCATAGATTCATTAGGCCTAAGATAAGCATGGTTCCCAACATCTTTATGATATGTAACCAAGCACAAGAGTATTGCAAGTATTGTGGCCATTTAACGACACAAACATCATCACAGGCATGTAATATATGCATGGGATAAGATAAGTAAAACTCACTCAAGTAATAGTCATCAAAAGAATGAAGTTCATTATGCTTTTCCTAATGGATGACATTATCACTTCTAAGTCATTACATGAACTTCTAAACTCTACTCATGAAAACCATGCATATGATAATAGAATGAATACAATGTTCACCTTATTGCAACACCCAATATCTCAATTTATTAAACAAATTCTCAAACTACAAGTTATATTGCTTTAGATCCCACTAAGGTTTCTAAATAAGCACAGAGTTTAAGTGATGTTCACCTAAAGTTAAAAACATGTGTGATGAAATGAAATTTCTCAAATTTGGACTTCAATCATGTAATTTGTCAAGCAATGTGCATTTAAAGGTTAAAATTCCAATGACCCTAAAAAACTTATGCTTTTTTGCTAATCTATCAGAGTGAAATAACGAACAATCATGTAACTTACTCACAAGGCAAATAGATGAAACTCCATACTTAGGATAGTTTGGCTCGTTCTATGGCATCAATTTACATAGGCTCACCAACTTTGTTACATGTAGAACTTTATTAGCTTGAGCTAAGAATTCCATAGAAAACTCCCATCCAAGCCTCTTATAATCTTGCATGAAAGAATTAACAAAAAATATAAAGTGACTCAAGGGGTTACCAAAAATATTGCTCTTATCACAAGCTTGCATGGCCCTATCAAGCTCTTCAACTCTGTCTTTGTCCTTTGCCTTTGCTAACACTTTTTCTTCCCTCTTATACTCTCTTTCTTCTTTCTTTCCTTTTCTTTTTTCCCACTCTCCTTTAGCTCATCTTCACTCTCTTCCCTTTCTTCACTCTTTAGCTTTAGTACACATTGATTTCACCAATACAATGGATTCTCATTAACTAATAGTAGAGAATTACAAGACATAGGAACTTCTTTAATAAGGGTGCAATCATCTCCCATGATGGTTTCTAAAAGTGCATCTAAACTTGATAATTCATACTCATTTTCCACCATTGTCACAACTTCTTTATCCATGTCATCATCTACTAAATCCATCTTATCTTAGGCTGCACAAATCTACTCTCCGATAAAATGTCATCCAAGTATGGCTCTTCAACACTACTTCCCTCATTCATTGTAGATGAGCTTATGTCCTGCTTATTTTCCTAGTGAACTGCAACACCACTAATGTCATAATTATTTGATTACGAGAGTGCAAAATTTACCTCCTTTGTTTGCATGGATGTAGTGCCAAAGGTATCCTCATAAAATCTTCTATCAACAGTCCCATAGGTGTCATATTTTGTAGATCTCTCAACCATGGCTTTGTAAGTATCACATCAACCAAACTTCTCGACACCCCTCCTCTTAATCTATCATTCTAATTGGATGGGTCTCTCCACTATATCCTCAATTTCTTTGTAATGACAAAACTTAACTATCTCTACTATGTCTTCATTCAACCTGTTAAGAAACCTATTCAATGTCTTTTAAACATTCTCCACTATGTTAGCCCTCTTGATTGCTAATCTTAACTCATCAAAATATTCCTGAACACTTAATTCTTCTTAAGTTAAATTATCAAGCCTTGTGCACAACATACACTGAAACGAATATTAAACATACTTTTTTCTCATATTCCTCTTTAATTTCTTCCTTGTGGTGATTTGAATTTACCTATACCTTTGTCTACTCTTAATAAACTCACTCCACCAAGATTTAGCATAATGTACAAAGGTAAGAGTAGCTAATTTTACTTTTGAGTTTTTCAACAATGACAAGAGTCAAATATTAATTCTGCTCTTTTGTCCCACTATAAGTAGGCTTTTAGATTAGTACTACCTTAGAATGATGGAATGGTGTATTTGGTCCCCTTCAATGGCTCACTATCGCTATTTTCCACTTTCTATACATCTTATTCTATGCATACATTACATATCATAAGAAGGGTGATATTTTTGCAAGATATATTAGGCAAAAGGAAATTATGAGGTTTGTCTTTAATCCTAGCTTAAGAATTAGAAGTGTTGAATTTTCAATACACTAGAGCGTACGGATTATCATGAGGTCAAATTCTAAGTCATTGCACATACATGTAGGCGAAATAGTATAGGTCTTATGCATATTGCGTATAAGTACATGATTTGTGATGTGAATGGACTAATAAGAAATGCCGGAGAGCTATGCTATCATTTGAATGAGCAGTCTATGATTAAATATGGAATAATGATATGCATTGATTTGATATGATTGATTGTCCATTATTTGAAGTGCATTGTCATGAGTTAATTCCTTGTGACCACTACTTTTGTGAAATTAGATTGTTTGAATACACTTGGGTTAACCTGTTGGAACATGTAAGTGTTACCAAAGTTGGGATCATTTTGCGGAGGGAATTTCATTCAGGAAGTTTTGGTTACTGTTAAAATGAAGAAACCAAAAAGAATTCAATAATTTGTGTTCGAGCATGGTAGCAAATATCTGGCAAGACATTGCCAGACATTGTTTTAGTGTAGTGGAGAGGATGTCCTTATTTAAAACCTTCAAAGGACCTTTCCACATCATCATATTTAACCTAAGAATTAGGGAAAACTTGACTAAGTTAGCAACTCATGGGAGTACGCAAGTTTTCAGATGTTCACAATAGAAATGAGTTGTAAAGTAGAAGCATACGGTAAGAATATTATTAGTATTATACTATATTATTTCTTATTGGAATTTTTATTTTATAGGTGACAAAGATCCTAACGAATTGAGGATAGTTTACTATCAAGAGAAGGGGAATAATGCGAGTGCTGAGTTGGAACAAGGGATATTTTTGAACCATGGGCGCAAGTTGAAGTTGTTGAGCTCTAAGAAGCCAAGAAGAACCATGAACTTGAGTTTTAAAGGATTTGTAGATGTTTAGAAAGGTTTTGGAAGTCAAAGATGAGCTCACAGATCAATTTAGTGTGAAATGATAAAGAAAAAGGCCTTGAACAACATCAAGATTGATCACACTCATGTTAGATTGATCGCAAGATAGATCTCAAGGATCGGGATTAATCACAAAGCAGTAGGATAGATCGCACTGGATAATGATCAATTGTTGGATTTGTAATTGTAAAATCAACAACATACCAACCTTCTAGAATTACAATCGAGATGACTCTGAATTGACCTAGATCAATCCAAAGGGCACCACATCAATCCCACGGAGTCCAATTTAATCCAAACTAAATAGGGAAGCCCAAACTTTCTTAGTTTGATTAGGATTCTTCACCAAACTGAGTCTATACTTTCTAAACACTTATGCATGAATTTTAAACATATTTTATCCCTAGTTAGAAATATAAATAGAGGACCTTAATTATTTTTATTAGAACTCTTTTGGTATATGTTGAATGAATTATTTTATTTAGTTTCCTCTAGAATTTGATCGTTTCCTTAATCATTTTGATTCCAAACACCAAAATGAGTTATTTGAAATACCTCTTGGGTTAATTCATAATATATCAAATAAATGTGTTAGTTGTGGTAATCCTTGGCCATAGTACTTTGCAAATCATTGTGCTTGGCTAGTTTCTACATGGTTCGCGCAAGTAGGTTTTCGTTAGGTTCAGGCATACGCCAAATTCATATTCTTATGCTTCTGCACACACATCAAGGCTTGAGCAAACTCGTGGAATAATTTATTTGGTTGTAATTTAATTGAGCCAAATGAATTTATCATGGTGCTTGTTAATGGTGAGATCATTAATTAAAACCACAATAAGCTTTTAATTCTATTAATGGAGATTAATTAAATTCAAGGGAAAAGACGCTGGTAGATCTCCATTATTCATGGAGATTAATAATTGAGGACAACATATGGGCTATAATTATTTAGGGCATTAATAATTAAATGGTATATGAGCTAAGAATTATTAAAGGTCCACGTAGGAAGTCTATGAATCTCATGATTTGTCCTAGGTGTCTTAGCTATGTATATATATCTTTACAAGAGTTCTTAACACAAAATTAAGACACAATTTTTGTCCACCCCTCCAAGCAAGAAGAGCAAAGGCCTTCTCTCTCCTCTCTCTCTCTCTTGTTCTAAAGGCTTTCTTGCCCAAACGTGTTTAAGTATGAGCCTTGCACAAGGGCTTTTGCAAGGTGTAGAAGGCACTTATCTACATTCCACCTATGTGGAACTAGAGGTTGGGGTTTGAAGACTACGACTTAAAAGATAGCTAACATGCCCAGTTGGAATTCAATTCTAAGAGGTATAATTTTATGTTTATTCATTTGTGCAATTTCTTGCATATTGTGTAACTAAAACGGATGGGGTTTGTTGCATTGGCTTTCGCTACATGTTTTACATGTTTTCAAGTTGTACTGTTTGAATTTTTAAATGCCAAACCTAGAATTGGAGCTAACAAATAAATTGTGTGAACATCTATGAAGATTTATGCAATTTCAAGGTTTTAAAATATGCCTTTATTGGCCTTGGATTCATCCTCTTTGCTTTATAAGCTCACCTTCACATGGAACATTGAATGACCACTAACTCTTGGCCTTCCAATTATAATTACATCGTATCATACCACTACATATAAATACTATGTTGTTTAAAAACTTGGGTTCATGCCCTTGAAATCAATGAAAATGGTTTATACATCCATAAATGTAAAACCAAAACTAAAATTAAAGCTATCCGCTTTTGTCCTAAGTTTCTAATGTATCCATCCATCTAAAAAATAATTATACATCACACGTGTAAAGCAATAAAATATGTTTAAAAACTATCCATGATTTAAGCATCTCATGCCTTGGATCTCATTGATGATTTTTTTTTTCTGAAGTTCTAAATTTGAGAGCACAAATTTGCAACCCTGGTGATCATTGTTTGGCCACAAGAATAGTTCTCATTACCATGAGCCCCATGTCATGGTAGAGATCACATCTCTATAGTCGTTATTGTCATGGCCACAAAACACATTTTTGTGGTCGTGGGTCGATTGCTATGATCATGAGGCCAACTGTGGTATAGGAACCTTCCCTATCACAACAAGGTTGCAATCACATCACATGCATCTGCAGCTGTGATCGCAACCTTGTTGTGATCCTAGTGGCAATGGAAATGTGTTTCTATCATGGCCACTTCCACAATTTCTTGGTACCACCCTATGGCCACAGAATGCTTATCATGACCATGTGTTGTGATAATGAGTGCATGGTAGTTTTTTTGCGGTCAAGTTTTTTCCAAAACTATGCAAATTGGATTTGCAACTCCTACGTGGTTAATGCTCTCCCGAAAAAGTTTCCCTTTCCCTTCATTATATTCCTCTTCCTTTGAGCAACATTGTGGCAAAGAGTTTTAAGTAAGAAGAAGAAAAGCTAGAAAAGTCAATAGGGACCACGTGAAGAAGGGTCCACCATCAACCAAAATATCTTCATCTATTGTTGTTTGCATAGTTGCAACATAGCTTACAACATTGATCCATCAAAATTGAGTTTTTGTTCATATCCATAGCTTGATATCCTTAGAAACTTCCTCACCAATGCCATTTTTCATAGATAGGGTTTCCAACCTTTTCTTGATAGAACTCAATGTCTTTTTGTCCATTTTCTTGATAAATACTCTCATTGCAAACATCTAATAAGGATGATTCGTTCAATCAAGAAGAGATGGTCAAGTCACAGAGTCTCTTTCTTTTGTACTCATCTTTCAAACCACTTGCACATCTAAGACCTCACTTATTTTGAAAAACTACAAAGTGACTTCTTGTGATACCACTTGGAAAAACATGAGATTGAATGTTGAGAACATGCTTAGAACACATATAAGAGTATGCAGTGCAATGTTGTTCTAATATTGGAAGTACACACAACAACACAAAAATAGTAACGCAATAAAGAGTGAGATGTACGATAAGTTCAAATAGTTCAATACAACTCTTCTTATTCTACAGAGCCTTGCCCAAACAAAAATAATTCCACTTTCACAAAAGTTTCTAAACCAAAAGACATCAAACAATCATGTATAGTACAATTTAATACAAGCCTTCATTGTTTTGTGCATTGAACTAATTTTTATCAGGCCTCAACCATCTGACATAGTGAAATTTTCTTTCTAGAGGATTGATTCAAACACAACACATAAATATATTGAGTAATAAGTGAGTGATAATAATATAAAATCAACATCTTTTGCACTCTCAAAGCTCACTTGTATACTAAAGGCTAACCTAATCCTACACTATACAACCTTTATTTATATTACAGATCCACAAGTTTGTTGGTTGAAATCTCTCCCAAAGGATCGGTCCAAATTCTCTTGAAAATAGAAACTGGATCATGTTTATCTTGTTGCTATATATGTTTCTGCAGTTGTGTTTAGATTTACATAGATCCAGATGTGTTGATCACGTATCCATAATTCTTTAATGATAAGCCCAACCTTTTAGTCTTCCTTGATGTTTGAGTTATTATCAACACCAAATCAACACACATCTTCCCCAAGAGTCCACTTGTGACTGAAACTCCACAAGTCCAACTAAGTATACAAACAAATTTTTCCTAGATCCTTTTTTAAATTAATATTGTACCACATAATTGTCAGTATATTAGATTTTAAAATAACAACAGTGATTATAGAAAATTTTCGATTTTCAAAGAATGCAATATTGTAATTTCTCTTTATTTTTAAGGGCTATTAATGTTCTATTTAATCTATTTATTTTATGTGTTTTGGTTGTGCTTAATCTCTCTCTCTCTCACACACACACACACACACATATATATATATATTTATTTATTTATAGTCATTTTTACATGCATCTAGTGTGTTTTACTGCTTATATTGCACGTCAAAGATATAAAAGAGTTTGCCTACATAATATGCACTTACTAAGATACTCATACTTCTTTATGTATTATTTTTTCGTTACTCACCCAATTTTCATTCAAGTCTTTCACCATTAACAATATATATGTGTGTGTGTGTGTGCGTAGAGAGAGAGAGAGAGAGAGAGATTTATTTTTCTTGTGCTGTGAATTTAAAAGTTAAAATATAAATCATTATCTCACAAAAACTTCTATTTGTATCAAATAAATAGTTTAAAATACACTAATATTAGTTCTACTTTATAATTTATAATTTGCGAAAATTCCATACCTTTGTAAGTATAATTGTCAAATATTATATGATTTTACTATAACAATAAAAAATGAAATTATATTAATAGTGAGAAGAAAAATACATAGCTCAAAATGGAAAACTAAATGGAGGAAAAGAGATATAATGAAATGTAAAATTGTAACTTTTTATAATATTAAATAAAAGTTAAACTATTTTAAAATTTAAAGAATATTAGAAAATTTATAAAAATAATAAAGAAAAAATAAGTTAAAACGAAACAAATGAGAAAAAGAAAACAAAAAAAATCAATGAAGAGAATAGAGAAAAATACAAAGGAAAGTAGGATTAACATTGTGAGATCAAAGATAGTTATTACAAGCAATGTTTTTAAAACCAAATTGATGTTCAAATTGGAAAACTTATCGGGTCACTAGATCATTGGTTCAACTGGTTAAACCATTGAAAAAACTAGTTATTCTAAATTATATAATATTATATATATTACTATAAAAATAATTTACAAAATAAATGTAATCCAGTTTAATAATATACTAAAAAATAATTTTTAAACGTAATGTTAAAAATTAAATAATTCAACTTAAAAAAAATATTACACAAATGAAAAAATATTAAATTCAAAATGATTAAAAGTACAAACTTGAAAAATTAGTTTTGAAAAATATATAGATTAATTAATATGACTAATTTTAACTTTAAGATACAACAATTAAAATTTCAAAAAATTGATTAGAAAAATAAAAGGATAAAAATTACTAAAAGTAAAAGTCAAAATAAAAATTGTATATTTAATTAACACTGAGGAGTTGTCAATGTAAGAAATTTTGATAAAAAACAGTGAAAATTTATTTTTTCGTTTTTTCAAAAAAAGGCTAAAATTTCTTTTTTAAAAATTTTTTTAGGGACATTGGTTTGATCGGTTTTTTGACTAGTTTTTTACCTATTTTAATCGATTTTCACCAGTTCGTATATTTTTAATTTTTATACTTTAATCGAACTGAAAACTGACCGATTCTAAGTTGAACCAATTGAATTGGTCAGTTCGATCCGATTTTAAAAATAATGATTACAAGGTAACATGTATAGAAGTAATGGTACTAGGACTTAATCATTGACACTAATCAAACATTATTTTTAACAAGAATAATGATTAATAATAAAGTTTGGACACTTTAGTCAAAGCACTAGCCCCGTGCTTGGGGAATTTCATGTTGTTATACAAACCTTTAACTAATTAATAGTTCAGAAGGAGTCCCACAAAAAAATTAAAACATTGTCTCGCGTATGGGAAATTTCAGGTTGTTATAACCTTTATTAAAATTAAATCCACGTAGAGGCTTCATTGCTCATCATTAGTATTATATTCATCAGGGTTTCCCCTTTAAATCAAATATTTCTCTAGTTTATGTTTGGGAACCTGAAACGTTATATAGTGTTCGCTAAATATCCTTTCAATTCACATGCCAAAACTAAGTAACTTCACATAGCCTACAAGAAATCCAATTTTTTATCTACCCTAGAATAATTGGTAAGTATACTCTTGATTTTTCTTATCGAATTTGGGCTACATATATATGAACAGTTTTATATTTTTTATCTGCAAGAAATCCAATTTTTTTGTCTACCCTAAAGTAATTTGGCAAGTGTACTCTTGATTTTTCTTCATATTGAATTTGGGCTAGAAATATAGGAACAGTTTAATATTATATAATAGTCGGCTCAAAATTATTCATTTAACTACTTTTAAAATATTGAGACCTGATATTATTCCCTAAAATATCTTTTTCTCAAAAGCAAATTTCAATTAAACAATAACGTGCCTTCATTTACAACTACTATTCAAGTAGCATGAACATAATTTGAAAACAAATAAATCTTACGCCTTTTGATATTGATCTAAAATGTTACATTGAATATCCTATAATTCTGAGTGGAGGATGGAGAAATATGATAGAGCACTAATCAAAGAGCAACCATACTGGCAATTTCTGTCATTTAATCACTATTTATACATACACACACACAGATATATGTGTGTGTGCGTGTGAAAAAAGAATGTAAGTTAAAAACATGTTAACACTGGGCTATTGATCTTATTCTTGAGTGCGTTAAAACTTAGGCAATCATTGAATTAGAAAATTTACAAGTTTGAGGGTCATTATTAACAAACTTGTGGTTGAATTGTGATCCAGTTGATAATGCTATATTTGTGCTAGAAATATTAATCATATGCTCAAAATATATAACATGATAGACATTAAAAATACTTTAATTTAATTTTAAGCATCTCTACATGGCTATTAACAATTAAATACAATATGCTGATACAATAAAAACACCAATAAAATTAAAAATAAATACTAATCAAGTAAATAAAAGTACAAAAAATTCAATAAGATGATGTCTTATTTAAATATTTAATCAAAATATTTTAAAATTTTAATAAAGTTCAAATTTATTTATTATGTGTCCAAGTTAAAGGTTATTGAATACTTCACACAAAATAACTTACTCTCTTGAAATTTTTTGTATGAAAGAAAAAAGGTTATAAACCAATTACAAAGAAGACAAAAGTTGAACTGGGAAGAAGCAAAAAATAGAATTAAAAATTCTTTGTATTTATAATTTTGGACAATTTAGTTTTCATGAGATGTGACTGATTCATTGAATCAACAACTCACCTTTGCTTTTATTTGTTTATTTTAAAATAAAATGATTTTATAATAAATTTGACTATGATTGTTTATATTATCTTGATCATTCTCTATCCTATTAAATTTTACAACACGGAATAAACTTCTCAATAAAATTTTTTATGTAAATTTAAATTTATTTTTTTTCTCTTTTATATATATTACTTACTATTTATTGTTAAATTTTACAACTTTTCACAATCAAACTAGTATCTACACACACACACACACACGTATATACACCTATATTTATATATATATATATATATATATTTGTAACTTATAAATTAATTATTATTTATATATACTATCACATAAAATCAATCATTATTATATATTTTTATATATATATTCATACAAAAATTCAAATAAATCTGTATATTTTTCCTGCCAAAATTTCACGACTAAAAAAGCTAGCCTTACTACACGACTTCCACAAAATAAGAGCTCCAACAAACCTCCCTCGCAAATATAACATTTGGGTTATGGAATACACTCAATCATTTTACTACCAGTTGACGATTAAGTGGTTCGGTTGGAGTCAATTTTTGAACATAGTTGTTCCGGTAAAAATCGTGACGTGCCAATTTAAAACACAAGTTGAAAGCAAGGTACAAGCACTACAAGCATGGGATCTACAGCAACCTCGTACACCTTACGGCAGAGAATTTGAATAGGCGAGTCAGCCATGCATAGAAAAAGTCAGGGATTGGTGAGAACATGCGCGTATTTGTCTGTCTCTGCTCCACACTGTTTTCCTCTCTCCACCTGAAAGTCTTCTCGTCCCCCTTTTTAGTCTCTCTCTCTCTCTCTCCCCCCCCCCCCCCCCTCCCCCTTCTCTAGGCTGCCGTTGTTTCAGTTGATCCTCTTGTCGTCTCTCTCAAACTACACATATTAAAATAATTTTCAGCAGTATGGACGGTCAAGATCACAAGTTAACTGTTAGCTCTACAGGTTTTAAAATTTTCTACCTTAACTTTTAAAGGAAATCTTGGATTTAATATCTTGGTGCTCTCCCCGCCGTTGCTGTCTCAAACTCAGACACAGAACTTGGTTTCTTTGTAATTTACCGACCTTTGTGTGAATTTTGTGTAAGAAAGTTATCTTTAGTGGATTCTGGCTCAGAAATCAAAGCAATTATTTAGTGCTCTGCAGTGCTCGTGTTGACTTGTTTATGTTTGCTGTATGACACTTTCTGTTTCTCTAATTTACACTTAGTACTATATACTGACCTTGATTTTGCATACTTGTGTTCTTGGAACAATACCATTTTTCTACTTTGCGATGTCATATGTATTTCCTTCTCTTGATTCCTGCAGGGCATGAGTGTCAGAGTGCCCACCTCTGCCACAGATGCGGATGGCCTTTTCCAAATCCACATCATGGTGCTAAACAAAGAAGAACCCACAAGAGGATTTGTGGAACAATTGAAGGCTATAAAATCATTCATTCAGAAGAACATGATTACCATCTGGCTGTTTCAGATGATGAGCAGTCCCCGGATGAGGACGCGCTTACCGCAAGTGAGAAGCTGCGCATATTTAGCCAGTGTTGCGAAACGGTTGGTCAATTTGCCTTTGCTAAGGAGACTTACGAAAGCATCAATGCTTCTGCTGGGATAGAAAAGGTTTCTGATTCTGCTGAGGATTTCAATTCGATGGGAGCTGCTGGGGATATTCTACCTGAGGAATGTCTTTTGAGCAGGCCTTTTGTTAAGGCTGGTGGAGTGACTCTTTCTTCGGAAGCCACTCAACGCTCTGATGCGGTCTCTTCTATTGACGTAGAAATCAGGCAAAAATCTAGTTTGATTGAAGACGAAACAGCTGGTAATCTCGATGCAAACGAGAGACTGAAGTACGATACAGACGCAAATGAGAATGGGAACCTGGAATCTAAGGACAAATTTCCTGTTAAAAAGGTTTCAGCCCCCGCCTCTGCAAACAAAACTCTTTCTCCTGAAGACGATCCAACTATGAAGACTCTCAAGGAAGATGTTAATCAGATCGAAAGAAAGTCTTACAGCAAAAGTTTAGATTCTGGGAAAGAAAAGGGTGGAGGAGCTTCGGAGGAGGTACAAGTAATTCTTGGTTCTACTGTAGCATTCAATGACTTGCCTGATTTTCCATCTTCAGGGGAAGCAGATTGGGATACAAGAAATGTAGAAGAACTATCAACTTCCAAATCCTGTTCACTGAAACCCTATTCAGAGAAATCCTTTCAAGGAATAAACGGTGATAAGCTCCCAGAAGTGTCACATTCGGTTGGTTCTGCTGAAATGTATGCTGGGCTAAATCATGATATTGGTGATGTACTGGATAACGATTCCTTAAATACCACCTTTGAAGATCCAGAATCACAAGCAATTTGTGAACTGCCAAAAAATATTCATGTGACAAGCAATGTTGAATTAGAGTCCCTACCTATTGTTGGAACAGTGACAGAATTAACAGATAATAGATTTGGAAGTACGACTAAACAGCAAATTGCAAAAGAGCCTACGTTGCTGGGAGGAAACTTCGCCAAATCAAATACCTGTTTTGGTGAAAGTGTTGGAGCATTTGATGCTACTAAAGTAAGCTCTCAACCGAATAATGAATGCAAAGTAGCCGTAGTTACTGAAAATTCAGAAAGCCCCAATCCAACTATGCTAGAAAATTTAATTGCGAAGAAATGTTTGAATAAAGCTTCACCTGATGTTGAGGAGAGGCATAGCAATGAATATGTTGGCATACCAAGGTCTGTTGGTGCTGCTTCGAGCATAGAACAGACTTTTGATGGTAATGGTACATTGTCAGATGAATGTTCTGTGGTCACCCAAAGGTTAAAAAAGCCAGCACATTTTAAAGATTTACATGAAACTTCTGTTACTAGTGATGATAAAAGAGTGGTTAATGTTGAACATGGAACTGCTCTTAGACCCAAGTCCTGGCCGGATAAAGGCGATGACAAGCTGACTAAAATGCAGAATGGTGTTTTTGCAATGGATCTATTGGACAATTCAATTAGCAAAACTGAGGCTCTGGAAGGGAGCTCTCAATCAGAATTAGGTAAACTCTCGAACCTCTTACTCAATGAAGTGAATTTGTCGGTTGATTAACAATCCTTGTCGTTTGTGAATGGTGTAGTTCAGTAATGTTTGATCAAAGTCTTCAAATCTCTGCTGGCAAAACTTAAGTTCTTTGCGCTAGGGGTTAATTAGGGTTCATAAGTTTATATATAATAGCCTAGAAATCACTTTCAACACATCACATAATGAACTTCGCTTTATATACTCCATATATTCTGCTCTCACTTTATCTCTTGCTTCATCTTCATTTTATTAACTGAGCAGCAATTTCCTTTCCATTTGATGTAGTTGTTGCTGAAACAAACGCTCAATCACCAGATTTATTAGTAACTAGTTTCCAACAGCATAGAACGACAACTGAGGAAGCCCATCCAGACAAATCAGATGTCATCGAGCCCCCTTCATTCATGACCTTGGTTCAATCTGGAGGTGAAAGCGATCAGGTTACTGCAGCGTCCGAGATTGTGACAATGCAGAGCAACCAACAGACACAATCTGATGTTCTGCAGGCTGGGTGGTTCCCTTCCCTAACAAATTTTGTGAATGAATCAGAAGGCATAAAAAAAAATGAGGAAATAATTGCCAAAGTAACAAGTTGGGGCCCAGTGAAGCATCATAGCCCCCTGAAAGATCTTTCGGATGAAGTCAAGTCACCATGCTCAAAACAAGTTCCTGCTGAAAATCAGAAAAATGTGGCCAAACCGAAAAATAATGGTGCTGTTGTAAGTACTGTAAGTTTAGCTCTAGGTCCAGAAGCACCCGTACCCAGTGATCGTGATACGCATAAAGACATTGACGAATGGAATTCTCAAGCAAGCTACCCTGTTGAGATTAAGAAAGAGAAGAAGGGTAAGTCCTATTGGGTACCATTTCTGTGTTGCTCTTCAGTGCATAAAGAACTATAACCCCTTAAGTTCACTACAGGGATTATGGTATATCAAAAGCACCATTCCGTTATATTTTTGTATTTCTGTGTGTAATTCTGTTGTTAATTTATCTGCGAGGTATTGAATATGGCTAAAACGTTTGATCCCTAGGGTGTCAAATTTTGCCATGGCTTAATTATATATATATGACTAAAAATTGAAAACCTCTTTGTGTCCGTATGAAGATGTTGATTGAACATTTTGTACATTGAACTTGTAACATTTTCTTGTGATGAATGACAACTGTTGCACGGAATTGACGCATATCAATTTAATCCATTGGTTGCATTAAACCGCTGCTGCGCATTTAGCTTTGTGTGTGACATATTATGAATTCTGGAATTTTTCTCATTAATATTTCATGAATCTGACGATGAATCGGATGATTCATTTCTTCTCATCAACCTTCTGCTGGTGCAACTTTGCAAATAAGTTCCACGATGGAATCTAGTGGTGATCAGCTGGATGATTCTTGGCAATTCCCAGTCATTTCATTTGTCGAAAGATGAGTCCTGTATCGGATGTCACTATAAGAAGGAAACCAAGACAGTATCGAGAAGACAGGAAAATACTTTTGGAGCTGTGTCGTTGTCATTTTACGAAAGGTGGTGGAGATTGTCTTCGGGCTCGGGGTATGTGTACGTGCAGGTTGTACTTCAATTATTACTATGGAAATCCATCAATGTTACAGTCAAATCCTTTTGGCGGTGGCGGCATATTTGAGTGTCCATCAGTTGATCAGGATTAGAGTCCCGCAGCTAATATTGCTCATTTGTTCTTTAAGGAGATGGATTGCATGGTGTGCTAAGAATAATGATGTCCGACACATATGTCAAATTCTTAAGTTATTTGGAAAACGTTACGATATAAGTTAAGCAAAAAGTTGTTATTTTCTACCATGAGTCATCCATAAACTGATGGTCAAATAAAAGTGATAAATAAAACTTTAATTGTTTTATTGTATGAATTGATTAAGAGAAATATAAGGACTTGGGAAGACTACCTATTGCATATTGAATTTGTTTAAAATAGAAGTGTGCATTCAATCACACAAATATCACCATTTGAGGTTGTTTATGTTTTTAATCTATTAATTCTATTAGATTTACTGTCATTAACACTAATAAGCAAATTAGTACAAACGAAGAACATAAGGCGAAGTTTGTGAAGTAACTACAAGAGTGTGTATATCGAAACATTGAGAGGAGGAATGAACAATATGTACATCAAGTGAATGAAGAATGCAAGAAAGTCATTTTTGAGCTTGGAGATTGGGTTTTGAACCAAAGAAAGTCTAAATTGATGCTACGAGGAGAAGGGTTGTTTCATATGATTAAGCATATAAACGACAATGCCTATAAATTACAGCTATTAGGTGAGTTTGGTATTAACACGACTTTCAATGTTGCTGGCTTAAGTCCTTTTGATGTAGGAGATAAAAAAGATTTAGAATTGTGGCTAATTCCTTTTTAAGAGGAGGAGGATGACATGGGTGTTAAGGCTAAGATTGAATATCTAAGAGTTTTTAGAGGGTTGATGACTAGAGCCTAAGTTAAAAGACTCAAGGAAACAATAATGATACTCGTAAACGAATTTAGAGAAGTTTTTAGGATGTTTGGAAGAGCTTAAATCAGAAGAAGGATGCCTTGTGGGTGCATTTGGTGCAAAGAGAGCTTGAAACGAGCTTTGGAACAATCTTTAGATTGATCTTAGCGGCAGCATAATCAAGCTCGAGTGTATTAGATCAATCATTAGCATAGACAATCGTTAGCACAGTAGGTGCTAACATTCTGCTTTTAGGATCAGATGATAGTTGCTCGATCACATCCAGAGCGATCATAAGTCTAGTAGCTGAGGAGTTTCTCTCAATACTCAATCTTGTCCTCGCATAATGGTAAATCTTGGGAGCTAGGAACATTTTGTTTCTATGATCAGATCCCCACATCGACATCTAGATCTAGTGTGATGGCAGAACAGAGGTAGACTTAGTTAGGAAATTACATTTTTTCCTGTTTTCTTCATTTGGTCAACTACTATGTGAGTTCTAGGGTTATGAAGGCTCCTTGATAACATGTGAAATTATACTACATTTATACCCTTTTGTATGCTTAAATTATATATACATGTGAGTTAAAATGAAGAAAATATATTATCATGCATAAATTCTATCTAATATGATGAATTTGAAGTGAAAAGTGTAGATGTGGGTGGGGTTAATTATTAATTTTATATGTTTTCTGCATTTAAAATATGATTTAATGTCTGCAAGCATCACAACCGTGGAAGGAAGAGTCGCATCTACAACAAGTAAAATGCAACCACATAGATCAACCACAGTACTTTCTGAAATTACCATGGTCGTTGTAGCAATCGCAGAAGCAAGGATTGCAATTACATGAAGCTCTTGCAAGTTAGCAGAGCGGAGTGTGGAAAACACTAGAATTTTTGCAAACAAAGGTAACGTCGATAAGGGAAGGAGCCATGATGGCAAGACGGCTTGGCGCGACCACGGAACATAATTACTAGAATTTTCCAAATCTCACACTTGGGTTTGCAAGTGCAAAGAATGGAGGTGCAACCGCGAGACCTAATGTCTTGATCGTGGGAGCTGGCACAATGGAACTACAAACTTCGATATTGCATAATTTTTCAAGGTTTTTTTTTCATCTTTTCACAAATATACATGAACCCTAGGTACTCTTACACTATAAACACACGTTCTCTAGGGCTTAGAGAGGGGATTGGACTTAGTTTTCATTTTTTGAACACTTAGACAAAAATGATTTCAAGATTGTAAAGTTGGGGAGAGAAGAATTTAGACTGAGAACTTGAAGCGCGTTCATTACCTACACAAGACAAGTTTATTGGACTAAGTTTTCTAACTTTATTTAGTATTTTTATGTTTTTTTAGATGATGAAGAATTTAGAAATGGTTTTTTAATTGAAATTAAAATGAGGTTTTGAATTTTTATTTTCTAATTGCTTGTGTTTGTGCCTGATGAAATGTGTATGCATAAGTTTTGATTAATTATCTTCACATGGGTTATTTGTAATTATCGAATTGAATAGTAGTTAAAGAAATTAACCATTTCTCTAATTAATTTATGGCAATGCAAAGAATAGTAGATGTAAAACTTGCATGCTAAATATGCAATTTGCGAACATTACTTCAATGAGAATAATGCAAGTAAACATTGTTAATTACCAAACTCACTCTTTTTTTTGTCTCAATTTAGCTTGGGAATACCTATTGAAATCTGGAGTTAAAATTATAAGAGAGTTTGAGAGAATATTCTACAGATTTTAGGATTAACAATCCATAACAAGTGTAATTAAACTGATAATTAGCGTAATTTGGCATACGTAGGAAACTAAGACAAAAAAAGTGGCTAGATGCTTTAACTATAGGTACTCTATCACATTTAACTTGTGTGTTTTGTTCTAAGTGCTCGCTTTGAATTAATATTTATTTTCCTTTTTTTTCCATTTTTGAGGCCTAATTAATATGAATTCCGTTAAATCAATAGACATAAAACCCTTCCTCGTGGGAATGATATCTGTACTCATCACTGTACTAGGTTTAATTATAAATTTAATTTTTGGTGTGTTTATAGCCCACATCATATTTTGGCGTCATTGCTAGGGAAGGTTACGAGTGCTATTGAACACTTTGAGGGATTGCTAGATTAGGCCACTTAGTTTCTTTTTATTTTGACTTCCTTTAGTTCTCTCTTTTTCTTCTCTGTCTGATTTTATTTCTACTTTTCTAGACATGTTACTACTTCATGGCTTAAATTCTTGTTTGTCAAAACAATTGTCTGCATAGGAGTAAGAGTAGTGATTTTGATTTTGATCCAAAAATTGAACGAACTCTTCATAGACATAGAGCTCTTTTCTAATGTTAACTAAAAATAGCAAAAAATAATCCAGTACCACATGAACCACCTCCTTCACCAAACCAACGAGTTATTAGAGATTATGTGCAACAGGTGTTGAACCCAAATATGATAGGAATTGTGAGACCATCGGTGAATGTAGATAATTTTGAACTGAAACCTGCACTAATTAATATGGTATAGTCTAATTAATTAGGTGGAGCCCCACTTGAAGATTCTAATAAACATCTTGCTTCTTTTCTTGAACTATGTGACACTGTAAAATTTAATGGAGTTTCTAATAATGCAATTAAATTAAGGTTATTTCCTATTTCTCTTAGGGATAGAGCAATCATTAACACCTAGCAATATCATCACTTGGTAGGACATGATAAATAAATTCCTAATTAAATATTTCCCAGTTGCCAAGACTATATAGTTAAGGCTAGAGATTGACACCTTCAAACAACTTGACTTTGAGACACTACCAGAGGTATGGGAATGGTTTGAAGAGCTTTCAAACACCATACCCATAACAAGAGAAAAAGTAATCATTAGAGGAAATTGTGGGAAATCTTGTGAAGTCAACGTATAAAATAATAGGTAACCTAGAAAAGACCAAACAAGATTATATAAATAGAACTGCTGCTCGCTTGCAGAACTGACAATCATTAATTAGAAATTTGGAGGTACAAGTTGGAAAACTAGCAAAAGAGATGACAAATCGAGTAGCAAGTATGCTACTTAGCACTATTGAAAATAATTCGATTAAGCATGTAAAAAGTGTGCAGTTAATAGAAAGCAAAGGGGAAAAGGCGGATCTATGTACTAATGCCCAAGAAGAAAAGAACAAGTAGGACAAGGCGCAAGTTATGGAAAAGATAGAGTTCCCACACCATACAAGCTAAAAATTACATATCCGTAGAGGCTCATATCAGCCAAAATGAAGGAATAGGTAAGTAATTTTTTTAATGAATTTGAAAGGCTAGAAGTAAATGCTCCTTTAGTTGTAGAAATTAAAAAAAAAATCCGAGTTTAGTGAAGTGCCTAAAAGATGTAATGAGTAGGAAGAGAAATTAAGAGACTTGAAAGGAAACTTAGATGAGGAAAATGTTTTACCATCAAAATGAAAAGACCTAGGGAGTTTTTCTGTGTCTTACACTATAGGAAGTACTTCGTTTGATAATGTTTTATATAATTTAGGTACTAACATAAATGTGATGTTCGTTTCCACTTTTCAAGCACTTGGTGTGGAATCTTTGAAGCCTACAAACATGAAGATAAAGTTAGCAAATAGATCGGTGACAAGGGTACTTGGGCTTGTGGAGGATGTCTTGTTGGAGGTGAGTGATTTTATTGTCCTTATAAATTTTGTTGTTTCAGACATAGAAGGTGAAAAAGGACAAAGTATTATCATTGGGCGATCCTTCTTTGCTACCACTAAAGCCCCAATAAACATTGAAAAGGATAGCCTAACACTACATATGGATCCTAAAAGGGTAACATTTTTTTGCATACTTCATCCCTCGATCACTCACACACAAGAGAAGAAAGAAGACGATTTAATGTTGCTTGAATTTAATGATGCATGTCGTTAACACACCAAAATTTAAATTTATAATAACTAGTACTTGGTAAGTACGAGTGTCATATCCACAAGGAGGGTTTGTGTGTTTATTGATTTAACTGAATTCTTGTTAGCTAGGCCTCAAGGCGAGTGCAAAAGAAAAGAAATAAAATTAAAAGTGAACACCAAGAATAAAGTATACTAGATGAAAGTATTTGAGTGCCAAAGACTGAAGAATCTAACTGCTTGTCTTGTATTGGTTTCCTATGCATGCCAAATTACATTAATTATTAATTTAATTATATTGGTTATAGATTGTTAATTTTAAAGTGTACATAATATTCTCCCGAATTTTCTTATAGCTTTAACTCTAGATTTTAGCAAGTATTCCCAAACTAAATCGACTCAAGTATTCAAGTTGGTAATTGACAATGGTTTCTATACTAATTTTATGATTTCACTTCCGTTATTCTTATTGAATTAGTGTTCACAAATTCTATGTTTAGCGTGCAAATTTCACTCTCATTATTTCTCACACTACCGCAAATAATTAGAGAAGTGGCCAATTCCCCCTAATTACTATCTAAATCTACAATTTTGAATAATCATACAATGATAATCAATTGGAATTTATGTACACTTCATACACCAAGCACAAACATAAAAGACCAAAGAAGGATTTAGAATTTCATAGTAAATTCAATAAAAATAGGTTCTAAATCATTTATCATCCAAGCAAACATCAAAATAATAGAAAAAGCTATTAAAACTTATTCTTAAGACTTTGCTTTGCATGGAAAAATGAATTTTCTTCAACTCTTGGTGTGGATCCTCCTTCTCCAAGCTTTAATCTTATGTTCTTATCTTTTAGGGGTTGGAGAACAAACTAACCTTAAAAAAACTAGAAAATCCTCCCTTTTAAGATGCATGAATCTCTTATTTATAGTTTAAGAAACCTTAGAAGATGTGGAGAAGTGTGGAAAGTCAAAAAAGCCCTTGAAAATTATGAAAAACGAGAGTTGAATGTTTCTAGCACCAAAACACTGTGATCGCGCCGCTGAGGATTGCGATTGCGTCTTGAAACCTCGTGATCACAGCTTGAAATTTCAATATTTCTAGAACAAGTCATGGTCTAGTTCTGTGATTGTGGAACACCTTTTTGCAATCATAGCTCCACCTTCCACGATCATGGCCTTGAGTGCAGAAATTCCAATGTGTTTGACTGCTCTGGTAGTGTACATTTTTTTATGTGTGACTTCTTTGTCTGATGTGTGATTGACCTGAGGTTTGCTTTGTTGGAAAGCCAATTCATGTTTCTTTTATTCCTTAAAGTTTCTGCTCAATTGAATGTTCCACCAAGGCATGGCGTCATTTCAAAGTCACTACTTAATCTTTTTTGCAACCATGATAACTCTTATTCCAAAATACATGCATGACAATTCTCATTCTAAGTCACATAACGTAGTTTCTTTATTTTCACTCGCATGCATGCATAAATTAAGCACAATATGGATATAAATATGCCTATTATTTCACTTGTTATCATTTAATAACCTCACTAAGAATTCTAGTGAGGAGGCAATTGCAAAAGAAGATTTAGTACATGGGCAAAAGGAAGAAAAACAATCAAGTAATCAAGTGTGGGGAGCCATTACATGACAAGAAAAAGAGGAACTAAACATAAAAAGGAGAGCAAGAAAGAAAAGAAGGAGAATGAGGAAGAATGAGAGACTTGTGGCTCATGGGGGGTTGTAGATTTTCAAAGCCTTACGTTATCTGCCCTAGACCATGAGGACCTTGTGTGGCTACAGACAATAAATACAACACTTCTTGGGAGGCAACCCAAGCTATCATTTTTTTATTGCTTTTAGTTATTTGCTTAGTTTTTGGAGTGTGTCATATTTTATGTTGTGTGGAGATCATCTATATTTTTGTCTTGCCATATGATTTTAAAGAAAAAAATATTTTTTTTGGAAGAGGTGAGTAAGAATGTAGATGCCCAAAGAAGAAGAATAAGAACCAAATCCTCCAAAGTTTTCTTATTTATTGTTTCCGTGTTTTACTTGTAATGATATGATTAATAATAGCAGCAAAATGAGTCTAGAGGTAGGCAAAAGGCATAGAAAAAGTTTTGGGTGAAAATAGTGTCATTGCATGTGGCATAATTGCTAAAATTTTTATACATGCAGTTGTATGGTTTACATGGTTGAATTGATAGCATAAGCATGGCTTGAACTAGTGGCCATTGTACTTAATTAATAATGAATGCCTAGTAAATTAGTGTTGCTTGCTTCATTAATTGTTCTTGAGATTACCATACTAAACTTAATGTTGAAGGCATAGTTCCTATTTTATTGAGCACAAACTCTTCACTTTTAATTATTAGACTATTTGAGAAGTTCTATGATGAGGATGAAATGATTGAAATTGGATCATAAGTCTTACCTTGGGTGTTGGTGAATTTTCTAGCGAATGAAAGAAATTAACTTGAAAAAAAAAGAGAGTGAGAATTTACAAAAAAAAAAAAATTGAATGAAAAAAATCTTGAAAAAGAAAAAATTATGTGAGCATGAAAAAATTAGTCTATTTCATCGATTGGAGCAACTTAGTAACTGAGATTGTACAGAAACCTTTGTTCACTCTCGCTTAAAAAGGTTGCCTAGTTATGAGTATGCAAAGTATCTTAAGGTAATCGTGAGTTGAGTAACTGAGAATGTGTAGGGTGTATGGTGATTCTTATTTACTTTCATGTAAAAAGATTCTCAATTGCTTTAGAAAGAAATTAAAGCTCACAAAAGATAGTGAAAAATAAGTGTGAGGGAGAATGATAAAAGAAAAAAAAATTGTTGGGCACATGATTCCTCTGGTTAGAATTAATGTTGATTAAAGTTGTTCAAAAGAGGGCGAATTAATGCCTAGAGTGAGTGGTCCTAGATTTGATTGTCTTGAAATTACTATAAAATTATCAAATAGTTGAAGTAGTTGAGAGTTGAAGGGTGCCACACACAGGGGAAATCATGTTGTAAACATTTAGATTGAAAGTGATATGATCTTAAATGATGGAACTAAGTGACATATGCTTATAATTGACTTCTAAAATTAATAATGGTGACCAAGTTCATAATTTTGTGCATCACTGACTTAAACGAGAGAGAAAGTGTTTGCTTTAGGATAGGAAAACATGCATGTGCCGGGGCGTGATAACATGTGAAATTATAGTATATTTGTACTCCTTTGTGCTTAAACTATGCTTGCGTGCGAGTCCAAATAGAGAAAAATATGTTTTCATCCATGAATTGTATTTAATATGATGATTTTAGAATGAAAAAGTGTAGATGTTGGGTTAATTATTAATTTTGAACGTTTTCTAGACTTAAAATATGAATTGATGTTCACAGGCAAAAGTTACAATCATGGAAGGAAGGGCTATGGCTGCAAACAAGAAAGATGCAATCACACAGATCAACTGTAGAACTTTTTGGAATTACAGTGGTCATTGGGCGTGATCGTAGAAGCAATGATTATGACCATGAGAATTTATAGTGTGATAGTAGAGTGGATCATGGACAGCACTGGAATTTGTGTAAATGAGGGTCGAGACCATGAGTAAAGGAGGTTCCATCGCAAGATAGCTTGGCTTGACCATGGAGCATAATTAATAGAATTATGTAAATCTCCCACCTAGGTACGCGAGCGTGAAGAATGGAGGTGCAATCGCGAGACTTAATGTCATGATTGCGGGAGCCAGCATGACCGAACAACAAACTTTTATTCTGCATGATTTTTCAAGGTTTTTTTTTTTTCATCTTTTCACAAACATACATGGAACCTAGGCACTCTAAGATTATAAATACATGTTTTCCACATATTAGAGAGGGGATTGGACTTAGTTTTCATCCTTTAAATACTTAGATGAAAAGGATTTCAAGATTGAAGAATTCGAGAATGAGGAATTCACACCAAGAGCTCAAAGTGCATTCATTGCCTATGCAAGACCAGTTTATAAGACTAAGTTTTTTGAATTTATCTAGTATTTTTATGTTGTTTTGAATGATGGAGAATTTAGACAGTTTTTATTGAAATTATATTGAGGTTCTAATTTTTTTTCTAGTTGCTTGTGTTTGTGTTTGGTGAAATGTGTATGCATGAATTTTAATTAATTATCTATGCATAGGTTATTCACAAATTGTTGAATTGAATACTAATTAGGAGAATCTGCCATTTCTCTAATTAATTTATCGCTGTGTGAGGAATAGTGGGAGTAAAACATACATGCTATGCTAGACATACAATTTGCAAGTGTTAATTCCATGAGAATAACAGACGTGAAATCATAGAATTAATATGGTAAATATTGTTAATCACCAGACTAACTTTCTTGACTTGATTTAGCCCTAGAATACCCACTAAAATTTGGGGTTAAGGCTATAGAAGAGATTGGGAAAATATCCTATAGACTTTAGGATTAACAATATGAACTAGTGCAATAAAATTGATAATTAGCATAATTTAGCATATATAGGAAACCAACACAGCACAAGTGCTAGATGCTTAAACCATTATTACTCCATCAACTTTAACTTGTGTGCTTTGTTCTAAGTGTTCGCTTTAATTAGTATTTACTTTCCTTTCGCTCCATTTTTGAAGCCTAACTAATAAGAACTCCGTTAAATCAATAAACATAAAAACCCTTCATTCTGAAAATGATACTTGTACTCACCACTGTACTTGGTTCAATTATAAATTTAATTTTTGGTGTGGTGATGACCTACGTTACTCTTTAAACAATATAAATAGGCCTTAATTATTTTGAGAAGAACCTTTTGATTCTTGGCTATTCTAATACAATTTCACACTTTTCTTAGAAAATTTGAGTGCTTTAATTTTCTAGTGAAAACCAAATTGAATTATTCCAAGTTTTCCTTGGTTGATTCATTGCATATCAACTAACTAGGCATGTTAGCTGTGACTATCTTTTCACTTAAGTTCATTAAAGATTATCGCATCAGGTCATTCTTCACAGTTCATGCAAGCAAGTTTTGTTGGGTTTCGGTATACGCTAAAAATTTTGTGTCTTTATGCTTTCGCACATGTTTCAAATATAGGCTTTTGAAGGACAATTGCCTACTGCATTACTCAAGCAAACTAGAAGATGATGGATTTGTTGCTTATTTACCCACTCAAGCAACGGTTTAATTTTGTATTATGGCTTCTTCATCACTTAGGTGAACCATAAGTGGTATGCTGCTATTTACTAGAGGCTTGGACAATTCTTCTTTTACTAGTGGTGTTGCCTATCGAAAAATGACTATAAGATAGGTAAACTTCATTCTCGATTATAGCAAGAAAATTATTTTTCCATTCATATTGAAAGATCAGAGTGTATAGGTTCTATTACATTTTCTTTTATACCATTGTAATAACTAACTACTCATTAACAACCATCTACAAACTAATCAAGAAAGATAGGTTAGCTAGAATAGAATTAACTTTCACCTTCTAGCTCACTAAATACCTTCAAATCAGATTCTAGGTGAATGCCTACAGCTCAAGTTCCAAGTGTTAGTGATATGCCCTCTAATGCTAAATTATTAATGAGGGATACTTGAGGGATATTGATTGCAAATGTCATTACTATTATTTAATAAATGTTGATGACTATTTTGTCATTATTCTAGTTGTATTTTCAAGCATGCAAATTTAGAATGGGTATTAGAGAGTCGGTATGACTTGCACACCTTATATTCATACCATGAGTGTCATGCTGTTTGGTATCAGATATTGAGAATACAAGTGTGTGGATACGCCATTGGAGAATAAGCATTCGGACATGACTCGTATAACGAAATAGACACATAGAGTTTAGACTTTGCCATCAATATCTTACTTCGTAATGGTGTTAAGTGCATGTGGACCTCAGACATGAGACGACATGGTTTTGTTGTGCACATGATAGTCAATTTATCATTAAGGCATCAAGTATCAATATCTATCTTGATATGCAATAAGGTCATGACCCTAAAGTGCCATTTCCTAAGTGTATATGGAGGAATGTGTGCATTTTATAAAGGATTTGTTGATTTGTCTCCTTGCAAGAGAGCAAGGAATTTACCCTATATAGTTGGTGATCTGCGAGATAGAAACGCTAAGTTAAGGTAGTGTGTGATCAAAAAGAAATTTTTTGATAGAAACATTATTCTCATGAGAAAACATCAATTGGTCATATGACTAAGTTTATAAGTTTGACTAAATCTATAACTCTTACTCGGTTGGGATAAAGTAAGATAAAAGGTCTCTATCACAAGGCATTCACGATCTGAAGGATTCATTGTGATCCATTTACATCACCTTAGATAGACTACAATATGGGCCATAGGCTAAGTGTTGCCTATGTCCTTCAAGCTATACTCGTTGCCAGATAAGGATAAACCTAAAGAATCACACACATAAGAACAAGATAATGGTTTGAGACAATTGCAAAGTGTTGATCATAAGGTTTAACAAGACTGATGGATGAGACTTAAGAAGCCTTATGGAGGATTTATTTTAGCTGTAGTTGGATTGGACCAAATTGGAATGATTTATTCTTCATGGTGTTTCTTAGTGATGATATCATTAATTAAAAATATAATAAGCCTTTAAATTAATTAATGGGATTAATTAAATTAAAGAGACAAGGCACAAGATGATTATTTCTTACCTATTATATTTGTTAATAATGATGAATATTAATTGAAAACATAATTGGTCTTTAATTTAATTAATGAGATTAATTAAATTGAAGAAAATAATTCAAATGGACTTTAATTATTAATTAGATTAATTATTAACGATGGATGGGCTTCGGAGAATTTTAAGGTCCATGTGAAAGTCTATGAAATCCATATTAGAAGCCTTAGGAATCCATTTTAGAAGCTCTAGGAATCCTAGTATTAATGGGATTGTATATTAAGAATAAATTACTTTGGAAGACTTCCAAGAGAGAGACACTATTCACGTGAACAGTGCCACTACTACTATTCATCCATGGGTGTTGTCACTTGGGCACTATTCACCACTTGCACGCGAGAGAACATTAGTTTCTAGTGTCCCTCAATTTTCTTTCAGAAAGAGGTGTGGGATTTCATAAAGGAGTCTATGGAGTTTGTTAAGAAGCAATAGCTCATGACTTAATCGAGTGGACAAACTAGAAATTAGGACTTCATCGTAGCTTGTGGATCATAGACAACAACCAAAGGATATATTTTTAGGTAATCATCCATCCAACTTTCTAGTATTTAATGCTTATCCATTTTATGTGAACAAAAGTGGATCGAGTTGGGAAATTTTGCTACATTCTTAGATTGTTTTGTGATTAATATTTGAAAATTAAAGTATCCAATACCCAACAAAACCCAATAGTGGTATTAGAGTCATAGCTTTTCTTTATATAAACATATTCAAATACTTTTGTTTTATGATTTATGGTATTTTCTCATTTGAAAATTACATAAGCATGTTTTTGAAACTTGTATAAACCTAAAAAAGTGTTTCAGATTGAGAAAAGTAAGAAAAATTGAGTCTTGAGCATCAAGATTTTAAATAGTGTTGTATCTGCGTCAGGCCTCATGGCTGCAAGATGAGATCTTGAGGTTGCAGTGGGGCTACTTGCAACTACAACACTAGTCACAAGAGTTATGTAATCCCCGCGCTTGGCTTAAAGACAATGGGATAGAAATGCATGACTGTGGAGAATAGTTCCCATGGCTACGCAAAGGTTCTGTAGGTGTTGTTTTGTTTTATTTTAAAATTCAAAACATTTGGAAAAGAGATTTTCCCCAAATATGAACTAAGGTAAGATATGCATCAATCATAAAATGATTGTTCCGAGTATTTTGTTAGTTCATATATGTAATGCATGGATGTTCTAAGCATGTGTGGATGAGCTATGGACTCAGGACACTAGTAGATAGATTTTTATTGTTTTGGTTTGCTTTTTTAGGATGTATAAATTATTTTTCTATGGGTTGTAAGGGCATAAGCTCAAAAGTAGAATAGGAATTATCTTTTTATGGTATGCCATGATGTAATTGTAATTTCGAGACCAAGAGTTGATGATCGCTTCTAAGCCAAGGAGTTAGTGGTTGTTTAGGGCTAAGAGTTGGAGTCTGTTTGATGGTCTAAGTGTGGTGAGCCCATGAAGAAGGTGTCTAAGACTAATAAAGAAAATTAAAAGCCTTGAAATAGTATAAGGCTTCACACATGTGTGCACAATTGGTTGTGGGCTTCAATTAGATCTAGATAGTCCATTGTTTTACTGCATGTATGAGATATGTGTATGTAAAATGGCTAATTTGCAAAGTGAAAAAAAACAAATGGATACGAAACTTCCTTATCAATATTAAGTTGTAATGGTGAAATTGTTTCATTGTGGCCTTCAACTGAGATTGGAGTTCTTGGTGTGGTCTTAACATGTGTATCATCACATTCGTGGGGGTCACATTGCAATGACATATTTAGAGTTTCAAATGCATTGGATTTGACATTTAAAAGATACTTCACTTTAGGAGCTTGATGATCACTGGTGGGTTTCAAATCTGTTGAGTTGCCAATTAGTGGATGTGATTTAAATGGACTTAAAATGATAAGAACTATATGTGAGAGGTTTTCTTGGGCCATGGGCCAAAGTGTAAGATTAGACTATACATGAGGTGCATTGACAAGAGTTGCCACTCATTGGATTTATCATGCTAAGAACTATATGTGTGAGATAAGCTATGCCCAATGAAGACCTCAATTACCTACTAGGGGATTTTTCCAATGAAATTTCCATTCACCATTCGAGGGAGTGTGGGATTCAAAAAATCTAATATGAGGTTATATGATTTAACATCCGTAATCATTTGGTAACAACATTAATGACCAAACTAATAATCTCGCTTATTTTCTACAATTATATTATTCTTGAATGATGATATTCACTCTCATAACTATTGTTGTTGAGACCATCATGTCTATCGGCACCAAGATAGCCAATTGGGTTTGAGGCTTGAGAAGAGTTCCCATTCCTCAAGAAATTGGTGGAATCTTGAAGTTGTCATCCTTATTGTTGGGAAGGCAGTAGTTCTTAAGGTGCCAAGTCCCTTTGTTAGTGAGACGAAAGAGGCAAGACCAAAAGAAAGAAACCTACTATTCCCAAGGCCTGTGGGGGGTGTGTAGCGTCCAATGCTCACGTTAGTAGAAGAAAGTGTTTCCAATGTCACAAAGATGAGTATTGGAGGAGGAATTGTGTTAAAAGCCTCAATAGCCAAGATGATGGTGAAGGAGGCATGGAACTTCATGTTTATGAAACATCCTATTCCATTAGTGTGGTCTTTACATCTTTGATCTTAGATTCGAGTGCTTCTTCCCACATTTGCACCTTGACTGAGGATTTGGCTAAGAGTATGTCACTTCAGAAGTTGTATGTAATGATTAGAGTTAGTAGTGGGGCAAGTGTTGCAGCTACTGCAATTAGCCCTACTTCAATTAAGTTATCATTTGGTCATGTTTCAGGCTGAAAGGATTATTTCTTGTTACCAAATGGGCTTAAGAATATTGTCTCTATACTATGGTTGGTAAAACAAGGTTATGAATTTTCTTTTAGAGACAATAAGTACCAAATTTACTATCATAATAAATTGTTTGGACTACTTCGTTGGTAAATGACTTATACTACTTGAATTTAGATGATAAGTCTATGGTGAATGTTGTAACAAACAAACATGCTAGGGATGGTTTAAATCTTAAGTAATTGTGACATATCAAATTAGGCCATGATACAAAGGGTAAGATTAGCAAGTTGGAGAAAGATGGGCTTATAGGCCTATTGGGAGATGAGCCCTATCCGACTTGCAAACCTTGGTTCTTAGGTAAGATGGTCAAGAGCCCACTTGATAGGCACTTTAAGAAAGTGACAACAGTGTTAGAGTTAGTCCACGACATTTGTGAGCCATTTAATGAAATGGCGAGGCAAGGATTTCACTACTTCATTACTTTTCCCGACTATTTCTCTAGGTATAGTTATGTATACTTGATAAATATAGACATGAAACCTTCATAAAGATTGAGGAATTCAAGGCTGAAGTAGAAAAATAAACTAGCAAGCATGTAAAAGCACTAAAATCGGTTCATAGTGGTGAATACATGAGCGCCAAGTTTATGGAATTCCTCATGGAAAATGGTATTGTATCACAACTCACACCACTGGCAACTCCTTAGTTAAATAGTGTAATAGAGTGTAGGAATCAAACCATTTTGGACATGGTTCGATCCATGATGAGCTTCATTGATTTACGTATTTCTTTATAGGGACATGCTCTTCTGACAGATGCCCACGTGTTTAATAAGATTCACTCTATGTCTATTTCTTCAACTCCACATGAGATATGGAGTTGGAGGAAGCTAAGCCTAAAGCATATTAGGGTTTGGGGATGTCTAACTTACCTTAAGAAGTGTAAGAGGAATAAGTTAGAAGTAAAGGCCATTTTGGGTTGCTTTGTAGGGTATGCCAAGGGCTCTATGGGATATGAGTTCTACCTCTCTAGTGACCATAGGATTATTGTTAGTTATCAAGCATGCTTCCTAGAGAAAGAGGTTGTCTGGGAAGGTGGTGTTAGTAGGATTATTGTGCTAAAAGAAGTTAGCATGAGGGATAGAGTGAAGAACCCTTATGGCACTTACCTATTCAAGAAACACCTTTTATGAAGCAACCATTGCAACAATGAAGTAGAGTCTCTCATGTTCAAAAGAAATAAGGTTATGTCCTAGAGAATGGGTAGGAATTGTTTATTATGGACGATAATAATCATAGAGATGATCCTTCTACATACGATCTAGTAATGACAGATAGAGACTTTACTAAATGGCAGGAGGCTATGTAGTTTGAGATGGATTTGATGTAGTCAAACTAAGTTGGGACCTTAATAGATCTAGCAGAGAGAATAGTTCCCATTGGATACAGGTGGGTTTACAAAAGGAAGATTTGTTTAACTAGCGAGGTCAAGACTTACGAGGCTAAGCTTGTGGCAAAAGACTATAGTAAAAAAAAGGGTAATGACCCTGAGGAGACTTTTTTGCCTGTAGCTATGATCAAATTCGTTCAGATACTTCTTGTGATAGCTGCCCACTTAGACTATCAGATTTGATAGATAGATGTCAAATTTGCTTTCCTTAACAAGTTTCTTGATGTGGATATCTATGTGGTTCATCCATGAGGGTTTGAGGTTCAAAGCCAATCTCATAAAGTATGCAAGCTTAAGAGGTCCATTTATAGCCTTAAATAGGGATCGAAGAATTGGAATCTTTATTTTGATGGTATAGTCAAATTGTTTAGCTTCATCAGAAATGAGGACGAGCCTTATGTCCACAAGAAGGTCAGCAATAGTGCAATCCAATTCCTGGTGTTGTATGTAGATGACATATTTTTCATTGGGAATGATGTTGGGATGATGATAATGGTTAAAACATAGTTAGCGAGTACATTCTCTATGAAAGACTTGGGAGAAGTGGCCTATATCTTAGGAATTCATATCTATAGAGATAAAATATAAAGATTGATAGGACAATCCAAAGCCTTGTACATAGACAAGATCCTAAAATAGTTTAGAATGGAAGCCTCTAAAAAAGGATTGCTACCAATTAGGCATGACATCCATCTCTTAAAGTCCATGTGCCTATACATGGACGATGAGAGGAGGTTAATGGCTGTTATTCCATATGCTTTAGCAATTAGAAGCCTAATGTGTGCAATGCTATGTATGAGGCTAGATATTGCCTACATTATTGGTGTTATGAGCAGGTTTTAGCTGAAACCTTGCAAACAATATTGGGATATTGTCAAGTGTATTTTTAAATACTTGAAAAGGGCTAAGGATATGGTAATTATGTATGGAGATGGGGAAGTAAAACTAGATGGCTATATTGACTCTAATTTTCAATCAAACATCAACGATAGAATATCTACTTCTGGATATATTTTCACCCTTAATGGAAGAGTAGAGAATTGGAAGAGAAACAGAGCACCACCGTAGATTCCACTACTAAGGTTAAGTATATTGTAGCATATGATATTGTAAAGGAGCCTTTTCAGATTAAGAACTTTATTACTAAGCTTCAAGTGGTTTGGGGGATGGATCAATTGTTACCACTTCCTTGTGACTATAATAAGGCAATTGTGCAAGCAAAGGAACTGAGATCTCATCAAAAGTCCAAAAATATTGAGAGGCGACATCATATCATTTGAGGAATCATTAAAAGGGGCCATATTATAATGTAAGCTTTAGCAATATAATGTTGTTAACCTACTTACTAAGTTGATGACACAAGAATAGTCGGATTGCCATTTTGACTAGATGGATATTAGATACCATAGTGATTGGCATTAAGGTTATTTGCACTAGAGTACAAGTGGGAGATTGTTAGTAATACGTCCTCTAAAGCTAAATTATCAATATAAGATATTGGTTGTAAATGTTGTTATTATTATTTAATAAATGTTAATGATTATTTTATCATTATTCGGGTAGTGTTTTAATGCTTGTAAATCTTAAATAATGTAAAGTGTTGTATGTGCCTATGTAATACTATTAAGAGGTTTTATTCATAAGGAGTTATGAATATAGACACAAGGCTACCTTAGCACACAATCACTAAAACCAATCCACAAGTCACGAGCCCTTCAAAAGGCATAAGAGTATTGGTAGCTATTCGGTGTGAGGTACTGTATATGTATATGTTATTAGAGATGAGCATTCAAACATGATTCGTAAATCAAAGCAAACACATGGAGTTTACTATTTGTTGCTAATATCTTACTTTGTGACCATGTTGAGTGTGCATGGACTTTAGATATGAGACGATATGGTTATCTTGTGCTCATGACGATTAATGAGTCATTAAGGCATTAATGACCACTATCTATCATGCTATAAGATAGGGTCATGAGTCTAACATGCAATTGTCCAGGTACATATAGAGGCTGTGTGTGTTCAATAAGGGATTTGTCTTCTCATAAATGAGCAAGCATTTGTCTTATGCAGTTAATATTCTATGAGATTGAAGTCCTTATCCAAGGTAGTGTGTGATCAAAAAGGAGTTTTCGATAGAAACATTAGTCTTATGAGGAAAAGTTTATTGGTCATATGACTGAATTTGTGAGTTTGACTAAATCCATAACTCTCACTCAGTTTAGATAAAGCAAGACAAAAAGTCTATATCACATGGTTCACGATTTGAAAGGTTCATTGTAATCCACTCACTTCAACTTAGATAGGCTACAATATGGGCCATAGGCTAGGTGTTGCTCATACCTTCTAAGATATACTTGTTGCCAACTAAGGATGAACCTAAAGAGTCACACATAGAAGAACAAAACGATGGTTTGAAGTAATTGCAAAGTGGTGATCACAAGGCTTAAAAAGACTTATGAATAAGGCTCAAGAAGTCTCATGGAGGATTTATTTTGGTTGTAGTTGGATTGGATCAAATTAGAATGATTTATTTCTCATTATGTTTGTTAGTGACAATATCATTAATTAAAAACATGATGAGCCTTTAATTTAATTAATGGGATTAATTAAATTAAAGAGACAAGGTATGAGAGAATTATTTTGTACCTATTATGTATGTTAATAATAGAGATTATTAATTGGAAACATAATATCACTTTTATTCAATTGATGGGTTTACTTAAATTGAAGAAAATAATTCAAATTGGCTATAATTATTAATTAGATTAATAATTAAAGGTAGATGGGTTTGTGATAATTTTAAAGTCTAGGTGAAAGCCTATGAAGCGCATTCCAGAAGCCTTAAGAATTCTAGTATAAATAAGATTATACCTTGAGAATAAATTTAACTTGGAAGACTTCCAAGAGAGGAGCACTATGAAGGTGAATAGTGCCACCGTTACTGTTCATCCACGAGTGTTGTTCACTCGAGCACTATTCACCACTTGCATGTACGAGAAAATTAGTTTGTAGCCTCTTTTAATTTTTTTCTTAGGAAATATTCCAAGCGCAAGAGTTACGGGATTTCATGAAGGAGTTCGTGGAGATTTGTTGGAGAACTATAGCCAACGACTTGTTTGTGTGGACAAACTTAAAGCCGAGACTTCATTATGGCTTGTTGATTGTAAATAGAAATAAAGGATTTATTTCTAAGTAATCATTCATACAACTTGCTAATATTTAATGTTTATGCATTTTATGCAATGAAAAACAAGTTGAGTTGGGATTTTACTTATTTTGCTGCATTCTTGGATTTTTTTTGATTAAAATTTGAAAATTTTGTTATCCCATGCCTAGTGAAACTCAACATTAGGTCATCTATATGACCTATAAGTTTAACACCCCCTCAAGATGAGTATGGATATTTTTCATACTCATCTTGCTTAGTAACTGATAAAATCTTCTAGAATTTAGGGCCTTGGTCAACAGATCAGTTGGCTGCTCCTCAATTCTGATATATTCTACCTTTACAATACCTACATTCACCTTTTCTCTCACAATGTGTATGCCCAAGTTAAAATACTTGGTTTTCTCATGATGTGTTGGGTTCTTAGTGATTTGTATAGAACTTAAATTGTCACACAATACCGTCCTTTATTTATTTTTATCAATACCGAACTCCTTCATTAGATTTAAGATCTGCATTTTCTCACATGTGTAGGTTGCAATAGCTCTATACTCAATCTCAGCGAAACTCCTTGCTACAACTGATTGTTTCTTTAACTTCCATCTAATCAAGCTTCCTCCCATGAACACACAATATCTTATCACCAATTTCCTTGAATCAATCTAACTTCCCCAATCATTGTTAGAGCAAGCCATAAGTTCCAAGTTGTCTCCCTTACTTAAGAATATTCCCTTTCTAAGTGCTGCCTTGAGGGATCTTAATACTCTAAATGCTACCTATAGATGTCCTATTATAGGATTGTTCATGTATTGTTATAAAGTTTGAATTGCATAGCTTATATCTAGTCGAGTGAAGGTTAGATAGAAAATTGCCTCTACCAACTATTTATAATATGTTTTGTCCTCAAATGCCTTGCCTTTCTGAATTGTTTATTTTTGACATGCTTCCATAGGTGTAGGACTTAAGTTTGACCAAAGCAGCCCATATCCCTCCAAGAGATCCAATGTACATTTTCTTTAACGAATGACAACACCGTCTTTAATTTGTGTAATCTCTAAACTAAGGAACTATCTCAGAATCCCCAAGTTTCTAAGCTTGAATTTACCTTTCAAAAAGTCTTCTGCATGATCCAACTCTTTCTAGTCCTTGCATCAAATGATCAAATCATCCATATGGAGAAGTAGTGGATCATCTCTTGTAGGTTTGTGATTTTGCCATCCACAGACCCCAACTTATTTCTTATGGACAATGCCAATGTAAACTTCCTACTCTAAGTGGCATAATTCATTTAATGAGTTCAAGAAGATCTATTGATGTGTTGTGATTATTTGATGGACAAATGAAGAAGGGAGAATTGGGATCCTCTAGTGGTGGTTGCGACTGATTGTTAGACTGAAAAAGAGGGTGATTCTACCCATTAACTGATCTAGGTGATGAATACATGATTTGGAATGATTCTTGATAAGCTGATCAATTAGAAGTCTATAAAACCTGCAAGTTCAAATGCAACTTCCTCTCAACTGAACTAGGCTAGGTACCATATTAGAAAATGACTTTAAAAGAGTTAAACTTCATTCTTGATTGCAGTAAGAAAATGATTTTGCCTTCCATATTGAAAGATCAGAGTCCACAACTTCTACTACATTACCTTTATACCTTTATAACAACTAACTGGTGCACGTGATATGCCTTCTAACACTAAATTATCAATGAGAGATGCTTGAGGGATATTGATTTTAATGTTATTATTATTTATTAATAAAATATTAATGATTATTTATTAGTATTTTGTAAGTGTTCTCATGCATGTAAATTTTGAATTGTGTAAAGTGTTACATGTACCCATAATTATGTTAAGAGGCCTTATTTGTAAAGGGTTATGAATATGGACGTAAGGTTGTCTTAGTACACAACCACTAAAATTAGACTACAAGTCACAGACGCTTTAAAGGACATTAGGGAGTAGGTATGACATACAAACTTTGTAATTGTACAATGAGTGCAAATACATATGTGTGGATGTGTCATAGTTGAATAGGCATTTAGACATGACTCACTAAACAAAGTATACACATAAAATGCACTCTTTCTTTTCAATGTCTTACTTCATGATCATGTTAAGTATGTAGGGCCCTTAGACCGAAACAATATGGTTATCTTGTTTACATGACAGTTAATGTATCAATAGGGCACTAGGGACCAATATCTATTCAGGTATAGGATAGCATCATGAGCCTAAAGTGCTATTGTTGAGGAGTACAGAGGCATGTTTTATTCAATAAAGAATTTGTCTCCTTGTAAGTGAGTAAGGCATTTGTCCTATGCAATTAATGGTCTATTAGATGGAAATCCTTAGCTAAGATAGTGTGCGATCAGAAAGAGTTACTGATAGAATCATTAGTCTCATGAGAAAATGTCTATTGGTCATATGATAGAGTTCGTGAGTTTGACTAAATCTATAGCTCTTGCTCAATTAGGATAAAGTTAAACAAAAGGTCTACACTACATGGTATTAATGATTATGAGGATTCATTATGATTCATTCACTTCACCTTGGGCTCCGATTTGGGTCACAAGCTAGGTGTTTGTCATATCATTCGAGCTATGCATGTTGCCAACGAAGGATAAATTTAGAGGGTTATACATATAAGAATAAGGCAATGGCTTAAGGTAGCTACAAAGTGGTGATTACAAGGCTTTAGAAGACTTTTGGATGAGACTTGAGAAGTCTCTTAGTGGATTCAATTTGGTTGCAATTGGATTGGATCAGATTAGAATGATTTATTTCTTATTATGTTTGTTAGTGATGAGATTATTAATTAGAAACATGATAAGCCTTTAATTTAATTAATGTGATTAATTTAATTAAAGAGAGAAGGCACAAAACAATTATTTTATACCTATTATGTTTGTTAATAATAGAGATTATTAATTGAAAATATAACAGGCTTTTAATTTAGTTAATGAGATTAATTAAATTGAAGGAAATAATTTGAGTAAGCTTTAACTATTAATTAGATTAATAATTGAAGGTAGATAGGCTTGGGTTAATTGTAAGGTCCATGTAAAAAAAGTACACGGAACCCATTCCATAAGAATCCTAATACTGTTTCTGAGGAATAAATCACTTGGAAGGGCTCCAATAGATAGTTACTATTCACCTAAATAGTGTCACGACTACTGTTCATGTAGAAATTATTCAACACTTGTATGTGAGAAAAAATTAGTTACTAGCCTCCCTTAGTTTTCTCTCTACAAATTCTCCAAATGTAAGAGTTGTAGAATTTCATAAAGGAGTTTGTGCTTATCTATGTGGACAAACTAGAGGCCAAGAGTTTATGGCTTATGCTAGTTTTTTGTTTGAAAATTATATAAACATGTCTTTAAAACTTGTGAGTGCCTACAAAAGAGTTTTGTAGGTGTTTTGGATTGAGAAAAGGAAAATTAAAATCATGTCTTGGTGAACAAGAAAGAAATAATACTGTAGCACTCTGAAGTCTTGCAGTTGCAAACCTAAGCACGGGAGTTATGTAACTTTCATAGCTATGGTTGATGGCCACGAAGCAAGGTTGTGACACATTATAGACTGTGTCATAGCCAATGAGCCCTGCGAACATGATAGCCACAACAACAGAGAAGTGTTCTTTCTTGCATCAAGTCGAGCAACCTTGCCAAGGTAAACTAGGGCCACAAGAATTGTTCTTGCAACTAGACAAAGGGCTGCAAGTGCTATTTGCATGTTTTTCAAATCCAAAACATTGGAAAAGGAATTTTCTACAAAAGAAAACTAGGGCATGAGATGAGTAAGTCATAAAATGGTTGTTCCAAGTATTTTGTTGCATCATACATGTGATATATGGATCTTGTATGGAGGTATGGATGAGTTATGTACTTAGGACACATGTGGTTGGATTTTCATTATTTTAGTTTTGGTTTTTCCATATATATAAATTATTTTTTCATGGGTTATAAGGGCATAAGCCAAAATTTATTTAAAGTAGAATAGAAATTATTTTTCCATAGTTTGCCATGATGTAATTGTAATTTTGAGACAAAGAGTTGAAGATAGCTTGGAAGCTAAGGAGTTGGTGGTTGTTCGATGGTCCAAACATGGTAAACCCATGAAGAAGAAAGAGCCCCAAAGCAATGAAGAATTTTTTCTTTTTAAAAAGGCCCTATAATAGTATAGGCTTCACACAAGTGTGCATGATCCGATTGTCAACTCTAATTAGATCTAGAAGTCCATATTCATCCTTGTTATTTTGTCTTATGTTTTACTGCATATATGAGACATGTATGTGAAATGACTAATGTGCAAAGTGACAGAAAAACACATGGACCCAAAACTTTCTCATCAATATTAAGTTGTGACAACAAAATTGTTTCATGGTGGCCCTCAACCAAACTTGGAGTTTTTGGTGTAGTCTTAGCATATGATATGATCGCATTCGTGGGGTAACATTGCAACGGTGCATTTAGAACTTCAAGTGCATTGGATGCAAAATTTAAAAGATACTTTACCTTAAGAGCTTGATGGCCACTGGTGGGGTTTCAAATCCGGCGAATTGTTAATCATTGGGTGTGACTTAAATGGACTTGTAATGACAAGAGCTGTATGTGTGAGGTTTCATTGGGCCATTGGCCCAAGCGCAAAATTAGATCACACATGAGATGTGTTGGCTAGAGTTGCCACTCATTAGACCTATCATGCCAAGAACAATATGTGAGAGGTATGTTATACCTAATAAAGACCCCAATTACCCGTTAGAAAATTTTTCCAATGAGATTTCCATTTCCTACTTGAGATAGCATGAGATTTGAAAAATCTAGTGGGAGTTCATATGATTTAATTTTCATAATCATTCAATAACAACATTCACAACAAAACTAATAATCTTGCTTATTTTCTACAGTTATATTATTCTTGAATGATGTTATTTGCTCTCATAATCGATATTTTTGAGGGCATGTTTGTTGGCAGTAAAATAGCCAATTGATTTGAAGTTTGAGAAGAGTTCTCATTCCTCAAGGAATTGGTGGGATTTTGGAAGTTGTCATCCCAAGCATTGGAAAGGGGATTGTCCTTGAGGTGTCAAGCCCCTTGATTAGTGAGACTAATGAAGGCAAGACTAAAAGAAGAAAACCTAGCATTCCTGATGCTAGTAGGAGGGGCATGGGATTTGATGCTTATGTTGGTAGAAGAAAGAATTTCCAATGTGACAAGGAGCATTGGAGGAGGAATTGCATCGGGTGCCTTGACCGCCTACAAGATGGCAAAGAGGGTGTTGAACTTTATGTTTATGAAACATCTTGTTTTATTAGTGTGTTCTCTATATCTTAGATCTTGGATTCGAGTGCTTCTTCCCACCTTTGCACCTCAAGTTAGAATTTGGCCAAGAGTAGATCGCTTTAGAAGTGAGAACTAGAGATTAGAGTTGATAGTGGGGCAAGTGTGGTACCTAATGCAATTGGCTCTACTTTAATCCAGTTATCATCTAGTCATATTTTGGACCTAAAAAATTATCTTTTGTTACCAAATGGATTCAACAATATTGTCTCTATACCATTATTGGTAAAAGAAGGTTATGAATTCTCTTTGAAAGACAATTAGTGATAAATGTATTATTATAATAAATTGGTTAGCACTCTCTCATTGGTAAATGGCTTGTACTAAAATTTGGACAATAAGCCTGTGATGAATGCCATGAAAAACAAACAATATGCTAATGATGGTTTAAATCCAAAGTAATTGTGGCATCTTGAACTAAGCCACATTGTAGAGCGTAGGAGGATTAACAAGTTGAAGAAAGATGTGCTCATAAGACCATTTGTGGGGATGTCGAGAGAGTCATATCAGTATTAGAATTAGTCCACACTAGCATTTATGGGTTGTTTATTGAAATGAAAAGGGGAGGATTTCACTACTTCATTACTTTTAATGATGATTTCTCCAGGTATGGGTATATGTACTTGACAAAGTACAAGTATGAATTTTTTGAAAAGTTTAAAGAATCAAAGGTTGAAGTAGAATAACAAACTGGAACTTAATCAAAGGCATTATGAATGGATTGTGGTGGCAAAAACATGAATGCTAAGTTTGTGAAATTCTTCAAGGAGAATGACATTATATCATAACTCACACCACTGACAACTTCTCAGTTGCATGGTGTAGCTTAGCGTAGGAATCAAATTTTGTTGGACATGGTTCGATCCATGATGAGTTTCACCAACTTACCCGTTTCTTTATGGAGGCACACCTCCTAATAGTTGCTCACATCTTGAATAGGATTCCTTCTAAGTGTATTCCTTTAGCCCCACATGAGATGTAGAGTAGGAGGAAGTCGAGCTTAAAGCATACTAAGGTTTGGGGATGCCCGACTTACCTCAGAAAGAGTAAGACAGATAAATTAGAGGCAAAGGCCATTTTATAAGGTGTCTAAAGGACTCTATGGGATATGAGTTCTACCTCCCTAATAACTAAAGGAAATTAAGTGTGAAGGATGAAATGAGGAACCCATACAATAGTCATCTATTCAAGAGACACCTTCTATGATACAACCATCATGATGATCAAGTAGAGTCTCTCATGTATTAGAGAAACATTTTGGAGAATGGATAAGAGTTGTTTGTTATGGGAGATAATGATCATGGAGATTCTTTTGCACATGACCAAGCAATGGCATAAAGAGACTCTGCCAAATGGCACAAGGCTATGCAGTCTGAAATGGATACAAAGTATTCGAACCAAGTATAGACTTTAATGGATCCACTTGAGGAAATAGTTCCCATAGCAAATGGGTCTACAGAAGAAAGATTAGTTCAACTAGCGAGATGGTGACTTATAAAGCTAGGGTTGTGGTGAAAACTTATAGTCGAAAAGAGGGTATTGACGATAAGGAGCCCTTTTCACCTATAATTATGATCAAATCCATTCAAATACTTTGACCGATAGCCATCTACTTAGATTATGAGATTTTGTAGATTGATGTTAAAACTACTTTCCTTAAGGGGTTTCTTGAGAAGGATATCTATCTGTAGCCACGTGATTTTGAAATCCAAGGTTCGTTTCATAAAGTCTGCAAGATTAAAAGGTCCATTTATGACCTTAAATAGGGATCAAGGAGTTGAAATCTTCATTTTGACTATGTAATCAAATCGTTTAGTTTCATCAGAAATGAGGATGAGCTCTACGTTTACAAGAAAGTTAGTGGGAGCACAATTACATTCCTAGTATTATATGTAAGTGACATACTTCTCATTGTGAATGATGTTAGGAAGATGACCTCTATCAAAATATGATTATCTAGCACGTTCTTTATGAAAGACTTAGGAGATGCAAGATTATATCGAAATGCATCTAAGAGATATAATTATTTAATTTTACAAGGGTATCAAGAACTAAATATAATTTTAATTTGAATTAGCATAAGACTATCTTTTCTAAATTAGGAATTATATTCTTGAGATTATTAGTCTCCTTACAAAATATCTTATCAAGTCTTGATCTTTTAGACATACATCAAGGTACTTTGTGTTTCAAGAAAAGATTTTTTTTTTTTTTTGAAAACTTTAATAAGGATAATGCCGTGATGAAGTCAAATTTATGTAAGCAATGTTTAGGAAGTCTAATATCATAAGACTGAGTGTATAGACCATGAAGTTGCATGTGTCAAATTATCTGTGAGCATTCACAAATACAAGACTAGAAATTGAATACTACACAAGTTTAGAAGAAAATTCTCATTAACTAATAAATTTATGTAAGGAGCATAACGTTGTTCATGGAGTCATAACGGCAAGCAGCAAAACGTGAGAATAACCCCATCAAAACTAAAGAAAGCTAAAATGATAAAAGATCGACATGCAAGTGGCAATATGTACAAAATTTAAACATAGTATTACTCCTATTGGTTACTTATTAGTCATCACTGGAAATTTTGTGATGTCATCATGTCTCTTGACAAACTCTCTGGTTCTTCATATGCATCTAGGTTAATGATAATTAACTTGGGTGGTGGTGGTGGTATTCTCCTGTGTGGCTTAACAGATCCATTATGGGTCCTAGTAGCCATGTCATTTGTAAGTATTGCCCGAATCCAAACCCTGAATTGCAAATAAGATCCAAACATAGACCTAAATCCAACATATTGTATAGATTCAGAGACATACTCATACCCATTTAAGTAAATAAACTAGGTCATCTTTAGGTCCACACCAAATGAGACCTATAAGGTCTGGTACCCAAAAGCCTATTAATTATTGTTCAATGCCCGTAGATTTTATTCTAATAATTCAATGTGCAATTCCTAGTATTCTCTTAATCATTTATATATTCTTTCATTTTACTCCTTCAAATTTTAATTATTTTAGTGAAATTACACTATTTTAATTAATTTTTTTAATTTCTTTCGTTCTTTATCATTTATAAATTTTATTAATGATAGAAATTCATATTAAAAATCTTATAACTTTATTTATATTCAAACAACACTGAATATGCCTCAATTTTAATTTATTATATTTTCTTCTTTAATTCTCGTTTTAATTTTAATTTATTACAATTTTGTCTTTTCTAAATTTATTTCTTTCTCCAAAATAATATAAATTTATATTTTTAAAAAATATTTATTTGATTGTGGATATGTGTCAAATATATGATGTATATTTTTTTTTCAAGTTCCAACATAAATAATTTTTTTTTGTCATATTTGACTTTTTATTTTTGTACTAGTTTAAACATTGTGATTGCTAAATCTTATAAAAGAACGAAATTCATCAAAAGATATCAATAATTAATTGGCAATAAAATTTTATTATAATTGTCTTAATTATCAAATTATATTCAAATCATTAATTCTCTTATCTAATTATACTCCATAAATTTTATAAAATAACTTATGTTTAAAATTGTATATTTATTGATTGAAATTTCATAATAGATGAATTTGTGCTGAACTAATATTCAGAACAGAATTTTTATTTTTTTAAAAAAATATAATTTTTTATTTTTGTTTTCCTTTGAAATTTCTTTAAAATGTTTATAAAATAAAATAAATTAATTTTTATACTGTTGTTCATAATACTTATTTTAATAATTTCTTGGTATCCTAGCAATTCTAACTCCTATTTTTTTTATTTGAATTAGTTCATATACTCAACTAATTATCTGCTAAAATTTAATCATAATAAAAATAAGTTTTATTTTTAATTAATGATAACAGATTAAATTGTTATTGATTATCAAAAGTAATGAAAAAATAGCAAGTTCAAAAAACCTAGTCAAATAGGGTCAGAGCCAATGTAAAAATTTAGGTCTATTAATTAGATTTAAATACAATGATCCATTGGATCTATGTTAGAGTTGGGTTTGGATATATACACTATTAAGTGCTTAATGTTCATTTTGGGTATGGGCTTCGCGCTGGGTGATACCCACACAATGAAAACCTAAATTACAATAAAATTTATTGGTACCTTGGTTTTCATGCAAATATCAATAACTAAGTGTAAGTATACTATACCTCACATTTTCTTTCAAACAATTACCTCAAAGTCTTCAAAAGCTTAATCGCCTGACGAAAGCAGTCCTCCATGCACGATTGTCCATAACATCAATATCTTTTCAATATTAAGTTTGGAAATTAACGTAATGGGTAGCAGCTTGAAAGAAATAAATTTCCACCATATCTAACATGTAGCTTTTGAAGCAAAAGGCAAAGAAGAAGAGGCCTATCATGCTTAAGGCTAATAAAAGTATAAAGAAGGCCAAAGTTCCTATAGAAAAGGCAAAGCATTTCCACTATGATAAAAATAGGCACTGGAAGAGGAACTACGTTGAGTACCAGGCACTGAGAGGTAAGGAACGTTATGTTAATGAATCATCTTATTCCATTGGTGTATTTCCTGCTCCTTGAACCTTAGATTCTAGTGCTTCTTCTCATATTTGTATTTTGCACCATGATCTGATGCTTGGGAAGCGTGAAGTGTTGATCAAGGTGTAGAGCAAGTATTGTAGCCACTATGATTAGAACCACTTCAATAAATCTATAACAAGTCATAATTTAGTTTTGATTACCCATTAGGCTTAAAAACATTGTTTCCATTCCATTATTAACAAAAGGGAATAATAAATTTACTTTTAGAAGCAATGTGTGCTATATTTATTATTGTAATAAATTGGTTAGTATTACGTCTCTCATGAGTGGCTTATATTATTTAAATGTGGATAACAGAAATGTGATCAGTACAATTTCACACAAATGTTCAAAGGATAATCTAAATCCTAAGTATTTATGGCATCTTAGATTCATTTACGTTGGGGACACAAAGATTAGCAAGTTGGAGAAAGATGAGTTTATTAGTCCATTGGAAGAGCAACCCTATCCAACTTGTGGCCTATGTATCTTAGGTAGGATGGAAATGTCGAAAGATCCACTAAGGTATTGGAGTTAGTCCACACTAACATTTGTGGCCCATTTAATGAAATAGCAAGAGGACGTTTTCTTAACTTCATAACTTTTACTGATGACTATTTAAGGTATGGCTATGTGAACTTAATGAAGTACAATTATGAATCTTTTGAAAAGTTCAAGGAATTTAAGGTACAAGTAGAGAAGCAAACTGACAAGTATATCATGGGACTGCAAATAGATCATGGAGGTGAGTATATAAATGTCGAGTTTGCTGAATTCCTCAAGGAGAATGGTATTATATCATAGTTAACACCACCGAAAACTCCTCAGTTAAATGGTGTGACTAAGCATAGAAATCAAACTTTGTTGAACATGGTTTGATCAATGATGAGCTTCATTGACTTACCCACATCACTATGGGAGCATGATGAGCTTCATTGACTTACCCACATCACTATGGGAGCATGCCCTTCTTACTATAGCATATATCTTAAATAGGACACCCTGTTAGTCTATTCCCTGCAGCTTGCATGAGATGTGATAAGGAAGGAAGCTAGGTCTTAAGCATTCAAGGATTTGGAGATGTCTATATTAGCTTAAGAAGATTAAGATGGATAAGTTAGAGGTGAGACTTGTCATGGGGCACTTTGTGGAATATCTTAAAAATTCTATGGGATATGAGCTCTACATACCTGAGGATAGTAAAATTTGTTGTAGGGTATCGTGCATGTTTTCATGAGGAAGAGTTTGTTTGAGAAAGTGGCGTAAGTAGAACTATAGTTCTCAAGGAAGTTAAGCATGAGGAACAAAGAAGTAAATCCATAATGCACATTTCTATTCAACAACTTTCTAAGACACAATCATGGTAATGATCAGGGAGAATCTCTCGAGCACTAGAGAGATGTGGTTATGTCTTCGAGAACGAACATGAGTTATTCATAATAGGAGATAATGATCATGGAGATAATCCATCTACCTACGATCAAGAGGCAAATAAGGACTCTGTCAAGTGGCTGGAAACTATGAAATACGAGATGAATTCAATTCATGAGAACTAGGGATGGACTCTAGTGGATCCACACAAGGAAATTGTTCCCATCGGATGTAAGTGGGTCTATAAGAAGAAAATTAGTTTGACTAGTGAGGTAAAGACCTACAAGACTAAGCTGGTGGTAAAGGGCTATAGTAAAAAGAGGGGAATTGATTTTTAGAAAACCTTACTATTAGTAGCCACACTAATATCTATATAGATTCTAATTGCAATAGCCTCCTACTAGGGTTATGACATTTGGCAAATGGATGTCAAAGCTACTTTCTTCAATGAGATGCTTGAAGAAGATATTTATATGGTGCAACCATATAGTTTTGAAATCCAAGAAGAATTTTAAAAAGTATGTAAGCTTAAAAGGTCGATTTATGGCTTGAAACAAGCATTAAGGAGTTGAAATCTTCATTTTAATAGTGTAGTCATATTAATTGGCTTCATCAAGAACGACAAAGAGTTGTATGTCTATAAGAAGGTCAGTGGGAGCGTAATAACAATCTTGGTATTATATGTGGACAACATACTATAGATTAAAATAATGCAGGGATATTAACCTCAATTAAGAACTTGTTATCTAGTACTTTCCCTATGAAAGACTTGGGAGAAGCAACCTACATCTTGGGCGTTCGCATCTATGGAGGTTAAGTGAAAGGATTGTTAAGTCATTCCCAAGTTTTTTACATAGTCCAAGCATGGCATCCATCTCTTAAAATCCATGTGCTTAAAGACAAATGATTAGAGGAGGAGTATGGAGGCCACTCCATATACTTCAGCCATAAGAAGCCTGATGTGTGTAATGTTATGCAGGAGGCCTAATATCATCTATGCTATAAGTGTTATGAGTAGGTTTCAAATGAATCATGGTAGAGAACATTAGAATGTTGTTAAGTGTATCTTTAAGTACTTGAGTAGGACTAAGGATATAGTACTTATATATGAATATGGTGATCTAAGAAGAGATGGATATGCCGATTCCAACTTCTAGTTGGATGTGGACGATAGAAAGTCTATCACCATGTTTATATTTACTGTTAATGGTGGAGCCACCATTTAAAAGAACTCTAAATAGAGTATAACCATAGACCTTACCATTGAGGTTGAGTATATCACTGATGTGATGCTATGAAAGTGGCTATTTGGATAAGGAAGTTCATAACAAAATTTTATGTAATGTAGATTGACTGTTGCCACTTTATCTTGAAAACAATAGCAGCACAAGCGAAAGAATTAAGGTCTCATAAAAAAATCCAAAACACATGAAGAGGAGTTATCCCATTATTCTTGAAATTATTGGGAGGGGCGACATGGCTATGCAGAAAATCGCTTTAGTTGACTATGTGGTTGACCTACTCACCAAGTCAATGACCTAAATACAACTGGATCACCATCTTAAGAAGATGGGTATTATATACCATAGTGATTGGTATTAGAGTGCAAGTAAGACATTGTTAGTAATATGCTCTCTAACACCAATAGAAAATGAGGGGTATTAGAGGACATTTGGTTGTGCATGTACTTTTCACTCAGTTACTAATAAAATGTTGATTTCTACAACAATCTTCTAGCAATTTTTTCATGTATATAAATTTTGGTTAGTATAAAGTATTGCATGTACCTATGTGTTTTCGTAAAAAAGCCTTATTTGTAAGGAATTATGATTATGGACACAAGATTGTCTAAGTACTCAATAGTAAAACCTATCCATGAGTCACGTACATTATAATAGGCATCAAAGTGTTAGTATGACTTGTACACCTTGTATTTGTATTGTCAGTCTTATATTATTCGATTTGAAATATTAAGAATACATATGTGTGGCTACGCCATTAGGGAATGGGCATTCAGACCATGACTTGTATGAAGAAATAAGTGCATGGAGTTCACTGTTGGCTACCAACGTCCCACTTTATGATCTTGTTAAATGCGCATGGACCTTAGACCTAAGACGATATGGTTGTCTTGTGAATATGATGGTCAATGCGTTATTAAGGCATTAAGGGTTAACATCTATCATAGTATAGGAAAGTAGTTTCTGATATGAACATTTGTCTCAGAAGGTAATTCTAATTGGCTATTTGCGAGTTTGACTAAATTTACGACTCTTGTTCAATTAAGACAAAGTAAGACAAAGAGTTTATACAACATGGTAGTCAGAATTAGAATTGTTTATTGTGATCTGATTTACTTCATCTTAATTAGGCTATGTGGGCAATAAGCTATATGTTACCCCTATCCTTGAAGCAACGCTTGTTATTAATCAAGGATGAATCTAGATAGCTACACATATAAGGTTGGGAAGTATCACGAGTATTAAATTGGATGGGTGGCATACAAGGCTAGAAAAGACTCATGGAGTAATTTATTTAGTTATGATTAAATTGAACTAAATAAAGCACCATGGTGTTTGTTAATGATGAGTTAATTAATTAGAAGTACAATAAAAATTTAATTTAATTAGCAGGATTAATTAAATTAACTAAATTAGACACAATTGATCTTTAATTATTAATGAGGATTAATAATTAAGGGACACAAGGGTTGATTTATTAATGAGACTAATAAATAAATATCTGTGGGCTAATTTTAAGTAAAAGGTCTATGTAAAGGGCCAATGGAGTCCATGCCACAAACTCTTGTGTAAAGAAGTACTTGAAGAGTTCAAGACACACTTCAACATAAGAAAATTTGTGTAATCCCTAAAGCAAGGAAAGAGTGCAGCCCTAGCCACCTCTTTTGCTCTATTCTTGTCTCAAAGTCCTCCTTTCACAAATAGTTTTAAGTTAGAGCTTCAAAAAGGAGTTTTGTATAGTGTAGAAGGAGTTCATGATCATCCTAATTGTATCGATGAAGTAGAGGTCGGCGTTTGAGGGCCGTATTTCAAAGGATCGCAAACAACACATTGGAAACGTTTGAAGAGGTAAAAGTTCACATCTTTACTTTATATTATGATTTCTTGTGTGTTTTATAACAAAAATGAGTGGCATTTGTTCTATTTACTTCCACTATGCATGCATGATGGTTCATATTTAAATTTTTTGGTTTTACTGACAAATTCTAACATAATCCGACATCACTGGCTAAGTTTTAAAGGTCCATGTAGAAGAGCCCATTGAGCCTTTGTCTTATAGCTATAGTGTTTGAACTATTTACACATGTTTAGATAGTCTTTTCTTTTTCTTATGAAGAAATACCTTCTAGCCCAAAGTATTTGTGCAAAAGCCTTACAAAAGATGTTTTGCAAGTTGTAGTAGGTGCTCATCGTGGTTTTGATCGTGTGAATAAACTAAAAGTTAGGGTTCGAGGGCCATGACTCAAGCATCTCAAACAAAACCATTGGAAAACGTTTCCATGAGGTAAAATTCCATACTTGCTTGTTTAGGCAATATCTTATATGTTCTACAATGAAAATGGATGAAATTGTTATGTTTATTTCCACTGCATGCTTATAATATTTTTGTGTTTTAAAGATTTTATTTTTATGCACAAATCCTAGAAAAATCTAACAAAATACCTCCAAAAATATATGTTCACTTCCTCTATGGTGGATGCACCTTTATGATCGTGAAATTAATTGCAAATGCATGTACATACCTTTGTTCTTGAAATTCTGTGTTACGTGTTGCTCTAACATTGGCATGCATGGTTTTGATAGAACTTTGTACTGTTTGATGCTAATCCTAAATTTCATTGTCGTTGGCTAATAGCAGGTGAGTCATGCCCTTTGTATTACCACAAAGTTGCTTTTGTAGTCATTCATCAACCACATTTCTTCTAGTTCGAGTTTCCTTGAAATATGTGACATTTGTATCAAGAAAGTGAGGAAAAGTCTAAAATTTAGAAAACAAAATTGATAAGAAAAAAATACTACAATTGTAGTTGTTCCCTTATAAGGATTACTTTGTTTAATTACCTTAAATTAGACTTCGTTCAACTCATTTTATCATATTGAAGGATTCCATTTCTAGAATGGGATTAGCTAGTGTCGTGCTTCCAGTATTTGCCAATTTACTAGAACTTGCAATTTCAACAGTCCTGCTACTCTATTGGAAAACACATTAGTCATTGTGTATGGCCCTATCTATTTGGGCTTAAGTTTTCTAGGGAACAACTTTGGTCTAGAATGAAATGGCAATATTTTTTGTTCTCCTTTAAATTATCTCATTAGTATTCTCTTATCCTACTAGACATTTGTTCTCTCCTTATGTGTTCAAGAACTCTTACAGCCTTCTCTCCTTATTTCTTCAAGTGATGCGAGTGTCAAAGTCAAGTCAGAATACCTTAGAATTCTAGAGTTGCAATTATGCATCCCAAAGCTAAGAAGCTCAAAGAAACCATAATGATGCTTAGGAAAGAGTTTTAAAAAGGTTTTGGACAATTGGAGAGCTCTATAGGATAAGAAGAGCATCCACTAATCAATTTGGTGCAAAACAAGCAAGAAAATGGCTTTAGGGGCTTTAGAATAGGATTTGAATCAATCTAAAAAAATCTATATCAATCGTGCCATGCTGAGATCAAGCTCATGCTAGTGGTGATCAACAGGATGAGTTTGTATACATTGAAATTAGGATCCCCAAAATCGCGATCAATTGCATCCTTTTCAATTCTAAAGATAGAGCTCAGTCAATGTTCTAGAATTTAGATTTGCTGCAATTGATTAACATGGCAATCAATTTGGGAACACCAAGATCAATCACTGGTACCACTAGATCAAGCCCAGGAGCCCAAGAATTCCTTTTTTTACTTGGATTTCTTTCCTTTTCCATTCCTAGGTTTTTCTAATTATGTTTAGATGGCTTTAGCTGACTTTAAGGATCCCTAAACACTATAAAAAGGGACCCTTCATTATTTTGCATAACTTTGGACCCTTAAATTATTGAATAAAAGTATTTTCCTTGTTTTCTCTAGAATTTGAGTGTTCCTCAATTATTATAATTCCAAATTCCAAATTTTGTTATTTCAAGCATTTTTGGATTAATTTGTTATGTATCAACTAACTTGGCATGTTAGTTGTGTCCATCCCTTACTAGAGTTCATTGCAAATTGTTGTATTTGGGTCATTTCCACATAGTTTGTGCAAGCAAATTTCCTTTAGGTTTAAGCTTACACCTAAGTTGTATCTTCATGCTTTTGTGCACGTGTCAATTGGCATCAAAGCCGGATGTATTGGATTTTAATCCAATCACTGGTCTAGGTACAAATTTTTCTCATTCATTTCTTTCCTAATCTTCTTACCTCATTGTCTCAATCCTCTTCATAATTAAAAAGAATCATTTGAATTTTCCAGCTTGTTCCTTATTAGTTGGTGATTTGTGAGAGCTAGAAAAAACCCAAAAAAAGAGTGTGACAAAAAATAAAAATATATCATAGCTAAAAAAAAGGCATGAATTTTGGGGGAAAATTGTTTTGGGAAGTTATTTGATGGATATAAAACTTTACAAAATCGAAAACATTGGATTTTAAGTGCAAAATGTGAGGAATTAATTGTTACTATAAAATTTTTTGAACCAGTGGTTGATTGCGCCATCTTCTTGATCCATCGCGTGTTATGTGTCCAACTTGAATGATCCTATAGGCCTTAGTTCCAATCTATCATGCATCTATCCAATCGTTCACACCTAACTACCCAGCTGTAGTTTGAGCCATCTTGCTCTGAATCAATCACTGGCACTCCTTTCAACTTTGAATTGATCCTTTTGCTCTCGTCAACTTGCCATTCCATCTTCACCCTTTAATTGATCTAATTGTATCCAAATTGATCATGTAATCCTAATTTTATTTCCTTCACGCACTTACACACCATTCGAGGGATACATTACTCGAATATTCAAGAGCTATTGGAATTTCATGAGGCTAACATAATATATGAGCTAGTAAGTGCATTTATTTGAGCATTTTGTTGTGTAGTATAAGAGCGAGAGGTAAGAGGTGAGTGATTTATATCTTTTGAGGAAAAAGGCACACACACACACATATAAACATTGCAAGTTCTCTTGCTACATTACATATTTTTTCAAGATGTTACTAGTTGTGGGAGAAAACACATTCAACCTAAAGTAATTTACAAACACCTTTGCTAGCATTAAATCACTGGCTAGAGAACTTGGAAGCATCCTAAATGTCTACACAAGGAAGCTTAGTACCTCGAGAGGAGTCTAAGCTTAGGAGAGGAAATTCTACATATTATACTCATAGGGAAAGATATGATCGTGATGAAAATTTAGATTTTCTTGACAAATTTAAGAATTTTAGTAGTCCTAGGAGACTAAAGAGAGGTAAGAGAGATGAGGATTATGAAGTCCCTGAAGGAGTGAAGCTTACTATTCTTGCATTCTAAGGAAAATCAGACCTTGATACATATTTAGACTGGGAGAGATGTGAAGAACTTGTCTTTGATTGCTATTGATATTCAAAGGCACAAAAGGTAAAGTTAGTTTTTGTTGAATTTACTGATTATGAAATTATTAGTGGGATCAAATATGTACTAGTTTTAGATAAGCCGATGAGCATCCCATTAGGACAAGGGGTAAATTGAAGGCCTTAATGAGGAAGAGATTTATCCCTAGTCATTATCATAGGGATTTACACTACAAGCTACAAACCTTGACGTAAGGGAGCAGGGTGCGGAGGAGTATTATAAGCATATGGAGATGGCCTTAATGAGGACTAAGGTATTATTAGAAGATAGAGTGGCTAACATAGTGATATTTATTACTAGATTAAATAGTGACATTACTAATGTTCTTGAGCTGCACCATTGTATTAAATAGGAGGACTTGGTGAGGAAAGCCATCATGGAGGAAAAACAGCTTAAGAGAAGGGGTAAATAGTAGCCATAGTCAAATTTTGCATGAGGAGATTTCCTATATGAGATGAGAAGTAGCCATCCATTGGAGCCATCAAATCAAAGGTGACACCAAAGGTTGAAACACCTCGAATACAAAATTCTTATCATAGTCCTTTTATTACACGTAATTAAGGTATTATTAGTTTCAAATTCTAAAGAAGGGGACATATTGCCACCCAATGCTCGAATAAAAGGGCAATGGTCTTGATCAACAAGGGTGAAATAGTGATAGATGAGAAGAATAGTAGTAGAGATGAGATGCCACTCTTGGGTGAAGCATTAACCAATGATGAAGGAGTTTGCATAGGGGTTGAAGGAATAAATTTAGTGGTTATACATGCATTAAATGCACAAGCCAAAGAATATCTTTGACACAAGATGTTAAATAAAAGGTAAAAGTTTTAGTGTTATTATAAATGGTGGTAAATGCACAAATGTAGCAAGTACAAAGTTGGTTAAAAGACTCACATTGCCACTTAAGGATCATATGCGATTGTACAAGCTACAATGGTTAAGTAATAGTGGTGAAGTAAAGGTAATAAAGTAGGCATCAGTCACTTTTGAAATTGGAAAATACAAAAATGAAGTGTTGTGTGAAGTAGAGCTTATGAAAGGTAGTCACATCTTGCTAAGGCTATGGCAATATGGAAAAAGAGTAGCATTTGGTGGGAAGATAAATAGGTTCATGTTTTAGCACCACAATCAGAAGATCTCTTTAGTACCACTCATGCTAAAAGAGGTCAGTAAAGATCAAAAGTACTTGTAGCTATCATCCCCCTTTTCTTGAGAAGGAATTACCCTCAATTTCAAGTCTTTTCATCACATGCATTGAGAGGACTTAAATTAGCAACATTTAAAGCAGTGCCAATTCTAAACTCACCTAGCAACTATGTAAGTATTTTCATTGATATGCTCTACAACTTAAAATGGCCCATCACCTCTTGGCATTAGTTTTGATTTCCACTGCTCAAGAAATCTCTTCTTGTGAATATGAACCTAGACCTAGTCTCTAGGCTCAAAGACAATTTGTTTAGGCCCTTTATTAGCTTTTTGTGCATTTGTTGATTTATTCTTTCAACATTTTGATGCACTTGCTCATATAATTACTTCACATGCTTTGGCTTACACTCCCTATCTATGCTAACTTGATCACTAAGTGGTAATGGCCGTAAATCTAAGAGAATTAGCAGATTGAAATCATACACTACTTAAAATGGTGACATGTGTGTGGTTGAGTGTACACTCCTATTATATGCAAATTCCACATGTGATAGACACTCTTTCCATGTCTTAATGTTCTTTTTAATCGAAGCACGCAACAAAACAATTAGTGTCTTACTCACCAGTTCGATTTGGCTATCAGTTTGTAGATGTCTTGTGGTGGACAACAATAATTTTGTTCCTAACTTACACCATAAAGTCTTCCAAAAGTAGCTTAGAAATTTTATTTCTCCATTAGACACAATTGTTTTAGGCACTCTAAGCAATCTAACCTCCTTTAAAAAACAAATTTGCAATGCGTATAGCATCATTAGTTGTATTACATGCAATAAAATATGCCTTTTTAGAAATCCTGTCCAGAACCATGATAATACTATCCTCAGGTGTCATAGTACGTAGTAATCCCAACATTAAATCCATTGAGATCTCTGTCTGAGGCATGTCCAAAATAGGTAGTAGCTATTAATGATATGTCTTTTAACGTCAAATTATCAAGGAGGGATACTTGAGGGATATTGATTGTAAATATTATTCTTATTAATAAAATATTGATGATAACTTTATCAATATCCTAACAATGTTCCGTGCATGTAAATTTTTAATGGAATAAAGTATTACACGTGTCCATGTGATTGTCTTAAGCAACTTTATTTGTAAAGGGCTATGAAAATGGATACCATGCTGCCTTAGTATACAATTACTAAAAGTAGTTGGTGAGTCACAAACACCCTAAAAGGCATTAGAGAGTTGATACAACTTGCACATCTTGTAGTTGTACAATGAGTGTCAAGCCATTTAGTATGAGATACTGAGAATGCATGTGTGTTAATGTGATATTAGAGAATGAACTTTCAAATAATGACTTGAAGAGTGAAGCAAACACATGGAATTCATTCTTTGTTGTCAATGTCTTGATTCATGATTATGTTAAGTACATGTAAGCTTTAGACTTGAGATAAGATGATTGTCTTATACACATGATAGTTAACATGTCATTAGAGTATTAGAGATTAATATCTATCTTGGTATGGGATAGGTTCATGAGCCCTAAGTGCCTTTTCCTAAGTACAAATGGAGGCATGTTTGCATTCAATAAGAGATTTTTCTCCTTGCAAGTGAGTAAGGTGTTTGTACTATGCAGTTAATATTCTATAAGATGAAAATCTTTGGCCAAGGTTGTGTATGATTGAAAGGAAGTTTCCGATGAAAACATTAGTCTCATGAGGAAGCATTAATTGGTTATATGACTAAGATTGTAAGTTTAACTAAATCCATTGCTTTTGCTTGATTAGGATAAAAAAAGACAAAAGGTCTATACTGTATAGTAATTATGATTAGGAGGGTTATTTGTGATCCATTCACTTCACCTTGGATGGGCTACAATATAGGCTACAATATAGGCCACAGGCTAGGTGTGACCTATATTATTTGAGCTATGCTCGTTGTCAACTAAGGATGAATCTAAATAGTCATATTCATAAGAATATGACAATAGCTTGAGGCATTTGTAAAGTGGTGAATACAAGGCTTGAAAAGTCTTGTGAATGAGACTTGAGATATCTCATGGCAAAATTGATTTGGTCACCATTGAATTGGGCCAAATTAGAATAATTTATTCATCATTATGTTTGTTAGTGATGAAAACATTAATTAGAAACATGATGAGCCTTTAATTTAATTAATGGAGATTAATTAATTAAATTAAAGGGATAAAGCACTAAACAATTATTTTGTACATATTATGTTTGTTAATAATGGGGATTATTAATTAGAAATATAATAGGCCTTTAATTTAATTAATTGGATTAATTAAATTGAATAAAATAGCTCAAATGGACTTTAATTATTAATTAGATTAATAGTTAATGGTCGATGGCTTGAATAAATTTTAAGGTTAATGTAAAAGCCCATAGAGCTCATTCCACAAGTCCTAGGTATTTTAGAATATATATAAGGTTGTGTCTAAAGAATAACACACCTGGAAGAGTTTCAAAAGAAAATACTGTTCACATAAACAGTACTTGGCGGCACTATTCCATGGGGTAATACTCACCTTCACCCCTTGCACCTGAGAGAACATAGTTGCTAGCCTCTCTCTTAAATTTTCTCTTAGAAAATTCTTCTAGCACAAAGAGTTGCAGAATTTTACAAAAAAGTTTGTGCGAATTCGTTGGAAAGCCTTAGTCAATGCTTTGTTTGTATTGACAAACTAGAGGCTAAGACATTATCGTAACTTGTGGATTATAAATAGAAACTATAAGAATTTGATTCCAAATAATAGTCCATACAACTAGTTTAGAGTTTGTGCTTATGCATTTTATTTGATAAAAAGCTGACTGTGTTGGGATTATGAATTCCACTACATTTTTTGATTTTTTGTGATTAAAATTTGTAAATTTTTTACAACCTATACCTAGTGAAACCCAATAGTGGTGTATACAACCCATGAGGTTGAACTCTCAATTTGGCCTCCTTACATGTAATACACCCTTCGACGATCCATTCAACGTCTTTCCACAAGTGTCGCTAATAAAATTGTTCTTACAAAATAGATATTATTTTGAGGACACCATAGGGCCCCATTAACCCCCCATTATGGGCCTCTATAATGAGTAATTCTCTCAAGGAACACTTAGCAATGCATAAGCTATCTACATGGAAATAATACCCATAATGTTGGAATAGTTTATCGTGTACTCCATTCTTAGTCAACTCATATGTATGACCAAAATTTCATCCTTGATAAATAAAGGATACCCACTTGATATTTCTTCAACTCAACTTACTTTGACTCTTGAGATGCTTCAAAGACTCATGATTGGTATGAACCATGAACTCCTTAGACCTCGAGTAGTGCTACAAAGTCTCCAAAGCTCTCATCAATGCAAACATCTCTTTGCTATATGTAGCATAGTTAAGCTTAGCCTTATTTACTTCTCATTGAAATACACAATAGGTCTCCTCTCTTGCATAAGTACAACTCCAATATCTACACTAGACACATCACACTCAAGTTCAAAAGTTCTCTAAAATCAAGCAAAGATAAGACATAAGTATTAGTAAGCTTATTCTTTAGTTCAACAAATGCTTGCTGATGCACCTCTCCCCAATTAAACTTGTTATTCTTTCTAATGACTGTGATCAGAGGCACTATGATGGTGCTAAAATCTTAGACAATCCTTCTGTAAAAACTTGTAGGTCTGTGGAAACTCCTTAAATCAAAATAGGTTGTAGGGGTCAGCCCTTCTCGAATTATCTCTACCTTGTTCTCATCAACTTAAGTACCCTATGCATTTATAATAAAGCCAAGAAATACATAATGGTTTACACAAAAAGTGCACTTCCTAGGATTAGCATATAGTTATTCTTTACATAAGGTCACAAATACACATTTAAGATGCATAGCATGCTTATCAATGGACCTACTATAATCTAATATGTCATCAAAGTACACTACAACCAACTTACCTATAAAGGCATGTAGAACATGATTCATAAGCTTCATGAAAGTAGTAAGTGCTTTTGTTAAACCAAACGGCATAACTAACTATTCATATAAGCCATAATTAGTTTTAAATGTTGTTTTCCATTCATCTCCCTCTTTAATGTGAATTTGATGATAGCCACTCTTAAGATCTATTTTCGAAAATACTATGGCACCTTGTAACTCATCAAGCATGTCATCTCCAGGTCAATCATGCAATGGCTCTCAATTCTTGATTGATCCCTTTACTCTAGGATCGATCGTGATCCAGCCTTTTTAGCTAGGATAGATCCATTTGCTTTTAGATTGACCCGTTATGTCATTTTCTTCAGTCAAATCAATCCTTTTGCTTCCAGATTGATTTCAAAACCACTAGTTTTCATTCATTCACAATTACACATGTTTAGGGATACATCACTTAAATTACTACGAATTCTCAGAATTTTTTTGAGGCAAACATAGGAAATTAAACTGGTGAGTATATTGGTTGACTGGATTTGTGTCATAAACGAGTGAGAGCTAACACACTCCATGATCCTACTTCCCCCTTTTCCATATTACTCACATTTTACATGATGTCTAGAGAATCTGCTATGGGAGACAATACCTTTAATTTGAAGCAACTTATAGACATGCTGACTAGTATTAACTGGTATCTAGAGAACTTGGAGGCATCACCGACATCTGCATTCGTAGCCTAGCACCTTAAGAGGAATCAATGCCCAAGAGGGGACTCTCTAAGCACTAACTATGTAGAGCGAGGTATGTTAGTGATGAGGAGTTTGATTATCCTAATGAATTTTAAGAATTCAATAGTCCTAGGAGGTCCCACAAGCATAGGTAGGATGTGGATAACAAGGTGCCAACAGGCATCAAGTTAACCATAGTTATGATTCGGGTTAAGTTGGATCCCGATACATATTTAGAATGGGAATGATGGATAGAGTTCGTGTTTGACTCCCACTAGTACACTGAGGCACAAAAGGTGATGTTGGCAGTAGTGTAGTTTATTGATTATGTTATTATATGGTGGGACTAGGCATGTACAAGTCATAGGAGAAATGGTGAATGTTCTATAGATACTACCTAGTCATTATCACAAAGATGTGAACTACATGTCACAAATACTATTGCAAGAAAGTCAAACTATAGAGGATGTGTAGAGAACTACTATAAAGAAATAGAAATGGCATTAATGAGAACTGATGTAGTGGAGGATGGGGAGGCAACCATGGCTAGGTTCATGAGATGTCTAAATAAAGAGATTACAAATGTTCTTGAGCTGCACTACTACACGAATATTGATGACTTGGTAGAGCGGGTCATCAAAGTTGAGAAGTAGCTTAAAAGAGGCATAGGTAACTACAACCACTACACACAGCCTCATGATAGTTTGCTCACTAAGAGTAGAAGAACTGGCTATGTCTAGTAGAATTCTTATGCCAAAGGTTATGCCAAAGGTTGGGGCACCTAAGATATAAAATCTAAACCCTAGTACTTTTAATATATGTGATCAAGAAATTATGTGTTTCGAGTGCCCAAGGGGAGGACATGTTGCTACCTAGTGCCCGAATAGGTGGACGATGACATTGACTAATAAAAGTGAGATAGTAATGGAAGGAGAAAAGTGTAGTAGTGAAGATGAAATGCCACCATTGGAGGAGGTACCATCCGAGGAGAATGAAGGAGTTTACCAGGAGACAAGTAATCTCAGTTTAGTGATCATGCAAAAGTTTAAAAGGCATTACCTTGTAGCAATAGGTCCCGAATGGGGTAACAAAGCTTACCCTTTTCCAATTTTCCCTTGCTAGAGGGCTCCAATGGTATCTATGGAAAGCAGTCATCATGCTGAGGAACTCTGATTTAGTAGTAGCATCCACTAATTAATCTATCCTCGACATTGGGTAGCAATTCTTTGGATACGCTTTGCTTACATCCTTGAAGTCTACACATTAGGCACCACCACCATATTAGATAATTCCTCTGGAAATTATATTTCTTGAATGTGCCCTCCATTAATTAGTTTCTTAATTTCTTCTTTTATGGCAACAGTCTTTCTTAGGTTGGACTACCTTAATTTTTGTTTAATAGGTTTAGCTTTTAGGTAGACGTTCAATCTATATTCTGTGATTCTTCGGTTAATCCCCTTATTTCCTTTTCTAATGACACAAACACGTCTATGTTATTTTTTAGAAAATTGACTAGCTACAACGTCCATGGTTTCTTCAGCTTTGCTCCAACATTTGTGGTCATGTCTGAACTTAGACTTACTTGCATTAATTCTTCAATGGGTTTCATGTGTAGGTGTTGCTTGACCTTATCTTCTTTGGCAAGTCTTTTGTCACCCCTTTTGATTGTTTCGACATGGCACTTTTTGAATACCAACTAATCTCTTATTACCACTAATGCGAAAGTAAGAGGAGGGGTTGAGGAACAATGGGAAAATATTTTTCATACAAGTTGTAGAATAAAAGGTAAGACATGCAATCTTATAGTAGATGGTGAGAGTTGTACCAATATGGCTAGTACAATGTTAGTGGTGGGACTTGCACTTTCGCTTAGAGATAATACCTAGCTATATAAGTTGTAGTGGTTAAACAATAGCAAAGAAGTATGAAGCAAGCATTGGTGGAATTTAAAATTGGCAAGTACAAGGATATTGTGCTATGTGATGCCATACTTATGCAAGCAAGCCTTATTCTATTAGGGAAAACTTAGCAATTTGATAAGGATGTTGTATTCTATGGCAAGTCGAATAGGGATGTTTTCTATCACAATGACAAGAAGGTGACACTCGTACCACTATGTCAAAGGAGGTGTAGGAAGATTAGCATTATTTTCAGCAGTAATATGAGTTAGATATGGAGAAGAAAAAGAAGAAAAAACAAAAAGAGGAAAAAAACTAGAAAGTGTGCAAGTAGGAAAAGGGAGAGTAAGAAAGAAAAAGAGGAAAAGGAGAAGGGAGGAAAAGTGTGCATGTTAGCAAGGATAAGAAACGTGAGAATAACTGTAGGGAGAGAGCAAAGAGTTGTATTAGTCTTGTACAAAGAAACCTATTATTTAATAAAAAAGGTTACATCTTCCCTCCTTGAAGTTGTTGTGTCTATTTTGTAGGATTTTCAAGATATATTACTAAAGGAATTGCCAAGTGGATTACCACTGATCAAAATAATTGAGCATCAAATTGATTTATGCTAAGATTAGCCATTCTAAATCGACCAGCACTCTAAACGAATCCAAAGGAAACTAAGGAGATCCAACAGCAAGTGGATGAGCTAATTAGCAAAGGACGGGTCTGAGAGAGAGAGAGAGCATTAGTAGTGCCAATGCTGCTAGTGCTAAAGAAGGATGGTTCTTGGAGGATGTGCATAGATTAGAAAGCTAGAAACACTGTAACAGTAGTCAAGTATCGTCATCCTATTCCCAGATTAGATGATAGAAACACTGTAACAGTAAAGTATCATCATCCTATTCCTAGATTAGATGACATTTTTGATGAACTACAAGGGGCTAGTGTGCTTTCTCAAATTAACCTTAAAAGTGGTTGCCATCAAATCCAAATGATAGTAGGAGACAAGTGGAAAATAGCTTTTAGGATGAAGTATGGATTATATGAGTGGTTAGTTATATCATTTATTTTGACAAACACACCTAGCACATTCATGAGGCTTCTGAATCTTGTTTTGCATGCTTTCATAGGTAAGTTTTTTGTGGTGCATTTTGATGATATTCTTATGTATAGTAGGCCTGTTGATGAGCATGCTAGATACCTTAGAGAAGTTTTTGGAGCATTGTAAAAAAAACAATTATAGGCTAACCCTAAAAAGTATACATTTTATGTAGATCATTGTGTACTTCTTGGTTATTTCTTAAGTGCATAGGGAATCTAAATAGATGAGAATAAGGTGAATGCTATACAAAAATGGCTGATCCCCAAGAATGTGTTTGACGTAAGGAGTTTTCATAGTCTTGCAATTTGTTATAGGAGATTTGTATGAGACTTTAGTACAATTGTAGCACCTTTAACCGCAATCATCAAGAAGAATGATAAGTTTCAATGGGAAGAAACTGGACAAAAGGCATTTGAATTGCTGAAGGATAAGCTTACCCATGCTCTTGTATTATCTTTACCTGAATTTTCTAAGACCTTTCAGCTTAAATGTGATGCTTTAGGTATAGAAATTGAAGTATTGCTAACACAAAAGAAGAGGCCAACAGCGTATTTCAGTGAGAAGCTGAATGGAGTAAAGCTAAATTATCCAACATATGTTAAGGAATTATATGCATTAGCGAGGCCTTTAGAGACTTGGTAGCATTACCTGTAGCCTAAGGAGTTTGTCATTTGTATGCCTCATAAGTCCTTGAATCATCTTAAAAGTCAAGGTAAGTTGAGTCGTAGGCATATTAAATGGTTATCCTTTATTGCTACATTTCCATATATGATCAAATATAAGAAAGGTGTGAAGAATGTGGTAGCAGATGCATTATCTAGGATGTATTCATTGCTTACTATGTTAATTCCAGGCTACTAGGATTTGAGCATATGAAGGAATTGTATGCAAATGATGAGGATTTTGGTCATTTGTATAAGTTGACTAAGGAAGTAGTGCATGACAAATATTTTCAGCATAATGGCTACTTGTTTTACATAGATAAGTTGTGTATTCCAAAATGTTCCTTGCGGGGATTACTAATATGAGAGTCTCATGATAGAGGTCTAATGACACACTATGGTGTCACTAAGGCATTTGCAATATTGCAAGAACATTTCTTTTAGCGACACTTGTGGAGAGATTAAGAGAAGGTGATTGATAGATGCAGTAAATGTAAGGAGCCTAAGTTAAAGGTTCAACCACATGAGCTATATAATCCATTGCTGTTTCCAAATATTCCATGGGTGGACATTTTAATAGACTTTCTGCTAAGCTTACCATGTACTTCGATAGGTAAGGACAGTTTATTTCTGGTTGTTGACAAGTTTTCTAAATTGCACATTTTATTGCATGCAACAAAATTGATGATGCAACACATATAGCTAATTTGTTCTTTAAAGAACTAGTTAAATTGCATGGTGTGCCAAAGACTATAGTATCTAATAAAGGTTTGAAGTTTCCGAGATACTTTTGGAAAATGTTGTGTGAAAGTTACGCATGAAACTGCTATTTTCTATCATGAGTCATTCACAAACTAATGGTCAACCAGAAGTAAGAAGATGGTGTTTGAGCCCAAGGATTAGGTTTGGGTTCACATGAAAAAGAAAAGGCTCTTGAAACAAAGGATGTTAAAATTGATGCCACAAGGGAATGGTCCATTCCAAGTGATAGAGCGTATCAATAACAATGGCTATAAATTATAGTTAACTGGAGAGTTTGGTATTAGTGCAACTTTTAATATATTTGATTTAAGTCCTTCCAATGCAGGAGATGAAACGGATTTAGAATTGAGGTTAATCCTTTGTCAAAAGGAAGGGGATGACATGGGCCTCAAGACCAAGTTGAATATCCAAGATTTTCAAAAAGACCGATGACGAGGGCTCAATCTAAAAGACTCAGGAAGCATTAATGATGCTCATGAATGAGTTTGGAGAGGCTTTTAAGTGTTTGGAAAAGCTTAATGAGGAAGAAGAATGTTCGTGGCTGAACTTAGTGCAAAGAGGAGTTCGAAACAAGCTTTGCAATAGCCTCAAAATCAATCTCAAAAACTACTCAATTGACTGCAAATGTGCCAAATCAATCCAAAGGCCAGACGAACACTTGCGAACTAAGAACCAGCATTCTATCTTTATGATAAGAGAAGGAGTACTTAATTGCAACCTACACAATCATAAACCTTGCAAATGGAGATCTCTGATTTTACAATAGAGAGATCACCTACTTAATTGTACCCCATAACTTTCTATTTTTATGATCTGGATGTCCCAAATCGACATTCAAATCTAGTGCAAAGATGGAACAAAGCCAGAATTAGTTAGGAAATTGCCTTTTCAAATTTTCTTTATGTTTGTCAATTACTATATGGTTTATAGGGTTGCGAAGGTTCCTAAAACACTATAAGTAGGGCCTTTGGTTATTTGACAACAACTTCTGACTCTTTGGCTATTAAATAAAATTTTTACTTTTTCTTAGAAAATTTAAGTAATCAATTTTCTTGTGAAAAATACTAAAATCAAATTATTTCAAATTCTTCTTAGGTTGATTCATGACATATCAACTAACTAGGTGTATTAATCCTAGCTGTCCTTTCACTTAAGTTCATTGAATATTGTTACATTGGGTTGTTCTTCATGGTTCGTGCAAGTAGGTTTTAGCATATGCCACTAATTCCATATCTTTTAAAACTTCCACACATACATCATTATGGTTGCAGATAGGTTTTGTGAAATGGCAACATCATCGCATGTAATAAAATCGATGTTACGACACATATTGCAAATTTATTCTTTGAAGAGGTTAGATTGCATGAAATTCCTAGAACAATTATATTGGATAAAGACTATTTTGGACATGAAAAGGCCGAGACCCCTTCCAATTGCCATGCAAACCCATCCCAAGATCTGAGGCTTGCATGTTCAAGGAGGACCTCACCAATTCCACATTTAATTAGGAGTTTGAAGGATATGTGAACATGTTGGAAGGATCAAAGGAAGGAAGTTGGTATCAAATTCTAACTTGGGAGGTCCAAGAAGAACTAAATGACCTTAAAAATGCAATCTAAACTAGCCCTGATCAATCTAGACGAGCCAAATCAATGTAGGCATATTCTGAATTTACAATCATGTGGGAGCCTAATCAAGCTAGATGAACGTGATTGACTTGGGCACAAACATAAGGGACACAAGTGATCATGGCATCGAGCGATCACAAATCTAGTGCACAAAAAAAGGCATTTGAAGGAAAAGAGATTGATATGGCTTAGGCCTAGACCAATCGCAATGTAATTGGGGGACCAGATTTTAACTTACTTTTGCATTTTGACCATTGGAGCCACTTTTTGGAGGGCATTTTCATCATTTCCTATTCCGCAGACCCTTAGTCAATACCTTGTATCTATAAAAACATTTGTTTGGCTCTTGTGTAAAAACTTTTGGTCATTTAATGAAAGCTTGAGAAAATATTCTTTTTTAATCTTACTTGTTGTTTGAGTGTAAATTATTACACCAAGATCAAGTACAAACCAGGTCATTCTGGTGTATTCCAATAGTTTGTAGCCAACACTTTCTAACATGATATTTAGTTCCTTGGTTACTAAAAATCAATTTATTGTAAAGGTTAACTCCAAGGGAAGTTAATCAAGTTTCTTAATTCAATTGGTTAGTTAGGTTCCATTTGTGTATTCCTCCATATTTTTCTACATTTATTTCTCCACCTTCTACCCCATTTCTTTTATTTTTAGAAAAATCAACAAAAAATTGTGCTAGGGCTTATTTGGATGAATTTTTAGGATTTTTGTGGTGTTGAATATTTTTGGTATTATGTTAGGGATAATTGTTGGAGATTTTGTGCATTGTTGAATACTTGAACATGTTGGGACAAAACAAAAGAGAAAATAAAAGAAAAAGAAAGAAGGAAATTGTACAAAAAAGGAGGAAGAAAAATAGTACAAAAAAAAAAAAAGAAGAAAGAGAGAAGAAAGGAATTTTTTTGGAAAATTTCTATTGTTTGGGAACCAATTTTTTGCCCTACAATTGTGTTCGAGTTGATCCAAACGAACTCTAGATCTATTGCACCACCAAGTGTCTAGAAACCTTAGTTTCTTAATTGTCCACATGATCAATCCCAAGTAAGAAAGATCAATCACTCTACTGGTCACTCACATAATCACGCATGCCTACCAGTACAATCACACACCTTTTTTTGCAACCAGATTGATTCAGCCCCACCCAAATCAATTGTGCTACCTATTCATTTCCCCTAGATTGATCCTTTTGCCTTTGGATCAATCCTAAAGCCCATTTTCTTGATTTTTACACCATTTTCATGAATTTTTTAGCTTTTAAGCCTAGGAATCATTCTATATTTTCCAAGGAGACTTTGGATTGATTAGTAAGATTAATTGAATAACTTTCATTTTTCCTTATTCATTGTACATATACACACTTGCACACATACTTTATTTCACCATTTACTTTCAATATGTCCAATAGCTAATCAGGTTCAAGGAATCATACGGCATGAAGTTGATGCTTGGAGCTATTAGAGGATAAATGCAACAATTATGCCAGATGGTTGAGGGTACGTACGATAAATTGGAAAGGGTTGAAGGCTCCTAAAACATAAGGAATTGCCACAAAGTGGTTAGGTTAGAGACTAGGAATGTGGTCCAAAAGCAAAAAAGAGGTCAACGAACAACTATTCAGACTTTAATAATGACTAAATTGATGAGCCACCCTAACAACAAAGAAGGAGACTAGCAAATGTTGACGAAGAAGGCATTAACTTGGTAACCATAAGGGTCTTTAATACACAAGCTGAGGACTTGAATGATAAACAAAAGGAGAACATTTTTCAAACATAATGCCAAATCATGGGAAAGATATGTAGCATGACTATTGATGGCGGAAGTTACACCAACGTTGCTAGAAATACATTGGCTGAAAGGTTGAGTTTACCTACCACTGCACATCTTAAGCCCTACTGACTTTAATGGTTGAACAAAAGTGGTGAAATTAGAGTAAAAAACAAGCAAACGTTCCATTAGGTTGGTGGGTATGAAGAAAAAGTTTTGTATGATGTGGTTCCAATGTAAGTATCCCACATCCTCTTAAATTAACCATAGCAATTTGACTGACAGGTGTCCCATGTCAAGGTCACCAACTGGTACACCTTCCATTTTAACGGTAGGAAGGTCAAATTAGCACCTTTATCTCCCAAGCAAGTTCATGAAGATCAAGTATACATGCAAAGACAATAAAAAGTGGAGCTTGAAAAGAATAGGAATAAGAGAGAAAAAGGGAAGAAAATAGCTAAAAAAGAAGTGAGTGAGGACAAAATAGAGAATGTGCAAAAAGAAGCAAAAGGGTGTATGCTAGCAAGAGTAAGGGATGGAAGGAGATCAAGTGAGAGAGTAAGACCCCCATGGTATTGTTATTATGCAACGAAAACATAATACTCTCCAATGGCGTAACATCCTCCTACCCTAAATCTATTGTTCTAGTTTTATAAGAATTTGAGGGTGTATTTCCTGAGTAGTTGCCTTGTGGGTTGCCGCTTGTTTATGGGATTCACACTAAATTGACTTGGTGCCTAGAGCTTCCATTCTAAATCAACCTGCATACAAGGTGAACCCAGAAGAGCCAAAGGAAATTCAATGAAAAGTAGGATAATTGCTACAAAAAGATAGGTTGAAGAGAGCATGAGCCTATGTACCATACCGGTCCTACTTGTGCCAAAGAAGAAAGGTGAGTGGCATATGTGTGTTGATTGTTGAGCTACAATGTCATCTAAGTGAAGTATCACTATCCCACTCATCAATTGGATGATATGTTGGAAGACTTGGATGGTTCTAGTATATTCTCAAGAATTGATCTAAAAAGTGGGTACAATTAAATTTGAAAGAGGGAAGGGAATGAATGGATTGTTTGAATGGACTATGATGTCATTTGCCCTTATAAATGCCCTTTGTGCATTCATGAGATTAATGAACCATGTCCTACATGCTTACATTGGAAAATTTCTTATTGTCTATTTTGATGATATTTTGATTTATAGTAGGACCATGGATAAGCATATTGAACAAGTACACAAAGTGTTGATCACCTTAAGGTAAGAAAAATTATTTGATAACCTTAAAAAATATGTATTTTGTGCAAACCATTATGTGTTCTTGGGATTTGTTGTTAGTTCATAGGGAATACGTGTTGATAAAGAGAAGATCAAAGCTAATCAAGAATGGCCTACGCCTCATTCGATTGGAGAAGTTAGAAGCTTCCACAGCTTTTCTTACTTCTACCACCAATTATTAAGGGATTTTACCACCATTTTACCACCCTATTAACAATTGTGATCAAGAAGAATAAAAAATTTAAAGGGTAAAAGTACAACGAAATGCCTTTGATACTTTTAAACAAAAGCTCACATGTGCACCTTTTCTTAGTTTACCTAATTTTGGTAAAAATTTTGAGTTTGAGTGTGATGTTTCTAGTGTCGGGATTGGGGTCATGCTGATGCAAGAAGGAAGGCTCATTGCTTACTTTAACAAGAAGTTGAGTAGAGCCACCCTTAACTATCTCACATATTATAAAAAGATGTATTCCTGAATCTGGGCATTGCCCAAGGAGTTTGTGATCTATGTCGACAATGAATCCTTGAAGTATCTCAAAAAGCAAGTTAATTTGAGCAAAAGACATGCTAGCTATGTTACTTTTATTGTTATGTTTCCTTACGTGATTTAGTATAAAAAAGGAGAAGATAATGTTTTTGTCAATGCTTTATCACATAGATACAATTTAATTTCCATCTTGAGCACAAAAATGTTAGGGTTCGAGCATATTTCCAAAATGTATGAAAATGATGTTGATTTTAGTGCTATATATACTTTAACACACACTACCTCACATGATACATTTTTTCAAGATGATAGGTATTTATAATTTGATGGAAAATGATGTGTGCCCAAATGTTCTTTAGGTGAGTTGTTAGTGAGGGAAGCTCACAATAAAGGCCTGATGGGATACTTTGGTGTCACCAAGACCATGAGCATTTTGCAAGAACATTTTCATTAGCCTCACTTTAGGAGAGATGTGACTAGGATAATAGATCAATGCTTAAAGTGTCAAAAATCTAAGTCCAACACACATCCCTATAGTTTGTATACTCTTTTGCCCATACCCCAAGCTCTTTGAACTGATATTTCAATAGAGTTTGTATTGAGGTTACCTAGGAGTTGGAATGGATGTGATTCTATATTTTTCATTGTTGATAGATTTTAAAAAATGAGGCGTTTCATTCTTTGTCTCAAAACTGATGATGCAAGTCATGTAGCTAATTTGTTCTTCAATGAAATTGTGCAGTTGCATCACGTCCCTAGGACCATTATTTCTAATAATGATGTCAAATTTCTTAGTTATTTTTGGAAAATGTTTTGGTGTAAATTGGGAATAAAATTGCTTTTGTCTACTACTTGGCATTCCTAGACCGGTAACCAAACTGAAGTATTTAATAATATCTTGGGAACTTTTGTTGCATGCCATACTTAGGAAGAATTTGAAATCTAGGGAAGAATGTTTGCTATATGCAGAATTTGTATACAATACAAGCACACATATTGCTATACAATTTTCACCCTTTGATATTATGTATGGATTTAACCCTTTAACTCCTATGGATTTATTGTTATTACCTAGTAGAGAGCAAGTCAACGCCAATGGCAAGAAGAAGGCTAAATTTGTCAAGTCCCTATACGAGAAGGTGTGCTAAAACTTGGAGAAAAGGTCCCAATAGCACAAGCAATAGAACAACAAGGAGTGCAAGGAAGTCTTTTTTGAACTTAGTGATTGGGTGAGGGTTAATTTTAGGAATGAAAGGTTCCCACAACAAAGGAAAACTAAATTGCATCCTAGGGGAGATGGCCCATTCATATGCTAAAGAAACATGGAAATAATGCCTATAAGATTGAGCTACCTGATGAGTACGGTATTAGTGCTACCATTAACATCTTTGAATTAGCCTCTTTTGATGCAAGTGATGAGAATGACCTAAGGTTGATAGAACAACCTTCTCAAGAGAAGGAAAATGATGTGGACATCAAAGGTTGAGACTCCCTCAAATTGCTATCTAGACTTATCACAAGATCAAGGGCTTCTAAGTTCAAGGAGGCCCTCACCAATTTTATGCTTAATTTGGAGTTTGAAGAACATGTGGACATGTTGGGAGACCAAAGGAAGGAACTTGCCATCAAATTCTAACTTAGAAGGTCTAAAAAGCACTAAAGGACTCTGAAATTGAGATCTGGACCAACCTCAATTGATTTGGATGAGCTAGATTAACATTCGAACATTTTGACTTTATGATTACACAGGAGCTTGATTAAGCTAGATGAACACGATTGAATTAGGTGCAAATGGAGGGATTCTAGACTTGTCATCACCAGGGATGCAATTGATTGCGACATCAAGAGATCGCAAATCCATGCATATGATAAGGTGTCTGGAGGAAGTGCAATTGATCCACTTAGGCATATAAATTGATCGTGATGTAGGCAAGAGACCAAATTTTGACTTGTTTTTGAATTTGGACCATTAGAGCCACTTTTTGGAGGGAATTTTCATTATTTCCTATTCCCCAATCCCCTAGTCAATACCTTGTTTCTGTAAATACATTCTTGTGGCTCTTGTGTACAAAACTTCGGTCATTTAATGAAAGCTTGAGAGAATATTCTCTTTTAATCTTACTTGTTTGAGTGTCAGTTATTACACCAAGTTTAAGTAAAAATTGGATCATTCAGATGTATTCTAGTGGTTCATAGCCAACACTTTCTAGTATGGTGTTTGGTTCTTTGGTTACCAACACTCAATTTGTACTAAAAGTTAAACCAAATGGAAGTTAGTTATTACTTAGTTTATTTTTGTGATATCTCATTGGTTATCCATTTTATTATTTTCTTCCCATTTTTCCAACCACCATTGATCCTCACTTTCAATTGGTTCACATTAAAGACACAAAGTTCGTAAGTTATTTTTGAAAGACATTGTGGTTGCATACAATAAATGCGTACATTTAGCCACACACATGTCACAATTTGAGGTCGTTTATGGTTTTAATCCATTAACTCCCTTTGATTTACTATGATTAACATGTAATGAGCAAATTGGCACAAATGGGGAGCACAAGGTGAAGTTTGTCAAACAACTACGTGAGTGAATGTGTCAAAATTTGAAAGGAGAAATGAGCAATACGGACAACAAACTAACAAAGGGCATAAAAGGATTAATTTTGAACTCAAATATTAGGTTTAGGTTCATATATGCAAAAAAGAGATTTCTTGAACAAAAAACAAAAAGGAAATCTAAGCTCATGCCAAGAGCAGACCGGCCATTACAAATTGTGAAGAGAATTAATGAAAATGCATACAAACTACAATTAGCTGGTGAGTACAATAGTAGCCTAACTTTTATTGTTTTTGATTTAAGTTCTTTTGATGGAGGAGATGAATGAAATGGAATTATTGGTAATTTCGCTTCTAAAGTGATCTACTCTTAACCAAATCTTGATTCAAAGTGCAAATATTAAAAGAAACACCCAAATTTAAGATCCAAGACATATTGTACACACTAATGGAACAAGGTATTTCATAAACATAAAATTCCTCACCTCTACCACCATCTTGCATGCCATCAAGGCAATCAATGTCATTCCTCCTCCATTGCCCTTTCTTGTCATGATGGAAACACTTTTCTTTTCTAACATGAGCATAAATCCTCACACCCCTCCTTATAGCTTTGGGAACACTAGGTTCCCTTCTTTTGGTTTTGTCTTCCTTAGTCTCACCAATGGAGGGATTAGACACCTTAAGAATAGCCGCTTTCTTATAGGATAAGATGACAATTTGTAAGATGCTACCTATTCTTTTAGGAAAGAGAAATCTTATCACACTTGAAAACCAATTGATTATCTTGGTCCTAGTCAACATTATGGTCCCAATAAATTAAATAATAGACATAAACATTATTCAAGATACTACGACTTCCAAAAAATAGGCACAAATGCCAATTTGGTCATAAAAATACGTTATCACTTAATTATGTCCTTTAAACCAAATGACCTCTTATTAGATTTTTTGAACACTATACTACCTTAGATATGTAAATTCAATTGAAAAAATTTCCTAGTGTGTGACTAGGATCTTTATTGGACATAAATTACCTCACACTTACAACTCTTGCCATGCTATGCTCATGAGTAGCAACTCTTGCAAACACATTTCATGCGCAATCCAATCTTTCATTTTGTCCTATGACTTGACAAAACTTCACACATATAGTTCTTGGCAATGCAAGTCCACTGAAATCGCACCTTTGACTGATAACTTGCAATATTTGCAGCCCCACCCATGACCTGTTCAATTCTTAAGGTAAGATATCCTTTAAATGTCACATCAAATACACTCGAAGACCTAGATATGTTGTCGCAATGTAACCCAATGGATGTGATGATATCACATGCTAAGATTATACCTAAAACTTCAAACTCCGTAGAGGGCCATAGCAAAATAAATTCACCATTACAACTTAATATTAAATGAAGAAGCTTTTAGACCATGTAACTTAATTTTTTTCCACTTTGAACATTAGCTAATTATCATTCATATATCACTTATATGCAACAAATAAAATAAATGAATAAACATAATGGACGATTATGGAATTCTAAGTCCAATTAGAGCTCACAATTAGATCATGACCATTTTTGTGAAGCCCTATGTTGTTACAAAGCTTTTAAGTTTTGTTCTTCACTTAGTCTTGGTCTTTGTGGCTTTCTTTGATGAGCCCACCATGACATAGAACATCAAACAATGGCAACTCTTGGCCTTCTTATGATCACCAACTCTTGGCCTTCCTTGTTACAAGTATACGCTTCATGTCACAAAAAAAAATTAAAAAATTCCTATTCTATGTATAAACTTAGACTTAAATCCTTACAATCTATGAAAAACAATTATACATCTATGAAAAACCAATATAAAATTAAAATAAATTCATCTAAATATATTCTAAGTCCAAAATCCATCCACAACATCTAAATAGTCAATTACACAGCATATGTATATTCAATGAATCTATTTAATGAGTTTCATATGACTTACGTATCTTATGTCTTAATTCTTATTTGTGAAAAACTCTTTTCCTAAGATTTATATTTGACTAAAACACAACCTTTATCAACCTCTATGCAGCCGCAAGAATAATTCTTGTGGCTACAAGCCATCTACCTATAGTCACACAACCAATTATGACCAAGAACATTTCTCTATCGCAACCACCAAAACCTTTAATGTGGCAGCGAAGTGCTGCCTAGTGTCTATGAAAAATGGTGATAGATCATTTTATTGCTCTCAACTTCGTGATCTCACGGCCGTGAGCCCTAGTTGCGACTGCAACACTAAACATGTAACTTGACAATTGAGACAATTTTTTGTGCTTTTCACAATCAAAATATGCCAAAAAAATTTGATTTTGTAAGCATGAAATTGTCAAATTGCTATCCATGTTTATAATTAACAATTAAATTATCAAGTATATATATGCCTTGGTATCATTCGATTGTTATGTAATATACATGTTTTAAGATATGACATAAAGTATATAGAATAAATTAATTTATGTACGTAATTAATTTTTTTATTGTTTCTATCTTGTATGTTTATTCATTGTTCAATTTGTTATTTTTATTTGCACATTCTCTTAGATTTTCTACTTTTTCCAAATTCTCTTAATTTTTTTCTTATATAATATATTCTTTACACTTTTAATTTCAAATAATTTTATTGTTATTTGTTTAAAATATAATTTTTATTTTTCTTATATATATAAAAGCTATTTTTTATTTCCAAAAAAATGCAAACCAAACCCAGCGGATTTGATTTCGACATTTTCAACTGTTTTACGTGATGGACCCGCCCAACGGAAGAAAATGGGATCGGGAGAAATTCTTTAACCGCATAGGTAACTAGATTTTTGGATTCCGACTTTAAAACTCTCAACTCCTACAATGTTGTTTTTGTCCGTGCGGCTGCCTCCCAACCCCGAATTAGCTGGACAAATCACTTCCCTTTGTGGCCTTCTTTTTTGATTTTTATTAATTAAGAAAATAGTTCCCTTTTCCAGCAAAAATAGTTTGCTTTTCAGCACCTGAATTTTTGAAAGTAATTGAGACCAAATTGTGTTTAATTCCAAGTAATTTAGAAAAGAGTGATAATATATTTTTTTTTTTTTGATGTTGATTTTGTTAAATGCTTAGTTTACAAATTTAAGTTTGCACTTTTAAGTTATTTTTTTTTATTTTGTAAAAGAAATAAAGATAATGACCACTAGAATATGTATTAATTAGCAACTTAATTCATAAATTTATAATGAATTTAAAATTCATATGTACATATATACTATTTGATGTTTCTACTAATATTTAAATTAATTAAAAAACATATTGGTGTTATTTTTTTTAACCAAAACCAACTTATTACCCAAACCAAATTCAATTGCATGATACAAACATAATGGTAAGAATAATATGCAACATTTTCTAGAATCCATTCTTTTTGTACAACATTGAATTTCCAACTTACCTTAGGAAAAGTAAAATGTATCAAGTTAGTTAATACATTATAAATTATTCGGGCACTAACAAGATAGACATTATTGGAAATTAGTTTGTAAAACCAAAGATCAAAGCTCAATTGAAGTATAGTGAATTAAGGTTTTTCTACCTGCTAGATAATAACTATATCAATCCAATATGGATGACATCATCCAATGTCTCAATTTTACATAACCTTGAAGGTATACACATTCGTTGATCTTGATGAGATAATGCAAGATTTGCGTTATAGTGCAAATTCTAGCTCAAGTGGGAAAGAGAGTTTTGAAGGCTATAGTTCATCAAATGGGAGCAAAGACAAATATAGCAATGTTAAAGATGATAGTAACAATGAAAATTATTCCCCATAATAGTATTGCAAAATATGCCAAATACCATTATTATAAGTGTAGTGCACCAAACTTTTCAAGCTCTACTCGTATCACATAGCAAAACAATAACATGGTGACAGTGATAAACAAGTCAAGAAGTTTATGAAATTTTTTTATTACTAATTCATAATACTTGCAAGTATATACACAAAACATAGGAAGTAGCTAATATCAAACGTAATCAAATCTTGTGATGCCTATCATCATCTAGTTGTTGGCCATCATCGTATGGTTGTATACCCTTATTCCTTATTTTCTTTTCTAGTGATGGAGGAGAGTGGTTGGAAATGGTTGAAGTTTGAACCGTCAAGACCATGTAGGCATAGGCTAGCACTATTGTGTTAGGCCAACATGTAGTAATAATCATAAGTGGCTTCATTGCTACGAAGGGCGAGCTCCCAGTGATCATCCTACTAAGTGTAGTAATGATATTGTAAAGCCACCATACTAGTCAACTGGGCATCTATGTAGTATGTACGTGTGTCATGACATTGCAAATGCTCCTTTATGGAGCACACAACCAAGTAATTCCCTTAGTCTATCCTTTAGATTTGTCATTGTATGCTTCATATGTCACAGCCCAAACAAGGAAGAGGTAGGCTAGTGTAGGATGATAGGGCCCTACATCACCTGGTTGCATGTTGTATGTTGGGTTTCACTGGGGTTTAGCACGTTAAAATTTGAATTTCAAAACTTAAAAACACGTAAAACGTGCTAATTTGGATACATTAGAAGTAGGGATTGAAAATCCAGTTGGGAAAATAAAAGGGATAACTAACAAGATTGCAAAAAAATAAATAGAGTAAAAACTAACTTTACTTAGGGCTAACCTTTACAACAAATTAATTTTTAGCTACTCAGGAACTAAACACCACACTGGAAGATGTTGGTCATAAACCACTGAAATACAATTCAAATAACCCAATTTGTACTTTTTAGTGTGCAATCACTCACACAAACAAGTTGGAAAAGTAAGAGAAGATCCTCTATTAATGTGTAAGAATGACCACGATTTCTTACAAAATGAGCAGTTAAATATATTAATAGTTACACTTCATTACCCTAGGGTTGTAAGCATGAGAAATGACAAAAATAGCTTTAAGAAGTGGCTTTAATTGTGAAAATTTTGAAAAATAGGTTCAAAATCAGCTTCGCCCCCCCCCCCCACTTGTGATCAATCTAGTTGGAAGCTGAATCAATAACACCTTAGCTTGATCAATCTAGTGTGTGATCTGGCCTTCTTGTGATTGCCGTTCTAGAAGCCTTCAAGTGTGATTGTTGCCATCACAATCGATTGCACCTATTCACAATCATAAATCTAAAGTATCGTTGTCTATTACCCAGGTCAATCGCGTGTCGTCAGATTGATCGGTCTCCCATTCGATTGCAACTCTAGAATTGTCTAGTCCAAAACAATCTGAGATAGTCTAATCACAATTTTAGACCCCTTTGGTGATTCTTAGACCTCCCAAGCTAAAATTTGATACCGAATTCAATCCCTTGGCTCCCCAATCATGTTCAAATGTCCTTCAGTCTCCCAACTAAGCATCAAACTTGTATGAGCCTCATTGAACTTGTGTGTTTAGGATCTTATGATGAGTCTGTGTGGTAATTTGAGGGGGTCTCGACTCTTGATGTCTGCTTCTTTCCCCTCCTCTTAAGAAGGTTGTCCCACCAACTTAGGTCCTTCTCATCACCTGCATTAAAAAGGGATAAGTCAAAGATATTAAATGTGGTACTAACATCATACTCACCAAGTAGTTCGATTTTGTAAGCTTTATCTCCAACTCTTTTCAATACTTTAAATGGGTTATCTCCTTGGGATGTAGTTTGGTATTCTTTTGCTAGGGAAACTTTTCCTTCCTAAAATGAATCCACACCCAATCAGTGGGTTCAAATAGGACCTTTTCATATTACCTTTTTTTTTTATTGTTAGATCCTTTTCTCCAAAATTTGATATACTTTCTCATGTAAAGACTTCTCAAATTTAGCCTTCTTCTTACCATCTTTATTGACTTGCTCACTATTAGATAATGGTAACCAATCCAAAAGAGTTAACACATTAAATCCATACACAATTTCATAAGGAGAAAATTGTGTAGCAGCATGTGTGTGCTCTTATTATATATAAATTCTACATGTGGCAAGCATTCTTCCCAAGGTTTCAAATTCTTTTTAAGAATAGTACGCAATAATATATAAGTTATCTCTAATGGGTTGTAAGGGCAAAAGCCTAAGTATTTCTAAAGTAGCATAGGAATTATTTTTTCATGGTATGCCACAATTTAATTGTAATTCCAAGACCAAAAGTTGGTGATTGCTTGAAAGCCAAGTAGTTAGTGGTCATTCGAGACTAAAAGTTGAAATTTGTTTGATGGTTTAAGTATGGTGAACCCATGGGGAAGAAGGAGTCTAAGACCACAGAACAAATTTTGGAAAGCCTTGTAATAGTATAGAGCGTTACACAAATCTACATGATGTAATTGTCGGCTACAATTAGATCTAGAAAGTCCATATTCATCCATGTTATTTCTGTCATATGCTTTATTGCATATATGTGATATGTGTATGAAAAATGCCTAATGTGCAAAGTGAAAGATTAACACATGGATTGAAAACTTTCTCAATGATATTAAGTTGTAACAGCGAAATTGTTTTGTTGTGGCCATCCACTAAGCTTCAGGTTCCATGTAGTCTTAGTATGTGATATCATCACATTAGTAAGGTCACATGGTTAAGGTACATTTAGAGCTTCAAGTGAATTGGATGTGATATTTAAAGGATACTTTACCCTAAGAGCTTGATGGCCAATGATGGGGTTACAAACCTAATAAGTTGTAATCGGCAGGTGTGACATAAATGGACTCGCAATGTGGTGCGTGTCGTTAACACATCGAAATTAAATTTATAGTAAACCTAATGTTGGAGTGAGTAGAAGTACCATTCCCGTGAGGAGGGATTGTGTGTCTATTGATATAACTAAATTTCTATTAGTTAGGCTGTCAAAAGGTAGCGCAAAAAGAAAGAATACATTTGAAAACAAAATCACAATCTTGAAAAAATGAAGTACCAATATCTCATGGAATTAATGTTCACACTTGTTTATTTAGTGTCTAGGTTTTACTCCCATTATTCCCCGCACAATCATAAATTAATTATAGAGTTGATCAAGTTCTAAAATTACCATTCAAATCACCAATTACAAATGACAAGTGCAAACACAGTAAATCATTCATTCATGCATACATATTCAACTAAACACAAATACAAGAGACTAGAAAATAAATTAGAAACCTATATGATGATTAATAAAACTAATGCCAATTTGTTCATCATCTAAACAAACATAAAAATAATAGAAAAATTCTGAGTAAACTTAGTCTAATATCAAAGTGTTGCATGGATGAACGAATACTCTTTAAATGTGGTGTGAATTCTTTATTCTTCCCCTTTTCAATGATTGTTCCTGTGTAATCTAGGTGTTTGTGTGATAAAAACTAACTCAGCCTCCCTAAAAACTATGGAGAATATGTATCTATGTGTGCATGACCGTTTGCCACATTGTTACTCATGACTATGGGACCTCTAGTCATAATTGCACCTTTTTTTCTGATGATCGAGCCCTCGTTTCGCACAAATTCTAGTACAACCCGCACCCAATTTCCATGATCACCCTCCTAGCTGTGATTGCTCTGGCAATGTGCCTTTTTTTGTATGTAACTTTATTGTCTAATATCTAGTTGACCTTATTTTTATTCCATTAGAAAGCCAATTCATTTTAATTTTATTTTGAAAAGTTTCAATTCAATTGAATGTTCCATAAAAATGTGGCATCTTTCCAAATTTACTTCTTAATCTTTCCTTCTGAACTACTGCTTCTTCCAAGTTCATTTCTTTCTTTCAAGTCAAAATTATCCAAAATTCCCTTACATGATACATAACCATTAAAACACATATATTAACCATAATTGTATAAGATTAAAATAAATTAAGCTTAATTTTTATTAATTACTCCATCTATTTAGATATTGGCACATTGCATTTAGAAATTAAAATATTCAAGCATTAAATCAAACAGATTACATTGAATAACTGATTCTTTTTATCGTGTCATCACACCCCCATACTTAAGCTTTCCTTGTCTCCAAGCAACCCCTTTCTTTTCCAATCAAGTCATGGATGCACAAAATTATGAACTTGGCTAGTCTTCTTAATTTTAGAAATCAAGTATATGCACACATCACATAGTTCATCATTATTCAAGATTATAGCGCTTTTAATCAAATGTTTACAACATATGTGTGGCTTTTCAACTCCCGATCATTTCAACCACTTGATAATTCTATAGCAATTTTTAGACAATTAAATCTAGGACAGCTCACTTTAGACACTAATTTACTCTCTTTAAATAAGTTCAATTAACATTAATTCTCTGCTAAGGACTTATGTAGACTAGCATTTTTTTTCATTTTGAAAATCTCCCCCCAAACTTATTTTCACGATCTTTTGTGAGCTTTAATTTCTTTCTAAAGTAGTTAGAAGTCGTTTTACATGGATACTCAACTCACAACTCACAAGGGTCATTGTGTAACCCTAGTTGCTCAACCACAACTAGCTCAAGATTATTTGCATTCTCATAATTGAGGAACCTTTTTTTGAGAATGTACAAGTGTCTCTGCGCAATCTCGGTGTCTTAGTTACTCTAATTAGTGGAGTAGATTAATTTCTTCATGCTCACATATTTTTTCTTTTTCTAATATTTTTTCTCCATCAATTTGTTTGTTTTTCCAATCTTGACTCTCATTTTTTTTCTAGTTAATTTTCCTCATTCACTAGAGAATTCACCAACACTTAAAGAAAGACTTATGTCCCTAACTCATTCATCTCATCCTCACTATAGAACTTCTTAAATAGCCTAATAATCAAGAGTAAAGAGTGTGTGCTCAATTAAATAGAAACTATGCCTTCAACACCAAGTCTAGCATGCTAATCTCAAGAACAATGATAGAATAACGTAATGATAATTCCTTGCAAAACATTCATTATGAATTAAGTACAGTGGCCACAAGTTCATGCAATATTCATACTGTTAATGTAATCATGTAAACCATCCAATGGTATGCATGATAGTTCAGCACTCTTATACCATGTAATGAAAAAATTCTCATTCAAACTACCAACTATTTGGCCCACAATTACTCATATGATCATAAGTAAACTAAGGCAACAAAGAACGAAAAACCTAGTGGGGTTGCGCTTATTCTTCTTCCCTCGTATTTAGCCTTCTTTCATTCTCCTAGAAATCCTACACCACGTCAAAATTATACATGATCTCCACGCAACACAAAACAAAACAAACTTAAAAACAAAATAAAAAGGACAAAAAGCAGTAAAAGATAGCTTGGGTTGCTCCCAAGAAGTGTTGTATTTAATGTCTATAGCTCGACATGATAATCATGGTCTAAGGTTGTGTAGTGGATGCTTTGGGGATCCACAACACCCCCCCCCCCATGAGTTGTAAATCTCTCCTTTTTTTTCGCATCCTCTTTCTTCTCTTTTTTGTCTTCCTTCTCAAATTCACCTTCCTCTTACCATGGCTTTTTATTGGACTCTTCCCCTACACTTGTCTTTGTCCAATCTAGCCCTTGCATCTCTTCTTTAATTGCCACTGTCTCCTTATTACACTTGTCAGTATAACTATTTAATTCAAGCAACAACACATCTTCTTCCTTTTCTTTTGTGTATGAGTGATTGAAGGTGTGGGGTATACAAAAATATTACCTTTTCAATTCCAACATGTAATGTTAAGCTACCCTATTCCATGCTTATTATCACCTTTGTGGTGGCTAAGAAAGGGTGGCTAAAGATGATACCTTGGCCCTTTCTACCCTCTATGTGTATTACAATTAAATCCATAAACATAATAAAATCGCTTACCTTCATGAAGACAGCTTCCATAACCTTGAGTGGCCTTGTCATTGATCGGACTACTAGCTTTATCCTGATGTGTGTGGGCTTCACAGATTCCATCTCAAGTGCCCAAAAAGTATTAAAGGGCATTGCATTAATACTAGCAACTAAATCAACAAACTACTATCAAATGAGGTACTTCCTATGGTGTAAGAGATGGAAAAACTTCATCGATCTTTTAGTTTTGGTGGTAGAGCATTTTCCTCATCCAAGTTGTCCTCCAAGTCTCTAAAAACTTCCTCGATGTTTTAGGTTTGGTGGTAGAACATTTTCCTCATCCAAGTTGTCCTCCAAGTCTCCTAACTTCCTTTTCCTGCTCAACAAATCTTTCAGACATTTTGCCACACTTGGATTATTTTTAATTTCTACAACTAATGGAGAATTTACATTTAAAATTTCCAAATTATTGAGGAACTTACTTACCTACTTCTTTCGCTTAATTGGAATGAGCCTCTATGGCTATGAAATTCTTAGCTTGTAAGGTGATGGAATACTTACTTCTTTCGTTTCCTCAACCTGCACCTTGTCCTCCTTTTCTCTTCTTGAACATCAGTAGGCAGATTCTCTTTTTTCTCTTTGCTCTCTGTGACCTACACACATTTCATCTATTTTATCGGATTAGTCTCAGTAGTGCTAGGTAATATACCTACTGGCCTATTTGCCATCTCCTTTGCTAGTTGCCCAAGTTACACCTCTAGATTCTTAATGGATGATTGTTGATTCTACAAGAGAGCGTCGGTCCTATGTATATAATCGTGTTGGATTTTTGCAAGGTTACCTATTATTTCATGAGTGGACATTGCAAGATTCCCCATAATCTCCTCTAGTGATTACTTTTTTTCTTACTATTGGTATGGTACATGAAAGCCTGATAGGTTTTGAATGTTTTACCAAGAAAAATTTGGATGATTTCTCTAGCCTAGATTGTAAGCATTTGCCTATGGATTGTTACCTATTCTTTTACCTTGAGTTTCTATATTACCTATATGATTTACCTATTCTTTTGTTGATAGAACTATTACTAAATCTATTTCATGCACATCGGCGACCCTATGTGTTTTAGATCTCTTTGTTGGTCATTGGCAAGAATTCGATGCCAGCTCTTCCATCAAGTCTTAAGCATCTTTAGGGAATTTATTCACTAGGGCTCTTCCTGTAGCTACATTAAGAACAGTACATAATTAACTAGATATACCATTATAAAAAGTTTGTACCTACATCCAGAGTGGATATCCATGCTAGGGATTCTTTCTGAGTAGCTCCTTAAATCTTTCCCAAACCTCTGGCAATAACTCAGACTCTAATTGTTTGAATGTTCCAATCTGTAGCCTAAGTTTTGCAATTTTTGTTGGTGGGAAGTATTTAGCCAAGAATTTGACCATATTTTTCCAATTTATAATGCTCCTAGGTGGTAAGAGTTATAGCCATTATCTAGCCCTGTCCTTAAGAGAAAAAATAAATAATCTGAGTTTAATAGCATTGTCAATAACTCAATTGAATTTAACAATATCACATAGTTCAAGAAAAGATACTAAATGTGTGTTCAGGTTTTCATGTGGCACTCCACCAAATTGGTTTGATTGCACTATATTGATTAATATGAGTTTCAACTCAAAATTGTTTACATTCATTGGAAGTCTCACAATTCCTGTCATGTTTGTGTTCATCACCTATTGCACATAGCCTCTAATGGCCCACTAATTTGGTTAAGGAGGAAATTCTTATGGTGGTGCGTTTTTTGTTGTCATTTCCTATTCACATTAGAAAAGAGCTCTACACCTATAGAGGGCTCATTCAATTTCAAGACCAACTTCAAAATCAATGCTCTTATTCCTACACATACAATTGTATCAACCAATGAGAGTTTAAGCCACACAATAGTAATCTAACTAGAAAAGCAAGAAGATGATTAGAGAAAGCAAAAATAAGGAGAGAAATATAAAAAGAACAAAAACTAAAACTAAAGTAAATGGCATAATCTAGCAATCTCTCAAGGTATTTAATAAGACTAGTCACCTTCCTCGGCAACGATGCCAAAATTTAACACATGTCATTAACATACTCAAATTAAATTTATAGAGAACCTAGTATTGAGGTAAGTATAGGTATCGTTCCCACAAAGAAAGGATTGTATGTCTATTGATATAACTAAATTTTTATTAGTTAGGCCATCAAAAGGTAGCTAGAAAAGAAATAACTAGAAAGGAAAGAACATGTTCAAAAACAAAATCACAATCTTGATAAAGTAAAGTACTAGTAATTGAAGAGCCTAGTCCCTTATTGTGCAGGTTTTCAATGCATGCTAATTGATATTAATTATCAGTTTAATTGCCTTATTATAGATTATTATTTCTAAAGTCTATAGGATATTCTCCTAAATTTTACTATAGCTTTGACTCAAGATTTCAGCTGGTTTTCCCAATCTTGTCGAGATAAGTGATTTAGCTTGTGATTAATAATGTTATGCCTACACTAATTCTACGTTTTCACTCACATTATTCTCATGGAATTAATATTTACAATTGGTAATCTAGCGCACAGGTTTCACTCCTGTTCTTCTCCCGCACAGCCACAAATTAATTATAGAGTTGATCAAGTTCTATAATTACTTTTTAAATCGCCAATTGCAAATAACAAGAGCAAAGATAATTAATCGTTCATTCATGCATACATATTCAACCAAACACAAACACAAGATACTAGAAAATAAATTAGCAGCCCATAATATGATTAATAAAGCAAATTCTAATTTGTTCATCATCCAAACAAATATTAAAATAATAGAAAAAATAAAAGAAAACTTATTCTAATATTAGTGTGTTGCATGCACAAATAAACGCTCTTCAAATGTGGTGCGAATTCCATGTTGTTCTCCTCTTCAATGACTTCTCTTGTATTTTTTAGGTGTTTGTGTGATAAAAACTAACTCAAAGCCTCCCTAAAACCCATGGACAATAGGTATATATACATGAATGAGGCTAAAGCTTGACTAAAGGATGGGAAAAGATGAAAATAGCCCTCGAAATCTCGTCCAAATAGTCTGCCGCACCGTTACTTGCAATCGTGGGACTTGTAGTCACAACTGTGCCTGCTTTTTCCACAATCACGCCCTCATTTCATGCAAATTCTAATGCAATTCATGCCCAGTCTCCGCGATCATCCTACAAAATTTCACAATTGCGCTCCCAACCATGACTGCTCTAGTGGTGTGCATTCTTTTATTTGTAACTTTCTTGTTCGATATCTGATTGACTTGATTTTTATGCCATTAGATATCCAATGCATTTTACTTTTATTCTAGAAAGTTCAATTTAATTGAATATTCCATCAAAACGTGGCATCTTTTCAAAGTTACTGTTTAATCTTTCCTCTTAAACTACTACTTCTTCTAAGTTTGTTTCTTTCTTTCCATTCAAAATTATCTAAAAATTTCCAAAATTGATACATAGCCATTAAAATACCTATATTGACCATAATTATATAAGCTTCAAATAAATTAAGCTCAATTTTTTTATCAATTACTTCATCAATTTAAATAATGACATCTAGAAATCAAAGTATTCTAGCATTGAAGCAAATGAATTGTATTAAATAACTAATTTCTTTTGTCGAGTGATCACCATGCCAAGAACTGTATATGTGAGGCTTCTTTCAAGCATGGGTTGAAGTGAAATACTGGACTATACATGAGATACATTGGCAATAGTTGCCACTCTTTAGGACATATCATGCCAAAAACTCTGTGTGTGAGGTATGTCATACCCAACAAGACCTTAATCACCCACTAAGAATTTTTTTCAAAAAATCTAATAGGTGGCCGTAAGATTTAAAGTCCATAATCATTCGATAACAACATTAACAACCAAATCAATAATCTTGTTTATTTTCTGCAGTTATATTTTTCTTAAATGATAATATTTGCACTCATAATTTATGTTGTTAAGACCATCATATTTACTGGTAACATGATAGACAATTAAATTTGAGGCTTGAGAACAGTTCTCATTCCTTAGGGAATTGGTAGGATATCAAAAGTTGTGATCTCGAGCATTAGGAAAGAAGTTTCCTTGTGGTGTCGAGTCCCTTGATTAGTGAGACCTAATGAGGGTAAGACCAAAAAAGGAAACCTAATGTTCCCAAAGCCAGAGGTAGGCATTTTATGCTTATGTTGGTAGAGAAAAGAGTTTCCAATGTAATAAGGAGCAACATTGGAGGGTGAATTGTGCTTGGAGCCTCAATTGCTTGAAAGATGGCAAAGGAGGCAAGGAACTTTATATTTATAAAGCATCCTATTCCATTAGTGTGATCTCTACATCTTGAATTTTGGATTCAAGTGCTTCTTCCCACATTTGCACCTCAAGTCAAGACTTAGCAAAGAGTAGGTCATTTCAGAAGTGAGGAGTAGTAATTAGAGTCGATAATAAGGCAAGTGTTGTAGCCACTATGATTAGCACTACTTCAATTAAATTATCATCTAGTTATGTTTTAGGCTTTAGAGATTATCTCTTGTTACCAAATGGGCTTAAGAATATCCTTAGTGTACCGTTGCTGTTAAAAGAGGGTTATGAATTTTCTTTTAGAAATAATAACAGCCAAATTTATTATCATAATAAATTATTTGGTATTACCTTTGGTAAATGTCCTTTACTACTTGAACTTCAATGATAAGCCTATGATGAATGCTGCATCAAACAAGCGTGCTAGGGATAGTTTGAATCTGAAGTAATTATAGCATCTCTATCTGGGCCATATTTCACAAGCTAGGATTAGCAAGTTAGATAAAGATAGGCTTATAGGCCCATTAGGAGAGGAATCCTATCCAACTTGTAAACCCTATATCTTAAGATGGATGGCTAACAGTTCATTTGATAGACATGTCAAGAGGGCCACATCGGTGTTGGAGTTAATCCACAATGACATTTGTGGGCTATTTAATGAAATGGCAAATGGAGGATTTTACTATTTTATTACCTTTACCAATGATTGCTCTATGTATGCATGTGTGTACTTGAAAAAGAACAAACATGAATTCTTTGAAAAGTTTAAGGAATTCACGACTGATTTAGAGAAACAAACTAGCAAGCATGTAAAGGCACTATGATCATATCATAGTATCAAATACATAAGTGCCAAGTTTGTAGAATTCCTTAAGGAAAAAGGCATTGTATCACAACTCACACCACTAAAAACTCCTCAGTTAAATGGTGTAACTAAGTGTAGAAATCAAACCTAGTTGGACATGGTTCAATCCATAATTAGCTTCACCGACTTACCGAATTCATTATGGGGTCATGCCCTCCTAACTACCTATGTCTTAGATAGGATTCCCTCTAAGTCCATTCCTTTGACCCCATATGAGATGTGAAGTGGGAGGAAACTAAGCTTAAATCATATCAGGGTTTGGGGATGTCTGGCTTACCTTACGAAGAATAAGATAGATAAGCTAGAGATGAAGGCCATTTTGGGACGCTTTGTAGGGTATCCCAAGGATTTTATGGGATACGAGTTCTACCACCCTAATGATTAAAAGATCATTGTTGGTTATCAAGGATGCTTCTCAGAGGAAGAGTTCATCTAGGAAAGAGGTGTTGGTTATTGTGATTAAGGAAGTTAAGCATGAAGGACTAAGCGAGGAACCCATACAGAAGTTACCTATTCAATAAACATCGTCTATGATGCAGCTGTTGTGATGATAAAGTAAAGTCTCTCATGCACTAAAGAGATATGGTTATATCCTAGAAAACAGACCGGAGTTATTTGTTTTAATAGATAAGGATCATAGATATGATCTTTTTACATAGGATCAAGCAATGGCGGTAAGGACTCCACCAAGCGGCAGGAGGATATGAAGTTTGAGATAGATTAGATGTATTCAAACTAAGTTTACACCTCAGTAGATCCACCCTAGGGAATAGTTCCCATTAGATGTAATTGGGTCTACAAAAGAAAAATTGATTCAACTAACAAGGTGGAGACTTGCAAAGCCAAGCTTGTAGTGAAAGGCTATAGTCAAAAAGACAGTATTCACTATAAGAAGACCTTTTCACTTGCAGCTATGATCAAATTTATTTAGAAATTTCTTATGATAGCCTCCCACTTGGATCATAAGATTTAGCAAATGGATGTTAAAACTACTTTCCTCAATGGTTCTCTAGAGGAGAATATCTATATAGTGCAGCCACGCTGTTTTGAGGTCTAAGACGAGTCTCATAAAGTATGTAAGATTAAGAGGTCCATTTATGACCATAAACAAGCATCGAGGAGTTAGAATCTTCGTTTTAATGGTGCAAGAAAATTGTTTAGCTTTATCAGAAATGAAGATGAACCTTGCATCTCCAAGAGGTAAGTGGGAGCGTAATAACATTTCTAATATTGAATGTATATGACATAATGACATACTTCTCATTGAAAATGATGTTGGGATGATAACTTCCATCAAAACATGGTCATCTAGTATGTTCTCCATGAAAAACTTGGGAGAGGCCAAGCTATATCTTGGAGAATCGCATCTATAGAGATATAGCAAAAAGACTAATGGGCTCTCCCAAGTTTTGTACATAGATAAGATCCTATAGACGTTTAGGGTGGAACCCTTAAAGAGAGGATTACTAACAGTTAGGCATGGCATCAATCCCTCAAAGTTCATGTGCCCACGATGAATGTTGAGAGGTGATAAATGGCTATCTTTCCATATGCTTCAATAATTGGAAGCCTAATGCATTCAATGTTAAGTATAAGACTGAATATTGCTTACACCATAAGTGTGACAAATAGATTCCAGGAAAATCCTAGCAAAAAGCATTGGGAAGCTATCAAGTGTATCTAAAAATACTTTAGAAGGACTATGGATACAGTACTTGTGTATGGAGATGAAGAACTAAAAATGGATGGCTATACTAACTATGACTTCTTGTTGGATGTCGATGATTGAAAATCTACTTCTAGATACATTTTCACCTTCAATGGATGAGTACTAAATTAGAAGAGTTCCAAATAAAGCACCACGACAGATTTCACTATTGAAGCTAAGTATATTATGGCATGTAATGTTGCAAAGGAGACTGTTTAGATAAAAAAAAGTTCATTACTGAGCTTCAAGTGGTTATAAGGATAGATCAACCATTTAGGACTTCATTATGACAATAACAATGCAATTGTGCAAGCAATGGAACTAAGATCTTATTAAAAGTGTAACATATTGACAGGCAATATCATATTAATCAAGAAATAATTAGAAAAGGAGATATTGTCATGCGAAAGATAGCTTCAATAGATAATGTTGCTGATCCACTCACTAAGTTGATGACATAAGAACAACTGGATTACCATCATCAGGAGATGGTTATTAAATATCATAGCAATTGGCAATAGATTATTGGCATTAAAATGTAAGTGGGAGATTGTTAATGATATCCCCTCTAATGCTAAATTATCAATAAAGAATACATTGAGGGTATTGGTAAATATTATTGTTATTATTAATAAAATATTGATGATTATTTTATCAATATTTTAGCAGTATTTTCATGCATGTAAATCTTAAATAGCGTAAAGTGTTGCGTGTGCCCATATAATTATGTTAAAAGGTATTATTCATAAAGGGTTATAAATATAAACATAAAGTTATCTTAGTACACAATCACTAAAACTAGTTTACGAGTCACAAACACTCTAAAAGGTATTAGAGAGTTTGTACGACTTACACACATTGTATTTGTATTGTGAGTGCTACGCCCTTTGGTATGGGATGTTGAGAATATGTGTGTATGGATGCGCCATTAGACAATGAGCATTGGGACATAATTCATAGAACAAAGAAGACACATGGAGTTCACTCTTTGTTGTTAATGTCTTACTTCGTGATCGTATTTAATATGTATGAACCTTAAATCTAAAACGACATGGTCGTCTTGTGCAGTTCACTATCAATATATTATTAGAGGATTAAGGACCAAATCTGTCTTGGTATAAGATTGGGTCATAAGCCTAAAGTGCCATTGTCCAAGTGTATATGGAGGTGTGTGTGTGTTCAATGAGAAATCTATCTCCTTGCAAGAGAGCAAGACATTTGTCCTATGCAGTTGATGTTTTATGAGATGGAAATTCTTGATCAAGGTAGTGTGTGATCAAAAAGAAGTTTACAATAAAAATATTAATCTCATGAGAAAACATCAATTGGTCATATAATTGAGTTTATGAATTTGAATAAATTCATGACTTTTACTTAGTTGGGATAAAGCAAAATAGAAGTTTTATACTGTATAGTATTCATGATCGGGAGGGTTCATTATGATTCATTTACTTCACATTAGACGGGCTATAATATGGGTCACAGGCTAAGTGTTAATCATATCCTTCAAGTTATGTTTATTGCCTCCCAATGATAAACAAAGTCATACACATAGGAATAAAACAATGGCTTGACACATTTGCAAAGTGGTGATTACAAGGTTTAGGAAGTTTTGTGGACGAGGCTTGAGAAGTCCAACAGAGGACTAAATTTGGTTGGAATTAGATTTGGATCAAATTGGAATGATTTGTTCCTCATTATGATTATTAGTGAAAAGATCATTAATTAAAAACATGATGAGCCTTTAATTTAATTAATGAGACTAATTAAATTAATGAGATAGGGCACAAACGAATTATTTTCAGCTATTATGATTGTTAATAATGGGGATTACTAATTAGAAATATAATAGGCCTTTAGTTTAATTAATGAGATTAATTAAATTGAAGGAAATAACTAAAGTGGGCTTTAATTGTTAATTAGATTAGTAATTAAATATGGATGGGCTTGGGATAATTTTATGGTTCATGTAAAAGCCTATAGAACCCATTTCATAAGCCCCAAGAATCATAATATAAATATGATTGTATCTTGAAAATAAATCACATAGAAGAGTTCCAAGAGAGAGACACTATTCACATAAATAGTCTTGCCACTACTGTTCATGTGGGCCCTATTCACCACTTCCTCATAACAGAAATTAGTTGCTAGCCTCTTTCAATTTTTTCTCAATAAATTCTTTAAGTACAAGAGTTTTGGGATTTCATAATGGAGTTCAAGAAGTTTTTCTAGAGAGCTATAACCAACGACTTGTTTGTATGGACAAACTAGAAGCCAAGACTTTATTGTGGCTTGTAGATCGTAAATAGAAACTATGGGATTTATTTTCAAGTAATCATCCATGCAACTATCTTAAAATTTATGTTTATGTGTTACATGTGACCAAAAGTGTTCTAGGTTAGAATTGTTTATTCCGCTATATTCTCTGATTATTTTGTGATTAAAATTTAAAAAATTTGGCATCCCATGCCCAGTGAAAACCAACAGTGGTATCTAATACCCATCTTCTTAAAATAGTGATCAGCTACACTTAAGTCATCGACTTGTTAAGTATTAGTAATAAGTCATCTACAGCCAGATTATCAATAAGAGATACTTGTTAGATAATGGTTAGAAATCTTGTTAGATAATGGTTAGAAATCTTGTTCTTATTTTATCAATATTCTCGTAGTAATTTCATGCATGTAAATTTTGAATCGCATAAAGTATTGCACGTGCCCATGTGTTTGCAATAAGAGTTCTTATTTATAAAGGGTTATAAATATAGATACAAAGTTGTCTTAGTACATAATCACTAAAACTAGTCTACAAGTCATAGATACTCTAAAAGGCATTCATTAGAGAGTTGATACAATTTGCACAACTGGTATTTGTATGGTAAATGTTATGCCATTCAGTATGAAATATAAAGAAAACATGCATGTGAATGTGTCATTAGAGAATGAGTATCGAACAATGAATTACAAAATAAAATAGACCCATGGAATTCACTCTTTGCTGTCAATGTCTTACTTCATGATTGCATTAAGTGCGCATGGATCTTAGACTTGAGACAACATGATTATCTTGTATACACGACGGTCAATGTATCATTAAAGTATTAAGGACCAACATCTATCCCAGTATACCCAATTGCATATGAAGGTATTTGTGTATTCAATAAGGAATTTGTCACCTAACAAGTGTGCAGGGCGTTAATCTAAGTAGTTGATGTTCTATGAAATGAAAATCCTTGACTAAGTTAGTGTGTCCCGGAAAGGAGTTTTTGATAGAGACATTAGTCTCATAAAGAAATGTTAATTTGTCATATAACTAAGTTTGTGAATTTGACTGAATCTATAGGTCTCGTTTGGTTGGAATAACGCAGAATAAAATGTTTATATCACATGATACTCACGATCAGAAGGGTTCAAATCCATTCACTTCATCTTAGATGGGCTATGATATGAACCACAAGTTAGGTGTTATCCAAATTCTTTAAGCTATGCTTGTTGTTAGCCAAAGATGAATCTAAAGAGTCACATACATAACAACAAAGTGATGGCTTGAAGCATTTGCAAAGTGATGATTACAAGGCTTCAAAAGTCTTTTAGATGAGCCTTACGAAGTCTCATTGGAATTAATTTGTTCACATGTAGATTGGACCAAATTTGAATGATTTATTTGTCATTATGTTTGTTGGTGATAAGATTATTAATTAGAAATATGATGAGCCTTTAATTTAATTAATGGGGATTGATCAAACTAACGGGACAAGACATAAAAGAATTGTTTTGTACTTATTATGTTACTTAATAATGGGGATTATTAACTAGAAACATAATGGACTTTTAATTTAGTTAATGAGATTAAGTAAATTAAAGGAAATATTTCCAATAGGCTCTAATTATTAATTAGATTAATAATTAAAAATCGCTGGGCTTGAATTAATTTTAAGGATCCTATGAAAGCACATATAAGGCATTCCACAAGCCTTAGATATGTTAGTATTAGTGCTATGCGTAGTTCTATATGCCAATCGAACTATGCTGAAACTGAAATTTTGGTACGTATCAAATATTAAACTAAAATTGCAGTTCTATATTAAGTGTGACATTTTTTTAAAATTTAGCTTTTGGTTCAATATTGGTATTTGAGTTCAATTAATTGTATCAAACCGAAGAGTAAATTTTTAATTTTTAATTTTTATATTTTCCCTCCTTTTTCTCTTTTCTAATTTATGCATATCAAGCAAGGCCTTACCTCAATCTCCCAAATCCAAATGCACTTTCATAGAATGCATTCACAACAATCTCCCAACTCACAAATCTAAAAACTCTTTGATACTTGATAGAACGCATTCACAATTGCGTTCAACCCTAATAATCAGACGTAAATCTCAATCACATCTCACCACCACCACCCATCACGTCACATCCACTGTCGCCCTGCAATTGCCATCATTTGGTATATCTATTGGGTTGTGGACTAAGGACTCGAGGTCTTCTATTGATAAAAATAGGTGTGTTTTCTACTTTTCTCTCTACCGTCCACCGCCACATTGCATCAACCACTGCACTATGTCCACCGTCATTTGGCATTTCTTCTCTTCTTTTCTTTTTTACTTTTTTATTTTGGATGGTACCATATTTGATACCCTTTGGCCTCTTTTTGTTTCTATTTTCTTGAATGTACAAACACACGTTTGTGTGTGTGTGTGTGTGCGTGTGTTAGCTTTGTTAGTATGTATGGTTGTCGATTGTGCCAGAAGAAAGGATGAATTTTTAGTGATGAGCTTTTAATGATTTTAGTCTTGAGCATTGAATAAAAGAAATGTTTTTAAATTATATATCACACTGTTGAATGACACAATGATATCATTCTACCATTTAAGTTAGTCTCCACAATTTAGTCTTCATTAAGATAAATGTTGCAAGATTTTATTTTTATTTTATTTTTTCCTATTTCCTTTTCTTAAGTTTTCAACAAAATTCAATTTGACGAAAACCATACCAAAACAACTGAATTAATTTGGGTACATACCAAATCAAACCAAAAAATTTAGTTTAGTATTTCCATATGGTTCAGTATAGTTTTACTAAATGAACACCCCTACTTGATATATATAAGATTGTGTCTTGAGAATAAATCATTTGGAAGAATTCTAAAACCAAAAACACTGTTCACGTGAATAGTGCCTCCACAATACCTGGAGGCACTGCTCACTCAGGCATTATTCACCTCTTTGAATGTGAAAGAAAATAGTTGCTAGTCTTTCTCTCAAATTTTTTATTGAGAAATTCTCAAAGCGCAAAGAATTGTGAGATTTCACGAAAGATTTCATGGAGACTCGTTGGAAAGCCTTAGTCAACACCTTGTTTGTGTGGATAAACTAGAGGCCTTAGACATTATTATAGCTCTTGGATGATCAATAGAAATTATAGGGATTTGATTTCAGGTAATCATTTATACAACTATTCTAGATTTCTTGTTGGTGCATTTTATGTGACGAAAAGCAGACCAGATTAGGAATATTTATTCCACTGTATTTTTTGATTATTTTGTGATTAAAATTTTAAAAGTTTTGTATCCTATACTTGGTGAAACTCAATTGTAGTATCGAAGCCACCAATTTTCTTATTATAAATGTATTCAAATACACTTGTTTTATGATTTGTGTTATTTTTTTTTTGTCATTTGAAAATTGCTTAAACATGTACTTGATGCTTGCTTAATCATAAAAAATTGTTGTATGGATGTTTTGAGTTAAGAAAAGCTGTTAAAATTGAATCTTGAGCATTTAGAAAAAACTACTATGCTCCACAATTGGTACTTGCAATTGCAAAAATGTATCTCCCAATTGTGAACAAACAGCTCACAATTGATTGTGAAAGAATGGTTGATTCTATTCCATAGCACTTTACAATTGCAGAAATGGTTTTTGTAGTCATGAGAAGGGTTCTCACAATTGCAATAGGCTTGTGGAGTTTGAAAAATTACTTTTTCTCAAACTTCAAACATCGGAAATGAGTTTTCCACCAATAAAAACTAAGGCATGAAATAAATATGCCATAAAATGCTTGTTCGAAGGATGTTATTGCTTGAACATGTGATGTATGGATGTTGTACTTCATTAATCAATGATGGACTTATGGCACATGTGGACGGATTTTCTTTATTTTGGTTTTGGTTTTTTGGATGGCATTAATTATTTTTCATAGGTTGTAAGGGCATAAGCCTAAGTTTTTTTTCTAAAGTATAATAGGAATTATTTTTCCATGGTATGCCACTATATAATTGTAATTCTAAGCCAAGAGTTGGCGATTACTTGGAGACCAAGGAGTTGGAGTCCATTCAATACCTTCACACACATGTGTGTGATTTGATTGTTAGCTCCAATTGGATTTGGAAAGTCTATATTCATCCATGTTATTTTTGTCTTATATTTTACTGCATATGTGAGATATGGATATGTAAAATGGCTAATGTGCAAAGTGAAAGAATAATACTTGAACCAAAAACTTCCTCATCAATATTGAGTTGTAATGGTGAAATTACTTCATCATGGCCATCCACCAAGCTCAGAGAGCTCAGACTTCTAGGTGTGGTCTTAGCATGTGATATTATCACATTCGTGAGAACACATAGCGACAACATATTTTAGCCTTTGATTGCATTAGATGCGACATTTGAAGGATACTTCACCTTAAGAGCTTGATGGTCACTAGGGAGGGGGGTAACAAATCTGACGAGTTGTCAGTTGGTGAGTGTGACATAAATAGATCCTTAACACTAAGAGCTATATGTGTGAGGCTGTATTAAGACATGGGCTAAAATGTAAGATTAGACCATGCATGATGCTTGGGTAAGAATTGTCACTCATTGGGCCTATCATGCCAAGAGCTATATGTATGAAGTATGCAATGTCCAATGAAGGCCCTAATCACCTTCTAGGAAATTTTTCCAAAGCGATTTCCATTTCCTACCTGATGGAGTGTAGGATTCAAAAAATCTGGTGTAAAGCTATATGATTTAAAGTCCATAATTTTTTGGTAACAACATCAACAATCAAACTAATAATCTTGCTAATTTTTTGTAGTTACATTTTTATAATGATGATATTCTCTCTCATTATTATTATTATTGAGACCATTGTATTTATCAGCACCAAGATAGCTAATTGGGCTTGAGGTTTGGGAAGAGTTCTGATTCCTCAAGGAATCAATGAGATATTGGAAGTTGTTATCCTATGTATTGGGAAGGAGGTTGTCCTTGTGGTGTGAAGTCTCTTGATTAGACTAAGGTGGGTAAGACTGAAAGAAGGAAACCTAGCATTCCTAAGGCTCATAGGAGGGGTTTGGTATTTGATGTCATTTTCACAAAAGAAAAAATTTTCAATACAACAAGGAGAAGCGTTGGAGGAGGAATTCGACTGAGTGCCTCAATTGTCTAGAAGAAGGTAAAGAAATGTCTATGAAACATCTTGTTCCATTAGTAAGTTCTCTACATCTTAGATCTTGGATTTGGGAACTTCTTCTCACATCTACACCTTGAGTCAGGATTTTGCAAAGAGTAGATCACTTCAAAAGTGAGAAGTAGTGATTAAAGTTTGTAGTGGAACAAGTGTTGCAACTATTGCAATAGGTACTACTCTAGTTATATTATCATCCAATCATGTTTTGGGCTTAAGAGATTGTCTCTTGTTATTGAACAGGTTGAAGAATATTATCTTTGTACTATTACCCTAAAAGAAGGTTATGAATTTTCTTTTAGACAATAAGTACCAAATTTATTATGGTAATAAATTAATTAGCACCGCCTTATTGGTAAATGGCTTGTACTACTTAAATTTGGATGATAAGCCTGTGATGAATACTATAGCAAACATGCTAGGAATGGTTTGAATTCCAAGCAATTGTGGCATTTTAGATTAAACTATGCTGCGAAGGCTAGAATTAGCAAGTTCGAGAAAGATGGGCTTGTAGGCCCACTAGGAGAATAGATCTATTAACTTGTGAACCTTGCATCTTATGTAAGATGGCCAAGAGTCCATTTCACGGACATGTCAACCATATTGGTGTTGGAGTTTGTTCACACTAATGCTTGTGAACTATTTAAATCAAATGACGAGAAGGATTTCACTACTTCATTTCCTTCACTGACGATTTCTCTAAGTATAGGTATGAGTACTTACGGAAATACTAATATGAATTCTTTGAAAAATTCAAAGAATTTAAGGCTAAAGTACATAAACAAATTGGCATACATGTAAAGACACTATGATCAAATCGTGGTGGTAAATACATAGAGTTGAGTTCATGGAATTCCTTAAGGAAAATGTCATTGTGTCACAGGTCAAACCATGAGCAAATCCTCAACTAAATGGTGTAGTGGTGCATAGGAATCAAACTTTGTCAAATATGATTCGATTCATAATGAGCTTCACCAACTTATCCATTTCTTTGTGGGTACATGCCCTCCTATCAACCACTCATTTCTTAAATAGGATTCCCCCTAAGTATGTTCCTTCGACGCCATAAGAGATGTAAGTGGAAGGAAGCTGAGCTTGAAGTATATCAAGATTTGGAAATGTCCAACTTACCTTAAGAAGAGTAAGGCAAATAAGTTAGAGGAATATGTCATTTTAGGTCGCTTTGTTGGGTATCCTAAGGACTCTATAGGATATGAGTTCTATTTACCTGATGACTAAAGGATTGTTGTTGGTTATCAAGCATGCTTCCCGGAGGAAGAAGTCATCCGGGAAAGGGGTGTTAGTAAGAATCTTGTGCTCAAGGAAGTTGAGCATGAGGAATGAAGCGAAGAACCCACACGCCAGTTACCTATTCAAGAAACACCTTCTATGATGCAACGATTGTGATGATCAAGTAGAGTCTCTCATACATTAGAAAGATACGATTATATCCTATTCAACAGATAAGAGTTGTTCATTATGGGCGATAGTAATCATAGAGATGATCTTTCTACATACAACTAAGCAAATGAAGATAAAGACTTCACAAAGTGATAAGAGCCTATGCAATCTAAGATGGATTTCAATGCATTCGAACTAAGTTTGAACCTTAGTGGATCCACTCAAGAGAATAGTTCTCATTGGATGCAAGTGTATCTATAAAAGGAAAATTGGATTAACTGGCGATGTAGAGACCTATGAAGCCAAGCTTGTGGTGAAAGGCTATTTTTTCTTGTAACTATGATCAAATCCATTCAGATACTTCTCGTGATAGCTAACCACTTAGACCATGAGATTTGGCATATGAATATTAAAACCACTTTCCTCAATGGGTTTCTTAGGGAGGATATATATATAGTACATCCACACAATCTTGAGGTCCACGAAAAGTCTTATGAAGTATTCCAAGTTAAGAGGTCTATCTATGGCCTTAAGCAAGCATTGCAAAGTTGAAATCATCATTTCGATAGTGTAGTCAAATCATTTAGATTCATTAGAAATGTGGAAAAGCCCTACATTGTATGTAGATGACATACTTCTCATTAAGAATAATATTAGGATGATGACCTATTAGGTTTCACTAGGTACAACATACCAAAATTTTCAAATTTTAGTCACAAAAAAAATAAAAAACACAGTAGAATAAAAAAAAACCCAATTAGGTTTGTTTTTCATTGTATAAAATGCATAAATATAAATTTCAAGATAGTTGCATAGATAATTACCTAAAAATAAATCATGTTACCTAAAAATAAATCTTGTAGTTTTTGTCCAATATCCAAACCGCAACAAAGTCCTAACCTCTAGTTTGTTAACAAAAATAAGTTGTTGGCTATAACTCTCTAACAAAACTCCATGAACTCTTCCATGAAGTACTCCAACTCTTGCGCTTGGAGAATTCATTGTGAGAATTGAGAGGGGCTAATAACTAATGTTCTTTTACATGCAAGTGGTAAAGAGTGCTTGCATGAATAGTACCCAGCCTATTGTTCATGTGAATAGTGCTTTTAAAGATCTTCCAAGTGACTTATTTTTAAGATACAATTCTAAATCCTATTTATATACTAAGATACCTATTGCTCGTAGAATAAGTTCTATAAGCTTTTACATAAACCTTGAAATTAATTCAAGCCCATCCACCTTTAATTATTAATCTAATTAATAATTAAAGCTCATTCAAATGATTTCCTTTAATTTAATTAATCTCATTAATTAAATTAAAGGCTTATTATATATCTAATTAATAATCTCCATTATTAACAAACGTAATAGGTACAAAATAATTTTTTGTGCCTTGTCTCTTTAATTTAATTAATCTCATTAATTAAATCAAAGGCTCATCATGTTTCCTATTAATGATCTCATCACTAATAAACATAGTAAGGAATAAATCATTCCGATTTGGTCCAATCCAATTACAACTAAATCAAATCCACCATGAGCTTATCAAGCCTTGTCTATAAGAATTCTTAAGCCTTGTGATCTCCACTTTGCAAATGCTTCAAGCCATCATCATGTTCTTATGTGTATAGCTCTTTAAGTTTATCCTTGACCAACATCAAGTATAGCTCAAAGGATATAAGTAACACCCAGTCTGTGGCTCATATTGTAGCCCACCTAAGATGAAGTGAGTGGATCACAATGAACCCTCCCAATCATGAATGTCATGCATTATAAACTTTTTATCTTATTTTATTCCAACTGAATGAAAGCCATGGATTTACTTAAACTCACAAACTTAATCATATAACCAATTGACATTTCCAATAGAAATGTTTCCTCATAAGACTAATGTTTTTATCAAAAATTCTTTTCTAATCAGTTGCTACTTTGGCTAAGGATTTTTGTCTCATAAAATGTGAATTGCATTGGACAAATGCCTTATTCACTTGGAATAAGACAAATCCCTTATTGAACACACGCATGTCTCCATACACTCCTAGGCAATGGCAGTTTAGGCTCATGATCTTATCCTATCTCAAGAATGATATTAGTCCTTAATGTCTTAATGACACATTAACCATCATATGTACAAGACAACCCTGTGATCTCCAGTCTAAGGTGCATGCACACTGAATACGATCACGAAGGAAGATGCTGACAGTAAAGAGTAAACTCCATATGTCTATTTTGTTCAGTGAGTAATGTCCAATTGCTCATTCTCTAATGACTCATCTACACACATATATTCTCAATATTTTATACTCAATGGCATGGTACTTATAGTACAAATATATGATGTGCAAATTATACCAACTCTCTAATACCCTTTAGAGTGTTTATAATTCATGGATTAGTTTTAGTGATTATGTACTAAAACAACATTGTATCCATATTCATAATCCTTTATGAATAAGACCACTTAACATAATCGCACGGGCACATACAACACTTTGTGCTATTTAAGATTTACATGCATGAAAATACTACTAAAATATTGATAAAATAATAATTAATATTTTATTAACTAAAAATAATAACATTTATAACAAATATCGCCTAGGTATTACTCACTAAAAATTTAGCATTAGAGGGCATATCTTTAACATGACCTCAGTCAAAACACGGTTACTTAGCATGTTCTCCATGAAAGACTTAGGAGTAGTGACCAATATCTTGGAGATTCTCATCTAAAGGGATAGAGTGAAAAGAATGATGGGTCTCTCCTAAGCCTTGTACATAGACAAGATCCTAAAGAGGTTTAAAATGGAAGCCTCTAAGATAAGATTACTACCAGTTAAGCATGACATCTATCTCTCAAAGTCGATGTGCCCATAGATAGACAATAAAATGGGATCAATGTCAACTATGTTATATGGTTTAGCCATTGGAAAGCCAATGTATGCAATGCTATGTACAAGGCTAGATATCACCTACGACGTAAGTGTTATGAGCAGGTTCCAGGCAAATCCTAGCAATCAACATTAGGATGCTATCTAGTGTATCCGTGCGTAGATAAGAAGGACTAAGAATAATGTATTTATGTATAGAGATGGAGAAAAGTAAATAACTATATTGACTCTGACTTCTAGTTAGAATTCGACAAGAGAAAATATACTTCGAGATACATTTTCACCCTCAACAGAGGAGCGGTAAGTTGGAAGAGTTCTAAATAAAGTACCATTAAAGCTGAGTATATTGAGTCACGTGATGCTACAAAGAAGACTATTTAGATTAAGAAATTTATGACTAGGCTACAAGTAGTTTCAGGAATGGATTAGTCGTTGCCACTTCACTGTGGCAACAATGATGCGAACGCGCATGCAAAGAAACCTAGATGTCATCAAAAATCCAAATATATTGAAAAGATATATCACATCATTCAAGAAATCATTAGAAGGGATGACATTACCATGCAGAAAATAGTTTTAACACATGATATTGTTGGCCCACTCACCAAGCTAATAAACAAGAACAACTAGATTGTCATCTTGAGAAAATAGGTATTAAATACCATGGTGATTGGCATTAGGGTCATTTGCATTATAGTACAAGTGGGAAAATGTTAGTGATATACCCGCTACCACCAAATTATTATTGAGGGATACTTGAAGGATAATGGTTGGAAATGTTATTCTTATTAATTAATAAAATATTAATGATTATTTTACTAATATTCTGACAGTATTTTTATGCATGTAAATCTTGAATGGTATAAAGTATTACATGTTCCCATGTAACTGTGTTAAGAAGTTTTATTTATCAGGGGTTATGAATATGGACACAAAATTATCTTAGTACATAGTCACTAAAACCAGTCTACAAGTCATAAACACCCTATAGGACATTAGAGAGCTGGGACAACTTACACGCCTTGTATTTGTATGGTAAGTGTCATGTTGTTCAGTACAAGATACTAAGAACATATGTGTATAGATGTGTTATTTGAGATCAGCATTTATACAATAACTCACAAAATGAAGCAGACATATGAAGTTCACTCTTTACTATTATTGTCTTACTTCATGATCATATTAAGTGCACGTGGATCTTAAACTTAAACAACATGATTATCTTATGTGCACAACGATTAATATGTCATTAGGGTATTAAGAACTAATATCTATCTTGATATGGGATAAGGCTATGAGCCCAAAGTGTCGTTGCCTAGGCATGTATAGAGGCACATGTGCATTCAATAAGGGATTTGTTTCCTTGCAAGTGAACAAGACATTTGTCTTATGTAATTGATGTTCTCCTTGGACAAGTAGTGCGTGATCTGAAAGTAGTTTCTGATAGGAACATTAGTCTTATGAGGAAATGTTAATTGGTCATATGACTAAATTTGTGAGTTAAACTAAATGCATGACTCTTGCTTGGTTGAGATAAAGCAAGGTAAAAGGTCTAGACTACATGGTACTCATGATTAGGAACAATCACTATGATCAATTCACTTCACCTTGGATGAGTTATAATATGGGTCATAGGCTAGGTGTTACCCATATCCTTCGAGCTATACTCATTACCAACTAAGGTAGAACCTATAAAGTCACACACATAAGAACAAGGCAATGGCTTGAGGTATTTACAAAGCGATCACAAGGCTTGAGAAGTCTTGTGGATGAGGCTTCAGAAGTCTCATTGTGGAATTAGTTTGGTCACAATTGGATTGGACCAAATGGAATGCTTAATTCCTCATTATATTTGTTCATGATAAGATCATTAATTAGAAATATAATGAGCCTTTAATTTGATTAATGGGGTTTAATTAAGTTAAAGAAATAAGACACAAAATAATTATTTTGTACCTATTATGTTTGTTAATAATGTGGATTAATTAAATTAAAGGAACAAGACACAAAAGAATTATTTTGTGCCTATTATGTTTGTTAATAATGTATATTATTAATTGAAAATATAATAGGCATTTGATTCAATTAATGGGTTTAATTAAATTGAAATAAGTAATTTGACTGGGCTTTAATTATTAATTAGATTAATATTTAGAGATAGATGGGTTTGAATTAATTTTAAAGTTTGTGTGAAAGCCCATAGAACCCATTCCATGACCTCTAGGTATCCTAGTATATATAGAATTATATATTGAAAATAAGTTATTTGGAAGAGTTCCAACACCAAAACAACTATGCATGTGAACATTACAAAGAGGTACTGTTCCCTCAAGCACTATCCACCACTGTACATGCGAGAGAAAATAGTTACTAATCTCCCTATCAGGTCTTCTCTCAAGAAATTCTCTAAGCACAAGGAGTTGCATGGATTGTGAGATTTGGCAGATTAATATCAAATCACTTTTCTCAGTGGGATGTTTAACGAGGACATATGGTGCAACCACGCGGTTTTGATGTCTAAGAAAAATCTCATAATGTATGCAAGTTTAAGAGGTCTATCTATGGCCTTAAGCAAGTATCAAAGAATTAGAATCTTCATTTTGATGGTGTAGTTGAATCATTTGACTTCATTAAGAATTGAGATGAGTCATGTATCTACAAAAAAGTTAGTGTGAGCACCATTACATTCCCAGTATAGTACGTGGATGGCATACTATTAATTGGGAATAATTTTGGGATGTTAAGCACAATCAAGACACAGTTATCCATTACCTTCTCCATGAAAGACTAAGGAGATGTGACCTATATATTAAGAATTCGCGTCTATGAAGATAAAGCGAAGAGATTGTTAGGTCACTGCTAAGCCTTGCATGTTGACAAGATACGAAAAAAGTTTAGTATAGAAGACTCTAAAAGAGAATTGCTACCATTTAGGCATGCATCCATCTTTCGATATCCATGTACCTAAAGATAGATGATGAAAGGAGCATACAAGCGATTCTATATGCTTTGGCTATTAGGAGCCTAATGTATACAGTGCTATGTACAAAGTCAAATATTGTTTATAATGTAAGTGTTACAAGTAGGTTTTAAGCAAATGCTGGCAAAGAGTATTGGAATGCTGTTAAGTGTATCTTTCTGTACTTGAAAAGGATTAAGGAAATAGTACTTGTACATAGAGATGGGGATTTAAAGGTCGACGGATATATTGATTCCAACTTCAAGTCTAATGTAGCTTATGAAAAGACTATCATTGAGTTTCAATTCACTATTAATAGAGGAGTAGCCAACTGGAAAAATTCCAAATAGAGTATGATCTCAGACTCCACTACTAAGGCTAAGTATATTGCGGCATGTGATGTTACTAAAGAGATTGTTTGGATAAGGAAGTTTGTGATAAAACTTTAAGGGGTTCTAGGTGAGGATTAGTGATTGCCATTTTACTATGATAGCAATGTTGCAATTACACAGACAAATGAATTAAGGTCTCATTAGAAATCTAAACACATAAAGAGACATTACCATAGTATTTGGGTGATCATTAGAAGGGGTGACATAGCTAAGTAAAAAATAGCTTATTGTTGGGTTTCTCTAGGTAGGAGATGTTAAATTTTTCAAATTTTAATTATAAAATAATTACAAAATGCAATGGAATAAAGATTCCCAACCCAATCCACTTTTTGTTGCATAAAACACATAAACAAGAAGTTTAGAATAGTTGCATAGATAATTACTAGGAATTAAATGTTTGTAGTTTTTGTCTATGATCTAAGAGCTATGATAATATTCCAACCTCTAATTTATCCACACAAGTAAGGCACTCCAATAAATCTCCATGAACTCCTTTGTGGACGCTATTGTAAGTAAAATCTGAATGGACTTGAGCATCGCTACCAGTGAGAAGGTTTCCTAAAAGTCAATTCTATCCTTTTGACTATAGCCCTTTGCCACAAGCCTAGCCTTATAAGTCTCTACCTCACCAGTAGCACTAATCTTTCTCTTGTGAACCTACTTGCATCCAATAGAAACTATTCCCAAAGGTGGATTCGTTAAAGTCTACACTTAGTTCGCATGCATAGAATCAGTTTTAGACTGCATAGCCTCCAACCACTTAGTATAGTCCTTGTTCATCATTGCTTGATTAAAGGTATCATCTCCATAATCATTATCTCTCATAACGTGCAACTCTTCTCCCTTCTCTAGGACCTAACCGCATCTTTTCTATATGTTATAGTTGATTGTGATTTAAACCATCACTTGTATGTTTGTCGGAAATAGTATTTATCATAGTACTGTCATCCATATTTAAATAATATAGACCATGCATGAGAGATGCTGTGGCAACTAATTTATTACAATAATAAATCTTTCACACATTACCTCTAAAAAAATTTATAATTCTCTTTCATCAATTAAGGAATAGAAACATTGTTTTTGAGCTCATTAGGCAAAAGTAAACAATGTCTCGGTATAATAGTAAGACCAAATGATAGTCTAACTAAAGCAGTTCCAATCACTATGACTACAACACTTCCTCCACTACTCACCTTGATTACTAGTTCACGCTTCTCAAGTGCCCTATTTCTAACTAGATCCTAATGTAAAGTGAAAATGTGAGACGAGGCAATTGAATCTAAAATCCAAGAAGTAGAAAATACAATAATGGAACAAGATGTCTTATAAACATAAGTTCCATAGCTCTAATGCTCGTTTTTAGGTTGTTAAGGTACTTAGTGCAATTCTTCTTCTAGTGCACACTCTTTCCATAGTGGAAACACTTACCTTTGTTAACAAGAGCCTTGGCATTATTAATACTCTGACCAACTTTAGGAATGATATGTCTCTTCTTCTTCATCTTGCCCTTCTTGGTCTTTCCAAATGAGCTAGATATAGGAAGCATTACCTCCTTCCTTTTCTCCTTCATGGCTGTTTATGTAGTTAACAGCATATTACGGAGCCCAATGAATGTGCAGTTTATATAGCTTAGATGATAATATATAATAAATTATGAGAAGAAGTCAGGAAGTGACTGAATGAAAAATCCATCTATAAATTGGCATTCACAATGAAATCCCATTACAAAAGCCTCTCTATGAGTGATATCATGTTGAGAACATGCTCAATAACATCACCACCCTTTACCATACGCATCCTGAGTAATTGCTTTGGGATCTCATATCTAGCTGTATGACTCTACTCACTGTACAACTCTTGTAGGTGATACAAGATCTCTTGAACACTTGCCATGTATAGATGGGCATTAGTCATAGCAACTAACATGTAGCTCTTGACTCACAGATCATCCTCCACCAATGTCTTATGAGTAGTTTTCTCCTCCTCACTAGACATTGTAGTAGGAGTTGGTAGGATATTGACCTCCAATACACAACTAATGCCTTGAGATTAAGAACAATTCTCAAGTTCTGCAACCAATCAACATAGTTAGGCCTAGTTAGAATATTGGTCTCAAGCAATTTACTAAAAGCCATAGGCATTATTCAAAATAAAGTAAACTGGAAGCAAGACTTTGTAAGTATGGTTGCGATATGTGTTACTGCATGATTATGGACTTTTAATCAAAATGGCCTTCCACTAGATTTTTTAAATCACGCACTCTTTCGAGTAGAAAATGGAAATTACATTGGTAAAGTCTCCTTAGGAAGTGTTGCAGATTTCATTGGACGTAACATACCTCACACATACAATTCTTGGCATGCTAAGCCCAATTAATGGCAACTATTGTCAACGCATCGCATTTGTGGTCTAATCTTTTCCTCCAACCCATGGCCCAATGAAACCTCATATGCATAGTTTTTGCCAATGTGGGTCCACTCAAGCCATGCCTATTGACTGACAACTCACCAAATTTGAATCCCACCCATAGCCATCAAACTCTTAAGGTGAAATATCTTTTAAATGTCACACCTAATGCATCTGAAGTCTTAAATGCATCATCAAAATGTGACCTTACGAATGTGATGATATCATACACTAAGGCTACACCTATAACCTTGAGCTTAGTGGAAGGCAACGACAAAATTTTTTTTCCAGAACTTAATATTACATGAGGAAGTTTTTGGTACATATAAATTTAGGTTTTACTTTAAACATTATCTAGTTTTGAGTATCTGATACATTTATCATAGATAATATTCAAACTAAATAATGTGAGGATTACGGGCTTCTAGATCTAATTTGAGCTAAGATTTAGACTGTGCACATGTGCGTGAAATCCTATACTATTAAATAGGAATTCCTTGAATGTATTCTTTTGACTTGGTCTCCATTACTTCCTTCATGGGCCCCAAGACGTCAGAACCTTAATGGCACCAACTCCATGGCCTCTATACAAACACAAACTTCTTAATGTCTTCCATATTTAAATATACATGTGGCATATTACGAAGAATCCCTATTCTATGTAAGAATAATAAAAACTTAGGCTTATATCTTTGCAACCCATAAAAAATTAATTACACAACCATGAAAACCAATCTAAAAGAAATACATTCATCTACAAGTATCATAAGTTCATAATTCATCTACAACATACATTCACATAATTATACATCACATGTATAACCAAATAATTCCATTTAATGATCCCTTCCATGAACTCTAAATCACTTGCATTAGTTTTCACTCCTTGAAAAAAAAATTTCCAAAATTAAAAATTGAGAAAAAGTTTTGCTAGCTGGGGTCTACAGTCCTAAGAACAATTCTTATGATCACGAGCCCTCAATTTGCAATCGCAAAAATTAGCCGTGAAAGAAACCTTATTTTGTCGTAGCACCGCCTACGATTTTAAAACACCTTCCTACACTTGTAAGTGTGCCACTCACAATTACAAACTTTGGAAGTGATATTTACATAATCCCCACTTCCAATGGTGCAATTGCAAGAACCCTACTGCGAACACGAGAACACTTCTCGTAATTCACAAGGAAGGTAGTCGCGATTGCTAGGGCACTTCTTGCGCTCACGAATCAAAGTAGAATTACATCTAGATGATCAAAACTCAATTTTTATCATGGTTTTTCAATTTAAAATCCTTACAAAAACTCCTTTTTCAAACGTAAACAAGTATTAAATATTTGCTAAATCAATTTAAACGCATAAACTAACATAAGTCATGAAGGAATCATCAAACTTTATGGTTATACAAGGAAAACAATTACTCCACTACCACTGTTGGATTTCTCTAGAGTTTGACATTTAAAAATTTGAACTTCAAAACTTTAAAACATGTAAAACATGCATCAGAAGCAAATACAACAAACCCCATCCATTTTTGTTGCATCGCACACAAGATATCACAAGAAATAGGTAATAATATCTTTCGGAATTCAATTCCAACAAGTGTGGTTGCAATGCCCAATTCATAGCCCTTGAATTATGACTTCTAGTTTGTTCACATAGTTGGAATATTGATGAGTACCTTCTACAATTTGTAAAAACCCTTTTTATTGGCTTCCTATTCAAATATTATTGGATAAAAAGGCTTTTTTAACAACAAGGAGAGAGGAGGCCTGACTAGAAGAGTTTTTATCTTCTTGCTTAGTGGAAGGGACATAATTTACCTTAGACCAATATCGAATATTGATTAATATGTAATCGATCAAACACTATTTGATTATGGCCCTTTTGCTCAAAATGAAATGTTCCAAATGCTCTTGGAAATTCTTGCCCCCCCCCCCCCACCCTTGGACCATTTATATCTATATGCGTTAGGATCTCAATTCATGGATTTCTCAGTTCAAGAAATCAAGATAAGAGGATCAAACCATTTCTTTTGGCTACATAATTTATGTTTCAAGTACGTTTAGAATTCTTCTTAACAAGTATTTATAGTTAAGACTCCTAAGGTTCCTTAATAATGGGCTCATTGGGCTTCTTATATGGATCTTTAAGACTTCTTAGCCCATAAACCTTTTAATTATTAATCCTATTAGTACTTGTAGCTCGCATACTCCTTAATTATTAACTCTATTAATAATTTCGGCCCACTAGTGTGTTGTCCCTTTAATCAATTTCCATTAACTACAGGACTATTCTATTTCTAACTAATAATCTAATTATCAACAAGCACCAACATAATTTATTCAGTCCAATCCACTTGTTACAAAATAAATTATTCCTTGAGATTTCTCAAGCCTAATTCACATCCCACCAATTCAAAACTCATCATACATTCCAACCTTTTGTGTACGACTCTCTAGGTTCGTTCTTAATTGGTAACGAGTTCTTAATTCATGACGAATATCACTTAAAAGATATAGGTAGTGTCTAGCCTATGGACGATATTTTATCCCAATTAAGAAAAAGTAAAAATAGATTGCAATGAACTCTCTCGATCATGAGTATCATACGGTATAGACTTTTTGTCTTATTTTATCCCAATTGAGTGAGAGTCTTGGATTAAGTCAAACTCACAAACTCAGTCATTTAACCAATCGATGTTATTTCATGAGACTAATACTTCTATTAGAAACTCCTTTCTAATCGCACACTAGCTTGGTCAAAGTTTTGTCTCATGGAACATCAATTTCATAGGACAAATACCTTACTTGTAAGGAAATAAATCCTTTATTAAACTTTCACATGCCTTTATATGCATTTGGACAATGATACATGGGACTCATGAACCTATCTTATACTAAGATAGATATTGGCCTTTAATGCCTTAATAATACATTGACTATCATGCGTATAAGATAATCATATCCTTTTAGGTCTAAGGTCCACATCTACTTAGCATAATCACAAAGTAAGATATTAATAATTAAGAGTGAACTCCATGTGTCTACTTCGTTCTGCTGGTCATTGTCTGAATGCTTATTCTGTAATGATACATTTATACATATGTATTTTCAGTATCTCATATTAAACAGTATGACACTCATCGTACAAGTAGAAGGAGTGTAAGTCATATTAACTCTCTAATGTTCTTTACAATATTTGTGACCCAAGGACTAATTTTAGTGACTGAGCACTAACATAACCTTGTGTCTATATTTATAGCTCCTTATCAATAAGGCTCCTTAACTTAATCGCATGGGTACAAATAATATTTTATACTATTTAAAATTTACATGCATGGAAAAACTTGCTAGAATAATGATATAATGAAATCAATATTTTATTAGTTGATATGAAAAGATAAATATACAATCACAATATCCTTTAGTATCCCTCATTAACTATTACCGTTAAAGGGCCTATCACTAGCATCATGCTCCTCTAGAGGTGGCGTGAAATTTATCTCTAGTTCAATCTAGATCAACTCCTCCCTTACATTCAACTGCACTCCAGCCCGTTGACACAAATCAACGATGAGCTGGAGTGCTATAATGTCTCTTAGGATAATTGCACATATCTAAATTTGCCATCTACAATGTGGTGTAAGAAAATGATACGTTGCAAGTACACAACAATTGCACTAAGTAATATAGAGGAGAAAGGTTCCCATATCTATAAAGAGTGAGAATGTTATTCTTAATAATTTTGTGTATAAAACAAATTACAATGGAATTTTAATTTATGAGTGATCAATTAAATGATGAAATTAAGTGAAAAAAATGAGAGAAGGTAGTAATTACAAGTAAAGACTAGAAACAAGTCACTTGAATATACAATAGCACACAAGAACTTTATTTACCACATAAACTAGTTATCAAACTTAATTTCTTATTTGGAGGTAATTAATCATTTATCTCCTTAGTACACTTTTAGCCAAGTTATAACAAGACTTCATTTTGAATTAATCCAATCATTTAAAAAGTTAACTCAATTGAAGTAGCAAACAATGGATTAATATTAATCCTTTGAGAATTTAGGCCTTCACTCCTATCACAAGCTTACAATTCACAATTGTGATTAATTGTCCTAACTTGTGGATTCAATCTGTTATAATCTCAAGTTGGGTGGAAGAAAATTAAAAATAAGGAGGAGAAAAAGAGAAGAAGAATAAATTAATCAAAATTCCTTTATGAATGTAAAACCTTCACTTCAATCATAAGTCCACAATTTACAATTGTAATCAATATTCCTAACTTTTAGATCCACTTCCGTTATAACCACAAGTCAAGTAAAATAAAACCAAAACAAAAGAAGGAGAAAAGGAAGAGAAAAAGTAAAATAGGAGAGGAAGAAGAGAAAAATAAGAAAAATAAATTGACCACAACTAAATAACAAAAGACAATTAATTTTAATGGATAAAAAAAAGTCCTTACTTGCTTACGTGCCTTCAACTAGAATAATTCATTACATGCATGTATAAGGCACAATAACTCATCATTCTCTAGCTTCCTTTCCTAATTAAGCAACTCCTATAGAAATTTGACACGATTTGACTTTTTGAGAGAATGCCGCTACAAAAGAATTAATTATGATTAGTTCTTTAAAAACAACATTAAATAAAGGATATTTTCATCTTCTATTTGATTAAAGGGAATTTTGCATATGAAATCACATGGTAAGTTCCTTTCTTCCCTTTCATTATTTTCACATTATTTTCTTGGTTCTAGGGAAACTATATTTTGATCTTCTTCTATACTTTCTCATTCTAATTCTTAGATTGGCTTCTCAATAGGAATATCTTAACCATCCAATTCTTCATCCTCTATTACTTAGGGTTTACAAAAGGTCAAATTTTGATTTTCATAAGATATCATTTTGGCTAATTGTCCTGCATGTAATTCTAACTCGTTAATTGCTTCTTGTTGATTTCAAGTACAGTATTTGTTCTAATCATATATTCTTAAGTAGATTTTGCCAATATGCTAACATGATAGTCAAGTGATTGCTCATTTTTATTTTGTTTTTCACAATAATATTGATCACGTATTATTAAAATTTGATCATTCAAAGCATGTACTTGTTTTTCTATGTAATCTATTTTCATGCTCAAATATGTAGGCATAAAATTGTTATATCCCCAAGAATTCAAAGTAGGCATTAAATTGTTATAAGCCAAAGAATAATAATTGAAAACCATATTATCCAAGAACATGTAATTTTAACAAAATGCACAACATGAAGATCAAATACAAATTGTTCACAAAAGACTTCTGATATAATTTAAATGGGCGTACAAGTGTGAAATTTAAAGCATATATTAAGAAATGCACAAAAGAAAAGAGAAAAGAATAATAAAATACTTACAATAAGAACTTAGTCTAAAGCACAAAATTATTTTTATAATAGCACTCTACTCCTTGGAAATGGCACCAAGAACATGCAAGAAAATGATACATTGCAAATGCACAATAATTGCACCAAGTAGTATAGAGAAGGTTATTCTTAATAATTTTGTGTCTTAAATGAACTAGAGTAAAATTTTAATTTATGAGTAATAAATTAAATGATGAACTAAGGTGAATAAATTGAGAGGATTACGGGTAACAATTACAAGTGAAAACTCAGAGCAAGTCACTAGAATATGCAATAGCATGTAACAAATTTATTTATTGCAAAAACCAATTTTCAAATTTAAGTTCTAATTTAGAGTTTATTAATCCTATAAGTCCTTAGTACACTTTCCTAAGCTATCCTAAAGCTTCAACTGAATTAATCAAACCATATGTGGAATTAACTCAATTGAGACGGATAACAGTAGATGGATACTGATCCTTTGTAAATGTAGGACGTTCACTCTCATTATGAGTTCCCAATTCACAATTGTGTATAGTTGTCCTAACTTTTAGATTTACTCCCATTATAACCACAAATTAGGTAGAACAAGAAAATGAAAAAAGAAATGAGAGAAAAAGAGAAGTGTAAATTGATCACAAAACCTTTGTGAATGTAAGACCTTCACTTCTATTATAAGTCTACTATTCACAATTGTCATCAATTTTCCTAACTTATGGATTCACTTCTATTATAACCATAAATTAGGTAGAACAAAAAAATGAAAAAAGAAATGAGAGGAAAAGAGATGAAGTATAAATTGATCATAAAACCTTAGTAAATGTAAGACCTTCACGTCTATTGTAAGTCCACTATTCACAATTGTCATCAATTTTCCTAACTTATGGATTTACTTTTATTATAACAAAAAATTAGGTGAAATAAAATAAAAACAAAATAAGAAATGAAGAAAAAAGAGAAAAGGAAAAATAAATTGATCACATCTAAATAAGAAAAAACAATTAATTTTAATGGATAATGTAAGAGTCCATACTTTCTAATTACTCAAGTACATTGAAAACAAGGACAAGAAAATTGAATGATCAACACTTGTCACTTGCTCTCAACCTTCTTCTTGTAGCAGTTCCTCACTTCTTTGCCACATCCTTTGTCTTGTAATAGCACTAAACTCACTCTTAATTTCCTTACTTATACAAAAACTATGCTTTAATGATACATAATAGTTTGATTTCCATGGAATTTACCCGCAAAATTCAGAACTTTAGAACATAAAAACATTCTACAATCATAGCAGAAGCAATAAGAACAAATTCCCCCCAAACCTCAACGTCTAATCTATCCACACAGCTAGGATGATCATAAGCTCCTCCTACACTCCACAAAATTCCTTTTATGAAGTTCGAACACAGACAATTTAGGCTAGAAAGAATTTTTGACAAAAAAGAGTTCAAGAGAGGGTGGCTAAGAGGTGCCCTGTCTTGCTTGATGGGTGTGCACGAAAATTTTAGGGTTATGGTGCGTCTTAAACTCTTCAAGCACTCCTTCAAGTAGTTATGATCCAAAGGCTTGGGGTATTGGCTTAATGGGCTTTCCTTAATGGACCCTTTTAATTAAAATAACCAATGGACTTTCATTTATTAATCTTATTAATAGATAAGTCCATAAACCCTTTAATAATTAATCTCCATTAATAATTAAACCCCAATTTTGTCCAATTAATTAAATTATATTCTTATTGTACTTCTAATTAATAATCACATCATTAACGAATACCATGACAATTTATTTAGTCCAATCCAATTGCAACTAAATAAATCATTCAATGAATCTTCTCAAGCCTCGTATGCAACCTATCAATTTAACACCGCAATACATCCTAACTTTTTGTGTGTGACTCTCTAGATTCATTCTTAATTAACAATGAGTATAACTCAAGGATATGGGCAACGTCTAGCCTACAACCCATATCATAGCCTATCTAAGATAAAGTGAATCAAAACACAATAAACCTTTCCAATCATAACTATCATGCCGTATAGAACTTTTGTCCTACTTTGTCCCAACCGAGTATAAGTTATAGATTTAATTAAAGTCACAATCGCAATCATACGACTAATTACTGTTTCTTCATGAGATAATTGCTTCTATTGGAAACTCCTTTTTGATTATACACTATCTTTGCCAAGGGCTTATATCTCATAGAACACCAACTATATAAGACAAACTCTTGCTCACTTGCAAGGAGACAAATCCCTTATTGAATGTACACATTCCACCATATGCATTTAGACAATGACATATTAGGCTCATCATCCTATCTCATACTAGGATAGATATCAGTCTTTAATGCCCTAATGATACATTGAACATCATGCACATAAGGCAATCATATCATCTGAAGTATAAGTCTACACACACTTAACATGATCATGAAGCACGACATTAAAAATTAAGAGTAAACTCAATGTGTCTACTTCATTCTGTGAATTATTGTCCAAATGTCCCATTCCCCAATGGCACATCCACACATACATATTCTTAGTATGTCATGCTGAACAACGAGATACCGCACAAGTAAATGATGTGCAAGTCGTACCAATTTTGTAGTGCCCTTTTAAATCTCTATGACTTGCGGATAGGTTTTAGTGATCGAGTACTAAGACAACCTTATATCCATATTCATAACTCCTTATAAACAAGGCTCCTGAACTCAAACACATGGGCATGTACAATATTTTATGAAAATCAAAATTTACATGCATTAAAACTTACCTTGATATAGAAATCAATATTTTATTATTAATTGAGTAAAAGTACATATAAAATCAAATGCTTTCTAATATCCCTCATTTTTTATTAGCGTTAAAGGATATATCACTAACAATCTCTTATTTGTACTCTAATGCCAATACTATTAATGCTAGTCGTTATGGTATCTAATACACATCTTCTCAAGATGGCAATCTGGTTACACTTGAGTCATTACCTTGGTGAGTGGATTAGCCACATTGTCAATTGAAACTTTTTTCTATATGGTTACATTGCCCTTTCTAATAATTTCTCAAGTAATGTGGTAGCACCTCTCTATATGTTTGGATTTATGATAAGACCTTGGTTCTATTGCTAGTGTGACCGCCCAATTGTTACCATAATAAAGTGGCAATGGCTGATCCACATCTAGAATCACTTAAAGTTTTTTTATGAACTTCCTTATGCAAACAACCTTCTTTGCAGCATCATTTGAAATGATAGACTCAGCCTCAATGGTGGAGTCTATAGTCGTGCTGTATTTGGAACTCTTCCAACTAATTACTTCGGCATTAAGAGAAAAAACGAATATAGAGATAGGCCTTTTATCATGCACATCTAATTGGAAATTAGAGTCAGTATATCCATCTCCTCTTATATCACCATCTTTATATAAAAGTATCATATCTTTAGTCCTTCTCAAATACTTAAAGATACACTTGATAGCATTCCAATGCTCTCTGCCAAGATTCACCTAAAACCTGCTCGTAACACTTATAACACAGGTGGCATTTGGCCACATACATAGAATTGCACACATCAGGCTTCCTATAGCCGAAGTATATAGAATGGCTCCTATGCTCCTCTTGTCATCTGTCTTTAGATATGTGGATTTTGAGAGATGGATGCCATGCTCGAATGGTACCAATCCTCTTTTAGAAGCTTCTATACTAAACTTCTGCTATACTTTAGCTATGTACAAAACTTAGGAGAGACCTAACAATCTTTTTTCCCTATCTCTATAGATATGAATGGCAAAGATGTGGGTTGTCTTTCCCTAGTCTCTTATGGGAAAGGCTTTAAATAACCATGTCTTGATTGATTTTAATGTCCCAACATCATTCCCTATCACTAATATGTCATTCACATATAACACAAGGAATGTTATAACAATCCCACTAACCTTCTTATGGATGCAGGGCTTATCTTCCTGCGTGAAGAAGTAAAATGATTTGACTGCACTATCAAAGTTAAGATTCCAACTCCTCAATACCTACCTAAGGCCATAAGGGGACCTTTTAAGCATTCATACCTTATAAGATTCATCTTAGACTTCAAAACCACTTGGTTGCACCATATAAATGTCATCCTCAAGCATCCCACTAAGGAAAGAATTTTTAACATTCATCTGCCAAATCTCATAGTTTAAGTGGGCTGTTATTGCAAGTAGAATCTAAATAGATTTCAACATAGCTACCAGTGAGAAGGTTTTCTCATAATCAATTCCCTCATTTTGACTGTAGGCCTTTGCCACCAACTTAGCCTTATAGGTCTCTACCTTACCAGGTCTCTACCTTACCAGTCGAACTAATAATTCTCTTATAGACCCACTTACATACATTAGGAACAATTTCCTCAGGTAGATATACTGGAATCTATACTTGGTTCGCATGCATTGAATCCATTTCAAATTTCATAGCTTCTAGCCACTTTGTAGAGTCCTTATCGACCATTACTTGATCATAGATAGAAGGATTATCTCTATGATCATTACCTCGCATTACAAATAACTTTTGTCCATTTTCTAAGATATAACCATATCTCTCTAGTGTTCACGAGATTCTACTTGATTGTTATAATGGATGTCCCAAAAGGTTATGTTTGAATAGAAACATGCATTATGCTCTGATTACTTTATTCCTCACACTCAACTTCCTTGAGCATTATGGTTCTACCTGCACCAACTTCCCGGAAGAACTCTCCTTCATAAAACATATATGATACCCTATGACAATCCTACTTCCTTCAAGTATGTGGAAGTCATACCCTATGGAATCTTAGGAACTTCCCATAAAGTGGCCCATAACTACCCTCACATCTAACTTATCCATCTTTGTCTTCCCAAAATAAGTTAGATATCCTCAGATCATTAAATGCTTAGGCCTAGTTTCATTCCATGCCACATCTCATCTAAAGTGGAGGAAATAGACTTAGAGGGCATCCTATTTAAAATAAATGCTGAGGTAAGAAAGGTATGCCCCTATAGCGATATGCATAACTCAATGAAGCTCATCATAGATCAAATCATGTCCAACAAAGTTCGATTCCTATGTTTAACTACACTACACAACTGAGGAGTAGTCGGTGGTGTCAACTGTGATATTGTACAAATTTCCTTAAGGAACTCAACAAACTTAAGACTCGTGTGCTCCCCTCTATGATCTAATACAATGCTTAATGCCTTGAATTCCTTGAACCTTTCAATGGATTCATACTTGTGCTTAATCAAGTATACATAACTATATCATGAGTAATCATCGATTAAGTTTACAAAGTAGAGAAATCTTCTCCTTGTCATTTCATTAAATGGCCCACAAATATCAGTATGAATTAACTCCAGCACCTTAGCAGCCCTCTTGACAAGTCTATTAAATGAACTTCTAGCCATCTTGCTTAGGATACTAGGTTTTAAATGAACTTCTAACCATCTTGATTAGGATACTAGGTTCACAAATTGGATAAAGTACTCTCCCAATTAGTTAATAAGCCCATCTTTCTCCAATTTATTAATCCTTATATTCCTTGCATAGCTAAGTTTAAGGTGCCACAAGTGCTTAGGATTCAAACCATCTCTTAGACTTTTTATTGAAATGGTATTCATCATTGGTCTGTCATCTGAATTCAAGTAGTACCAACTATTTACCAATGAGGTAGTGCCAACTAATTTATTATGATTATAAATTTAGCATCTATTGTCCTTGATAGAGAATTTATAACCCTTTTTCACCAATAAAGGTATAAAGACAATGTTCTTTAGCTTATTTCATAATCAGAGACAATCCCCAAAGCTGAAAATGTGATCACATGACAACTTGACCAAAGCACTACCAATTGCAATGGTTGCTACACTTACCCCACCATCAACCCTAATTAGTACCTCTCACTTCTCAAGTGAACTACTCTTGACAAATCTTGATTTGAAGTGCATATATAAGAAGAAGCACACGAATCCAAGATCCAAGACGTAGAGAAAACATGGATAGAATACGATGTTTCATAAACAAAGAGTTCCATGCCTCCAACACCATCCCCATGGCCATTGAGGGATCTAGTGCAATTCCTCTTCCATTGCCCCTCCTTGTTACATTGAGACTCTATCCTTTGCCAACTTGGGCTTTAGGTCTTATGCCCCTCCCAATTGTCATTGGAATTGTGGGTTTCCTTTCCTTAGTCTTGCTCTTCTTAGTCTCACTAATCAAGAGGTTAGACTCCTCAAGGAAAACTCATGTCCCTTGTAACGGGATAGTAGTATCCAAGATATTGCCGACTCTCTCAAGAATGGGAACCCTTTTTCAAATCTCGAAACCAATCGACTATCTTGGCTCTAGTCAACATCAAGGTCTCAATCATTATTAATAATAATAAGGTATACAATATTCGAGATAGTAACAAACTATAGAAAATAAATAAGACTTGTTAGTTTGGTTGATATATGTATTATCATTGTGATTATGGACTTTAAATTAAAACAGCTTCCCACTAGATTTTTCAAATCCTACACTCTCTTAGGTAGAAGATGAAAATTCCAATGGTAAAATTTTTGTAATGGGTGATTAGGATTTTCATCAGACATAACATACCTCACATAATTAAGTCTTGGCATGCTAGGCCTATAGAGTAGCAACTCCTGTCGATACATTTCATGCGCAATCCAATCTTGCCTTTAGCCTATAACCTAGCAATGACTCACATAATCAGTTTTAGGCTTGTTATGTCCATTTTAGTCACACCCGCCAACTAAAAACTCACCAAATTTGAACTCCACCCGTAGCTAATTCTCTTAAGGCATAGTATCCTTTGGGTGTTTCATCTAATGCACTCCAAGTTGTAAATGCTCTGTCGCAATGGGTCCCTACTAATGTAATGATATCACACACTAATGCTACACTTAGAGCTTCAAGCTTGGTAGAACGCCACAACAAATATTTTTCCACTACAACTTAATCTTTATTTGAGGAAGTTTTTAGGTCCATGTAGATTAGGTTTGACTTTGCACTTTATCTGCTTTCATGCATCCCATCCATCCATTACAAAGAATATGCAAAATAATAGTGGAGTATTGTGGAATTCTAGATCCATTTCGAATCAAGATTGGATTGTGCATAGGTGGATGAAATTGTGCACTATTTCATAAATATTTCTTGAATGCATTTATCTCAATCTTCATAACTTCATAGGGTCCAAACATCTTTGAACCTCAAATAGCACCAATTCTTAGTCTTTGCACGAACACCAACTCTTGATGTCTTCCAAATTTTACAAATATATTTAGCATACCATAAAGAATCCTATTCTATGTGATTTAATTGAAAACTGGGCTTATGCCCTAATAACCTATAATAAACTAATTTTACAACCTATAAAAACCAAAACACATTTATCCACAAGTGTCCTAAGTCTATAATCTAACCACAACACCTATCCAAACAATTATAAATCACATGCATAATTAAATAATTCCATTTAATTATAATTTTCATAACCTACGCATCTCATGCATTAGCTTTCATGCTATGAACAATAATTTTTCAAATTAAAATTGAAAAAGAAATTTTTGTGCACTCAACACTCGCAATTATGGGAACCATTCCCACAAATGCGAGCAACCTATCTGTGACCTCGAAAGCTAGCCATAATAGAAACTTTAGGATTATATTGTTGTGTGTATTATGATGGTGAGACTTTCTATCACAACTATCGAACTTCTCCCACAATTGCAAAATGGGATCGTGGGGTTCATGCAACCTTGCAGTGATGGGGTGACCATGTGTATAGCCTCGCAGTCATGAGAACTGTTCTCACGACCACAATAGACAGTTGTGAAATGCTACAAACTTTCTATAGCTGTGGTTTTTTTATTCCAATCCATTCCTTTTCCAAGTTTTTTGATTCCATCCACTTCTGAAACACTTTTAAGAGGTTTTTCATGCATCATATACATATTTAAAGGAATTTAACATGAAAACTAACATAGAACATAAAAGAATAATTAAATTTTATAGTTTTGCAAGAAAAATGATGGCTCTAATACTACTATCAGATTTTTAGGGGATTTTCCTATAAAATTCAAAACTTTAGAACATGAAAACATTCTAGAATCATAGTGGAACCAACAAGAACAAATTTTGCCCATTTTTATCACAAACCACACAAGATATCATGAAAACAAGCATAAAGTTTATACCTTTGGAAAGTTTCCAAATAGTTTTGGACGTGATCCTTGAGTTGTGACCATTAAACCTTGACTTCTAATTTATCTACATAGTTAGGATGATCACGACCTCCCTTTACACTCCACAAAAGTCCTATTGTGAAGTTCTAACACAAACACTTTGGGGCAAAAGAAAGTTTTGATAAGAAAGGGTGGCTGGGGGTTACTCTTTCTTGCTTGATGAGTGTGCATGAAACTTCTAGGTTTTTGGTGTGTCTTAAACTCTTTAAGCACTCATTAAATAGTTATGACACAAAAGTTTGGGACACAAGCACCATGAGCCCTCCGACATAGACCCCTTTAAGTAAAATAGCTTATGGACTTTTATTTATTAATATTATTAATAAATCAACCCATAAGCCCTTCAATTATATTCCTCATTAATAATTAAAACTCAATTATGTCCAATCTATTTAAGTTAATGAATTTTATTTATTAAATTAAATTCTCATTGTGCTTCTAATTAGTAATCTCATTAGTAACAAAACACTAAGCCAATATATTTATTCTAATTCAGTTGTAACTAAATAAATTATCCCAAAAGTCCTCTCAAGCCTTATATGTAACCCATCAATTTAACACTCGCAATACAGATTAACCTTATGTGTATCTCTCTAGGTTTATTCTTAATTGGCAACAAGTATAGCCCAAAAAATGTGGGTAACGTCTAGCCTACAGCGCACACTGTAGCCTAACTAAAATGAAGTGATTGGATCACAATGAACCCTTCTGATCGTGATTATTATGCCATATAGAACTTTTGTCTTACTTTATCTTAATCGAGTAAGAGTCATAAATTTACTCAAACTTATAAACTTAGTTATATGACCAATTAGTGTTTCCTCATAACACATGTTCCTATTGAAAACTCCTTGCCAATCATACACTATCCTAGCCAAGTGTTTTACTATTTCATAGAACACTAACTACATAGGATATATGTCTTACTCACTTGCAAGGAGACAAATCTCTTATTAAACACACATAACCTCAATATGCATCCAGGCAATAATGCATTAAGCTCATGGCCCTGTATCACACTAAGATAGATATTGGCCTTTAATGCCCTAATGTCACATTGATCATCATGCACACAAGATAACCATGTCATCTCTAGTCTAACGTCCACACGCACTTAACATGATCACGAAGTAGAGCGTTGATAGCCGAGACTGAACTCTATGTATCTGCTTCATTTTGTGAGTTATTACTCAATGCCCTATTCCCTAATGGCATATTCACACATATGCATTCTTAGTATCTCATACTAGATGGCAAGACACTTACCATACAAATACAAGGTGTGCAAATTGTACCAATTCTTACGCCCTTTATAGTGTATATGACTCATGATCAAGTTTTAGTGATTAAGTACTAAGATAGCCTTGTATCCATATTCATAACACCTTATGAATAAGACTTTTAACTCAAACACGTAGGCATATGCTATACTTCATGATTTATATATATAAAAACTTGCTTGAAGATTGATATTGAAATCAATATTTTATTAATAACTGAGTAAAAGTACATAGACAATCAAATGTTATCTAGTGTCACTTATTTTTTATTAGCATTAGAGGAGATATCACTAACAATAACAATACCTAAGTGAATTTTAAAGAAGAATTAATGATTTTGGCTTCTAAGACAAACCCCTTATTTACATGTCTATGTCTCCACCGTCTAAGAGCCTTAATTAGTTACCAATTTCCTTCATTTCTTCCCATTAGCCAGAGACATTTTGGTGCCCAAAAATAAACTATCACCTCCTCCATCGCCTAGACAATAAAGTAGGTAACCATCTAACACTTCCTCATTACTTAAGCGATGGCAAAAATTGAATTGTCACCTGGGTTGTTGCTTAAGCGATGCAAAAGGAGTCAATTTTGATTGGTTATTTATGTCTCTTCCTCGTGGGCGGTGTGCTCAAGTGATGTGTTTTAAGGCTTCAACTTTGCTGAAACGACCAAATAAGCCTTAAACTTAATTTACCTTAGTTTGGTGATTTTAGATGAATATGTATATCATCTTTTTCACTCATATGCAATATCTGTTGATTGCAACACAAAACATAGTTATTTGCTACATTATATTTGATTTTTTAAGATAAATAACTTAATTTTAAAGCATATATCATAATCATAATTACTTAAATTATTAAGCTTATCAAAATACACCCACGCATTATTTCTTGCTAGTCTTCGAGAAAGAAAAGAAAGTATATTTTTGTAGAATCAGAATTTCAAGATCACTATCATATCTTTGAATTCTCTTAAGTAATATACTAGCCTCTAAATGTATGAATTTATGTCATCACATTACATTCATGCCAAAGTCCATGTATGTGAATTTCCTAAGCAACTTCGACATAAAGGAGTTCAAAAAATTTTTTTTTTTAAATTGCATTACATTCTTTTTTACTCATTAATGAAATGCTTAACCCCTCTTTTATTTTGATTTTGACACCTGTAGGAAAACTTTTCTTAATAACTATGGCGAACCTTTTTCTCTCTTCTCTTCTTTTTTTCTTCTTTCCTTTCGAGCTACTTTCTTCTCTAAGTAAAACACTAGCATGATGTACACCTCAAATGCAACACAATATTTAAACATAAATAATTTCTAAACTCACTTCACAAAAAAGATGCATCATAAGTTGAGGAGCACTTGCACTAAGCAATGTAACATTTATACTACTAGTTTATTACTTTTTGAGAATTATTCATCAATAATTATCATCTTAAATTCCTTTCTTAAATTTATTCATTTCTTTCACATTAATCTATTTCAATAAATAAGCATCTAAAATCCAGAACAATTATTACTTCAATCTATTATTATTATTGTTATTGTTATTGTTATTGTTATTGTTGTTATTATTGTTGTTCAATTTAATATTATTATTATTTCCCGCAATAATGCCAAAAACTTAGTATAGAAAATTATTCGTTGCAAGTGCACAATGGTTGATCCAAGTAATATATTAGAATAAGGGTAGTCTTATCCACATGGAGTAAGAATATTATTTTTAATAATTCACGTCTTAAATGAATTAAAATAGAAATTTAATTTATGAGTAATCAATTAAATGACGAACTTAAGTGACTGACTTGAGAGGAGAAAGGTAGCAATTACAAGTAAGGACCAGTGGCAAATCACTTGAATATGCAATAGGACATAAGAACTTTATTTATCATAATAACTAATTATCAATTTTAATATCTTATTTAGAGGTTATTAATACCTTAAGTTCTCAATACACTTCTCTAAGTTATAATAAGGCTTCATTTGAATTAATTTAATCATTTGTGGAGTTAATTGAGATAGAAAACAATCGATTAATATTAATCATTTGTGAAAGTAGGACTTTAATTCCCATTATACGTCTACGATTCATAATTGTGATCTATTATCTTCATTGGTGTATTCACTATTATTATTATTAGTGATATACTCTCTAATACTAAATTATTTATGAGGGATATTGATTGTAAATATTATTCTTCGTTAATTAATAAAATATTGATGTTCATTTTATCAATATTCTAGCAGTGTTTTCATCCATGTGATTCTTGATATGGCACAGAGTTGTACGTATGCCCATATAATTGTGTTAAGGTGTCTCATTCATAATAGGCTATGAATATAAATATAAGACTCCTTAATAAACAATCATTAAAATGTATTTTAAAGTCAAAGATTCTGTGAATGGGCATCAAATAATCAGTACGACTTGTACATCCTATATTTATGTGATAAGCATCATGCTATTTGGTATTAGATACTAAGAACACATATGTGCGAATACGTTATTAGGAAATGATATTTTCAAACATTGACTTGAGGAATGAAGTAAACACATTGAGTTCACTTTTCATTGTCAATGTCTTGCTTTATGATCATAAGCCCATGCTATTACTCGAATACATATGAAGGTATGTGTGTGGCCAATAAGGGATTTGACTCATTACAACAAGTGAACAAAGCATTTATTCTATGCAATCCATATTCCATGAGACGAAAGTTTTTGACCAAGCTAATGCATGATCAAAAAGGATTTTCTGACAAGACATTAGTCTCATGAGGCATTGTTGATACGATTATATGATCAAGCTTGTGAGTTTGACTACATTTATGGCTTTCACTCAATCAAAATAAAGCAAGACAAATGACTTATACAGTATGGTATTCACGATCGAGAGGATACATACAATCCATTCACTTTACCTTGAATGGGCTACAATATAAACCACATGCTTTATGTTATTAATATCCTTCAAACTATACTCATTTCTAGCTATGAATGAATATATAGAGTACCACAAATAAGAACAAGGCAATAGTTTGAAGGCATTTGCAATGTGTTGGCAATGTATAAGGCTTGAAAAATTTCATGGTGGAATTAATTTGGTCACAAATAGATTGGACCAAATAGAATAATTAATTTTTCATTATGTTTGTCAGTGATGAGATCATTTACTAGAAATATGATGAGTTCTTTAATTTAATTAATGAGAGTTAATTAAATAAGGAACAAGACACAAAAGGAATTATTTGATACCTATTATGTTTGTTAATAATAAGATTATTAACTAGAAATATAGTGGGCGCCTGATTTATTAAAAAAATTAATTAAATTAAATGATATAATTCTAATGGACTTCAATTATTAATTAGATTAATAATTAAAGATAAAATTGGCTTGAATTAATTTTAAAATTTATGTGAAAGCCCATTCTATGTGTCCTTGGTACATTAGGAATTCAACTATGCATAAGATTGTGTCTTGAAAATAATTTAATAAAAGAGTTCCAAAAAATAGAGTGGCACTATTCACGTGGGTTACTATTGATGAGGCACTATTCATCATTTTTTCCCATTCATTCGTCCACTTTGTAAAAAAGAAAAAATATTTACTAGCCTCCTACATATTTTTTCTTAAGAAATTCGCTAAGCAAAAGGACTTGCAAGATTTCATAAAATTCATGAAAATTCATTAGAGAGATCTTACAAGCACTTTGTTCATGGGGACAAACTAAAGGTTGGGGCACTATTGTGCTTTGTGAATCACAGGCAAAATTACAGGAATTTGATTCCAAAATATCATCCATGCAATTAAACTTATTTTAATTTATACGTGTAATGCCAAGAAAAATGAATCGGGTTAGGATTTTAAATTCTATTGCATTTTCTCTAATTTTATATACTTTCAAATTGAAAATATTTTGCATCCTAGACATGGTAAAACTCGACAAATATAACCAGAAGTTGGGTAGAAGAAACATAAAAACAAAGATGAGAAAAAGAAAGAAGAATAAATTGATCAAAATTCCTTTGTAAATATAAGACCTTCACTTCTGTTATAAGTCCACTATCTACAATTATAATCAATTTTCATAACTTGTGAATTCACTTACATTATAATCACAAAATAAGTAAAATAAAACCAAAACAAACGAAGAAGGAGAAAAAGAAGAGAAGAAGAAGATAAGAGGAAGCAAAGGAAAAGAATTGATCACAAGTAAATAACTAAAGACAATTAAGTTTAATAGATAAAATAAAAATCCTTACTTGCTTATTTTAATTATTCAAGTACATTAAGAATTAGGCAAAAAAGGTAAAATAATCAATACTTATCTCTCATCCCAACCATATTCCTATAGTGATTCCTTAATTCCTTGCCACATCCCTTTTGTAACAGTATCAAACTGACTCTAATTTTACTCATTCATACAAAACTATGCTACAACAATCCCTAGTATTATTTAAATGAACACTAAACAGGAATTGACAATTTTAACTTGAACGACAACCTCTTATAGATTTTATATTTACGAATAAGAGCAATAACTAGTTTTTAAAAGTGTCTTGTGCACTCTCAATCGCATAGATTCACCACTGACAAATTTACCATTCTATCTTTGCACTGTTTCAAATTCACCCACCACAACTGCGCAGTGAACGTTGCATATCAATATGCCTTCTTCTCGCCTATATTCTCGTTAATTCTTGAATTCATATTTATATTTTGTTTAGTTTTAGTATATATTTGTTGCTGCTTTTATTATTTTCTTCTTACTGAAATTTAGTTTGAACTAATAAGATTAATATTTTATTTGGATGAACTCCCATTAAATGGGACACTGTGAAATAGTTCGTTAAACTTTGGGATTAAAAAAAACCACATAATCCCCGAACATCTAATTCCTTGTAATCTTGAACAAGAAATTATGCTAAAATTATTAGCATCAAAAGTTAAATCTCACCCATAGAAGCGAAAGAAAGAACAAAAGATATGGGAGGCACTGTCAATACATTTATTCATCTTTTTCATGATACCAGACAAAATCTTTTTAAAAGTCTAATCGCTATGCTGCTTACATACATATATTGAACTAAATGCGACTTCCACTTCAAGTATTTGTTTCTTCAACTCTCGGAATATATTAATATTATATTTTATCTTAAATACATCAATAAAATGAAAAGGTATGGTTTAATAGGCCCTTTTCTGCCTTTACGTCATTATGTCTTTCTGAGAACTGCATAAAAATAATAAAAAAAATTAGAAAGCGTAATAATATATTGCATGTTTTTATTCTGTAAATTGGAAAACAACCTAAAACTTGAACGTGTTTTACAAGATACTCATCTTCTTATAGTGTCAGATGGAAATACATTGAAATGCTGCAAAATTATGTGTGAGAGTTGACTTGAAAGCATAATTGTGCAACGCTCAAGAAATTTTACCATCACTTTTAAACTAAATAAATAATATCTTCAGGGGAAAAGCCTCTCCTCTTTCACCTAACCCCAACCCACTACTTGCCAGGCGTAACGGCAATCTCCTCACAATGCTAGTTAAGACAAAAAATTTTGTTGTTCATAAATTTAACTGTTTATTTCTAACTTTTTTTTTTAAATTGTATAAAAATAAAAAAATAAAATTGGCAAATTCAGACTCTGTGTCGTTTTATCCATTTTATTTTTTTAATAGGCATCAACCCTAGCCCAGCCTTTCTTCTACATTATAAAGGCCCAGGAAACACAGACCCTATGAATGCCATTTTTCTTTCTATAGACGAACCCTACATATACTGGGGCAGGCATAAAAGCTCAAAACCGAGGGCCGCAGCCATTCGAGAAAGGAAGAAGCCTTCGAAAACTCAAAACCGAGGGCCGCAACCACCCGAGAAAGGAAGAAGCCTTAGAAAAATTAGAGGTATGGGTGGATTGGCAAGGCGAGGATAGAGAAATTCTTTCTCTTTCCCAATTCCACCCATACCGCTGATTTTTTTAATCTTTTTCTTTTCTCCTTTTCTCGGTCTGAAGGCTATTCTTTTGCTGTTATAAATTGATTTTACCGTGTGTGCAGACCTATGGAGTAAGGAGGGTAAGGAAAACAGATCTGGAGAGTGTCTTGGGCTTCGAACGGATGGGAAAAGAAATTTTCTGTTAGGTTTATTGTTTTTCTGTTTCAAACTGTGATTTGTATTCCCCTGGTTCCTCTCCTTCCTCGACCTTAATCTGCTTGGATTTTCAACATATGTTACAATTATACGAAGTTTCTTTTCCGATTTTATCTTGATTTTAGCATGAGGTTTTAGATTTTGTCACACGGGGTATTTTTTGTTTTCGCTGATGGAACTAACTGCTTTATCTGATAGATTTGCTTTAATTATAATTTTACGTCTTTCCAGTTTTGATGTAGATGCTTTGCGGATTGGATTGTTGTCAGGGATTGGAAATGTATTTTCCTTGTTTCAGGGGAGCGCTTAGCCAACTTCGTTTGCTCTTGAGACGTGATGTTTTTGTTGAAAAATTTGTTGTTTCCTTGGAAATAGTTTGCGGCAATAATAACATGCCATGGTTACTTTAGCTGCACTTGGGCCTTTGAGCATCAAGTAAGGAGGAGCTCGGATTTGGTTAGTTGGATGCTGAGCAAGTTTGGTAATAATTCCTGGTGGTATTGGATTCAGATCTGTGACAAAAGTCTCTTGTAAGAGCCAATTGAATGTAACCAGATGATTGCTTATGTTGAGGGATTAGACACTAGATCGGGGTGTTCGTAAATCGAAGAGGCCATAGAGTTTGGTCCGAGGATTATTGTGTGTTTGTTACTTGTTTTATAAATTTGCAAGGTATAAGAAGTGTTTCGGAACTGGTTAATTTGAAAACAACTTACAAATGCGAAAATTGAATCAAATTTTTTAAATCAAATATAACTATTTGATTGGTGCCATGGATATATAAATAGCAGCTTTTAACATCAAAAACTATAAACTAAAATTGATTAAAATAAAAAGTAAAAGCCTTATGACAAATAACGATGATGATGGGGTCCAAAACTGGGGTACGAAATTTTTGTTCATTGGGCTCATGCTCACAGTGGAGGATTACAGGGAGACCGGAAAACAAGGCCTAGGATTTATTTGATTGGACTAAAGGCTTGCGCGTACGGGAGATATTTGTTACTGTTGTTGTTTCGAATGGGTATAGAAATTTATGGTTAATGTTGGTCTCATAGCAAATTTAATGGCATTACATATGACAATTTTTTCTCTTCTACCCTACCATTTGACTGCAGTGTAGCAGTTATTGAGTTTCAACTAGGGATTGCAGCAGGGCAAAATAAAGCGGGAGATATGTTGCTTTATCAAGAGTTCTGAATCCTTAATAAAAAGCCTACTTTCAAAAAGAATGCATGTAACTATGGGTACAGACGCAATCTCTGCTATTGCTGACCATGAGAAGCATTGGCCCGGATGAATATTTAAGCCATCCCCTAGGGCAAATGAAAAAAGAAAGTTATCCACGATAGCAGATAGGAAAATAACGTGAGGTACGCAATGGCAAACGATCACTAGTGGATAAGAGTGGAGTAGAGACTTTAACATGGTGACGAAGCTAGGACAATCTGGATTATCATTTCCCTCGTCACGGCACTGTCGTTGGCGCGGATGGGTTAAAACTGTTACTTGTAAGAGCAGATGAACCACAAGTAGATGTGGTTTGCAAGCTATAAATACAGGCTCCTCCACTCAATTTATTAAGCCTCTCAAACCTAAATTATTCTACGTTCTCTTGAACTTCTACTTCTAAGCAAGAACGAACTTTAGGGGAAATTCTATAATTCAATTTTTGAGAATGTTTGAACTAAGGGAATAGAAGACGTGCTAATCAAATAGAAAGGAAGGGATCTCTTGAACCCTTGTAATAGGTGACTCAAGATTGTTTGATATTTTTTTCAATCTCTTGCAAGAGTGATGACTAACTAACAACAAATCCCTACTCTTGCAATTTTATTAATCTTCTCTTCTTTTAGAAATTTTTTTCTCTAATGTCCATTTAGAAATTATATAACTCATGAACTAGTTTTAATAATTGTATATTAAAAAGTTTTAGATTTATATTCATAACTCTTTGGAATAAGACTTCTTAACGAAATCACTTGAGCACGTACGATATTTTATGCTAATTTAAAATTTACATGCATGAATAAAACTACTAAATATTGTTAATATTTTATTAATAAAAAATGACATTTACAATCAATATCCATACAATGCTTGACTACTTGGCAATAGATGATATATCACAAACACTAGAAGCCACAAAGTTTTAGTTATGGTCTCTTGTTCATCCACACAAACAAACACTAAGCAAGGTTCTCCTTATTCTCTCACAAAGCGCCTTTTCTGTAAAGTGAGGAGAATGGGGCAAGAAAGAAAAAGGGATGAGGCTAGAAACTTTTCCTCCTTTTTCTTTTAAGGGTGGACGGACGTGTGGCTTCAAACTAGAGTTAGAGCATCTCTTTTAACCTTATTTCATCTATGAGAAAATCCCTTATTTTTATCATGGAATGAATATCTACTACTCAATTTAATGGGGATGTATGGAATGGATTAAATTGGGTTTCTAGATGAACAATTGTGTAAATTTAAGTTTAATCTTTTTTTAATTTTTAATCTAATTAATAAGTAATGCGTACTCATGTTTTTGACTTTTAATTTTAATTAGTAAAATTAAGAGCTCTTTGGTTTTTAATTGATATTCTCTTTTTCAATAACACTTTGAAGGTTAAATAAAATCATGTGGCCCAATATCACATCAGCCCACAAGTTTAAATCATTAGACTTGTCAATTCTTGATTGTACTGCTCACAATAAATTGTTGTCTTGTCCTTTATTATTCTTTGTGTGTAACTTTTTAAATTCATTTCTTAGTTAGCATTGGGCGAAATTTGAAAATCATGGATAACACCATGGTCCATATCAAATCTCAACCGAAGTGAAGTAATTTGATTAAAAAATGTTTTCAATCAAAAATGTCATGTTGTATAGATTTTTTGTCTTACTATATCTTGATCAAGTGAAAATTATGGATTTAGTCAAACTTACTAACTTGATCATGTGATTAAATCAACTTGCCTCATATGAACAATGTTTATCAAAACTCCGTTTTGATCACACATCAACTTTGACAAATGATTTCTATAACGCATGACATCAACCTCATAGGTCATGCACCTTACATATAAGGAGATCACATGAAAAATGGCACTTTCAACTCATAACCTTATAAAGATGGATATGGTTCTTAATGTTCTGATGGCACATTGATTTTGGCATGCACAAGGTAGCCATATCCTTTTAGGTGTAAGGTCTACTTGCATTTAACATGACCATGATACAAAACATTGATAACAAAGAGTAAACTCCATGTGTCTACATCATTCTTTGAGTAAATGTTCAAATAAATAATTTCCTAATGATATGTCTATGCACATGTATTCCCAATATCTTAGAGCCAATGACATGCCACTCACCATAAAACATAAGGTATGCAAGTCTTATTGATATTCCTAATACCTAGGTAGAGATTCTAAAACTTATTAACTAGCTTAACGATCATATACTATTTTATCTAAATTCATAAAACATATGAATTAGATTTCTCAACACAACCACTTGAACTTATGCATTACTTTACATTAATGTTAAGATTTATATGCATAATTAAAATGCCATGTATTGTTGAAACAACACATTAGTGTTTTATTAATAAAACTTAACATTCACAATCTATATTCTTATAAAAATATGAACATTTGGCGATACAAAGTATATCAATAACAATCTTCCACTTGCACACTAATGACAATATTTTTAATGCCTATTGCTATGGTATCTAATACCCTTCCTTTCAAGATCGCGATCTAACGGTGTTTGTGACATGGGCTTGTACAATAGAGTAGGTACATTATCTATTGACGCCATTTTCTACATGGTGATGATGCAATTCTCTAATAATATGGTATTGCCTTGCTATATGTTTAGACTTCTAGTAAGACTTTGACTCCTTAGCTTATGATGTGAACCATGGAAGCAAATAGGATCGAACTACGATTGAGATAAATAAACAACAAGGTTGAATCGATTCCAATTAGACAAAAACATACCTCACTTGTGATTTGATCCTAGACCTACTGGAGATATTGGAAAATTGGGTCATGATGTTTTGTTGTGCCTTAGAATTCTTGGAAAGGGACATAAGTAAAATTTTGCTTCAAATTAGGATCAAATTATGAATAAGGTGGCTTTTTGGTGATTAGAAGGAGCCTAAGGATGAATTATAGCTTCAATTTTAAACTTGGAGTGACCAAGAAGGCTTAGAAGGTTCTAGAATTGTGATCTAGGACAAGTCAGATCGATGTTAGGATGAACAAATCGACTTGGAGGAAGTTTAAGCCTTTTAGAACTATGATCGGGATAGGGTCTGAATGATCTTGAGCATCCTGATCCACCTTAGCACAATTTTTGGGTTTCTAGATTTATGATCGCGAGGATCACGATCAAGCATGAAGACACACGATCGACATGGTCGAATGTAGATAGGATGATCACAAGAAGAGTAGATCACAGTAGAGCAAGCCATAGCATCATGCGATCGATCAAATGGACATCCAAATCGATTGCGATGGGTAGGACGACCATATTTTAACCATTCTTTTGAGTTTTTAGTCATTAGAGCCAATTTCTGAGGGTAAAATTTTCATTTCCTACTTGTATGTTTAAAATTGGACTTGTAGCACTTATAGATACCCCCTCTTGCATTTGTAACAATTATTAAACCATGTATTTTTGACATTGAACAATAAATGAAAAACTTTTTCTTTTTTCTTCTATACTTGTTTAGTTTGTGAGTGTGTGAGTGCACCTAAGACTCAAATACAAATGGGGTCATTCGGCTTAATTCCGGTGATTCATGGTCCACATCTCCACGGCATACGTATTTAGATTTTTTGGTTGTTTTCATTTCCAACTCGTTGTAAGGTTTTTCCCTACGTGAGGTATGTTCTTACACAGTGGTTTGACTACATCTAGCCATGTATCTTTTGTTTTTCCTTGTTATTTTTCCTTGTTTTATTTTTCTTTCATTTTTCCCATTTTTCCATCCATGTTTCAGTCCTTCACTTCCACCAATTTATAGGTGCAAAGCCCTAACCCTAATGCACTTACATCATAAAATGCCCTTGTAAGGCCTTACAAGTGCCTAAAGATGCATTCCAAATGAGACTCAACTTAACATTAGCATTTCCCATTCTGTGTAATAGATCTAGATGTAAGTGTGTTTAATTGCTGATGACTTGACAAAAAGAATCATTTTTTTCATGCAATTCATTTGATTTAATGCAAGAATACTTGAATTTTTGGATGCTTTGGTCACTATTTGCGTACGTGGAGTAATTGATGAGAATTGACCTTAATTTATTTAGCTTTTGAATAATTATAGTTAATATTGATTTTTTAATGATTATGTTTTAGGTTTAGGAAGTTTTAGCTAATTTTAATTGGAAGGAAAAAAATCAAACATGAAAGGACCAATAGTTTAGGAAGAAAGATGCTAAACTGACTTAAGAAGGACACCGCATCTTTATTCAATTGACCCAAAATTTTAAAGACTAAAAAATTGAATTGGCTTTCAAATAGGGTAAAAATTAGTTTAATTTGACATCAGAAGAAAAAAGTTACATGTAGAATTCACCTTACTTGAGTAGATGTGGCCAGGCATGCAATTGTAGAAATGGGAGGCACAACCATGAGTTTCAAAAAACGGCAATGTAAAAATCATACTTGGGATCATTAATGCGAGGCAAACAAGTATAGATGCGACTAGAATGCCCATTGGCGTGAGCAACATAGCGAGATGCAACTTTAAGGGCTATTTTGTTCATTCTTTGTGATTTTATCAACCCTAGCCATCCATACTTATAAATACTAGTCAGTACATAAAATTCAAGGCAACAAGCATAGGATAGACAAAAGGAAGAATCCACACCAAGTTGGAGAGGATTCACCAGTTCCGCGCAAACCACCTGTCTAAACTAAGTTTTTTAGGACTTTTTTTTTGGTTGTCATTTTTGAGTTTGTTGGATGATGAATAATTTAGGTTTTTATTAAATGCATTATGAATTCATATATTAATTTCTAGTTTCTTGTGTTTGTGTTTGGTGAATAATAGATGTAGGAATTTATGCTTGATTATCCTTAAACTTGTTATTTGTAATTGGTGATTTGTATTGGGATTAAAGGAGTTGATTAACCGTTTAATTAAATTGAAGACGTATGGAAAATAGTAGGAGTGAAACTTGAGAGCTAGACTTCCAATTGTGAACATTGGTTTCGTGAGAATAATAAGAGTAACATCATAGAACTAGTGTGGAATTTAAATTGTTAATTATAAAATTTAATCATCAATTTGATCGAGTTGTGAGAACACACTTGATTTTGAATTGAAGTGTTAGGAGTTTGGGAGGATATATTGACAAATTTAGAATTAACAATCTATAACAAGGTATAAATTGATAACTGACATAATTAGGCTTACATTAGAAACTAACACAATACAACACAAGAAGTTAGACGCTTCACCATTGGTATTTTGCTACCATTTGCTTGCTACTTTGTTTCCAAAGTGTTTGTTCTTTTATTAGTTGTCATCTAATTAGTTTAGGATGGCTTAATTAATAGATACTTGGTTACATTAATAGACACATATATGCCTTTCTCATGAATATGACACTTGTGCTCACCGAGCACTTCTCATCTAAATTTAAATTTTAATGTATTAATGTCACACATCAATTTTTCATACTACTGTCATGGAGGGCAACAAATGTTATCAAATACTCTAAGGGTTTGCTAAATTAAGACATTTTTCATTTGTTTTATTTTATTTCTCTTATTTCTTTTCTTTTCCTCTCTTAGTTTTGCTTTTTTGGGTTTGAGAATATTGTTTTGGGTTGATTTTGATATTTGGAGGATTTTGCATGTGTAAGACTAATAGCTTGGAAATAGAGTTTGACCCAAAGATTGGAAGAACACTGCATAGGTGAAGAGCTCTATTTAGGTGATGACAAGAAGTAGAGATGAAAGAGAACCTAGCTCCACCAGTACCTTAGGAACACCTTTCTCCACCTCGTAAGAGGGCCATACGAGACTACATGCAACAAGTGATGAATCCACACATGACAAGCATTGTTAGACTATTGATGAATACCAACAATTTTGAGCCAAAATTTGCACTAATCAACCTAGTGCAATTGAATCAGTTTGGAGATATGAGATTGTTATGGGTTTTGCCTATAAAAATTAAAAAATTTCAATATGAAAACAATATAAATATGTAGCATAACATAACAGAATAAATCATACCTATTTTTATTGCAAAACGTGCAAGATATCAAAAATATAAGTAAAAGCATAAACTTTGTACCTTTGGAACACTTCTAAATGGTTTGAACATGATCCTTAAGAGTCGTAGCTCTAAAACCCGGACCACTAGTTTGTCCACATGGTTAGGATGATCATGAGCTCCTTCTTTACACTACAAAACCCTTTTTGTGAAGTTTTAACTCAAACTGTTTAAGTAAGAAGGAATTTTTGATAGAAAAGAACTTGTAGACAATGGCTAAGGGGCTACTCTTTCTTGCCTGAAAGGGTTGCATGAATTTCTTAAGTTAAGAGTGTGTCTTAAACTATTCAAGCTCCTTTTTAAATAGTAATGACACAATACTTTGAGGTATGGGCTTCATGGTCCCTTCTACATGAACCTTTAAATCAAAACTAACATATGCACTTTAATTTATTAACCTCACTAATAAATCTGCCTATATGTCTCTTAATTATTTATCTCCATTAATAATTAAGTTCCAAATGTGTCAAATTAATTTAATTTAATTAATCTCATTAATTAAATTGAATTCCCACTGTACTTCTAATTAATGATCTTATCATTAACAAAGGCCATGTCAATTTATCTAGTATAATCCAATTGCAACTAAACAGATCATTCTACGAGTCTTCTAAAGTCTCATACGCAACCCATCAATTTAACACTCACAATACATTCTATCATTATATGTGTGGTTCTTCAAATTTATCCTTAATTGGCGATGAACATAACTGGAAAATATAGGTAATGTTTAGCTTACGACCCATATTGTAGCCCAATTAAGACGAAGTGCATTTCATCACAATAAACCTTTCTGATTGTGATTGTCATGTTGTATAGACCTTTTGTCTTACTTTGTCCCAACCAACTGTGCGAAAGTTATGAAGTTAGTCAAACTCGTAAACTCAGTTATATGACTAGTTAGCATTACCTTATGAGATAAATGTTTCTATTGGAGACTCCTTTTTGATCACACATTACCTTAGCCAAGGGCTTCCGTCTCATAGAACACCAACTGTATAAGATAAATGTCTTACTCATGTGTAATGAAACAAATCCCTTGTTTAACGCACACATGCATCTATATACATTCGGGCAACAGCATGTTGGGCTCATGATCTTATCCCATATCAGTATAGATATTAGCCCTCAATGCCCTAATGACATGTTGATTGTCATGCATACAAAATAGCCATGTCATATCAGGTTTAAGATCCACGCATACTTAATGCAATCATGAAGCAAGACATTAACAACCAAAAGTAAACTTCATGTGTCTATTTTGTTTTATGGGTCATTATTAGAATGTCTATTCCCTAATGGTGCATTCACACTCGTATTCTTAATATTTTAAACTAAACGGCATGACACTCACCATACAAATACAAGGTATGTAAGTTATACAGACTCTCTAATGCCCTTTAGAGTCTTTGTAACCCATAGACAGGTTTTAGTGATTGAGTATTAAAATTTCCTTATGTCTAGATTTATAGCTCATTATAAATTAAGCTTCTTAACTCAAACATAGTAGCACACGTAATACTTTATACCAACCAAGATTTATATGCATGAAAAACTCACTAGAAGATTGATATATAAATCAACATTTTATTAGTAATTGAATAAAAGTACATATACAATCAAACATCCTCTAATATTTCTTATTTTCTATTGGCGTTAGAGGGTATATTACTAACATTCTCCCACTTACACTCTAATGCCGATACTACTAATGCCAATTGCTATGGTATGTAATACCCATCTTTTAAAAATGGCAATCTAGCTGCACATGAGGCTTAGTGAGTTGGTCAGCTATATTATTAGCTAAAGCTATTTTTTGTATGGTTACATTGCCTTTTCCAATGATTTTTTGAATAATGTAGTAATATATCTTTATGTGTTTGGACTTTTGATAAGACATTAACTCCTTACCCATCTTCTAAAGATGGCGATCTAGCTGCACATGAGTTATTAGCTTAGTGAATAGGTCAACCATATTATCAGCTAAAGCTATTTCTGTATGGCTACGTCACCCGTTCTAATGATTTCTTGAACAATGTAGTAATACCTCTCTATGTGTTTGGACTTTTGATAATACATTAGCTGCTTAGCTTGTGTGATCGTGCTACTATCGTCACAATAAAGTGACAATAGCCGATCCACATCTAGAACCACCTAAAGGGCTATTACATTACTTATCCCAACAATTTCTTTTGCAGATCACATGGAAGGATACACTTTTTATCATCCACATGCAACTGAAAGTCAGAATCAATGTAGCTATCCATTTTTAGATCGCATCACTAAACACTAATACTATATCTTTAGTCCTTCTTAAGTACTTGAAAATATACTTGACAATATTCTAATGCTCCCTACTAGGATTTTTCTAAACCCACTCGTAACACTTATAGCACAAACAATATTTGGCCTCATATATAGTATTGGATTCATCATGCTCCTAATAGCCGAATCATATGGAATGGCTTCCATGCTCATCCTTTCATCATTCGTCTTTGGGCATATGAAGTTTGAGAGAAGGATGTCTTGATTGAATGGTAACAATCCTCTCTTAGAAGCTTTTATATTAAACTTTTTTAGTACTTTGTCTATGTAGAAAGCTTATGAGAGACCTAAAACCTCTTTACTCTATTTTTGTAGATGCAAATACCCTAGATGAAGGTCACTTCTCCTAAGTTCTTTATGTAGAAGATTCTAGATAATCAGGTTATGATTGAGCTTAACATCTTAACATTATTCTCTATCAATAGTATGTTATCCACATATAGTATGAGGAATGTTATTGCACTTCCACAAACCTTGTTGTAAACATATAGCTCGTCTTTATTCTTGATAATGCCAAATGATTTAACTGTACCATCAAAATGAAGATTCCAACTCATCAAAGCTTGCTTAACGCTATAAATTAACTTTTGAAGTTTTCATACTTTGTGAGATTCATCTTGGACTTCAAAATGCTTAGCTACACCATATAAATATCTTCTTAAAGCATCTCATTCGGTAAAGTAATTTTAACATCTATCTACCAAATCTCATAATTCAAGTGGGTAACTACCACAAGTAGAATTTGAATTGATTTCAACATGGATTCTAGTGAGAAAGTTTCCTGATAGAGTCACTAAGATATCTTACAAAGTGGATCATAATAGCCATTGACTTTAACTTGTCCGTCTTAGTCTTCCAAAGATAAGCTAGACATTCCTAGATTCTCAAATGCTTAAGGTCTGGCTTTCTTTAATACCACATCTCATGTGGGGCGGAGGGAATAGGCATAAAGGGTGTCTTATTTAAGATATATGCTGTGGTAAGAAGGGTATGCCCTTATAGAGATACAGGTAGATCAGTGAAGGTCATCATAAATCAAACTATATCCAACAAAATTTGATTTCTACACTCAGCTGCACTATTTAATTGAGGAGTTGCTAGTGGTGTTGATCGTGATACAATACCATTCTCTTTAAGGGACTCAGCAAACTTGGCACTCACATACTCGCCTCCATGATCTAATCACAATCCTTTGATATGCTTACCAATTTGCTTATCTACTTATACCTTGAATTTGTTGAACATTTCAAAAGATTCATAATTGTACTTCATCAACTATACATAATCAAATCTTGAATAATCATCAGTAAAGGTTATAAAGTAGAGAAAGCTTCTTCTTGCGACTTAATTAAATAGTCCACAAATGCCGTGTGGACTAGTTTTAGCACCTCAATGGCCTTTTTGACACATCCATAAAATGAACTTTTAGCCATATGTCCTAAGATATAATGTTTGCAAGTTGGATAGGCTTCCTCTCCTAATGATCCAATAAGCCAATCTTTTTCTAACTTACTAATACTCGTGTTCCCGGCATAGCTGAATCTAAGGTGTCATAAGTGCTTGTGATTTAAATCATCTCTTTGATGTTTCTTTGAAATGGTGTTGATGACATTACTATCATCCATATTCAAGTAATATAAACTATTAATGAGAGATGCTATGCTAACCAATTTATTACAATAATAAATATATCACATATTATTTCAAAAAGAAAATTCATAATGCTCTTTTATTAATAATGGAATTGAAATAATATTTTAAAACCTATTGGGCAACAAAAGACAATCTCTCAAAACTAAGCTATAGCTTGATGATAGTTTTATTGAAGATGTTTCAATTGCAATAGCTTCAACACTTGCCCCATTCCCCACCTTGATGACCACTTCATGCTTCCCAAGCATTCTACTTCTAACTAGATCTTAATGTGAAGTACTAATGTGAGAAGAAGCACTAGAATCTAAAACCTATGAAGTAGAAAATATTTTTTAAACATAATGTTCCTTAACTCCCCATGCCTTCTTAAGGCTAATGAGGTAGTTGATGCAATTCCCCTTCTAATGCCTTTTTTTTATTTTACTATAGTACTTTCCTTTCTCTGTTGCAACTTTGTCCTTCTTGATATTCCCACTAACCTTGAGAACAATAGGCATCATCTTCTTCGTCTTCCCCTTCTTAGTCACACTAGAGGAGTTAGACACAGTAAGAACAACCTCCTTCCTTTTTCCCTTCGTTGCTTGCTGTGCAACCACTGGATTATTGAAGAGCCTAGTCAATGTACACTCAATATCATTCATGTGATAAATCATGATAAACTTTGAGAAGGAGTTTAAAAGTGACTGAAGGATCAAATCTAACTATAGATTGGCATCTATGGTGAAGTCTTGTGACTTAAGCCTCTCAATGAGTAAAATGATCTTAAGAACATGCTCACTAACGTCACTACCCTTTGCCATACACATCTTGAATAGTAGCTTGGATATCTCACATCTAGCAGCATGACTATACTCATCATACAACTTATGCATGTGGTACATGCCCATCCTCTCATTGATCCTTTGAAAATCATCGGCCATAGCAGCCAACATGCAGCTTTTGACTTGCAAATTGTCCTCCACCCTTTTTTTATGAGTAGCCTTTTCCTCCTCATTAGCCATATCAATAGAGGGCTTGTGGTATATCAGCCTCCAAAACATAATCGAGGTGCTCTAGATTGGAAACAATTCTTAGATTTTAGAGCAGCAAGTTAACATAGTTAGACCCAATCAAAATAATGGTCTCAAGTAATTCTGTGAGAGGTATAAATATTATTCAAACAAAATCAAACTGTAGAAAATAAACAAAATTTGTTAGTTTGGTTATTATATGTGTTACTATTATGATTATAAACTTTAAATCAAAAGAGCGACCTGCTAGATTTTTCGAATCCCACACTTCTTTGGGTAGAAGATGGAAATTCCATTTATTAAATTTCCTTAGTGGGTAATTGAAATCTTCATTAGACATAACACACATCACATAATTTATTCATAGCATGCTAAGCCTAATGAGTGGCAACTCCTACAAACGCATCTCATGCGTGGTCTAATCTTTTCCTTTGGCCACGACTCCTTATGTAATTAACTCTTAGCACCGTACTTCTATTTAAATCACATCCACTGACAAAGAATTCATCAAATTTGAACTCTTCTCATGGCTAATTTCTCTCAAGGTGTAGTATTCTTTGAATGTCGTATCCAATGCAATCGAAATCATAAAAGTGCCATCACAATGTAACCTTATTAGTGGGATGATATCACACACTAAGACTACACTTAAGATCTTAAGTTTAGTGGAGGGCCATGACAAACACTTTGCCATTACAACTTAATATTTTTGAGAAAGTTTTTAGATCCATGTAGATTAGATTTCACTTTATGCGGAATTAGTTGTTATGCATCTCACACATCTATCACAAATAATACGCAAAAATAAAAGTGGAGGATTGTGGAGTTTTAGATCCAATTTGAGTCAAGATTAGATTGTGCACAAGTGCGTAAAATCCTACACTCTACACTATTACTTAAGGATTTCTTGAATGCCTTCGTCTTCGTCTTCATTTTCATGACTCCATGGGGCCCACCGCATCTTCGAACCTTGCATGGTACTAACTCTTGGTCTTGACATGAATACCAACTTTTGATGTCTTTCATATTTTACAAATACATGTGACATACCATGGAGAATCCTATTCTGCATAATTAAAATAGTAATTGGGCTTATGCACTTACAACCCACAAAAAAATTAATTTATACAACCTATAAAAACTAAAATAGAAAGTGGATTCATCCATAAGTGTCCTACATCCATAATCTAAATCCAACATTGATTCAAACAATTATACATCACATGTATAATTAAAAAATTTTATTTAATGATAATTTCTTTAACCTATGCAATTCATGCATTATATTTTGTTCCCTGAAAAATGATTTTTCAAAATTAAAATTGAAAAAGAGAATTATGCCCAGTGCTTGCAACTACAAGAACCAGTTCTATGGTTACGAGCTTCCTATCTGTAATTGCAACAGCTGGCTACAACAAAAATGCTAAGGTCTACCACAATGCCACTTGCAGTTGCGACCACTCCATTTCGATCATGGGACAAGTCCCAAAATTGCAATATGAGATTATATATCACATGTATAATTAAACAATTCTATTTAATGATAATTTCCATAAACTAAGCATCTCATGCATTAGTTTTCATTCTATAAAAAATAATTTTTTAAAATTAAAATTAAAAAGAGAATTCTACGCAGACAATGCTTGTAGCTATTGAAACCATTTCTACCATTGCGAGCTTCCTATCCATGACTATAATAACTAGTTGTGATAAAAAAAAAAAAAAAAAAACCTAAGGCTCGTTCCAGCACCACTCATAGTTGTGAGTTACCCAATTGTGATCATGGGACAAGTCTAGCAATTGCAAAACGAGACCACAGGATTCATGCAACCTTGTAATGATAGTGCAACCATGCGACATGGCATCGCAACTATGAGAACACTTGTTATGATTGCCACACTAGTCACAAGGTGCAATAGAGTCTGTGCAGTCATGGTTTTTTTTAATTCAAAATCATTTCCTTTCCAATTTTCTTGATTCTGATCACTACCAAAACACTTTTAGAAGATATTTAACACCCTAAATACATGTTTAAAGGAATTTAATATGAAAACTAATGTAAATTATGAACAGATCATTAAACTTTTAGCTTTGCAAGAAAACTGGTAACTCTAATACCACTGTTGGATTTTCATGGAATTGGCTTGTAAGAATCAAAACTTTTAAATATAAAAACATTATTCATACTAGCAGAACATAATAGGACAAATCCCACTCGTTTTTGTTCCAAAACACGCAAGATATCAAAAATATAAGTAAAGGCATCAACTTTGTACCTTTAGAACACTTCCAAAGGGTTTGAACATGATCCTTAGTGTTGTGGCCCTCAAACCCTAATCTCCAGTTTGTCCACATAGTTAATATGGTCATGAGCTACAAAATCCCTTTTGTGAAATTCTAACTCAAACTATTTGGGCAGGAAAGAGCTTGTAAAGAGAGGCTAGGGGCTGTTTTTTGCTTGAAAGGGTTGTATGAATGTTTTAGGTTAAGATTGTGTCTTGAACTCTTCAAGCACCTCTTTAAATAGTTATGACATAAGGGTCTGAGGTGTAGGCTCTATAAGTCATTCTACATGGACCTTTTAGTTAAAACTAGCCAAAATAGTTTAATTTGTTAATCTCATTAATAAATTAATCCATATGTCCCTTAATTATTTACCCCTATTAATAATTAAGGCCCAAACGTGTCATCTTATTTTAATTTAATTAACTTCATTACATGCTACAATACACTCAACCTTAGTGATGAAGTGCGCAGTCATACTTTGTTTGGAACAATTTTAACTGAGTACTCATACTCTGTTTGGAACTGACTACTCCTCCATTTAGAGTAAATATGAATTTAGGAATAGACTTTCTATCATCCATATCTAACTAAAGATTAGAATTTGTGTATCTATTTACTCTTAAATCTCTATCTTCATACATAAATACTATATCCTTAATCATTCTCAAATACTTAGAAATACACTTAAGAGCATTCCCTTGCTCTCTGACAAGATTTACATGAAACTTGCTAGTAGCACTTATGACATAGGCAATATTTGACCTCATACATAGCATTGCATAAATTAGGACTTTTATAGTCAAAGTATACGAAATGGCTTCCATACTCCTTGTCTCGTCATCTATATTTTTACACATAGTTTTCGAGAGATGGATGCCATAATAGAATGGTAGGAACCTTTCTTAGAGTTTTTCACACTAAACCTCTTCAGTACATTGTCTATGTGCAAGTCTTGGGAGGGACCTAACAATCTTTTTACTCTATCTTTATAGAAGCAAATGCCCAAGACGTAGGTTACGTCTCTTAAGTCTTTCATGGAGAAAGTGCTAGATAACCATGTCTTAACTAAGCTTATCATCCTAATATCATTCCCTATCAGCAGTATGTCAGCCATAAAAAGCACAAGGAATGTTATGATGCTCTCACTAAACTTCTTATAGATGCAAGCCTCATCTTCGTTCATCATGATACCAAATAATTTGACTGCACCATCAAAAGAAACATTCTTACTCTTGATGCTTGCTTAAGACCGTAAGTGGATCTCTTAATCTTGCATACCTCATGAGATTCATTTTGGACTTCAAAACTATGTGGTTGCACCATATAAATGTCTTCCTCAAGCATCTCATTGAGGAAAGCAATTCCAATATCCATCTATCAAATCTCATATTCTAAGTGAATGGCTATCACAAGTAAAATTTAGATAGCTTTTAGCATGGCTATTGGTGAGAAGGTTTCCTCATAGTCAATCCCTTTTTTTGACTATAGCCTTTCACCACCAACCGGGCTTTATAAGTCTCTATCTTGCCAATGGAACTAATCTTTCTCTTAAAGACCCACTTAAATCTGATGAAAACCATGCTCTCAGGCGGATCTACAAGAATTCATACCTAGTTTGCATGTATTGAATTTATTTCAGATTTGATAGCCTCCAGCCACTTGGCTTAGTCCTTATTAGCTATTGCTTGATCATAAGTAGAATGATTATCTCTATGATTATTATCTTCCCTTAAAAACAACTCTTGTTCATTCTCTAGGACATTAAGACATAATTATATATCTCTAGTGCCTGATAGATTCTACTTAATTGTCATAATGAATGCGTCACAGAAGGTTCCTTTTAAATAGGAATGTGCATGATGAGCTATTACTTTATCCTCATAGTCAACTTCCTTGAGCATTATCGTTCGACCTGCACCACTATCTTAAATGAACTCTTCTTCAAAAAAATGTGCACCATAAAACCCTATGACAATTCTTTTGTTTTCAGGTATGTAGAATTTATATCCCATAAAATTTTTGGGATATCCCACGAAATAGCCTATAACTCGCTTGCCTCTAACTTGTACGTCTTAGTCTTCCTAAGATAAGTCTAACATCTTTAGATCCTTAAATGATTAAGGCCTGAATTCCTTCTATACCACATCTCATGAGGATTGGAGGGAGTAAACTTAGAGGGAGTCCTATTCAAAATATACACTGTGATAAGAAGGGAATGGCCCCATAGGGATATGGGTAAGTCAATAAGCTCATTATAAATCAAACCATGTCCAACAAGGTTTGACTCCTATATTTAACTACACCATCCAACTAAGAAGTTATTAGTGGTGTCAACTGTAATACAATATGATTTTCCTTAAGGAACTTAACAAATTTAGCACTCATATACTTGCCTCTATGATCTGATTATGGTTCTTTCATATGCTTACCAGTTTGCTTCTCTACTTGTGCCTTGAATTTCTTGAACCTTTTGTACTTCATGAAGTAAACATAACCATACCGTGACTGTTCATTAGTAAAGGTTATGAAGTAAAGAAAACCTCATCTTGTCATTTCATTAAATGGCCCATAGAAGTCAATGTGCACTAATTCCAACACTCAGCGACCATCTCAACACGTCCATCAAATGAATATCAAGCCATCTTACTTAGAATTCAAGGTTTGCAAGTCAGATAAGGTTCCTCTCCCAATGGACCAATAAGCCCATCTTTCTCTAATTTACTAATTCTTGTGTCACCTGCATGGCCAAATCTAAGGTGCTACAAGTGCTTGAGATTTAAAACATTCCTTAGGCATTTATTTGAAATGGGATTTGTCATTGGTCTATCATCCAAATTCAAGTAGTACTGGCCATTTACTAATGAGGCAGCACCAACTATTTTATTACGATAATAAATTTGACACCTATTGTCCCTGAAAGAGAATTCATAACCCTCTTTCACTAATAAAAGTATAAGGGAAATATTCTTTAACCCATTTGATAATAAGAGACAATCTCTTATGCCTAAAATGTAATTGAATAACAACTTGACCGAAGTAGTGCCAATTGTGGTAGCTGCAACACTAGCCCCACTGTTGACCTTAATTAGTACTTCCCACTTCTCAAGTGATCTACTCTTGACTAAATCTTAATTAAAAGAGCAAATGTGAGAAGAAACACCTAAATCTAAGATCTAAGATGAAGTGAACACACCATACAATAAGATGTTTCAAAAACAAAGAGTTTTACACCTCTAATACCATCCCCTTTGCCGTTGAGGCATCCAGTACAATTCCTTCTCTAATGCCCCTCCTTGTTGCATTGGAAACTCTTTCCTTTACCAACATGGACATTAGAATTCATGCACCTCCCATTGGCTTTAGGAACTGTAGGTTTCCATCCCTTGGTCTTATTCTCTTTAGTTTCACTAACCAAGAAGCCATACCCCAAAAGAACAACCCCTTTCCCTCACAATGGGTCTCCTCAAAATGGAAACCAGTTGAATATTTTGGCTTTAGTCAAGGTCTCAATTATTATTTATAATAAGATGGAATACATTATTTGATATATTAACAAACCGTAAAAACGTTTGGTAGTTATATGTGTTGCCACCATGATTATAGACTTTAAATTAAAATGGCCTCCCACTAGATTTTTCAAACCCTACACTCTCTTAAGTAGAAGACAAAAATTCCATTAGTAAAATTTCCTTTGTGGGTGATGAGGGTCTTCATGAAACATAACGCATCTCACATAATTGGTTCTTGGCGTGCTTGGCTTAATGGGTGGCAACTCTTGGTAATACATCTCATGCATGATCCAATCTTTCCTTGAGCGCCCATGGCCTAATAATGCTTCACATAATCAATTCTTGGCATGTTGGGTCCATTTAAGTCACATCTGCTGACTTACAACATGTCAAATTTGAACTTTGCCTGTGGTTATTAATTCTTGGCATATTGGGTCCATTTAAGTCACATCTGCTGACTTACAATATGTCAAATTTGAACTTTGCCTGTGGTTAACTGCTCTTAAGGTATAATATCATTTGAATGTTATATCTAATGCACCTGAAGTCATACATGTGCTATCGCAATGTGACACCACTAATGTAATGACATTACACACTAAGGCTACACTTAAGTCTTTGAGCTTGGTGGAGGGCTCTGAGGAAGGTTTAGGTCCATGTAGATTAAGTTTCACTTTGCACATTATCTATTTTCATGTATATCATATATCCATCATAAATAATATGCAAAATAAAAAATGGAGGATTTTGAACTTCCAAATCCAATTTGAGCTAAGATTGGATTGTGCACAAGCACATGAAATCTCACACTATTACACAAGGATTTCTTGAATGCCTTTATCTCAACCTTCATGGATTCATGGGCTCCACCGCCTCTTGAAACCTCAAAAGGCATTGACTTTTAGTCTCTATACGAACACCAACTCTTGATGTCTTCCATTTTTACAAGGACACGTGGCATACAATGGAGAAACATATTCTACATTATTTAAATGAAAAATAGGCTTATGCCCTTATAATTCATAACAAATTAATTTACAGAACTCATAAAAACCAAATGAAGTCATTCATTCACAAGTGTCCTAAGTTCATAATCCAACCACAACAGTTATCTAAACAATTATACATCACATATATAATTAAACAATTTCATTTAATAATAATTTCCATGACGTACATATCTCATGCATTAGTATTTGTACCTTGAAAAATAATTTTTCAAAACTAAAATTGAAAGACATTTTTGTGCACCTAGCATTCACAATCGTGGGAACCATTCTTGCTATCACAAGTCTCCTATCCAGGACAAAAAACCAAAGGTTATGTTGCTACACCAATCTCGGTCGCGAGACCTCTAGTTGCGACTATGGGACTTCTCTTGCAATTGTAAGATAGGACCATGGAGTTCATGCAACCCTATGGTGATGGTGTGACCGCACAACACAACTTTGCAATTGCTAGAACTCTTCTCACGACTGTGATAGACAATTGAGAAATGCTATGGACTTTCTATAGTTATGGTCTTTTGATCGAAATATGTTTATTTTCCAAACTTGTCAATTCCAAACACCTCCAAAAAACTTATGAAAGGCCTTTCATGCATTAAATACTTGTTTAAAGGAATTTAACACAAAAGCTAATGTAAATCATGGACGAATCATTAAACTTTAGAATTTTGCAAGAAAAATGGCAGCTCTGATACTACTGTGGGATTTCCCTATAAAAATAAAACATTAGGACATAAAAAAACATTATACAATCACAACGAAAGTAATAGGAACAAATTTTGTTGCAAAACAAGTAAGATATCAAGAAAATGACAACATACTTAAAGATTGTACCTTTGGAAATTTCCAAGCAATTTAAACGTGATCCTTGAGTAATGGCCCTCAAACTCAGACCCCCTCTAATTTTCCGACATAGCTAAGACGATCACAAGCTCCTTCTACACCCCTTAAAATCATGAAGAAAGGTGTAGAATTCTAGAAATTGAAGTTTTGGATAGATTTGGAAGCAATGAGATCATTCAAGATGAAAGAACAATAGTTGCAATTGATCTTAGAGGTGATGGGATCAATTTTGGGAGAAAGCAACTAGGTCGATTGCATGGGGCAGGCATGAGTGCGATCATTCTAAACTTAGGAAACATAATTGATAGGCCTTAGTTGCAATTGATTGGAACCATGATTAACAATGACTAGGGTTACAACCAAACACAGTGGTACAATCGATTCGAGTGAATTTTAGATCAATCACGTATCTAATCTAAACAAAAAATAACACAATTTCAACAACAATATCCCATTATTTTTTTATTTTGCTATTGTCTCTCTATCTCTCACACAAACAAATTTGTTCTTTTTTTATCCAACTATTTCACAAATTTCAGCAACAAAAATAACAAAATTTGTACCTAAACAATACAAAAAATATATATATTTTTGAATTTTCAAAAATAAACGGGGTAGAAATGAAGAGAATGAAGGAATGTAAATACAAGATGGAGAAGATAAGGAAAAATTGCACCTCAACCAATCAACCAGATCAAGATACTAGATTAACCAATCTTAATGCCAATTAATGTCAACCATGGAAGCAAATAGGATTAAACTATGGTTGAGATGGATAAATGGCAAGATTGAATCAATTCCAACTAAACAAAAACCTACTTGCCTTGGGGTAGACTCTTGAAACAAATTAAAGTAGCACAACCTAAGGAACTAAACAACTGCACCATGATGACATTGGCCATAAGGCACTAAAAGCTTGGCAAATAACCTATTAATACTTGAGTTGGAGTTGAAATCGCTCCAACACACATGAATGAAAGAGAAGAAAATTCTTTATTCAGCTCGTTAATGTGTCAAAAGCTTCATTACAAGACAAAGAGATCGTATTTTTATGTGCCAAGCCTTAACCTTAAGAGGCTTACATCCTGGAATGGTTGTGTAAGGCCTTCCAAAGGCTAAAAGATGCATTCAAAATGAGGTTTAGCTTAGAATTTGTGTTTCCTACCCTTTGCCATAGATGTGAGTGTAAGTATGATCAATTGCACCATGTTTGGATTAATCAGTGTTGATCCTCCTTTGCTTCGATTACCCTTCTAGTGTGCTACTAGGTCTATCATGTACCTTCGTGATCAATTACATTCAACACAATTGCAATTCCATAGTCTAAGGCTGACGATCATGCTTCAGTGAGATTAACCCACCCCTTATGATCATAACTCTATAAAGTTTCCAAGTCAATCTAGATTGCTGTGATCAATTGAGTTCCACCTAATCATAATTCCTATGTGCATCTAAATCAATCACCTAACCTTGGGATCGATTCAAGGTTTTGTAGATTGTAATTCCCAACCCTCCTTAAGTTCCTTTCCCCCTCTAAGTTAAAATTTGAAGCCATGCTTCATTCTTTAGCTCTTCATATGTGTCTAAGTGCTCTTCCCCCTTCCATTCACAAACCAAACTTCTTAATACCTCTTTCAATCTTCATGCTCAGGATCTAGTGACGGGTCCTGATGATAATGTGAAGGGATCACTTTGTGCTTTGATGTCCACATCAACTTGCGAAATAGCTAAGTTGTTGCCACAATGAAGTAGAAACTGTTGATCAATACTAAGAACCACTTGATGTTTGACAATAAACTTCTTAATCCAAACTTCTTCTTTTGTAGCATCACACAAAGTGATATTCTTAGTTTTGATGTTAGAGTCTACAATAGCACTTTGTTTGGACCTTTTCCCACTCACCTTTCCCCCATTAATGGTGTATATATATATATATATTTAGAAGTAGATTTATATCATCAATATTTGATTGAAAATTTAAGTTAGTGAAGCTAATTTGCTCTTAGCTCCCTCTTGCCATAAACAAGCAACATGTCCTTATCTTTTCCAACTACTTAAAGATACACTTGATGATGATCTAGTGCTCCTTGCTTAGATTTACCTGAAATCTACTTATAACACTAATATCATAGGTGATATCAAGCCTTGTACACAAGATAGTATTATATACATTAGGCTCCTAATTTTTAAAGCATGCAAGATGACTTTCATTTTTTTTTTTTTTGGTCATTTTTAATTTGCAGACTTATAGACTAGAGGAGACAGATCCTATGGTTACCCAATAGTAGTCCCCTCTTGGAGTTTTCTATCCTAAACCTCTTTATGATCTTCTGTACATGAAAGGTTAGGCGAAGACCCATCAATGTCATCGTCTTGTCCTTATAGATGTGAACACCTATGAGGTAGATTACTTCTTCCAATCTTTCATGAAGAACATGCTAGACAACCATGACATGATTGAAGACATCATGCTAATATTATTGCCAAATGCAAGATGTCATCTTATTGCAGCAAGAAGGTAGCTGCATTGCCACTAACTTTCTTGTAGTTGTATGGTTCATTTTTTTGTTTTATTAATGAAGATAAATGATTTGACTACGCTATCATACCTGAGATTCCAATCCTCAATAATTACTTAAGGTCATATATAGATCTCTTCAACTTCCACACTCTATGAGATTTGCATTTTGCCTCAAAGCACAGTGCTACACCACATAAATATCTTCCTTATGGTATCCAATGAGGAAAGTGATTTTGATATCCATTAGTTAAATCCCATAATCCAAATGGGTGGTATTCAAATGAATTTGGTCATAGTTATAGTTTGTTGCCACTTATTGTGACAAAAAAGTCACGATCACATAGGTAAAGGAACCAAAGTCTCATCAAATGAATTTTATCATAGTTACAAGCATCCCTTTAAATAGTTATGACATGAGGGTTTTAGGGTATGAGCTCCATGGGGCCTCTTACATGGATCTTTTTAATTAAAATAATCCATAGCTTGTATTTATTAATCTCATTAATAAATCAACATATAAACCCTTTGATTTTTAATCTCCATTAATAATTAAAGCCCAATTGTGTCCAATTTATGTAATTTAACTAATCACATTAATTGAATTATATTTTCATTGTACTTCTAATTAATGATCTTATCATTAACAAACATCATGGTAATCTATTTATTTGCAAGTTCAATTCAATTACAACTAAATAAACTATTCCACAAGTTTGGTATGCAATCCATCAATTTAACACTCGTAATACATCCTAACCTAATGTTTGTGACTCTATATGTTCATTCTTAGTTGGAAACAAACATAACTTGAAGTACGTAGGTAATGTTTAGTCAACAGCCTATATTTTAAATCAATTAAGATGAAGTGAATTGGATCACAATGAACCTTTTCGATAATGGCTATCATGTATATAGACATTTTGTCTTATTTTGTCCCAACCAAGTGAGAGTTACAGATTTAGTCAAACTTACAAACTTGATCATATGACTAGTCAGCATGCCCTCATAAGACAAATTTTCCTACTGAAAACTCCTTTCCAATTATACACTGTCTTAGCTAAAGACTTCCATATCAGGGAACACCAACTATATAGGATAAATATCTTACTCATTTGCAATGAGATAAATCCCTTATTGAACACACTTGTGATTTAATACACATTAAGGAAATGATAGGTTGAACTCATGACCCTACCCTATATTATGATAGATATTAGCCCCTAATGCCTCAAGGACACTTAATCGTCATACGCATAAGATAACCATATTTTCTTAAGTCTAAGGTTTATGTGCACTTAACATAATCACAAAGCATGATGTTGATAGCTAAAAGTGAACTCTATATGTCTACTTCATTCTACAAGCCATTGTTTAAATGTCCACTCCTCAATAGTGCACCCACACACATGTATTTTTAGTATCTCATACTAAATGACATGACACTTGCTGTAAAATACAATTTGTGCAAGTTGTACCAACTCTCTAATAGTCTAATGTCATTTAGGGTGGCTGTGACTCATGGACAAATTTTAGCAATTAAATTCTAGGATAGCCTTACATCCATATTCATAACACCTTATGAATAAAACCTTTTAACTCAAACACATGGGCATATGCAATACTTTACGCAAATAAGATAAACATGAATGAAAACTTGCCAGAAGATTGAAATAAAAGTCAATATTTTATTAATAATTGAAAGAAAGTACATGCACAACCAAATATCCTTTAATATCCCTCATTTTCTGTTAGTGTTAAAAGGTATATTACTAATAGAACCTAGAGAAGCTAAACTCAAGAGAGAGGCACATCAAACAAAAATTAATTTTTAGTCGGAAGATGCCACCTCTGCAATTGTAACACCATTATATAAAGGAAAATTTAACATGGAGAAAGTTATGGAGTTAACTACACATTGGGTCATGATGCATGAGAATCTATTCATTGTAGGTAAACGAGGAGGGTTACAACATTATAATGAAGTTGTGCCCAAGTGGAGGAGGATTTCCCCACATAGGTTGTAGGGTGATTGTGAATGTGTTTATAAGGTAGAGAAGACCAAATTGAAGAATATGTTGAGAGATGTCAAAAAACTAAGCATCAAAACTGACATGTGGAAATCAAAGAATTAGAAAATTGAGTATATGGTCATCACTAGGCATCGGATAGATGCAAATTGGAAACTCTTAAAGTGGCTCTTCAACTTTGTTCACATTCAACCACCTCAATTTGGATTAGAGATTTCTTCTGCCATTTTCAATTGCTTGAAGAAATGAAGATGTTGAAAGAAGATCTTGGATTGATGAAATCATGATATGGTGTTGGTCAAGTATTCCATGTTCAGTGTTGTATCCATATATTGAATCTTATAGTTCAAGATGGGCTAACTAAAATTGGTGATATTTGTGAAAAGATTCAAGATAGTGTAGAGTTTGTGAATCTCACTAATCAAAGGTTGTTATCATTTATTGAAATTGCTTGACATATGCAACCTACAATAAATAAACTATTACATGATTGTCAAACAAGATGGAATTTAACTTTTGAAATGTTGAGTTGTGCTTTGAAGTTTCAAGCTATCTTTATGTGGTATGCGAAATAGAAAGAGAAGTTTGTTGATCTTTGCCTTCACCTAAAGAATAGAGGAATGTAGAAAAGGTTTGTGATATTTTGGAGATCTTTTGGAAAGCCATGCATGTTATCTTAGGAAATAACTATCCAACTAGCAACTCATTCCTTCCATAGATTTTAAAACTAAAAAATATGTTAGATGCTCAAATAAATGATGAGGATGATTCATTTGGAGGATGGTGGTTAAAATGAAGTAAAAGTTCGACAAATATTGGGAAGAGTGTGATAAGTTGATGTGCATTGCTGTTATCATGGATCCTGGGCAAAAAATGTGCGGGACAAAGTATGCATTTTGTAGGATGTACTCTTTGTAAGGCACAAAGATTGATCACTAATTTAAGGAATATCCTTTTTAATCTTTATCAAGATTCTGTTAATACATATGCAAGCACTCAAGTTTCTACATTAAGTGCATCATCTAGTCAGAATCTAGTTTAGCAATCACAAGATGAATATTGGGATAATTTAAATGATGTAACTAGGGTGGATGACACTAGTTAGGCCTAGAGGTTAGAATTGGTAAAATATTTAGACAAGCTTCATCAACCATATGGATCATATTTGAATTAATTAGATTGTTTCTCTTGGTAGATGTGAATCAGGCCTCTTACCCTACATTATTTCAAATGAGTACTAATATTTTGGTTATTCCCATTGCTACTGTAGCTTCTCAGGCGACCTTTAGTGATGTGACAAAGTGATTGATTCCTACCTATCTCCTTTAGCTCTAGAGCTATTGAGATGTTATGTGTGAGTGATTGGTGTAGAAATTTGCATGGAGTGAAGAAGCTAACAAGAGTAAATATTGCACTTTTTAGTTTTATATATTAATATTATAATTTTGTTTATGCAAAAAGAGAAATCCCCTAAGAAAATTTTATTCTAGAAGATTAAAATTTCAAGCTAAGAATACATGCTATGTTCCTAAAGTAACTTATTATATTAATTTTATTTCATGTTATCAATTCATGTCATGGTTAAATAACTGTCCGTTTTATGTTCTTTTAGCTTTCCATGTCATTGCTTCTCTTGAATTTGGTAAACCCACTATTTTTTTATGTTTTTTTTATTATTCTTATTGGTCCTACTCTATAGTTTAATTGCTACCCCTTTGTTTAGATTGCTTCTACTTACTGCTACTGCTCATCACTTTAGGTCTCTCCTACTCGCCTGTATTTAGTTGTTGTTTACACTTGTTGCTTGATGCTTTTTGATTTAGGTTGTTGCCACTTGCCACTTGCTAGTTGCATTTTGTTCTTTGGTTGTAGTTATTGTTGAAAAACTAGTGCAATGCTTGTGGAACTCATATAAACAGTTGTATCTTAAGATGTTTGCTTTGTATTGTGAAACAATATCTATATTTGGAGTCTTGGACTAAAGTTTGAGAGGGTTTAGACTATTAGTTAGTGGATTATTCATGAATTGGAGCTTTGATATTCATTTTGTTTGCTAGAAAAAGCTTTAAAATATGTTGTCGAAATCATTTTCTTATTGCCCTTTCCTTATGCATTTTAGGGAACTGATCTTTATACATTGTGTGGGCAAGTATTGTTGATCTTCTACTCAAAGCAAATATTCCTCTTTTTGGGCTCTAAGACTCTGGTAAATATCAAATCTCAATTGCAAGGGCCTTCTTGTCATGGTTTCTTTCCTTGACCTCATCTCTTCTAATCTTTAGCTACTTCCTAAGTTAGATGCTATATTAATTTCTTTGTCAATTTCAAGATTGCACAAGCGATAGAAAAAAAGATAGTTGGACATTGTATAAAGGTTGTGTAGTAAACAATGTATCTCGACATGGTCAATTTAGTAATTCTTGATTAATAAGTCGTGTCATGATTAATAGATAAAAGATTGTCACATGCTTTTTTAAATTTTCCTACAAGAAAATTTGTCTAGAAGAAGAAGTAGAACAACCACGTGCAGAACATGTTGCACATGCCAAATTGGAAATATATGAAGGCATGAAAGCAAGGATATGTTGGTACTACAACATAAGCTCTGAGCTTGAATGCAGGCTAAACACGAGCTCAAGTCGAACTCAAGCTTAAAATGGCATTTTGAGCTCAATCTCAAGTTTGAGCTTGAGTACTTGACTCGAGCTCAAGCTTTAGTAATTCACAACAGAGACTAGCCTAGCTACTCGAGCCCAACTAGGCTTGTTAACAACCTTACTTGCACCTAGCACCCTGTGTGGAATATGTTCTCCCAATGCTCATCATCTAACTTGTCCGTAGCTTGTGTATTGAGGGCTCTCATTGTCACCAAATTTATCCAACCTTCTCCTTTATACATTTCCTTCAAAACATCACATTATTCCCTACGACTCCCTCATGTTCACTTTCCCTCTCTCTATCCATCACAATTTCATTAATGTTATTTAGTGTAATTATGCTCTTATTTGGGCATTGACTAGTAAAATGCCCTCATCTTTAACACTTAAACTAAATAAGACCTTGATTACAAGAGGTGCTAGTAAATATGTTAGGAAGTAGTAACTTTTCCAACTTTGCCTTCCTTAGGTGCTTCCTTAGCTTTAGATGAACTAGCCTAAGGGAGGTTAATCATCTTTCCTGAAAAAGTTCCAAAGACCCACTATACTTGGTTTTAGGCCACTGTGGCTCCTTCTCTTAAGCTGTTTCATTATTTTGATGGCCTTTCACACCATCTCATCTAAATTCACATAATGCTATAACTTGACCATGTTGGTTCTATCTCAATGTATCCCACTCAAATATCAAGCCACGGTGGCTTCTTAATTCTCTGCCACATCAACCCTCATCATCAACAACTCTAGCTCTTGTAGTAATCTTCTACGTTCTGGAACCCCTGTATCTATCTTAGCAACCTCTAGTACAAATATCTCGTGGTAGTGTGATGGAATGAATCGCCTCCTTATTGGTGCCTTCAATTATACCTTAGTCTTACTGGGCCTCTTAGTGGCTCTCTAACGGCTTATTGTTAATTGATCCCACCATGTGACTACATAGTCAGTGAATTCCAAAATCGCCATCTTCAACATTAGATTTTCCAAATAGTGGTAGCAATCAAATACAATCTTGGTCTTGTGCTCTAATTTAAGGTATAGTTCAGAGCTAGATTTATCTTAAAATGGTGGGACTTTGAACTTAACTCCATGAAGTTCATCGTCGTCATCATTTGCCGATCCCCTCCTAGGTTGCCTTTGAGGTTCAAGAAACTTATCATCATGATAGTTAGGAAAATCATTCGGGGACCGTCACTCTACCCTTGGTCTATGTTCAAAGCTCTACCCTACTCAGCTTGGGGTGATGGTTCATCTTGTTAATGATATGCCCTTTAACGCCAATAGAAAATAAGGGACATTAAAAGACATTTGGTTCTATATGTACTTTTATTCAATAATTTATAAAGTGTTAATTTCTATATCAATCTTCTAGCAAGTTTTTCATATAAATCTTTATTGGAGTAAAGTGCTGCATGTGTCTTTTTATTTGAGTTAAGAAGCCTTATTCGTGAAAAGCTATGAAAATGGGTACAAGGCTGTCTTATTACTTAATCACTAAGACCAGTTCGTAAGTCATAAAAACTTTAAAATGCATTAGAGAATTGGTATCACTTGCACATGTTGTATTTGTACAATGAGTGTCATGCTGTTCAGTATGAGATGTTGAAAATACATGTGTGTAGATGCACCAATGGGAAATAAGCATTCAGAGAACGACTTGTAGAATAAAGTCATGGAATTCACTCTTAGCTATTAGTGTCCTATTGTGTGATCGTCCTAAGTGGGTGTTGATGTTAGACCTAAGATGACATGGCTATCTTGTGTACATGACAGTTAATGTGTTATTAGGGTATTAAGAGTCAATATCTATACTGATATGGGAGAGAATCATTAGCCCAACGTGTCATTACCTAAATTTGTATAGAGGCATCTGTGTATTCAATAAGAAATTTGCCTCCTTATAAGTGAACAAGGCATTTTTCCTACGTAGTTATTGTTCTATGAGATGAAAAACCTTGGATAAGGTAGTGTGTGATCGGAAAAGAACTTCTGATTGGAATAATTGTTTTGTGAGGTAATGTCAACTCAATCTATGACTCTCACTCGATTGGAATAAAGTAAGATAAATGGTCTATAAGGCCCGGTAGCCACGATCAGAAACATTCATTGTAATTTGATTTACTTCATCTCAATTGGGCTACGATATGGGTTGTAAACTAAACATTACCTATATCCTTTGAGCTATACTCATAGCCAATTAAAGATGAATTTAGAGAGTCACATACATAAGGTTAAGACGTGTTGTGAGTGTTAAATTGATGGATGGCATATGAGGTATGAGAAGACTCGTAGAATAATTTATTTAGTTGTAATTAAATTGGACCAAATAAATAATCATAATGTTTGTCAATAATGAGATCATTAATTAGAAGCATAGTGGGAAATTAATTTAATTAATTAGATTAATTAATTTGACACATTTAGGCCTTAATTATTAATCAAGATTAATAATTAAGGGACATATGGGCTAATTTGTTAATAAGAAAAAAAAATTTAAAGTGCATGAGCTAGATTTAATTAAAAGTCCATGTAGAAGGGCCCGTGGAGCCCATATCTCAAATCTTTATATCATAACTATTTATAGAAGTACATGAAGAGTTCAAGATACATTCTTAACCTAGGAAATTTGTGCAGCCCTTTCAAGCAAGAAAGAATAGCCCCTAGCCAGCTTCTACAACCTCTTTCTTGTCCAAATAGTTTGAATTTGAACTTCTTAAAAGGGGTTTTGTGGAGTGAAGAATAAGCTCGTGATCATCCTAACTATGTGAATGGACTAGAGGTTGGGATTTAAGGGCCACGACTTAAAGAATCAAGTTCAAACCATTTGGAAGCATTCCAAAGGTACAAAGTTTACACCTGTAGTTATAATTTTGATATCTAGCGTGTTTTGCAATAAAAAATGGTGAGATTTGTTCCATTATGTTTCATAGTGTATGTGTAATGTTTTTATATTATTCAAAATTTTTGATTTTTACTATCAAATCTCACAAAAATTAGACAGTGGTATCAGACCTACCATTTTTCTTGCAAAATCACAAAGTTTAATGATTTGTCCATGATTTACATTAGTTTTGTGTCAAACTTCTTTAAACAAGAATTTGATGCATGAAAAATCTTCAAAAGTGTTTTTGGAGTGATGGAATCGAGAAAATTGGAAAAGAAATGATTTTGAATTGATAAACTATGACTATATAGACTTTACTACGCCTCATGACGAGTGTCACAATCACAAGAAGTGTTCTCGTGGTCAAAACGCCATTCGCACTATTGCACCATCACTGCAAGATTGCATGAAACCCACAATCCCATTTTGCCAATGTGGGAGTTGCCCCATGGTCACAATAGTGCGTCTCGCATCATAAGTAGTGCTACGATAAACCTCAAGGTTTTTGTCATGCCTAATTTCTGTGGTTGTAGATAGGAGGCTCACAATCATGGGAATGGTTCCCGTCGCCGTTAGCACTATTTGTAGAATTCTCTTTCAATTTTAGCTTTGAAAAATTACTTTTTAGGAAAGAAAACTAATATAGGAGATACGCAAGTCATGGAAATTATCATTAAATGGAATTATTTTATCATACATGTAATGTATAATTGTTTGGATGACTGTTGTGGTTAGATTATAGGCTTAGGACACTTGTGATGTATACACTTTTTATTTTGATTTTTAGGGGTTGCATAAATTAATTTTTCTTGAGTTGTAAAGGCATAAGTCCAATGTGGTCTTTAAGAGTGATAACATGTGAAATAATAGGCATAGCCATCGTGTGCCTAATTTATGCATGTATGTGAATAAAGATAAAGAAAATTTGTTATCATGCATGAATAACATTAAATATTATTATGCGTGTGTCTAAGAATGAGAATTGTCATGCATGTGTTTTGGAGTCAGAGTTATCATGGTTGCAAGAAAAATTAAGAAATGACTTTGAAACGATGCCACAATTTGATGGAAGATTCAATTGAGCTAAATCTTTGAGGAATACAAAATCAATGAATTAGCTTTCCAACAACCTAACAATTAGGTTAATTGGACATCGGACAAATGCTTTACACACAAAAGAATGTACACTGCCAAAGCAGTTAAACACACTGGAATTTCTGCGATCAAGGTTGTGATCGGGAGAAGGTGTTCCGCGATCATGGGAAGGTGTTCTGCAGTTGTGGAATTGGACTATGATGTGTTCTAGAATTTCTGTAATTTAAAGCCATGATCGTAGTCCTCAATGGCACAATCGTGGCTTTCCGGTGCCAAAAACATTCAACTCTCTTTTTCATAATTTTCAAGAGCTTTTTCGACTTTTTACATTTCTACACGTCTTCTAAAGTTTCTTGAGCTATAAATAAAAGAACCATGCATCTTTTAAGAGGGGATTTCTAGTTTTTTTTCAGGTTTTAGTTTCTTTTCTAACTCCAAAAGCACAGGAACATAAGATTAAAATTTGGAGAAAGAGGGATCCATACCAAGAGTTGAAGAAAATTCATTTTTCCATGCAAAGCAAAGTCTTAGAAATAAGTTTTCATTACTTTTTCTATTATTTTGATGTTTGCTTGGATGATAAACAATTTAGAACTTATTTTTATTGAATTTACTATAAATTTCTGAATCCTTCTCTAGTCACTTGTGTTTATATTTGGTGTATGAAGTGTGCATGAATTTCAATTAATTATCTTTGTATGATTAATTATGGATTTGGATCGTAATTGGGGAGAATTAACCACTTCTCTATTTATTTGTAGCTGTGTGAGGAATAACAGGAGTGAAGCTTGTGCGCTAGACATATAATTTGTGAATACTAATTTCATGAGAATAATGAGAGTGAAATCATAGAGTTACTGTGGGAAATCTTTGTTAATCACCTACTTGAACACTTACCTCGATTTATAGCCATAAAAATCTAGAGTTAAAGCTATAGGAAAATTCAAGAGATATCCTATAGGCTTTAGGATTAACAATCTGTAACCAGTACAATTAAATTGATAATTAATGTAATTTGGCATGCATAGGAAACCAACACAATACAAGTGGCTAAATTCTTCAGTCTTTGGCACTTCAATACTTTCATTTGGTGTACTTTGCTCTTGGAGTTCACTTTTAGTTTTATTTCTTTTCTTTTGCTCTAGTTTTGAGGCCTAACTAATAAGAGCTAAATAAAATAAATAAACACACAAATCCTCCTTATGGATTTGACATTCACACTTACCCAATACTAGTCATTATAAATTTAAATTTTAATGTGTTAATGTCACACATGAAATTTTGGCATTGTTGTCGAAGAAGGCAATGAGTGCTATTGAATACTCTGAGGGATTGCTAGATTAGGTCATGTTTATTTTATTATTATTTTTGCTTCCTACTTTTTACTTTTATTTCATTCGTTATCTATCTTGTTCTTTTTGACTATCTTCATGTTCTATTTGTCATAGTATTATCTTTCGAATTTAATTCTTGTTGGTGAGTACAATTGCATACGCAAGAATAAAAGTATTAATTTTTAGCTTGACCCAAAAATTGAACAAACACTACATAGACGTAGAACTCTTTTCTGGTGAGAACAAGAGATAGCTGAGAACAACCCACTACAAGAACTGCTTGCTCCACCACATCAATGAGCAATAAGAGACTACGAGCAATCGGTGATGAACCCAAACATGACAGGAATAGTGTGACCACTAGTGAACATGAATAATTTTGAACTAATACCTGCACTAATCAACATGGTGCAAACAAACTAATTTGGTAGATCCCCACAACAAGACCCGAATATGCACTTAGCATCTTTTTTGAAACTATGCGATACTGTAAAATTTAATGAAGTTCTAGACGATGCTATTAAATTAAGATTATTTCCATTTTTGTCTTGGAGACAAAGCTTGACAGTGGCTACAATCTTTACCACCTGGGAGCCTAGTCACCTTGCAAGACATGGTGAATAAATTCTCAGTTAAGTACTTTCCACCAGTAATAACAGCACAACTCAAACTAGAAATAGGAACATTCAAGCATATAAAGCCTGAGTCACTGCCAGAAGTGTGGGAACGATTCAAAGAGCTACTCAGGAAATGCCCCCAGAATGGATATGCACTTTGGATGTAGGAATAAACATTTTATAATGGGATATCTGGTCAATTTCGTAATATGCTTGATGCAGCTGCAGGGGGGCCTTATGAATAAACTACCTCAGGATGCTTTAGAATTGATTAAGGAGATGGCAGCCAATGCATTCCAATAGCTAACAGAGAGATCCACAATACAAAAGGGTCAACGACATACATGAGCTAGATTTAGTAACGACCCTAGCAGTGAAAGTAGAATTCCTTTCTAAAAAGATTAATAGTCTCTTAGTAAGCAGCCCTTGGCCCTCGTCATTTTCGTTGAATCCTATATGTGATATGTGTGCAGGACCCCATCCTACACATGAGTGTAGAAGTTAAGGAATAAGTGCTAGGTACAAAGAGCAAGTAAAATACATAGGTAATGTGGAGACTTAAGGCAACAATCCATATGCAAATACCTATAATCCAGGCTGGACGAATCGTCTAAATTTTTCCTAGAAAAATTCTCAAAATCTACCAAGCTTGTAAGCACCATACCAATAGCAAGAGAAAAAGCAATCTTTGGAGGACATGATAGGCAATCTTACGAAGTCTACCCACGAAATGATAGGAAATCTTGCAAAGGCTCAACCAGATTTTATTCATCGAACTGACATGCTCTTGCAAAATCGATAGTCATCCATTAAAACTTTGGAGGTGCAACTCAGGCAACTAGCAAAAGAGATGACAAAACAGGTTAGCAAGTACGTTACCTAGTACTACTGAGACTAACCCAATAGAGTAGGTGAAAAGTGTGCAAGTGATAGAGAATGAAGAAGACAAAAAGGATCCACCTGTTGATGCCCAAGAAGAAGAGAAAAAGGAGGCCAAGGAACTAAAAGAAGTGAGTATCCTACCTCCTTACAAGCCAAGAATTCCATACCCACAAAAACTCATTCCTACTGAGCTAAAAGAGCAAGTAAGTAAATTTTTGAATAATTTTAAAAATTTAAATGTAAATGCTCCATTAGTTGTAGAAATTAAAGAGAACCTAAGTGTGGTGAAATGTCTGAAGGATGTAATGAGTGGAAAAAAAGTTGGGAGAATGGGAGGACAACTCGAAAGAGGAGAATATTCTACCTTGAAACTAAAAGACCTAGGGAGTTTCTCCATCTCTTGCACAATAAGAGGCACCTCTTTTGATAATATCTTATGTGATTTAGGTGTTAGCATTAATGTAATGTCATTCTTTACTTTCCAAGCACTTGATATAAAGTCGTTAAAGCCCACGTGCATGGAAATCAAGCTACCGGATCGATTAATAACAAGGCCACTCGGACTTGTGGAAGATTTTTTTGTAAAGGTGAGTGATTTTGTTGTCCCCATGCACTTGATCATAATAGATGCAAATGGGGGTGAGTATCATCTTTGACTGCCTTTTCTTAGGTGCCACAAAGGCAATAATAGATATGGAGTAGGGGAGCTTGACCTTACATGTTGGATCTAAGAAGGTAACATTTTTGTATACCCCAACCCCTTGATCACTCAACCACAAGCGAAAAATGCAGAGGATGTATTATTTCTTGAGTGTAATAATCCCCTCGACAAGTTTGCAAAGGAAACTATAGCTATCGAGTAAGAAGCATAAGGGTTGGAAAAGGTACAATAGCCAGGTGTGGGGGAAAGAGGATGATAAATGGCCTAGGGAAAAAAAGGAAGTGAATCACGGAAGAAAGGCCAGGAATGAGAGAAAGAGGATGCGGAAGAGAAAGGAGAGAGGTGTAGCCTATGAGGGGTTGTGGAAACCCAAGTCTTTAATTAAACCACTTTAGCCCATAAGTACCTTGTTAGGTTGTAAACATTAAATATAGCACTTCTTGGGAGGCAACCCAACCTTTATTTTCCTACTTTTAGTTCTTTTAGTTCATTTTGTTTTGCATTGTGTGGAGATCATGTATTCTTATGAGTTGGTGTAAGATTCTAAAAGATTGAAAGAATGAGGATGCATTAAGAAGCCCAAAAGAAAAAGGAAGATGAATGAACACCACCCCACCAAGTTGTCTTGTTCCTTGTTGTCTTACTTTATGTGTAATGAAAGTGTTTAATTATGGTAACAAGCTGAATATGGGGGTGGCGAGGATGAAAAAAAATTGAGCATGAAAGGTGTCATTGCATGCCCTAGAATTTCTAGATTTTTATGGTTAAATTGATAGTATGAACATGGTATGAAATAATGGCCACTGTACTTAATTTATGATGAATGCTTGCAAAAAAAATTTGTTGCTTTATTCTATTAGTGTTCTCGACATTAGCATACTAAACTTGGTATTGAATGCATGGTTCCTATTTCATTGAGCACACGCTTTTTATTTACAATCATTAGACTATTTAAAAAGTTCTATGGTGAGGATGAGATAATTAAGTTAAGGCTTTAGGTGTTAACACATTCTCTGATGAATGAGGAAGATTAACTGAAAAAAAAAAAAGTGAGGACTTGGAAAAATTCAAGAAAATATATATGAGCATGGGAAAAATTAGTCTACTCAGCTAATTGGAGCAGCTGAGTGAAGAGGATTACACAGAGACCTCTGTTCATTCTTGTGTAAAAAGGTTGTCCAAATTATCAGTATGCAAAGCATCTTGAATTAATTGCGAGTCGAGTAACCAGAGGTGCACAATAACCCTTGTTTACTTTCACTTAAAAAGGCTCTTAACTACTTAAGAAAGAAGTTAAAACTCACAGAAGATAATGAAAAACTAACGTAGGGAAGAATAACGAAGAAACTACTAACCCAGACAAGTCCTCTAGTAAGAAGTAATGTGATTGAACTTGTTTGAAAGAGAGTGAATTAATACCTAGAGAGAGCAGTCCTAAATTTAATTGTCTTGGAATTGTTATAAAATTATCAAAGGATTGAAATGGTTGAAAGCTAAATAGTGACACACACACGGGAACTCACGTTGTGAACATTTGAGTTGAGAGTGTAATGATCTTAGATGATGGCAAGCTAAGTACTAAGTACTTATATATCTAACTTTTGAAATTAAGAAATGTGGCTAAGTTTATTATTTTTATGCATCAATGACTCTAGTGAAAGAGAATTGTTTGCTTGAGGATAAGCAAATAAGTAAGTGTGGGAGTGTGATAACATATAAAATAATAGGCATATTTGTACCCATTGTGTGCTAATTTATGCATGCATGTAAGTAAAAATGAAGAAAATATGTTATCATGCATGAATTACATTGAATATTATCATGCATGTGTCTTAGAATGAGAATTGTTGTGTATGTATTTTGGAATGAGAGTTATCATAGTTGTAAGAAAGACTAAGTGTGACTTCCAAAACGATGCTGCATTTTTTTGGAACATTAAATTGCTTTGAAACTTTGAGAAATCAGAGAAAAATGAATTGGCCTTCCAACAATGCAGAAATCAGGTCAATCAGACATTGGACGAAAACGTTACACACAAAAGAATGTACCCCACTAAAGCAATCAAATACACTGGAATTTCCGCGAGCAAGGTCGCAATCACGGAAGGTGGAGCCATGACACCGGAAGGCGTTCCACAATCACAGAACTGGACCTCGACATGTTCTAGAATTTCTACAATTTCAAGCCACGATCATGAGATTCCGAGCTATAATCATGGTCCTCGGCAGCGCGATCATGGTGTTCTAGCACCAGAAACATTCAGCTCTCATTTTTTATAATTTTTAGGGGCTTTTTCAAATTTTCACACTTCTACATATCTCTTAAGGTTTCTTAGACTATAAATAAAAGATACATGCATCTTATAAAGGGGGCTTTTCTAGATTGTTTTAGATTTTAGTTTCTTTTCTAACTCCTAAAACATAGGAACATATGATTAAAGTTCAGAGAATGAGGGATCCATGCCAAGAGTTGAAGAAAAATCATTTTCCACACAAAGAAAAGTCTTCGGAATAAGTTTTCATAGCTTTTTCTATTATTTTGATGTTTGCTTGGATAATAAATGATTTAGAACCTATTTTTATTGCATTTACTATGAATTTATAAATCCTTCTCTAGTCGCTTGTATTTGTATTTGGTGTATGATGTGTATATAAATTATAATTAATTATCTTTGCATGGTTATTCACAATTGTAGATTTGGATAGTAATTGGAGGAAATTGATCACTTTTCTAATTATTTGTGGCAATACGAGCAGTAACTGGAGTGAAATTTACTAAACATACAATTTGTGAATAATTACTCTATGAGAATAATAGGAGTAAAGTTAGTATTGGAAAACAATTGTTAATCACCAACTCGAACATTTAACTTGATTTAGCTTGAGATAAGCCGTTAAAATATAGAGTTAAAGTAAAAGGAAAATTCGAGAGAATATCCTATAGACTTTAGGATTAACAATCTATAACTAATGCAATTAAATTGATAATAATGTAATTTAGCATGCATAAGAAACCAACACAACACAAGTGACTAGATTCTTCAATCTTTAGCACTTCAATACTTTCATTTAATGTATTTTGTTCTTGGCATTTGCTTTTAGTTTTATTTCTTTTCTTTCACTCTAGTCTTGGGCCTTACTAATAAGAACTCGGTTAAATTAATAGACACACAAACCCTTCTTGTGGATATGACACTCGTACTTCTTCAGTACTAATCATTATAAATTTAAATTTTGGTGTTAACGACATGCATCAAAGATGTGAGGTGAATGATTTAAAAGGTTCACTTGTGGAAACACCTATTCCTATGTCTTCTAATGTGGACTATACGCTTGATAAATAGCCTAGTTACTATCTCCTAAGATTTAGAACAACCAATCACATAGTTGCAAGGAAAGAAATTTAAATTGGATGAAAAAATTGCTATCCTATAGTTTGTCCTCTTCACTAATCCAATACTTTTTAGAACCCATTATTTCATAAGGTGAATTACATCTACAACTCTTAAGGTTTGGTCTAATAACATCCAACTCCCTCAACTTTGTGAAACTACTAAAACCCCTTCAAGAAGTTAATGTTATTATGACGTGAACCCCTTTCTAGGGGTCTAGTGGAAAATATATCAAATGAATTCAAATTTTGACTAAATTAACAAATTTTCACTCTTTTTGGTTCAACTTCTTGAAAGCCCATTGCCTAAAAATCTCCCCCAATTCATCATTTTTTCAACCCTCTAACATTCTTCAAAATGTCATTGGTCTTCGAAGTGAACTACATATCTTTATACTCAATCCCATTATGCACCATTTCACCAAACTTCCTAGAACGCCCTCCCCAAGATAAGTGATGCAAGGCCTATCATCCACCTGAGCAATGACCTTCTTCAGTATATTCTGAATGTTCAAGTAAGCTTTGTGGGACTTGCCCCATAGTAAACTAGGCCCATTTTAGGCCTTTTTTTCTCTCTTAGAAACCTTTATTACTAAATAAAGCATAGCCTTAGCGAAGGCTTCAACCATTTGCCACTTGGTATTTTTGTACCTCTCTTTGCCTCTATTGATAATGGTGTCGCCAAGCTCCATGTGAGCAAAGAGCCTTTGACCAAGATAATGATGAAGCAAGGTTTTTTGGTCGAGAGGACAAAATCTTTAGGTAAGTAGTGCTCGGTGAAAATGTGTGGGCCTTAGTCTTGGGTGCGATCTAAAGTTTCATTGACTTTGGACATGGTTCGATTGTAGATGGAGGTTGGGAAGCCTTTCTTAGTGAAGTTAAGGGCTAAGTTTTGGCCATTATGGCTAAGCCAACTAGACCGATTTGGGATAGCGTCGTCGACTCCAATGTTTCTACAACTAGGATAAAACTATGATCTTGAATTATGCAATGAAAAAAAGATGAAAAAGCTAATAAGAAAATTTCACAGAGTTACAATGTTGGAGCAGAGCTTATATAATAGATGTTAAAGGGAGTTTGAAGAGTTCGAAAAGTAAGAGAGAGAGGCAAATATTGTCAACCTTTTCTACTTTTTTTTGTGTACACAAATAAGGGCATTTTCATAATCTCATATTTTGCCTTTCGTAAGTGCATTACGATCTTTTGTCTTACTCTAGACCCTTTAAAGGTATTTCAATTCTTGAGGGAGGTTTTGATAGTTCCATGAAATAGAAGAGTGTAGTTGTAATGCACCATATTTCAAAGCTTGGCCCTTGAACATCTATCTGTGTTATGATATGCCTCTCGAACTAAATCTAATGACAATGATGATCACACTCCCTTAAGTATCCTTCATCATTTTAGGCCCAAAAGTGGAGTGGTTTGGGAGGTGCTGTGCTATTAAAGGAAAGTTCGAGTGATGACTTTGAACTTGAAGACCTTTAACTTACCTGTTTATCATTGCTATTCTTTTACTTTGTCATCAATAGGTTGGACTTTATAAACTTTGGCTAGTATGATTTTTTGGGTTTTCTAAGTTCTTATATTCTAATGCTATGTAAAATATCCAATTAGTCCAGTTATAGCTTAGTTAAGATGTGGTATTATCTTGTTGTAAGAAATTTTTTATACATGTACTTTAACATTTTTACTTCATTTAATATGAATAAAGCCACCAGTTTGCTATATTAGTTTTTGCACCTTCAACAAACGTGACACTGTGATGCAATGCCTCATATTGTCAAAGAAGGAGAATGTAAGTGCCATTTGTTGCTTAATTGTCATTATTTGGCATAAACCCTAAGTTTATGTAGATAATTATTTGGTGTATGACATGACAGATTTTATTTTTTGTCATGGAAAATGGCAATATGTTAGACTAGATGTTGCAAGAAGTTTTACATGAGAGATTTTCTATTTAAAATATTAGTTTTGGAAGGTTTTGCCTTTTCAAATCCACAATGATTTTCTAGAATTAATGTTGATTTTTTAAAGATTTCTTATAGTTAATATGGATAAGGTTAATCACCAAATTTTATGAAGATATTAAGTTGAAATTTCCTTATGTAAAGATATTTTGGGGATTCTGGACTATCAAGAAGTATGGAAAAAGAAAGATCACAAATACCTTTTGCCACGCATTCTAATATGGTAAATAACAAATTTAGGTACTGTAAAAAGAATTAGCTAGATTTTCTTTATAGATTAATTTTATCATCAAAGCTGTTGGATGTATGATTTTAGATAGCCAAAGTATAGAGAATTAAGTCAAATATGTGGATTAGGAGAAATAATAAAGAGAGTTTGAGAGAATTTCTCGCAAACATTTCTAAGAGACAAAAAACCTTGTGGCTGATTCATTGAGAGTGAATTCATCCACCAAACTCTCATTTAAGTAATCTTTATCTTGATTGATTTTCAACATCCTTAGAAGAGGAGACTCATGAGCAATTTAGGAGGTAAGGCCAAAAGGTAGTCTTGGCCAAGGCAAAGGCTTAGGAACTTGCTTCCTAAGGCGCTAGGCTATAAACATAGCATTGAGGTTGATGATCAAAGGGAATTTAGCTTAGGAGGGATTACTTAAGGGATTTACCTAGTATTGAGAATTAAGGCAACAGTGATTATAGTGGAATTTTTTTGGGTGTTATTGTTGGGTTTTGTTGGATTTGGGTTGGAAAATTTGAAATTGAAATTAATAAATAATAGAGAATATGCAATAGAAAATCACAAACTTAACCTAAGCTGTTTTTACTGCATAACATGCATAAAATAATTTAAACAAGTAAGTGCATGATATACTTTTTGAATCTTACTCTGAAATGAGTACAGTTGTGATCCTTAAGTTGTGGCCTTCAAATCCAACCTCTAGTTTGTCTTCGGGATTGGAATACCTACAAGTGCCTTTTTCACCTTGCATGCATCTTTACAAAGCTCTTACTCAAAACCTTTTTGAGTAAGAAAGCTTTAGAATAAGAGAAAGAAGGAAAAGGGTGGCTAGAAACCTTTCTCTTTTGCTTGGAGAGGATGAATGAATTTTTGGTGATATTTGTAGTAAAATCTTATCTTTCTCCTGATTTAGAATTCTTCCTAATTTATTTATTTTCAAAATGCAATATCCTACACTTAGTAGGACTTTTATTTTCATGTATAACACTTAGGGCACACAAGGTGTAATACCTGAAATTTCCTCAGCAACAAATAGAAATATTAATTATAGTGGAAAGTGTGTTAGTAATAATAAATTATTTATATATATATATATATATTTAATATATTTCAATATAATTATGTACTAAAATGCACTAACATGAAGTGTGCAAAATAGTAGGTTTTCAAATATCATTATGTACAAATGTCATATAGAATTGTTTAGTGTTAATTTCAAATTAAATTATTTTCATTATGTATCTTCTAAATTGCTATCTCATTATTAATGTTTTCAAGACTTCATTTATCTCATTTATTCCTATATTTATATCTATAAAAAAATTTAGCATCATTTTAGTTTTTCTACTTTAGTTATATTTATGATTTCATTAAAATCATTCAATTAAATATATTAATTTTGAATTTTATCCAATTACTCTTAACTGTTGATAAGGAAATTTCTAAACGTATAATTTTGCTTTAAATTTCTTAATTAAATTCATTAATGGGCTATGTTGACCCCAAATTTCTTTATCATGTGTATACACACACCTCCACACACACATGTATCACATAAAAATTAAAAAAGAGAGAAGAGAATCTCCCATGCCCAAAGAAATTCTTTGGCTAGCTACAGTTAAATAAGAGAAAGAAGGAATTTTCAACTTTGACACCATAGTAAATCTCTAAACTGAGACTTTCTACTTTAATTTAGGTTACATAGGAAAACTAGAGTTTTGAATCTTAGATGCATTATGTGAATTTTATATGCTAATAGTTTAGTTAATATGTATATTCATGTGGAATTATAGAAAATATGTGTGCATGTTGATAAATGACTAGGGGCTCCTTACACTTGAACCGTGTGAGTGTTTTCACTGTTTCCTTCAATTTAAGATCATGTTTTCAACTGTTTCCTCTAACTCACGATAACTATAGGGATAATTATTGTTAATGAAATATTTCACCCTTAAAATGACCTTAGAAGAGAATTTAGACCAATTATTTGCCAAGAAACCACACAATTCTTTTTTAGATTTCACTGTCATCTAGGTTGATCTTTACAAATTCTGGATAGATCCCTATCGATCCTGGCTGTGCAATTGAAATAGATTGCTCGCAAGAGTCTACGATCATATTTCCAATGGCCTTTGGATCAACTACCCCAAGCAATTGTAACCAATCCCAATCAATTCGAGTGACGTGATTGACGTTGATAGATTGTGATACAACTAGATCGCTATCCCAGTGTCGGTCACCATGCAACTAATCGATTTAGTATGCCCTTAATTGATCCCAAACTCATCTTGATCGATCAACCCAAAGTCAACCTTATACCATTTTTCATGCTCTTTTCACCCTTTTTATGTTTCCAACCACCCAGTACACACAAAATGCCCATTGTGAACTTATGTAAGCCACGTTAAGAAGGGACAACGCTCACCTTTTCAGAATTAAGATTACACTTAGATAAGGAATCAAGTGTTCAATTTGTTGAATTTGAGAATTAAATACGAATTTTCTTATTGTAATAGGGATTTAGGGACTTGAACCCAGTGAATGAACAAATTAGTGGAGCAAAGTAAGTGGGCTACCTTACAGGTTTTGATATTGCCTTATTTTTAAATTGATTTCCACTGTGTAAATGAAATTTTTATTATGAAAATCTTTTTTTTAATCAAGCCAGTGAATTTATACATGTAGTAAGTTGCACTTCCTCCATTGTTTATGAAAAATCAACTGTTCTATCAAACAAAACTTGCTGTGTTTTATTTACGAAAATTTAAATTCTTGTTATGAAATGGTAGATGTGAATAACCGTGCGTATCTATTTACAAGGAACTTTCATTGAAATATTAATATTTTATGAATGACAAATTTTGATAAAACTATTCATAACTTAGTAACGAACATTAGTGTAAAAGAACACTCTTAATTAAGGGTAAAAATTAAGTACATGAACATGTTAATTGGAGTTAAAGATTGAATACATAACTTTCTCAATTGAAGTAAAAAATTGAGTATATGACCTTGTCAATCAGGATTAAATATTGAGTATATGATCTTTTTAATTGAAGTTAAAAATTGATTATATGATCTTTCTTAATTTGAGTTAAGTAAAAATGAACACAAAATGTGTAACCAATGACGTTGATACTGTTAGCTAACTTGACCCAGAACTTTCTCTGAATTTGTTGTCTCAGGAAACAATAGAGGGAAAGTACTATGTTCACTTCTTTTTGTTCTGTTTCGGGGGCATGCTCTTAAGGTGAGGTGTTAGGCTAGTTGTCATGAGCCAGTGTCTAGAATTGGGAGCTCTAGTTCCTTTGTAGTTCCGTTGCCTCAACCAAGTTGGAGTCATAGGCAAGCGATGTTTAAGTACTCACCATAAGCTTGACTTATTCCTCAATTTGTTAAAATTCAAAATATAAATATTTAATTTAATTATTTTTATTTTAAATTAATATAAAAATAATAATTACAAAATTTGATTGGCAAAATTACGAAAATATTTCAAAATATAAACATTCAACTAATTCAATGAAGACGACAATTTTAAAACAAATATTAAGTAATAGTAATGATAATAATAATGATAATAATCAAACAAAAATATTTTTAATTCATTAATACACACACATATATAAAACTAATATTAATATTTTATTGTCTCAATATATTACATCAATTCTAAACCATTATATACTGTTCATTCGTTCGGGGTAAGTGGTCTCCAAAGTTGTGTTTAACCTCCTCGGCCCTATTCCCACATCCTAGCTGTTTTGCAGATGATGTGAGTTAAAGCTGTCTTCAATATTTTGAATCTCAGTATTCTTCCACATAATAGTATTCTGTTCCCATTACCGATCGGCGGTTCCTCGCAGTTTCAGATCGTAATGAGTGGTGAAGTAGAAGAAGAGCGGGCGCGAATACCCATCCGCCAGAGGCCCGAATGGGCCGACGTTCGACCCTTACCGCAGGACGACGGCCCGAATCCTGTGGTGCCGATTCCTTACACGGATGAGTTCAGCGAAACTATGGATTACTTCAGAGCCGTATACTTGGCCGATGAACGCTCCCCACGCGCACTTCAACTCACCAAAGAAGCCATTTTTCTCAATCCGGGAAATTACACAGTAATGTTCTTCGTTTTCTTATTTTATCCCTTTCTCTTATTTAACTACAACTGAGCAAGAATTATACGCTATAATGGTTCAATTTTGAGGCATATTCAACATTCTCTATACCTGAATTACATTAGCCCTATGCTGCCTAAATGTGCTCGAGATCAAAATTTTATTAGTCCAGGAACTAAATATTTGTTTACTTATATAGGGGAAGTGCTAAGCATCTATTTTCTCACGCAATTGATAAATATCATATGCTAAGTTTGGTGGAGGAAGATTGACCAAGCATTAAGTGACGCAGATTGTTAGTTGTTGATATAAAGATTTTGAGATCATCTGTGGACATGCGTAAACCTGAGGTCAAAATATATTGCGCCTTTATTTTTCTGCCTGTCGTTTTTCTCCCTGGATGTGTGAGAAACAATATATTGGGATGCACAATTTACCCTCTTTGCTATACATGATGTAACACATAAATAAGAACACAAAAACCTTATTTAGGGTTAGAGGAGTAAATTTTTCTGTATGTACAGTTGGTTGACTAGTTTTGACTAGAATGTTTTTCATTGTTGTCTGCTGGTTTATGGTTTTCTGAATTTTCTCCTTTCATATTAGGTGTGGCAATTCAGACGTCTAATACTTGAGGCACTTAATGTTGATTTTCATGAAGAACTGAATTTTATTGAACAGATTACGATAGTCAATTCCAAAAACTATCAGATATGGTAAGCTATATTATTTTACTGATTCATTTTTTTCCATGTATTGGGTTGAATTTGTCTTCTGGTGGATGCTTAAGCAAGCATACATGGAAATTTTGATATTTGATTGGAGAAAACTGTTCGATTCCTTGTCTTTCCTCAGAAAGTGATAATTGTGATTGAACTTTATTGTAGTAGGATATCTTTTCAAGGGCCATCTAGTTTGTAAGATCAAGCTTCTAAAGCTTCATGATGTATTAGCTCAGTTATTATCTCCCAAGGATAATCCATGTGTGAGAATGCATTGTTGTCTTGCTTTCTATGCAGATAAGGAGAAATTGTTTGCAATGGCAATGAGAAATTTTGGTTAAAATATCTTTGCAAGAAGAATAGTACCTTCAATTAAGTTAAGTCGAAAAGGATGAAGGATAAATGTGTCTATTGAATGCTATATCAAATGATTAGATGGCCAAAATCTTAGTAGATAGTAAGGTGTAAGTATTGGTTTGCATTGAAATGAACATTTTGCTGCACTTGTAATTAGGAAGCATTATTGGAAGACTTGTGTTGGGGTTCACTTGTACATAGACACCTAAAAGAAATATTCATGTTTGTGATTCTTTCCTTCAGTCCGTTTAATCTTGAAATATATATATATATATATATATATATATATGAGTGTTTAGGTTTTTTTTGTTTTTTTCTTATGTCTATGTGTGTGCATGCTCGAGAATTGTTATGGGAAGTTTTCCTAGCTTGGCAGACATACCCCAGAATCAATATATTTTTTCTTGATTTTTGATGCTTGTTTTATAGTTTATTAGGTGTTGGATAATATTTTTGTATAAATTAAATGATTTTGCTAAAGAATTAAACTCCCACATGCTATTGTTATTAAAATTGCTTTTGTATTTAAGGATATAACCGTAAAAGGAAACACTGGAGCTAAAGCTTTCAATAATTCCAAAATCCAATTAATATATGAATCACTTACATAGTTGTTAAAGGCACGGTTGTGTTGCCTCTCACAAAAAATGGCATCTATGGCGCACTTATGGTGTGCCTTGTCACTATGGCATGTTCCATATTGAAGATGTTGTTTTGAATATTTTTTTGATCTTAAAACATTTTCTTAAAGTAGAAAAATATCATAAAACATTGAGATTCACTTAGGTTTTGTTGAGTCTCATTATTCACAACGAACAAGTTCTAAAACATGATGATTGCTTTTTCTTAGTTCTTTCTTTGTCACTTTTTTTCTTCATTCTTTTATCTTTGGTCAACTTTTATTTAGTTTTTTCTTTTCTTCTTCTTTGTTTCTTCAATACAACATGTCTTCTAACATGTTTTCTTTTTCTATTAACTTTTAAATAATTTAGGCATGATTTATTTGTACTCCTCGTTTTCCCTTTTTTTTTTTCTTATTGTTCTTTCTTTGTCCCTTTTTTATCTTTGTTTTTTCATCTTTGGTTGACTTTTATTTTTTTTCTTTTCTTATTTGTTTTTTTAATAAGTTAGCATGATTTAAATTTTAAAGTTTTTTAAAAATTATAATTAGGTATTTTAGAAAATTCAAAATTTCTACAAATTAAGTTTACTTGATCTAGAATAGGCCCATTTTTATTTTATTTTAATGCATATTTTTGTTTTTGGGCTTTTAATGTTTTTGTATCTAAATGGGCCTTAGGATTAAGGTTAAGTATATTTTACTATGAATATCTATTTTATTCACTCGAATTTGTCAAGCGATTCCTAATTCTTTTGAATCAAATCCAAATTGATTTAATTAAGAGTGATTTTTATGGAATCATAATGTATCAATCGACTCTGACTTGTCAATTGTGGCTATCCCACCCATTATTTATCCAATTTTGCTTTTATTGGTACTTTTAATCACTTCATAAGTGGTTGAGCCTTGCTTAAATTTTGAAAAATTTTTCAAATTAGGTGTTTGAATATTGATAAAATTCTCTTATTTTTATTCTTGAAACTCTAAAATTCTTAATTTTGTTGACAAATTTAATAGTTGGTTATCTACTATTTCTTTTTTATTTGTTTTATTTTTAAAGATAAGAAGTTGAAACTTATTTGCAATTATTATGCAACATGTAAAAATTGTATATATTATATTTTTTTAAACAAAATTAATGGCAATATAATTATATTTCACATATTATGTGACATTGTGCCATGCTTCAATAAGGTATGTTGTGCCACGCCATGGCTCTGAATAGCCTTTATGTTGTCAATGGCGATGCATATCTCCATTGACAACCATGATCGCTTAAAGATGTCAACTTTTAGGTTGGGAAGTATAACTTGAAATCATCTTAATCCAATCGTCATATAAGGGAATGACCAATAAAATACATTGATTGGCTAATAATTCATTATCATACTTTATATGATAGAACAATAAATTTCACTCTCCTTATATTGTACTAGCAATATATATGTATGTATGAATGTATGTATGTGCATTTTATTTATTAAGCAAACTTAGTGCTGTGGGGCTCTTTTCAAGGGTATGGATAAAGGGTCACCATTGACTAGTAGTCGTTTCTCACTTGATTGCATGCACCCAAACTTGCACGTTGCTTGATTGTGCATTGCGTGTATGTTTGTTAAATGCTTTTTATGTACATTCCTATCAAAGGAAGCAATAAATGGCGTACAGATTGTATGGAAAACCTTCTTTTATCAATGTCAATAGCATGATTACAATGAGTGATGGCTGAAGTTGGAGGTCAACTTTAACAATTGCAGGTACAATAGCTTTGGAGATACCCTTGCCCCTTTTAATAGGCTTATAAAGAAGAAACCTTGTAATCACACTACACATTAAAAATCTAAAGAGTTTCAAGTAAAAATGGTTGCAAAATATTTACAAATGTATGCTACGTTATTGTTTCTTTTAAACCCATGCACCCATCGCACTCGCACGCTCCTAATGGGTGCTACTTTATCAAGTTAATAAGGCTTTCTTGTTGGACAATGTTAAATTACACAATTTTCTTTGTTTTAATTTTTATTTTTAATTTTAATTTTTCTTTTTCTTTTTCCTTTTTTTCTTTCAACTTATTACTTTTATTTATGCTTTCTCTTGAATTATTTCTTTTTTCAAATAATTTGGTTATTCTTTATTTTATTATTTTACAAATTTTTATATTTTTAATTTAAATAATTTTATTTCAATTATTTAAAATACAATAATTTTATATTTTATAAATAAATTTGCAAATGCATAGAGTATGCAACGTTTACTAGTATTAGAAGGAAAAATAACAAAAGGCTTAAACCTAACAACTTTAAGTGGTAGCATCCTTTGAGCTCTAGGTGTTAGTTTAGGCAAGCACAGGTTAGCAACAAAGTCTGACACAATCTCAAGAGGGTTTCATGGGTAGGTGTTTCTTCACATTCTCCCATGCTTAAGATGGTTACACCCTGGGTGCCTTTTAAGCAACTATACTTTAGCTAGAGGTTTTAGTGCTTTAAGGTTTGTCACCCACTCCTTAAATATTCTCTTCGTCTAAATTGCTTCCCATTTTGCTAAGTACTTGTCAATCTATCACTTTGACAGTTTTCACAACTAGATAATTTAGGATAGCTTCGGCATTTTTTTTTTTATGTACCTTCTACCTTCTCAAACTAAAGGTCACTAGAGTATGGCTTAAGCTGGCTGACATAGGAGATGTTGCGCTCCTTCTCCCAATGGAGTGAACTTTGTAGGCTACCTTTTAGTGTGTTTAGTGATGTGGCACGATCCCATGTATTTGTGTAGGAATCGAGGGTCTCTCCCTCAAACCTACTTCATCAATAGTTGATTTGGTACCTTGGCCATCTTGACTTATTAAATTCAGCAAAGTAATGTCCTTAATTTGCTTACTTTTTCATGGTTAGGTGTTTATTCACATTCTCCCATGCTTAAGATGGCTACACCCTCGGTGTTTGTTAAGCAATTATACTTTAACTAGAGGTTTTAGTACTTTAAGGTTCATCACCCACTCCTTAAATATTCTCTTCGTCTAAATTGCTTCCCATTTTGCTAAGTACTTGTCAATCTATCACTTTGACAGTCTTCACGACTAGATAATTTAGGATAGCTTCGGCTATTTTTTTTTTTTTGGTACCTTTTACCTTCTCAAACTAAAGGTCACTAAAGTATGGCTTAAGCTAGCTGACATGGAAGATGTTGTGCGCCTTCTACCAAGGGAGTGAACTTTGTAGGCCACCTTTTAGTGTGTTTACTGATGTGTAACGATCCCATGTGTTTGTGTACGAATCGAGGGTCTCTCCTTTAAATTCACTTCATCAGTACTTGATTTGGTACCTTGGCCATCATGACCTATTAAATTCAGCAAAGTAATGTCCTTAATTTGCTTACTTTTTCATGGATAAGCGTTTCTTCACATTCTCCCATGCTTAAGATGGCTACACCCTCGGTGCCTGTTAAGCAACTATATTTTATCTAGAGGTTTTAATGCTTTAAGGTTTGTCACCCACTCCTTAAATATTCTCTTTGTCTAAATTGCTTCCCATTTTGCTAAGTACTTGTCAATCTATCACTTTGACAGTCTTCACGACTAGATAATTTAGGATAGCTTTGGCTATTTTTTTTTTTTTGGTACCTTCTACCTTCTCAAACTAAAGGTCACTAGAGTATGGCTTAAGCTAGCTGACATGGAAGATGTTGTGCGCCTTCTACCAAGGGAGTAAACTTTGTAGGCCACCTTTTAGTGTGTTTAGTGATGTGGCACGATCCCATGTATTTGTGTAGGAATCGAGGGTCTCTCCTTCAAACCCACTTCATCAGTAGTTGATTTGGTACCTTGGCCATCATGACCTATTAAATTCAGCAAAGTAATGTCCTTAATCTGCTTACTTTTTCATGGGTAGGTGTTTCTTCACGTTCTCCCATGCTTAAGATGGCTACACCCTCGGTGCCTGTTAAGCAACTATACTTTAGTTAGAGGTTTTAGTCCGTCACCCACTCCTTAAATATTCTCTTTGCCTAAATAGCTTCCCATTTTGCTAAGTATTCGTCAATCTAATCTATCACTTTGACAGTCTTCACGACTAGATAATGTAGGATAGCTTCGGCTTTTTTTTTTTTTTTTGTACCTTCTACTTTCTCAAACTAAAGGTCACTAGAGTATAGCTTAAGCTAGCTGACATGGAAGATGTTGTGTGCCTTCTACCAAGGGAGTAAACTTTGTAGGCCACCTTTTAGTGTGTTTAGTGATGTGGCACGATCCCATGTATTTGTGTAGGAATCGAGGGTCTCTCCTTCAAACCCACTTCATCGGTAGTTGATTTGGTACCTTGGCCATCATGACCTATTAAATTCGGCAAAGTAATGTCCTTAATCTGCTTACTTTTTCATGGTGGGTGTTTCTTCACATTCTCCCATGCTTAAGATAGCTACACCCTCGGTGCCTGTTAAGCAACTATACTTCAGCTAGAGGTTTTAGTGCTTTAAGGTTCGTCACCCACTCCTTAAATATTCTCTTCGTCTAAATTGCTTCCCATTTTGCTAAGTATTTGTCAATCTATCACTTTGACAATTTTCACGACTAGATAATTTAGGATAGCTTCGGCTTTTTTTTTTTTTTTTGGTACCTTCTACCTTCTCAAACTAAAGGTCACTAGACTATGGCTTAAGCTGGCTGACATGGAAGATGTTGTGCATCTTCTCCCAAGGGAGTGAACTTTGTAGGCCACCTTTTAGTGTGTTTAGTGATGTGGCACGATCCCATGTATTTGTGTAGGAATCGAGGGTCTCTCCCTCAAACCTACTTCATCAATAGTTGATTTGGTACCTTGGCCATCATGACCTATTAAATTCAGCAAAGTAATGTCCTTAATCTACTTACTTTTTTCTTATGCTTTTGAGTTTTCTCCTAGTAATTTCTTGCAATCTCTAAGTTGCGCTTTCACTCTTTTGAGAAACTTTAAGATAGGGGAAATCATGCATTTTGTGAAGAGTTTAGAATATGTGGTTGTATTGATGTAGTCTATCGAAACACTTTCTTATGGTGATTGGGTAGGGTAGGAGCTCTAATAAGCCATTTTTCTTCAAATGGTCCCCTTTGATCTGCTGTTTTTTAAACAATCCTTCTACATATGTGATTCATCATGCAAAAAGCATTCATATTGTCTTTGTATCATGCCTTGTTTGCCTTTTGTTGGCTTACACTTTGAGCTTCCTTGAGTGTTAGCCGATGTATGGGACTAGTCTTCTCCACCCTGGTTCAAGCTACTCCAAGAAGATTTTATGTCGTTCCCATTTTGTTAGGGCACACTAGTCGCTTGTCATTCTTTTTGAAGCTCTTATGGAAATCTATTAGTCTTTCGGTTGCATCCATAGCCAAGCTAATCACTTGTTACTATTTGGCTTTTTAGGCCCTCTAACCATGTGAAGAGCTTACCTTTCTTTGACATATCATTGATATCGAGCATGAGTGCTAAGAAAGCTTTCATGTATTTACAAATGCTTCTAGTATGCGTGAGATCCCTCATTGCCAACCTAGTATTACATTCAATATTCCTTGGGAAGAATTGCTCCGATTGGCTTCAGGAATCCCTAGTATCCAAGCATACTCAATTAGCTTAAATGTCCTCATATTTCATCTACCACCATAGTTTGGTATTACTATATACATAGTGACCTTCCTTACCTCATCTTCCATATTTTTAGTGAAAAAGTGTTGTTCCATGTGAGAGGAAAATCTCAACTTCTTTTGCATCTCATGTGCCCTTGTAGAATTGTGGGTTGGGAATTTGGATCCTTGGTCCATGGTGCCCTAAGGTGTTGCTCACCGGTCTATGAGACCAATTTGAATTGACATCTAATTTATTTCTCTTTGGTGCTCATGAATATTTCCTACCCCTTGATTTTTGCTAAAGCATGTTACACTTCTTGACTTTTAAAAAGCTATGCTTGAAGGTTTGTAACTTTTGCCTTGGGGTTCTTGACCTCCACCTCTAAGGTTGCGATCACAAAATAAAGTATGGAATCCTGTTCCTCTAGGGCTTTTAATCATTATTTTGTAGTTAGGTTCTTGCACAGCACGACCTTAACTTCATTGCCCTCGGCACATTTGTTGACGCTGTTAGGTCCATGGTCACTCGCTTCGGCTTAGATTAGTACTTAGGCTTTGATACCTATTGACACAAGTGCGGGGATGGATTAAGGGTCAAGTTAAGGATTCAACGTGTAAACTGAAGGAGAAAAGCTTCAATGGTCTGAAAGAGCACTTTGACTCGAGTTTTAAGAGGTTTCGGAAGTCAAAGATGAGCTCACAGATCAATTGGGTGCAAATCGTAGGTGAAATGCTGTAAATCTATGATCATATCGACATTTAGATCGATCTCAGTGATGTTGGATAGATCCCAAATGAGTAGGATAGATCGCACTTGTGCTGGATAGATCTCAAAGTAGTAAAGATCCATCTCAAGTTTTTGGATCGTACGATCGCACAAGGACGAGATCAATCATAGAATCCACGATTGCAATGTTAAAACCTTCTAAACTCATTGGATTTATGATCATGATGCCTCAAATTGACCTGGATTGATCCGACTAGAGCCAAATTGATTGCCAACACTACCAAATTGATCGTAACGGCTATTTGTGTAGGATTTTTTACCAAACTTATTTTATTTGTTTCTAAACCCTTATGGACGACTTTTAGGCATATTTAGGACTATAAATAGAGGGGTTTGGACATTTTATCATATAACTCTTTTGTTATTATTGAATGAATTTTTTTGTTTAGTTTTCTCTTGAATTTGAGTATTTCCTTAATTCTTGTGATCTGAAATTCCAAATCGAGTTGTGCCAAGCGGTTCTTGGATTAATTTGTGCTGTATCAACTAACTATGCATGTTAGTTTTGGCTGTCTTTCACCAAAGTTAATTGAAGATTGTTACATTTGGGTTGTTCTTCATGGTTCTTGCAAACTGGTTGCCGCTAGGTTCTAGCATATGCCGAAATTTCGTATCCTTATGTTTCCACACACACACCACCTGCTGTCATGAGCCTTATTTTGAAAATTGAGACAAAGTAGCACTATGCAGCTAGTTGCCATGTTCTGCTCCTCTACAACTGCCAAAACTTAGCATGTTTGGTTGCACATTGCACTCATGTTCCGCTAAATGCTTAGAGGTACAATCTTGTAAGAGAAAGCAATAAATAACACTGAGATTGTGAGAAAATCTTACTTCCATTAATATTAATAGGGTGATTATGATGGGCGATGGTTAGAGCAAGAGGTCAACTCTAACAACCATAGGTATAATAGCTTCAAAGATATCCTTACACCTTGTAATAGGCTTGTAAATAAGCAACCTTTTGACCACACTAGATATTGAAAATTTGAGTCACAACTAAAATAAATGCAAAATATCTACTAATATTTAGAATGGGAAAGAAAAACAAAGGACCTAGACCTAGCAGCTTCAAGTGGTGGCGTACTTTGACCTTTAAGCACTGGTGTAGGCAGACGTAGGGCAGCAATTGAGTCATGCGCAACGGCGTGATGTTATGAGGGCCTCATGGTAGGCAGCCCTCAACACTTAGGAATTGTACACCATATCCTAGATTAATGTGGAAGGGTATGTCCACTTTGAGTATAACACATCAATTAACAGTACATGGTACACCATGGCAGGCTCTATCACCTTATTGTATAAATGAAATATATTTATACTACTAGTAACTCTTAAAAAAAAAAAGTAGCCAAACTTACACTTTAAATAATAATTGCAGATGGCTTCCTATTCTCATGGAAAATCCAAATAACATAGATCTAATTAGTAGCAACAAATTTTGAGCATTGCGAACAATATGGCTAACAAATTATAAATATTAAACAATAATGAAGGCTCTAAATTCTATTCATTGGTATCCATGTATTAATATTCACTTACTCTTGATTAACTTCATCATCTTCATGTTCAAAGAAAATTTATGTCACTTAATCTTCTCTTCATCAGTGTCATCAGAGTTATTTTTTTTTCTCTCTTCTTTGTTAGTCAAATGATAATATGCATTTTGTTTGGATAAGGTAGTTGTCTTAGTTACCTTTGATAAGGTTGTTTTCCAACTCGAAATGTCCGTGTTACTTAAGCTTGAAAGCCACAAGCATTTTACTCAACTTGAGATCTGAACTCTTGCAACACCATCTCAAGTCAAATCGTCATCATCATTGTCATCATTATTATTTTCATGTACAAGAGTATTTTCATAATTACTCGCTCCATCCAGTCTCGCTAATTCCCATTTATCTCATGTCTATATCATCTAAACAAATAGATATTATATTATATAGTTCTATTATAACTGATATAAACTAAGTCATTCAGATGTAATTGTTTCATTTTATTTCTTTTTTTAAATGAAAATATATAGATTTAATTTAAATGTTATTATTTTATAGCTAATAATTTAAAATTTATAAAGAAGAAACCCTGCACAATGCAAAGGTGACATAGAGTGGTCTGGCCTGGTAAGGACAAAGCTCTTTTTCTCAACCGTCCCTCGTCTCCAGCCTTTTTGAAGTGTGGGCCCTCTCTTGGAGACAGAGAGAGAGAGCCTAGACATGCCTCCTCTCTCTCGCTACTGCTCTTTTGACATTTTGTTTCTTTTCTTTTTTATTCTTCTTCGTTTTTACTCATCTTTTCTTTTTTCGATGCCCAAGCTTGATTTCTTTTCTTCTCCTTCATTTTTTTCCTTTTTATTTTTTATGCCCTTTCTTTATGTGTTCGTACACATTTATTTATAGACCTTAGTATAAAATTACTATAATTATTGAATCAATAAAATTACTTATATTGCAGCTAAAAAATTTTAATTTACTAAATAATGCTTAAGTTACAAAATTGCTGAATTTACTGAAATACCTGTTGAAATAATTAAATAATTACTAAAATTTGTGTAATACTTGTTGGTTTTTAATTTTTAATTAAATGTGTGAAATTCTAACTTTTCAAACTGCATGAAAACTACTAAAGCTACTAATAATACAGTATATAATTTGATTTTGCAGTTATGCACCTTATCGCCCCCTACATGCCATGGCTTTAGGACACTTTTGCATCTTGTTGTGCCGTGAGCCTTTAACAGTTATGGATGATTGTGAAACTATTAATTATATTTGTTTGGAGGACATTAACGAGCACAATGTGTTGGAAGAGTAAATAAAGCAAGTGATGAGGAGAATGCTCTTATGGATGGTGATGATAAATTGACTAATATTTTCTGAAATTTAGTAAGATGCTTATAGCTTCCAATATGAAGCAGCAGCAGGCACTTCAAAAACAATAAAGAACTTTGTTTCCTCCTAATCTACTTCACCTTGTCATTTGATTGACGAATAAAAGGAATAAAACAACTTTGATGACAGTGATGGAGAGGAGGAGTGCTGCAAATTTAATAAATCTGGAAATAATAATATTGATGAAGAGGAAAACTTTCGAATGGTTAGAATTCAGAGTTTTTATTTGGTCTTGCTTGTACGTGCATATGGATTTTTCATGTTGCTTGTGATTGAAATGCAATATTCATCTTTTCTTTGAAAATTAGAAGTTGAAATTATTTGCATTAGGCATATAGGGATTCTTCATTCTCTTAGCTTTCGGAAAATTACTAGTTGTATAAAATATATTATTTTTTTATTACATTTGAACATTTTGGGTGCTGCTCGATGGCTTTAAAGAGCCTTTGCACCTGGTGCTCTGTCGACTACTATGATTCTACTTAAAATGCTTAGGCTTGTGTCTCCTAATTGCAGTTTTTTGCTCTTCATATTTCCTTTGAACAAATTTTGGCATATGGGCTAAAAATTTCTTGGCAAAATTATAGACAATTGGAATTCAGTATTTCTAATCAACAACACAGGAATAGTTCTTGATTTTGATCATTTTTCAACAAAAAGGCAACATCTTGTGAGTATTGTACTCTTAAATTATTATATTAATAGCAAAATTTGCGCACTTCCTATGTTTGCAAATTTGTTTATAAATTCTCGAATTATTGTATTTTAATTAATAAAAATAAAATTATTTAAATTAAGAAATATAAAGAATATTTAAAATAGTAAAATAAAGAAATATCAAATGAATTTGAAAAAATAGAAAATTTGAGAGAAGATTAGACACTTATACAAAAATGTAGAATACAAAAAAATTAAAATAAGAAAATTATATGATTTTACATTGTCTAAAAATATTTAAAATGAGAAAATGAACAAAGGTTAAAAGAATTTAATATGAGGATAGTTGTGAAAATTCTCTTTCCGCAATCAAAACTCTTATCTCTATTATGGTATAGATATAGCTCAAGTACATGACAATGTGTATTGCTGAGAGCAAAAGGTCTGATGTACTGCCTCAGTTATTGTGTTTCACTATATCAGCTTTATAAGTACCTGGCTATTTTATGGCTAGCATTGGCATCACAAGGATACATGGAAGAACATTTATCTGCTTTTAGTGCTTGTCACATCTAACCATAAAACCTGTTGCATCCTTTCTTCTATTCTGCTGTCCATACTGTGTAAGCATGATGGTCACAAATAATTTAACTCAACCAGGTATCCTGAGATTTAGTTTTACAGCCTATTCTTGAAGTTTGAAAAGCTTTTATGCTTGATTAAAGAAAGGAGGACTTGGTGATGGATCTCAGATGTTGAAAGTGTTTAAAGCTTTGGCAATATTGCATATTGTGCATGTATAAATGTAAAGAAGTCTTAGGAGGGAATTTGATCCGAGTTCTGTTTTAAACCTCTATTAGCAATATTGACGGAGTGCCATTTTTTTGTGGCTTTGGTTTAATTAATAATATGAGTTTGCAAAAGATTTCGTTGGTGGACCCGTACAAAAAGGACATTATTGAAGGCTAAAGCAACTACTGTCTAAGTGTTAAATGTGGTGAATCTGAAGAAAATTGGTTGATCACAGTTTTAGTAAGAAGTATTTGATTGTATAGGCATCCAGATCAAAGAAGAGGGAAAAAAAGAAGCACACACTCACATAACTTACATTAAAACAAAGTGTTTGTTCAGAGTGGGGTCTGGGGGGTTTGAAATTCATAAGGTCTAGTTGGCTCAAGTGTGAAAACATTGCAGGGCCTTGGTTCAGGTTCATTTTTTCTTTAGGTCCAAGTCCACAGAAGACTTGATCAGAAAAATATTTGAATGAACTAAAGGCATCAAAAGAATCAAATCAAATATGGGTCAGGTGTAGGGTAAGTCTAAATCCCGTACTAGATGGCACCTAGTAGTGTCCTTTTCAAGATTGAAAGTAACTAATAATGAAGCAAGAAATAGTGTCAATATTTACTGAGTGGAAAACAGAATCTTTGCCAACTGATTGTAGGTTATTTTACTATTTATATTCATCCTTTTCCTAGTTTTTAACTTGAATCGTGCACTTTACTGGAAATATCACTTAATACTTTCCCAGTCTCCATTCATGTATAACCTGGGAAACTTCACAATTTGCTCTTTTCTAGAGGATTCTTCAGGGAAGGATGCTAATCTTTTTTCATCTTCTTCCTTCTTTTTATTAATTTTTTGTTTTAATTGTTTTCTCCCCTGCTTTCTCATGTCTCATGCTATATGAATTCTGTTGAACTGCTGTACCCCCTGAACCCCTGAATCCAAACTGAAAAAAGAGATTAATGTTTGTTTTTAGGCATCATAGACGGTGGGTTGCTGAGAAGCTTGGGACCCATGTAGCAAGTAGGGAGCTTGAATTCACCAAGAAAATATTCTCTCAGGACGCAAAGCACTATCATGCCTGGTCCCATAGGCAGGTGGGCTGAAATTCAATTTTCCTTGTTTTCTGGGGTTACAAGAAGTAACACTAAAACAATCCAGCAAGTTCTTATTATGTGGACTCATTTTTCTTGGTTCTATTCTGCATATTATAGTCGAATTTCTTTGTGCAGTGGGTTCTTCAGGCTCTTGGAGGATGGGATGATGAGCTTTCCTACTGTGATGAACTCCTTGAAGATGATATCTTCAATAATTCTGCTTGGAATCAAGTAAGATTTCTATCTTTGTGTTGCTTGTGTCCTGTTCAAGATATACTGTCAATGGATATGCTTTAGTGATGAATATGTTAATATTCTAATTGATTTTTCCTTTTTTTTTAACCTATGAGCATGGTGACTCCAATGACTCAATGTAACACATGCGGATAACAATATGGTCTAGGTGCCAAAGGGACATGTATTGGATATGCTGAGATGCATGCCAAAAAATTAACAGAAAATAGAAAAATATGGACAAAGTGTCAGACTCGGCTGGAAGATATGCTGGACATGTGTTAGGACTAAGTGGAGTCCTTTTTGCTATTTTTTGAGAGTTTGGAGAAAAAATTTAAGAAAATATTGTTTTTCTTAATTCACGTTCCACAAAATATTGATTTACATATTATATCAATTTACCTAAATATGCTTCCTTCTCCATCCATATTTTTAAAGTTCTGTTAATTTGTCTTGATTTTTAGTACTCCATATTTTTTGTTCTATGTTCCTATTCTAGAATGACTGTTTAGTTTTCCCCTAGATTTTTGTAGGACAACTCCACCGTAGATGATCATTATAAGTTATCACATTAAGCATTAGCTTCTATGCAGTTTTAAGCCCTTTTTTCGGAGACTTGAAATATGATTACTTTATGTCAAGTTGTGTTGATTTCTTTTGAGACTTCAGAGAGAATTATATTGATTTATTCACTGTAAAGTTCATATTTTGTTTTGGAGGTATGCTTGGGTATATTTATGCTCTGTGGTGAGATGTCTATCGATTCTATATTTTGATATCTTAATCTATACTATTATATCATTGCTTGGCGCTTTATTTCTTCATACCTATTTAAATATACTATTTGTTCTAGGTATTATGATTCTATCTCCTGATAAATAGCTTCGGCCATTTTAATGAACTTTTTAAAATATTCCATTTAATCAATTTATTTACACTATTCAATAATTACTTTTAGCCTTAAACGTGTGAATTAAAATATCTTTTAGGTTTTTCATTTTTTCTTTTCATTACTATTATCTTAAATTCTTTATTGTTTATTAGTTAACATTTAATTTTTTTTCCCCATCTTTTTTATTACCTCTGTTTTTTTAATATTTGTATCTTTTCAAAAGATATATAATTTAAGTATTTCTATTTTATTATTGAACTGTTTAAAAATATAATAAGTTTATATTTTATCTTAATTAATGAAATTATATGTATATTTTTTTTATAAACATGCATGCACACACATATAGGGTCTGTTGGACTGTTTGCTAAGGGTCTGTTATTTTGGACCTCTTTTTTGCGTAGAAAATTACCTATATGTGTGCATGCGCATATTCATACTTTAGTTGTATCTTGACCACGCAGTGTCCCTTCTTTTCTTCTGTGTTGTCATCTCCGTGCAGATTGTATCCGTGTTATGGTGTCTGTATACGTGCTACTGGTGGATAATTAATTAATGATTACCAGTTAAACCTGTATGCTCTTAAATTTTTTAACCCGTAGTGCCAGAGTGGTATATGAGAAATCCATAGCTGCATGCAGTCAGGGAAGTGAGAGAACTGAATTTTCAGCTTAGGCTTGTAATGCGAACAAAATATTGAGCTCAAGCTGATTGCTAGGTCTATGAGATACAAAAGAACTATACTCAGTAGCAATCAACAGGAGGAAAGAGAAATTGATGATTACGAAGTGAGGATCAACCTATCAAGGGAACATAATGTCTTGGCCATGCTCCTCTTTAGGTTGTTTCCTCTGACTTCCTAATTACTGTAGCAACTTTGTTAACTCATAAAATTTGTTTCCCTTTGAAATATCAATGTTCTTACTTCTTTGGCTGATCTCCAAGGCTGTGAAATTTTTGGCCCTCATTAGTGTTTGTCCCGTGTTCGCAGAGGCACTTTGTTGTCATTAGATCTCCACTGCTAGGGGGTTTAGATGTTATGAGGGACTCTGAAGTTGCTTATGCCATTAAAGCAATTTTAGCCAAACCCAAGAATGAAAGTCCATGGAGATATCTTCGCGGACTCTACAGAAACGATGTGAAATCTCTAGCTGATGATCCTCGAGTGGCATCAGTTTGTTCGGATGTTTTATTGGACAAAAGGGATCCTGTTCATGCTTTGAACCTGGTTTTGGATCTTCTCTGCCACAGTTATCAACCGAGCGACAAGTTGAAAAATGCCATTGATGCTTCGTATCCAGAGATCCCTAATCCCTCCGATTCAGACCTAGCTACAAGAGTTTGTTCAATCTTGCAATTGGTTGATCCCATAAGAGTAAACTATTGGGAGTGGCGTAAGAGCACCATTTCTGTTCAAGCTTAACGTGCATGTGTTATGGAAAAAGAATGTCTGGTTGAAGTAGGAAGATATGCAATCTCCAATGGCTGTCTCCTGCTTGTATATTCCATGAGCATGGCCTTATTAATGGGTTATGGGAACAGAATCTACATAAGTTCAAACACGAACTCAAACTCCCGTTTAAAATGGAGGCTGTGGAAGCCGTCAGATCTCCAAGTTCAGTTGTCTAATTGTAATTGTAACTGTTTCTTGTTTCTGCCAGTCGTGGTAGTTTGCTTTTAATTTATGTGATATTGTTCTTGGTTAATGGGATTTCTCCATTTTGGCAAATAGGATTTTTTTTTAATATGCTTTTAAGAAAAATCTTTATATCTGCTGGTAATAAGAAAACTGGGAAAACATAGTCTCGGACATTATGAAGTGATGACATAAATGTCCATTAAAAGAAAAAACATTAACTTACATTTTGTGAAATTTAGCAAAATATAAACAATAAGAACTTGAACATCCACCCTAAAGATTAAAGTGTATGAGAAATATGAATCTGAATACTTAATTATGTGAATGTTTTACTCTTGCTTTCCTTAAAACAGGTATAAACAATTTGCATGTAGAGAAAGCAATGCAAAAGTTGGTTGTTTAAGAGTCCCTTAATATTCGTGTTTCAGTCATATAGTATTGTTTTTAAATAATTGAGATGATTTTTTCAATTTAATTCTACAAAAAATATAAATATTTTTAGTTACTCACATCTAGTAACAAATAACAATTTTATAATCCATTATTTTTCTAACTATAAGCAACTATGATAGTGAGGTGATTAACATAAAATCCTAACATAAAATCCTAAACAAACATAGATGATACGAGTGAGAACTTATTGTTGTAAATAGAAGTACTTATTGTTGTGAATATTGTTCTGTTTTTTTTCTTTAAATTGGGGTTTTAAATAATTTGAAAATAAAATATAAAATTATTGAAGCATCTTAAAAGTGATACATTTTTTCCTCTACTAGACTGCTATGAAATGTCAACGAATCAGTTATAGGATTCAGCAAAATCATGACATTCAAATAACAATTCCAAATGACTCGTCGTCAACTTCTAAAAGTCGGATGTCAGTGAAGATTTGCACTCACTCAGGCATTCACACACCCCTTCAAATATAAGGAAAGGGATGAATTATTTTTGGGTTTGTCTATCCGTGATTTGTATTTATACGGTTTAAAAATTTCGCCGACACATACGAATTTAAAACTTATATTTTGAAGTAATCCAATTGCAGGGTTCTAATGTTTTATCATTTCTTAAATGCAATCATAATAAATAAATAAATATTGATCAATTAATTACTTTGCATTTGTGATGGTGTTGTAATTTTTGGACACTTGACTACTTTGATTGTGTGTGTGTTCCACTATTGCATAAAATTGTTAACTTCAAATAAAGTATATCCTTTTTTTAATAAAAAATGTGACTAATTTGATGGTGGAGCTCACTCCAATATCTACCTGGTTTATTTAATTTCGACAATTTCTAATTAAATATAAATTAGTTTTCTAGTCGTTATCTTAATAAATGAGCTGCTTAGTTAAACTAATCAAACTACAAGGAAAATGTTGTTGATCTTACGATTTTTTCAAAGCATATAACAACTGAAAAAACTGCAAAACTATGAAGCATTGTAAACTTTAGATCTATTTTTGTACAACGTTAATTATCATTTTTTAAAATTATGAGTCTACACAATTTATCTATTATTATTTTTGGTAAAATAAAATGTTTTAACTTCACACTTAATCTGTATATCATTTTTTCCTTAAATTTTAGTTTTTGTAGTGCATTCTTATCTACAAAATTGGTATTCTTCATATCTAAATTAAAAATGACATGAAAGAAATTATTTGATTCTTCGTGAATATAGACTCGGACCTTTATCATACAATTAAATCAACCATTAGTTTTATATAACCAAAGATAGTGCTAGAAAATATACCTTGATCCATTGCTTTTGATATCTCTACATAAAATTTAGAAGAAAACTTTAATCTTAATGTTTCTTCCCTCTCTACCCCTTTTTTCTCTTTACTTGTTCTTTGATGGATAAGAACGTATCCATACATTGCAATACTTATGCTTTCTAGAATTGCTAACTCAACGTAAAATATCTTTCCACTGCCTTCTATTAGGTTTAGCGACCATCACATTTTTAGAATTAATTTTTTAAGTTACATTGACCACAACATAATTGTTAAATAGCCCAACAATCTTGCACTCAACCCATGTTATGACTTGATTATTCAATTACAATCATATGCACTATTGTGAATTTGTCAAGTCATTATCTTTAATTGAATCGAAATGAAGATGTCATGGAGTCACAAGCCATTCAATGACATGATTCATTCTATGTATTACACAAGAAACTCAACAAAACTTTACTTGAGAAAGACTGTAATTATCAAATTTTATATCGTCTAACAGAAACTATTATTATATACATGATGTGGACAAGAAGTAAACAAGCAAAAATATAACTTTAATTGAATTCATATGTTTCACAGTAATTTGAGCAAATCATCCATGTTTATATACATAATTTCATGCTAAAAAGGACTTGTCCATACTGCCCTTTCGTTTAACATGTCTAGTAAATGTTTTGGACAGCAATCCTTTAGTTAACAAATTCGCTATCATAAGATTAGTATTAATATGCTTAATTGGCGCCTTTGTTTTTGCATTTCCTCTTTAACGGGCAAATAGTTCAAATTCATGTATTTTACACCTTTAGAATACTTGTCATTCTTATAAAAAGAAAATATTTATAGGATTGTCACAATAAATTTTTAACGATCTAGCTATATTGTCCATGATTCTAAAGCCTAGAATAAAGTTCGCAACCATGATGCATGAATATTTGTTTGAAAACAAGCCTCCATGGTAAAAGTAGCAATAACTGAATGTTTGTCATTTTTCCATGAAATTGCTCCTTCAAGTTAATAAAAATATGTAACCGAATGTAGATTTCCTTGAGTTTATACATCTGGCTTAGTTTGAATCCTAGTATCCTACCACTTTAAGGTAATTTGAATTTCTGTACATGAGCATGTACTTTCTTTCTAGGTTTTTAATAGTCTATTTCAAGATTGCTTTGATGTCGACTCAATGTTCCTACAGCAAAGATGATAACTAGTCGAGTACATGTTTGGACATACATCACTCTCCCAACCATTAATGCATAAGGAATAGGTTATTACATTTTGTTCCAAACCATTCTTCAGATATTTTATTTCACATAACTTATCTCCTTTTTGAAATTGAACTATTCTTAAAGAGCACCTTTTTTTTTCATTCTAGATCTCTCTCATATTTTATTGATATAGCCCTTTTGAGACAATCTTAACAATTCTTATGACCTCTCACGGTATATTCCTCTTCTTATTATATTGGATGACTCACCCATATCTTTTATTTCAATTTTTTTATAGAGAAATTTCTTTACATCATGTAACAATCCAACATCATTATTGAAAAAAAAAACATCGTCAACATATATGATTAAAATAATGAACTTGCTTCCAATGACTTTCATGTAGATACACATGTTAATTGTGTTCTCCAAAAAATCGTATGACTTAATGTCATTATTGAACTTAATGTACAATTGCTGTGAAGTTTGTTTCAATCCATATATAGACTTTTTTAACTTACACACTATGCTTTCTTTTCTACTAGTCATGAAACATTCATATAAACTTTCTCTTCCAAGTCACCATTCTAAAGGGTAGTCTTTACATCCATTTGGTGATTTTCTAGATCATAATGAACCACCAAAGCTATAACAACTCTAAAAGTGTCAGTCTTTGAAACTAGAAAGGTCTTTTTATAGTTAATGCCTTCTTTTTTAGTATAATTTTTAGCAACAAGTTCGGCCTTATACCTTTTGATATTGCCTTTTGAGTCTCTTTTAGTCTTAAAGATCTATTACAACTGCCTTGTTTTGAACCTTTAGGCAATTGGACTACTTCCAAAACTTTGTTGTCATTTATTTATTTTTATTTCTCTTTCATGGCATTAAACCACTTTTTATAATTGCTACACTTTGTGGCTTGTTTGAGTGAGACTAGATCTTGTCAACACTTAAATCACATTCTTGTTGAAGTGAGTAAACCACATAGTCATTCGAAATAGCTAGTCTTTTCTACCTTGTAGACCGTCATAATGTTATTTCTTATGGCATAACTTGCTTATTTTTCACTTGTCAGATCCTAGTTCATTGCTACTATGTTCATTTTATGTGTTTGGGACATTAATTTGTTGCCCATGCATTTTGTGTAACCTTGCAACAAAAGGAACAACTTAAGGAGAAACACTAAGTGTGGGAGTTTCCAAATGAATCTCTCAAGTTTCAAACTTTCATGATCTTCACTACCACTAAATTGGCCATTTTCAATGAAAGGAGCATTACAAGACTGAATTATTCTTGTACTATGGTTAGGATAGTAAAATCTATACTCTTAACTTTTCAAGATAATCGAAGAAGTAATTACTAATGGTCCTTGCATCAAGTTTCTTTTCTCATAAATTATATATTCTTACTTCTGCTAGGTAACCTCAAACGTGAATGTGCCTTAAACTGAGTTTTTTTTTTCTAGTTCACAATTTAGTAGGAGTTTTAAGAATTGCCTTACTAGAGACTGTGTCAAGTGGATATGCAATCTTTATTACATGCATCCACAAGGGTAAAGCCACGTTACTGTAACTTAACATACTCTTAACTATCCATAAGAATATGATTTCACCTTTTAGCTACACCATTTTGATGTGGTGTCCTAAGCATTGTGTATTGTGCACATATGCCTCTACTTCCAAGGATTTTTGCAAATAGACTTAGACATTTTCTACTTTCATCAAATTCTCATTAATCTTCACAACTCTAATTAGATCTCATTATTTTAATCTTTCTATTTAAATGCCTTTTAATCTCATCAATGAACACCTCTAGGATGTTTGCTAATTAAGATTTTTCATGCAACAAATATAGAAAACAATATCGTGAGAAGTCATTAATAAATGTTGTAAACTTTCACCACCTTAAGACAATACATCAAAGGGGCCATGGATGTCAACGTCTATTAAGGAGTTCACTACTTCTTGTGGCTTGATTTCTTGATATGTGTTTGGTTTTATACAATCTGTACACAAATCCTCGTCAACAAAGTTTAGAAAAGGCAAGATTTTAGTTTTCATCAACCTTAACATCCTTTCTTTAGATATGTGACCTAACCTTTCATACCATAAGAAAGCAAAATGTTCATTATGTGCACTGCATTTATTACCATTATTGTGTCCATCACAAAATAGAGATTCACCAAAGCATAATCAAGATTGAAGCTATATAAACCGTCAATTAAAGTATTAGAACCATAATAGACTTTTGTTTCTATGTTAAAAGTTTCATTTCCAATTTTAAAACGAAATTCTATATCATCAACTTTCAAACATAAATTAAATTATTAGCATAGTCAGGAACATTAAGAAACTTTTCAAAATCTAGGAAACATCTAGCATTTAAGATCAATTTTTTCATCTCAATTCCTTCTATTCATGCCTTTATTATGTTTCCTATATACAAGAACCTTTCAATTTTGTTTATGAGATGCATTGAAAGGAATCCCTGTATAAAATGAGACATATGAGTAGTAACACTTGAATATAACCGCCAAGTATTATTAGACACTTCAATAAGATTTGATTCAAGACATATTGGAATATGGTATGTATCTTTCTTTTTGAACCAAGCCTTCCTTTCTAAGCAATCTTTCCTAAAGTGACCAATCTTTTTGCAGAAGTAGCACCTCTACTTCTCATAAATTTGTCCCTCACTAACCTATATTCATGTTTGTCCTTCTTTTATTTTTCTTAATTGGTTTAAGTTCATTGCTTCTAGCTTCATTATAAAGTGTGAAATAAATAGTGGTTCTTCATTTTTTTTTCATCTCCCTTTCTTTTGAATTGACATGGTCTTAATTTTTTGAAGATTTTAGTTCTATTTGTTTAAGAGTATTACGATTCACTTGAATTGGTCAAACTTAAGAGGGAGTGAGCCGATGATGAACTGAACTATGAATGATTCACTCACATTCATACCCTTTAATTTTATTTTGGTGCTAAATTTTCCATATCTATTACATGATCATGAATAGACTGTGACACGTCAAATTTCTTGGTCGTTAGCTCACTCATTAGGCTCCATAAATGGATTTGTTAACTATGTTTTACTGACATATTACTTTATTTTCATTATAAATTCCCTTGTATTGTCTATTTTAGACATAGATGGCTTAATATTTTTAGCTATTATCATCCTCATCAAGTTTAAACTCAGCCTATTAGACCACCCCCAAGCCTCATAAAGAGACTTCTCTACTTCTATATTAGTCTTAGTGGTTGGTTGTAGGCTTTTCATCTAAAACTATTGCCAAGTTCAAATCCAAAACACCCAACTAAAATTGGATTTGTTGAGACCGATCCACATAATTTAGCAAATTGAACTCAACTTAGCCTAATTCTTAGAGCAAACAAATTTGTAGATGTTGCAAACGTTATATAAGCTCACACATTAATGTTTTGAGTAAACTTGAATAGATTTAAACAATAAACTTTGATTATGTATTTAAGTTCACCTTTGGGTGATACTTGAATAATAGATTAAACAATAACAATGCCAACATAAACATGATTTAATAGGCAATCAACGACACTAAATTTAATATGAATGTTGTCTTTGGATGTACAATAATATTTATTAAATATGTCGATAATTCTCTTTAATGTCCCTAGTTATAAGCAATCGTCTACCTTTGAATGACCTCCTTATATTATAGCCAAAGACCTCAATTGTTCAATTTCCATGGCATCATATAAATATGAATAATCAAAAATGCACAATTAAATACCGAAATATCTTTTTAAGCTAGGCCACTTCAGTGACTAACGAGCTTTAACTTCAATAAACATTTAATTGAAACATAAAATCTTTAACAATTCTTTTTAAAGAGCTGAATCAAAAATTGCAATACTACTATCCTAATTAAAATTTTAATTTATTTAACATTTCCAATATTCAAGATACAAAAATTGTCCAAGTAGGATAGCAATACAACCCCGTAGATATATCTATACATTTGTGTGCACGCATGTGCATGCGTGCGTGCGTGTGTGTATGTACATATTTAACCAAAAGTCTATGTGTCATGCACACTGTTACTTCATCCAAAGACTTATCACACAATGCACAATTTATAACCCAACTTTCAAGAGCATAAAGTGTCATCATAGTAGCACCACAACGACTTTGATGTATCACTATTATAATGTATCAAATCTAATCACTATGATCATCAAAATAAGACTTCATATGCAAATTAGATCGGATGGGAATGATGTTGGTATGATTAAAATTCTAAACATTATTTTTCTACCCGTCGCATTAATTATAAATGTTTGATGATTAGACAATTGCTACTACATATGAAAAACACCTCCAATGATCTCCAAAATTTCATCCCTTTAAAAATGACAAGTTTTCTTAAACTTTCAACATAATGAGATATGAGATCTATTTGTTGGAATTATCTGGGATTTACCCATGAAAATCAAAACTCTTAGTCAAAAATACATCATGCATATGCAATGAAAAATAAAGGAACAAATCGTAACCATTTCTATCGCATAACATGTAATAAATCACACATACAAGTGAAGATGTTAAGTTGTTACCTTTAGAACATTTCCAAATAGTTTTGAACGTAATCCTTAAGTTGTAGCCTTCAAACTTTGACTTCTATTTTGTCTACATAGTTAGAATGATTACGAGCTCCTATTACAATCTACACAACTTCATTTGTGAAACTCTAATTCAAACTTCCTTTAACAAAAAGGAATTTTGACAAGAAAGAACTCGGAGATGGTGGCTAGGGGGTTATTATTTCTTGCTTGAAAGGGCTACATGAATTTTCTAGCATAAAAATTGTATCTTGAACTCTTCAAGCACTCCTTAATATAGTTATGACATAAAGGTTTGGAACGTGGACTGTTCTACATGGACCCTTAAATTAAAACTAACCCATTGACTTTTATTTATTAATTTTATTAATAAATTAGCTCATATATCCTTTAATTGTTAATCTTCATTAATAATTAAAGACCAACTGTGCCTTATTAATTTAATTCAATTAATTTCATTAATTAAATTAAATTCTTATTGTGTTTCTAAGTAGTGATTTTATTATTAACAAACACCATGATAATTTATTTAGTTCAATCTAATTGCAACTAAATAAAGTATTCCGTGAGTCTTTTTATGCCTTATATGTAACCCATTAATTTAACACTTGCAATATATTATAACCTTATGTGTGTGACTCTTTGGGTTCATCTTTAATTGATAACGAGCATAGTTTGAAAAATATGGGTAACATCTAACCTAAAACTCATATTGTAGTCTAATTAATATGAAATGAATCAAATCACAATGAACTTTTCCATTTGTGAGTACCATACTATATAAACTTTTTGTTTTACTTTATCTTGACAGAGCAAAAGTCATGAATTTAGTCAAACTTATAAACTCAATCATATGACCAATTACCATTTTCTTATGAGACAAATGTTACTATTAGAAACTCCTTTCCGATTACATACTACCTCAACTATGGGTTTCAATCTTATAGAACACCAACTGTATAGGACAAATACCTTACTTATTTAAAAGATGATAAATTCTTTCTTGAACACATATATGCCTCCCTATGCATTCGAGTAATAGTATATCAGATTCATGACCCTATCTTATATTAGAATAAATATTAACCTTTAATGTCCTAATGATATGTTGATTGTTATGCGCATAAGACAGCTATGTTATCTTAGGTCTAAGATCTATGTGCACTTATCATGATCATGAAATCAGACATTGATAGACTAGAGTGAATTTCATACATTTGTTTCGTTTTGCGAGTCATTGTCTAAATGCCATATTTTCTAATGGTGCACACACACACACACATATTCTCAATATCTCACACTAAACGACATAATACTCATTAAGGTGTACAAGTTATACCGACTCTTTAATATTCTTTAAAGTGTTTGTGACTCACAAACATGTTTTAGTAATTGAGTACTAAGATAGTCTTGTATCCTGATAACCTAAGTAAAACTATACTTTATTTGAATAATTTGGAGCTTAATTTATATTGTCTTATTTAAATTTTCGTTCACAAAGAAAGATTTGACTATCTTATATACTTATAATAAAAACAAGTAAACAAGTAGTGAAATAAAACTCAACTAAAGGTGCCGAACTAAGAAAATGCAAGATTGTGGCCTAAGATATTGTTAGAATGAAGACTTGATGCCTAAACCATTGCCTACATGAACCACCAGTGAAAGGGTAGGGAGAACCAACAGAATTCTACCTATTATCGCCACCTGATGCCTAAGAGACACCTAGGTGATGGCTTAAATTATGCCTATTGCCTAGGCGACGAAGAAGCAATTAGCATCACCAGTTCTTTTGCCTAGGTGATGGAACAGGAGATAGTTCAAGATTTTGTACCCTAACCTCTTGAACCGATGAACAAAAATGATGGAATTTATCAATCAATCAAAGAGTTTGGACGGTGGAACTTCAAACCTACAAATAGGGGATTTTTCCACAAGCAAGAGGCGTTGAAGGAACATTAGAATTCATATAGGTCTTACATTATATCATCATATTCTTCTTAGTTGTAAAATTAGACGGTGGGAGTGGAGTTTGGTGTTTTGTATAAGCTAGATCAAGGTGAAAAAACAAGAAATCACTGTGATAAGGGAGCTTCGAATATGAGATAAGTTGTGATTACTTCTACCTTAGGAGCTTGATGTACTTGCAATCTTGAATAGCGAGCAAGGACTTTTGTTATCAATTTAAATTCTATTATCTTTTCTTATTTCATCGTGATCAATCATTTATGCTTCTCTCTCTCTTCTTATTTCCTTTGTTTTTTTTATTTCACTTAATTTATGGTTATAACAGAACTGAAGCCACGAGTTAAGTAATTTGATTACAATTGTGAATTGTGAACTTATAATGAAAGCGGAGGTTTCACATTCATAAGGGGTAAGAAAAGTAATTCATAAATTTCATTCTCAATTGAATTAATTCTAAGATTATTGAATTTCATTCTCAATTGAATTAATTCAATAGAAACCTTGGTATAACTTGGAAAAGTATACTAAGAATTCAAGCAATTACATGTCCCTAAAATAAGAAATTAAAATTGATAATGGATTTAATTGGTAATTAAATTTCTTGCATGTTGATTATTGCTTGTATCTTGCTATATTTATCATGTTCCTCTCTACTCTATTTAATTTAATTTACTTTATTGCTTATTTATTATCTTTATATACTATTTATCTACTTAATTAAAAGGTAATACTATTAAACAACATTCTTACTTCTTGTGGATACGACAACCCTGCTTTCCCATGTTACATGTATGACTGTTGTATACTTGCAACATAGTGCATTAAATTCGCATCATGTCTATATTCATAACTAATGATGAATAAGGCTTATTAACTTAAATACATAGGTATATACAATACTTTACTTTAATCAAAATTTACACAAATGAAAAACTTGCCAAAATATTGATACAGGAATTAATATTTTATTAATAATTGAATGAAAGTATATATACAATCTAGTATCTTCTAGTATATCTCATTTTTTATTAGCATTTGAAGATATATCACTAATACTATTAATAATTTTACATAAGTGATTTGGTCAACTTTAAATCATAGAAATTATAATCTAATCAAATACAGAAGCTTAAATATGGAGAATTTTCATTTGTAGGCCATTATAACATATGAAACAACAATAACTCCAAACCACCTTCTTAGACCAAATAGGATTGTGCCAAATTATAACAACATTAAAACCAAGACAATAACAAATATTTTTATATTTGTCATTATTAAAAAATTATGTATTGCATGTATCATCATCATCATCTATACCCTTATTATAAATTCCATGCCCCTAAACTTTTAATTTTAGTTGTCTCAAAGTATATTGATGGTCTTGCTCTTTCTACCATATCACACTCTCTCTTGCCTCATGCCAACCGGAACTCATGCTCACTTCGTTTACACATCTCCTTTAAATCTCCTCATTGTCGTGGACTATATATGGAACCTCCTTTTGGAAAACAACTTTCATTACGAATGGAAACTAGAATAAAATGAATAATATCCATAACTTCCCCCCAAATCATCTCTCTCTCTCTCTCAGCTACGCATCTCTTCTTGACTTGATAACTTTTTCATTGTAGATATCTTATGTAGCTGTTTCTTATCCATTTTAATTCACTATTACGCTAAATAGAACATCAGTCACTCGCTTGCATTTGTTTTCTTTTTAGATTTCTTTTCTTGCTTGTTCAGTTCTCAACCAACGGCGATGGTGATATAGGAGAACACTTTTGGACCCTTGAATAGCGTTGTTAACATGACTGCACCAATTGTTTCGATATTTATGAGTAAAAGATGGCTAATTCTTGTAAATATGGGTGTTTAAGAGTTTGTGATTTATTTCTACTTTGGCGAAGGATGTTTCCTCATGGGTTCTCAAATTTTATAAGTACAAACTCACTGTTGATGTTCAGAATCGAAGCCATGGAATAAAAATTTTAACTTATTTAAATATATAAATAAAATATAGAAAAATAATTTAACGATGAAATAGTATATATTAAAAATTTTAGCCTTTTAAGAATTTTATCGTTCTTCCTGTTCCTTTCGTTGGTTGATTTGTGGGTGAAAGAGGGCCTTCTCCGGACCGGCTGCGGCAGATTTTGCCATGTGTAACTATTTTTTAGCTAATTTTTCTGTTTTCAAATAATAAAAACATACATTAAATAAGAATGCACTGAAACATCAAATAAAAAAAAATTAAAAATGACTTGAAATAAAATAAAATGTCAAAACTTTAAAAATGTTTAAAATAAATAAATTTAAATATGTTTGAATTTTAAACCACATTTATAAAGATTGATTTTAGATTTTTTTTGTTAAATATATTCCCTTAATTTATCAAGTATTTTTCTATTTAATATAATTAAAAATACATATATAGTATTTTTCTCTTATTTAGTAATTCATATAATTTCTTATTTGTTTTTATATTTAAAAAGTTAGCTAATAGAAAAACTGACATTAAATATTTTAAAGGTTTTTATATTTTATTTGATTTCTAATTTTTTTGAAAATTTTATTTTAGTAGATGTTCTATTAATTTTTATTTTAATGAATTTTTCATATCTACAAAAAAGAAAAGAATTAAAAATCTGCAGCACCCACTGTATTTCACCAGGCGCGGGTCGAACAAACCATGAAAGAGGCAGAAATACAGGGTGCGTGTTTATTTTGAAGCTATAGGTTCAAATTTTATGTTTGTTTTTGTTTTTAGCCCTAAAAACACACTATAATTATTACTTTTTAAATTTTTATCTCTCTCTTACTTTTACACTATTCTCAATAAAAATACACTTATAAATATGCTCTTTGTATTTTATTTTATTTCTTTTATATTACTTTTTAAAGTCACACGTAACATGCTGGTAAACATGCACTTGTTTTGGTCCCAAAAAATTGTGTGTTGGTAAGAAAATTTGGGAAGATTTAAGAAAGGTACAGCCTATTATGAAATTTATAATTTCATTATGCTATAGAACAAAGATTATCTTTTTTGTTAACAATGATAAGGTGGCCTGGCATTTCTTGGAAATTAATGCATACATATCCAGTAGAATCTGTCAGAGAAGATACACCAATGTTTAATTGAGTGTGCTCCTCTGTCAATGCTCACAGATATTAGTAGTCTCCTCTCAGACGTTCGTTTTTCTGTTAACCTTCAATGCTCATATAATAACAATGTGCTTCTTTGAATATACATGCTGCAGGGAGGTGATTGAAAAGATGTGTTTTTCTATCAAGCAGATGATCAACATTATATACCACGAGCCTTGCTTATGGATTTGGAACCTAGAGTGATTAATGGCATACAAAATAGTGAATGCAGGAATCTCTACAATCATGAGAATATATTCGTCGCAGATCATGGAGGAGGTACTGGGAATAATTGGGCAAGTGGATATCATCAGGTCTGGGATAGTTCCATGTATAACTCACAGGCCTGGATGGTGTATACTCTTCAAATAATCTTTATGAATGTTGTAGACGTGGATATTGTAAATGTGATTGTTCTATCTTACATATAGGCCATCTCATCCAAAATGTACTTGCTTAATGTGCCACTCATTGGCCTACTGATATGCCATTATCTTAAGTGAACCGATCAGTTTTATTGATTGGAAGCTTTTACCTATTTGAAGTTTTTGACATTGATATTTTAAGTTGATATATTTTTGGTTGATGGTAGGTTCCCAGCTTCAAATGCCTTGTTATTCAAGACTCTATTTCTTCAAGACTAATCTAATGATATGGAAACTTGTTCCATTTTCAATTTTGTGCCGGTGACTTAATTCTTCTATGATGATTAAGTTTCCTATCCTTGTTGTGCCCTCCACATACATCCATCTTATGCAAGTAATAATAGACACTTTTTTGCATAATTGTACTTCTGATTATTTGGTTACCACATGTTGTGTAATGCCTCCCATTAGTTGTCAAACTATGACTGAAGTGGTTTGCAGAAGTTTCTGATGCACATCTCCATTAGCTTGAATTATTAGATTACAAATTGAGTACTAACGTGAAATAATTGCCAGTATAGCCTATTACCTGGAATTTGCTCGTGGGCCTGCCGATGGGCTTAGGGTGTGGCAACGTGGTATGAAAATCAGCTTTGGGTTACTAAAATGTCAGAGTGAGAAGTTTGACTAGTTGTGTAGCGACGGTTGAATTTCTGGATGGTGATTTACAGATATGCTACTGTAAAATAAGCTGTGGGAGGAAGTTCATTGCTTATAAATGGATGTATTTTATTCGGATAGTAACTTGCTTAACTAAATTCGCAAAGTGAGTATGCACGTGAGTAGTTTCTTGAAAAGGCCATTGCAATAGGATCTTGCTTGGGCTTGACATGATGCAACCTCCGACATACCTTTGTGTTTTCTTGGTTATCCATTTTACTTTTATATTGTTAGCCTTCTTATTGAAAATTTTGATAGCCAATGAAAATTTTCATAGCGTTTTTCTTATTGATGCAATTATTATCATTTTTGTTAGGGTAAACAATATGAGGAGGATCCAATGGACATGATTGATAAAGAGGCAGATGGAAGTGATAGTCTCGAGGGTTTTGTTTTATGCCATTCAATTGCTGGAGGAACAGGCTCAGGTGCTTTTACCTCTTCTGACTAATTTTATAACTAAAGTTCTCAGGTTATCTGCAATAGCTAACTATTGATACCCAAATCTGCATTGGTACAGATCATATATTTAAGGTTATGTCATTTGACACTGATACATTATGCTTATACGAAATTAACTTTCATGAGGCTATCAGTGAACTCATGCTACTTGTGGGATGGCTAATGAATTCTTTAATCTGTTAGTTTGATGTCCGTGAGCATTATATTAGACTGTGTATTTTATTTAATACCATGGAAGTTTGAATTGTGTCTTTCTTTAGCAATGTGGTAACTTTATGGCCCCGCAGATTATTGCATACTTGTTCTGAAAATTGATTGCCCTGATGCAGGGATGGGTTCCTATTTGTTGGAGACTCTAAATGACCGATACAGCCAAAAACTTGTTCAGACATACAGTGTTTTTCCAAACCAAAATGAGACTAGCGATGTGGTGGTACAACCATATAACTCCCTTCTAGCACTCGAGCGATTGACATTGAATGCAGATTGCGTAGTTGTTCTTGATAACACAGCACTTAATAGGATTACTGTGGAGCGGCTTCATATCACTACTCCCACTTTTACCCAAACAAATTCTCTTGTTTCTACTGTCATGTCAGCAAGTACAACGACCTTACGCTATCCAGGATACATGAATAATGAATTGGTTGGCCTTCTTGCTTCTTTGGTCCCCACTCCTCGATGCCACTTATTAATGGTAGGATATACTCCTCTCACAGTAGAGCGGCAGGTCCGATATCATTAACTAATCTGTTCAGTATTGATATGTTTTAAACATAGATGACAGGACAAATATAATGTAAATGATATAAATAAATATGATTGTAATTTTTAGATTGAGTGCCTGGTTTATTAGTTATTTTCATCAGGTTTTTTACTATATTTTTTTGTCTATTATGGGTGATCTAGGTGCAGATTGGAATTATTAGAGTCAGGAATTAAGGCTTCAAATTATTTTTTGTTCTAGTGTTCAAGAAATGTAGAACCATATTCGGAAGGTTACTTTCTTCCCTTGACGAAATGTGTGAGAGGTAAATAATTCATATAATGTATTTTTTTAGGATCTCTTCAAGTGGTGAGGATCTGTAATAAATCTTTTATCAGAGTCATGGATCATTTAATATGTTCTTTTGTTTAGAATTAATACAGTTTACAATTAAGATATTTGAGCATCTGAGAAGCTATTCTTAATGAAGAGGATTTTGCATACTAAAAAGTGAAATATTGTTCGTAATTGGAATTTCAGTGGCTGTTACTTAATATTTACTATTTAACGCATTATTTTGTTCATTCGATGGTGTACATTTTTTACAAATTTAGTACTAATTGAATCTTTTATTATATCTGGGTAGCATCGACGACTTTAGATTCTTTTGACCCATTAGCAGTTTGCAAAATTCTTATATCAAATACGGTACGTACAAAGTAAAATTTATGATAGTAATTGTCACCTATGTTGTCTAAGCCATATGGTTCTTGTCAGAGAATTTTTACAAATATTTACTTTGCTTTGGTATTGTTTGTTTTTACCTAATTTGAGTTTAAGAGAATATTTGATTTCTTAGTTGATAGGACTAATTTATGTTAAGTTATTTTTTTTAATTTTTGGCATGGTTGTAATTGTTCTTATTAAAAATTAGGACTTTTTTTTTATGTTAATAACAACAATTTCTCCCAATTAATTTCAATGTGGTATTGGATTATATTTTTTCCTAAAATCTTGCTTTGGTTGCAACCTCAGTATCAAGTTGCTAGTGCCGCTACTCATGGTGGAGCGTGGCAGCAGCCCCAATTAAAAAATAAAATAAAATTTCTGGTCCTTTGTATTTTCACTTCCGCAACAAAAGATAAAAAGAAAGGTGACATAAATTAACCCTATAAACTAATAAACCAAATCTTCTCTCAAAACCTAAACTAGGCAACCCAACAATATCAAATCCTAGTAAATGTGTGTAAATATTCTCTAACACTCTCGCATAAGACTCTGCAATCACCTTAAGCATTTCTTTTTAACTTAGCTGCATCAGCAAACCTGTGTCCTGCTTAAAATGGCAAGTATATAGTGATTGGCTAGATCTTACATGGTGCTAGTAGATTCCAGATTTTGACTATCCTTTCTGTTGTTAGTATTGATATTTATGGTTTTAACAAATAACTCTAGTTTGAATAATAAAGTAGGACTAAATTGAAGTGTATCCTGGAAATGAAGTGCATTGTTATTCTTCTAGTTGTAAGTTTCATTCTAAGGCTGATAGTTCCTATTGGCAAGCTAATGTAATCCGGAGAACAACTGTACTTAATGTGATGAGAAGACTTTCTTCAAGTAATGGAAAAGATCTTCAATTTGTTAATACATTTATGAAAGATGTTCTCATGGTGTTCTCCTTTACAGAAAAAAAATATCATGGTTTCCTCTTGTGCTCGAACAAAAGAAGCTAGTTAGGCAAAATATTTATCAATTTTAAACATTATCCAGGGCAAAGTGGATCCCACTCAGGTAAATTTTAGAATTTCAAAAGAAACATGGGAAAGTGCTTATTTGTGGTTTTGAAGATGATTCTGCATTTTTTGGAGGCATTCGTTTTTGTATGTTTTTCATTTACTGCGACAAAGTTGGATGTGAATCATGTGATGATAGTGAAACACATAAATGAGTTCGTTAGGAATGCTTGAGGCCTTAAGACTTTGGTAAGCATATTTAAATGTCTATTGTTTTTACTTCTATGTTCCATTGCTATAATGGAGCATGCCATCTACAGTTTATAAGAGAAAACAAATCACCAATTTCTTTGTGCATCCTCTTCAGATGCTCGCAATGGGCAAAGCAGTTTCCCAATGTAGATTTTACTTTTTCATAGTATAGGGGCTGATAATCTATGCTAACTGTGGAATTATGTAAAATTTCTTGAAAGATTATAGCTATGAGAGAAATATTATATTCATTTATTATCAAAAAGATACATAGTACACATATATATAGGTTACAAGTAAAACCTACTCCAAATCCATTAACAAAAATAACTACCATACAATCAACTAATCATGGAAAGAAATCAACTTTACAAGGAAGAAATCAACTAATTCATAATTAATTACGATATGCCATAATTTTGACACGACTTGGTACACAAGTCCTCAAAACGCATGATTCCTAAGGCCTTGGTAAATATATTTGCTACTTATCTTCAAGACAGAGTAAACAGTGTGGTAATCTGATGGTTCATGCCGGTGTTCCAGATGAAGTGACAGTCTATTTCGATATGTTTAGTTCTTTCGTGAAACACAGGATTACTCGCAATGTGAATTGCAGCTTGATTATCACAATGCATTGGTAGAGGCTCATTGTAGGTGTATCTCAATTTATTGAATAGGTTTCGTAGCCCTAACATTTCACTAGCAATATGTGCCATAGCCCAATATTCATCTTCTACACTGGATCTAGTGACTGTAGTTTGTTTCTTACTTTGCCAAGTCACTAAATTTCCTCCAATATATGTGCAATAGCCAAAGATAGACCTTCTATCACTTATCGACCCGGTATAATCCGCATCAAAATAGGCTTCAACACGTAAATACCTATGTTTCTTAAACAGCAACCCCTTTCCGAGGGCACCCTTGGACGTAGCGTAATATCCTAAGAGCTGTATCCTAGTGAACTTTCTGTGGTTTATTCATGAACTGACTAACCAGCCTTACAGTGAAGGTTATATTTGATCATGTAATGGTTAGATAAATTCACTTTCCGACCAACAGTCTATACTTGGTCTGTTCTTGTACATAATAATTGCTGTCACTCCACAAATCAGGACTAGTTCTGATAGGAGAGCTCACTGGCTTGGAGCCCAGTAGGCTGGCTTTAGCTAGAAGGTCAAGTGCATACTTTTTTTGAGATAAAAACACCCCATGTCAAATGTGGGCTATTTCAATACCCAAAAAATACTTAGAAAGGCCCATTTTTAGTAACAACTTCTTGTTACAGATATTCCATAGTTTTGTGAACCCAATTACTATCACTTCTAATAATTAAGATGTCATCTATGTATACAGCCAGGATGACAACTCCATTATGCCCATGCCTCACAAATATAAAATGATTAGCCTTACACTACTAAAAACCAGAACCGTGCAAGACACCACTGAACTTATCAAACTAAGCCTTGGGGCTTTGTTTCAACCCATATATAGCCTTATGGAGTTTACATACCCTATGTTTTTGCACCCCCTGAGCAATATATCCTGGAGGTTGCTCCATGTACACAGTTTCGTGGAGATCACCATATAAGAAGGTATTTTTCACATCTAACTAAAACATGGGCCAATCATGGTTTACCGCTAAGGAAAACAAAATTCAAATAGAGTTTAGCTGGGTGATTGGGGAAAAGGTCTCAAAGTAATCAATCCCATAAGTCTGTGTAAGCCCTTTTACGACTAATTGAGCTTTGTACCTGTCAATAGTCCCATCGGATCGATATTTGATGGTAAACACCCAACGACAAACAACAACGTCAGTATCAAGTGGTACTGACACCAATTCCTAAGTGCCTTGAGAAATTAGCGTAGACATTTCCTCATTAATAGCTGCCTTCCAAGTAAGATGTTGTAAAGCCTCATGATAAGTTCGAGGAAGGGGCACGGATGAGAGAGAAAAGACAAATGATCCAAAACTAGGCCCAAGGTAAGACATATAATGAGTTAACGGATGAGAGGTGCAAGAGCAGGCACCTTTTCGTAAGGCAATTATGAGGTCGGTCTCAAGTATAAGTGGTGTAGGAGCTCTGGGATCTTCAGATAAAGGGCGAGAGGTGTCATCATACGTATGCATTGAGTGTCGGGTATAAACCTTAAGAGGGCCTGCCGAATTTCCGTTAATGGCAGGAGGTAATGGCACGAGTACAGTAGGTAGAGAAGACTGGCTTGAAGAGGAAGAGGGCGTCGAGAAATCAGGTTGTGACTTAAAGAAGCTAACATTTGTAGAGGTAAAGCACTGACGACTAATGGGGTCATAACAACGATACCTTTTTTGGGTTCGAGAACAAAAATGAACAAATGAAGTACATCCCAAAGTACGAGGTGGAATTGGGAACAATTGCTTGTGAGAATAAAGGACTAGATAGGGAATATCATCATCAAGGACGCTATAGGGCATTCTATTGATAAGGAAGCATGTAGTGACAAAGGCATCTCCCTGGAGATATTTAGGAACATTCATATGTTGCATCATAGTGCGAACAACGTCAAGAATATGACGATATTTTTGTTCAGCAACACCATTTTGCTATAACGTGTAGGCACATGATGTTTGATGAAGAATGCCATGAGTGTCACAGAAGGCTTAGAGATCTTTTTAAGTGAATTCCAGAGCATTATCAGTGCGGAGGGTGCGTAAATTTATTGAAAATTAGGTTTTTATTTCATTATAGAAAGAGTTGAGTACATGGAGAATTTAGACCTATCCCGCAATAGATTCATCCAAGTCATTCAAGAATAGTTATCAACAAAATAATGAAATGGCGAAACGCCCCATGAGTTTCAACCCGACTAAGACCCAAAATATCACAATAAACTGTAATCAATGGAGACACACTATGTTCTCGACTTTAGGAGAAAAAGAAACACGATGATGCTTTCTTAGTTCACATGACTCAGTCTAAGCAAGAGGTAGAAGATGGAATGGAGAAGAGATGCCATAACTTTGAAAGGAAAGGATGACCCAGATGACAATGCCACTTGAAGGGTGATGTGGAAGTAGAGAGCACCCGAGCATCATGTGGGGTATTGGTATTTAGGGAATAAAGTCCACCATGTTCATGCCCTCCACTTATCCTTTTCTTCGTCTGTAGATCTTAAAAGACGCAATATGACAGATAGAAGGTTACATAACAATTGTGTGATCTCGTAAGTTGATAAATAGAGAGTAGATTGATAGGAAATCAAGGAGTAAACATTGCATTATCTATAGTGAGGATCTGAGCGGGATGAATACTGCCACACTTAATGATAGGTAAGTAACTACCATCGACAAGGCATAGGGGATAAAGAGATAGTGTGAAGGGTGAAAAAAAGAGATTTATTACCAGTGATGTGGGTAGTGGCACTAGAGTCCATCTACGACTTACCATGGGTTGCTTTGAAGGCACTTTTCAAGGAAGGGCTAGTGCTTACAGAGGAAGAGGCTGATTGCAACAATTTCTCATATTCATCGCGAGACAATGAAATTGTATCTAAGCCTTGAGGTGGAGTATTTGGTTCATTGAAACTAGTTTTAGCCCATTCTGGCTTGCCAAATTTTTTCTAATACTTGTCGAAGGCATGATTAGAGTGGCCACAATGACTATAGGGATGTGTGAACTTAGAGTCGTCACCATGGCCTCGACCTCCCTTTTGGCCATGAGAGGACCTAGTACCTCGTGTAATTATATTGAAGTGTTCAACAGTTGATGGAGCAAATCTAGAACCTCCAGTAGTCACTCGAAGAACTTGAGAGAACTCGAGAGAGGGCATTGGATAGAGAAGGAACATTATCACTGGCCAATAGGTTGTCTCAGATAGATAGAAGTGAAAAGTCAAGACTCGACAGGAACATTGCAACCAAGAATTCTTTCCGTTGATTATTACCAGTCTATAAATCATAGGTTAACGGATGGTACAATAGGATTTCATTAGCCATTCCCTCAAGGGAAGCAAAATAATCAGATATGGACCGACTATCCTTTTTAAGAGCAAGCAACTTCTCATACAATTCAAAAACCCGAGAAACATTCTTTTCATGTGAATATATGGCATGCAGAGTATCCCACATCTCTTTGGCCGTATGTAGAAACATGACATTTGCACTAACTGGCTTTTCTATACTATTAAGTAACAAAATCATTACTAAGAAATCGGATTGTTGCCAAGAATAATATTCAATGTCTGTAACATCTAGAGGGTCTGATAGGATATGATTTAATTTATTTTGGGATCCCAAAAAGATTTTGAAGGCTTGAGACTTTAGGATATGGTTCTAATCATTTAGATTAACAGTAGTTTCCAAAACGGGTTTATTTTCACTATTGGAGGCCACCACAAAACAACACAAGGCTAGAAGAGATTGGAAGAGAAGGGCATGCTAATTCACAGTCAAAAGGAAAAGCTCACTAGGCTTAAAAAAAAGGGCGACACTAATACCATGTGAATGAAATATTATTTTCACTTGGCCTACGTGAGATGGGTGATGTTGCACTAGCGTTCAAGGCAGAGTAGATTGCAGGGGCTTGCGGCGCTGGGTTGGCGAGGGGCTTGCGGCACTGGCCTGGCGACCAACGGTTTTTCAATTTTTTTTAATAAAGGCATGGAAACTATGTTCTGATACCATGTGAATGAAATATTAGTTTTACTTGTTATCAAAAAGATATAGAGTACACCTATATATAGGTTACAAGTAAAACCTACCCCAAATCCCTTAACAAAAATAACTACTATACAATCAACTAACCAGGGAAAGAAATCAACTATATAAGGAAGAAATCAACTAATTCATAATTAATCACGATATGCCACAATTTTGATAATAGCTATTTTGTTTCAATGAGGGATCTGGAAATTCTGACTAATTTGATTGTGTTGTGGAGGAGTCTAGGCCTATTAATGAGTGGGTAATATTCAAACCTTGATGGAAACCAGAGCAAACCTTAAACAATGAATTGTTCTGATCTAGACCTAATCTAGACCTTGGCCTAATGGGTATTTGTTTTTAGGTCTAATTAATGGATCCAAAATTGACCCGACTTGATCAATTTTTTTTAGTTGCCAATTTTCCATTATTTTTGATAATCAATAATAATTTAATCTAATATGATTAATTAGAAATTTAATTTATTTTATTATAATTGCATTTTAGTTGAAAATTAATTGAGTATGTGAACGAATTCAAATTATGAGTTAGGCTACTAGGATACCAAATAATTATTAAAATAAAATATTATGAAATATTGTATAAAAATTAATTTATTTAATTTATATTAAAATTTAATTAAAAGTTTTAGAAAAAATTAATAGTAAAAATAATTATATTTATTGAAAAAAAAACAGTATTATAAGTTCATCATAAATTTATCTATTATAAACTTTTAATCAATAAATATACAATTTTCAATAGGAGTGATTTTATAAAATTTAAGGAGTGTAATGTGATAAGTGAATTAACGTTTGGAATTTAATTTTTAATTTGCAATTATAATTTAATTCTATTTCCAATTATTTGTTGATATTTTTTTGATGAATTTTGTTCTTTAATAAGATTTAACAATCACAATTTCTTCAACTAGTGCAAAAGTGAAAAATTAGAATATAATAAAAATATTTATGTTGGAATTTGCAAAAAAACTATTATACATGGCACATTTGATACATGCCAATAATTAAACAAATATGTTTTTTGAAATATAAGTTTATATCATTTTTGACAAAGAAATAGATTTAATAAAGACAAAAAATACAATAAATTAAAATTAGAATGAGGTTGAAAGGACAAAATTTAATAAATTAAAACCGAGGATACTCAATATTTTTTGAATGTAGATAAAGTAATAAGAATTTTATATCATTAATAAAATTCGTAAAATGAATAGTCAAGACCCACCAATGTGACAGAGGTTAGAAACTTTCTTAGACTTGTGAGATATTATGGGAAGTTTGTAGAGGGGTTGTCTAAGATTGCCATCTTAATCACCCAATTGTTGCAAAAAAAAAAAAAAAAGAAAAGAAGAAGAAGAAGTTTGAATGGACCTTAGATTACAAGTGGAGTTTCGCAAAGTTGAAAGAGAAGTTGACCTCCATCCCAGTCGTGACCTTATCCACTAAAGGTGATGAGTTCACTATGTACTATAATGCCAGCAAGAACGGGCTTAATGTAAAACAACAAGGTCATCACCTACACATCAAGATATCTAAAATAATATAAGTTGAATTACCCAACTCATGACTAGGAGATAGCGGTGTGGTGTTTATTCTTAAGATATGAAGGCATTATCTATATGGTGAGAAGTGCGATATATACACAAATCATAAGATCCTTAGTACTTCTTTAATCAAAAGAGTTAAATATAAGACAAAGATAGTAGTTGGAGTTGATTAAGAACTATGACTTAGTTATAAACTACCACCTAAAGAAGGCCAATTAAGTGACTGATGCTCCACGTGGGAAAATAGCTGATACGATGGTGATCATGTTAGCCAAGCAACTCGATTCTTTGTAGCCACAAATTATTGAGTCAATTAAAGGGACACTAGCTAATCTTAGTGTTAAGCCCCTAATCATTGAGCAGATTGAGAAGTCTTAAGCAGTCGACTCGGCTACCATGAAACTGAGGAGCAAAATTAAGCAAATGTGACTCCTAAACTTCAAATTAGAGGAAGGCAAAACTATGTTCATGAAGAGAAGAATATACGTCCTAGATGTCAAGGGGATATGAGATCAAATTATGCAAGAAACACACTAGTCGAGGTACACAGTGCACTCAAAAAGTACCAAGATGTACAAGGACCTCAAAAGGAACTTTTGGTAGAACAACATGAAATGGGACATTGTTGATTATTTGTTAAGGTGCATAACCTACCAGAAGGTTAAAGTCAAACATCAACAACCCAAAGGATACCTTCAACAGCTTGAAATTCTTAAGTGGAAATGGGACTGTATTACCATGGACTTTTTGGTAGATTTACCATGTACACCATAAGGGTATAACATAATATGGGTAATCGTGGACCATTTAACCAAATCTGAACACTTCCTTCCTATATGAGTAACATACACCCTTGATAAGTTAGTTAAGGTATATATAGACAACATTGTGAAATTGCATGGAGTACCCATGAGCATAGTGTCAGCTCAAGATCAACGATTTATGTCTCGCTTCTAGAATAGTTATCACGAGGCTATAGGCATAAAGTTGGATTTGAGCACCGCCTCGCTTCCACAAATGAATGGGCAATCAAAAAGAACTATGCAAACATTAGAAGACATGCTCTAGGAGTGTGTTTTAGACTTCAAGGGAGCTTGGAGTGACCATTTACCACTAGTAGAATTCTCTTACAATAACACCTACCATGCTAGTATTGGGACAACTTCATAAGAAGCTTTGTATGGAAGGAAATATAGGTCCCCAACTTGTTGGAATGAAGCGAGTGAGAAGAAGGTAGTTGGGTTTGAGTTAATACAACTCACTATTGAGAAGGTTGACACTGTACACAGGTGAATAAAGGAAGCTCAAAACCGACAGAAAAATTAGGCTGACCTTAAGCGAAGACCTCTATAATTCTCGCGCTGGCAAATAAGTGTACTTGAAAATTCTCCAATTCATGGAGTGATGCAATTTAGCAAAGCTAGAAAACTAAGTCTGTACTTTTTGAGGCCCTATGAAGTACTAGAGAAGGTGGGAGAGGTGGCATATTCCCTAGCCTTACCCCCACAAATAGCTAGAATACACAAATGTGTTCTTTCATGCCAGATTCGAGTCACATCTTAAAACCAAAGCCCCTAGCAGTGAATAAGAATTTGACATATGAAGAACATCCAATTCAGATAATATGAATAGAAGAGTGGAACTTAAGAAATTGTTCGATAACTTACTTCAAGGTTCAATGGTCAAACCACTCCAAGGAGAAAACTACTTAGGAGTTATAAGAAGAAATGAGGAAACAACACCTCCACCTATTAGCCTAGATTAGATACAAGTTTCAAGAACCAAACTTAATGCAAAGGGAGAGGATGTAATACCTCAAATTTTTGGGGGTCAATACATTTATTTTAAGTAAAATACATAAAAACTATTATTAGTTCAATTTGATTTTTACTTGTATTATTGATTTGACATCTTGGGAATTAACTGTGAAGTTTTGTGATGGTATACGACTATTTAAAAATAATGGAAATTTTGGAAATTTTTAAAGTGTTTATGGGAGATTTATGCTGAATAGAGTAAGAATTTAGGCCTAAATCATGGGAAATTCAAAAAATATGAAAATTGCGCATAAGGACCTAGAAGTAGTGAAATTAAATTCCTAGGCTATTTCCAATTAAATAGAACATTGAAAGGGTTAAAATCCTATTCACACAATGAAAAATCAGTAGGTGGCAGCCAGAACATGCTTGGGGACTTTTCAGCTTTCAAATGCGTAATGTTGAGGTAAATTCCTATGCCAAATCCTTAGTTATTCAAGCACACCTATAAAATGATTGATTTCATGTGTTTAGGCACTCAAAAACATGACTTGTGGTTGGATTAAATATGTTAAACTATAGAGAACATAGTGTAGGTGTTGGTTATATGGAAAAGAACCATAGAAATCGTGTATTAAGGCATTACGTATCAAAACCAAAACATATCTTATGACTTTCAAATTTACAAAAACATGTAGAATTTGAATCCCTTGGGTTTTAACAGATAAAATCATGTCTACAAACCTTGCAAGCAAGTAGAGAATTGGGTTTATCAAGTAAGAGTTGAAATTTGGATGAAAATTGCTAAATAATAAGACCAATTATGATTTTACATCACACCACACTGCTAGTGCGATTGTGAGTCGTGCCAGTGCAAGCACAAGACAAGAGACGGTGGTTACGGGGTCGACTGTGGGATTTCAGTGCTTCCTACAATTGAATGTCGTGGTCGTGAAACTCATCTATCGTGGTTGTGAAACTCATCTCTAAAATTGCAAGAGTGTTGGTCTCGGTCACAGGATTGACTATGAAAATTCCAATTCATTTCCTAAATAATAGCCGCAGACATTAGGTTAGGCGAAGTCGCTAACTCCAATGGCCTAGTCACAATCCCTAATTGCAGTCGCTAAACAAATTATGTAATTTAAGGAAATTGATCCAAATTGTCCAAATTTGGAATCCAAATAGGATAAACCTACTGTATAAGGTATAATTAAATATATGGAATATTGAAAAAAAAGAATTCAAATCCGTCCAAATGCATGGGTCACATCCACTAAGTATTTATAGGCAGGGATCATTAGATGAATGAAATTCTAAATGAGGATTGATTATGTGAATCACTAGGTGATCACAAGGCTTTTTCCAAGGAGGCCAATATCAAAGCAAATTAAGTGACTGTAATTGGGACCCTACAAACCCTCGTACTGTCTTTTTTTAAAAAATGACTTCTATTGTCATTGCACTAGTGATTTCATCCTATAAATGGTTTTCAGTTGTTTTATGATTTTATTCCATTGCAACTATTTCCTATTGCAAATTGCAAATGAGATTCAATTGCTAGCATGAGCTTAATATATACCCTCATGAAAATTGTACTTCTCTTTTTAAAAATTAGATGTGAATTTCTTCCAAAATAATTGCCTTTGCAATGAAAGCTTTGAAATTACATATATGTGCCATGAATGAACTTAATTACGGTTAAGCCACTCATATAATGTAAATGAGCATGAGGAACAAATTTTGCCATACTAATCAGGTAATAGATTGGGGATCAGTTTAATCAAGGTAGAAGATTGAGATCGACAACTAGTGAGAGCTGGCATTTGGCCCTATCAGTGAATAACAATAGATTGGGATACCCTCCAAGTAAGGTTGAAGCCCTATGGCTATAACAGCATATCTGAAGATTTGACTTACTCATCTTAGTTGGGGAAAGATAGACTGAAACCCTAATTAATGGTAAACACACATCATGGATATGAATCTGTGCTGTCTAGGAAATGTAAAGAAGAGGAAAAGCATAAGTGGATCTCTTTAAATGCTTTTTTATTCATTTATCTCTTTTAAAAAGTTTATTTCCTACAAAGTCTATTTCCACTGTTACTGCTCACATCCCTTGGTAAAGTTAAGGCATGCGTTTCCATTTATTTGGTAAGTTATGCCTAACCAATTTAGTCCATTTATTTTTGTAAATGATGTTAGTTGACATGACCAAACTTATGGATGGTATAGACAAGGGCATGAATGCTAGGCTAACATATAGAACTCAATTTTTATATTATTTAAAGACTATCCACATATTTAATAGATAGGCTATTATTTTATTTCTGCTGCTAAATTATGTTTTCCGCTATAATACACATTAAATGTTAAAATTACTTTGGTGATTTGAATGAAAATATTTGGTTAAGTATTGCTCTGCTAGATGTTTGGCTTTGACATTTGTTGAGTTGGTTATTACCATGTCATGTTATCGGGTTCCAAGCTTGACACTTTTCATTTATCTCTTGTTTTTTTCAAATTTTCAATTATTTTTAATTTTATTTAACTTTTTATTATTTACTATTTAATTATGTAAGACCCATGTACAAAATGTATTTTGGTCACCAAAAGTTAAATCACAAAAATAACCTTAGATAAAGAACATTTGATTAAACTTTATAAAAAATTTATCCAACATAATCGTTTAAAGTGAACTTAACCTTATAGTGTTCTAGTTTTCCATCAACAATAGCTTATTTATGATGTTGTGTTGGCGTATTCATGAGTAAAATTTTATTTACAAGTGATTTTTGTAGTGTAGTAAAGTTTTAATTTTATTTTTGTCTAATATAAATTTATTTTATAGTTAATTCCCTTTATAATTTATTCATACTCAATCATTTTTTTTTTATTATTGCCTATTTTTATATCACATGCACAGCATGCGCCTAAAACGCTAATTAAAGTTAAATATATAGGTTATTGATTATTAAATATATATTTTTATAAAATTTGATACAAATTTATGGTAAAAAATTAAAATTGTAGTAGCTAATATAGAATATGCTTTATATATATTTTTTCTATAAAATAGTTTTTTAATTGCAACTATGATGAATGAGAGGAAATGTTGCAATATATCTTTACCATATTTTAAGAAGTTAGGTCACTTTTTAGTAAAACAATATTAAATTACTATAATAACCCTTACTTTATAAATTTTCGTTTTACTTTCTTCCCTCAATTTTTAAATTAATGTATTGTTTTTCAATATCTACTATCAAATTTAATTTATTCTCTTTATCTATTTAAATTCTTTCTTTTACTTTTATTTTTGTAAATGATATAAAACTGATACTTGAAAATATTATTAATTAATTTAATTTATATAATTGTATATATACATTGAATGTGTCTTTGATTACTGGTGTAATAATAAGCGGAAACCCTTGAAGTAATAATATTTTAGTAGCCAAATATATGCGGACTAAGATGCCACTATTTTTTCTACTTTTTCCCCCAGTTTCTTCTTCAATGTTTTAAATTTTGCTTAATTCTTCTACAACGTTATATATTTTATTATAATTAATACAATGACATGTATAAATGCGTTTATTTTTAATTTGTACGCGTAAGTAATGAGGAACTATATTTACACCACTCTGACCGGTATTTAAAACACATATATAAATTAATTAGAAACATGAAATTGCTATTTGGAGAAATTACTAAAGGAATTATAGTAGCATGTTTTCAGCTGTCGTTCTTAATTATTTCCATTCAAATGAATAAATGAGGTTTTTTCTTCTCTTTGGAATGATCTATATCCTTGTATTCTTGAATTCCACTTCTCACCTATAATACAAGAAATGAAATTGTAGGAGTGAATTAAAAAATTCAGAACTTCATCCCCTTACATTATACTAACGATTGTTTTAACTTGTAAATAGACATTAACATTACATTCAAGTTAATTAGCCTTTTATTTTATTATTTAAAATTTTATTTAGTATAGAAAACATAAAACACGTTACGGCAAGATGTAAATCCAATTTATCCGTTCATTTTGGAAATTAAGTTTGATGAGATTCAATAATTTTTCCTTCAATTTATTATTTTCCTAAAGGAAGTCATTTCAGCTTACTGAAAAGTCTATAAAAATTACCCATATAACAAGTATTATTACAAAATAAAAATAAAGATCACCACCACCAGAATGTACTCAAACAAGGATAGGACTGCAATCTCCCAAAAGGCCAACGAAATTCAATCTACAACAAGCTTTGGGATGGCTTTTAATTTGTTCTTAATAACCCATTACAAATTGGTTTCAACGGCTGAGTGTCATCCCAAACTCTATGGTTCTCAATTTTGTCTGATGGCTTGGGAAAGCTGTTTTAAAAATTTGACAGCCTATTTTAGCCCGTCCCAAATTTTGAGATGAATATGAGATAGTATATATAGAGATGGTTTTGCAATGGTGTGTGCTGACATAGTTTTGGGACGGCATATTTCAAGACTGACCTAAAACTGTATAATTAGAGATGGGTTTGGAATAATATTTTTTAGTGCGGCTTTGTAATGATAGATTTAGGAGGGATCTTAGATTGTCAAGCTATGGACAACTTTAGGATGGAGCAGGGTTTGTTTAGCACAACTTTGGGATGGATTAAAGACAGATTTGGGATGAATTTGAGATGACTTTTTGTTTTTATATAATTGTTTCCTAGTTTTTTCAAATTTTGTAAAAGAAAATACATTTACACTTCCTCTCAGAAGTGTGAAAAATTGCAACAAGTAATAATTTGTGCAATGTGCACTTAGACTAAATAGAAATAAATATCATTATTATACTTTTTCAATATATTTTTTTTTACAATAACCATTCCGAAAAGGAGGTTATTAAGAAATGGAACCTACTCACCGGCATCTAGCCTCTCATCCCTACCAGCATTGTCCTCGCTATCATCACTTTCATCAGGGAAGTCCAGTGAGATGCCAAGTTATGCACCAATGGCGTTTATAATACAATACAACTTGGACTATATCTTTGTCAACTCATTCCCATAATTATTCAACTCCTCTTTCATGGTATTCAGGTCATCCCAAGTGTATTGCCACCCATCCCTCACTTTGGCAAGCTCTGCTAACTATGAAGATGACAACGAGGAGTAAAAACCTAAGATGTCTGATCCCATTTCTAGCAGTTTTTCCTTTTTAAACCCACCTATGAAGATGACAATGAGGAACTTATTATTGCTTCTAGAGCTTGATGCTCGACCACCTTCTTGCGAATGAGAGTCTTAGTCCATTACATCCAAGTCTTGTTCCATTTTCAACAACATCTTCTATATGTAAAAAAAATATTAATACTGTTTATTACACGTAGCACAGTTAAAATTATACTAAGCAAATTAATTTAATAGGAAGTTAGCACACACCCATTGTATTTGAACTCACGAACTTGCCCACTCTTTAGTTGCGCTCTTCTAAATTCTTTAGTACAACTCAAGAGGCATCAAGGGTCTACTCAAACTCAATGCCTAGGCAACATCTAAAAAAATCAAATTATTTCTATCTAAAAAGAAATATTTATTGTAAGTTTAGGTTAAGGAGAACTTATGAGACAGTCATTGTATGTACAAATTGATATGGAACCACCCCAACAAATATGAAAGTTGAGGCGTCATTAGCTAACTGATTGTTTCTATTTTTATTACTAACAATTCTAAAGGTATCCTTAGCCTACTTTGCCAGCATTATTATATTGCACCTCTCTTATGGAACTCAATCAACCTTCTTCTTCGAGGCCTTAGCTCAACAAAAGCTCTTTCAAATCAGCTCTGTTGCCTTTTTCTTGAATTCCCTCTTGATGGCGGTATTGTTAATTGGACTCCACATCTATTGGTCCTACCATCTCAAAGTATAAAAAGTTGAAATAGATGTATAACTATAGTGATAACTCAAATACGAATGAGTCTAATTGAAAACAACACAATACCCTAAGGCTTTCAAGCCACAACTACCTTGTGTGTTTGTGGCACGTCCGTGTATCAAGCCTACAAGCCATGGTAGCGGCCATTGATGATGGACTTGATGCAATCAATCACCCCCTTCTAAGCATTGAAATGTTAACAAAGTGTTTTATGTAAGATGAGATAGTATATATGTTATAACATGGAAGATAAAATTGATAGCAAAACTGAAATTAACATGTACTTACTAATTTACGCAAGGTGTGATATGAACCAGGTCCTTAGCTTGCCACTGGCTATAGGATGTTGTGTACTTGCTTGGAGAATTTGGAATCATAGTGCCTTCCCTCAGGCTTGATGAAGTAGATGGATAGCTATTGTATTGCATGGAAGAGGGCATGACATCACGTTGCGTTGGAGATTATGGTTGTGTCTCATCCTCGACAAATGACTAAGGCATTAGGGCTGCCTTGTGGAGTGTCCCCTACATTCCTATGGCCACCCCTCCCCCTTTGTGAATTCAAATCAGAAAATGCTCTTTATGTCATGCTAAAAACTATCAAATACATAAATGTGTAAGCAAAGCATCTACACATAGTTCAAGCCAGCCAATATGTACCAACTGCACCATTTAAACTAATGCAATAACAAATTTAGTTCAAACTTATATTCAAATGAAATGAACAATCAATCTCTAAATCCAAGCCATTCAATTTGTACATCCAAACCATCCAATTTCATAATCCAAATCTTCATCCAAACCATTCAATTTGTATATCCAAACCATCTAATTTCATATTCTAAACCTTTATGTAATTTCTCCGTACACCATTCAATTTCTATATCCAAAGCATTCAATCTCTACCATTCAATCTCTACATTAAAATGCCAAGTTACATATGTACACATAGTGAAACCAACTAGAAACACAGTATCCCTAAAATGAGAAAAACAATAAAAAAATTTTATGAATTGAATGAACACATAGACAACTAAAATCATCAACCTTAATAATCACCTAAAGAGTAGTCCAGTAATTAGCCTTACAATTTGTTAAATGTAGAGTTCAACGTGTTCAAACAAAAAATCAAATGTGCAAAACTACAAGAAATAGAGTTCAAAAGGTATTAAAGAACTTAGATAAGGCTTTTGGTGGAGAATTTGGTGGTTGCAAATGGAGATTGGAACTTATATAGTCGAATGCCTCTGTTGTGCTTTGGAGTGTTCGATGATAAAATGGGGAAGAAGTTAGGGATTTAGTTTTTAAGGAAGGTTGGGACAAAGTAGAGACGGACACAACTCAAAAGTCGTCCTTAATTGTTAAAATTTTAAATCAAATGGTGTGTCATTGAGCTCAACGACAATGCTGATGATGACAATGCCCAACAGCATTTTGGATTTTTTATCGCCTTTTGTCATCATTCTAGTCATGATGATGATGAGGGCAATGGTAAATTCAGAAGGCTCTAGATTTTTTGTTGTTCTTGTCATCAAAACAATGCAAATGATGCTAATTCCATAAACCACTTCTATTTGCAAGTTGGTCGCTCATCATATTCAAAGCTCCAACATCAAGCTTGACACATAGCAAAATAAGAGCAACATCCTCTTTGACATCATGATGGGTAAGAAAAAAAGTGTAAAAAAAATTACATAAAAACTACCTGACAACACAATCACCAAATGATAGGCAACATCCACCTACATCGCCTAGAACCCCAATATTCATAGAGGCATCGTTTAATTTCCAAAAATCTAAGTTAATTGTTGAATCTACTACATAAAGTTGATATTGGTTTTACCATGTGTGAAAATTATTAGTTTATTGAAAGCATTTTCGTTAGGGGTATTGCAATTTGACATGCTGACTACTCAATGTGTCATCTTTATGCGACTATTATCCTATTCAACTACAAGTATTTGATTAGTCTATTGTATTGAGAATGAAATTAGTTGATCAACCACATGGTGTTATAGAAATTTAGTGACATTCCATTGACACTAGACAGCATTTCTCGAATCAGTCTACATATGTTATCATGGCTACTCTGCGACATGTTATGCTTCACCTTAATACTCACTAACCTTGCCACTGTCAATAGTTGAGAGTAATTTTCACATTCACTATATAAAAGCTCATCAGCCACTTAATGAATATCAAAAAATTGGTCACTCAAACCCATGATGTCTAGCCCCGTCGCACACTCGCATTTCTCTGATCATCACCATGTCATAATAACTATAAAATTCATGGTCTTACACCTTCCACTCCTACCCCACCACAATAGTCGACAATGTCATACACCATATGAAGTTCCCAATTCAAGACTACTTCTTGGGTGCTTGAAGGTTCAAAATGACTACTCAATACTTCTACCGATGATTTGCAAAATGGGGGCTTCCTATAGCTTGTCCAGTTGTAATGGTTGCTATAGAATCTCTTCCTAAATTAGTGAACATTTGCTTCATCTAACTCCAAAAACTTGCTATTCTTGCCTCGAATGCACAGATATCTAATCTTGCTACCATCTATGTAGTTATAGTGCACATTAGCCCAATCCACAAAGCTCATTCAAACCATTTTCAAATTCTGATCTTAAATCTAGATGCCTTGATAGATTTTTTTGATATATCCATGCCCTTGTTTCCTTAAGTATTTTCCCCCTCTTTGCAAACCTTGAAAAATATATATTCTTTAACCACATAATGTAGTAGTTCGTCATGTACAACAACATGCAACGCATACAAGATCTAACAGTGTAAACGAACATCATATATTTCCAATACACACACACACACACACATATGTAATTTAAGAAATTATTTGTACCAAATCACAATGCATTTGCCGGTCGGGACTGCCAATTTCTTGTCCCCAAACCATTCTAACCTGAAATGGGCTTCTCAAGATTAGGATGGTAAAATAGACTATCTCAATTTGAGGCGGCATCACTAAACCATCCCATAAATTGAGACGGTCTTGCTAAACCCATCTCAAATGTTGGTAAGGCATAGAAAGTCATCCTCAATTTGAGACAATATCACAATGACTATCTTAAATTTTGTGAAGGCTACCATCTCAAATAGTGACAATTTGGGCCAATTTGTCATAAAATTTGAGATGAAATAGCTTGGCCATCCCTGTTAGGGACAAGTATTGGTGAATCGTCCCTAAAGCTGGGACGAAGCACTATTAGGGACAAGTATTGATGAATCGTCCCTAAAGTTGGGACGGAACACACTACATCTCTATTTGCAATGGAATTTCACTCATTGTCTTAGATTTGGAGACGATGGATTGAGTCCCATTATCGATGTCTCTAATTCTAGGATTGGCTATTTATGTGATCTCTAATAAGGTCAACTTTGTAGCGGCGATTCGACAAGTCTAAAACTTGTGGTTTTAGGATGTTTTTTATATGCATTTGAGACGGCACTAACTTCATCCTAAAGTTACTCCAAATTGAGATAGTGTTTTTATTGTCTTATAAGTTGTCCTAATCAGTGTATATTTTGGTAGCGCACAAGGTATTAGTGTTCAGTTGTTAAATGTACTAAAACTCTTTCCCTTCTTTATGTTCATTTTTTAAAAACTTTTTATGGTCAAATTTCATCCACCTCTCCAAAATTAACCATGATTATGAAATAAATCATCATTAGATCGAAAATTACCATTACACCTATATGTTTTTGTCATGGATTTCATCTACAGCAAACGTGCCATATTTGCCTTCCCAGAATCCCATCCAAAATTATAAAAATAATACTAAATTTATAAAGACTATAATGCCCTTTTAGACTTCGATGCGATATGGAATTATTGTAATGAAAAAATGAAAAAGAAAGTGCCTTGGTAATACATATAATACCAGTTAAATCCCCTCATCCATGGTGGCATGTGATATTTGAGCTGGCAATCCACCTTGAATAACGTGACATCTAGATCTGATAATGCCAAAAACTAACAAAATTAAAAATTATATTTTTACTGAAAACATAAAAAAATTATACAGTAGTTTCTAAAATATAAGTTAAAAATATAAATTATATTTTCAAAAATTTTAAATATAAAGAAATTTTACTTTTACAAAAAAGTATAAAAATTAAATATTTGTATTGTACAACATATAAACTCAAAAAAAAAAATATATATATATACCTAAGTATTTACTAAAAATATAAAAAAATTCTATATTATGCAAGACAAATTTAGAAATTTCAAGTAACAAAACTTTAATATTTTTAGAAAATATAAATTATAAAACATTATATTTTCTAAATGTATTTACTAAAAATATATGCAATATAAAAATTTTAAATTAGAAAATAAAAAATAAAAAATCAAATATATGATGTATTTAGTAAAAATCTTAGAATTATAATTTTAGAAGATATAAAAGTAAAGATTTCCATTTTTCTCAAAACATTAATTTCCATATACTGCTATTAAGGCTATTATTAGAAATGGAATATACTTACAAAAAAATCTACTATCATATTTTTTAATCATATATCATTTACTATATATTGATATGTCTTCCACGTGATTCTCACTCAAACACAATTCAATTTAATTTGATAGCCTCGTCACATGTTAATGGATCATGAGTAGTTAAAAATTTCAAGCCATATAAGCTTTAGAAAATAATTTCTTTTTCTATCATCAAGACAATAATTTCTTTTTTACAAAAAACAATTTTTAAAGTTTATTCCATAATTTTTTATAATTTTGTAAATAATTTTTTAATATTCCAGAAAGTATATGTAGATAACACTATATATAGATTTATGTTTTTGGGTATTTTTTAATTTTATATCTATGGGAATTATTTAAAAAATATAAGATTTTTAAATTTTACAAAATATAAATCTATACTTATATTGTTTTTAAAGAATATAAATTTTAAAATTAATATTTAATATTTAATATTTTGTAATTAATGAAATAAATTTTTTATATTATATATTTTTATGTATGGAATTTATATTTTAGAAGCTGTCATATTTTGTCAACAACCTTTTCCTACCAATATAAAGATACCATTGGAAGTTTACAGAATTTTTATAACCCTATCCGGTGGATATTGATGGAACAAATCAGTGTAATAAACAAGTTTTCATGATCATACCTAACGTTGTGGAGGTGGATAAAATCATCCCAAATTTTATTTTATATTTATTTTTTTATTGTTTGAAAATTTCTCTCCCCAAACTTATATTTTTCTCTCGATGTTATATAAACTTTTTAAGGTAACAATAAATTTTAAATATCATTTTATTATAAAAATTATCAGATAATTACCCATAAAGAATCAGTTACACTTTCATGGTTTACAAAAAATTGCCGACAGCCCGAAAATTTTACCACAAAAACTGTGAACGGAACACGTTTTAAAAATTTAGCCTCTTCCAAGAGTTGCCCTGAAAGTAGATCCAAAGAGAATCGTACGCCGAATCTCTTTTTCTTTACGGCGATGTTCTTCTTGTCTGCAAATTAAAATCGACTTCATATTTCTGTTTTATTCATTTCCAATCAACTCTTAGTTAATTTCTTCTACAAATCTGCACAAACAATAACCCTTCCACCATTTGAACGGACGCTCGCATAAAAGAAAAGAGCAAAGCAAAGCATAACAGGAATAAATAAGAGCATAGTTCGAACAGAAATTTGTTTGCTTGGACGTTCCTCTTCCATTCCTCTAACATCAGATGAAGGAATTCAAGGATCTTAACCTCGCCTAAAAGGAGCCAAGCGGAAAGGAAAAAGATTTAGAAAAGCCAATGGAATGGGAGGAATCGGTAAGCAGGGAAGGAATACGAACCATAGCTTACCAAACCTTCCAATTCCTCCAGCTTTTCCGAACTTCCTTCCTTTCCTTTCGGTTCCTTTTTGCGTAGTGGCCTCTGTCGTTAGGTTTTGGGACTTCTACGTATTTATAGGCTTCAACAGGTCCCCCAAAGCCACGGTCGGCAACCGTAGTGAAAAAATTTTAGGCTTAATTGCAGTTGAGAAGCTTCAACAATACTTGTAGTTCTTTGCCCACTAGGGATATTTTAATTAATATTTTATTAAAAGCAAAATCATAGCCATTTTCATACAAAATCAATATCAAAATAAAAACCTAATGTATACTCAGAATTGGAAAAATAAGAATATAGTCAAAACCAAACGCCCAATCTAAGGGTTATAAACATTTTAAATGGCATTGAGAGTAGTATGACTTGTATATCTTATATTTGTATGGTGAGTGTTATGCCATTTAATATGAAATATTAAGAATATATGTGTATAGATGCACCACGGGAAAAGGACATTCGAATAATGACTCGTAAAAAGAAACAATTGTATGGAGTTCATTCTCAATTATCAACCTCCTACTTTGTAATTATGTTAAGTGCATATTGACCTTACTTGAGATGACATGACTTTCTTATGCCCATAACGATCAATGTGTCATTAGGGCATTAAGGCCTAATATATATTCTAGTATAGAATAGAGTCATTAGCCTTACGTGCCATTATTTAGATGCGTATGGAGGCATATATATGTTTAATAAGAGATTCATATCTGTACAAGTAAGTAAGCCATATGTCGTATGTAGTGGATATTCTACAAGACAGAAGCCCTTAACCAAAGCTGTGTATAATTAGAAAGAAAATTTCGATAGAAGCATTTGTTTCATGAAGAAATGTCTACTGATCATATGATCAAGCTTGTGATTTTAACTATATTTTAACTCTCGCACAATTGGGATAAAGACAAAATGTCTATATAGCATGATGGCCAAAATCAAAAAGATTTATTATGATCCAATTCACTTCATCTTAATTAGGCTATGATATGGGCCAAAAGCCAGACGTTACCCATGTCCTTCGAAGTATCCTCATTACCAATTAAAGATGAATTTACAAATCCACACAAATAAGATCAAAATGTATTGCAAGTGTTAAATTGATGGGATACGTATGAGGGTTTAAAGACTTATAGGATAATTTATTTAGTTACAATTAGATTAGACTAAATAAATTGTCATAATGTTTATTAATGATGAGATCATTAATTAAAAGTACAATGAGAAATTAATTTAATTAATCGAATTCATTAAATTATATTAATATGACACAATTAGGCCATAATTATTAATAGAGATTAATAATTAAAGAACATATGAGCTGATTCATTAATAAGATTAATAAACAAAAGTTTATGGACTAGTTTTAATTAAAAAGTCCTTGTAGAAGGACTGTGGAGCCCATATCCAAAACCCTTGTGTCATAACTATTTGAAGACCTGTTTGAAAAGTTCAAAACACACCCCAACCTAAGAAATTTATGCAGCCTCATCAAGCAAGAAAGTACTGCCCCAAGCTACCCCCACTCAGGTTTTTTCTTATCAAAATTCCTTCTTTCCTAAAGTAGTTTGAGTAGAGCTTCACAAAAAGTATTTTGTGGAGTGAAAAAAGAGCTTGGGATCATCATATTCGTGTGAAAAATCAATAGGTCAAGGTTTGAGAGCTTCAACTGCAAAGATCACGTTCAAACCATTTGGAAGCATTCCAAAAGTGACAAGTTTACATCTTTATTTGAATTTATAATATATTGTGTGCTTTGCAACAAAAATAGGTGGGATTTCTTCCTTTATCTTTCACTATGCATGTGTGATTTATTTTGATTAAACATTTTGAGTTTTATACACAAATCCCATGGAAATCCAACAACAATATCAAAGCCACCATTTTTTTTTACAAAATCGTAAACTTTAATGATTCTTCCATGTTGTACATTAATTTTCTTGTTGAATTCCTTTAAACATGTATTCGTTGCATGAAAAAACTTCAAAAGTGTTTTGTAGTGATTGGAATTAAAAAAAATTGCAAAAGAAAAGGATTGGAATCAAAAGCTAGAGCTACAAAAAAGTCTGTGATGTTTTGCAACTATTTGTCGCAGTCACGACGCTCAGTCACATGGTCATGTCATCACCTTGGGGTTATGTGAACCCTACATTCTCGTTTTGCAATTGTAAGGCATGCCTCATGGTTGTGATAGGATGTCTTGGGACCACAAGCGGCATTAAGATAGACCCCTAGGGTTTCTATCGTGGTAGGCTTCCCTTGTCATGGACTAAAGGGTCACAACTATGCAAACAGTTCCCATGGCCACAATTACTGAATACGCAAAAAATTGATTTTGAATTTTATGTTTAAAAAATTGTTTTGCAAGGACTGAAAACTACTACATGAGATGTGTAGGTCATGGAAATTATCATTAAATGGAATTGTTTAATTGTACATGTGATGTGTAATTGTTTAAATGAATGTTGTGGTTGGATTATGAACTTAGGACATTTGTGGATGAATGCATTTATTTTGTTTGGTTTTTATAGGTTATGTAATTAATTTTTTGTAGGTTGTAAGGACATAAGCCCATTTTTTTATTTTAATTATATAGAATAGGATTCTCCATGGTATTGCACGTGTATTTATAATATTTGAAAGACATCAAGAGTTTATGTTCATGCAAAGACTAAGAGTTGGTGTCGTTCGTGGTTTCAAGATGTGGAGGGCCCCATGAAGCCATGAAGGCCAAGATAAAAATATTTAAGAAATCATTATGTAATAATGTAGGATTCACACACTGGTGCACAATCCAATCTTAGCTCGAATTGGATTTAAAAATCCATAATCCTCTACATTTATCTTTGTATATGATTTTTGATAGATGTATGAGATATATGAAAACAAATAATGTGCCAAGTGAAATATAATCTAAACATACCTCAAAACTTCCTCAAACAATATTAAGTTGTAATGGCAAAGTGTTTGTGACTGAGCGTCATGACTGGTGTTGATTTTGTGTCTGTCGCAGTCACGACGCTCAATCACATGGTCATGTCTCGTTGTGTGTACTTAATGAAATATAAACATGAATCCTCTGAAAGATTCTAAGAATTTAAGGCATAAGTAGAAAAGCAAACTGGCAAGCATATCAAAGCACTACAATCAAATCGTAGAGGCATGTATATGAGTATTGATTTTGTTAAGTTTCTCAAGGAAAATGGTATTGTATTATAGTTAAAACCACCAATAACTCCTCAATTAAATGGTGTAGCTAAGCATAGGAATTGAACTCTATTAGACATGGTTTGATCTATAATGAGCTTTACCAATTTACCTATATTTCTATGGGGGCATGTCCTACTTACCGTAACATATATATTGAATTGGACACCCTTAAAGTCCATTCCCTCCACCCTAGATGTGGCATTGAAGGAAGTCAAGCCTCAAACATTTAAGGATCTGAGGATGTCTGGCTTAACTTATAAAGACTAAAATAGACAAATTTGAGGTGATGGCCGTTATGGGCCACTTTGTGGGATATCTTAAAGACTATGGGATATGAGTTCTACATACCTAAGAACAACAGGATTGTCATAGGATAACATGCACATTTTCTCAAAGAAGAGTTTATTTGATAAAGTGGAGTAGGTAGAACCATAGTAGTCAAGGAAGATGAGCATGAGGAGCAAAGTAGGAAGTCCATAGTGCAAATTCCTATTCAAAAGCAACCTTTTGAAATGCAATCATTGTGACGATTGAGCAAAATCTCTTGAGAACCAGAGAGATATGGTTATATCTTAAAAAATAGATAAAAGTTGTTCGTAATAAAAGATAATGATCATAGAGATGATCGTTCTACCAATGATCAAGCAATGGTAGATAAAGGCTCGACCAAGTGGCTGGAAGTTATGAAATCTAAAATGGATTTGGTACATACAAACCAGGTCTAGACTCTAGTAAATCTATCTGAGGGAATTGTTTTCATCAGATGCAAGTGGATTTATAAGAGAAAAATTAGTTTGATTAGTGAGGTAAAGACTTATATGGCCAGGTTGTTGGTTAAGGGATATAGTCAAAAGAGAGAATTAACTATAAAGAATTCTTCTCATCAGTATCCATGCTAAAATCTATTCAAATTCTAGTTACGATAGCTGCCTACTTAGACTATAAGAGTTGGCAGATGGATATCAAAACTGCTTTCCTCAACAGGATGCTTGAGGAGGATATTTATATAGTATAGTCACGTAGTTTTGAGGTCTAAGATGAATCTCATAAAGTATACAAAAGTTTAAGAGGTTTATATATGGCCTTAAGCAAGCATTAAAGACTTGGAATCTTTTTTTGACTTTGCAATCAAATCATTTGGCTTCATTAAGAATGAAGATGAGCCCTGCATCGACAAAAAGGTTAGTGGGAGAATAGTAACATTCCTCATACTATATGCAGATGACATACTACTAACGGGGAATGATGCTAGAGTGTTAAGCTCAGTCAAGACCTAGTTATCCAAAACCCTCTCCTTGATACACTTGGGAGAAACGATCTACATCTTGGGTATTTGTGTCTATTAAGACTAAGCAAAAAAATTGGTAGGTCTCTTTGAAACCTTGTAAATAGACAAAGTACTAAAGAGGTTTAGTATGGAAGTCTCTAAGAGAGGATTACTACCAATCAGGCTTGTCATTCATCTCTTAAAATCTATGTGCCCAAAGATAGAAGATGAGAGGAAGAGTATGGAAGCCATTCCATATTCTTCAACTATCGAAAGCCTGATATATGCAATACTATGTATGAGGCCAAAGATCGGCTACACCATAAATGTTATGAGCAAGTTTCAGGCAAATCTAAGTAGAAAGCATTGGAATGCTATCAAATATATCCTTAAGTACTTGATAAGAACTAAGAATACATAATATATCCTTAAGTACTTGAGAAGAACTAAGAATACATACTTATGTATGGAGTGGTGATCTAAGAGTAGATCGATATTCCGACTCTGACGTTCAATTGAATATGGATGATAAAAAATCTATCTCTAGGTTTATGTTTACTCTTAATGAAGAAGCAGTCAATTAAAAGAGTCCCAAATAGAGTACGATTACAGACTCTACCATTGAGGTTGAGTATATCACAACATATGATGTTGTGAAACAAGTTATTTGGATAAAGAAATTTATGACAGAACTTCAAGTGATTCCAGATGTGGATTGGCCACTACCACTTTATTATGATAACAATGGCACGATTGCACAAACCAAGGAACCAAGGTCTCATCAAAAATCCAAACATATTAAGAGGCATAAACACATTATTCAAGAAATCATTGGAAGGGGCAACATAGACTTGCAAAAAATAGTTTTAGCAAACAATATAGATGACCTACTTACCAAGTGCAGTTAGATCACCATCTTGAGAAGATACACTTGAGATACTGTAGTGATTCACAGTAGTAGTATTAGTATTAGAGTGTTAGTTGGAGATTACGAGTGATATGCCCTTTAACACAAAAAGAAAATGAGGGATACTAGAGGGCATTTTATTGTATATGTACTTTCACTCAGTTATTAATAAAATATTAATTTTAGTGTCAATCTTTAGGAAAATTTTCATTCATGTGAATCTTGATTGGCATAAAATGTTACGTATGCCCATGTGTTTGAGTTAATAAGCCTTATTCATAATGATTTATGGATATGGACATAAGGTTATCTCAGTACTTAATCACTAAAACATGCCTATGAGTTACTAACACTCTAAAGGGCATTAGGGAGTCAATATGACTTGCACACCTTGTATTTATACAGTGAATATCATATCGTTCAATATGTGATATTAAGAATATGTGTATGAATGCATCATTGGAGAATGAGCATCTAAACAATGACTCGCATAACGAAGAAAACAAATGGAGTTCACTCTTGGCTATCAATGTCCTTCATGATCATGCTAAGTGAGCTTGGAGCTTAGACCTAAGATGATATGGTTGTCTTATGTGCATGACAGCCAACGTGTCATTAGGGCATTATGGGTTAATATTTATTTTAATATGGGATAGGGTCATGAGTCTAATGTGTTATTGCTTGGATACGTATAGACGCTTGTGTGTATTCAATAAGGGATTTGTCTCCTTATTGGTGAATAGGGCAATTGTTCTATGAAGTGGGTGTCCCATGAGACCAAAGTCCTTAGTTAAGACAGTGCATGATCAGAAAGGAGTTTCAAATAAGAACATTTGTTTCATAAGAAAATGCTAACTAATCATATGATCAAGTTTATGAGTTTGACTAAATCCATGATTCTCGTTTGATTGGGACAAAGTAAGACAAAAGGTTTACAGGACATGGAAGTCACGATCAAAAAGGTTCATTATGATCTTATTCACTTCATCTTAATTGAACTACAATATGGACATTAGGCTAAACGTTACCCATATCTTTCGAGCTATGCTCGTCGCCAATTAAAAATAAACCTAGAGAGTCACACGCTTAAGATTAAAATGTATTGCGAGTATTAAATTGATGGATTGTATACGAGGCTTTAGAAGACTCATAGAATAATTTATTTAGTTGCAATTTAATTAGACTAAATAAATTGTAATGGTGTGGTTAATGATGAAACCATTAATTTGAAATATGATGAGAATTTAATTTAATAATGGGATTAATTAAATAAAATAAATAAAACACAATTGAGGCTTAGTTATTAATGAAGGTTAATAATTAATGGATATATGAGTTGATTTATTAATAAGAATAATAAATAAAAGTTCATGGACTAGTTTTAATTAAAAAGTTCATGTAGGATGGCCCATGGAGTCCTTACACAAAACCCTTGAAATAGAACTATTTTAATGTGATCCCAAACCTATTGGAGGTACTAAGGAACCAACGTATGATACCTTGTCATGCCTTGATATTTTTGGAGGGGCTAGAAGATGGGAATTGGCTTCAAAATTGTGCTTAAATATTAGTTAAAATGGACTTCGATGGTTGGAAAGAGCCAAAAGGATGGATTATTGCTTTAATTTTTGACCTAGAAGGCCAAGAAAAGATTAGGAAGTGTTGGAATTACAATTCAAGCCACCTTAGATCGATCTCAAGGCATCTAGATCAACACTAGAGGACTCACAATCATTCTAGATTTACAATCGAAATAGGGTCTGGTCGATCACGACAAATAGGATTGACCTAGGTGCATGCTTTCATTTTTCGTATTTTTATGATTGCAAATGATCACGTTTGATCATGGGGCCAGTAATCGTAAATGTAGTGTGAAGGCAAGATGATCGCACAAACACCAAATCAACACGGATTGATCTTATGATGGTGCGGGTCAAGAACATTAGAGTAATTAACCATAGGAACTACATGTCTGACAAAGGATCTATTTCAAATTTAACTAAATACTTGCTTAAGGATCATCAAATCATTTAGGGGTCTTTTGATTTTTCTTTCTTGTTTTTCTCCCCTAAACTTTGATTTATTCATAGAGAGGGTTTTTGTGAAACATTTGATCTAAAATAGAATTTTACAATGAACACATTCATTACTCGTTAACAATAATTAGGATATTGGGTATACTTTTAATTCAACTGTCATTTTGTGCGAGAGTGAACAATTGTGATGTGCACTACTTGTTAGAAGTTAATACAAGGTAAAATGAATTAATTGACTAGAAGATAAGTGTCAGCTCTCTTTTCAATTCATGCCTTGGTCTTTCTTTCAAATGTGAACCGAGTGGAAGTAAGGATATAAGATGGTTAGAAAAATGGGATAAAATAATAAAATGGATAACAAACAAGATTACACAAAAATAAATTGAGTAAAAACTAACTTTACTTAGGGTTAACTTTTACAACAAATTGATTTTTTGTAAATAAGGAACCAAACACCACATTGGAAAATGTTAGCCATAAACCATTAGAATGTACCCGAATGACTTAATTTGTACTTGAGCTTGATGCAATAACTCACACACAAACGACAAGCAAAGAAATGGGAAAAGAATATTCTCTTAATGTTCATTCAATAACCAATTTTTTTTTACTAGAGCCAAATGAATGTATTTATAAGTACAAACCATTGAGCAACTCTGGGGGACATGGGAAATGACAAAAACACCCTCAAAAGTGGCTCTAGATGGTCAAAATTCAAAATGAAGTCAAAAGCTACATTCTCGCCTGCATCATGAAAGATCTAAGCTTTAAGCTAAATTGAGCATGATTCCTTATCTATTGCACTGGATTTGCACTAGTTCAAATCATATTTTCTGAGTCCTTTGGTGCTTCTTGGACTTTCAAAGTCAGAATTTGATGTCAAGTTCCTTTTTTTAGTCCTCTCAACATATCCAAATATCCTTCAAACTTCTAATTAAGCATAAACTTGCAAGCACTTGATCTTATCACAAGTCTAGATGGTAACTTGAGGAGGTCTCGGCCTTTGATGCCTACATTATTCCCCTCCTCTTAAGAAGGTTGTTCCATCAACCTTTGGTCCATTCAGTCACCTGCATCAAAAGAGGACAAGTTAGAGACATTAAATGTAGTACTAACATTATGCTAACATTGTAGCTCAATCTTGTAGATATTGTCTCAAACTTCTCCCGACACTTTAATAAGCCATCTCCCCTAGGGTGCAACTTTATCTTCTTTGTTGTGAGAACCTTTCTTTTCTAAAATAAACCCACACCTAATCACCAAGTTCAAATAAGGCCTTCTTGTACCCTTTTTCGGATTGTTGCTCATATTGTTAAGCCCTTTTCTCCAAATTTTAGTACGCTTTCACTTGTAAGGACCTTACAAATTCAGTCTTCATCTTGCCCTCTGCATTCAATTGCTCATTACTAGATAATGACAACAGATCCATAGGAGTTAAGGAATTAAATTCATACACGATGTCAAAGGGTGAAAATTATGTGTCAATGTGTTCCTAGTATATGCAAATTAAGCATGTGGTAAGCATTCTTTTGAAGACTTTAAATTCTTATTAAGAATAGCACGAAATAAAGATCTCAAAGTTCAATTGACCACTTCAATTTAGCCATAGGTCTGGGGATGGCAAGCAGTAGAGAAAAGTAATTTTGTTCTCAATTTACGCCAAAGATTTTTTCAAAAATAACTAAGAAATTTGACATCAAGGTCGAAAACAATGGTCCTATAGACCCATGAAAATGAATAACTTCTCCAAAGAACAAGTTAGCTACGTAGTTTGCATCAGCAGTTTTGTGACAAGGAATGACATGTGCCATCTTTGAAAATCTATCAATAACAACAAATATAGCATCATGTCCATTCCTACGCCTAGGGTATAGGGATATGTGTAGGACTTGACCTCTCGACACTTCAAGTATCGGCCAATGATCCTAGCCACATCTCTTCCCAAGTGACACCAACAAAAATGTTCTTGCAAAATACTCATAGTTTTGGTGACACCAGAGTTTCCTTTTAAGCCTTCGTTGAAAGCTTCCCTCACTAACAACTTACACAAAGAACATTTGGACACACATAATTTTCAATCTAAGTATAAATACCCATCATTTTAACAAAATCTCTCATGTGGGGTTAGTGTGTGTTAAAGTATATATGGCACCAAAATCATCATCATTCTCGTACATGTCACAAATATGCTCAAACCTCAACATTTTTGTGCTCAAGTTGGAAATCGAAGTTTACCTATGTGATAAAGCATCAGCAACAACATTATCTTTTCCTTTCTTCTACTTTATCACATTGGAAAAAGTATAATAAAACCAACCCATCTCATATGTTTTTTGCTCAAATTACCTTAGAGATGCTTCAAGGACTCATGGTTAGCGTGGATCACTAACTTCTTAGGTCTTAAGTAATGTTGATAAGTTTACAACACCCGAACTAAGGAATACATCCCCTTGTCATATGTAAGATAGTTGAGAGTGGCTCCACTCAACATCTCGTTAAAGTAAGCAACAGGCCTTCCTTCTTACATCAACACAGTGCCAATTCTTACACTGGAAATATCACACTCAATTTCAAAAGTTTTACCAAAATCTAGTAAACTAAGAATAAGTGCACATGTGAGCTATTGTTTCAAAGTATCAAAGGCATCTAGTTGAGCTTTGCCTCATTTAAATTTCTCATTTTTTTGATCAAGATGATCAACAAGGCTGTAATAGTGAAAATCTTGCACAAATGGCGTGGGACATTCTTGAATGACTTTAATCTTCTCCTCATCAACATGTATTCTCCACGAACTAAAAAAAAACCCCAAGAATACATAATGGTTAGCATAAAATGCACATTTTTTAATGTTAGTATATAACTTTTCTTGCCTCAATGTAATCAAGACATGTCACACATGCTCATCCATGCTCTTACTATATATCAAAATATCATCAAAGTATAGAATAATAAATTTATCAATGTAAGCACATAAGACATGGTTCATTAAACTCATGAATGTACTAGAAGCATTAGTAAGACCAGAAGACATGACAATCCACTCATACAAACCAAATTTATTCTTAAATGCCATTTTCAATTCATCTCCTTCCCTCATTCTAATTTGATGGTACCCACTCTTCAAGTCAATTTAAGAAAGTATACTAGTATCATACAATTCACCCAAAATATAATCTAAACAAGGAATAAGGTAGCAATACTTTACTATGATATTATTTATGGCTTGACATGCAACACACATTTGCCACTCATCAATCTTTTTAGGCATAAGTGAAACCAGTACAACACATAGGCTCATGCTCTCTCAAATCTATATCTTTGCAACAATTTTCCTACTTGATGTTGAATTTCCTTAGCCGCTTCTAGGTTTACCTTGTATGTGGGTCAATTTGGAATGGAAGCTCTGGGCACCAAGTCAATTTGGTGCTCGATCTCACGCATAGGTGGTAACCCACTAGGAAACTCCTCGGGAAATACATTTTCAAATTCCTACAAAAGTGGAAGAATAGATTCAGGGAGAGAGGCTGTGATATAAACGAAAAGCATTAAGTTTTCTTTGTACAACATTAACACCATTGGGCTCTCACGCTCACAAGCTTTCCTCACATCCTTCATTTTTGCCATCATACACCCTTTTGCTCACTCTTACACATTTTCTCTTTTCTCCTCACTCAGTCCTTCTTTGGCTTTCTTCTTTTTATTCATTTCAAGCTCCATTTTGTATTGACTTTGTATGTACACTTAATCTTCATAGACTTGCTTAGAAGACAAAGGTGCTAATTTAACCTTCTTACCACCAAAATAAAAGGTGTACCAGTTGATGACCCCATTATAGGACACCTGTCAATTGAATTGCCATGGTCGCTCCAAGAGGTTATGGCATGCTTACATTGGAACCATGTCACACAAAACTTTATGTTCATACCTACCAATCTTGAATGGAATTTTCACTTGCTTTGTGGCCCTAACTTAACCACTATAGTTCAACTATTAAATATGCAATGGTAGGCAAACTTAATCTTTCAACCAATGTGTTGTTAGCAATATTGGTGCAACTTCCACCATCAATAATCATGCTACATGTTTTACCTTGCATTTGGCACCAGGTGTGAAAATGTTCTTCCTTTATTCATCATTTAAGTCCTCCTTAGCTTTTGTGCTACAAAACCTCATGATCACCAAGTTAATGCCTCATTGTTCCACTTGGTTGACCTCATCATCATCACCAGCATGCTTATCAATCCATCTTCCTCTTCGCTTTCATAGGTGAAGATATGTCCCATGTCGTTTAGAATCATGGTTTTCTTGTTTGGAAATTGATTGGCAAAAATTTCCTCGTCCCCGGAACTTGAAACATATAAGGATCTATTACAAGAAACATTAGTAGAACTATTAAGGTGAGGAACTTGGGGGTCTTCTTTGATTTTGTTGCACTAACCAAGGGTGGTTGGCACTCCTTCCTAGGATATGTCTTAAGACCGGATGTGCTTGGCAGTGCTCCTGCCTGTCCCCTCTTCTTAAGTTCCTTCTCTACCTTGATGGCCTTTTAGACCATCTCATCCAAATTCACATAGTGTTGCAACTCAATAATGTCGGCTATCTCACGGTGCAACCCACTCAAAAACCTAACCATGGTGGCTTCCCAATCCTCCACCACATCGGCCCTCATCATCAATAATTCCATCTACTTGTATTAGTCTTCAACACTCTAGGGTCCTAGTGTCATGCTTTGTAAACTTTGGTAGATGTCCCGATAGTAGTGTGATGGAATGAACCCCTTTCTCGTGGCTACTTTCAATTCTGTCCAAGTCCTAATTGGTCTTTCACTAACTATCCTTGGACTTGTCACTATTGGGTCCCACCAAATCACCATATAATCAATGAACTCCACTATTGCCAATTTTAACTTTTGCTCATCCATGTACAAGTTAGCAATCAAACACCATTTAGCCTTTCTTTCGCATTCAATATATAGCTCTGGGTTAGATTTTCCTTAAAATGGAGGCACCATAAGCTTAACACCCTTAAGTTCATCTTCATTAGCATTTGCCAGCCTCTTTCTTTATTGTCGTGGAGACTCATCAAATGAGTCTTCATTAAATTTTGAATAATTATACAGTGGCCTCCTTTCCGCTCTTAGGTCATATTCCCAGTCTCTAATCTGACCATCATGTGGCAATAGGTCATCCCTAGTCCTTATGGTTTATGAGGTTTCAACCCTTCCCAACCTATCAAGCATACCTTCAACCATTCGAGATTATCGTTTCATCTTCTCCCTCATGGCTCATAGCCATCAACTTCATGTCGAAATTCTCTCAGACTAATCCTACTTAGCTACTAGGCATAAAGAAAGTAAATGATGAAATCAAAATGCATGTGTGTAAATGTGTACATGTATAAAGAACAAGGAAAGATGAAAATCACTCAATATCTTACCAGCCAAACTTAAGTTACCTTAGAAAATTCAAAATGACATCTAAGCTCAAGAACCAACAAATTAATGAAAAATGGTGTAAAAATTAAGAAAATAGGCTTCAGGATTGATCTAAAGGCAAAAGGATCGATCTGGGAGGAAGAAGGTAGGCAATGCAATGATCTGGCAATATCGGATCAATTCGATTGTAGCAGGGCATGTGATTGTGCAGTGGCACACGTGTGTTATATGGTGAGAACTAGGCAATGCAATCAAGCAGTAGGTCACACAATCAAACGCAAGTCTTAAACAACAACAAGGTTTTGCGGCTACTTAGTTGCGTGCTTGATCTGTGTTTCTTCAGGATCAATCTGATGCCAAGTCTAGGTGAAATTTCATGTCCCAAACAACAAAAAATCTCACAAAAATTCTTTCTTCTTCTTTTTCTTCTCTTTTTTTGTTTTTATACTATTTTTTTTCTACTTTCTTTTTCTTGTCTTCTCCTCCTCTTTTTTTTTTTGTTAGTCCAACAACACTTAACACCAACAACAATGTTTCAACCAAGTATTCAACAATATCTCCAAACAAAATCATCACAATTATCCAACACCAAAATACTACAAAAATCACTAGAAATTTGCCTAGTAGTCCAATAGATATACTTTTGTATTTTTTGAAAATAATGGAGAAAATGGAGTAGATGGGAGAATAAAATGGAAGAAAATGTGGAGAGTACAACAATGGAATCCAACTAGTCAATTCAGTTAAGAAACTTGATTAAGTTGGCTCTAATGCCAATTGATGTAAATCGAGCAGAAGTAAGGATCAAAAATGGGAGAAAATAATAAAATGAATAACCAATGAGATTATACAAGGATAAACTGAGTAAAAACTAAATTTACTTTGGGTTAACCTTTACAACAAATCGATTTTTGGTAACCAAAGAGCTAAATACCATGCCAGAAAGTGTTAACCACGAACCATCAGAATGCACCAAAATGACCCAATTTGCACTTGATCGTGGTGCAATAACTCACACACAAACAACAACCAAAGAAATGGGAACTTAATATTCTCTCAAATGTTCATTCAATAACCAAAAGTTTTTTTTCTACATGAACCAAATGAACGTATTTATAAGTACAAGCCATTGACAATGGCTAGGAGAAGTGAGAAACGATGAAAATACCCTTAAAAGTGGCTCCAAACAGTCAAAATTGAAAAGAAGTAAAAATCAACATTCCCGCCTACATCGCTATCGATCTAGGCTTTAAGCCAAATCCAGCACAATTTCTTATCTTTGCACTGGATTTGTGATCACTCAACACTGCGATTGATTGCCTCCCAAGCAATCATAAGTCTAGAATATATCCAAGGTTGATCACATTCATTTGGCTTAATTGCGCTCCATGCGATCGTAAAGTCAGAAGGCTTCCAATGTCTATCTGGCTAGTCCAAATCAATCGAGGGTGGTCTAGATCATATTTTCAAAGTCCTTTGATGCTTCTTGAACTTATCAAATTAGAATTCGATACTAAGTTCCCACCTTTGATCCTCTTAAATGTCCTTAAAACTTTTAATTGAGCACAAAAAGCCGTCTTAAACTTGCGAGTCCTTGATCTTGTGGTGGGTCTGGATGACAACTTAGGGGGTTTCGACTTTGGATGTCCACATCACTTTCCTTCCTCATCCTTCTCACATTTGACTATTTTAGAGGAATGATGCAAATAATTTCCTAAGCCAATTGCTATGATTGATGATTTTTTTCAAAATACTCACCTCTTGTAGAGAAGATATTACATTCTTTAGGCTAATAACTCCACTTTTGGAATTAATTTTTAAACTTCGACTTTTCAATTGTGAAGATACCTGGTGCTCATAAAGTGATATTTTTCTATCAAACTCAACAAGTCTAATATCACAATAAAAATGAATTTCAAAAGTACTTAAATGGGATGTCCTTAGATACAAGGTCTCAGTGCTGAAAATTAAAGAGAACTCTCACTTAAAAGTGAAATTTAAGATCAAAATGGTTGTAACTAGGTGGAGAGACTTGGGGAATAGAATAAGGAGAACCGCTATTTATAGATTTCTCTGCATTACATGTTCTGATAGTTCCGCTTTTAGGTCGAACAAATTCGGTACTCCGCTATAGTGGACATGCTATTTCTACTAATCAACCGTAGGGGATCGACATACACATGTCCACGGCAGCAAACTTACTTCTGTCATTCTGCTTCTTTATTGTTCATAGCAGTGTTCCCAAATTTCTCATTTTTTGGCTCGTGTTTCATCATACTGATTATAACCTTCATTGAGTTTTTGGTTGTATAATTCAATATATTCTCATCAAAATATTTGGTGATTTTTTTTCAAAAATAGTGGAAAAATATACTAAAGCTACCTAAATCAAAAAATATGAAAATGCCAACTACAACATGCACACACAAAGATATTCTGGCTATTTTTTTACAATAATTAGAAAAAATAATTCTACAAAATAGAATTATCAACTGTCAATTAGCTAAGTTGCAATTAGAGAAATAATATACTGTTTACAGAAATTGCATTTTCCAGGATGACAAAAAGAAATTGTTTATAATTAATATACATTATATTGATTAAAAAGCGGGAGGATAGAATTTGACTCCATGTAGAGTTACGACTCCTGATGGCATTTTAGACTTAACTAAATAACTTTCCCAAAAAAAAACACACACACACACACACAAAAGTAGAGTATTCATCTCAAAATTAATGGACAATTCCAATACTTAAAATATTTAACGGTAAATATTTCATAAGAAAATATATTATAATTATATTCATCTCATAAAATGTTAGATAATACTTAAAGTTGGTTCTACATAAAAGTTGAAGCAGAGTGCTTATGTCATTTTATGGAAAGGAAAAAGAGCTATGTGAATTCCCAAGCCCTAAAGACAAGAACTAGTCATGTTCTACTCCAGAAACACCTGAATTCTGTCCCCCTTTGCATCATTAAAATCCAGTAACTGCTTTCCACCCTCTCCTGAAGCTGCATCATCCAACAATGCCTTGATGTTTATGCCCCCCAATGCTGCATGTAATAAGACGGATTAACATTCGGAAATACTATTGGAGCTTGATTTTAAAAATATATAGAAAAATTTCCCATGCAGCAGAGTACCTGGAACTATATTCACTATTCCTTCAAGAAACCCAGCCTGAGAACAGAATAAAAATATAATTGTTATAAGAAATACATAATCCAAGAACCCTATTACAGTAAACAATTGGTGTAGGGCAAAATACACCTACGGGTATTGAAACGCCACAGGAAAAACACTTCAATTAGCTGCCAAAATATGAAACAAATTTCTTGACAAACGCCTTTATGACAGTTGGACATCTAATGAGAAGTGTTAATTTTGGTAATTTTAAGAGGCAATTTAGGACAACAGATAGCAAATAGAAACAAATTATAAATCCTTTTGCAAATTTTACTAGCATTTGATGTGTGGGCCAAAAACAATATATACATAAGATTTTGATAAATAGAGAATAAGATTAAAGATTCATATCACGGAAAGATGATTACAAACCTTCATCACATACATAACTAGCATTTTAGAAATATGTGAGAAATTTTTGGTTTAGGTTTGTTTGATAATTCAACTTATTAAAATTTAAAATTTGAAAATAGGAAAATTGTTTTAAACTAATAAAGTAAAAATAATAATTTCTCACAATTAAACCAACTAGCCAATTGACTGAAGACCACGTAAATAAAACCAACAAATTACACAAATAGGAGCATAATATCAAGTTCCATTTTGCATACCAAATAAAAATATCCAACGCCCCCTACAATTTTACTGCCAATACATGCAATAGTGACTAGACTATAATGTCAACATTACCACTACCAAATACAACAAAAAAATAACTTACCCCCAAAACCACCCTTACAAGTTACACTTGTATCTAATAAAGACCATGTTTACTTTCATTAATGGGATAGCAGTTCAAAATGATTACTTTTAAGGATTGTTTTCCTATATCTATCGGGTTAGATTATACATCCAACATTTACCTATTTCGTAGCGTATTTTTGCATCAAAATTTGCATGTTGATACTTGGCGCAACGGGAAAAAAATGAGAAAAATAACGAGTACATCTCTGAAGTTGTTTCGTATTTGATTAAAGAATAGGTACATCTCAAAAGTTTCTATTATCTTTGACAAATGTCCTAAAACATTTCCATAGAGACAGCCCTCACAAAGACTCTTACCATTAACCGAACGAGCTCAATGCAATTCTAGACCCCATGAAATAAGCTTCTCACCACCAATTCAAATTGTCGAGTTTTTAATATTGTAGTTAAGATTTCTGAATACATAACATAACAATCATCAGTGGAGCAAACTAGAGATGTATTTTCCTTAGCAATTTACCCATAAAAAGACCACAAATGGCGCTCTCCTACGAAAAAGAATATATCACTCCATGGATGTCATTTTCTTTCAACAACAATCAATCAATAATAACGAAAAATACAATGACCAGAGAATATCCTCATTGATATAGAGAAATCTCTAAACATTCTGGTAAAAAGTTGTTAAACCTAAATTACTTGTCCACTTCATCCATCTTTTTATCTATAACACTAGTTTCTACTGCTCCGACCAATCAAGATACCACTTCATAACCAGATTTACCCAACAATATATACTTTAGACCTTCCCTTGTCTATTCGAGGAAGTAAAAAACAAAAGAGATAAAGGGCTCCCCGCACACGACAAATGCAAGAATCGAAACCCAATCTAAGATTTTGAAACAATCACACAGGTAACTCAATATTTTAGACAAAGCCACTAGAAATACATAAATCATTGACTCAAAAGCCACAAACCACATGACTTGTTCCTCCAAAAATTCATACCTCACACAAACCCTACCCTACTAACAAGAAAATCACTTTTTCCAATAATTCAACCACAATAGTCAATTGTCAAGGAGATACTTTTACTAGTGATACCCTTACTCTGAAAGATTTCCATGCACCAAAATTGTTCACCAATCTTGTGCCAATCAAAAACTGACTAAAGATGCTAATTACGATGAGAATTTTGTATGCCCCTCTTAGTTATATCAAGAGCAAGGCACAATGAAGATGGTTGGACATGCCACAGAGAAATAGCCTTTACGACCTTGAGGGACTGACTAAACAATATCTTTTAAGCTTTCCCTTTGTTGCTCTTTACTAAGTAGTTATTTTAAGTCCAACAATTAAAAATATGGCTCCATCATCTGTGTCTTGGTTATCTATCCTTTGGTATTCTTAAAGTTATGTTTTCATCACTATTTAATAGAGTTAGTTGTGAAAGATACCATTGCTATGTGCGTGAATTAGGAAAGCACAACTGTTTAGTCCGAGCCCCTATTCAACTCGAGATTAGGTTCCCCTCAATTTCTTCCAAATAAGAATATCTATCCCTATTGAAGTTTCCCAACCTATTGTTGATGCAACTCCTATACCTATAGCCCAAAAAATAAATCGCAATCATTTTAACTGTATGCTGAGGTTCCTTTCCACAAAAGCACCACCATCTCAACCAATGCATATGCAATCATTCAATTTAAAGCTAATGATTGTTAAGGCAAGTTCAAGTTCTTCTAATTCCAAAAATTTAAATATCCACGAAGAAAATGATATTGACTTCCCTATAGCTCTTAAGATAGGGAATAGTGATTGTGTCTAACACTCCTTACTCCTTTCCTTGACCTACAAGCTATCCCACATTCATGAGGCCCTCGCAGTAGCCTTCACAATTTAGCATCCTTACAACATTGTGTGACACACATAGAGATGAGTACTGGAAGAATACGTGTGTCAAACAAGAACAAGACATGAGATTTAGTAAGATTATTTGAAGGAAGAAATCGGTTGGGCATATATGGCATTAAATCTAATGATTCAATATAGAGGTATGAGGTAGGATTGGTTATAAAAGATTATAATTAAACATACGGCATATATTATCTTAAGACATTCACTCGAGTTGCAATAATAAGCACCACTGATAGCTAACATTAGATATAGATTACAATAATCCATTATCAAGAATGCCTTCTTGCATGGCAACCTTCAAGAAAAAATCTACGTTGAAGTTCATCTAGGATTCAACTCTACAATAGGAGAACAAAATGTATGGAGGTTAAAAAAAAAAGCATTGTAAGGGCTTAAACAATTTCCAAAGGCTTAGTTTAAAGGTTTACATAGTTATGCTAAATTATGGAGTTAAACTAAGTAAATAATTCCATAACAATCCCACTTAAGTTGAAGCATAGATGTTAGTCATGCCCAACTTGTTGCAAATGTAACTCGTTTCCCTTTTTAAGTGCCTTTGTAAACATATCTACTAGTTATTATGCCCAACCCTTTCCGTACTCTCCTTGAACAACAAGCCCACGCGATTGCTTCATATAGACTTCTTCACAGAGGTTACTATGTAAGAAGGCATTATTTCACATCTACTTGACATAATGGCCAGCCATTATCAACTATAAGTGATATAAATATGCAACAAAAATCGATTCTACAACAAGATAAAGTCTCAGCATAATGAACACCATAATGCAGGACAGCCATTAGCCACAAGGCAAGCTTTAAGCAAAGAAATAGTTGTAATGTTTGTTTTTATTTTTGAATGTGTTTTTAGGTGTGTTTAATTAGAAATTGTATCAAAGTAAAAGAGCAAAAGAAATAAAATTTAAAAAGTATAATAATTATGATGCGTATTTTAGTCTATAAAATGAAAACAAACATTACTAGAGGCATTCGGGTTGAACTTAACCACAAACACCCACTTGCAGCTAATGGTTGTCTTTTCTATAGGTAAAGATAATAATTCCCAAGCAACATCAGCACCCAACACATTCATCTCTTCCTTCATGCCAACAAGGATGAGACAAAGCTACAATTATAGCTTTGGGAATGACTACAGAGTCAAGAGAAGCTATATAAAGGAAGATGAGATCGCCTCTTATAAGGTATATATGATGAAACAGAATAAGTGCATCAATGTTTACCTTTTTGATGGGTGATTAGAAGATCAAGATTAGAGGTATTTTTATCTAATGATGAGGAAGCTTTAGTTCAAGGTACGATTCAAGAAGATCATGACGTCTAGTGTAGACATGATGAATAGGTGGCAATGCTAGTTGTGATGGTGCATCTATTAGTGACGAGCAAGTAACATAATATACTAGCAAATCATTAACCTCTTTCCAACTAGGCAGTTGGAAACAAAGGGAAGATTTTCAAAAAAATTTAACATCCACTGACACTAGATACTTGGCTGTTTTTAGGCAAAAATATCAATATCCCTTTTGTAAACAATACTATACTAGGAAAACAGATTTAACGGACTTCAAATCCAACTTGGTGACATGCAGACAAACATCCCTCATAAAGTGCAAGTGGTTGATCAAAAAACACGTGGTAGATATGGCATTATCCCAAAATTGTTTTGTAAAATGCATTTGGAGTAACAATGCTCTTGTCATTTCAAGAAGGTGCCTATTTTTTCTTTGAGTGACTCTATTTTGAGATTAAGGAATGATTTACCAGAAAATAGGATAAAAAAGGAACCTCACCATGTGCACTTGTGGTTGATCAAAAAACACATGATGGATATAGCATTTGCCCAAAACCATTTTAGAACATGCACTTGGAATAACAGTGCTCTTCTAGTTTCAAGGAGGTGCCTGGTTTTTCTTTTAGCAACTCCATTTTGAAATAGAGTGTCAATGCATGAGGACTAGTAAACAATACCATTTTAAGACATGTTTGCCCAAAGAGTATCAAAAATATTCTCTGGTATTATTACTATGAAAAGTTCACATAGAGATATTGAACTGTATTCTAATTTTAGCACAAAAACATGTAAGTGACAGTAGCTCTGAATGACTTTTCATAAAATAAATCCATGTTATTCGAGAAATATTATCCACAAAAGTAACATAGTATCAGAACCCAATTTTGAGTATAACTGGACATTGACCCAGACATTAGAATTTACTAACTCAAAAGAGACTCCAGCTTTGTTATTGACACAAGGAACTAAAGACAAACGGTGGTAAGTAAACAGTGATGCCTGGCATACGAACAAAACTTACATGCTAAAGGTAACACACTGGAAAATTGAGGACATAATTTTTTCAACAACAGTAAAGATGGATGAACAAGTCAGTATGGACCTCAAATGATGTAAGAACTCCCTAGCGAGTGACGGTTGTGGGCACTTAATCCAATATGTAAAGACTGCCTTACTCATATCCTTTATCAATAATATTCTTCACCTTAAGATCCTTAAACAATAAGTGATACGGAGAAAATGAGATGCAACAGCCTGGATTACAAGTTATCTTACTAACAAGCAGCAAATCAAAAGAGGACCTTAAACCCCACAATTGTTATGAAAGAACTATAAGCTAAAATAACATTAGATTGGGATTTGTGAGGCTAAAAGACGGAAAAGAGTTTTAGGATACCTATCAAGTGGTCTATAGCACCAGTGTCAATGACTCAAGAAGAAGAGAGAAGGCATGTGGTTTGGTTACTTGACTCAGCAATACCAGAGACAAGATGGGATGAATTCTTTAAGGTCTCAAACTACTACGAGAATTTAGCATACTCATCTGCAAAAATGTTATAGGCTCCACACGTCACTGCAATATTAGCCAATTGAGACCTTTGATTTCTATTTTGCAACTTCCAACTAAATCTTTGGTATGCTACGACTCATAGCAATAGTAGTAAATCCCTCCCCTCGAATCCTAGCTTCAACCTTTGTTATTCAGGTTTTAAGGAGGCTTTTGCTATTTCGACCGTGTATATACCTAACTTCAACAAGATTCTTAGACAGTGGCTACAGAAAGTATACTTGTGTATATAGCAAAGGCATTTAGTAACGAAGAAATCTCCGCATTAGACAAAATCTATGATTTAGCTACCACAAACTGCAAGTTTAGTCTTGCCAAGAAGCTCTCCACCACCATTTATTCCCATTATGCTTGTTATATTTTAATGTCAGTACTAAATGAAGAAATGCATTTAACTCTTCATATATCTTTCTAAAGTTCACGAAGTATGTCTGATAAAATCCTTTTCAATCATCATAAATTCTGAAATATTCCCTTTTTCAAAGGATAAAAACTATAAATATTCCATTAATTCTTTAACATAATTACAATGATTAATCAAACTCACATTATTATCTATAAACTTCTTAATTAGTAAAAAGAAGCGTGAGTCATCCAGCAACCACTCTATCATAGGTGGGATTACCATTGAGATGATTGTCTTTACAAATACTTCACAAGTAAATCCACATTGTTTTACTGCAATTGAGAGAGTTAGGAGGATATCGCAGGAATGACATTTGTATCTATCAGTTGTTTCTGCTCATTGGCCATAACGAAACACCCAAACAGGTAGCAACCTTAAACAATAAATAAAATCACCAAAAATACTTCAACCAACCAATCAATAACAAGTGGTGATACTAACAAAGGTCCAGTCACAAGAAAAACTAATGATGTTCAACAAATAATGGAAGAAAGAAAGAAAGAAATTAACTTAAACCCCGAAAACATACCACCTAAAGGTCAAAAATGACTAGGCAATTTGGGCAAGACCGACTGATAAATTTTATGGCATCAATAGTGCTCTCACATGGCAGCACATGACTTTAGACCAAATTATAGTAGGGGCACATAAGCTTCACATGTGCAAATTCCATTGGTGGGTTTTAGGGAGGTAGCCAATCTGACAAGGAGCACAGCCCAAGCGGCTCCAAGGTTCAAGATATCCTTTGAACATATTATGTCTAGGGCTTAAAAAGAAAAAATAACTTCTTCACTAGAAATGGTCACCAGCAATAAAGAGTAGCCCTCTAATTAGGCTGCGGCAACGGTGAGGAACCCCTCTAGGTAGAGTATGTTAAAAGACCTCAATGGCAACGTCAATGGTAGAAGATAATTTCTAAATATCCAAAGATCAAATGGGACATTATAATAATAAGTCAACTATCAGTATTGCGCACAATCTAATGCACTATGATTGCACAAAGCATATAGAAACTGGCTGGGATTTTATCAAAGAGAAACTTATCAGTGGCTAAACTTGCTTAAATTCTTACCAGAAAAATGTAGCATAGTTTATCACTACAAAATTATCCCAATTATAATATAGGACTAGTACAATAATACCAAAAACAATTGTCGCCCCACCATAATTCTAATCATATCAAAACATAAAGAGATAGCAAGAAAAACGAGAAAATGGATCAAAAATAAGAAAACTATCAAAATAAATTCATTAAAACTCATTATTTAATTGAATTGTCCAAATAAACAATTGGCAACAAAATTTTCGACTAATCAAGCCCATAACATATTTCAAGAGTGCATAGATGAAAACAACAATGATAGATTTTTACATGATGTTACTTTTCCAAAAGAAGTGGCAACCAACTTTTTCAATCAAGCCAAAATTAATAGACAGGGCTTGGCTAAATTCTGGGTAAATATTCTCTTTTATGTCTTTCATCAAGTGCTTTAATGCCAATGGCAATCTAGGAATGTCAACAGTACAAATTCTTAATGGTTCTAATCTAAGAGTCAGAATTCATAGTTTCTCTTTTACTTTTTTGCACAAATTGTAGAATTATTAGTTCAAAAATTTATGTATAGTAAAAACAATTCCTTGGAAGAGAACAGAACTTACAGGTATGCGCACATCAAGTCTTTCATATCCATCTTGCCCTGTGATTCTAACTCTGAGTTTTCGTGACCCCATGCCAGATAAAGGACCCCTTGAACCATCTGCAACATAGTCGTCATATATTTCTGGGGTTACAACTTCCACAACAGGAGCTTGTGCTTTCAGATTTGTCATTTCTGGGTCATTATGGACATCACAATGTGTATCATAAGAAGAGTTGTTTGCGGAGGAATAACCTGAAATTTAGAAAGTTTAACAAGTAAATTATGTCTGCCGAGTTCACAAAAGTTGAATAATGTAAGGTCTCTCATTAGTGAAAGAGAAACCAATTTATCAACTCGCACATTGTAAACTCACAGGGTATATCGGGAGAAGAGTCAGCTGCAGATTGTAAAAATGAATGCATCACATCCAGGAGTTCAGAAAAGATCCCAAAGAATGTCTTTATCTAACAATATTAGATTTACCAAAAAAGAACACGCCGACAGTGTGATCCTGATAAGGCAAACAAAGCAACAACAAGATGGCTCTATTTTCTTACCTCTTTCTAAACAAGAGTGACTGATCTTGATGCTATATTTATCCTGTTCTTCATAATAGACATTAAAACCCAAAATTTCTTTAATTTCTTCAAAAGATGGCAAATTTCCAGGAGAAGGTACACGCCCTCCTTTAATGGCCAACAAGGCATCCTATAAGCCATGAAAGTAGGAACCATACGCAAGAACTCATTATGTCATATAAATAGCCAGTGGGAAACAAGTTCAAGCCAGTGTAACTTGACAGAAACATCCAACAACAACAGCAAGAGGTCAACAGAAACATGTACCGGCTAATACCTTATTACAGTATTCAATACAGGTATCCACTCAGATAGCCAAATGATGCAGAATAGAAAAGTAACAAAGGTGAACAGGTATAAGGGTATTTAAGTATTCCAATGAATCTAATCTTGCAACTTAAAAATCTGTTCTAATTTTAGCTTAAGAGAAATTAGAGAATTTCATGAACTATGGAGTTTAATGATATATATAGTTCACACTATTATACACTTGTAATGTAGAATAGTATAGGAATTAAACGTTGAGAACTAACAAGATTAGCTAGCTCTCCAACGACCATTCTAATCTCAATCAAAACAGATTGACTGTGGAGCCTGCATGTAGATGTAAACTTCATTACAATTCAGATTTTAGAGTGGGATAGAAGTTTATTAGTTCTCAGGGAGTTTTCAAATTTCTTCAGATTGCACAATAAAATGAAATCCTTGGGTTGGTGCACTGGTTTAAAGTTAACCTTTCCATTGACTGAACTCAAATTGGTTCAGTAGCTTCTGAACCATCAAACATCATTTTAAAAGGATTGGGGACTTTGGATATCACCTCAGATGCAATTGCCAGTCAAGTTAATGAAAGAGTAGCTCTTCTCTTATACTAATGCACCTTATAATTGGATAGTTGATACAGGTGCTTTGTACAATACAGCAATGCCATCTACAGTATTTTTAATAAAAGAGGCTTGTGGTGCTGTTAGGAATATTTGGTTGCTGATGTTCTGAATCAAGTTGTTGGTTGTGGCAATGGTCCTCTGTCTACATTTGACTTGAATTAGGCTTTGCACACCCCTAGTTTCCATTCTAACTTTGTTATCATGAAGCAAGTTACCAAGACCATAAATTGTGCTACAAATTCTTTCACAAGCTATCTTCAAGAAAGATGATCTGCAGGCTTGAGGACTGAGCCAGACAATATCAACTTTGATGTTGGTTCTTCATGTTTGTAGGTCTTCCCAAATCCGTCTTTGTCTGCAACTTCAAGATCTAATGCAATGTCCTAGAGTAAACAACTAGAGAGTCCTAGGTTTTCTAGTTAAAGATCTTCTATCCTCGTCATGTTTTATATATATTATTAATAAAGACATCCGGTCTGTTATCATTGAACAATGAGTTTGAGCAAAACAATCCAGATCACATTATACAATTCAACCATACAAGTGGTCTGTGTTAAGAGCAATAAAATATTAAACAATGAATCACACGTAATAGTTTAAAGTTTAGATAAGATGGTTATTCAATATAGTACCAAAGAGGTTACGATCCTATTTCTTCATATTTTCTCCTTCAAGAAGAAGAATCTTCTTAAAGTGTTTTGTCTACTCTATTGTCCCAAAAGTTCATGCTCATGTAGCCCTACGCAACTAAATAAAACTGCACAACTGATAAAAACTAGCACCATCTTTTTCAGGTACCCTGGTTATGTTGAGTGCTTTTTTCCAAACAAAGGCTAAAAAACCTTTTTTTAGAAAAATTAGTAAATTGCATCTTATCCATGGAGATAGGGTGTCATCAATTTGTAAAATACCTCAATCTCCATCCCAATATCCCTACCATTAACAAGATATTTCGAAACCTTTTTCATGAGAAACTGATTCTTTAAAGGGAGAAGCACAACCATTAAAAAAAGATATACACTATTATACCAAAGTGCCAAGAGCATTTAGCAAAACCAAACATTAGAAAAGAAATTAACTCCTCAAGCAAGACTTGTTAACAGAATTGGACTACTGACTAATGATTCAGATATCGCTATTTAAGGGGGAGAAGATTGTGCACTCAACACTATATTACTAATTATCTGGCATATTCCATGATTGCAAGCAATATTAGGCATCCATTGCAACAATATACAGTAGGAAAACTCCTGAAAAACAATCCCAATGTCCCACAAGATCCCAAGCTGGAAGGTCAGTTGTTTTAGATGAATGATACTTGGGAAGTTGTTGAACCTTCGTAAGAGAAAATGCCAGATTGGTTACCAAGGGACTTTTTGTGAAATGATTGGAAGAATTAAATACTTTATCAATTAAAAATCCATCTTTATTAATAGTATGATATTAGAGTTGAACATTACAGTTGATCCCAACTACAATTCCATTCTCTAAGCCTGCATAAATAAGAATAAAAAAAACACATTGTACAATAAGCTAAGGAAGAAAATATAATATAAGTATCTAAACTAAATATTTCTATTTAAATCTAAAGAAGCTCATTCTTGGAAAAGCTTAAATCAACCATAGCTGTCCCTCCTCCATCCCCTCATCCACGTGCCCATCCCTCCTTCTCTCATCTTTTCCACCATCATCGTTAAATCATGCTTCTTTTTTTAAGTTGTCTTCAAAATTTTCCATTCCCTGGTCTACCTTCTCATTTTCTACCTATGGTCACCTTTCTCCGTTATTTCCAATCAAATTCTCCAATTTGTCATCTGTACCCACTCTCTTCCCTCTCTTCCCTGCCCCTTTCACTTCATTGTCTTTCTCCTTTCTACTCTTTCCTCCCATCATACCTCACTTTCACTCACTTCTTTGAAATGTCCATTGCATCATCTCTCTCTGTAATAGCTACTCCTACAAATTTTGCCACAATAACGTTAAGAAGATAAAAAGAAAAAGAAATTGAGAAAGAAAAGTTGAAAAGAAAAAAAGAAAAGAAAAAGGAGAGGATAAAATGAAAGCAAAGAGAATTGTTAATCATTTTTATTTGTAAAATTAAGCTGAATTATTTTAAAAGCCCTTTTTTTATTGATCCAACATTTGATCTTACAAAACTAGAAACTCTATTGGAATAAATCCCCTTTTTCCTTGACAAAGGAAAGAATGAATGGCAGTTGCTCTACTATATATCTTAGTGCCAAAAAAACAACCAATGACCAATATCTTAGTCTATATAGACCAATTATTTCCATCTAATGCAAGTAGTAGACGTGTTCACGAAGGCATTACGTATCAATCATTTTAAAGAATTATGTGGCAAGTTGGAAATGATAGATATATATGCTCCAACTTGAGGAGAAATGTTAAAATAGATTGTTAGGATATTCTTGATATCTTTTAGAATATCCTGTCCTATTTAGTTTGATACATCTTACTTGTATTTGTATAGGCAGATTTTGCATGTTTATTTTCGTATATTTTTTGGTATATTGTAGCTGCCTGCCAGTATATATTGGGAGGCTTGACTGTGCCTTTAGTATATCAATAACATAAAATCCCTTTCCTCAGTCACATATTGCCATTTTATATCCATGCCATTAGTAGTTTCATGCCCACTCTACGTTTCCAAGGTAAGGACAGTTATAGATGGTTGACTAAAAACATCTTGTTGTCATCCTCATTTCCATAAGAGATCAGAAGTGGTAAATTTAGAGGGGTTTGCAATCCTGATAGACTGAACGAATTGGAAATTAAGCTCTTTAAGAGGAGAATTAAGTGAAAGTAAAGCTCATTTCATCTTAAAGGGTTATAACACCATATCAACATCATGCATAATTTCAGTTTCTTAATGTCAGCTCTATTAACAAAATACAAACATGCATAGACATACAACCAGCTATCCAAACAAGAGCTTATTCAGTTCTGTTGGATCAACTACAAGGGTACCCCACTTTGCTGAAGCAAAATTATTTATATAGTGCATCATAAATAAAGCTGACTCCACGTCAATTTAGATCAAAATATTGTAGGGAGAAAAGATGGATTAAATTACCTGCATTGCATGAATCGATACACCTAGTAATGACAATGGATACGCCACAAGTTTGTATCCAACATCAACAAGCTCATCAGGAGTGAGTACCGGGGTCTTTCCACCCCCTTCAAGCATATTTGCCTGACCAAAATTTGCTAGGAATGTGAGTACAATCTAAAGCTGTTTAAGAAACTCAAAATTTTTGGACAAGAAGAATGATTAAGTTTTTAACATGAGATTATGGCCAATAAGTCACTGTGAGGAGTGGATGTCAATTGGATAACAAATAATAGCATCCAAAAAATTATGCATGACAAGAGAAAGCAAAATCTTCAGTTGACATGCTTAAATTTCCTCCGCGTAGGAAAAGACAAAAAATATGAAAAATCACATATATTGACTCTTTAACAGCTCAAGCCAAATCAAAACTCAATGAAAATGCCAAGACGATTCAAATGCAAAGCTCATGACTTCTTCATTCCTAGGAGTTGCCCAAAAGTAGACAACAGACTCTAATAATAGTAGTGAATGAAGTTAATCCTGCTGAACATTTGAACAAATGGTAAAGATTTGAACAATTGAGATGGAAATGGGCAGAAGGGAAGCAAAATCATTAGTTTCACCTACTGAATGAAGTTAATCCTGCTGACCTTGCTCTTTATTGTTCTCCTGTAAGTTGGATAGTTATCCTGTATTCAACCCCCAGAGAAGAAAATATTTTTATAGAATCTTATGTTCTCTCTTTAAATTATTTTCAAACAAAAACATGAACAAAGTTTTATGTTAGCACAAATAGATTTCAGAAGAAAGATGCTTAGACAAACATGAAGCACAAACAACTGATAGTGATAGAATGAGACCAGTCAAATTCCTCTCAATCCCAACTATAAAGTCATTTTAGTATGAAAAGCAGGTAAATATGGAAGAAAGAGACAATTAAGAGTGTCTGAACCCAGAAAATTGGAACATTCGTATAAAAAAATAGAAAAATATAAACCATCCTTAGATAATAGACATCAAGGGTGTTCTGTGCTTCAAACCTAGAAAAGATTAAAATGGAAAGTTCATTACCATTTTTGGAACTGAGGGTAACACTTCACAGAAGGCTTTCATCTCTGCTTTTGAAGCAAGAGCATCAACAAAAACAACATCAGCTCCAGCATCAGCAAAAGCACGTGCCCTCCAGAGTGACTCATCTAAGGACACAGCTTGGCGAGAATCAGTCCGTGCCACTATAACAATGTCAGTACCACATTCTTTTCGAGCATCAACAGCTGCTTTTATTCTCAGTACTGCTTCCTCTCTAGACACAACTTTCCGCCCTTGTGTATGACCGCAAGCTTTGGGAGAAACCTTGAAAAGACTCAACAACAAGCAATGTAAGGAGATCACAACGATGATCAAATCAGTGTCTAAATTTGTCCACACTATAATTCTTTGGTGAGAAATCCATACAAAGCAAACATGCATCAATAAGATATTTAGGACAAATGACAACTACAGGTAATATCAACCTCAATTTCAGAATACTTCATAATGGTCGGCATTAATTTATTCAAAATCCACAGAATTTCACATATCCACAGACTTGAGCGACAAATTTGTGTGAGAAGATAGATTCAAAAAATAACAAGTGGAAAGGGAATTTTTTCAGTAATATAAACCTGATCTTCAAGAATTATTCCAGCAAAGCCAGCTTTAATATATCCTCTGACAGTTCTCTTTACATTCATAGCATTACCATATCCATTGTCTCCATCACCAATAATGGGGATGGACACAGCTCCAGTAATTTGTCGTCCTTGATCCACCATCTCTCCATAAGAAATAAGCCCTGTGTCTGGCAATCCCAATCGGGCAGCCGATATCCCAAAACCTAAGAATGAAATGCATTATTGCCCTGCTAATAAGTTCAACATAGAGAACCAAGAAATCATAAGTCATTTAAAGAGATATTCAGAGATCTGGACTTCATTTGAACATGTTGACACAACTGGTTTTCCATAAGATTAATTAGAAGAATGAGAAAGAAATAATGTAAAACCAAAAATTCCACTAATGAATATGTGCAGTCTACCTAACTTCCCCATTACAAATGTATACATACATGTGTGTGTGTCTGTGTGTGCAAATAATTAAATTTCTGAAATGCTGTAAGATGTGATGAAGTTCATTGGATCCTTCCAAACTGGAGATCCCCCAAGAGGAGCTTAGTTGCTAGTATAATTAGATAAAAAAGTATAATAGGCCAAATCAGCATATGGGTTCAGTTGTGGATTGCTTGCAAAACTGAAAGAAGATATTCAATCAATTGCCTCCATATGCAACCATGCATTCGCCTATAGAAACAAGCTTAGACACATTCTAATTGAAAAGAAAGAGTACACATTTTGAATAATATAAAATGGAAGCACTATTCGAGGCCAAACTTCAAAAAGTAAATCAGAATGGCAAAAAAGCTGCAAAGATGTAGCAGGGAATTTGAACAAAACATCCACAAGCTGCAAGTTTATATAAGGAAGGACGGCCCTTTCAATGCCAATGTAGTTTCTTTGATTGTTAAAAACATAGGAACTGTTCAAAACTATGCCTTTTATGATTATGTAGGAAAATACAGGAGAATTGACATTTCAATACCAAAGTAGTTTCTTTGACTGTTAATATATGATTTTTCACAATTATGTCTTTTATATAGGAAAATACAGGAATTGAGGAATTTGAAAAAGGTTTAGTATATAATTACACATGGATAGGTTGGAGGAGGCCAAACTTCAAAAGTAAATCAGAATGGCAAAAAACTTAAGCTGCAAAGATGTAGCAGGGAATTTGAACAAAATTTATGTAAGGGAGGATGGCCCTTTCAATGCCAAAGTAGTTTCTTTGATTGTTAAAAACATAGGAACTGTTCAAAACTATGTCTTTCATGATTACATAGGAAAATACAGGAGAATTGACGTTTCAATACCAAAGTAGTTTCTTTGACTGTGAATATATGATTTTTCACAACTATGTCCTTTACATAGGAAAATACAGGAATTGAGGAATTTAAAAAAGGTTCAGTATATAATTACGCATGGATAGATTGAAGGAGCATAGTTAACATTAATATGAAATGTACCAGGTCTACAAAATTCCAGTATAAAGGAACAACTTAGAAAAGTAAAGGCAGCTTTTTCCCTCTTACTCTATAAGTAAAATTATAACTTAAAGATTACTGCCTCTTTCCTCCTCTACTTGCATACTCGTATAAATTTACATGCTATACTTCATTTTGACAACTGCGCAAGTTATTCTCAATTATCAAAGGAAAATTGAAGTGGACATTAAGAATAGAGATCCTATGGCAGTACCTGTTAAACTAGCAAAAGAATGCTGAAGAGATGAAGCAAGATCAGGGTTTGACAGAAATCAGAAGAATGAAGATTGAGTTGCACAATTAGATTACTTCACAAATTCAATTCTCCTTCAGGCTGACAGAACTGCAGGAGAAATATAGGCTAAAAAGAAGACAATGAGGTGGGACACACACTCTTGCTCAAAACCAATGTTCATGACGCAGGTAAGCAGCGTCCAGTAAATACTGGCGGAAACAACAACCTACAATATTTAAGCACAAAATAACACGCGCAACTATTTCTATATTACAACTGTACCACATTAACTTTGAATCCCAAATAGCTATACGAAACTGGGGACGGAGTTAATGATAGCAAAAGGAACATAAAATGAAAAGGTGCTGGTACCAGTAGTGAAGCAGAAATCAAAACCAGCTCTCTCCACGAGCTTTGCGCTAAGGGCATCGAAACAAGCTGGGCCTAGATGAATCCCCGGGGAGATGAGAAGTCGTCGGAGGGACTTCGTTGGAGAACTGACGGCATCAACTCCGCTGGCGGACTTAATTGCATAGACTCTTCCCCCGTAGCTAGCTGAGAAGTGGATAGCCGAGTGACGAGCCCAATTTCTTTTACCAGTAATTGGATGAATCCTTAGAGTTCTGGGATCAAATGAATTTGAAATTGGGGGCTGCAGATTAGAGCAGGCATAATGTGAATAACAAATAGAGGGAAATGAGATGTTCATGTTTTTTACATTCCTTAAGGTTTTCAGTGGTTCTTTTTCGCATACAGAATGCTAAGCAAGGTTATTTTGTTTTCTACTCAGAATCGAGAAGCGTTTGATTCAGTGAGAAACTATTTCGTGGTATCATGTTGTTAAATTACGGCTTGACCACTTGAGTTATGCTACAATTACAAATAGTCCTAAAAAAATGAAAAAATAAAACACAAGCACCCTCAGCTGCAAGAATAACATCTATGCAACAGTATACGCAACAGTACATCTACCATGTCCAAAGGTCCAAGACCCTTTGAGCCAAAATAAGTGCCGCTTTATTACATCTCCCCCGTTTAAAAGAAATCCGCTCAAGATGGGGGATCACATGCTTGATACTTTCAATTGAAACCAAGAAAACCAAAAAAAAAAAGATAAAAACATCATCTTTTGTGCCAAGTTTGGATACCACTTGGAGACAATCTCCTTCAATAATAACTCAACCTCCAACCTTGCCAAATTGTTGAATTAACTCATTTCCTTTCCAACGTAACCTCCAACATTCTTGTTATAGTTGATAGATTTTCTAAGACTGTATTTTCATCCCTTATTCAAAGGATTACACAATTCAGGAGGTTGTCTAAGCACTCTTCAAGAACGTGGTCAAGTATTAGGGGCTTCCAAGGTCAATTATAAGCTAACTTGGCCAGTTCGAGCTTAGAAAAGGCACAATGAAAGATGAAAAAAATGAGCTGACAAGAAGAGGCAATCATATGAATACCAAGTAGGGGAAAAAGTACTTATGAAGCTACTTCCACAAAAAGTAAACGTGTTGCGAAGTGTTCACAAGGGCTTGTGAGAAGGTATAAAGGGCCATTCTGAATGATCAACAAGGTAGTTAAGGTATCTTTTTGACTAAACCTTTATCCAACCTTGAAGATTCATTTGGTCTTCTACGTGAGCATGTTAAATCCATATCATGAACACAAGGAAGACCCAAGCCGAGGGTATTCACATCAAGCACCTTTTATCGTGACTAAGTCTTTTGCCAAAGAGGTCGAAGAGTTGTTAACAACAAAAGTTGTATGAAAGAGAGTTATGCCATTAAGCACCGAACACCTGATCAAGTGGAAGGGACTACCTGAGTTCAAGGCTCCTTCAAAGATAAAAGAAGACTTATGACAATTTATGACAATCTTGAAGCGAATAAGGTAACGTAGGCGTGCCACATTAAGTGGGGGAGGATGTTACACCTTACAAACTCCAAGCAACTGACGGGTTCACTTTTACATGTTACACTTGGCTTAGAGTTTACCATAAGGCAATTTACTTAGTTCTTATGCATAATAGAATTCTCTAGAACCTTGTACTAAGGACTAGAATATTCTAATGTTGTAGAAAGTTTGCAAAATATTCTAGTTAGACGATATTAGTCATCAAATAAAAACAATCCCCACTATCCGTTACTGTGGTGGAGTAGTAAAAATAGCCATACGGAGTTCATTTGTACTCAAAGCCTTCTAGTAATAGAATTCTTTCCTTACCAAGTCCAAAATACAATTGTTTCCTTACCAAGTCCAAAGTTATACTCAGAGCCATCTAGTAATACAATTCTTTCCTTCCCAACAACTGTATGCTCTTTGCAATGTAAGTTCTCACTCACTTCTTCACATGCTTACACAAGTTACTTTGGATGAGTGACAATGGACTTGCTTAGGCAACCATTAAGATGGTGGAAATGCTAAGTTCGCAAAATTATGATTGTTAAGGAACAAGGTTATGCATAATGCTCCCATTCCTAATTTACTTGATTTTTTTTGAGATTTTTGTTAGTCATATGCTTTCTAATGCAGTAGTTAATAAGGAATACTAGGGCATTATTGTTGTACATGTACAACTTCACATTAATTTATAAAATATTAATTTATTCATATCAATATTGTAGTAAGTTTTCATACATGTAAATCTCGAATGGCATAAAGTATTGCATGTGACCATATAATTAAGTTAAGGAGCCTTTTTCATAAAGAATTATGAATATGGACATAAGACTATCTTAATACTCAATTACTAAAACTAGTTCATAAGTCACAAAACACTTTAAAGGGCGTTAGAGAGTCAGTACGAGTTGCACACTTTATATTTGTACGATGAGTGTTATGCTGTTTAATATGAGATATTGAAAATACATATGTGTGGATATGTTATTGAAAAATGAGCATTCAAACAATGACTGATAGAACAAAGTATACACATAGAGTTCATTCTTGGCTATCAATATTTTACTTCGTGATTGCGTTATGTGCTCGTGAACCTTAAACCTAAAACAACATGATTATCTTGTGTTCATAACGATCAACATATCATTAGAGCATTAAAGGCCAATATCTATCCTGATATGGGATGGGATATTAGCCCAATGTGCCATTGTCTAGGTGCATATATAAGTATATATGCATTCAATAAGACATTTATTTCCTTGTAAGTGAATAAGGTATTTGTCATATACTATTGGTATTCTATGAGATGGAAATCTTTAGTTAAGGTAGTATGAGATTAGAAAAGAGTTTCTAATAGAAACATTAGTCTTATGAGGTAGTACCAATTAGCCAGATGATCAGATTTGTGAGTTTGACTAAATCTATGACTCTCGTTTAATTGAAACAAAATAAGGCAAAAGGTTTATACCGCATGATACTCAAGATCGGAAGGGTTCATTGTAATCCATTTCACTTCGTCTTAATTAGGCTGTGATATGGGCCACAAGTTCGGCACTGCCCATATCCTTTGAACTATGCTCGTTACCAATTAAAGATAAACTTAGGGAGTTACATACAAAATGTTGTTGTCTACAAAGAGTGTTAACTTAGTAGGTAGCATAATTTACTTAGTTGCAATTCGATTGAATTAAATAAATTGACATGATACTTATTAATGATGAGATCATTATTAGAAGCACAATGGGAACTTTAATTTCATTAATAGAATGAATTAAATTAAAGAGTTAAGACACCAATAGAATTATTTGATGTCAATCATGTTGGTTAATAAGGTGATTATTAACAAGAAACATGATAACCTTTTATTTAATTAATGTGATTAATTAAGTTGAAGTATATAATTCTATCAAGCCTTTATTATTAATAGAGATTAATAATTAAGAGGCTAGATGGGCGTTAATATTAATGAAAATTAATAATTAAGAGTTATAGGTTACAATTATTAAAGGGATCAATAATTAAAAGATACATGGGCTAATAATTACTAAAGGCCTATGTAGTGGGCCCATGAAATTATAGGTATGCCCTAGTGTCTTAATATAATACATGTTTTAGAAGAGTTCTAAGCATGTGACAAAATCAATAAAATTCATATGCCACCCTCCAAGTAAGAAGAAAAATTATTCTAACAACCCAAATTTTCTCTTCTTGTAACCAAAAGCCTTCTAATCCAAAGGAGTTTGACAAACTAGAGGTTAGGGTTTGAGACCCACGACTCAAAGGTTGCAAGCATGCTCATTTGAATGTGAGCCAAAGGTACGTTCCTTTCAGTTTTCTTTGGCACTTCTTAGTTAATATGTGTTGAATGGCAAATGTGAAACAGATTTAGTATGTTATTTCGCTATATTTATATTATTATTTTATGGTTTAAAATTTTAATATCCGACCCCAAATCCACTAGAACCCAACAATTTGAACTTCAATGTCATGCTACTAGTATAGGTATTAGAGTTGTTCTAATGCAAGAGAAGGGAACCATAGCTTACTTTAGTGAGAAACTAGGTGGAGATATATTGAATTATCCTACCTATAATAAGGAGTTTTATTCACTTGTAAGGCCATTGGAGGCACGACAGCACTATTTGCATCTAAAGGAATTTGTAATTCATATGAATCATGAGTTACTAAAGCACTTAAAAAGTCAAGGAAAGTTAAGTAAGCAATATGTGAGGTGCATATCCTTTTTAGATAAATTTCGTTATGTGATCAAGTACAAAAAAGGGATAACATAATTGCCAACGCATTGTTGCATCGTTTTACGCTTTTTATTACTTTAAATGTGATGCATGTCATCACCACATCACAATTAAGTTTGTAGTGAATCAATATTGTGGTGAGTACAAGTGCTATGTCCACGTGGAGAGGTTGTGTGTCTATCAATCTAACTAAAGTTCTATTAAATGGGAATGTACATTATAGGCTAGGTGCTTTGTTCATCACGCTAAACTTCCTTGAGCACTATGGTTCTATCGACACTACTTTCTCGAATAAACTCTTCTTCAAGAAAACATGTGTGATACCCAGTAACAATTCTATTATTCTTAGCTATGTAGAATTCATATCCCCTAGAGCCTCTAAGATGTCCCATAAAGAGGCTTGTAACAACCCTTGCTTCTAACTTAGTCCTCCTAAGAGAAGTTGAACATCCATAGATCCTTAAAAGTTTAAGGCCTAGTTTCTTTCCATACCATATCTCATGTGGGGTGGAGGGAACAGACTTAGAGGGTGTCCTATTCCAAACATATGTTGTGGCAAGAAGGGCATGCCCCTACAAAGATGTGGATAAATCGGTAAAGCTTATCATAAATTGAGTCATGTCCAACAAGTATGATTCCTACATTTTATTGGTGTTAATTGTGAATGATATCATTTTCCTTGTGGAACTTAGCAAACTTAGCACTCATATACTCGTCTCCATGATCTAATCATTGTACTTTGATATTCTGGCCAGTTTGCTTCTCTTCTTGTGCCTTGAATTCCTTAAACCTTTCAAAAGATGCATACTTGTATTTCCTCAAGTACACATAACCATACCGTGAGTAATTATTAGTGAAGGTTATTAAGTAGAGAAATCCTCCCCTTACTATTTCATAAAATGGCCCATAAACATCAGTATGGACTCACTCTAACACCTCAGTAGCTCTTTCGACATGTCCATCAAATGAACTCCTAGCCATCTTTCCTTGGATGCAATGTTCACAAGTTGAATAAAGTTTCTCTCCTAATGGGCTAATAAGCCCATCTTTCTCAAACTTTTGAGTCCTCGTGTCCTTAGCATGATCGAGTCTAAGGTGCCACAAATACTTATTTGTTTGAAATAGTATTCATTGTCGATCTGTTATCTAAATTCAAATAGTATAGACTATTTACCAATGAGGCAGTGCGAACCAATTTATTATAATAATGAATTTGATGCCTATTATACCTGAAAGAGAATTCATAGTCTTCTTTCACTAATAAAGGTATAGACACAATATTCTTTAGCTCATCTGATAATAAGAGACAATCCCTTACGGCCCAACACATGATCAAACGACAACTTCACCAATGTAGTACCAACTACAATAGCTGTAACACTTGCCCCATTTCCAACCTTAAATAGCACTTCTCACTTTCCAAGTGATCTACTCTGAAATAAATTTTGATTTAGAGTACAAATGTGAGAAGACACACTCGAATCCAAGATCTAAGACTTAGAGAACACACCGATGGAACAAGATGTTTCAAAAACAAAAAGTTCCACACCTCCAATGCTATCCCTGTGGCCATCGAGGCATTTAGTGCAATTTCTCATCCAATGCTCCTCCTTGTTGCATTGAAAACTCTTTCCTTTGCAAACATGGACACTAGATTTCATGGCCTTCACACTCTTCGTGGGAATAACAACTTCCAAGATATTGTTGACTTTCTCAAGAGTGAGAACTCTTCTCAAACCTTGAAAATAGTCAAATATCATGTATTTAGTTAATATAAAGATCTCAAGCATTTTGGAAAGAGGCATAGACATTCTTAAGACAAAATAATACTACAGAAAATAAGCATGACTTGTTAGTTCAGTTGTTGTATATGTTACCATTATAACTATGGACTTGAAATAAAAATAGCCTCCCATTAGATTTTTCAAATTCTGCACTCCTTCAATTAGAAAATGGAAATTCCATAAAATTTTCTTAGTAGGGATTGGAGTCTTCATTGGACATAACACACCTTATGTAATCGAGTCTTAGTTTGCTAAGTCCAATAAGTGGCAACTCTTGTTAACGCATCTCTTGCGTAGTCCAATCTTTCCTTTAGCCATTGGCTCGATGATGCCTTATGCAATTGGGTCTTAATATGTTAGGTTCATTTAAGTTACATCTACCAGCTAACAACTCACTAGATTTGAACTTGGATCATGGGTAATTGCCCTTAAGGTGTAGTATCTTTTAAATGTTCTATCTAATGCACTCAAAGTTATAAATTCATAGTCGCAATGTGATCCTACTAATGTGATGGTATTACATAAGGCTTCAAGCTTGATGGATGGCCACGATAAACACATTGCCATTACAACTTAATATTTGTTTGAGAAAGTTTTAAGGTCCATGTAGATTAGGTTTCACTTTGCACATTATCTATTTTTATGTACCTCATACATCCCTAACAAATAATATGCAAAAATAAAAGTGGAGAATTATGGATTTCTAGATCTAACTCGAGTCAAGGTTGAATCATGCGCGTGAATAAAATTCTATACTATTACATACGAATTTCTTGAATGCCTTTGTCTTGGTCTTCATAACTTCATAGGGTCTATCACGTCTTTGAACCTCAAATGGCACTAACTCTTAGCCTTCGCTAGAGCACCAACTCTTAATGCCTTTCAAATTTTACAAATACACATGGCATGGCATAGAGATTCTTATTCTATGTAATTTAAAATAAAAACTAGGCTTGTGTCCTCACAGGCCATGAAAAATTAATTATACGACCTATAAAAACCATAACAAAAGTAAATGTATTCATCTAAAAGTGTCTTAAATCTATAATCTAACGACAACATCCATCTAAACAATTACACATCACATGTATAATTAAATAATTTCATTCAATGGTTATTTCCATGGCCTCCACATCTCATGCATTTGTTTTCATCCCTTGAAAAACAATTTTTCAAAAATAAAGTTGAAAAGAACAAATTGCTTAAACTTCACCCATGGTTGCGGGAGCAGCCACTGTGGTTGTGAGCCACCTATCGTCAACTACAAAGGTTGACCACGATAAGGACCATAGGGTTATATCACAGTGCCTCTCGCGGTTGTGAAATAGGTCATTATGACCGTGGGAGAAGTTCTCGTAATTATGCATTAGACCATGAAGTTCATGCAACTCTGTGGTAGATGGCGTACCTGTGTGACTAGCCAGTGCAATCGCGAGAGCACTTCTCGCGACTGCGACTACTAGTAGCGAATCGTTGTAGCATTTTGCAATCGCAATTTTTCATTTCAAGCTCAATTCTTTCCAATTTTTCCAATTCCATTCACCACCAATACACTTTTAGAAGGGTGTTCATGCATGATATACGTGTTTAAAGGAATTTAAACATGAAAACTAATGTAGAACATGAATAAATCATTCAACTTTATGATTTTGTAAGAAAAATGGTGGCTCTGATACCAGTATTGGATGTTGTTGGGGTTTGGTCATAAAAATTAATATGTTATCACATAAAAACATCATGCACACATAATGGAACACAATAAAACAAATCCCATTTACTTTTGTTGCAAAACATGCAAAATATTGGATAAATAAAAGCATGCATAAAAACTATACTTTTACAACGTTTGCAAGCCTTTCATGCATGATTGTTGGAGTCATGGTACTCAAACCTCGACATCTAGATTACCCACGTGATTAGGATGCTTGTGAACTTTTCCTACACTCCACAAAATACTTTATGTAGCTTTATTGCAAACACATTTGGATTAGCAGGAATTTTTAACAAAAGAAAAAAGAGGGTGGCTAGGGGTAGCTTTATCTCTTGCTTAGAGGGTACTCAAATTTTTTAGGTTTTCTTGTGTGTCATGAACTCTTCAGGACTCCTATACATAGCTAAGATATTGGAGTTTAGTGCATGGGCTCTATGGGTCCTCCTACACAGACCATTATCAATTACATAACTTATGAACTCTTATTTATTAATCTCATTAATAAATCAACTCATATTCTTTAATTATTAATCTCATTAATAATTAAAGCCGAATTGTAGCCAAATAATTTAATTTAGTTAATCTTATTAATTAAATCAAATTTTCATTGTACTTCTAATCAATTATCACACAAGCATCATAGCAATTTATTTATTCTAATCCAATTGCATCTAAATAAATTATGCATCCCACCAATTAACGCTTACAACACATCTCAATTTTATATGTGTGACTCTTTAAGTCTATTCTTAATTGACAGTGAGTATAGTTTGAAAGACATGGGTAACGTCAATCCTATGGCCCATGTTATAGCTCAATTAAGATGAAGTGATTAGGATCACAATAAACAATTCAGATCGTGGCTGCCATACCATATAGACTTTTTCTATTACTTTGTCCTAACTGAGCAAGAGTCATGGATTTAGTCAAATTTGTAAACTTAGTCATATGACTAATCAGCGTTTTCTCATAAGACAAATGTTTCTATTAGAAACTCCTTCCAATCACACATTACCTTCGCCAAAGGCTTATGTCCACCAATTGTATAAGATAAATGCATTGTTTACTTACAACGAGACAAAACAGTCATTAAATATACACATGTCTCCATATATACTTGGACAATGGTACGTTAGGCTCATGACCCTATCCTATCCATACCGAGATAGATATTATCCCATAATCTCTAATGACAAGTTGATTGTCATACATACAAGATAACAATATTATCTTAGGTCCAAGGTTCACAAAGACTTAACATAATCACAAAGTAGGACGTTGACAGTTAAAAGTGAACTATATGCATCTGTTTCATTTTGTAAGTCATGGTTTGAATGCTCTTTATGAATAAAGCTTCTTAAATTAAGCACACGGTCATGTGCAATACTTTATGCCAATCAAGATTTACGTGCATAAAAACTTGCCACAACACTGATATGAAAATTAATATCTTATTAATTAGTGTGAAAAGTACATATACAAACAATGCTTTTCTAGTATTTCTTATTTTCTATTTGCATCAGAGGGCATATGACCTACACTGTTGGTTTCCAATACATGCCAAATTACATTAATTATCAATTTAATTGCTTTAACTATGGATTGTTAATCCTAAACTATACAGGATATTCTCCTGAATTTTCCTATAACTTTGACTGTAGATTAAGTGGGTTTTCCCTAGCCAAATCATGCAACTAATTTAATTATGTGATTAACAATATTTTACCTATACTAATCCTGTGGTTTCATTCAAGTTGTTTCTATAAGATTCATGTTCACAATTGGTTCTCTAGTGCGCAGGTTTTACTTCCATTATCCCTCGCACAGCTATGAATTAAATTATAGGGTTGATCAAGTCTTGAAATTGCTTTTCAAAACGTTAATTGTAAATAATGTGAGCAAAAGCAATGAATTATAATATTGCTCATACATCTTTCACCAATCACATACATAAGAAACTGAAAGATAAATTAGCAACACATATTATAATCAATAAAATTCATTACTAATGAGTTCATCATCCAAACAACTCAAAAAGTATAAAAAAAATTTAGGAAAACTTCCTATAAAAATCAAGTGCGGTGTGGAAGAATGAATACCTCTGCAACTTGGTGTGAATTCCTTCCCTTGCTCCTCTTCCATCTTTGTAACCTAGGTTCTCTGAGTGTTTAAATAATAAAAACTTGGGTGTGGTGGGATGTTGGAAATTGAGCATACTTGTCTATTACATAACACGAAAATCTTTTAGGATGTTATGTGCACCTTGATACATTGTACGAAAATTGTAAAATTTCATTTGGAAGGTGAATATTTATGTTTTGTTGGTGGGACATTTGTTTGTTAATATTTATAGCATTGATTGATTAATTGGGAGGTTCATGATCTTGAATGGTGGGGATACTTTGGTGTCACCACAAAAGTGATTTTTTTGCAGGGATACTTCCATTGGTTTTAGTTTAGGAAACATAATGCCCCAAGAGATTAGATTTTCTTGCATTTCAAAGAAGATTGAGAACTCTACATCCAAAATAAGGGTACTAGGTGAGTATGGACTTGTTGCCCTAACATAATGCCACAAGAGGAGGACAATGATGGTGGACATTTAGACCAAAGACCTTCTTACCTTAGCACCTCAGATGTGATGACAACACAAGTACAAACAATTGAGACGGCCTTGTTTTTCATCATGAAGAAAATAAGAAAAATAGATTATGAGGATGATTTGATTGCTTGGGAAGAGCCAAAGAGTGAAGGAAGACTTTAAATTGGGATACATAAGGATTAGGAAGTGCTTCAAAAGGTTAGAATTATGATCCTTGCCAATTCCAATTGATCTTAGGGCACCTAAATCGACTTTAAACGACTTTTAGACATTCTGGATTTATTATTAGAGTAGGGTTTGATCGATTACAGCAAGTTGGATCAACCCAAGCACCAAATATCATGCGTTGGAATTACAATCGCATAAAGGACGATTGATGGTGGGTATCCACAATCGTAAAAATTGAAACGAAGGTAGGATGATTGCCCACATGGCTGAATAGTCAGACCAAGATATAATTAATATGATCTACAACCAAATCAATCGTATTGAGCAAAAGGCTAATTTTTGGACTACTTTTCAAAATTTTGGCTACTGGAGCCATTTTCTAAGGGTATTTTCCAATTTTGTGTAATGTTTGAAAGACATAGATTATCCTTTGAACTTTAAAATGAAGAAGTTTTCTTCATTTACTTCTTCATTTTCTATGATACTTTATGTGTTTGTGTGAACAACTCCTAAACTCAAGTATCAAATTAAGTTATTCAACTTGCTTTTAGTGGTTCATCGCTAACATCTCCATAGTGTAGGTGTTTAGTTTCTTTGGTTGTTTCATTCTAATTTGTTGTAAGAGTTTGCCCCATGTGAGGTATGTTCTTACTTGGCTATTTTAATTCAATCTCACAATTTATCCTTGTTTTTATTTTCCTATTCATTTTATTTATTTCCTTCTATTCCCAACCATGTCTTTCGATCCTTTGCTTCTGCCTTAGTTCACGTAAGAATGTACCTCACATAGGGTAAATCCTTACAACAAATTAGCATGAAACAACCATCGAAACCAAACACCCACGCTATGGGGATGTTAGCCACAAGCCTCCGAAATGAAAGCCAAATGACCTGAGTTGATACTTGAGTTTGGAAGTTGGTATCAACTAAAACACACAAATACACAAGTATGGAAGATGAAAAAAGAAAACTTCTTCATTCATTGTTCAAAATGTCGAAGCTTCATTGTTTAATGCTTTACCATTACAATCACTATGCAAATGAGAAAGATTATTTGATGTAGACATCCAAGGTTGAGACCCATTCAAGTTGCCACTCAGACCCACTACAAGATCAAGGGCTTGTAAGTTCAAGAAGGCCCTCACCAATTTTATGCTTAATTAGAAGCTTGAAGGCTATTTGGGCATGTTGCGAGGACCAAAGGAAATAGTCTGGCATCAAATTTTAACTTGAGAGGTTCAAAAAACACCAAAGGACTTTGAAAATAAAATCTAAACCAGCCAAGATCGAGCCAAACCAGCTGGATTAACATTAGAGGGCTTCAAACCTAGCACGATCAAGTTAAGAGAAATGTGACCAACATGGGAAATGTTCTAGAATTACTATCACCAAGGACGAAATCGATCGCAATGTCGAGTGATTGCAATTCCAGTGTAGAGCTAAGGTGTCGAGCTCGATCTACCTTATGCTCAGATTGATTGCAAAGTAGGCAGTCAGATCGATTGCAAATAGGCGGGAATGTAGATTTTGACCTTCTTTTGAATTTTGACTAGATTTTAACCATTTGGGGTCTTTTTTGATAGTATTTTTTCCATTTCCCCCTCCCCCACACCTAATCAAAGGTTTGTACCTGTAAATACATCTATTTGGCTTATGTACAAGAACTAATGGTCATTGATTGAACTTGTGAGAATATTCTCTCATTTCTTTGCTTGTTGTTTGTGAGTGTAAGTGATTTACACTACTAAGCTCAAGTACTATGGGTTCATACAGGCGTATTCTGGTTGTTCGTGGCCAACACTTTCTAATATGATATTTGATTCTTTGGTTACCTAAAAATTGATTTGTTGTAAAGGTTAACCCCAAGTAAGGTTAGTCTATACTTGATTTATTTATGTGTAATCTCATCGGTTATCCATTTTATATTTTCTTCCATTTTCCCAACCATCTTAGATCTTTTGCTTCTGTTAGTTCACATCAATTGGCATCAAAAACAACTTAATTGGGTTTTTATATCCAGTTGGTTGGCTGCATTCCATTTTGTGTTTCGCCATATCCATTTTCTTTAAAAAATTCAAAAATTCAAAAAAAATAAAATTGTGTGGGCTAGTTCGACAAAATTTAAGGAATTTTTGGTGTTAAATATTGTGATATTTTGTTTGGAGGTATTGATGGATATTTAGTTGTATTTGTTGGAGAATATTATCGGGTATCTTGTGGAAATATTGTTGTTGGAGATTTGTGATTGTCTAAAAGAAGAAAAGAAAAGAAAGGGAAAAGAATGTAGAAAATTTAGAACCGAAAAAAAGGAATTTGTGGAATTTTTGTTATTAGAGGACTATTTGGGATAAAAAATTTCACCAGATTTAGTGTCAGATCTATCCAAAAAGGAAACTAAATCAAGTGTGCAGCTAGGATCCTCCAAACCTTATGTTGTTTAGGAGTCATAATCAATCACATACCCAACCCCTTGATTGCAATGCCTGATCCTCGCCATATCATGTGTGGGCCCCAGAACATTTCTAGATTGATCAGTTGTTTTGCAGATCAATTGCTTAGCTTATTTCTTCACACCAGATTGATCTTTTTGCTCTCTAGATCAATCCCAAACCCATTTTTCTTGATTTCACACCATTTTATGTGAATTTGCTGTTTTTGAGCTAGGAATCATTCCAAAATTTCTAAGGTGACTTGGGTTGGACTGGTATTGTTAAGTGAGTAACAATACACTTTGTTTTATTATTTACTTTCAATATGTTCAATAGTCAAGTGGGTTCAGTTGGAGAAAATTATGGCATGAAGTTGATGCTTGAACAAAGAAATGTAACGGATATCTCGGGCAGTTGAGAGCATGCATGATAAGTTGGAGAGGGTTAAAGCCTCCTAAACCATATAGACAAGAGATGATCCATCGCCATACGGAGGTCGGGTTAGAGATTGAGAGTGTGGCCTCAGGGCAGAGAGGGAATCACCAAACAACTATTTAAACTTTAATAAAGATATGTTTGATGAGCTACTATAGCAACAAAGAAAGAGGGTTGCAAATGATGATGAAGATGACCTTAAATGTGTTAAGCTTAAGGTGCCACCATTCAAAGGGAAATCCAACCCAATGCTCTACTTTGAATGGGAGGAAGGGTTGAGATAGTGTTTGATTGTTTTTGGTACATAGAGGAGTAGAAGATGAAATTGGCAATAGTGGAATTCATCGATTATGTGGTGATTTAGTGTGACTAAATAGTTGTAAGAGAGCTAATGAAAGACTAATTGGGGCTTTGACGGAATTGAAAGTAGCCATGTGGAGGAGGTTCATTCTGTCACACTACTATCATAACATCTACCAAAAGTTACAAAATTTGACACAAGGATTGCAGAGTATTAAAGATTATTACAAGGAGATGGAATTATTGAAGAGGAGAGCCAATGTGGACTTGAGTGGGTTGCACCATGACATAGTTGAGGTTGTTACATGGACTTAGATGAGATGGTCTAAAAGGTTATCAAGGTTGAGAAGCAACTTAAGAGGAGGGGTCGGGGAGTAGCACCACCAAGCACATTAGGGCTTAGGACTTTTCTTAGGAAAGAGGATCAACCACCTTTAGCTAGTGTAAACAAGTCAAAGGTGACACCCAAGGATCTTGTATGTTTCAAGTGCTAGGGTTGAGGAACATCTAAGGTGCCTTACCCTAACGCCACTACTAGTACTTTACATAACAGAAATCTTATATGTTTTAAGTGCCAGGATCGAAGACACTTTGCAAACCAATGCCTAAATAAGAAGACCATAATCCTTAAGGAAGTGGGAGAGATCATCACTGATGAAAGTGAAGGGGAAGAAGGAGTTGATGAGCATGATGGTGGTGATGGTGTGGTTAAGCAAGTGGACCAAGGAGGCATTAACTTAGTGACCATGAGGGTCCTTAGCACACAAACCAAGAAGGACATGGATAATGAATAAAGGGAGAGCATTTTTCACACCTAATGCCAAATTCAAGGTAAAACAAGTAACATGATCATTGATAGTGGAAGTTACACTAACATTGCAAGCAACATGTTAGTTGAAAGGTTGAGTTTGCCTGCCATTGCACATCCTAAACCCTATTGGCTTCAATGATTGAACAATAGTAGTGAAGTTCAGGTCACTAAGAAAGTGAATGTTTCATTCAAAATTGGTAGGTATGAAGATGAAATTTTGTATGATGTGGTTCTAATGCAAGCATGGCACCTCCTCTTAGCTCAGTCTCGACGTATGTCCCATAATAAAGTGATTAACTAGTATTCCTTCTTCCATTTTAGTGGTAGGAAGGTCACATTGACACCTTTGTCTCCCAAGCAAGTCTATAAAGTTCAAGTGTGCATGAAAAGAATAGGAAAAATAGAGCCAAAGAAAGAGTGAGTGAGGAGAAAGGAGAGAATGTGCAAAGGGAGTAAAAGAGTATATGATAGTAAAAATGAGGGATGTGAGGAGAGCTTGTGTGGGTGAGAGTCCCATGGTGTTATTATTATACAAAGAAAGCTTAATGATTTCTAACGATGTCGCATCCTCTTTCTTGCAAGAATTTGAGGATATATTTCCCAAGAAGTTGCTGAGTGGGTTGCCACCTATGCATGGATTTGAGTACTAAATTAACTTAGTGCTAAGAGCTTCTATTCTAAATCGACCCACATATAAGGTAAACATAAAAGAGGATAAGGAGATTCAATGCTAAGTAGGAGAATTGTTGCAAAAGGGATCAGTTTAAGAGAGCATGAGCCTAAATGGCCCTACTTGTGGCAAGGAAGAATGGTGAGTGGCATATGTGCATTGATTGCTGGGCTATAAAACTATCAGGGTAAAGTATTGCCACCCTATTCCCCGTTTGGATGGCATGTGGGATGAGTTTCATTGTTCTAACATATTTTCAAGAATTAATTTAAAAAGAGGGTACTATCAAATTAGAATGAGGGAAGCAGATGATTGGAAAATGTCATTTAAGACTAAATTTAGTTTGTATGAGTGGACCGTCATGCCTTTTAGTCTTGCTAATGCCTCTAATACATTCATGAGATTAATAAACCTTACCTTACGTGCTTACATTAGTGAAGTTGTTATTGTATATTTTGATGATATTTTGATCTATATTAGGAAAATGAATGAGCATATTAAACATGTGTGCAATGTGTTGCTTACCTTGAGGTAAGAAAAATTATATGCTAACCTTAAGAAATGTGTATTTTGTGTAGACCGTTATATGTTCTTGGGATTTGTTAGTTTACGGGGAATACATATTCATGAGGAAAAAATCAAAGCTAATCAAGAATGGTTCGTGCCTTAGTCCATTGGAGAGGATAGAAGCTCCCATGGTTTGGCTAGCTTCTACCGCCGATTTTTGAAGAACTTTAGCTAGACGTTGAGTGGAGCCACCATTAATTACCTGAAATATGACAAATAGATGTATTCCTTAATATGAGTGTTGCAAACTTAGCAATATTACCTAAGGCCTAATGAGTTTGTGATCCACACCAACCATAAATCCTTGGTAATTTGAGCAAAAAACATGCTAGGTGGGTTGCATTTATTGATACATTTCTCCATGTGATTAAATATCTGAAAAGAAAGAATAACGTTGTTGCTAATGCTTTATCAAGTAGGTACACCTTAATTTCCACCTTAAGCACAAGAAAATTGGTATTTGAGCATATTCGTGAAATGTAAAAGAACGATGGAGATTTTGGCACCATATATGTTTTAACACACAGTATCCCATATGAAAGCTTTCGTTAAGATGATGATACTTATACTTTAATGGAAGATTATGTGTACTCAAATTTTCTTTGCATGAGTTGTCAATGAGGGAATCTCACAATGGAGGCTTGATGGGATGCTTTGATGTCACTAAAATCGTAAGCATTTTGGAGGAACATTTTCATTAGCCTTAATTGAGGAAAGATGCATCTAGGATCATTGATTGATACTTGAAGTGTTGAGAGGCCAAGTTCCATACTCATCCTTACAATTTGTGTTCTCCCCTACCTATACCTTAAGTCCTATAGGTCAATATCTCTATGGACTTTCTATTAAGGTTGCTTAGGAGTAAGAATGGATGTCATCCCATATTTGTTGTTTTTGATAGATTTTTGAAAATGACACACTTCATTCCTTTTCCTAAAACTAATGACGCAAGCTAATAGCTAATTTATTCTTTAGGAAAGTTGTTCGTTTGTAAGGGGTCCCCAGGACCATTGTTTTTTACTGTGATGTTAAATTTCTTAGTCACTTTTGTAAAACTCCTTGGTGTAAGTTGAGAACAAAATTACTTTTCTTTATGGCTTGCCTTCCCTAAATAGATGGCTAAACTTTGTGGTCAATCGAACTTTAGGAATCTTATTGTGTGCTATTCTTAAAAGGAGGAAGAATGCTTACCACATGTATATAATAGGAGCATACACATAGCCACGCAATTTTCACCATTTGAAATTGTATATAGATTTAATCCTTTAACTCCTATGCATTTGTTGGCCTTATCTACTAGTGAGCAATTTAAAGTAGATGGCAAGAAGAAGGCTGAGTTTGAGAGGTCCCTACACGAGAAAGTACACTAAAATTTGGAGAAAAGGACACAACAATATGAGGAACAGGCCAACAAAGGGTGTAAGAAGGTCTTATTTCAACTCGATGATTAGGTATTGATACATTTTAGGAAAGAAAGGTTCCCACAACAAAGTGGTTAATCGTAATTTAGGAACTTTGTTGCCTGCTATTCTTAAAAGAAATTTGAAATCTTGAGAAGAATGCTTGCTACACATAGAGTTTGCATACAATAGGAGCATATATAAAACCGCACAATTTTCATCATTTGAAATTGTGTATGGGTTTAATCATTTAACTCCTATGGATTTGTTGTCATTATCTAGTAGTAAGCAAGTTAGTGCATATGGAAAGAAGAGAGTTGAATTTGTAAGATTCTTACATAAGAATGTGTGCAAAAATTTGGAGTGAAGAACAAAACAATAAAAGGGAAGAGCTAACAACAGGCGCAAGAAAATCCTCTTTAAACTCAGTGATTGGGTGTGGGTTCATTTTAGAAAAGAGAGATTCCCATAAAAAAGGAAGATAAAGTTGTACCCTAGAAGAGATGGTCCATTTAGGGTTTTGAAAAAAGTTGGAGACAATACCTACAAACTTAAGCTACTTGGTAAGTACAACATTAGCGCTACATTTAATGTTTTTGATTTATCTCCATTCGATGTAGGGGATGGGAAGGCCTTAAGGTAAATGGAACAACCTTCTCAAGAGAAGGAGAATGATGTGGACATCCTAGGATGAGATCTCCTTAAGTTGTCACCTAAACCCATTACAAGAGCTGGAGCCCGTATTTTCAAGAATATCCTTACTCATTTGATACTTAATTAGCGATTTGATGGCCATGCGTACATGTTGGAAGGGTCTAAGTATGGGATGTGGTATAAAATTTTTGACTTGGGAAGCCTAAGAAGTACAAAGGAGCTTCGCAAGCATGATTTGGAACAACCTCAATTGAGCTAGGCCGATCTAGATCAACATTAAAGAGTTCATGATCAAGCTGGAGGGGACGCGATTGTATGTAGAATGATAGGCTTTCTGTAATTATGATCGCCCAAGGATGTGATCGATCATGACATGATGTGATCCATAACTACAGAATGCAATGGAAGTAGCACACTCGATCTGAAACAGTGAGCACTCGATCACATAGTAGGCAAGTCTCATTTTGTCCCATTTTTTAAATTTGATGTTTGAAGCCCAATTTTCAAGGCTATTTTAATCATTTCAGCTCCCTACCTAACTAGTTTTTAGCTTCTAACCTATAAATACAATCATTCACACCTTGTACACAACTTTAGATCATTGAATTCATTTGTTCTCTTTTTCTTAATTACATGTTCCTTAAAAATGTGTGAGTGAATCTACACTTCCTAGCTGAAATCAAATTGGGTCATTGAGGTGTATTCTAATGGTTTGTGACCAACATTTTCTAGAATGGTGTTTGGTCTTCTGATTGTGCAATTCTTGATTTGTTGTAAAGATTTACCCTATGTGAGGTATGTTATTGTTTGGTTGGTTATCGTCTATTGTTGTCGATTATTCTTTTATTTTTCTTTGTTATTGCCCTTGCTTCCAAATTTCCCTAATTTTCTCTAAAATTTCAAACCTTTTTTGACTCATGCTTCTACTAATTCACTTTAGTGAGCTACCCATTTGCGACCACAGAGGTTGATTGTGATAGGAACCTTATAGTTCAGTTGCATAATTTCTATTTAATGCCTTTTGTGGTCACGAGACAGGTTATTAAGACCATGGGAGAAGTTCCCATAATTGCATATCGACGGTGCACTTGCTCGAATGGACATTGCCATGGTAAGAACACTTCTCACGACCACGACTACTAGTCACGAGTTGCTACAGACATTCTATAGTCACAGTTTTTTGTATTGAACTTGATTCTTTTCTGATTTTTTTGATTCCAATCACCTCCAAAACACTTTTAAAAAGTTTTTCATACATTATAGACATGTTTAAAGGAATTTAAATACAAAAACTAACGTAGAACATTGAGAAATCATTGAACTTTATGGTTTTACAAGAAAAAAGATAACTTTGATACCATTGTTGGATTTTGTTGAGGTTTGGCCATAAAAATTAAAAATTTAGCATTTCAAAGATAGTGGAATACAACGGAACAAACCCCATCCATTTTTGTTGCCAAACATCAAATATATTAAATAAATAAGAGGATGTATAAAAACAGTACCTTTGCAACGTTTGCAAGCATTTCATGCATATCCTTGGACTTGTGGTCCTTAAGCCTCGACCTCTAAATTTTACACTCCACAAAACTCCTTTTGTGAAATTCTGACGCAAAAATCTTTGGATTAGAAGGAATTTTTGACAAAAGAAAATTGTAAGACGGTGGCTAGGGGTTGCCTTTTCTATTGCTTGGAGGGTGCACAAATTTCAGGGCTAAAGTGTGTGTCTTGAACTCTTCAAGACTCCTATACATCGTTGAAACACTAAGGTTTAGTACATGTGCTCCCCGAGACTTCCTATATGGACCCTTTTTAATTAAATAACCAGTGAACTTTCATTGATTAATCTCATTAATAAATTAACATATATGTTCTTTAATTATTAATCTCATTAATAACTAAATACCATTTGTATCCAAGTAATTTAATTTAATTTAATTAACTTCATTAATTAAATTAAATTTGCATTGTACTTTTCATAATGATCTCATCATTAATAAGAATTATAGAAATTTATTTAGTTTAATTAAATTACAACTTAATAAATTATGTAACCCACCAATTTAACACTTACAACAAATCCCAATCTTAAGTGTGTGACTTTATCTTAATTGAAAGTGAGCATAATTTGGAGGACATAGGTAACGTCTATCCTATGGCCCATAGCATAACCTAATTAAGAGAAAGTGATTAGGATAACTATAAACATTTCTGATCGTGACTACTATCTTGTATGAACATTTTGTCCTACTTTGTTCCAAGCAAGTAAGAGTCATGGATTTATTCAAACTCACAAACTCAGTCGTATGACTAATCAACATTTCCTTATGAGACAAATGTTTCTATTATAAACTCTTTTTCGATCACACATCGCCTTGACCAAGGGCTTCTGTCTCATAGAACACCAATTATATAGGACAATCGCCTTGCTCACTTGCAAGGAGGCAAATTCCGTATTGAATACACACATGCCTCCATATACACTTGGGTAACAATACTTTGGGCACATGACCATATCCTATACTAGAATAAATATTAGCCCTTAACGCTCTAATAACATGATCCTAAGAGGCCATAATTAGGAGTAGGAAGGACGACCCTAAGCAGGTAAATTAAAGAGGCTCCCACAAATTTTGTGCTTAATTAGGAATATGAAGGACCTTTAATGCAATTAGCGAGCTAAAAGATGGAAATTGGCATCAAAATTCTGACCTGGGAAGTCTAAGAGGCTTTAAAATTGCAATCAAGACCAACTCAAATTGATCTAAATGAGCCAAATCGCTAATGGGGCTTTTTAACATTGTGAACAACTAGGAACCTAATTGATTTGTAGGCACGCAATTGACTTGGGCACAAATCACACGAGATTGATCTAGTGACAATGCGATCGATCCATCTTACAACCCAATCAATTGTGAGTAGGTGAGCAGCTAAATTTTGAAGTGGATTGTGAATTTTTGTCTATTAAAGCCACTTTAAGGATCAATTTGTTTCATTTCCCCTACCCTAGACGACTAGTCAATGGCTTGTAACCATAAATACATTCATTTGCCCACATTGTAACAACTTTTGGTCATTGAAAGCAATTTTGAGAGAATATTCTCTTCCTTTTCCTTGCTTGTTGTTTGTGTGAGTTCAAAGCACGAACTCAAGTACAAATCGGGTTAATTGGGTTTATTCTAATGGTTCATAACTAAAACTTTTTGGTGTAGTGTTTGGTTATTTGGTTGCCAAAAATCCAACTTGTTTCAAAGGTTAATCCCAATACAATTTATTTTTATGTAATTTCATTGGCTAGACATTTTATTATTTTCTTCCCATTTCCAAACCATTTTTGATCCATGCTTCCATTTAGTTCACATCAAGCTATCTCGTTGATGGCCCTGGTCAAGAAGAATGAGAAAATTAAATGGGGAAAGCATAATAGGATGCATTTGACACTTTAAAGCAAAATAATGTGAACCTAGTGGAAGCAAGGATCTAAGATGGTTGGGAAAATGTTGAAAATGATGGAGGAAATAAAACAATAAAAATAACAAGGGAAAATAAAGGATAAATGGTCAGATAAAATCCTAACCACCATGTAAGAACATACTTCACGTAGAGCAAACCCTCACAACAAATAAAAATGAAAACAATCTAAAGGTCCAAACAATTACATCTTGGAGTTGTTGGCCACGAACCACCAAAAACAAGCTAAATAATCCAATTTGATACTTGAGTTTGGAGCGTAAATCACTTAACACTCCAGTACACAAAGTACGGGAGGGAAAGAAGAAAACTTCTTCAATAATTTTTCAATACATAGCTCAATTTATTATTACAAATGCAAGGGTAGGGATATTTAAAGTTCTATAAGCTAAATCTAATGATACAAGCATGAAATCATGAATTCGCCCTTCAAAATTAGGCTCCAACTGATGTTATTCCAAACTAATTGAAGGTGCTTCAAACTCGGCGCATGATGTATTGTCGTGCCAGGCTAATTTTTAAAATGATGTATAAGCAAATTTAGCCTCAAAATTGGGCTTACATCATGAATAAGGTGAAATTATGGTTTCACTTTTAGACTTGGAGTGGTCAATAAGACTTAGAGGTGCCGAATTTGTGATCTAAGACATGGCGGATTGATCATGAAACAATCATATCAAACTTGGGATGCAATTTAAAGATTCTTCATTTGGCACAAGGCTTGTGATAATAAATATAGAGATTTTGATAGGATGATCATACACACAATGAATTGTAGTAGGATCGATTTTTGCATGGCTCGATCGATAAAGCAAACCTCTAAGTGAAGTGCAATGAGCAAGAAGACCAAACTTTGACCTTTCTTTTGAAATTTTTGTTATTATAGCCAAAATTTGGGGGATTTTTGTCATTTTAGACCCATATTTTCAAATTGGCAGGTATTTCCCTTTTATATATTAGATTCAATACCTTGTAAATGGATGAATCCTTCTTTTGAATGAAAATATATGGAAGAAGAATTCATCTCTTTTTCTTTCCATACTTGTTTATGAGTGTGTGTGAATTGCACCACCAAGCTCAAGTATCAAATCGGATCATTTCCCTTGCTCAGTGGTTTGACTACAATCTCACTGTTTATCCCTTTGTTTTCTCTTGTTATTTTCCTTTTCATTCTCCCCATTTTCCAAACCATCTTTTGATCCTTACTTCCACTAGTTCACATCAATTAGCATCAAAGCCAACTTAATCAAGTTTCTAAATCTAGTTGGTTAGTTGAGTTCTATTGTATTTCTCCATATTTTGTACATTTTAGTTCTTCACCTTCTACCGCACTTTCTCAAAGATCTGAAAAATTCAAAAGAAAAATATTGTGGACTATTTAGATGAATTTTTGGGAATCTTTGGTGTTGAATATTGTGATTTTTTTATGTTAACAATTAAGGACAAGATCCCTTCAAGTTGCCATCTAAACTCATCATAAGGGTGAGGACTTATATAGTCAAGAATGCCCTTACCAATTTGATGCTTAATTAGAGGTTTGATAATCACTTGTACAAGTTGGAAGGCCCAAAAGAAGGGAAGTGGTAACAAATTTTAACTTGAATGCCGAAGAAGTGCCGAGGGGCTTTGCAAATGTGATTCAGACTAACCCCAATCAAACTAGGATAGCCAAATCAACATTAGAGAGATTTTAAAGTTACGATTGTGAGGGGACGTGATCGACATTAGGAGGACCCTGTATTTATTATCACCCTGGAATGCGATCGATCACAAGGTTGCACGATTGCAATTCCAGAGTGTAATTCAAGTAACGCACTCAATCTGACGAGGTGTCCTCTCAATCGCCATATAGGCAGGAAGTCAAATTTTGATACATTTCAGAAATTTGACCATTTAGAGCCCATTTCAATGATATTTTTGTCAGTTTAGCCCTCCTTAGATATGGTCCTTAGCTTGTAACCTTTAAATACATTCACTTACACTTTGTACAAAAGCAGTTGATCATATTAATGCATTGAGAATATTCGCTCCAACTTTCTTGCTTAACCTTGATTGTGTGCGAGTAAATTCAACATTTCTAAGCTCAAGTCAAATTAGGTTATTTGAGTGTTTTTTAGTGATTTGTGGCCAATATTTGCCAGCGTGGTGTTTGGTCTTTCGGTTGTATAATTTTTGATTTGTTACAAGGGTTTGTCTCATATGAAGTACATTCTTACTTGGTTGATTATTGTAAAATCTCACCAATTTTCCATTTATTTTCTTCATTGTTTCCTTTGTTTCAACTTCCTAGGCCTTCCCCAATTTTCTCCATCCATTTTTAGTTTTTACTTCCACCGATTCACATCACATTTGTTGGAAATAATATTGTTGGTATTTTATGAGAATATTGTTGGTGTTATTGTTGGAAAAGTATTTGTTTGAAGTTGATTATTATTCGGATGAATATTGGGACTATTTTGTGGTATTTGTGTTGGTAATATTGCTAGAGATTTGTGATTGAAGAAAATAACAAAAAAAGAAGATGACAGGAAAAGAAAGAAAGTAATCAGTGCCAAAAGAATAGTAGAAGAAAAATAGTACATAAAGAAAGAGAGAGGAACAACTTTGAGGATTTTGGTGTGTTTGGAATTAATTTTTATTTCATTTAGAGTGCGTTCTAGATCAATCGGAAGGTTCTCCGAATCGATCATTGCCGCAAAGAGCACTTAAACCTTGGTTGCTAATTTTGCCTTCTGATTGATTGAGGGTGATCGATTGCCCATAACTCCCGATTGATCATGTCCACCAAATCATACCATGGTCCCATACCCCTAACCATCTCCAAATTGATCTAGTCCAATCGAATCGATCGTGGTACTTGTTTTCCACCTAAATTGTTCCTTTTGCATTCAAATTGATCCTAAAACCTATTTTCTTAACTTCTACACCATTTTCATCAATTTTACACCACAATTCATGGATTTTGTTAGTCGTTGAGCTTGAGGACCCACTGTGAATCATCCGAGGTGACTTGGAGTTAAGTTGGTAAGAATTATTTGAGTGATTTTAAAATCTTTCTTTGTTCAATTATATATATCCTCATGCACACACGCACGTAATTTTTTAGCATTTTACTTCTAGATGTCACAGTTAATTATATAAAATCTTACCATGTACACATGTTGGAAGGGTCTAAAGATAGGATTTGTCATCAAATTTTGACTTGGGGAGCCTAAGAAGTGCTAAGGAACTCTGGAAGCACGATTCGAACCAACCCTAATGGAGCCAAGCCGACCCGAATTAACATTGAAGAGTTGATGATCAAGTTAGAGGGTACACGATCATCTATGGGATGTAGGCTATCTATAATTATGATCACCCAAGGACACTATGGATCACGAGGTGTCACAATCATAACTACAGGATGCACTGTCAATAGCACACTAGATCCAGCACAGTGAGGGCTCGATCACACAATAGGCAAGAAATCTCATTTTGACCCATTTTGAAATTTGATTTTTTCGAAGCCTAATTTTCAGGGTTATATTCATTAGTTCACCCCTTCCTAGTTGGTTTTTGGCTTGTAGCCCCTTAGATATATTGAACAACCCATTGTAAATTAACTTTGTTTCATTAATGCCTTGAGATTATTCTATTCTTTTCATTGCTTGTTCCTTAAGAGTGTATGAGTGAATCAACACTTCTAAGTTCAAGTCAAATTAGGTCATTCGGATGTATTTCGTGGCAACATTTGCAGTGTGGTGTTTGGTCTTTTGATTATACAATTCCTGATTTGTTGCAAGGTTTACTCAATGTGAGGTACATTCTTGCTCAGTTAATTGTTGTCCTCTCCCCAATTATCCATTTATTTTCTTGGTTATTATCTTTATTTCCATTTTCTATAATTTTCCCCAAAATTTCCAATCATTTTCGATCCTTATTTCTACCATTTCACATCATCAAGCACTATCCTCATGGCATGTTCATCATCTCAAAAGCCCACCTGGCCTTATGACATCATGAAAGGAAATGGTGACAGCTAAAGTGCATGTGTGTGCAAAGGTATATATGTATAGTGAATGAACAAAGGAAAAAAAATAAAAATCACTCAATAGCCTTACCAACGCAACTTAATGTCGCCTTAGATAATCCGAGGTGGTTCCTCAAGCTAACAGCCAACCAAGTCATGAAAAGAGGTGTAAATTTGAAGAAATTGAGTGGAAATGAGAAAAATAGGCTTAGGGATCAATCTGGATGCAAAAGATCAATCTAGATGAAGAAAATAGGAAACAGGATCGATTTAGGCGTCATGTGATCAATCTAAGTGTACTTAGGGTTGCACAATCGTACCACAACTCACGCGTATGATCTTGGTAGATTTATGCAATGCAATCGAGTGAGTTCTCACACGATTGATTGCGAGGCTTAAACAACAACTAGGGTTTTATGCATCCTAGCAGCATGCACGGTCCAAGCTTCTTTTTAAATTAATTCAATGCCAATTTACGTGAAAATTTTTGTTCCAAACAATCCCCAACAATAGAAAATTCCTACAAAATTCCTTCTCTCCTTTTTTTGTACTAATTTTTCAACTCTTTCTCTCTCTCTCTCTCTCTGTACTTGAATAAGTCACAAAATACCTGACAAAATTCTTCAATAACATCACCAATGCAAAAATACCACAAAATACTCCCAAATTTGATATAAAAGTGTGAAATGATGAAATTGCCCCTCAAAAATTAGCTCTACCAAAATTGGCCTTTCTCGTTTGTCGTGAACAATTTGGCCTAAAGGCCCAATTGAGCATGACATGTCAAACTTGATGTAGAAGCACAATGATCGTTTTGCCATCTATTATGTTTTTACAATTGCCATCTCATGCCCAGGTCAATCGCTGGTCAGTCCACTCAATTGAGAAGCTGTCTGATTGTAATTCTAGAATGCCCAAAAGTCTTCCGGGTCGACCTGGTTGCCTTAAGATTAATCCGTTGTGCCCCAAATCGTAATTCCAGCCTTGTTCAAGCCTTTTTTAATTAATTCCAAGTCAAAATTGAAGCCACAATCCATCCTTTGGCTCTTTTAAAAATAAAATTGAAGCTAAATATTACCTATACCCCCTTTAAAAATACCAAGGCAAAAAAAATCATCATACCTCGATCTTGCAACAACTCTAATAGGTGTGTGATCATATCAAACCTCTTCTCTTAAGGCGGATTATCCCCAATTTGTACTCTTATCCTCTACAGTCAAATATGAACCTATAAAATCCTCGAATTGTTTTTCCAAGGTGCTTGGACTCTAATCCCATATCAATACACATATAGCACATAATCATCAACAATGGGTCGAGAAAAAGAAAATATTGAATCACAAAAACTTCTGTCCCTATGTTAAAAATTTGCAACTCAAGTGCAACGCCAATAAGTTAAGGATATGCCAAGTAGTCAAATGGATCCTCATATATATGAGTTGAAAGAAGTTCTCCTCCCTGCTCAATAATCTCCTTTGTGTCCATATGTTCACCCTCAATTCCCACTTCTACTTTAGCAACTACCTCCTCCTTAACTTCCTCAACCTTTACATCATTTTATGTTGTCTTAACCCACTTCAAATTTTCCCTCCACTTGTTTATCTTCTAGAATTGGTTCCAAGACCAATAAAGGAGTTGCACCAACTTCTACAAGTTCATTAATCATACAAGGAATATTGACCTTCTCATTTGAATTGTTATTCATATAGTGTCCCCTTTTAAAGCAATTAATGTATGCACACGACATTAGTATCACTAAGGGAGTAGTAGCAATGCCATTGGCCTCCTCAATCCTTCCCAACCTTCTTTGCTTACTTTTGAATCTTTGATTGAGAT